>CM072804.1:46365145-47657682 GCA_037013495.1 Hippophae tibetana | reverse complement strand
ATTCTTACTTATTTATATTAACTTATTTATTTATTATATTAATTATTTTTATAATATTATTTTTATCCACTTACATATTCTTAGTTGTATATATTTATGTATTTATTATATACTAATAAAAGTTATAATAATTATTTTTATTAATAATTATTTTTATCCACGTAACAAGAGTTCTATTAAGTTTATCCACTTGTAACGTCCATTTTTTGTTGTTCTTGTACGAAAATATGAATTTATCTCTTATTATTATTAATAATAATTACTTATTCTTATTTATTTATATTTACATATTTATTATATTTTAATAATATATATAAATAATAATGTTCTATCTATATATTTTTATATATAGTAATTACTTATTCATGGTTATTTATATTTACATATTTATTAATTATATTAATTATTTTTATCACTTACAAATATTCTTAGTTATATATATTCATATTTATTATATACTAATAGGAGCTATAATATTTATTTTTAAAATAATTATTTTTTCCACCTAGCAAGAGTTTTGTTTTAATTTTATTCAATTGTAACGTTATTATCTTTGTTGTCTATTTAATTGTTATTATTAATTATTGTCTCTTATGTATTTTATTTGAGTGTTTATTATTTTGTGTTGGTTGGACAACGTAAAACAATTGATTCTATTTATTACTTATTTTTAGTTATTTATATTTTTTATTATATTTTAATAATATATATAATTATTATTTTTAACTACTTATTTATTATATAGTAATTACTTATTCTTACTTATTTATATTAACTTATTTATTTTTATCAACTTACAAATATTCTTAGTTATATATATTTATGTATTTATTATATACTAATAAAGTTATAATAATTATTTTTATCTACGTAACAAGAGTTCTATTAAGTTTATCCAATTATAACGTCCATTTTTTTTTTGTTCTTGTAGGAAAATATGAATTTATCCCTTATTATTGTTAATAATAATTACTTATTCTTATTTATTTATATTTACATATTTATTATATTTTAATAATATATATAATAATAATTTTTCATCTATTTATTTTTATATAGTAATTACTTATTCATGGTTATTTATATTTACATATTTATTAATTATATTAATTATTTTTATCAACTTACAAATATTCTTAGTTATATATATTCATATTTATTATAACTAATAGAAGCTATAATATTTATTTTTGTTAAATAATTATATATTAATAGAAGTTATAATATTTATTTTTATAAAATAATTATTTTTTTCGACCTAGCAAGAGTTTTTTTTAATTTTATTCAATTTTGACGTTATTATCTTTTGTTGCCTATTTATTTGTTATTATTAATTATTGTCTCTCTATATATTTTCTTTGAGTGTTTATTATTTTGTGTTGGTTGAGCTACGTAAATCAATTGATTCTCTTTATTAATTATTTTAGTTATTTATATTCTTTATTACATTTTAATAATATGTATAATAATTCTTTTTAACTACTTAATTATTATATAGTAATTACTTATTCTTACTTATTTATATTAACTTATTTATTTATTATATTAATTATTTTTTATAATATTTATTTTTATCCACTTACATATTCTTAGTTGTATATATTTATGTATTTATTATATACTAATAAAAGTTATAATAATTATTTTTATTAAATAATTATTTTTATCCACGTAACAAGAGTTCTATTTAAGTTTATCCCCTTGTAACGTCCATTTTTTGTTGTTCTTGTACGAAAATATGAATTTATCTCTTATTATTATTAATAATAATTACTTATTCTTATTTATTTATATTTACATATTTATTATATTTTAATAAATTATATAATAATAAGTTCTATCTATATATTTTTATATAGTAATTACTTATTCATGGTTATTTATATTTACATATTTATTAATTATATTAATTATTTTATCAACTTACAAATATTCTTAGTTATATATATTCATATTTATTATATACTAATAGGAGCTATAATATTTATTTTTAAAATAATTATTTTTTCCACCTAGCAAGAGTTTTGTTTTAATTTTATTCAATTGTAACGTTATTATCTTTTGTTGTCTATTTAATTGTTATTATTAATTATTGTCTCTTATGTATTTTATTTGAGTGTTTATTATTTTGTGTTGGTTGGACAACGTAAAACAATTGATTCTATTTATTACTTATTTTTCGTTATTTATATTTTTTATTATATTTTAATAATATATATAATTATTATTTTTAACTACTTATTTATTATATAGTAATTACTTATTCTTACTTATTTATATTAACTTATTTATTTATTATATTAATTATTTTTATCAACTTACAAATATTCTTAGTTATATATATTCATGTATTTATTATATACTAATAAAAGTTATAATTATTATTTTTATCCACGTAACAAGAGTTCTATTTAAGTTTATCCAATTATAACGTCCATTTTTTGTTGTTCTTGTAGGAAAATATGAATTTATCCCTTATTGTTGTTAATAATAATTACTTATTCTTATTTATTTATATTTACATATTTATTATATTTTAATAATATATATAATAATAATGTTCTATCTATATATTTTTATATAGTAATTACTTATTCATGGTTAATTTATATTTACATATTTATTAATTATATTAATTATTTTTATCAACTTACAAATATTCTTAGTTATATATATTCATATTTATTATATACTAATAGGAGCTATAATATTTATTTTTTAAAATAATTATTTTTTCCACCTAGCAAGAGTTTTGTTTTAATTTTATTCAATTGTAACGTTATTATCTTTTGTTGTCTATTTATTTGTTATTATTAATTATTGTCTCTTATGTATTTTATTTGAGTGTTTATTATTTTGTGTTGGTTGGACAACGTAAAACAATTGATTCTATTTATTACTTATTTTTCGTTATTTATATTTTTTATTATATTTTAATAATATATATAATTATTATTTTTAACTACTTATTTATTATATAGTAATTACTTATTCTTACTTATTTATATTAACTTATTTATTTATTATATTAATTATTTTTATCAACTTACAAATATTCTTAGTTATATATATTCATGTATTTATTATATACTAATAAAATTTATAATAATTATTTTTATTAAATAATTATATTTATCCACGTAACAAGAGTTCTATTTAAGTTTATCTAATTATAACGTCCATTTTTTGTTGTTCTTGTAGGAAAATATGAATTTATCCCTTATTGTTGTTAATATTAATTACTTATTCTTATTTATTTATATTTACATATTTATTATATTTTAATAATATATATAATAATAATGTTTTATCTATATATTTTTATATAGTAATTACTTATTTCATGTTATTTATATTTACATATTTATTAATTATATTAATTATTTTTATCAACTTACAAAATTCTTAGTTATATATATTCATATTTATTATATACTAATAGGAGCTATAATATTTATTTTTTAAATAATTATTTTTTCCACCTAGCAAGAGTTTTGTTTTAATTTTATTCAATTGTAACGTTATTATCTTTTGTTGTCTATTTAATTGTTTATTATTAATATTGTCTCTTATGTATTTTATTTGAGTGTTTATTATTTTGTGTTGGTTGGGAGAACGTAAAACAATTGATTCTATTTATACTTATTTTTAGTTATTTATATTTTTTATTATATTTTAATAATATATATAATTATTATTTTTAACTACTTATTTATTATATAGTAATTACTTATTCTTACTTATTTATATTAACTTATTATTTATTATATTAATTATTTTTTATAATATTTATTTTTATCCACTTACATATTCTTAGTTATATATATTCATGTATTTATTATATACTAATAAAAGTTATAATAATTATTTTTATCCACGTAACAAGAGTTCTATTTAAGTTTATCCAATTATAACGTCCATTTTTTGTTGTTCTTGTAGGAAAATATGAATTTATCCTTATTGTTGTTAATAATAATTACTTATTCTTATTTATTTATATTTACATAATTTATTATATTTTAATAATATATATAATAATAATGTTTTATCTATATATTTTTATATAGTAATTACATATTCATGGTTATTTATGTTTACATATTTATTAATTATATTAATTATTTTTATCAACTTACAAATATTCTTAGTTATATATATTCATGTATTTATTATATACTAATAAATGTTATAATAATTATTTTTATTAAATAATTATTTTTATCCACGTAACAAGAGTTCTATTTAAGTTTATCCAATTATAACGTCTATTTTTTGTTGTTCTTGTAGGAAAATATGAATTTATCCCTTATTATTGTTAATAATAATTACTTATTCTTATTTATTTATATTTACATATTTATTAATTATATTAATTATTTTTATCAACTTACAAATATTCTTAGTTATATATATTCATATTCATTATATACTAATAGAAGCTATAATATTTATTTTTGTAAAATAATTATATATTAATAGAAGTTATAATATTTATTTTTATAAAATAATTATCTTTTCGACCTAGCAAGAGTTTTTTTTTAATTTTATTCAATTTTGACGTTATTATCTTTTGTTGCTTATTTATTTGTTATTATTAATTATTGTCTCTTATGTATTTTATTTGAGTGTTTATTATTTTGTGTTGGTTGGAGAACGTAAAATAATTGATTTTATTTATTACTTATTTTTAGTTATTTATATTTTTTATTATATTTTAATAATATATATAATTATTATTTTTAACTACTTATTTATTATATAGTAATTACTTATTCTTACTTATTTATATTAACTTATTTATTTATTATATTAATTATTTTTTATAATATTTATTTTTATCCACTTACATATTCTTAGTTATATATATTCATGTATTTATTATATACTAATAAAAGTTATAATAATTATTTTTATCCACGTAACAAGAGTTCTATTTAAGTTTATCCAATTATAACGTCCATTTTTTGTTTTTTCTTGTACGAAAATATGAATTTATCCCTTATTGTTGTTAATAATAATTACTTATTCTTATTTATTTATATTTACATATTTATTATATTTTAATAATATATATAATAATAATGTTTTATCTATATATTTTTATATAGTAATTACTTATTCATGGTTATTTATATTTACATATTTATTAATTATATTAATTATTTTTATCAACTTACAAATATTCTTAGTTATATATATTCATGTATTTATTATATACTAATAAAAGTTAAAATAATTATTTTTATCCACGTAACAAGAGTTCTATTTAAGTTTATCCACTTGTTAACGTCCATTTTTTGTTGTTCTTGTACGAAAATATGAATTTATCTCTTATTATTATTATTAATAATTACTTATTCTTATTTATTTATATTTACATATTATTATATTTTAATAATATATATAATAATAATGTTCTATCTATATATTTTTATATAGTAATTACTTATTCATGGTTATTTATATTTACATATTTATTAATTATATTAATTATTTTTATCAACTTACAAATATTCTTAGTTATATATATTCATATTTATTATATACTAATAGGAGCTATAATATTTATTTTTTAAAATAATTATTTTTTCCACCTAGCAAGAGTTTTGTTTTAATTTTATTCAATTGTAACGTTATTATCTTTTGTTGTCTATTTAATTGTTATTATTAATTATTGTCTCTTATGTATTTTATTTGAGTGTTTATTATTTTGTGTTGGTTGGACAACGTAAAACAATTGATTCTATTTATTACTTATTTTTCGTTATTTATATTTTTTATTATATTTAATAAATATATATAATTATTATTTTTAACTACTTATTTATTATATAGTAATTACTTATTCTTACTTATTTATATTAACTTATTTATTTTTATCAACTTACAAATATTCTTAGTTATATATATTTATGTATTTATTATATACTAATAAAGTTATAATAATTATTTTTATCTACGTAACAGAGTTCTATTTAAGTTTATCCAATTATAACGTCCATTTTTTTTTGTTCTTGTAGGAAAATATGAATTTATCCCTTATTATTGTTAATAATAATTACTTATTCTTATTTATTTATATTTACATATTTATTATATTTAATAATATATATAATAATAATATTTTCATCTATTTATTTTTATATAGTAATTACTTATTCATGGGTTATTTATATTACATATTTATTAATTATATTAATTATTTTTATCAACTTACAAATATTCTTAGTTATATATATTCATATTTATTATATACTAATAGAAGCTATAATATTTATTTTTGTTAAATAATTATATATTAATAGAAGTTATAATATTTATTTTTATAAATAATTATTTTTTTTCGACCTAGCAAGAGTTTTTTTTAATTTTATTCAATTTTGACGTTATTATCTTTTGTTGCCTATTTATTTGTTATTATTAATTATTGTCTCTTATGTATTTTCTTTGAGTGTTTATTATTTTGTGTTGGTTGAGCTACGTAAATCAATTGATTCTCTTTATTAATTATTTTTAGTTATTTATATTCTTTATTACATTTTAATAATATGTATAATAATTCTTTTTTTAACTACTTAATTATTATATAGTAATTACTTATTCTTACTTATTTATATTAACTTATTTATTTATTATATTAATTATTTTTTATAATATTTATTTTTATCCACTTACATATTCTTAGTTGTATATATTTATGTATTTATTATATACTAATAAAAGTTATAATAATTATTTTTATTAAATAATTATTTTTATCCACGAAACAAGAGTTCTATTTAAGTTTATCCCCTTGTAACGTCCATTTTTTGTTGTTCTTGTACGAAAATATGAATTTATCTCTTATTATTATTAATAATAATTACTTATTCTTATTTATTTATATTTACATATTTATTATATTTTAATAATATATATAATATTAATGTTCTATCTATATATTTTTATATAGTAATTACTTATTCATGGTTATTTATATTTACATATTTATTAATTATATTAATTATTTTTATCAACTTACAAATATTCTTAGTTATATATATTCATATTTATTATATACTAATAGGAGCTATAATATTTATTTTTAAAATAATTATTTTTTCCACCTAGCAAGAGTTTTGTTTTAATTTTATTCAATTGTAACGTTATTATCTTTTTGTTGTCTATTTAATTGTTATTATTAATTATTGTCTCTTATGTATTTTATTTGAGTGTTTATTATTTGTGTTGGTTGGACAACGTAAAACAATTGATTCTATTTATTACTTATTTTTCGTTATTTATATTTTTTATTATATTTTAATAATATATATAATTATTATTTTTAACTACTTATTTATTATATAGTAATTACTTATTCTTACTTATTTATATTAACTTATTTATTTATTATATTAATTATTTTTTATCAACTTACAAATATTCTTAGTTATATATATTCATGTATTTATTATATACTAATAAAAGTTATAATTATTATTTTTATCCACGTAACAAGAGTTCTATTTAAGTTTATCCAATTATAACGTCCATTTTTTGTTGTTCTTGTAGGAAAATATGAATTTATCCCTTATTGTTGTTAATAATAATTACTTATTCTTATTTATTTATATTTACATATTTATTATATTTTAATAATATATAATAATAATAATGTTCTATCTATATATTTTATATAGTAATTACTTATTCATGGTTATTTATATTTACATATTTATTAATTATATTAATTATTTTTATCAACTTACAAATATTCTTAGTTATATATATTCATATTTATTATATACTAATAGGAGCTATAATATTTATTTTTTAAAATAATTATTTTTTCCACCTAGCAAGAGTTTTGTTTTAATTTTATTCAATTGTAACGTTATTATCTTTTGTTGTCTATTTAATTGTTATTATTAATTATTGTCTCTTATGTATTTATTTGAGTGTTTATTATTTTGTGTTGGTTGGACAACGTAAAACAATTGATTCTATTTATTACTTATTTTTCGTTATTTATATTTTTTATTATATTTTAATAATATATATAATTATTATTTTTAACTACTTATTTATTATATAGTAATTACTTATTCTTACTTATTTATATTAACTTATTTATTTATTATATTAATTATTTTTATCAACTTACAAATATTCTTAGGTTATATATATTCATGTATTTATTATATACTAATAAAATTTATAATAATTATTTTTATTAAATAATTATATTTATCACGTAACAAGAGTTCTATTTAAGTTTATCTAATTATAACGTCCATTTTTTGTTGTTCTTGTAGGAAAATATGAATTTATCCCTTATTTGTTGTTAATAATAATTACTTATTCTTATTTATTTATATTTACATATTTAGTATATTTTAATAATATATATAATAATAATGTGTTATCTATATATTTTATATAGTAATTACTTATTCATGGTTATTTATATTTACATATTTATTAATTATATTAATTAATTTTATTCAACTTACAAATATTCTTAGTTATATATATTCATATTTATTTATATACTAATAGGAGATTATAATATTTATTTTTAAAATAATTATTTTTTCCACCTAGCAAGAGTTTTGTTTTAATTGTATTCAATTGTAACGTTATTTTCTTTTGTTGTCTATTTAATTGTTATTATTAATTATTGTCTCTTATGTATTTTATTTGGAGTGTTTATTATTTTGTGTTGGTTGGAGAACGTAAAACAATTGATTCTATTTATTACTTATTTTTAGTTATTTATTTTTTATTATATTTTAATAATATATATAATTTATTTTTAACTACTTATTTATTATATAGTAATTACTTATTCTTACTTATTTATATTAACTTATTTATTTATTAGATTAATTATTTTTTATAATATTTATTTTTATCCACTTACATATTCTTAGTTATATATATTCATGTATTTATTATATACTAATAAAAGTTTAATAATTATTTTTATCCACGTAACAAGAGTTCTATTTAAGTTTATCCAATTATAACGTCCATTTTTTGTTGTTCTTGTAGGAAAAATATGAATTTATCCCTTATTGTTGTTAATAATAATTACTTATTCTTATTTATTTATATTTACATATTTATTAATTTTATTAATATATATAATAATAATGTTTTATCTATATATTTTATATAGTAATTACATATTCATGGTTATTTATGTTTACATATTTATTAATTATATTAATTATTTTTTATCAACTTACAAATATTCTTAGTTATATATATTCATGTATTTATTATATACTAATAAATGTTATAATAATTATTTTTATTAAATAATTATTTTTATCCACGTAACAAGAGTTCTATTTAAGTTTATCCAATTATAACGTCTATTTTTTGTTGTTCTTGTAGGAAAATATGAATTTATCCCTTATTATTGTTAATAATAATTAACTTATTCTTATTTATTTATATTTACATATTTATTAATTATATTAATTATTTTTATCAACTTACAAATATTTCTTAGTTATATATATTCATATTCATTATATACTAATAGAAGCTATAATATTTATTTTTGTAAAATAATTATATATTAATAGAAGTTATAATATTTATTTTTATAAAATAATTATCTTTTTCGACCTAGCAAGAGTTTTTTTTAATTTTATTCAATTTTGACGTTATTATCTTTGTTGCTTATTATTTGTTATTATTAATTATTGTCTCTTATGTATTTTATTTGAGTGTTTATTATTTTGTGTTGGTTGGAGAACGTAAAATAATTGATTTTATTTATTACTTATTTTAGTTATTTATATTTTTTATTATATTTTAATAATATATATAATTATTATTTTTAACTACTTATTTATTATATAGTAATTACTTATTCTTACTTATTTATATTAACTTATTATTTATTATATTAATTATTTTTTATAATATTTATTTTTATCCACTTACATATTCTTAGTTATATATATTCATGTATTTATTATATACTAATAAAAGTTATAATAATTATTTTATCCACGTAACAAGAGTTCTATTTAAGTTTATCCAATTATAACGTCCATTTTTTGTTTTTCTTGTACGAAAATATGAATTATCCCTTATTGTTGTTAATAATAATTACTTATTCTTATTTATTTATATTTACATATTTATTATATTTAATAATATATATAATAATAATGTTTTATCTATATATTTTTATATAGTAATTACTTATTCATGGTTATTTATATTTACATATTTATTAATTATATTAATTATTTTATCAACTTACAAATATCTTAGTTATATATATTCATGTATTTATTAATATACTAATAAAAGTTAAAATAATTATTTTTATCCACGTAACAAGAGTTCTATTTAAGTTTATCCACTTGTAACGTCCATTTTTTGTGTTCTTGTACGAAAATATGAATTTATCTCTTATTATTATTAATAATAATTACTTATTCTTATTTATTTATATTTACATATTTATTATATTTTAATAATATATATAATAATAATGTTCTATCTATATATTTTTATTATAGTAATTACTTATTCATGGTTATTTATATTTACATATTTATTAATTATATTAAATTATTTTTATCAACTTACAAATATTCTTAGTTATATATATTCATATTTATTATATACAAATAGGAGCTATAATATTTATTTTTAAAATAATTATTTTTTTCCACCTAGCAAGAGTTTTGTTTTAATTTTATTCAATTGTAACGTTATTATCTTTTGTTGTCTATTTAATTGTTATTATTAATTTTGTCTCTTATGTATTTTATTTGAGTGTTATTATTTGTGTTGGTTGGGACAACGTAAAACAATTGATTCTATTTATTACTTATTTTTCGTTATTTATATTTTTATTATATTTTAATAATATATATAATTATTATTTTTAAACTACTTATTTATTATATAGTAATTACTTATTCTTACTTATTTATATTAACTTATTTATTTTATCAACTTACAAATATTCTTAGTTATATATATTTATGTATTTATTATATACTAATAAAAGTTATAATAATTATTTTTATCTACGTAACAAGAGGTTCTATTTAAGTTTATCCAATATAACGTCCATTTTTTTTTGTTCTTGTAGGAAAATATGAATTTATCCCTTATTATTGTTAATAATAATTACTTATTCTTATTTATTTATATTTACATATTTATTATATTTTAATAATATATATAATAATAATTTTTCATCTATTTATTTTTATATAGTAATTACTTATTCATGGTTATTTATATTACATATTTATTAATTATATTAACTTATTTTATCAAACTTACAAATATTCTTAGTTATATATATTCATATTTATTATATACTAATAGAAGCTATAATAATTTATTTTTGTTAATAATTATATATTAATAGAAGTTATAATATTTATTTTTATAAAATAAATTATTTTTTTCGACCTAGCAAGAGTTTTTTTTAATTTTATTCAATTTTGACGTTATTATCTTTTGTTGCCTATTTAATTTGTTATTATTAATTATTGTCTCTTATGTATTTTCTTTGAGTGTTATTATTTTGTGTTGGTTGAGCTACGTAAAATCAATTGATTCTCTTATTAATTATTTTTAGTTATTTATATTCTTTATTACATTTTAATAATATGTATAATAATTCTTTTTTAACTACTTAATTATTATATAGTAATTACTTATTCTTACTTATTTATATTAACTATTTATTTATTATATTAATTATTTTTTATAATATTTATTTTTATCCACTTACATATTCTTAGTTGTATATATTTATGTATTTATTATATACTAATAAAAGTTATAATAATTATTTTTATTAAATAATTATTTTTATCCACGTAACAAGAGTTCTATTTAAGTTTATCCCCTTGTAACGTCCATTTTTTGTTGTTCTTGTACGAAAATATGAATTTATCTCTATTATTATTAATATAATTACTTATTCTTATTTATTTATATTTACATATTTATTATATTTTAATAATATATATAATAATAATGTTCTATCTATATATTTTTATATAGTAATTACTTATTCATGGTTATTTATATTTACATATTTATTAATTATATTAATTATTTTTTATCAACTTACAAATATTCTTAGTTATATATATTCATATTTATTATATACTAATAGGAGCTATAATATTTATTTTTTTAAAATAATTATTTTTTCCACCTAGGCAAGAGTTTTGTTTTAATTTTATTCAATTGTAACGTTATTATCTTTTGTTGTCTATTTAATTGTTATTATTAATTATTGTCTCTTATGTATTTTATTTGAGTGTTTATTATTTTGTGTTGGTTGGACAACGTAAAACAATTGATTCTATTTATTACTTATTTTTCGTTATTTATATTTTTTATTATATTTTAATAATATATATAATTATTATTTTTAACTACTTATTTATTATATAGTAATTACTTATTCTTACTTATTTATATTAACTTATTTATTTATTATATTAATTATTTTATCAACTTACAAATATTCTTAGTTATATATATTCATGTATTTATTATATACTAATAAAAGTTATAATTATTATTTTTATCCACGTAACAAGAGTTCTATTTAAGTTTATCCAATTATAACGTCCATTTTTTGTTGTTCTTGTAGGAAAATATGAATTTATCCCTTATTGTTGTTAATAATAATTACTTATTCTTATTTATTTATATTTACATATTTATTATATTTTAATAATTATATATAATAATAATGTTCTATCTATATATTTTTATATAGTAATTACTTATTCATGGTTATTTATATTTACATATTTATTAATTATATTAATTATTTTTATCAACTTACAAATATTCTTAGTTATATATATTCATATTTATTATATACTAATAGGAGCTATAATATTTATTTTTTAAAATAATTATTTTTTCCACCTAGCAAGAGTTTTGTTTTAATTTTATTCAATTGTAACGTTATTATCTTTTGTTGTCTATTTAATTGTTATTATTAATTATTCTCTCTTATGTATTTTATTTGAGTGTTTATTATTTTGTGTTGGTTGGACAACGTAAAACAATTGATTCTATTTATTACTTATTTTTTCGTTATTTATATTTTTTATTATATTTTAATAATATATATAATTATTATTTTTAACTACTTATTTTATTATATAGTAATTACTTATTCTTACTTATTTATATTAACTTATTTATTTATTATATTAATTATTTTTATCAACTTACAAATATTCTTAGTTATATATATTCATGTATTTATTATATACTAATAAAATTTATAATAATTATTTTTATTAAATAATTATATTTATCCACGTAACAAGAGTTCTATTTAAGTTTATCTAATTATAACGTCCATTTTTTGTTGTTCTTGTAGGAAAATATGAATTTATCCCTTATTGTTGTTAATAATAATTACTTATTCTTATTTATTTATATTTACATATTTATTATATTTTAATAATATATATAATAATAATGGTTTTATCTATATATTTTTATATAGTAATTACTTATTCATGGTTATTTTATATTTTACATATTTATTATTATATTAATTATTTTTATCAACTTACAAATATTCTTAGTTATATATATTCATATTTATTATATACTAATAGGAGCTATAATATTTATTTTTTAAAATAATTATTTTTTCCACCTAGCAAGAGTTTTGTTTTAATTTTATTCAATTGTAACGTTATTATCTTTTGTTGTCTATTTAATTGTTATTATTAATTATTGTCTCTTATGATTTTATTTGAGTGTTTATTATTTTGTGTTGGTTGGAGAACGTAAAACAATTGATTCTATTTATTACTTATTTTAGTTATTTATATTTTTTATTATATTTTAATAATATATATAATTATTATTTTTAACTACTTATTTATTATATAGTAATTACTTATTCTTACTTATTTATATTAACTTATTTATTTATTATATTAATTATTTTTTATAATATTTATTTTTATCCACTTACATATTCTTAGTTATATATATTCATGTATTTATTATATACTAATAAAAGTTATAATAATTATTTTTATCCACGTAACAAGAGTTCTATTTAAGTTTATCCAATTATAACGTCCATTTTTTGTTGTTCTTGTAGGAAAATATGAATTTATCCCTTATTGTTGTTAATAATAATTACTTATTCTTATTTATTTATATTTACATATTTATTATATTTAATAATATATATAATAATAATGTTTTATCTATATATTTTTATATAGTAATTACATATTCATGGTTATTTATGTTTACATATTTATTAATTATATTAATTATTTTTATCAACTTACAAATATTCTTAGTTATATATATTCATGTATTTATTATATACTAATAAATGTTATAATAATTATTTTTATTAAATAATATTTTTATCCACGTAACAAGAGTTCTATTTAAGTTATCCAATTATAACGTCTATTTTTTGTTGTTCTTGTAGGAAAATATGAATTTATCCCTTTTATTGTTAATAATAATTACTTATTCTTATTTATTTATATTTACATATTTATTAATTATATTAATTATTTTTATCAACTTACAAATATTCTTAGTTATATATATTCATATTCATTATATACTAATAGAAGCTATAATATTTATTTTTGTAAAATAATTATATATTAATAGAAGTTATAATATTTATTTTTATAAAATAATTATCTTTTTCGACCTAGCAAGAGTTTTTTTTAATTTTATTCAATTTTGACGTTATTATCTTTTGTTGCTTATTTATTTGTTATTATTAATTATTGTCTCTTATGTATTTTATTTGAGTGTTTATTATTTTGTGTTTGGTTGGAGAACGTAAAACAATTGATTTTATTTATTACTTATTTTAGTTATTTATATTTTTTATTATATTTAATAATATATATAATTATTATTTTTAACTACTTATTTATTATATAGTAATTACTTATTCTTACTTATTTATATTAACTTATTTATTTATTATATTAATTATTTTTTATAATATTTATTTTTATCCACTTACATATTTCTTAGTTATATATATTCATGTATTTATTATATACTAATAAAAGTTATAATAATTATTTTTATCCACGTAACAAGAGTTCTATTTAAGTTTATCCAATTATAACGTCCATTTTTTGTTTTTCTTGTACGAAAATATGAATTTATCCCTTATTGTTGTTAATAATAATTACTTATTCTTATTTATTTATATTTACATATTTATTATATTTTAATAATATATATAATAATAATGTTTTATCTATATATTTTTATATAGTAATTACTTATTCATGGTTATTTATATTTTCATATTTATTAATTATATTAATTATTTTTATCAACTTACAAATATTCTTAGTTATATATATTCATGTATTTATTATATACTAATAAATGTTATAATAATTATTTTTATCCACGTAACAAGAGTTCTATTTAAGTTTATCCAATTATAACGTCATTTTTTGTTGTTCTTGTAGGAAAATATGAATTTATCCCTTATTGTTGTTAATAATAATTACTTATTCTTATTTATTTATATTTACATATTTATTATATTTTAATAATATATATAATAATAATGTTTTATCTATATATTTTTATATAGTAATTACTTATTCATGGTTATTTATATTTACATATTTATTAATTATATTAATTATTTTTATCAACTTACAAATATTCTTAGTTATATATATTCATGTATTTATTATATACTAATAAAAGTTAAAATAATTATTTTTATCCACGTAACAAGAGTTCTATTTAAGTTTATCCACTTGTAACGTCCATTTTTTGTTGTTCTTGTACGAAAATATGAATTTATCTCTTATTATTATTAATAATAATTACTTATTCTTATTTATTTATATTTACATATTTATTATATTTTAATAATATATATAATAATAATGTTCTATCTATATATTTTTATATAGTAATTACTTATTCATGGTTATTTATATTTACATATTTATTAATTATATTAATTATTTTTATCAACTTACAAATATTCTTAGTTATATATATTCATATTTATTATATACTAATAGGAGCTATAATATTTATTTTTTAAAATAATTATTTTTTTCCACCTAGCAAGAGTTTTGTTTTAATTTTATTCAATTGTAACGTTATTATCTTTTGTTGTCTATTTAATTGTTATTATTAATTATTGTCTCTTATGTATTTTATTTGAGTGTTTATTATTTTGTGTTGTTGGACAACGTAAAACAATTGATTCTATTTATTATTTATTTTTAGTTATTTATATTTTTTATTATATTTTAATAATATATATAATTATTATTTTTAACTACTTATTTATTATATAGTAATTACTTATTCTTACTTATTTATATTAACTTATTTATTTATTATATTAATTATTTTTTATAATATTTATTTTTATCCACTTACATATTCTTAGTTATATATATTCATGTATTTATTATATACTAATAAAAGTTATAATAATTATTTTTATCCACGTAACAAGAGTTCTATTTAAGTTTATCCAATTATAACGTCCATTTTTTGTTGTTCTTTTAGGAAAATATGAATTTATCCCTTATTGTTGTTAATAATAATTACTTATTCTTATTTATTTATATTTACATATTTATTATATTTTAATAATATATATAATAATAATGTTTTATCTATATATTTTTATATAGTAATTACATATTCATGGTTATTTATGTTTACATATTTATTAATTATATTAATTATTTTTATCAACTTACAAATATTCTTAGTTATATATATTCATGTATTTATTATATACTAATAAAAGTTATAATAATTATTTTTATCCACGTAACAAGAGTTCTATTTAAGTTTATCCAATTATAACGTCCATTTTTTGTTGTTCTAGTAGGAAAGTATGAATTTATCCCTTATTGTTGTTAATAATAATTACTTATTCTTATTTATTTATATTACATATTTATTATATTTTTAATAATATATATAATAATAATGTTTTATCTATATATTTTTATATAGTAATTACTTATTCATGGTTATTATATTTACATATTTATTAATTATATTAATTATTTTTATCAACTTACAAATATTCTTAGTTATATATATTCATGTATTTATTATATACTAATAAATGTTATAATAATTATTTTTATTAAATAATTATTTTTATCCACGTAACAAGAGTTCTATTTAAGTTATCCAATTATAACGTCCATTTTTTGTTGTTCTTGTAGGAAAATATGAATTTATCCCTTATTATTGTTAATAATAATTACTTATTCTTATTTATTTATATTTACATATTTATTATATTTTAATAATATATATAATAATAATTTTTCATCTATTTATTTTTATATAGTAATTACTTATTCATGGTTATTTATATTTACATATTTATTAATTATATTAATTATTTTTATCAACTTACAAATATTCTTAGTTATATATATTCATATTTATTATATACTAATAGAAGCTATAATATTTATTTTTGTTAAATAATTATATATTAATAGAAGTTATAATATTTATTTTTATAAAATAATATTTTTTTCGACCTAGCAAGAGTTTTTTTTTAATTTTATTCAATTTTGACGTTATTATCTTTTGTTGCCTATTTATTTGTTATTATTAATTATTGTCTCTTATGTATTTTCTTTGAGTGTTTATTATTTTGTGTTGGTTGAGCTACGTAAATCAATTGATTCTCTTTATTAATTATTTTTAGTTATTTATATTCTTTATTACATTTTAATAATATGTATAATAATTCTTTTTTAACTACTTATTTATTATATAGTAATTACTTATTCTTACTTATTTATATTTAACTTATTTATTTATTATATTAATTATTTTTTATAATATTTATTTTTATCCACTTACATATTCTTAGTTGTATATATTTATGTATTTATTATATACTAATAAAAGTTATAATAATTACTTTTATTAAATAATTATTTTTATCCACGTAACAAGAGTTCTATTTAAGTTTATCCACTTGTAACGTCCATTTTTTGTTGTTCTTGTACGAAAATATGAATTTATCTCTTATTATTATTAATAATAATTACTTATTCTTATTTATTTATATTTACATATTTATTATATTTTAATAATATATATAATAATAATGTTCTATCTATATATTTTTATATAGTAATTACTTATTCATGGTTATTTATATTTACATATTTATTAATTATATTAATTATTTTTATCAACTTACAAATATTCTTAGTTATATATATTCATATTTATTATATACTAATAGGAGCTATAATATTTATTTTTTAAAAATAATATTTTTTCCACCTAGCAAGAGTTTTGTTTTAATTTTATTCAATTGTAACGTTATTATCTTTTGTTGTCTATTTAATTGTTATTATTAATTATTGTCTCTTATGTATTTTATTTGAGTGTTTATTATTTTGTGTTGGTTGGACAACGTAAAACAATTGATTCTATTTATTACTTATTTTTAGTTATTTATATTTTTTATTATATTTTAATAATATATATAATTATTATTTTTAACTACTTATTTATTATATAGTAATTACTTATTCTTACTTATTTATATTAACTTATTTATTTATTATATTAATTATTTTTTATAATATTTATTTTTATCCACTTACATATTCTTAGTTATATATATTCATGTATTTATTATATACTAATAAAAGTTATAATAATTATTTTTATCCACGTAACAAGAGTTCTATTAAGTTTATCCAATTATAACGTCCATTTTTTGTTGTTCTTGTAGGAAAATATGAATTTATCCCTTATTGTTGTTAATAATAATTACTTATTCTTATTTATTTATATTTACATATTTATTATATTTTAATAATATATATAATAATAATGTTTTATCTATATATTTTTATATAGTAATTACATATTCATGGTTATTTATGTTTACATATTTATTAATTATATTAATTATTTTTATCAACTTACAAATATTCTTAGTTATATATATTCATGTATTTATTATATACTAATAAAAGTTATAATAATTATTTTTATCCACGTAACAAGAGTTCTATTTAAGTTTATCCAATATAACGTCCATTTTTTGTTGTTCTTGTAGGAAAATATGAATTTATCTCTTATTGTTGTTAATAATAATTACTTATTCTTATTTATTTATATTTACATATTTATTATATTTTAATAATATATATAATAATAATGTTTTATCTATATATTTTTATATAGTAATTACTTATTCATGGTTATTTATATTTACATATTTATTAATTATATTAATTATTTTTATCAACTTACAAATATTCTTAGTTATATATATTCATGTATTTATTATATACTAATAAATGTTATAATAATTATTTTTATTAAATAATTATTTTTATCCACGTAACAAGAGTTCTATTTAAGTTTATCCAATTATAACGTCCATTTTTTGTTGTTCTTGTAGGAAAATATGAATTTATCCCTTATTATTGTTATAATAATTACTTATTCTTATTTATTTATATTTACATATTTATTATATTTTAATAATATATATAATAATAATTTTTCATCTATTTATTTTTATATAGTAATTACTTATTCATGGTTATTTATATTTACATATTTATTAATTATATTAATTATTTTTATCACTTACAAATATTCTTAGTTATATATATTCATATTTATTTTTATAAAATAATTATTTTTTTCGACCTAGCAAGAGTTTTTTTTAATTTTATTCAATTTTGACGTTATTATCTTTTGTTGCCTATTTATTTGTTATTATTAATTATTGTCTCTTATGTATTTTATTTGAGTGTTTATTATTTTGTGTTGGTTGGAGAACGTAAAACAATTGATTCTATTTATTACTTATTTTTAGTTATTTATATTTTTTATTATATTTAATAATATATATAATTATTATTTTTAACTACTTATTTATTATATAGTAATTACTTATTCTTACTTATTTATATTAACTTATTTATTTATTATATTAATTATTTTTTATAATATTTATTTTTATCCACTTACATATTCTTAGTTATATATATTCATGTATTTATTATATACTAATAAAAGTTATAATAATTATTTTTATCCACGTAACAAGAGTTCTATTTAAGTTTATCCAATTATAACGTCCATTTTTTGTTGTTCTTGTAGGAAAATATGAATTTATCCCTTATTGTTGTTAATAATAATTACTTATTCTTATTTATTTATATTTACATATTTATTATATTTTAATAATATATATATTAATAATGTTTTATCTATATATTTTTATATAGTAATTACATATTCATGGTTATTTATGTTTACATATTTATTAATTATATTAATTATTTTTATCAACTTACAAATATTCTTAGTTATATATATTCATGTATTTATTATATACTAATAAAAGTTATAATAATTATTTTTATCCACGTAACAAGAGTTCTATTTAAGTTTATCTAATTATAACGTCCATTTTTTGTTGTTCTTGTAGGAAAATATGAATTTATCCCTTATTGTTGTTAATAATAATTACTTATTCTTATTTATTTATATTTACATATTTATTATATTTTAATAATATATATAATAATAATGTTTTATCTATATATTTTTATATACTAATTACTTATTAATGGTTATTTATATTTACATATTTATTAATTATATTAATTATTTTTATAAACTTACAAATATTCTTAGTTATATATATTCATGTATTTATTATATACTAATAAAAGTTATAATAATTATTTTTATCCACGTAACAAGAGTTCTATTTAAGTTTATCCAATTATAATGTTCATTTTTTGTTGTTCTTGTAGGAAAATATGAATTTATCCCTTATTATTGTTAATAATAATTACTTATTCTTATTTATTTATATTTACATATTTATTATATTTTAATAATATATATAATAATAATGTTTTATCTATACATTTTTATATAGTAATTACTTATTCATGGTTATTTATATTTACATATTTATTAATTATATTAATTATTTTTATCAACTTACAAATATTTTTAGTTATATATATTCATATTTATTATATACTAATAGAAGCTATAATATTTATTTTTATAAAATCATTATTTTTTTCCACCTAGCAAGAGTTTTTATTTTATTTTATTCAATTGTAACGTAATTATCTTTTGTTGTCTATTTATTTGTTATTATTATTTATTGTCTCTTATGTAATTTATTTGAGTGTTTATTATTTTGTGTTGGTTGGGCTACGTAAATCAATTGATTCTCTTTATTACTTATTTTTTGTTATTTATATTCTCTATTATATTTTAATAATATATATAATAATTATTTTTAACAACTTATTTATTATATAGTAATTACTTATTCTTACTTATTTATATTAACTTATTTATATATTATATTAATTATTTGTTATAATATTTATTTTTATCAACTTACATATTCTTAGTTATATATATTCATGTATTTATTATATACTAATAAAAGTTATAATAATTATTTTTATTAAATAATTATTTTTATCCACGTAACAAGAGTTCTATTTAAGTTTATCCACTTGTAACGTCCATTTTTTGTTGTTCTTGTACGAAAATATGAATTTATCTCTTATTATTATTAATAATAATTACTTATTCTTATTTATTTATATTTACATATTTATTATATTTTAATAATATATATAATAATAATGTTCTATCTATATATTTTTATATAGTAATTACTTATTCATGGTTATTTATATTTACATATTTATTAATTATATTAATTATTTTTATCAACTTACAAATATTCTTAGTTATATATATTCATATTTATTATATACTAATAGGAGCTATAATATTTATTTTTTAAAATAATTATTTTTTCCACCTAGCAAGAGTTTTGTTTTAATTTTATTCAATTGTAACGTTATTATCTTTTGTTGTCTATTTAATTGTTATTATTAATTATTGTCTCTTATGTATTTTATTTGAGTGTTTATTATTTTGTGTTGGTTGGACAACGTAAAACAATTGATTCTATTTATTACTTATTTTTAGTTATTTATATTTTTTATTATATTTTAATAATATATATAATTATTATTTTTAACTACTTATTTATTATATAGTAATTACTTATTCTTACTTATTTATATTAACTTATTTATTTATTATATTAATTATTTTTTATAATATTTATTTTTATCCACTTACATATTCTTAGTTATATATATTCATGTATTTATTATATACTAATAAAAGTTATAATAATTATTTTTATCCACGTAACAAGAGTTCTATTTAAGTTTATCCAATTATAACGTCCATTTTTTGTTGTTCTTGTAGGAAAATATGAATTTATCCCTTATTGTTGTTAATAATAATTACTTATTCTTATTTATTTATATTTACATATTTATTATATTTTAATAATATATATATTAATAATGTTTTATCTATATATTTTTATATAGTAATTACATATTCATGGTTATTTATGTTTACATATTTATTAATTATATTAATTATTTTTATCAACTTACAAATATTCTTAGTTATATATATTCATGTATTTATTATATACTAATAAAAGTTATAATAATTATTTTTATCCACGTAACAAGAGTTCTATTTAAGTTTATCCAATTATAACGTCCATTTTTTGTTGTTCTTGTAGGAAAATATGAATTTATCCCTTATTGTTGTTAATAATAATTACTTATTCTTATTTATTTATATTTACATATTTATTATATTTTAATAATATATATAATAATAATGTTCTATCTATATATTTTTATATAGTAATTACTTATTCATGGTTATTTATATTTACATATTTATTAATTATATTAATTATTTTTATCAACTTACAAAATATTCTTAGTTATATATATTCATATTTATTATATACTAATAGGAGCTATAATATTTATTTTTTAAAATAATTATTTTTTCCACCTAGCAAGAGTTTTGTTTTAATTTTATTCAATTGTAACGTTATTATCTTTTGTTGTCTATTTAATTGTTATTATTAATTATTGTCTCTTATGTATTTTATTTGAGTGTTTATTATTTTGTGTTGGTTGGACAACGTAAAACAATTGATTCTATTTATTACTTATTTTTAGTTATTTATATTTTTTATTATATTTTAATAATATATATAATTATTATTTTTAACTACTTATTTATTATATAGTAATTACTTATTCTTACTTATTTATATTAACTTATTTATTTATTATATTAATTATTTTTTATAATATTTATTTTTATCCACTTACATATTCTTAGTTATATATATTCATGTATTTATTATATACTAATAAAAGTTATAATAATTATTTTTATCCACGTAACAAGAGTTCTATTTAAGTTTATCCAATTATAACGTCCATTTTTTGTTGTTCTTGTAGGAAAATATGAATTTATCCCTTATTGTTGTTAATAATAATTACTTATTCTTATTTATTTATATTTACATATTTATTATATTTTAATAATATATATAATAATAATGTTTTATCTATATATTTTTATATAGTAATTACTTATTCATGGTTATTTATATTTACATATTTATTAATTATATTAATTATTTTTATCAACTTACAAATATTCTTAGTTATATATATTCATGTATTTATTATATACTAATAAAAGTTATAATAATTATTTTTATTAAATAATTATTTTTATAAACTTAACATGAGTTATATTTAAGTTTATCCAATTGTAAAGTCTATTTTTTGTTGTTCTTGTTGGAAAATATGAATTTATCCCTTATTAATGTTAATAATAATTACTTATTCTTATTTATTTATATTTACATATTTATTATATTTTAATAATATATATAATAATAATGTTTTATCTATACATTTTTATATAGTAATTACTTATTCATGGTTATTTATATTTATATATTTATTAATTATATTAATTATTTTTATCAACTTACAAATATTTTTAGTTATATATATTCATATTTATTATATACTAATAGAAGCTATAATATTTTATTTTTATAAAATCATTATTTTTTTCCACCTAGCAAGAGTTTTTATTTTATTTTATTCAATTGTAACGTTATTATCTTTTGTTGTCTATTTATTTGTTATTATTATTTATTGTCTCTTATGTAATTTATTTGAGTGTTTATTATTTTGTGTTGGTTGGGCTACGTAAATCAATTGATTCTCTTTATTACTTATTTTTTGTTATTTATATTCTCTATTATATTTTAATAATATATATAATAATTATTTTAAACAACTTATTTATTATATAGTAATTACTTATTCTTACTTATTTATATTAACTTATTTATATATTATATTAATTATTTGTTATAATATTTATTTTTATCAACTTACATATTCTTAGTTATATATATTCATGTATTTATTATATACTAATAAAAGTTATAATAATTATTTTTATCCACGTAACAAGAGTTCTATTTAAGTTTATCCAATTGTAACGTCTATTTTTTGTTGTTCTTGTAGGAAAATATGAATTTATCCCTTATTATTGTTAATAATAATTACTTATTCTTATTTATTTATATTTACATATTTATTATATTTCAATAATATATATAATAATAATTTTTTATATATACATATTTTTATATAGTAATTACTTATTCATGGTTATTTATATTTACATTTTTATTAATTATATTAATTATTTTTATCAACTTACAAATATTCTTAGTTATATATATTCATGTATTTATTATATACTAATAAAAGTTATAATAATTATTTTTATTAAATAATTATTTTTATCCACGTAACAAGAGTTCTATTTAAGTTTATCAAATTATAACGTTCATTTTTTGTTGTTCTTGTAGGAAAATATGAATTTATCCCTTATTGTTGTTAATAATAATTACTTATTCTTATTTATTTATATTTACATATTTATTATATTTTAATAATATATATAATAATAATGTTTTATCTATATATTTTTATATACTAATTACTTATTAATGGTTATTTATATTTACATATTTATTAATTATATTAATTATTTTTATCAACTTACAAATATTCTTAGTTATATATATTCATGTATTTATTATATACTAATAAAAGTTATAATAATTATTTTTATTAAATAATTATTTTTATCCACGTAACAAGAGTTCTATTTAAGTTTATCCACTTGTAACGTCCATTTTTTGTTGTTCTTGTACGAAAATATGAATTTATCTCTTATTATTATTATTAATAATTACTTATTCTTATTTATTTATATTTACATATTTATTATATTTTAATAATATATATAATAATAATGTTCTATCTATATATTTTTATATAGTAATTACTTATTAATGGTTATTTATATTTACATATTTATTAATTATATTAATTATTTTTATCAACTTACAAATATTCTTAGTTATATATATTCATATTTATTATATACTAATAGGAGCTATAATATTTATTTTTTAAAATAATTATTTTTTCCACCTAGCAAGAGTTTTGTTTTAATTTTATTCAATTGTAACGTTATTATCTTTTGTTCTCTTTAATTGTTATTATTAATTATTGTCTCTTATGTATTTTATTTGAGTGTTTATTATTTTGTGTTGGTTGGACAACGTAAAACAATTGATTCTATTTATTACTTATTTTTAGTTATTTATATTTTTTATTATATTTTAATAATATATATAATTATTATTTTTAACTACTTATTTATTATATAGTAATTACTTATTCTTACTTATTTATATTAACTTATTTATTTATTATATTAATTATTTTTTATAATAATTATTTTTATCAACTTACAAATATTCTTAGTTATATATATTCATGTATTTATTATATACTAATAAATTTTATAATAATTATTTTTATTAAATAATTATTTTTATCCACGTAACCAGAGTTCTATTTAAGTTTATCCAATTATAACGTCCATTTTTTGTTGTTCTTGTAGGAAAATATGAATTTATCCCTTATTATTGTTTATAATAATTACTTATTCTTATTTATTTATACTTACATATTTATTATATTTTAATAATATATATAATAATAATTTTTTATCTATATATTTTTATATAGTAATTACTTATTCATGGTTATTTATATTTACATATTTATTAATTATATTAATTATTTTTATCAACTTACAAATATTCTTAGTTATATATATTTATGTATTTATTATATACTAATAAAAGTTATAATAATTATTTTTATCTACGTAACAAGAGTTCTATTTAAGTTTATCCAATTATAACGTCCATTTTTTTTTGTTCTTGTAGGAAAATATGAATTTATCCCTTATTGTTGTTAATAATAATTACTTATTCTTATTTATTTATATTTACATATTTATTATATTTTAATAATATATATAATAATAATGTTTTATCTATATATTTTTATATAGTAATTACTTATTCATGGTTATTTATATTTACATATTTATTAATTATATTAATTATTTTTATCAACTTACAAATATTCTTAGTTATATATATTCATGTATTTATTATATACTAATAAATGTTATAATAATTATTTTTATTAAATAATTATTTTTATCCACGTAACAAGAGTTCTATTTAAGTTTATCCAATTATAACGTCTATTTTTTGTTGTTCTTGTAGGAAAATATGAATTTATCCCTTATTATTGTTAATAATAATTACTTATTCTTATTTATTTATATTTACATATTTATTATATTTTTATAATATATATAATAATAATTTTTCATCTATTTATTTTTATATAGTAATTACTTATTCATGGTTATTTATATTTACATATTTATTAATTATATTAATTATTTTTATCAACTTACAAATATTCTTAGTTATATATATTCATATTTATTATATACTAATAGAAGCTATAATATTTATTTTTGTTAAATAATTATATATTAATAGAAGTTATAATATTTATTTTTATAAAATAATTATTTTTTTCGACCTAGCAAGAGTTTTTTTTAATTTTATTCAATTTTGACGTTATTATCTTTTGTTGCCTATTTATTTGTTATTATTAATTATTGTCTCTTATGTATTTTCTTTGAGTGTTTATTATTTTGTGTTGGTTGAGCTACGTAAATCAATTGATTCTCTTTATTAATTATTTTTAGTTATTTATATTCTTTATTACATTTTAATAATATGTATAATAATTCTTTTTTAACTACTTATTTATTATATAGTAATTACTTATTCTTACTTATTTATATTTAACTTATTTATTTATTATATTAATTATTTTTTATAATATTTATTTTTATCCACTTACATATTCTTAGTTGTATATATTTATGTATTTATTATATACTAATAAAAGTTATAATAATTACTTTTATTAAATAATTATTTTTATCCACGTAACAAGAGTTCTATTTAAGTTTATCCACTTGTAACGTCCATTTTTTGTTGTTCTTGTACGAAAATATGAATTTATCTCTTATTATTATTAATAATAATTACTTATTCTTATTTATTTATATTTACATATTTATTATATTTTAATAATATATATAATAATAATGTTCTATCTATATATTTTTATATAGTAATTACTTATTCATGGTTATTTATATTTACATATTTATTAATTATATTAATTATTTTTATCAACTTACAAATATTCTTAGTTATATATATTCATGTATTTATTATTTACTAATAAAAGTTATAATAATTATTTTTATCCACGTAACAAGAGTTCTATTTAAGTTTATCTAATTATAACGTCCATTTTTTGTTGTTCTTGTAGGAAAATATGAATTTATCCCTTATTGTTGTTAATAATAATTACTTATTCTTATTTATTTATATTTACATATTTATTATATTTTAATAATATATATAATAATAATGTTTTATCTATATATTTTTATATAGTAATTACTTATTAATGGTTATTTATATTTACATATTTATTAATTATATTAATTATTTTTATCAACTTACAAATATTCTTAGTTATATATATTCATATTTATTATATACTAATAGGAGCTATAATATTTATTTTTTAAAATAATTATTTTTTCCACCTAGCAAGAGTTTTGTTTTAATTTTATTCAATTGTAACGTTATTATCTTTTGTTGTCTATTTAATTGTTATTATTAATTATTGTCTCTTATGTATTTTATTTGAGTGTTTATTATTTTGTGTTGGTTGGACAACGTAAAACAATTGATTCTATTTATTACTTATTTTTAGTTATTTATATTTTTTATTATATTTTAATAATATATATAATTATTATTTTTAACTACTTATTTATTATATAGTAATTACTTATTCTTACTTATTTATATTAACTTATTTATTTATTATATTAATTATTTTTTATAATAATTATTTTTATCAACTTACAAATATTCTTAGTTATATATATTCATGTATTTATTATATACTAATAAATTTTATAATAATTATTTTTATTAAATAATTATTTTTATCCACGTAACAAGAGTTCTATTTAAGTTTATCCAATTATAACGTCCATTTTTTGTTGTTCTTGTAGGAAAATATGAATTTATCCCTTATTATTGTTTATAATAATTACTTATTCTTATTTATTTATACTTACATATTTATTATATTTTAATAATATATATAATAATAATTTTTTATCTATATATTTTTATATAGTAATTACTTATTCATGGTTATTTATATTTACATATTTATTAATTATATTAATTATTTTTATCAACTTACAAATATTCTTAGTTATATATATTTATGTATTTATTATATACTAATAAAAGTTATAATAATTATTTTTATCTACGTAACAAGAGTTCTATTTAAGTTTATCCAATTATAACGTCCATTTTTTGTTGTTCTTGTAGGAAAATATGAATTTATCCCTTATTATTGTTTATAATAATTACTTATTCTTATTTATTTATACTTACATATTTATTATATTTTAATAATATATATAATAATAATTTTTTATCTATACATTTTTATATAGTAATTACTTATTCATGGTTATTTATATTTACATATTTATTAATTATATTAATTATTATTATCAACTTACAAATATTCTTAGTTATATATATTCATATTTATTATATACTAATAGAAGCTATAATATTTATTTTTGTTAAATAATTATATATTAATAGAAGTTATAATATTTATTTTTATAAAATAATTATTTTTTTCGACCTAGCAAGAGTTTTTTTTAATTTTATTCAATTTTGACGTTATTATCTTTTGTTGCCTATTTATTTGTTATTATTAATTATTGTCTCTTATGTATTTTATTTGAGTGTTTATTATTTTTTGTTGGTTGGGCTACGTTAATCAATTGATTCTCTTTATTACTTATTTTTAGTTATTTATATTTTTTATTATATTTTAATAATATATATAATTATTATTTTTAACTACTTATTTATTATATAGTAATTACTTATTCTTACTTATTTATATTAACTTATTTATTTATTATATTAATTATTTTTTATAATAATTATTTTTATCAACTTACAAATATTCTTAGTTATATATATTCATGTATTTATTATATACTAATAAAAGTTATAATAATTATTTTTATTAAATAATTATTTTTATCCACGTAACAAGAGTTCTATTTAAGTTTATCCACTTGTAACGTCCATTTTTTGTTGTTCTTGTACGAAAATATGAATTTATCTCTTATTATTATTAATAATAATTACTTATTCTTATTTATTTATATTTACATATTTATTATATTTTAATAATATATATAATAATAATGTTCTATCTATATATTTTTATATAGTAATTATTTATTCATGGTTATTTATATTTACATATTTATTAATTATATTAATTATTTTTATCAACTTACAAATATTCTTAGTTATATATATTCATATTTATTATATACTAATAGGAGCTATAATATTTATTTTTTAAAATAATTATTTTTTCCACCTAGCAAGAGTTTTGTTTTAATTTTATTCAATTGTAACGTTATTATCTTTTGTTGTCTATTTAATTGTTATTATTAATTATTGTCTCTTATGTATTTTATTTGAGTGTTTATTATTTTGTGTTGGTTGGACAACGTAAAACAATTGATTCTATTTATTACTTATTTTTAGTTATTTATATTTTTTATTATATTTTAATAATATATATAATTATTATTTTTAACTACTTATTTATTATATAGTAATTACTTATTCTTACTTATTTATATTAACTTATTTATTTATTATATTAATTATTTTTTATAATAATTATTTTTATCAACTTACAAATATTCTTAGTTATATATATTCATGTATTTATTATATACTAATAAATTTTATAATAATTATTTTTATTAAATAATTATTTTTATCCACGTAACAAGAGTTCTATTTAAGTTTATCCAATTATAACGTCCATTTTTTGTTGTTCTTGTAGGAAAATATGAATTTATCCCTTATTATTGTTTATAATAATTACTTATTCTTATTTATTTATACTTACATATTTATTATATTTTAATAATATATATAATAATAATTTTTTATCTATATATTTTTATATAGTAATTACTTATTCATGGTTATTTATATTTACATATTTATTAATTATATTAATTATTTTTATCAACTTACAAATATTCTTAGTTATATATATTTATGTATTTATTATATACTAATAAAAGTTATAATAATTATTTTTATCTACGTAACAAGAGTTCTATTTAAGTTTATCCAATTATAACGTCCATTTTTTTTTGTTCTTGTAGGAAAATATGAATTTATCCCTTATTGTTGTTAATAATAATTACTTATTCTTATTTATTTATATTTACATATTTATTATATTTTAATAATATATATAATAATAATGTTTTATCTATATATTTTTATATAGTAATTACTTATTCATGGTTATTTATATTTACATATTTATTAATTATATTAATTATTTTTATCAACTTACAAATATTCTTAGTTATATATATTCATATTTATTATATACTAATAGAAGCTATAATATTTATTTTTGTTAAATAATTATATATTAATAGAAGTTATAATATTTATTTTTATAAAATAATTATTTTTTTCGACCTAGCAAGAGTTTTTTTTAATTTTATTCAATTTTGACGTTATTATCTTTTGTTGCCTATTTATTTGTTATTATTAATTATTGTCTCTTATGTATTTTCTTTGAGTGTTTATTATTTTGTGTTGGTTGAGCTACGTAAATCAATTGATTCTCTTTATTAATTATTTTTAGTTATTTATATTCTTTATTACATTTTAATAATATGTATAATAATTCTTTTTTAACTACTTATTTATTATATAGTAATTACTTATTCTTACTTATTTATATTTAACTTATTTATTTATTATATTAATTATTTTTTATAATATTTATTTTTATCCACTTACATATTCTTAGTTGTATATATTTATGTATTTATTATATACTAATAAAAGTTATAATAATTACTTTTATTAAATAATTATTTTTATCCACGTAACAAGAGTTCTATTTAAGTTTATCCACTTGTAACGTCCATTTTTTGTTGTTCTTGTACGAAAATATGAATTTATCTCTTATTATTATTAATAATAATTACTTATTCTTATTTATTTATATTTACATATTTATTATATTTTAATAATATATATAATAATAATTTTTCATCTATTTATTTTTATATAGTAATTACTTATTCATGGTTATTTATATTTACATATTTATTAATTATATTAATTTTTTTTATCAACTTACAAATATTCTTAGTTATATATATTCATATTTATTATATACTAATAGAAGCTATAATATTTATTTTTATAAAATCATTATTTTTTTCCACCTAGCAAGAGTTTTTATTTTATTTTATTCAATTGTAACGTTATTATCTTTTGTTGCCTATTTAATTGTTAATATTAATTATTATCTCTTATGTATTTTATTTGAGTGTTTATTATTTTTTGTTGGTTGGGCTACGTTAATCAATTGATTCTCTTTATTACTTATTTTTAGTTATTAATATTTTTTATTATATTTTAATAATATATATAATAATTATTTTTAACTACTTATTTATTATATAGTAATTACTTATTCTTAGTTATTTATATTAACTTATTTATTTATTATATTATTTATTTTTTATAATATTTATTTTTATCCATTTACATATTCTTAGTTATATATATTCATGTATTTATTATGTACTAATAAAAGTTATAATAATTATTTTTATCCACTTAACATGAGTTATATTTAAGTTTATCCAATTGTAACGTCTATTTTTTGTTGTTCTTGTTGGAAAATATGAATTTATCCCTTATTAATGTTAATAATAATTACTTATTCTTATTTATTTATATTTACATATTTATTATATTTTAATAATATATATAATAATAATGTTTTATCTATATATTTTTATATAGTAATTACTTATTCATGGTTATTTATATTTACATATTTATTAATTATAATAATTATTTTTATCAACTTACAAATTTTCTTAGTTATATATATTCATATTTATTATATACTAATAGAAGCTATAATATTTATTTTTATAAAATAATTATTTTTTTCGACCTAGCAAGAGTTTTTTTTAATTTTATTCAATTTTGACGTTATTATTTTTTGTTGCCTATTTATTTGTTATTATTAATTATTGTCTCTTATGTATTTTATTTGAGTGTTTATTATTTTGTGTTGGTTGGACAACGTAAAACAATTGATTCTATTTATTACTTATTTTTAGTTATTTATATTTTTTATTATATTTTAATAATATATATAATTATTATTTTTAACTACTTATTTATTATATAGTAATTACTTATTCTTACTTATTTATATTAACTTATTTATTTATTATATTAATTATTTTTTATAATATTTATTTTTATCCACTTACATATTCTTAGTTAAATATATTCATGTATTTATTATATACTAATAAAAGTTATAATAATTATTTTTATCTACGTAACAAGAGTTCTATTTAAGTTTATCCAATTATAACGTCCATTTTTTGTTGTTCTTGTAGGAAAATATGAAATTATCCCTTATTATTGTTAATAATAATTACTTATTCTTATTTATTTATATTTATATATTTATTATATTTTAATAATATATATAATAATAATGTTTTATCTATATATTTTTATATAGTAATTACTTATTCATGGTTATTTATATTTACATATTTATTAATTATATTAATTATTTTTATCAACTTACAAATATTCTTAGTTATATATATTCATATTTACTATATAATAATAGAAGCTATAATATTTATTTTTATAAAATAATTATATACTAATAGAATTATAATATTTATTTTTTCCACCTAGCAAGAGTTTTTTTTATTCAATTGTAACGTTATTATCTTTTGTTGGCTATTTATTTGTTATTATTAATTATTGTCTCTTATGTAATTTATTTGAGTGTTTATTATTTTGTGTTGTTTGTGCTACGTAAATCAATTGATTCTATTTATTACTTATTTTGAGTTATAAATATTTTTTATTATATTTTAATAATATATATAATAATTATTTTTAACTACTTATTTATTATATAGTAATTACTTATTCTTACTTATTTATATTAACTTATTTATTTATTATATTAATTATTTTTATAATATTTATTTTTATACACTTACATGTTCTTAGTTATATATATTCATGTATTTATTATATACTAATAAAAGTTGTAATAATTATTTTTATACACGTAGCAAGAGTTCTATTTAAGTTTATCCAATTGTAACGTCTATTTTTTGTTATTCTTGTAGGAAAATATGGATTTATCCCTTATTATTGTTAATAATAATTACTTATCCTTATTTATTTATATTTACATATTTATTATATTTTAATAATATATATAATAATAATTTTTTATCTATTTATTTTTATATAGTAATTACTTATTCATGGTTATTTATATTTACATATTTATTAATTATATTAATTATTTTTATCAACTTACAAATATTCTTAGTTATATATATTCATATTTATTATATAATAATAGAAGCTATAATATTTATTTTTATAAAATAATTATTTTTTTCGACCTAGGAAGAGTTTTTTTTAATTTTATTCAATTTTGACGTTATTATTTTTTGTTGCCTATTTATTTGTTATTATTAATTATTGTCTCTTATGTATTTTATTTGAGTGTTTATTATTTTGTGTTGGTTGGACAACGTAAAAGAATTGATTCTATTTATTACTTATTTTTAGTTATTTATATTTTTTATTATATTTTAATAATATATATAATTATTATTTTTAACTACTTATTTATTATATAGTAATTACTTATTCTTACTTATTTATATTAACTTATTTATTTATTATATTAATTATTTTTTATAATATTTATTTTTATCCACTTACATATTCTTAGTTAAATATATTCATGTATTTATTATATACTAATAAAAGTTATAATTATTATTTTTATCCACGTAACAAGAGTTCTATTTGAGTTTATCCAATTATAACGTCCATTTTTTGTTGTTCTTGTAGGAAAATATGAATTTATCCCTTATTATTGTTAATAATAATTACTTATTCTTATTTATTTATATTTACATATTTATTATATTTTAATAATATATATAATAATAATGTTTTATCTATATATTTTTATATAGTAATTACTTATTCATGGTTATTTATATTTACATATTTATTAATTATATTAATTATTTTTATCAACGTACAAATATTCTTAGTTATATATATTCATGTATTTATTATATACTAATAAAATTTATAATAATTATTTTTATCCACGTAACAAGAGTTCTATTTAAGTTTATCCAATTATAATGTTCATTTTTTGTTGTTCTTGTAGGAAAATATGAATTTATCCCTTATTGTTGTTAATAATAATTACTTATTCTTATTTATTTATATTTACATATTTATTATATTTTAATAATATATATAATAATAATGTTTTATCTATATATTTTTATATAGTAATTACTTATTCATGGTTATTTATATTTACATATTTATTAATTATATTAATTATTTTTATCAACTTACAAATATTCTTAGTTATATATATTTATGTATTTATTATATACTAATAAAAGTTATAATAATTATTTTTATCTACGTAACAAGAGTTCTATTTAAGTTTATCCAATTATAACGTCCATTTTTTTTTGTTCTTGTAGGAAAATATGAATTTATCCCTTATTATTGTTAATAATAATTACTTATTCTTATTTATTTATATTTACATATTTATTATATTTTAATAATATATATAATAATAATGTTTTATCTATATATTTTTATATAGTAATTACTTATTCATGGTTATTTATATTTACATATTTATTAATTATATTAATTATTTTTATCAACTTACAAATATTCTTAGTTATATATATTTATGTATTTATTATATACTAATAAAAGTTATAATAATTATTTTTATCTACGTAACAAGAGTTCTATTTAAGTTTATCCAATTATAACGTCCATTTTTTTTTGTTCTTGTAGGAAAATATGAATTTATCCCTTATTATTGTTAATAATAATTACTTATTCTTATTTATTTATATTTACATATTTATTATATTTTAATAATATATATAATAATAATGTTTTATCTATATATTTTTATATAGTAATTACTTATTCATAGTTATTTATATTTTCATATTTATTAATTATATTAATTATTTTTATCAACTTACAAATATTCTTAGTTATATATATTTATGTATTTATTATATACTAATAAAAGTTATAATAATTATTTTTATCTACGTAACAAGAGTTCTATTTAAGTTTATCCAATTATAACGTCTATTTTTTTTTTCTTGTAGGAAAATATGAATTTATCCCTTATTATTGTTAATAATAATTACTTATTCTTATTTATTTATATTTACATATTTATTATATTTTAATAATATATATAATAATAATGTTTTATCTATTTATTTTTATATAGTAATTACTTATTCATGGTTATTTATATTTACATATTTATTAATTATAATAATTATTTTTATCAACTTACAAATATTCTTAGTTATATATATTCATGTATTTATTATATACTAATAAAAGTTATAATAATTATTTTTATTAAATAATTATTTTTATCCACGTAACAAGAGTTCTATTTAAGTTTATCCAATTATAACGTCCATTTTTTGTTGTTCTTGTAGGAAAATATGAATTTATCCCTTATTATTGTTAATAATAATTACTTATTCTTATTTATTTATATTTACATATTTATTATATTTTAATAATATATATAATAATAATGTTTTATCTATATATTTTTATATAGTAATTACTTATTAATGGTTATTTATATTTACATATTTATTAATTATATTAATTATTTTTGTCAACTTACAAATATTCTTAGTTATATATATTCATGTATTTATTATATACTAATAAAAGTTATAATAATTATTTTTATTAAATAATTATTTTTATCCACGTAACAAGAGTTCTATTTAAGTTTATCAAATTATAACGTTCATTTTTTGTTGTTCTTGTAGGAAAATATGAATTTATCCCTTATTATTGTTAATAATAATTACTTATTCTTATTTATTTATATTTACATATTTATTATATATTAATAATATATATAATAATAATGTTTTGTCTATATATTTTTATATAGTAATTACTTATTCATGGTTATTTATATTTACATATTTATTAATTATATTAATTATTTTTATCAACTTACAAATATTCTTAGTTATATATATTCATGTATTTATTATATACTAATAAAAGTTATAATAATTATTTTTATCCACGTAACAAGAGTTCTATTTAAGTTTATCCAATTATAACGTCCATTTTTTGTTGTTCTTGTAGGAAAATATGAATTTATCCCTTATTGTTGTTAATAATAATTACTTATTCTTATTTATTTATATTTACATATTTATTATATTTTAATAATATATATAATAATAATGTTTTATCTATATATTTTTATATAGTAATTACTTATTCATGGTTATTTATATTTACATATTTATTAATTATATTAATTATTTTTATCAACTTACAAATATTTTTAGTTATTTATATTTATGTATTTATTATATACTAATAAAAGTTATAATAATTATTTTTATCTACGTAACAAGAGTTCTATTTAAGTTTATCCAATTATAACGTCCATTTTTTTTTGTTCTTGTAGGAAAATATGAATTTATCCCTTATTATTGTTAATAATAATTACTTATTCTTATTTATTTATATTTACATATTTATTATATTTTAATAATATATATAATAATAATTTTTCATCTATTTATTTTTATATAGTAATTACTTATTCATGGTTATTTATATTTACATATTTATTAATTATATTAATTATTTTTATCAACTTACAAATATTCTTAGTTATATATATTCATGTATTTATTATATACTAATAAAATTTATAATAATTATTTTTATTAAATAATTATATTTATCCACGTAACAAGAGTTCTATTTAAGTTTATCCAATTATAACGTCCATTTTTTGTTGTTCTTGGTGGAAAATATGAATTTATCCCTTATTGTTGTTAATAATAATTACTTATTCTTATTTATTTATATTTACATATTTATTATATTTTATTAATATATATAATAATAATGTTTTATCTATATATTTTTATATAGTAATTACTTATTCATGGTTATTTATATTTACATATTTATTAATTATATTAATTATTTTTGTCAACTTACAAATATTCTTAGTTATATATATTCATATTTATTATATACTAATAGAAGCTATAATATTTATTTTTATAAAAAAAAAAATTTCCACATAGCAAGAGTTTTGTTTTAATTTTATTCAATTTTGACGTTATTATCTTTTCTTGCCTATTTATTTGTTATTATTAATTATTGTCACTTATGTATTTTATTTGAGTTTTTATTATTTCTTGTTGATTGGGCTACGTAAATCAATTGATTCTCTTTATTAATTATTTTTAGTTATTTATATTCTTTATTACATTTTAATAATATGTATAATAATTCTTTTTTAACAACTTATTTATTATATAGTAATTACTTATTCTTACTTATTTATATTAACTTATTTATTTATTATATTAATTATTTTTTATAATATTTATTTTTATCCACTTACATATTCTTAGTTATATATATTCATGTAATGATTATATACTAATAAAAGTTATAATAATTATTTTTATCTACGTAACAAGAGTTTTATTTAAGTTTATCCAATTGTAACGTCTATTTTTTGTTGTTATTTTCGGAAAATATGAATTTATCACTTATTATTGTTAATAATAATTACTTATTCTTATTTATTTATATTTACATATTTATTATATTTTAATAATATATATAATAATAATGTTTTATCTATATATTTTTATATAGTAATTACTTATTAATGGTTATTTATATTTACATATTTATTAATTATATTAATTATTTTTATCAACTTACAAATATTCTTAGTTATATATATATTTATGTATTTATTATATACTAATAAAAGTTATAATAATTATTTTTATTAAATAATTATTTTTATCTACGTAACAAGAGTTCTATTTAAGTTTATCCAATTATAACGTCCATTTTTTTTTGTTCTTGTAGGAAAATATGAATTTATCCCTTATTATAGTTAATAATAATTACTTATTCTTATTTATTTATATTTACATATTTATTATATTTTAATAATATATATAATAATAATTTTTCATCTGATTATTTTTATATAGTAATTACTTATTCATGGTTATTTATATTTACATATTTATTAATTATATTAATTATTTTTATCAACTTACAAATATTCTAAGTTATATATATTCATATTTATTATATACTAATAGAAGCTATAATATTTATTTTTGTTAAATAATTATATATTAATAGAAGTTATAATATTTATTTTTATAAAATAATTATTTTTTTCGACCTAGCAAGAGTTTTTTTTAATTTTATTCAATTTTGACGTTATTATCTTTTGTTGCCTATTTATTTGTTATTATTAATTATTGTCTCTTATGTATTTTATTTGAGTGTTTATTATTTTTTGTTGGTTGGGCTACGTTAATCAATTGATTCTCTTTATTACTTATTTTTAGTTATTTATATTTTTTATTATATTTTAATAATATATATAATAATTATTTTTTAACTACTTATTTATTATATAGTAATTACTTATTCTTACTTATTTATATTAACTTATTTATTTATTATATTAATTATTTTTTATAATATTTATTTTCATCCACTTACATATTCTTAGTTATATATATTTATGTATTTATTATATACTAATAAAAGTTAAAATAATTATTTTTATTAAATAATTATTTTTATCCACGTAACAAGAGTTCTATTTAAGTTTATCCAATTATAACGTCCATTTTTTGTTGTTCTTGTAGGAAAATATGAATTTATCTCTTATTATTGTTAATAATAATTACTTATTCTTATTTATTTATATTTACATATTTATTATATTTTAATAATATATATAATAATAATGTTTTATCTATACATTTTTATATAGTAATTACTTATTCATGGTTATTTATATTTACATATTTATTAATTATATTAATTATTTTTATCAACTTACAAATATTCTTAGTTATATATATTCATATTTATTATATACTAATAGAAGCTATAATATTTATTTTTTAAAATAATTATTTTTTCCACCTAGCAAGAGTTTTGTTTTAATTTTATTCAATTGTAACGTTATTATCTTTTGTTGTCTATTTAATTGTTATTATTAATTATTGTCTCTTATGTATTTTATATGAGTGTTTATTATTTTGTGTTGGTTGGGCTACGTAAAAAAATTGATTCTATTTATTACTTATTTTTAGTTATTTATATTTTTTATTATATTTTAATAATATATATAATAATTGTTTTTAACTACTTATTTATTATATAGTAATTACTTATTCTTACTTATTTATATTAAATTATTTATTTATTATATTAATTATTTTTTATAATATTTATTTTTATCCACTTACATATTCTTAGTTATATATATTTATGTATTTATTATATACTAATAAAAGTTATAATAATTATTTTTATTAAATAATTATTTTTATCGACGTAACAAGAGTTCTATTTAAGTTTATCCACTTGTAACGTCCATTTTTTGTTGTTCTTGTACGAAAATATGAATTTATCTCTTATTATTATTAATAATAATTACTTATTCTTATTTATTTATATTTACATATTTATTATATTTTAATAATATATATAATAATAATGTTCTATCTATATATTTTTATATAGTAATTACTTATTAATGGTTATTTATATTTACATATTTATTAATTATAATAATTATTTTTATCAACTTACAACTATTCTTAGTTATATATATTCATATTTATTATATACAAATAGAAGCTATAATATTTATTTTTATAAAATAATTATTTTTTTCGACCTAGCAAGAGTTTTTTTTAATTTTATTCAATTTTGACGTTATTATCTTTTGTTGCCTATTTATTTGTTTTTATTAATTATTGTTACTTATGTATTTTATTTGAGTTTTTATTATTTCTTGTTGATTGGGCTACGTAAATCAATTGATTCTCTTTATTAATTATTTTTCGTTATTTATATTCTTTATTACATTTTAATAATATGTATAATAATTCTTTTTTAACAACTTATTTATTATATAGTAATTACTTATTCTTACTTATTTATATTAACTTATTTATTTATTATATTAATTATTTTTTATAATATTTATTTTTATCCACTTACATATTCTTAGTTATATATATTCATGTATTTATTATATACTAATAAAAGTTATAATAATTATTTTTATTAAATAATTATTTTTATCCACGTAACAAGAGTTCTATTTAAGTTTATCCAATTATAACGTCCATTTTTTGTTGTTCTTGTAGGAAAATATGAAATTATCCCTTATTATTGTTAATAATAATTACTTATTCTTATTTATTTATATTTACATATTTATTATATTTTAATAATATATATAATAATAATGTTTTATCTATATATTTTTATATAGTAATTACTTATTCATGGTTATTTATATTTACATATTTATTAATTATATTAATTATTTTTATCAACTTACAAATATTCTTAGTTATATATATTCATGTATTTATTATATACTAATAAAAGTTATAATAATTATTTTTATCTACGTAATAAGAGTTCTATTTAAGTTTATCCAATTATAACGTCCATTTTTTGTTGTTCATGTAGGAAAATATGAATTTATCTCTTATTATTGTTAATAATAATTACTTATTCTTATTTATTTATATTTACATATTTATTATATTTTAATAATATATATAATAATAATGTTTTATCTATACATTTTTATATAGTAATTACTTATTCATGGTTATTTATATTTACATATTTATTAATTATAATAATTATTTTTAACAACTTACAAATATTCTTAGTTATATATATTCATATTTATTATATACTAATAGAAGCTATAATATTTATTTTTATAAAATAATTATTTTTTTCGACCTAGCAAGAGTTTTTTTTAATTTTATTCAATTTTGACGTTATTATCTTTTGTTGCCTATTTATTTGTTATTATTAATTATTGTTACTTATGTATTTTATTTGAGTTTTTATTATTTCTTGTTGATTGGGCTACGTAAATCAATTGATTCTCTTTATTAATTATTTTTCGTTATTTATATTTTTTATTATATTTTAATAATATATATAATAATTATTTTTTAACTACTTATTTATTATATAGTAATTACTTATTCTTAGTTATTTATATTAACTTATTTATTTATTATATTAATTATTTTTTATAATATTTATTTTTATCCACTTACATATTCTTAGTTATATATATTCATGTATTTATTATATAATAATAAAAGTTATAATAATTATTTTTATTAAATAATTATTTTTATCCACGTAACAAGAGTTATATTTAAGTTTATCCAATTATAACGTCCATTTTTGGTTGTTCTTGTAGGAAAATATGAATTTATCTCTTATTATTGTTAATAATAATTACTTATTCTTATTTATTTATATTTACATATTTATTATATTTTAATAATATATATAATAATAATGTTTTATCTATATATTTTTATATAGTAATTACTTATTAATGGTTATTTATATTTACATATTTATTAATTATAATAATTATTTTTATCAACTTATAAATATTCTTAGTTATATATATTCATATTTATTATATACTAATAGAAGCTATAATATTTATTTTTTAAAATAATTATTTTATCCACCTAGCAAGAGTTTTGTTTTAATTTTATTCAATTGCAACGTTATTATCTTTTGTTATATATTTAATTGTTCTTATTAATTATTGTCTCTTATATATTTTATTTGAGTGTTTATTATTTTGTGTTGGTTGGGCTACGTAAAACAATTGATTCTATTTATTACTTATTTTTAGTTATTTATATTTTTTATTATATTTTAATAATATATATAATAATTATTTTTAACTTCTTATTTATTATATAGTAATTACTTATTCTTACTTATTTATATTAACTTTTTTATTTATTATATTAATTATTTTTTATAATATTTATTTTTATCCACTTACATATTCTTAGATATATATATTCATGTATTTATTATATACTAATAAAAGTTATAATAATTATTTTTATTAAATAATTATTTTTATAAACTTAACATGAGTTATATTTAAGTTTATCCAATTGTAAAGTCTATTTTTTGTTGTTCTTGTTGGAAAATATGAATTTATCCCTTATTAATGTTAATAATAATTACTTATTCTTATTTATTTATATTTACATATTTATTATATTTTAATAATATATATAATAATAATGTTTTATCTATACATTTTTATATAGTAATTACTTATTCATGGTTATTTATATTTATATATTTATTAATTATATTAATTATTTTTATCAACTTACAAATATTTTTAGTTATATATATTCATATTTATTATATACTAATAGAAGCTATAATATTTATTTTTATAAAATCATTATTTTTTTCCACCTAGCAAGAGTTTTTATTTTATTTTATTTAATTGTAACGTTATTATCTTTTGTTGTCTATTTATTTGTTATTATTATTTATTGTCTCTTATGTAATTTATTTGAGTGTTTATTATTTTGTGTTGGTTGGGCTACGTAAATCAATTGATTCTCTTTATTACTTATTTTTTGTTATTTATATTCTCTATTATATTTTAATAATATATATAATAATTATTTTTAACAACTTATTTATTATATAGTAATTACTTATTCTTACTTATTTATATTAACTTATTTATTTATTATATTAATTATTTTTTATAATATTTATTTTTATCCACTTACATATTCTTAGTTATATATATTCATGTATTTATTATATACTAATAAAAATTATAATAATTATTTTTATTAAATAATTATTTTTATCTACGTAACAAGAGTTTTATTTAAGTTTATCCAATTATAACGTCCATTTTTTGTTGTTCTTGTAGGAAAATATGAATTTATCTCTTATTATTGTTAATAATAATTACTTATTCTTATTTATTTATATTTACATATTTATTATATTTTAATAATATATATAATAATAATGTTTTATCTATATATTTTTATATAGTAATTACTTATTCATGGTTATTTATATTTACATATTTATTAATTATATTAATTATTTTTATCAACTTACAAATATTCTTAGTTATATATATTCATATTTATTATATACTAATAGAAGCTATAATATTTATTTTTATAAAATAATTATTTTTTTCGACCTAGCAAGAGTTTTTTTTAATTTTATTCAATTTTGACGTTATTATCTTTTGTTGCCTATTTATTTGTTATTATTAATTATTGTTACTTATGTATTTTATTTGAGTTTTTATTATTTCTTGTTGATTGGGCTACGTAAATCAATTGATTCTCTTTATTACATTTTAATAATATGTATAATAATTCTTTTTTAACAACTTATTTATTATATAGTAATTAGTTATTCTTACTTATTTATATTAACTTATTTATTTATTATATTAATTATTTTTTATAATATTTATTTTTATCCACTTACATATTCTTAGTTATATATATTCATGTATTTATTATATACTAATAAAAGTTATAATAATTATTTTTATTAAATAATTATTTTTATATACGTAACAAGAGTTTTATTTAAGTTTATCCAATTGTAACGTCTATTTTTCGTTGTTATTATAGGAAAATATGAATTTATCCCTTATTTATCCCTTATCTCTTGTAAGGAAAATTCACCTCGAACTTGTGCTTTTATGGGATTCGAACCTGAGATCATGTTTTGATAACAAACATAGGAAAAATAGCTAATCCTTCCTACCTAATGCTTAAGCTTTCAATACGGGACACTTGAACTGTAACACTTATTCCTCGTTGAAAGCTCACACCATGTCACGAGAATGTTACTCCCCATGCACCACACAAGTCATTCTAAATTACCCTTGGAAATAACACAAAAAGGTTACCCACAACAATAAACCGAGGGATGGCACTTAACTGAGTTGCATAATTCTGTCTCTTGTAAGGGAAATTCAACTCGAACTTGTGCTTTTATGGGATTCGAACCTGAGATCATGTTTTGATAACAAACATAGGAAAAATAGCTAATCCTTCCTACCTAATGCTTAAGCTTTCAATACGGGACGCTTGAACTGTCACACTTAATCCTCGTTGAAAGCTCACACCAAGTCACGAGGATCTTACCCCCCATGCACCACACAAGTCATTCTAAATGACCCTTGGAAATAAAACAGAAAGGATACCCAAAACAATAAGCTGAGGGATACTACTTAACTCGGTTGCATAATTCTGTCTCTTTTAAGGGAAATTCACCTCGAACTTGTGCTTTTATGGGATTCGAACCTGAGATCATGTTTTAATACCAAACATAGGGAAAATAGCTAATCCTTCCTACCTGAAGCTTAAGCTTTCAATACGGGACGCTGGAATTGTGACAATTAATCCTCGTTGAAAGCTCACACCAAGTCAAGAGGAGGTTACCCCCATTTACCACACAAGTCATTCCAAAAGACCCTTGGAAATAACACAAAAAAGTTACCCACAACAATAAGCCCAGGGATTGTACTTAACTCAGTTGCATAATTCTGTCTCTTGTAAGGGAAATTCACCTCGAACTTGTGCTTTTATGGGATTCGAACCTGAGATCATGTTTTGATAACAATCATAGGAAAAATAGCTAATCCTTCCTACCTAATGCTTAAGCTTTCTATACGGGACGCTTGAACTGTAACACTTAATCCTCGTTGAAAGCTCACACCATGTCACGAGGATGTTACCTCCCATGCACCACAAAAGTCATTCTAAAAGACCCTAGGAAATAACACAACAAGGTTACGCACAACAACATGCCCAGGGATGGTCCTTAACTCAGTTGCATAATTCTGTCTCTTGTAAGGGAAATTCACTTCGAACTTGTGCTTTTATGGGATTCGAACCTGAGATCATGTTTTGATAAAAATCATAGGAAAAATAGCTAATCCTTCCTACCTAATGCTTAAGCTTTCTATACGGGACGCTTGAACTGTAACACTTAATCCTCGTTGAAAGCTCACACCATGTCACGAGGATGTTACCCCCCATGCACCACAAAAGTCATTCTAAAAGACCCTAGGAAATAACACAAAAAGGTTACCCACAACAATAAGCCCAGGGATGGTCCTTAACTCAGTGGTATAATTCTTTCTCTTATAAGGGAAATTCACCTCGAACTTGTGCTTTTATGGGATTTGAACCTGACATCATGTTTTGATAACAAACAAAGGAAAAATAGGTCATCCTTCCTACCTAATGCTTAAGCTTTCACTACAGGACGCTTGAACTGTCACACTTAATCCTTGTTGAAAGCTCACACCAAGTCACGGGGATGTTACCCCCCCATGCACCACACAAGTCATTCTAAATGACCCTTGGAAATAAAACAAAAAGGTTACCCACAACAATAGGCCCAGGGATGGTACTTAACTCGGTTGCATAATTCTGTCTCTTGTAAGGGAAATTCACCCCGAACTTGTGCTTTTATGTGATTCGAACCTAAGATCATGTTTTTATACCAAACATAGGAAAAATAGCTAATCCTTCCTACCTAAAGCTTAAGCTTTCAATACAGGACGCTTGAACTGTCACACTTAATCCTCGTTCAAAGCTCACACCAAATCAAATGGAGGTTACCCCCCTATGCACCACACAAGTCATTCTAAAAGACCCTTGGTAATAACACAAAAAGGTTACCGACAACAATAAGCCGAGGGATGGTACTTAACTCAGTTGCATAATTCTGTCTCTTGTAAGGGAAATTCACCTCGAACTTGGGTTTTTATTGGATTCGAAGCTGAGATCATGTTTTGATACCAAACATAGGAAAAATAGAAAATCTTTCCTACCGAAAGCTTAAGCTTTCAATACGGGACGCTTGATCTAACACACTTAATCCTCGTTCAAAGCTGACACCAAGTCACGAGGATGTTACCTCCCATGCACCACACAAGTCATTCTAAATGACCCTTGGAAATAACACAAAGATTACACACAACAATAGGCCCAGGGATGGTACTTACCTCGGTTGCATCATTCTCTCTCTTGTAAGGGAAATTAACCTCGAACTTGTGCTTTTATGGGATTCGAACCTGAGATCATGTTTTGATACCAAACAAAGGAAAAATAACTAATCCTTCCTACCTAAAGCTTAAGCTTTCAATACAAAATGCTTGAACTGTCACACTTAATCCTCGTTCAAAGCTCACACCAAGTCACGAAAATGTTACCCCCCATGCACCACATAAGTCATTCTAAATGACCATTGGAAATAAAACAGAAAGGTTACTCACAACAATAAGCCCAAGGATAGTACTTAACACGGTTGCAGAATTCTGTCTCTTGTAAGAGAAATTCACCTCGAACTTGTGCTTTTATGGGATTCGAACCTGAGATCATGTTTTGATAACAAACATAAGAAAAATAGCTAATCCTTCCTACCTAAGGCTTAAGCTTTCAATACGGGAAGCTTGAACTGTAACAATTAATCCTCGTTGAAAGCTCACACCATGTCACGAGAATGTTACCCCCCATGCACCACACAAGTCATTCTAAATTACCCTTGGAAATAACACAATAAGGTTACCCACAACAATAAGCTGAGGGATGGTACTTAACTCAGTTGCATAATTCTGTCTCTTGTAAGGGAAATTCACCTCGAACTTGTGCTTTATGGGATTCGAACCTGAGATCATGTTTTGATAACAAACATAGGAAAAATAGCTAATCCTTCCTACCTAATGCTTAAGCTTTCAATACGGGACGCTTGAACTGTCACACTTAATCCACGTTGAAAGCTCACACCAAGTCACGAGAATGTTACCCCCCATGCACCACACAAGTCATTCTAAATAACCCTTGGGAACAACATAGAAAGGTTACGCACAACAACGAGCCCCGGGATGGTACTTAACTCAGTTGCATAATTCTGTCTCTTGTAAGGGAAATTCACTTCGAACTTATGCTTTTATGTGATTTGAACCTGAGATCATGTTTTGATAACAAACATAGGAAAAATAGCTAATCTGTCCTACCTAATGCATAAGCTTTCAATACGGGACGCTTGAACTGTCACACTTAATCCTCGTTGAAAGCTCACACCAAGTCAAGTGGACCATGCACCACACAAGTCATTCTAAAAGACCCTAGGAAATAACACAAAAAGGTTACCCACAACAATAAGCCTAGGGATGGTACTTAACTCAGTTGCATAATTCTGTCTCTTGTAAGGGAAATTCATCTCGAACTTGGGCTTTTATTGGATTCGAACCAGAGATCATGTTTTGATAACAAACATAGGAAAAATAGCTAATCCTTCCTACCGAAAGTTTAAGCTTTCAATACGGGATGCTTGAACTGTCACACTTAATCCTTGTTGAAAGCTCACACCAAGTCACGAGGATGTTACCCCCATGCACCACACAAGTCATTCTAAATGACCCTTGGAAACAACATAGAAAGGTTACCCACAACAACGAGCCCCGGGATGGTACTTACCTTGGTTGCGTCATTCCGTCTCTTTTAAGGGAGATTCATCTCGAACTTGGGCTTTTATTGGATTCGAAGCTGAGATCGTGTTTTGATACCAAACATAGGAAAAATAGCAAATCTTTCCAACGGAAAGCTTAAGCTTTCAATACGGGACGCTTGAACTATCACACTTAATCCTCGTTCAAAGCTTACACCAAGTCACGAGGATGTTACCCTCCATGCACGACACAAGTCATTCTAAATGAAACTCGGAAACAACATAGAAAGGTTACCCACAGAAACGAGCCCCGGGATGGTACTTACCTTGGTTGCGTCGTTCCGTCTCTTTTAAGGGAAATTCATCTCGAACTTGGGCTTTTATTGGATTCGAAGCTGAGATCATGTTTTGATACCAAACATAGGAAAAATAGCAAATCTTTCCAACGGAAAGCTTAAGCTTTCAATACGGGACGGTTGAACTATCACACTTAATCCTCGTTCAAAGCTTACACCAAGTCACGAGGATGTTACCCTCCATGCACGACACAAGTCATTCTAAATGACCCTCGGAAACAACATAGAAAGGTTACCCACAGCAACGAGCCCCGGGATGGTACTTACCTTAGTTGCGTCGTTCTGTCTCTTTTAAGGGAAATTCATCTCGAACTTGGGCTTTTATTGGATTCGAAGCTGAGATCATGTTTTGATACCAAACATAGGAAAAATAGCAAATCTTTCATACCGAAACCTTAAGCTTTTAATACGGAACGCTTGAACTGTCACACTTAATCATCGTTCAAAGCTCACACCAAATCAAATGGAGGTTACCCCCCTATGCACCACACAAGTCATTCTAAAAGACCCTTGGTAATAACACAAAAAGGTTACCGACAACAATAAGCCGAGGGATGGTACTTAACTCAGTTGCATAATTCTGTCTCTTGTAAGGGAAATTCACCTCGAACTTGGGTTTTTATTGGATTCGAAGCTGAGATCATGTTTTGATACCAAACATAGGAATAATAGAAAATCTTTCCTACCGAAAGCTTAAGCTTTCAATACGGGACGCTTGATCTAACACACTTAATCCTCGTTCAAAGCTGACACCAAGTCACGAGGATGTTACCTCCCATGCACCACACAAGTCATTCTAAATGACCCTTGGAAATAACACAAAGATTACACACAACAATAGGCCCAGGGATGGTACTTACCTCAGTTGCATCATTCTCTCTCTTGTAAGGGAAATTAACCTCGAACTTGTGCTTTTATGGGATTCGAACCTGAGATCATGTTTTGATACCAAACAAAGGAAAAATAACTAATCCTTCCTACCTAAAGCTTAAGCTTTCAATACAAAATGCTTGAACTGTCACACTTAATCATCGTTCAAAGCTCACACCAAGTCACGAGAATGTTACCCCCATACACCACACAAGTCATTCTAAATGACCATTGGAAATAAAACAGAAAGGTTACTCACAACAATAAGCCCAGGGATAGTACTTAACACGGTTGCAGAATTCTGTCTCTTGTAAGAGAAATTCACCTCGAACTTGTGCTTTTATGGGATTCGAACCTGAGATCATGTTTTGATAACAAACATAGGAAAAATAGCTAATCCTTCCTACCTAAGGCTTAAGCTTTCAATACGGGAAGCTTGAACTGTAACAATTAATCCTCGTTGAAAGCTCACACCATGTCACGAGAATGTTACCCCCCATGCACCACACAAGTCATTCTAAATTACCCTTGGAAATAACACAATAAGGTTACCCACAACAATAAGGTGAGGGATGGTACTTAACTCAGTTGCATAATTCTGTCTCTTGTAAGGGAAATTCACCTCGAACTTGTGCTTTATGGGATTCGAACCTGAGATCATGTTTTGATAACAAACATAGGAAAAATAGCTAATCCTTCCTACCTAATGCTTAAGCTTTCAATACGGGACGCTTGAACTGTCACACTTAATCCACGTTGAAAGCTCACACCAAGTCACGAGAATGTTACCCCCCATGCACCACACAAGTCATTCTAAATGACCCTTGGGAACAACATAGAAAGGTTACGCACAACAACGAGCCTCGGGATGGTACTTAACTCAGTTGCATAATTCTGTCTCTTGCAAGGGAAATTCACTTCGAACTTCTGCTTTTATGTGATTTGAACCTGAGATCATGTTTTGATAACAAACATAGGAAAAATAGCTAATCTGTCCTACCTAATGCATAAGCTTTCAATACGGGACGCTTGAACTGTCACACTTAATCCTCGTTGAAAGCTCACACCAAGTCAAGTGGATGTTACCCCCCATGCACCACACAAGTCATTCTAAAAGACCCTAGGAAATAACACAAAAAGGTTACCCACAACAATAAGCCTAGGGATGGTACTTAACTCAGTTGCATAATTGTGTCTCTTGTAAGGGAAATTCATCTCGAACTTGGGCTTTTATTGGATTCGAACCAGAGATCATGTTTTGATAACAAACATAGGAAAAATAGCTAATCCTTCCTACCGAAAGTTTAAGCTTTCAATACGGGATGCTTGAACTGTCACACTTAATCCTTGTTGAAAGCTCACACCAAGTCACGAGGATGTTACCCCCATGCACCACACAAGTCATTCTAAATGACCCTTGGAAACAACATAGAAAGGTTACCCACAACAACGAGCCCCGGGATGGTACTTACCTTGGTTGCGTCATTCCGTCTCTTTTAAGGGAGATTCATCTCGAACTTGGGCTTTTATTGGATTCGAAGCTGAGATCATGTTTTGATACCAAACATAGGAAAAATAGCAAATCTTTCCAACGGAAAGCTTAAGCTTTCAATACGGGACGCTTGAACTATCACACTTAATCCTCGTTCAAAGCTTACACCAAGTCACGAGGATGTTACCCTCCATGCACGACACAAGTCATTCTAAATGACCCTCGGAAACAACATAGAAAGGTTACCCACAGCAACGAGCCCCGGGATGGTACTTACCTTAGTTGCGTCGTTCCGTCTCTTTTAAGGGAAATTCATCTCGAACTTGGGCTGTTATTGGATTCGAAGCTGAGATCATGTTTTGATACCAAACATAGGAAAAATAGCAAATCTTTCATACCGAAACCTTAAGCTTTTAATACGGAACGCTTGAACTGTCACACTTAATCATCGTTCAAAGCTCACACCAAATCAAATGGAGGTTACCCCCCTATGCACCACACAAGTCATTCTAAAAGACCCTTGGTAATAACACAAAAAGGTTACCGACAACAATAAGCCGAGGGATGGTACTTAACTCAGTTGCATAATTCTGTCTCTTGTAAGGGAAATTCACCTCGAACTTGGGTTTTTATTGGATTCGAAGCTGAGATCATGTTTTGATACCAAACATAGGAATAATAGAAAATCTTTCCTACCGAAAGCTTAAGCTTTCAATACGGGACGCTTGATCTAACACACTTAATCCTCGTTCAAAGCTGACACCAAGTCACGAGGATGTTACCTCCCATGCACCACACAAGTCATTCTAAATGACCCTTGGAAATAACACAAAGATTACACACAACAATAGGCCCAGGGATGGTACTTACCTCAGTTGCATCATTCTCTCTCTTGTAAGGGAAATTAACCTCGAACTTGTGCTTTTATGGGATTCGAACCTGAGATCATGTTTTGATACCAAACAAAGGAAAAATAACTAATCCTTCCTACCTAAAGCTTAAGCTTTCAATACAAAATGCTTGAACTGTCACACTTAATCATCGTTCAAAGCTCACACCAAGTCACGAGAATGTTACCCCCATACACCACACAAGTCATTCTAAATGACCATTGGAAATAAAACAGAAAGGTTACTCACAACAATAAGCCCAGGGATAGTACTTAACACGGTTGCAGAATTCTGTCTCTTGTAAGAGAAATTCACCTCGAACTTGTGCTTTTATGGGATTCGAACCTGAGATCATGTTTTGATAACAAACATAGGAAAAATAGCTAATCCTTCCTACCTAAGGCTTAAGCTTTCAATACGGGAAGCTTGAACTGTAACAATTAATCCTCGTTGAAAGCTCACACCATGTCACGAGAATGTTACCCCCCATGCACCACACAAGTCATTCTAAATTACCCTTGGAAATAACACAATAAGGTTACCCACAACAATAAGGTGAGGGATGGTACTTAACTCAGTTGCATAATTCTGTCTCTTGTAAGGGAAATTCACCTCGAACTTGTGCTTTATGGGATTCGAACCTGAGATCATGTTTTGATAACAAACATAGGAAAAATAGCTAATCCTTCCTACCTAATGCTTAAGCTTTCAATACGGGACGCTTGAACTGTCACACTTAATCCACGTTGAAAGCTCACACCAAGTCACGAGAATGTTACCCCCCATGCACCACACAAGTCATTCTAAATGACCCTTGGGAACAACATAGAAAGGTTACGCACAACAACGAGCCCCGGGATGGTACTTAACTCAGTTGCATAATTCTGTCTCTTGCAAGGGAAATTCACTTCGAACTTCTGCTTTTATGTGATTTGAACCTGAGATCATGTTTTGATAACAAACATAGGAAAAATAGCTAATCTGTCCTACCTAATGCATAAGCTTTCAATACGGGACGCTTGAACTGTCACACTTAATCCTCGTTGAAAGCTCACACCAAGTCAAGTGGATGTTACCCCCCATGCACCACACAAGTCATTCTAAAAGACCCTAGGAAATAACACAAAAAGGTTACCCACAACAATAAGCCTAGGGATGGTACTTAACTCAGTTGCATAATTGTGTCTCTTGTAAGGGAAATTCATCTCGAACTTGGGCTTTTATTGGATTCGAACCAGAGATCATGTTTTGATAACAAACATAGGAAAAATAGCTAATCCTTCCTACCGAAAGTTTAAGCTTTCAATACGGGATGCTTGAACTGTCACACTTAATCCTTGTTGAAAGCTCACACCAAGTCACGAGGATGTTACCCCCATGCACCACACAAGTCATTCTAAATGACCCTTGGAAACAACATAGAAAGGTTACCCACAACAACGAGCCCCGGGATGGTACTTACCTTGGTTGCGTCATTCCGTCTCTTTTAAGGGAGATTCATCTCGAACTTGGGCTTTTATTGGATTCGAAGCTGAGATCATGTTTTGATACCAAACAGAGGAAAAATAGCAAATCTTTCCAACGGAAAGCTTAAGCTTTCAATACGGGACGCTTGAACTATCACACTTAATCCTCGTTCAAAGCTTACACCAAGTCACGAGGATGTTACCCTCCATGCACGACACAAGTCATTCTAAATGACCCTCGGAAACAACATAGAAAGGTTACCCACAGAAACGAGCCCCGGGATGGTACTTACCTTGGTTGCGTCGTTCCGTCTCTTTTAAGGGAAATTCATCTCGAACTTGGGCTTTTATTGGATTCGAAGCTGAGATCATGTTTTGATACCAAACATAGGAAAAATAGCAAATCTTTCATACCGAAACCTTAAGCTTTTAATACGGGACGCTTGAACTATCACACTTAATCCTCGTCCAAAGCTTACACCAAGTCACGAGGATGTTACCCTCCATGCACGACACAAGTCATTCTAAATGACCCTCGGAAACAACATAGAAAGGTTACCCACAGCAACGAGCCCCGGGATGGTACTTACCTTAGTTGCGTCGTTCCGTCTCTTTTAAGGGAAATTCATCTCGAACTTGGGCTGTTATTGGATTCGAAGCTGAGATCATGTTTTGATACCAAACATAGGAAAAATAGCAAATCTTTCATACCGAAACCTTAAGCTTTTAATACGGAACGCTTGAACTGTCACACTTAATCATCGTTCAAAGCTCACACCAAATCAAATGGAGGTTACCCCCCTATGCACCACACAAGTCATTCTAAAAGACCCTTGGTAATAACACAAAAAGGTTACCGACAACAATAAGCCGAGGGATGGTACTTAACTCAGTTGCATAATTCTGTCTCTTGTAAGGGAAATTCACCTCGAACTTGGGTTTTTATTGGATTCGAAGCTGAGATCATGTTTTGATACCAAACATAGGAATAATAGAAAATCTTTCCTACCGAAAGCTTAAGCTTTCAATACGGGACGCTTGATCTAACACACTTAATCCTCGTTCAAAGCTGACACCAAGTCACGAGGATGTTACCTCCCATGCACCACACAAGTCATTCTAAATGACCCTTGGAAATAACACAAAGATTACACACAACAATAGGCCCAGGGATGGTACTTACCTCAGTTGCATCATTCTCTCTCTTGTAAGGGAAATTAACCTCGAACTTGTGCTTTTATGGGATTCGAACCTGAGATCATGTTTTGATACCAAACAAAGGAAAAATAACTAATCCTTCCTACCTAAAGCTTAAGCTTTCAATACAAAATGCTTGAACTGTCACACTTAATCATCGTTCAAAGCTCACACCAAGTCACGAGAATGTTACCCCCATACACCACACAAGTCATTCTAAATGACCATTGGAAATAAAACAGAAAGGTTACTCACAACAATAAGCCCAGGGATAGTACTTAACACGGTTGCAGAATTCTGTCTCTTGTAAGAGAAATTCACCTCGAACTTGTGCTTTTATGGGATTCGAACCTGAGATCATGTTTTGATAACAAACATAGGAAAAATAGCTAATCCTTCCTACCTAAGGCTTAAGCTTTCAATACGGGAAGCTTGAACTGTAACAATTAATCCTCGTTGAAAGCTCACACCATGTCACGAGAATGTTACCCCCCATGCACCACACAAGTCATTCTAAATTACCCTTGGAAATAACACAATAAGGTTACCCACAACAATAAGGTGAGGGATGGTACTTAACTCAGTTGCATAATTCTGTCTCTTGTAAGGGAAATTCACCTCGAACTTGTGCTTTATGGGATTCGAACCTGAGATCATGTTTTGATAACAAACATAGGAAAAATAGCTAATCCTTCCTACCTAATGCTTAAGCTTTCAATACGGGACGCTTGAACTGTCACACTTAATCCACGTTGAAAGCTCACACCAAGTCACGAGAATGTTACCCCCCATGCACCACACAAGTCATTCTAAATGACCCTTGGGAACAACATAGAAAGGTTACGCACAACAACGAGCCCCGGGATGGTACTTAACTCAGTTGCATAATTCTGTCTCTTGCAAGGGAAATTCACTTCGAACTTCTGCTTTTATGTGATTTGAACCTGAGATCATGTTTTGATAACAAACATAGGAAAAATAGCTAATCTGTCCTACCTAATGCATAAGCTTTCAATACGGGACGCTTGAACTGTCACACTTAATCCTCGTTGAAAGCTCACACCAAGTCAAGTGGATGTTACCCCCCATGCACCACACAAGTCATTCTAAAAGACCCTAGGAAATAACACAAAAAGGTTACCCACAACAATAAGCCTAGGGATGGTACTTAACTCAGTTGCATAATTGTGTCTCTTGTAAGGGAAATTCATCTCGAACTTGGGCTTTTATTGGATTCGAACCAGAGATCATGTTTTGATAACAAACATAGGAAAAATAGCTAATCCTTCCTACCGAAAGTTTAAGCTTTCAATACGGGATGCTTGAACTGTCACACTTAATCCTTGTTGAAAGCTCACACCAAGTCACGAGGATGTTACCCCCATGCACCACACAAGTCATTCTAAATGACCCTTGGAAACAACATAGAAAGGTTACCCACAACAACGAGCCCCGGGATGGTACTTACCTTGGTTGCGTCATTCCGTCTCTTTTAAGGGAGATTCATCTCGAACTTGGGCTTTTATTGGATTCGAAGCTGAGATCATGTTTTGATACCAAACATAGGAAAAATAGCAAATCTTTCCAACGGAAAGCTTAAGCTTTCAATACGGGACGCTTGAACTATCACACTTAATCCTCGTTCAAAGCTTACACCAAGTCACGAGGATGTTACCCTCCATGCACGACACAAGTCATTCTAAATGACCCTCGGAAACAACATAGAAAGGTTACCCACAGAAACGAGCCCCGGGATGGTACTTACCTTGGTTGCGTCGTTCCGTCTCTTTTAAGGGAAATTCATCTCGAACTTGGGCTTTTATTGGATTCGAAGCTGAGATCATGTTTTGATACCAAACATAGGAAAAATAGCAAATCTTTCATACCGAAACCTTAAGCTTTTAATACGGGACGCTTGAACTATCACACTTAATCCTCGTCCAAAGCTTACACCAAGTCACGAGGATGTTACCCTCCATGCACGACACAAGTCATTCTAAATGACCCTCGGAAACAACATAGAAAGGTTACCCACAGCAACGAGCCCCGGGATGGTACTTACCTTAGTTGCGTCGTTCCGTCTCTTTTAAGGGAAATTCATCTCGAACTTGGGCTGTTATTGGATTCGAAGCTGAGATCATGTTTTGATACCAAACATAGGAAAAATAGCAAATCTTTCATACCGAAACCTTAAGCTTTTAATACGGAACGCTTGAACTGTCACACTTAATCCTCGTTCAAAGCTCACACCAAATCAAATGGAGGTTACCCCCCTATGCACCACACAAGTCATTCTAAAAGACCCTTGGTAATAACACAAAAAGGTTACCGACAACAATAAGCCGAGGGATGGTACTTAACTCAGTTGCATAATTCTGTCTCTTGTAAGGGAAATTCACCTCGAACTTGGGCTTTTATTGGATTCGAAGCTGAGATCATGTTTTGATACCAAACATAGGAAAAATAGAAAATCTTTCCTACCGAAAGCTTAAGCTTTCAATACGGGACGCTTGATCTAACACACTTAATCCTCGTTCAAAGCTGACACCAAGTCACGAGGATGTTACCTCCCATGCACCACACAAGTCATTCTAATTGACCCTTGGAAATAACACAAAGATTACACACAACAATAGGCCCAGGGATGGTACTTACCTCAGTTGCATCATTCTCTCTCTTGTAAGGGAAATTAACCTCGAACTTGTGCTTTTATGGGATTCGAACCTGAGATCATGTTTTGATACCAAACAAAGGAAAAATAACTAATCCTTCCTACCTAAAGCTTAAGCTTTCAATACAAAATGCTTTAACTGTCACACTTAATCCTCGTTCAAAGCTCACACCAAGTCACGAGAATGTTACCCCCCATGCACCACACAAGTCATTCTAAATGACCATTGGAAATAAAACAGAAAGGTTACTCACAACAATAAGCCCAAGGATAGTACTTAACACGGTTGCGAAATTCTGTCTCTTGTAAGAGAAATTCACCTCGAACTTGTGCTTTTATGGGATTCGAACCTGAGATCATGTTTTGATAACAAACATAGGAAAAATAGCTAATCCTTCCTACCTAAGGCTTAAGCTTTCAATACGGGAAGCTTGAACTGTAACAATTAATCCTCGTTGAAAGCTCACACCATGTCACGAGAATGTTACCCCCCATGCACCACACAAGTCATTCTAAATTACCCTTGGAAATAACACAATAAGGTTACCCACAACAATAAGGTGAGGGATGGTACTTAACTCAGTTGCATAATTCTGTCTCTTGTAAGGGAAATTCACCTCGAACTTGTGCTTTATGGGATTCGAACCTGAGATCATGTTTTGATAACAAACATAGGAAAAATAGCTAATCCTTCCTACCTAATGCTTAAGCTTTCAATACGGGACGCTTGAACTGTCACACTTAATCCACGTTGAAAGCTCACACCAAGTCACGAGAATGTTACCCCCCATGCACCACACAAGTCATTCTAAATGACCCTTGGGAACAACATAGAAAGGTTACGCACAACAACTTGCCCCGGGATGGTACTTAACTCAGTTGCATAATTCTGTCTCTTGTAAGGGAAATTCACTTCGAACTTCTGCTTTTATGTGATTTGAACCTGAGATCATGTTTTGATAACAAACATAGGAAAAATAGCTAATCTGTCCTACCTAATGCATAAGCTTTCAATACGGGACGCTTGAACTGTCACACTTAATCCTCGTTGAAAGCTCACACCAAGTCAAGTGGATGTTACCCCCCATGCACCACACAATTAAGTCATTCTAAAAGACCCTAGGAAATAACACAAAAAGGTTACCCACAACAATAAGCCTAGGGATGGTACTTAACTCAGTTGCATAATTCTGTCTCTTGTAAGGGAAATTCATCTCGAACTTAGGCTTTTATTGGATTCGAACCAGAGATCATGTTTTGATAACAAACATAGGAAAAATATCTAATCCTTCCTACCGAAAGTTTAAGCTTTCAATACGGGATGCTTGAACTGTCACACTTAATCCTTGTTGAAAGCTCACACCAAGTCACGAGGATGTTACCCCCATGCACCACACAAGTCATTCTAAATGACCCTTGGAAACAACATAGAAAGGTTACCCACAACAACGAGCCCCGGGATGGTACTTACCTTGGTTGCGTCATTCCGTCTCTTTTAAGGGAGATTCATCTCGAACTTGGGCTTTTATTGGATTCGAAACTGAGATCATGTTTTGATACCAAACATAGGAAAAATAGCAAATCTTTCCAACGGAAAGCTTAAGCTTTCAATACGGGACGCTTGAAATATCACACTTAATCCTCGTTCAAAGCTTACACCAAGTCACGAGGATGTTACCCTCCATGCACGACACAAGTCATTCTAAATGACCCTCGGAAACAACATAGAAAGGTTACCCACAGCAACGAGCCCCGGGATGGTACTTACCTTGGTTGCGTCGTTCCGTCTCTTTTAAGGGAAATTCATCTCGAACTTGGGCTTTTATTGGATTCGAAGCTGAGATCATGTTTTGATACCAAACATAGGAAAAATAGCAAATCTTTCATACCGAAACCTTAAGCTTTTAATACGGGACGCTTGAACTATCACACTTAATCCTCGTTTAAAGCTTACACCAAGTCACGAGGATGTTACCTCCCATGCACCACACAAGTCATTCTAAATGACCCTTGGAAATAACAGAAAGATTACCCACAACAATAGGCCCAGGGATGGTACTTACCTCGGTTGCATCATTCTCTCTCTTGTAAGGGAAATTCACCTCGAACTTGTGCTTTTATGTGATTCGAACCTAAGATCATGTTTTTATACCAAACATAGGAAAAATAGCTAATCCTTCCTACCTAAAGCTTAAGCTTTCAATACGGGACGCTTGAACTGTCACACTTAATCCTCGTTCAAAGCTCACACCAAGTCACGAGAATGTTACCCTCCATACATCACACAAGTCATTCTAAATGACCATTGGAAATAAAACATAAAGGTTACTCACAACAATAAGCCCAAGGATAGTACTTAACACGGTTGCAGAATTATGTCTCTTGTAAGGGAAATTCACCTCGAACTTGTGCTTTTATGTGATTCGATCCTAAGATCATGTTTTTATACCAAACATAAGAAAAATAGCTAATCCTTCCTACCTAAAGCTTACGCTTTTAATACGAGACGCTTGAACTGTCACACTTAATCCTCGTTCAAAGCTCACACCAAGTCAAGAGGATGTTACCCCCCATGCACCACACAAGTCATTCTAAAAAACCCTTGGAAATAACACAAAAAAGTTACCCACAACAATAATCCCAGGGATGGTACTTAACTCAGTTGCATAATTGTGTCTCTTGTAAGGGAAATTCACCTCGAACTTGTGCTTTTATGGGACACAAACCTGAGATCATGTTTTGATACCAAACATAGGAAAAATAGCTAATCCTTCCTATCTAAAGCTTAAGCTTTCAATAAGGGACGCTTGAACTGTCACACACAATCCTCGTTGAAAGCTCACACCATGTCAGACGGATGTTACCCGCCATGCACCACACAAGTCATTCTAGTTTACCCATGGAAACAACCCACAAAGGTTACCCACAACAATGAGCCCAGTGATATTACTTACTTCGGTTGCATCATTCATTCTTTCGTAAGGGAAGTCCCCCTCGAACATGTGTTTTTAGGGGCCCGTACAAGGGATGCTAGAACTGTAACACTTAATCCCCTTTCAAATCCCACACCAAGTCACAAGGATGTTACCCAACATGCCCCACATAAGTCATACACAATGACCCTTGGATGTTTCCCAACCAATTTACAGATTATATTTCATACGTTTTCTCAACAAATCAATGGATAGTACTCATCATTTATCTTTTGGGAAACATTCCACACGGAGGTGCTATGTTCTAGATAAAGGTAGTATAAATAACACAATATAAGTTTCTATATTACTCATCACAAAGGCTTAGATTCTAAATTACACCACAAAGGGTGACAATCCCTTGATGAGTTGTTTAAAGAGGAGCAAAAAGCAAGAAAGAGTACCCAAATGATCTTAAAATCAAATTTCATTCAGAATGTGAGGTTCCAAGCAGTTGACCTGCTCTTAAAATATTTATAACATAGAATTTAAACCAGAAGTTCTACTACAATATAGCACTTGATCTCATCCAATTATTGAAAAGAAAAACAGCCAAAATTCTTAAGAGGTAGCAGAACACCTTGACCAAAACATGGAAAAAATGGGGAAGTTTGGAACAGTATCTAACCATTCCCAGCGAATGCTTAAGATGTCAAAAAGGGGCACTAATATTCTCTCATCTAGAGCCGTCACACTTAACCCATGTTCAAAGCCCGCACATAGTAAAATTAAAATTACCCCGATGCACCACACAACTCACTCTAAATGACCCATGGAAACAACCCACAAAGGTTACCCACAACAATGAGCCCGGGGATATTACTTACCTCGGTTGCATCATTCATTCTTTCGTAAGGGAAGTCCCCCTCGAACATGTGTTTTTAGGGACCCGTACAAGGGATGCTAGAACTGTAACACTTAATCCCCTTTCAAAGCCCACACCAAGTCACAAGGATGTTACCTAACATGCCCCACATAAGTCATACTAAATGACCCTTGGATGTTACCCAGCCAATTTACAGATTATATTTCATAGGGTTTCTCAACAAATCAATGGATAGTACTCATCATTTATCTTTTTGGAAACACTCCACAAGGATGTGTTATCTTCTGGATAAAGGTAGTATAAAGAACACTATAACAAGAATGGATATTACTCATCACAATGCTTAGATGACCCATGGAAACAACCCACAAAGGTTACCCACAACAATAAGCCCAAGGATGGTACTTCCCTAGGTTGCATCATTCCGTCTCTTGTAAGGGAAATTCACCACAAACTTGTGCTTTTATGGGATTCGAACCTGAGATCATGTTTTGATACCAAACATAGGAAATATAGCTAATCCTTCCTACCTAAAGCTTAAGCTTTCAATACAGGACGCTTGAATTGTCACACTTAATCCTCGTTCAAAGCTCACACGAAGTCACGACGATGTTACCCCACATGCACCACACAAGTCATTCTAAATGACCCTTGGAAATAACACAGAAAGGTTACCCACAACAATAAGCCCAAGGATGGTACTTACCTCGGTTGCATCATTCCGTCTCTTGTAAGGGAAATGCACCTCGAACTTGTGCTTTTATGGGATTCGAACCTGAGATCATGTTTTGATACCAAACAAAGGAAAAATAGCTAATCCTTCCTACCTATAGCTTAAGCTTTCAATACGGGACGCATGAACTGCCACACTTACCCCATGTTCAAAACTCACACATAGTCAAATTGATGTTACCCCGATGAACCACACAAATCATAATAAATGACCCTTGGAAACAACCCAGAAAGGTTACCCACAACAACGAGCCCAAGGATGGTACTTACCTCAGTTGCATCATTCCATCTCTTGTAAGGGAACTTCACCTCGAACTTGTGCTTTAATTGGACTCGAACCTGAGATCATGTTTTGATACCAAACATAGGAAAAATAGCTAATCCTTCTTACCTAAAGCTTAAGCTTTCAATACAGGACGCTTGAACTGTCACATTTAATCCTCGTTCAAAGCTCACACAAAGTCACGAGGATGTTCCACACAAGTCATTCTAAATGAACCTTAGAAATAACACATAAAGGTTACCCACAACAATAAGCCCAGGGATGGTACTTACCTCGGTTGCATCATTCTATCTCTTGTAAGGGAAATTCACCTCGAACTTATGCTTTTATGGGATTCGAACCTGAGATCATGTTTTGATACCAAACATAGGAAAAATAGCTAATCCTTCCTACCTAAAGCTTAAGCTTTCAATAAAGGACGCTTGAACTGTCACACATAATCCTCGTTGAAAGCTCACACCAAGTCAGACGGATGTTACCCACCATGCACCACACAAGTCATTCTAAATGATCCATGGAAACAACCCACAAAGGTTACCCACAACAATGAGCCCAGGGATATTACTTACCTTGGTTGCATCATTCATTCTTTCTTAAGGGAATTCCCCCTCGAACATGTGTTTTTTCGGGGCCCGTACAAGGGATGCTAGAACTGTAACACTTAATCCCCGTTCAAAGCCCACACCAAGTGACAAGGATGTTACCCAACATGCCCCACATAAGTCATACACAATGACCCTTGGATGGTACCCAACCAATTTACAGATTATATTTCATAGGTTTTCTCAACAAATCAATGGATAGTACTCATCATTTATCTTTTGGGAAACATTCCACACGGAGGTGCTATCTTCTGGATAAAGGTAGTATAAATAACACTATATTAAGTATCTATATTACTCATCACAAATGCTTAGATTCTAAATTACACCACAAAGGGTGCCAATCCCTTGATGAGTTGTTTAAAGAGGAGCAAAAAGCAAGAAAGAGTACCCAAATGATCTTAAATTCAAATTTCATTCAGAATGTGAGGTTCCAAGCAGTTGAGCTGCTCTTAAATATTTATAATATAGAATTAAACCCGAATTTCTACTACAATATAGCCCTTGATCTCATCCAATTATTGAAACGCAAAACAGCCAAAAAACATAAGAGGTAGCAGAACACCTTGACCAAAACATGGAAAAAATGGGGAAGTTTGGAACAGTATCTAACCATTCCTAGCGAATGCTTAAGATGTCAAAAAGGGCACCAATATTCTTTCATCTAGAGCCGTCACACTTAACCCATGTTCAAAGCCCACAGATAGTCAAATTGATGTTACCGCGATGAACCACACAATTCATAATAAATGACCCTTGGAAACAACCCAGAAAGGTTACCCTCAACAATAAGCCCAAGGATGGTATTTACCTCGGTTGCATTATTCCATCTCTTGTAAGGTAAAATTCACCTCGAACTTGTGCTTTTATGGGACTCGAACCTGAGATCATGTTTTGATACCAAACATAGGGAAAATAGCTAATCCTTCCTACCTAAAGCTTAAGCTTTCAATACGGGACGCTTGAACTGTCACACTTAATCCTCGTTCAAAGCTCACACCAAGTCACTAGGATGTTACCCCCCATGCACCACACAAGTTATTCTAAATGACCCTTTTAAACAACCCAGAAAGGTTTCCCACAACAACGAGCCCAAGGATGGTACTTACCTTGGTTGCATCATTCCGTCTCTTGTAAGGGAAATTCACCTCGAACTTGTGTTTTTATGGGACTCGAACCTGAGATCATGTTTTGATACCAAACATGGGAAAAATAGCTAATCCATCCTACCTAAAGCTTAAGCTTTTAATACAGGACGCTTGAACTGTCACATTTAATCCTCGTTCAAAGCTAACACAAAGTCACGAGGATGTTCCACACAAGTCATTCTAAATGACCCTTAGAAATAACACAGAAAGGTTACCCACAACAATAAGCCCAAGGACGGTACTTACCTCGGTTGCATCATTCTATCTCTTGTAAGGGAAATTCACCTCGAACTTGTGCTTTTTTGGGATTCGAATCTGAGATCATGTTTTGATACCAAACATAGGAAAAATAGCTAATCCTCCCTACCTAAAGCTTAAGCTTTCAATACGGGATGCTTGAACTGTCACACATAATCCTCGTTGAAAGCTCACACCAAGTCAGACCGATGTTACCCGCCATGCACCACACAAGTCATTCTAATGACCCATGGAAACAACCCACAAAGGTTACCCACAACAATGAGCCCAGGGATATTACTTACCTTGGTTGCATCATTCATTCTTTCTTAAGTGAAGTCCCCATCGAACATGTGTTTTTTCGGGGCCCGTACAAGGGATGCTAGAACTGTAACACTTAATCACCGTTCAAAGCCCACACCAAGTGATAAGGTTGTTACCCAATATACCCCACATAAGTCATACTAAATGACCCTTGGATGTTACCCTGCCAATTTACAGATTATATTTTATAGGGTTTCTCAACAAATAAATGGATAGTATTCATCATTTATCTTTTGGGAAACATTCCACAAGGAGGTGCTATCCTCTGGATAAGTGTATCATTAATAACACTATAACAAGTATGGATATTACTCATCACAAATGCTTAGTTTCTAAACTACACCACAAAGGGTGCCAATCCATTGATGAGTTGTTTAAAGAGGAGCAAAAAGCAAGAAAGAGTACCCAAATGATCATAAAATCAAATTTCATTCAGAATGTGAGGTTCCAAGCAGTTGAGATGGTCTTAAATATTTATAACATAAAATTAAACCCTAAGTTCTACTACAATATAGCCCTTGATCTCATCTAAGTCACGAGGACGTTACCCCTCATGCACCACACAAGTCATTCAAAATGACCCTAGGAAACAACCTAGAAAGGTTACCCACAACAATAAGAGCAGGGATGGTACTTACCTTGGTTGCATCATTTCGTCTCTTGAAAGGGAAATTCACCTCGAACTTGTGCTTTTATGGGACTCGAACCTAAGATCATGTTTTGATACCAAACATAGGAAAAATAGCTAATCCTTCCTACCTAAAGCTTAAGCTTTCAATACGGGATGCTTTAACTGTCACACATATCCTCGTTCAAAGCTCACACCAAGTCACAAGGATGTTACCCGCCATGCACCACACAAGTCATTCTAAATGACCCATGGAAACAACCCATTAAGGTTACCCAAAACAATGAGCCCAGGGATTTTACTTACCTTGGTTGCATCATTCATTCTTTCGTAAAGGAAGTCCGCCTCGAACTTGTGTTTTTTCGGGGCCTTACAAGGGACGCTAGAACTGTAACACTTAATCCTCGTTCAAAGCCCACACTAATCACAAGAATATTACCCAACATGCACCACATAAGTCATACTAAATGACCCTTGGTTGTTACACATCCAATTTACAGATTATATTTCATAGGGTTTCTCAACAAATCAATGGATGGTACTCATCATTTATCTTTTGGGAAACATTCCACAATGAGGTGCTATCCTATGGATAAGTGTATCATAAATAACAATATAACAAGTATGAATATTACTCATCACAATGCTTATATTATAAATGACACCACAAAGGGTGGAAATCCATTGATGAGTTGTTTAAAGAGGAGAAAAAAGCAAGAAAGAGTACCCAAATGATCTTAAAATCAAATTTCATTCAGAATGTGAGGTTCCAAGCATTTAAGGTGCTCTTAAATATTTATAACATAGAATTAAACCCTAAGTTCTACTACAATATAGCCCTTGATCTCATCCAAGGATTGAAAAGAAAAATAGCCAAAAAGCTTAAGAGGTAGCAGAACACCTTGACCAAAACATGGAAAAAAATGGGAAATTTTGGAATAGTATCTAACCATTCCTAGCGAATGCTTAAGATGTGAGAAAGGGGGACCAATATTCTCTCAACTAGAGCCGCACACTTAACCCATGTTCAAAGCCCACACATAGTCAACTGATGTTACCCCGATGCACCACACAAGTCATACTTAATGACCCTTGGATGTTACCCACGAAGGTTACCCACAACAACGAGCCTAGGGATTATTCCTACCTTGGTTGCATCATTCCCTCTCTTGTAAGGGAAATTCACCTCGAACTTGTGCTTTTATGGAACTCGAACCTGAGATCATATTTTGATACCAAACATAGGAAAAATAGCGAATCCTTCCTAGATAAAGCTTAAGCTTTCAATACGGACGCTTTAATGTCACACTTAATATTCGTTCAAAGCTCACACCAAGTCACGAGGATGTTACCCCCCCATGCACCACACAAGTCATTCTAAATGACCCTCGGAAACAACCCAGAAAGGTTACCCATAACAATAAGAGCAGGGATGGTACTTACCTTAGTTGCATCATTCTGTCTCTTGAAAGGGAAATTCACCTCGAACTTGTGCTTTTATGGGACTCAAACCTGGGATCATGTTTTGATACCAAAGAGAGGAAAAATAGCTAATCCTTCCTACCTAAAGCTTAAGCTTTCAATACGGGATGCTTGAACTGTCACACATAATCCTCGTTCAAAGCTCACACCAAGTCACAAGGATGTTACCCGCCATACACCACACAAGTCATTCTAAATGACCCATGGAAACAACCCACAAAGGTTACCCATAACAATGAGCCCAAGGATATTACTTACCTTGGTTGCAACATTCATTCTTTCGTAAGGGACTCTCCTCTTGTGGTTCTCCTCCTTCCTTACTCATGTTGTTAAACTGTAAAAGAAAATGAGATCATCCGTCTGCCACATTTTTGCTCTCAAGTAAGATTGGTCTTGATAAGAACCAAGGGTTTATGACCTAGCTAATTTCAGATTATATAGCAAAGGGTTTCTCCACAAATCAATGGATATTACTCACCATTTTTCTGAGGAGAAAAGACGCCACAAGGAGCTGCTAATTCCTTGATAAGTCTAGCATAAATGACACCCTAACAAGTATGGATATTACTCACCACAAATACTTAGATGCTAAACAACGCCATAAAGGTTGCCAATCTCTTGATAAGTTGCTTGAAGCGGAACAAAGAGCTAGAATGAGCTCTCAAATGATCTGAATATTCAAACTTCATTCAAAATTATCTTTTACAGCAGCTGAGCTGCTCTTAAAAGGATACAAACCAACCCTAAGCTATAATACATCATAGCCCTTGATCTCATCCAAGGGTTGAAAATAAACACAGCCAAAAAGCAGAAAAGGTAGCAGAAAACATTGACCAAAAAACATGGAAAAATTAGGGTAACAGACCACAAAGAAATCCCATAAAGTATTACATCTTAACCCTTGTTTCCATCTAAGGGCGGAAATTGAAGCTGCCCAAAAAGTCCAAATGGCACAACAATGTGCCTAGTTTTATTTTGCCAATTTTGCCCTAATTTCCATCCTAGGATTGTCCCAATCTTTGCACTCCCAATTTAGGTCTCCTTGATTATGAATGACCTCTTGAATGAGCCCATTTAAATCCTTTTCGAGTTGTGCCTTCCTAGACCTTGTGATTGGTCCACTTGGATTTTTTAGAGCTCGATGATTCTCATCATTCCCTCTCTTCAAGAGGATTCATCCTCGAATCATCACCTGCATAATCAAAAGGAGAAAGATCAGAAACATTAAAAGAGGTACTAACATTATACTCACCAGGAAGATCAATTTTGTAGGCATTGTCATTGATTCGCTCAATCACTTGAAAGGGTCCATCTCCCCGAGGTTGCAACTTGGACCGTCTTTTTCAGGAAACCGTTCCTTTCTCATATGCACCCAAACCCAATCACCAGGCTCAAAAATGACTCTTCGCCTCCCTTTGTTGGCTCTGTAAGCATAATCCTTATTTCTCTTCTCAATTTGCTCATGAATGCATTCATGGAGCTTCTTCACCGTTTCAGCCTTCCTTGCACCATCTAAGTTAGTTTTCTCTCAAATAGGAATAGGTAATAAGTCCAAAGGAGTTAGTGGATTGAAGCCATAAACAATTTCAAATGGAGAATGATCAGTAGTTGAATGCACACTCCGATTATAAGCAAATTCAACAAAAGGTAAACAATCCTCCCAATTTTTCAAATTCCTTTTTATTACTCCCCTAAGCAACGTGGATAGAGTCGTATTAACTACCTCAGTTTGCCCATCTGTTTGAGGGTGACAAGTGGTCAAAAACAAGAGTTTAGTGCCCATTTTAGCCCAAAGAGTTTTCCAAAAATAACTAAGGAAATTAACATCCCTATCAGACACAATGCTCCTAGGAACTCCATGAAGCCTAACAACCTCCCTAAAGAACAACTCTGCTACATTAGTGGCATCATCGGTTTTATGACATTCTATAAAGTGTGCCATTTTAGAAAACCTATCTACAACCACAAAAATGGAGTCTCTACCCTTCTTAGACCTAGGTAACCCTAAAACAAAATCCATGGAAATATCTACCCAAGGTGTGCTTGGTACGGGCAAGGGAGTATATAGTCCTTGTGGTAGGACTTTGGATTTGGCTTGCTTACAAGTGATGCATCTAGAACATATTCTTCCTACATCCTTCCTTATTGTTGCCAATAAAAATGCTCACGCAAAACATCTAAAGTCTTCTTAATTCCAAAATGCCCCATTAATCCCCCCCATGGGCCTCCTTAATTAACAACTCACGCATGGAACATTTGGGTATACACAATTGATTTTCTTTAAATAAATACCCATCTAATTTATAAAACTTTTCAAATGAAGTTTTTTCACATGCATGGTAAATAGTAGAGAAGTCATCATCATTAGCATACCTCCTTAACATATTCAAATCCTAGCAATCTAGCATTTAAAGTTGAGAGTAAGGCATACCTCCGTGATAAAGCATCAGCTACAACATTCTCCTTACCTCTCTTATATTGAACAATATAAGGAAAAGTCTCAATGAATTCCATCCATCTAGCATGCCTCCTATTCAATTTACCTTGGTGCTTCAGATGTTTTAGAGATTCATGATCGATATGGATGACAAATTCTCTTGGCCAAATGTAATGTTGCCATGTCTCTAGGGTCCTAACCAAGGCATATAGCTCCTTATCATACGTTGGATAATTAAGGGCTGCTCCATGAAGTTTCTCGCTAAAATAAGCGATAGGTCGTCGTTCTTGCATCAAAACAGCTCCTATACCTATTCCTGATGCATCGCACTCAACTTCAAAGGTTTTAGTAAAATTAGGTAAAGATAAAACAGGTGTAGAACATAAACTATCCTTCAATGCTTTAAAGGCTCTCTCCTAATTCTCACCCCATTTGAAACCAACAGACTTTTTAATAACCTCGATTAGAGGTGCAGCTAGTGTACTAAAATCTTTGACAAACCTTCGATAAAAACTAGCTAAGCCATGAAAACTTCTAACCTCGGTTACAGATTTAGGTGTGGGCCATTCTCGAATAGCCTTAACGTTTTCCTCATCTACTTCCACCCCCTTAGAACTAACAACAAAACCAAGAAAAACTAACTTGTCCATGCAAAAAACACACTTTTTCAAGTTCGCATAAAATTGTTCTTTACTCAAAATTTCAAGCACATACCTAAGATGTAAGACATGCTCTTCAAGATTTTTACTGTAAATGAGAATATCATCAAAATAAACAACATCATAGCCCTTGATCTCATCCAAGGGTTGAAAATAAACACAGCCAAAAAGCAGAAAAGGTAGCAGAAAACATTGACCAAAAAACATGGAAAAATTGGGGCAGCTGACCACAAAGCAATCCCATAAAGTATTACATCTTAACCCTTGTTTCCATCTAAGGGCTGAAATTGAAGCTGCCCAAAAAGTCCAAATGGCACAACAATGTGCCTAGTTTTATTTTGCCAATTTTGCCCTAATTTCCATCCTAGGATTGTCCCAATCTTTGCACTCCCAATTTAGGTCCCCTTGATTATGAATGAGCCCATTTAAAACCTTTTCGAGTTGTGCCTTCCTAGACCTTGTGATTGGTCCACTTGGAATTTGTAGAGCTCGATGATTCTCATCAGGTCTCTTCTTTTTTTAACACTGTTTTTTTCTCTTTTTACCTCTATTTTTGCCCTCTCTTTTTTACCACTCAAATTTCACACCAACCTCCTTTGTGTTCTTAAAAAATCAAAGAATCCAATGAATCTCAAGGTGTAACCATTTTATTGGTGATAATCTCAAAATTCAGAATTCCAAAAACTTAATGGCAAAGTATGACAAAAAGAAAGTCGAAAGAGGACTCTAAAGAAAAAATCTTGACCAAAGAGGATTCTAAACAATGACTCTAGACCAAAGAGGACTCTAAAGAAACACTCTGGACCAAAGAGGACTCTAGGAAATACTCAAGATCAACTATGATTACCTTTTTTTATAAATTAGTTTTTGGCAGCAAGAACACAGAAAACAATCAAAGGATGAAAATTTGTTTTTGAAATGTAGACTTCAAAACCAAGATAGATGAAGATAGATAACCAGTTTCCAACAACCAAGACTTTGATACCAAATGATTTGGACCCTCTAGGAAAATAACCTTAGGAACCCATAAACTCGAAGGAATATGAACGATTGAATTGCTATAAAGGTGTTGAAGATGATTAGATTCTAAACCCTAAGTAAACAAAGTCCTTAAAACGCAAATCTTGAGACACCACAAAGGATGATCACTCTCTTTGATAAGTTGTATTCAAGCATTCAATCAAGAGTACAAGAAAGCAAAGCAAAAACTTTATGAAATATACTTTTCATTAATGATATATTCGTTCTTCTTTCGAAATTACATAACTCTTCTTCTATATAAGCAAGAAATCCTAAAAGAAAAAACCCTAGATGGAATGAGCATAATGGGCCTATTTAGTTATGGATTGGGCCTAATGCAACCTTAAAAATAAAAAGACTAAAAAGCTTAAAATAAAAGCTCACAATTCATTAAAACAAAGATTGCTAAGCATAAAATACCTATAAATAATTAAAACAAAAATATTGCTTCCTAAATTAATCTTTGCATCTAATTTAATATTCCAAATTTATCCCTTGTGTAAGATCTTGAGAATCTTTAGAATATTTGTAAACATAAACTTGGTTGTCACCTCAATCTACATTACATTTGAAAGAGCTAATACAACTTTTTGGTTGTTCATTACAAAGGAATGTCGATTTTTTTACCCATCATACGACACCCTTCTATCAAAATACTATGGATGGCCAAGCAAAATATGACCAGCATGCATCGATGCCACATCACAAAGAATATCATCCTCATACTTTCCAATCAAAAAAGTAACTCCAACATTTTGTTAACCTTCACTTCTTCACATTCCTTCATCCATTGTAGCTTGTACTGTTTAGGATGCTTCTGGCACTTCAAATTCAACTTTTCTACCAACAAAGTAATTTTTAACAGTAATGCAGCTCCTACAATAAATAATCAACATACATTCCTTATCCTACACGTTGCATCTTGTGTGAAAAATATGCTCACGTTGCTCCTCATCTCCTTCATCCTTAGGTTGTATACTTTGGGCTCCCCTCGTGACATGTAAATCTCCATGCATAGGTTCTTCCACTTCAACATCAGAACAATCATCCATTAATGGTGGCATCTCTTCATCACTTGAACTAGCACTATCGATTACTCCATTTTCCTGTACAACCATAACCTTTTTTGTTTGGGTACTCGGAAACACTAATGTACTAGAGACATTAGTGCATCTCCCCTATCAATGATCAACGTACATACTTTATCCTTCACATGGCATCTTGTGTGGAAAATATGATCATGTTGCTCTTCATTCTTAGGCTATATATTTAGGGCTCTCCTTGTGACAAGTAAATCTCCATGTACATGTTCTTCCACTTTAACATCAGAAAAATCCATAAATGGTGGTATCTCTTCATCACATTAACTATCACTTTTGATTTCACCATTTTCCCGTACAACCATTACCGTTTTGTTTGGGCATTCAGAAGCAATATGTTTGAATCCTTGGCATCTGATACTCTTAATATCATGTGACTTATTAAGAGTTTTACTTTCATATTTACCTACATATAGGAAGAAAAACTGAATTCTTCGACTTTGTTTCATCTTTTGTTTTGAAGGCTTTCCTTTCCAATTTGATCTCTATGAAGAGATAGAGAATGAACCAGATCTAAAGCCTCTTGGATATGATTTTCCTCTCCAGTTTAATCGATATGTGTAGTAGTTCCTCCATCTCTATGTAATGTTATAACTCAACCACATCAACAATCACGCCATTGTTGCTTCTCTATTTTTTTCTATGTTTGCTCTAATCATGGTGACTTTCATCTCCTTATAATAATCATCTACACTCATGGAACCCTGAACCAACCCTTGTAACTTTCTATATAAATACCTTTCGTAATGGCTAGGTATAAATCTATTATGCATCACCAACTTCATCTCTTCCCATGACCAAATATGCCTCTCACCATTCCTTTGCATATTGACCACCAATTGATCCCGCAATATACTTGCATAATTTGTAAAGTCTATGGTTTCAAGCTTTACTTTCTTCCCCTCAAAGTAATTATGACAATCAAATATGTACGCAACCTTTCTTTCCCACTACAAGTAAAACTTAGGATCATTCTTTCCTTGAAAATTAAGAATTGTCATATTTATACTGCATGTATCGCTATCTCCTTTAGAGTCAACCTTCTTGTTTTGTTTCTAACTGGTTCTCTCCTCCACTTTATAATTAGCTTCTTCTTCATCATCGAACATATGTCTTCTATGTGATTCATAATCAGAAGAGGATTTTAATTCATTCAACCTCGCATTCAGTAACTTAAATTGGTCATGAAATACCTTGATGAAGAATTTCCTGTCAACCTCTTATGGTTCTCCTCCTTCCTTACTCATTTTTTCAACTTTTAAAGTAAAATGAAATAAAATGTTTGGTTCCTCACACACTCCCTCACATGTTTTCTCTCAAATCAAATTGTTATCACTCGTGTTTGACGCTATTTTGTCTTTTTCTTGATGGTGATTTTTCTTGCCTTTTACCACTCAAAGCCTAAGTCTGTCCCCTTTTTATGTTCTTAAAATGATCAAAGAATTAAATGAATATCAAGAAGCAACTAGTTTGTTGGTAACAATCTCAAAAATCATAATTTTTAAAACTTAAGGTAAATGGTGATAAAAAGAAAGTACAAAGATTACTCTAAAGAAGCAAGAAAAATAAAGAGAATTCTAAAAGGAAGCAAAGTACATGTGAAAGAAATCACTATAATTGATGCTAATTGATTAAGAAAACAAAAGACTCAAAACAACCATGTTATGCTTGAAACAATCACGAGAACAAAAAAATAAAGGGAAACTATTATGAAATATATGAAAACTAGAACAAAATAAAGGAAAACTAATTTCAACATGAATAAGAAGTTGAAGCAAGAAAACAAGAATTGGAAACTTACTTCAACAAGAATAGGAAAGTTGAACAATCTGCCAATTTGTTCTTTTTAATTTTTTTTAATGGTGCTATTAATGCAAGGTTGGATGATTTAAAATCCTCTTTCGGTTTTAAGTCACGTAGAACAAGACATAGAAGACATGAGTTCGAGGAAGAAGTTGATTCCAATGTGGAGGGGAGAAAGGGTTATAAATAGGATAAAAAGGTTATGGTTGTACAAACAAATGGAGAAATTGAAAGTGTCAATTCTGATGTTGAAGTTCAAGAACCTGTGCATGGTGATTCACTTGTCCCAAGGAGAGTCATGAATATACCTCCTAAGTATGAAGTAGATGAGAAGCACTATGATCATATTTTTCACACAAGATTCCACATGAAGGATAAGGTACGCACGTTAATTATTGATAGTGGGAGTTTCGCTAAGGTTGCTAGTACCTTATTTGTAGAAAAGCTAAATTTGAAGTGGTAGAAGCACCCTAAAGTGTACAAGCTACTAGAATGATTGTGGAGAAGTGAAGGTTAATAAACAAGTTTGGGTTCCTTTTTCAATTGAAAAATATGAAGATGAGGTTCTTTATGATGTGGTACCAATGTATGCTACTCATATAATATTGGGCCGACTGTGGCAGTTTGATGGATGGGTGTCTCATGATAGTTCAAACAATCACCATTCTTTTGAAATGGACAATTTAAAAGTGGTATTAGCCCTCCTAAAACCATTGCAAGCTCATCATGACAAAATTAGGATAGTATGAGCATGCAAGATGTGGGAAAAACAAAATTGTGATCAAGAGGAAAATACAAAATGGGTAATTGAAGTAGAGATGAAAATGGAAAGAAAAATGATCATAATGGAGGGAAAAGTGAGCAAAAAAGATAAGAAAGTGAGCATAAAGGAGAGAAGCGTGAGCAAAGAGGAGAGAAAAATATGAGTGTAATTGCTGAAAAACATGAGATTAATTGTGCAATGATGGCAAGGCAACAAGTACTTGTACATATGTACAAGGATGTTTATCTTTCTACTAATGATCTAAACTCATCTTTTCCTAGTGTCATTGCATCTTTATTGTAGAAATTTGAGGATCAACTTCCTTAAGAGATTTCCCATGGATTACCTCCTTTAAGAGAAATTGAGCATCATATAGAGCATAAAAGATTTCACACATGGATCCATTATTCCAAATCGACCTACATATAGAGCTAAGATTAGAGGATGAATCTTTTCAAAGAGGAGGGGAAAAATGGAGATTGAGATGTTGATCAAGTTGATATTCCCAAGTGCTGATCAAGTTAATGTTCCCAAATATTCTCAAAATCCTTTGCAAGAAATTGGTTGTCCAATGACTAGGGATAGATATGAAAGATCAAGTTGGGTGAAAGGGTTACTTTAGGAAGCAATTTTTATTTTAATTAATTGTGTGCTTTTATGTTTAGCAAATTTTTATTTTAGTTAATTATGAGGTTTTTAATTGAAGTCTTTTAGTCTTTTATATTTTTAGGTTGGATTAGATCCAATCCACCACTAAACAAAGCCCATGTTGTCTAGGGTTTTTCTAGTAGGGATTCTTTCTTATAAAAGAGCATGTATGTAATTTGGAGAGAAGAACGAATATCATTGATGAAAAGTATATTTTGGAAAGCTTCTTGCTTTGCCTTCTTATGCTTCATTGAATGCTTGAATTCAACTTATCAAAGGTTGTGATAATCCTTTGTGGCATTTTAAGTACTTTGTTTCCTTAGGGTTATAATCTGATCATCATCAACACATTTTTAGCAAATCAATATAAGAATAGCAAATCAATTATTGATCAAGTTGATGTTCCTAGGATTTTTTGACTTGATTTGCACCATTAGTGCTAAATAAGAATAGGAAATAATACAAAGAGAACAAAATTATAAAAAAGAAATAAAACACTAAAAGGGATAGATTTATTGGACTTAAAGTCATACCCTAATACTAAATGATACGTAGCTCATCTAAAGAAGTGTGACCTAAAGATCAATATTAATCTCTTTACTTGGAACGTTTTTTATTAGGTTGTAAAAAAGTAATAAAAGAGGTTTGAGATCCCGTTATTTATAATGAGATAGGAATCTTAGTATCAAAGAAGGCTAGGGTAGATGCCACACTCAAGTACATTGGGTGATGTGAGTAATAGATGAAGTATTGAATGGCACAAGATTATTTTGATAAGTTTACTAAATATTTCAAAGGAAATAAGGATAAAAACAATCATTAATTTGATTCAATTAAAACGATATAAGGGTATTAAAATACTCTAAAACATAATATACATTATAGATAATAAAAAATAAATATAAAACACTAATGTTATTGCTAGAAATATAATACAAAATCCTAAAAATAAAGTAAATATTAGACCTTCCAAATAAACATTGAAACTCAGAAAGGTAATTATTTGGAAGATCTCTATGAGACTTTCTAGTCACTTTTGACTTAGTAAACTTGTGAAATAGGAAAATTGTAACCCCAAAACACCATTTTCGAATGTATGTGCTAAAATGTTGCAAAGAGTGCTCCAATACCACCTATCATGCAAATTGCACTATAAATGCACCAAAATTATATTTTTCGAGTATATTTGTGTGAAAATTATAAACAGTTCTTCAGTACCACCCAAATTGAAAATTGCACCATGGATGAATCAAAACACCAGTTTTAGGTATATGTGCAATTCATATTAACCTAAACACCATTTTTGGCAATATATGTGCCTAAACATGGTAAAAAGTGCTCTTGTTCAAATTCTCATGAAAACTACACTACGTATATTCTATATAGTGCCCCAATGCTACCAATATTGAAAATTGCACTATTGATGAACCAAAACTCTATTTTTGGGTTTATGTGCGAAAATGTAACAAAATGTACTTATGCACCATCAGTCATGAAAATTGCATTATAGATGTCTCAAAACATCATTTGTCAATATATTTACGAAGAGGTTGTAAAAATACTCCGGTACCACCCGTATTAAAAATTGAACTACGAATACTTGAAATCACCATTTTCGAGTATGTATGGGAAAAATTTGAAAAAAGTATTCTAAAGCCACCCTGATGAAAATTTCACTACGTATGCCCCAACACACCATTTTCGAGTGTATGTGCCAAAAAGTAGTAAAAGGTTCTCCAATACCACAAGTAAAGAAAATTGCACTACAGATTCCTCAAAACACCATTTTTAAGTATATTTATGAAAAAGTTGAAAGAGTACCACCCGTATTAAATTTTTTCCAACAGATACACCAAAACATTATTTTAAGATATATGTACAGAAACTTTGTGAACAGCATAGAGAGTGAGGTGCTAACAAATATTCTAAATATTCTCGAGATCCTACAAATATTTTCACGATCTTACACAAGGGATAAATTTGGAATATTAAAGTGGATGAAAGGATTAATTTAGGAAGCAATTTTTTTTGTTTTAGTAAATTAAGGATCTTTTATGTTTAGGAATTTTTGTTTTAGTTAATTGTGGGCTTTTTATTTTAAGTCTTTTAGTGTTTTAATGTTAAGATTGGATTAGGCCCATTTCATCTAGTGTTTTTACTTTTAGGGTTTCTTGTTTATAAAGAAGAAGAGCTATGTAATTTGGAGGTAGGAAGGAATATCATTAATGAAAAATATATTTCATAAAGCTTTTGCTTGTACTTCTTGTGTTCTTTATTGAATGCTTGAATTCGACTTATCAAAGGGAGTGATCATCCTTTGTGGCATCTCATGATTGGGTTTTTGAGGACTTTGTTACCTTAGGGTTCTAATCTGATCATGTTCAATATGTTCTTAGCAAATCAATCGTTCCTATTCTTTTGAGTAGGGTTCCTAGGGTTATTTTCCTAGAGAGTCCACATCATTTGGTATCAGAGCATTGGTTGTTGAAAATAGGTTATCTATCTTTATAGATCTTGGTTTTGAATTCTAGATTTAAAAAAAATCATTCTTTGATTGTTTTCTACATTCTTGAGTCACAAATCACAAAAAAAAGAAATTTTATCCTTTTGAGTCTTGTGTTTTCTCTAAATTTGGTTGTCATTGTTTTCGTAATTGGACTTTGTTTCATAGTTTTTTTTTTAATTCTTTGTAACCTTTTTTCTTGTTCTTTATTTCTGCATTCAATCTATCTTTTATCTTCAAAAAAGAAGAAGATAAATGAAAAAAGAAAGAAAAAAAGTTGTTGTTCAGTGTCAAAGATATTTTTGATAAAAGTGAGTTGCAACTTTAAATGGCCATAACTTTTGACTAAGGTAACAAAATGACTATTATAATATATCAAATCAAAGCTCGTTTTGAATCCAAAAATAATAGTTGTGCTTTGCCTCTGTTCTTGTAGTTTTCGAGTCTAAATTCTACCATTTACATCAGTAATGAAGGGGTTAAAGATTTGTCGCTCCTTTTTTCCTCAAGAGCCTTTCTTTTGATTCATCCTCGGTCAAGAGTCTTTCTTTAGAGTCCTCTTTGGTTGAGAGTCTTTCTTTAGAGTCCTCTTTGGTCGAGAGTCATGCTTTTATAGTCCTACTTGGTCGAGAGACTTTATTTAGAGTGCTCTTTGGTAAAGAGTCTTTCTTTAGAGTCCTCTTTGGTCAAGAGTCTTTCTTTAGAGTATTTTTTGGTCAAGAGTCTTTCTTTAGAGTCCTCTTTGGACTTTCTTTCTTTATAGTACACATCAGACATTATGTTTGTCATAGTTTTCATTAAGTTTTTAGAATTATGAATTTATAGATTTTCACAAAAAAATGGTTACTTCTTGAGATTAGTTGATTTCTTTGATTTTTTTAAGAACACCAAGGAGGTTGGTATGAGCTTTGAGGGAAACAAACAAAAAGTGAAAATAGTATTTAAAAAAAGAGCAAAAAGAGTGTTAAAAATGGGAGAGTTATAACATGAGTAAGGAAGGAGGAGAATCACAAGAGATTGACTTAAAATTTTTCATCAAATATGGTCATGACCAATTTAGGATAATGAATGCAAGGTTGGATGATTTAGAATCCTCTTCCCATTCTAAATTACATAAAATAAGACATAGAAGATGTTAGACGAATAGGAAACTGATTCCAATGTGGAAAAGAGAGCAAGTGGTCAACAAGACAAAAAGATCACGGTTATACAGGCAAATGGAGAAATCAAAAGTGAGAGTTCAATTACAAAGAGATACTGATATGAACCAAGGGGTTAGGACCTAGCTAATTTCAGATTATATAGCAAAGGGTTTCTCCATAAATCAATGGATATTACTCACCATTTTTTGGAGTGGAAAAGATGCCACAAGGAGCTGTTATTTGCTTGATAAGTCTAGCATAAATGACACCCTAATAAGTATGGATATTACTCACCACAAATACTTAGATGCTAAACAACACCACAAAGGTTTCCAATCCCTTGATAAGTTGCTTAAAGAGGAACAAAGAGCTAGAATGAGCTCTCAAATGATCTGAAAATTCAAACTTCGTTCAAAATTGTATTTTACAACAACTGAACTGCTCTTAATAGGATACAAACTAATCCTAAGATCTACTACATCATAGCCCTTGATCTCATCCAAGGGTTGAAAATAAAAACAGCCAAAAAACACAAAAGGTAGCATAAAACATTGACCAAAACATTGACCAAAACATGAAAAAAATGGGGCAGCCACAAAGGAATCCTATAAAATATTACATCTTAACCCTTGATTTGATTCAAGGGTTGAAAAGAAAGCTGCCCAAAATTAGAGCAAAATATGGAGCAACTGAGAACAAAAGAAACCCTATAAAATATTACATCTTAACCCTTGTTTCCATCTATGGGCTGAAAATGAAGCTGCCCAAAAAAGTCCAAATGGCACAACAATATGCCTAGTTTTATTTTGCCAATTTTGCCCTAATTTACATCCTAGGATTGTCCCAATCCTTGCACTCCCAATTTAGGTCTCCTTGATTATGCATGACCTCTTGAATGAGCCCATTTAAAGCCTTTTCGAGTTGTGCCTTCATAGACCTTGTGATTGGTCCACTTGGAATTTGTACAGCTCGATGATTCTCAGCATTCCCCCTCTCTTCAAAAGGATTCGTCCTCGAATTGTCACCTGTATAATCAAAAGGCAAAAAGAAAAATAGGCATAAAGCATAAAAGGTTGCAAAAAACCTAGATGAAAATATGGAAAAAAATGGGGAAGTTTGGAAAAGTGTCTAACCATTCCTAGCAAAGGCAGATGTCAAAAAGAGGCACCAATATTCTCTCATCTAGAGTCGTCACACTTTACCCATGTTCAAAGCCCACACCAAGTCAAATTGATGTTACCCAGCCATTCACAACATAAGTCATACTAAATGACCCTTGGATGTTACCCAAAAAGGTTACCCACGACATTGAAACTAGGGATTATACTTACCTTGGTTACATCATTCCCTCTCTTGTAAGGGAAGTTCTCCTCAAACTTGTGCTTTTATAGGAATTGAACCTGAGACTATGTTCTGATACCAAAGATAGGAAAAATAGCTAATCTTTCCTACCTAAAGCTTAAGCTTTCAATACGGAACGCTAGAACTGTCACACTTAATCCTTGTTCAAAGCTCACACTAAGTCGCAAGGATGTTACCCCCCATGCATCACATAAGTCATACTAAATTACCCTTGGATGCCACAAAGGTTACCCACAACAATGAGCCCAGTGATGGTACTTACGTTGGTTGCATCATTCCCTCTCTTCTAAAGGAAGTTCTCCTCGAACTTGTGCTTTTATGGGACTCGAACCTGAGACCATGTTTTGATACCAAATATAGGAAAGTAGCTAATCCTTCCTACCTAAAGCTTAAGCTTTCAATACGGGATGCAAGAACTGACACACTTAATCCTCGTTCAAAGCCCACACAAAGTCACAAGGATGTTACCCAACCAATTTAAAAATTATTTTGCAACATGTTTCTCAACAATTCAATAAATATTACTCATCACAAATGCTTCGATGCTAAACAACAGAACAAAGGATACTAATCCCAAGATAAGTTGCTTAAAAAGGAAGAAAAGTAAGTATGAAAGGGATCTCAAAGCGCACACCGAGTCACAAGGATGTAACCCACCATACGGAACACAAGTCAAACAAAATGACCCTTGGATGTTACTAGCCAATTTACATATTATATTGCATATGGTTTCTCAACAAATCAAAGGGCAGTACTCACCATATATCTTTTGGGAAACATGCCACAAGGAGGAGCTATCTACTTGATAAGTATAGCATAAATAACACTCTAATAAGTATGGATATTACTCATCACAAATGCTTGGATTCTAAACGACACCACAAAGGTTACCGATCCCTTCAAAAGTTGTTTAAAGAGGAACAAAAAGCAAGAAAGAGCACCCAAATGATCTTAAAATCAAATTTCATTCAGAATGTGAGGTTCCTAGCAATTGAGCTGCTCTTAAATATTTATAACATACAAATAAACCCTAAGTTCTACTACAATATAGCCCTTGATCTCATCCAAGAGTTGAAAAGAAAAACAGCCTAAAAGCATAAAAGGTAGCCGAAAACCTGGACCAAAACATGGAAAAAAATGGGGAAATTTGGACCAGAATATAGCCATTCTTAGCAAACGCTTAAAATTTCAGAAAGGGGCATCAATATTGTCTCATCTAGAGCCGTCACACTTAACCTTTCTTCAAAGTCGACACCGAGTCCAATTGATGTTACCCCCCATGCACCACACAAGGCATACTAAATTACCCTTGGATGTTACCCACAAAGGTTACCCATAACAATAAGCCTATGGATTATACTTACCTTGGTTGCATTATTCCCTCTCTTAAAGGGAAGTTCTCCTCGAACTTGTGATTTTATGGGACTCGAACCTAAGATGAAGTTCTGATACCAAACATAGGAAAAATAGATAATCCTTCCTACCTAAAAGTGGAGCTTTCAATACGGGACGCTACAACTGTAACACTTAATCCCCTTTCAAAGCCCATACCATATCACAAGGATGTTACCCCCATGCAGCACACAAGTCATACTAAATGACCCTTGGATTTTATCCAAAAAGGTTACCCACAACAATGAGCCCAGGGATATGACTTACCTTGGTTGCATCATTCCCTCTTTCGTAAGGGAAGTTCTACTCAAACTTGTGCTTTTTTGGGGCCCGTACAAGGGACGCTAGAACTATAACCCTTAATCCCAGTTCAAAGCCCACACCAAGTCATAAGGATGTTACTAATGAGAATCATCGAGCTCTATAAATTCCAAGTGGACCAATCACAAGGTCTAGGAAAGCACAACTCGAAAAGGCTTTAAATGGGCTCATTCAAGAGGTCATGCATAATCAAGGGGACCTAAATTGGGAGTGTAAGGATTGGGACAATCCTAGGATGGAAATTAGGGCAAAATTGGCAAAATAAAACTAGGCACATTGTTGTGCCATTTGGACTTTTTTTGGGCAGCTTCATTTTCAGCCCTTAGATGGAAACAAGGGTTAAGATGTAATATTTTAGGGTTTCTTTTGTTCTCAGATGCTCCATATTTTGCTCCAATTTTGGAGTGTCATTTGGAATCTTTTTGGGCAGCTTTATTTTCAGCCCTTAGATGAAATCAAGGGTTAAGATGTAATATTTTATAGGATTCCTTTGTGGTCAGCTTCCCCATTTTTCCATGTTTTGGTCAATGTTTTCTGCTAGCTTTTCTACTTTTTGGTTGTGTTTATTTTCAACCCTTGGATGAGATCAAGGGCTATGATGTAGTAGAGCTTAGGGTTGGTTTGTATACTATTAAGAGCAGCTCAGCTACTGTAAAATATAATTTTGAATGAAGTTTGAATATTTAGATAATTTGAGAGCTCATTCTAGCTCTTTGTTCCTCTTCAAGGAACTTATCAAGGGATTGGCAACCTTTGTGGCGTTGTTTAGCATCCAAGCATTTGTGGTGAGTAATATCCATACTTGTTAGGATGTCATTTATGCTAGACTTATCAAGGAAATAGAAGCTCCTTGTGGTGTCTTTTTTCCTCGGTAAAATGGTGAGTAATATCCATTGATTTGTAAAGAAATGGTTTGTTATATAATCTGAAATTAGCTAGATCATATCCCCTTGGTTCATATCATTTGGTATCAGAGCTTTTTGGTGCTAATTTTCATATTCCTATCCTTTATATTTGTTCTTGTTCTTGTGTTCTTGTTGTATTTCTAACACGTAAAAAAATGAATAAAATATCATTCTGCTGTGTTCTTGCTGAAATTTATTCTCCATACCCTAAAAACATTGCTCTTGTTTGTTTCCACGTTTTTTCTGCATTTTCCTTTCAAATTATATTGTGTCCATAGTTTTTCAGTAGTAACCTTGCATATCCTGCTATTTTTGAAAGTATTCTGAAATTTTCTTTCATATTCTGCATTTTCCTTGCTTATTCTGCAAAAATCTGAAATATTTTGCAGTTTTTGGTTGTTTTCTAGTATTTCTGTTGTAGTTCCTGCAGAAATTTCATTTTCCGTTTATGTCATAATTTATGTGCTATTTTACCTATCTTAAAAATTCCTCAAACTCATATTGAAAGTATTGTATTGATTGACTCTTGAGTTATTAGCATACTAAGTTCTACTATAATATAGCCCTTGATCTCATCCAAGAGTTTAAAAGAAAAACAGCCTAAAAGCATAAAAGGTAGCAGAACACCTGGACCAAAACATGGAAAAAACGAGGCAATTTGGACCAGTATCTAACTATTCCTAGTGAATGCTTAAGATGTCAAAAAGGGGCACCAATATTCTCTCATCTAGAGCCGTCACACATAACCCATGTTCAAAGCCCATACCAAGTCAAATGGATGTTACCCCCCATGCACCACACAAGTCATACTAAAAAACCCTTGGATGTAACCCACAAAGGTTACCCACAATAATGAGCCCAAGGATTATACTTAACTTGGTTGCATCATTCCCTCTCTTGTAAGGGAAGTTCTCCTCAAACTTGTGCTTTTATGGGACTCGAATCTCAGACCATGTTTGGATACCAAACATAGGAAAAATAGATAATCCTACCTACCTAAAGTTGAAGCTTTCAATACGGGATGCTAGAACTGTAACACTTAATCCCCGTTCAAAGCCAACACCATGTCACAAGGATGTACTCCCATGTACCACACAAGTCATACTAAATGACCCTTGGATGTTACCCAAAAAGGTTACCCACAACAATGAGCCCAGGGATATCACTTACCTTGGTTGCATCATTCCTTGAAAGTAAGGGAAGTTCTCCTCAAACTTGTGCTTTTTCGGGGCCCGTACAAGGGACGCTAGAATTGTAACACTTAATCCCCGTTCAAAGTCCACACCAAGTCACAAGGATGTTACCTAACATGCGACACACAAATCAAACAAAATGACACTTGCTTGTTACCCAGCCAATTTACAAATTATATTTCATAGGGTTTCTATACAAATCAATGCATAGTACTCATCATTTATCTTTTGGGAAACATTCCACGAGGAGGTGCTATCTTCTGGATAAGTGTACCATAAATAATACTCTAACAAGTATGGATATTACTCATCACAAATGCTTGGATTTTAAATGACACCACAAAGGTTACTAATCCCTTGATAAGTTGTTTAAAGAGGAACAAAAAGCAAGAAAGAGCACCCAAATGATCATAAAATCAAATTTCATTCAGAATATGAGGTTCCAAGCTGGTGAGCTGCTCTTAAATCTTTATAACATACAAATAAACCCTAAGTTCTACTACAATATAGCCCTTCATCTCATGCAAGGGTTGAAAAGAAAAATAGGCAAAAAAACATAAAAGGTAGCAAAAAACCTAGACCAAAACATGAAAAAAAATGGTGAAGTTTGGAACAGTATCTAACCATTCCTAGCAAACACTTAAGATGTCTGAAAGGGGCACCAATATTCTCTCAACTAGAGCCATCACACTTAACCCATGTTCAAATTCCACACCAAGTCACAAGGATGTTGCCCACCATGCGCCACACAAATCAGACAAAATGACCCTTGGATGTTACCCAACCAATATACAAATTATTTTGCAACGTGTTTCTCCACAATTCAATAGATATTACTCATCACAAATGCTTAGATGCTAAACAACAGAACAAAGGTTACCGATCCATAGATAATTTACTTTAAAAGGAAAAAAGAAAGCATGAAAGGGATCTCAAAGCGCACACCAAGTCACGAGGATGTAACCCACAATGCGGAACACAAGTCAGAAAAAATAACCCTTGGATGTTACCCAGCCAATATACATATTATATTGTAGAGGGTTTCTCAAGAAATCAATAGATAATACTCACCATTTATCTTTTGGGAAACATGCCATAGGGAGGAGCTATCTCCTTTATAAATCTTGCATAAATAAAACTTTAACAAGTATGGATATTACTCATCACAAACACTTGGATTCTAAAAGACACCACAAAGGTATCCAATCCCTTGATACTTTGTTTAAAGTGAAACAAAAAGCAAGAAAGAGCTCCCAAATACTCTTAAAATCAAATTATATTCAAAATGTGAGGTTCCAAGCAGTTGAGCTGCTCTTAAATATTTATAACATACAAAAATAATCCTAAGCATAAAAGGTAGCAGAAAACATGGACCAAAACATGGAAAAAATGGCAAAGTTTGGAAAAGTATGTAACCATTCCTAGCAAATGGTTAAGATGTTTGAAAGGGGCCCAAATATTCTCTCATCGAGAGGCGTCACACTTAACTCATGTTCAAAGCCTACACCAAGTCAAATTGATGTTACCACCATGCACCATACAAGTCATACTAAAAGACCCTTGGATGTTACCAACAAAGGTTACCCACAACAATGAGCCCAAGGATATGGTTGCATAATTCTCTCTTTTGTATGGGAAATTCTACTCGAAGTTGTGCTTTTATGGCACTCGAACCTGAGATCATGTTTTGATACCAAACATAGGAAAAATAGCTAATCCTTCCTACCTAAAGCTTAAGCTTTCAATACGGACACTTGAATGTCACGCTTAATCCTCGTTCAAAGCTCACACTAAGTCAATAGGATGTTACCCCCCATGCACCACACAAGTCATACTAAATGACCCTTGGTTGTAACCAACAAAGGTTACACACAAAAATGAGTGCAGTGATGGTACTTACCTTGGTTGCATCATTCCCTCTCTTGTAAGTGAAGTTCACCTCGAACTTGTGCTTTTATGGGACTCGAACCTGAGACCATGTTTTGATACCAAACATAGGAAAAATAGCTAATCCTTCCTACCTAAAGCTTAAGCTTTCAATACGGGACGCTAGAACTATCACACTTAATCCTCATTCAAAGCACACACCAAGTCACAAGGAGGTTACTCACCATGCGCCACATAAATCAAACAAAATGATGCTTGGATGTTACCCATAAAGGTTACCCACAACAATGAACCTAGGGATTATATTTACCTTGGTTGCATCATTCCCTCTCTTGTAAAGGAAGTTCTACTCGAAATTATGCTTTTATGGGACTCGAACCTAAGACCATGTTCTAATACCAAATGTAGGAAAAATAGCTAATCCTTCCTACCTAAAGAGCTTTCAATACGGGACGCTAGAACTATCATACTTAATCCTCGTTCAAAGCCCACACCAAGTCACAAGGATGTTACCCCTCATGCACCACACAAGTCGTACTAAATGACCCTTGGTTGTAACCAACAAAGGTTACACACAACAATGAGTGCAGGGATGGTACTTACCTTGGTTGAATCATTCCTTCTCGTGTAAGGGAATTTCTCCTAGAACTTGTGCTTTTATGGGGCTCGAACCTGAGACCATGTTTTGATACCAAATATAGGAAAAGTAGCTAATCCTTCCTACCTAAATCTTAAGCTTTCAATACGGGATACTAGAACTATAACACTTAATCCTCGTTCAAAGCCACACCAAATCACAAGGATGTTACTCACCATGCTCCACAAAAATCAGACAAAATGACCCTTGGATGTTACCCAGCCAATTTACAAATTATATTCAACGTGTTTCTCAACAATTCAATAGATATTACTCATCAAAAATGCTTAGATGCTAAACAACAGAACAAAGGTTACCAATCCCTAGATAAGTTGCTTACAAAGGAAAAAAGGTAAGCATGAAAAGGATCTCAAAGCGCACACCGAGTCACAAGGATGTAACCCACCATACGGCTCAAAAGTCAGACAAAATGACCCTTGGATGTGTTACCCAACCAATTTACAGATTATAGTGCAGAGGGTTTCCTAACAAATCAATGGATAGTACTCACCATTTATCTTTTGGGAAACATGCCACAAGGAGGAGCTATCTCCTTTATAAGTATAACATAAATAACACTCAAACAAGTATGGATATTGCTCATCATAAATGCTTGGATTCTAAACGACACCACAAAGGTATCCAATCTCTTGACAAGTTGTTTAAAGAGTATCAAAAAGCAAGAAAGAGCTCCCAAATAATCTTAAAATCAAATTTCATTCAGAATGTGAGGTTCCAAGCAGTTGAGCTGCTCTTAAATATTTATAACATACAAAAAAAATCCTAAGTTCTACTACAATATTACCCTTAATCTCATGCAAGGGTTGAAAAGAAAAATAGCCAAAAAGCATAAAAGGTAGCAGAAACCTTGGACCAAAACATGGAAAAAAATGGTGAAGTTTGGAAAAGTATCTAATTATTCCTTGTAAATGCTTAAGTTGCCCGAAAGGGGTACCAATATTCTCCCGTCTAGAGCCGTCACACTTAACCCATGTTCAAAGCCCAAACCAAGTCAAATTCATATTACCCCCTATGCACCACACAAGTTATACTAAATGACCCTTGGATATTACCCATAAAGGTGACCCATAACATTGAGCCCAGGGATGGTACTTACCTTGGTTGCATCATTCCCTCTTTCGTAAGGGAAGTTCATCATTGAACTTGTGCTTTTTCGGGACTCAAATCTGAGACCATGTTCTGATACCAAACATAGGAACAATAGCTAACCCTTCCTAACAAAAGCTTAAGCTTTCAATAGGGGGCACTAGAACTATTACACTTAATCCTGGTTTAAAGCCCACACCATGTCATAAGGATGTTACCCACCATGTGCCACACAAATCAGACAAAATGACCTTTGGATGTTACCCAACCAATTTACAGATTATATTGTAATGGGTTTCTCAACAAATTAATGGATATTACTCACCATTTATCTTTTGGAAGCTCTTACATACATTTTTCTCAATATGCATGACATCTAAGATGTGACGAATGTGTATGTCTTTCCAATAAGGTAATTTCCAAAATATTGATTTTTTATTCCAGCAACCACGGTCTACTAATTCTCCTCATTTTTCATTTTCACTTTTTTTGTTAGTTGACCTCTTTCGTTTCCCTACCTTAGTGAGTATTCTTTTTTTTTATCTTTACATATCATTTGAATGTCATACCATTCAATTGCCTTAATATCTCAACACCTCGCAATATCCTCATGAAACATATCGACTAATAGATTTAGTAATTTTTTGAATCTCTTGTCAAAAAAACCATGTTTTGCCTTCACATTGTACAAATGAATCAATCCTGAAATTTTAGTGTATTTCTTGCATTTTGGATACAATGGTTTTTCGACATCTTCTAGAATTTTTTTAAAGGTTTTGGGATCATCCTCATGTAGTTCATCTTCAACACTGATGCGTATTTTCACAAGTATACGAATCGTTCAAGTAATAAAGTGTACTTAAGTACGGATATCGAAGCCACAAGGAATGGCGTTACTAAGTACCGAAATTGACTAATCCTAATTTTATTTGAAAACTGAATTGTTGAAATTGTTTAAGAAACAAATTAACTTAAAACTAAACGCAAATAACAAAATTGAATGTTGTTCACAAATGATTAAAAATGCTAAGGCATTTGATTTCGCTAAATCAATTCAATCCGATTTCAAGTCATAATATATGAGAATCAAAGCTAAAAGTGATGGTTGAAAAACCCAAATTTACCTAATACTCTCTCTTGAGTTATATTAGAATTACTTATCTATGAAAACCAACTATATTTCTATGAAGATTTAATCACAAACAAGCACATTACGATTTATGGAATTTCTAGAATAACCACATGCATCATGCATTAGTTCTCACACTCACATTCAACATACATTATTTATCACAAGAAGCATTCATTACACATCTCCTCTCGGTCTCAATATAATGCAACAAATCATCTAAATCTTGGCCAGAAATTTAAAAGCATTAAACATGGAAATAAATACTCAACTTGAAAACAATGAACTCATATAACATTAACAAAAGAAATCAGATTTTCTTGATTCAACGGCATCATAGCCTTAGCAAAAACGAATTAGTTCATAACGGAAATAAGAACAAACATATTCTCAATTGAATCCATGAATAACAAATATGAATAAAATGCAGAAAATAAAAGCTAAGGAGAAGAGATGAAAAAACTCTTGAAGATGAAGACTTGGTAGCAACAATGGTGATGATCCTTCAAGCTTCTCCAAACTTTCTCTCCAAAATTGCCTTTTCTCCTCCAAAAATAACTCAGATTTGCTCTCTCTACCGTGGCCTCTTTCTCCATCATATTGTATATATATATATCTAGGGTTTTGGGGGCAATTTTAGAACAAAACAACATAAAAAATGTGTTTTCGGACGAAACTCACCGGCGGTGACATTATTCTCACCGCGGCGAGATTTCTGGAAAAGTTATGATTTTGGTTTCACTGATTATCGTCGGCGGCGAGATTAATTTGGCCGGCGCGAGATTAATTTTCCAAAATCTGTGCTCTCGGGAAGAATTTTGTCGTGCTATTTTCGCCGGCGGTGGGATTTCTAAATTATGAAACTTTGTTTCCTTTTTATTTTTACTCAATCCCGATCATTGTACTTTGTCCAAAACTTCTCCAAAATCATGATTTTACCTGAAATTGCACTTTAAACACGAAATACTCGTGAAATGACATTTGTGGATTAAATAATCAAATAAACACAATTTTCACACAAATATCAACATTTAAATCATAACAAAAAAATGCAATAATTTGACTCTTATCAAACACCATGAAACATATTTTGTCTATAAATTATGATAAGATATATGTAATCCACTCACATTCTTATTTATCTCTTCCCCATGAGTATTATCAATATTTTCTCCATGATAATACCAACATTTATAGCTCAAAAGAATACCACTACAGATAAGGTGGTACTTAACCTCGTCATTCATGAAATCACTCATTTTTACATTTAACACATGGGCATCAAACCATACTAATTCCATTATTACTATTTCTACAAGCAAATTCCATGAAACTTTCAACTCTAGAAATGTAGTCATGCTCAATTCTACACTTTGACATCCAAGATTTGTCCATTTTCTATTAATGACAATAATTAAGCATATTAATTATATATCCAATCAATATATTTCAAGTATTATTATATATGAATTCCCTAATTATTAGAATATATACCAAAACATACATAATACAAAAATTTATCATTTTAATCATTTTAAAATTGTATTACTTTTACTTAATAAAATATAATTATTTATATGTAAATAAATTTATCCACATACGGTAAATATTATAGTCCCTCAAACCCACAACATCTAGATATTATTTCCATAGAAAATCAATCAAACATATAATAACAAGCATAATAAAAAACATACATAAATCAAAAAATTATATAAAAAAAAATAAAAATTGAATAATACGTGCATAGGATTAATAGAAATACTTATAAGAGTAAATGAAGTAACTAAATGAAGAAAATGAAGAAAAATGGATGTTTTGTAAGTGAGAATAAGTGAGAAAATGGGTATAAAAAATTTGAGTATTTCGCTAAAAAATGAGTGATATGAAAGATAATATGGAGAGGAAGATAACCCACAAAATGTCGTTGGAAATGGTGGTTGGAGGTGGCCGAAAAATGAGAAAGAATAGAGGAGGTGAGCTCGGTTTTGAGGTTTTTTGGTGCTGCACAAATTGAAAAAGAAGTTCTGATGAAGAAGAGAGAAGAGAAATGGATTAATACGTGTGGATAGCATCAGTTGACGTGTTGAACCGATGCTACACACGTGGATAGTGTCGGTTTTACGCGTCAACCGAAACTATCCGCGTGTGTAGCGTCGATTCAACACATCAAACGACGCTACGTCCTACGTGTATTTTTTATTTAAAAATATAGTTTAAAATTGAAATTATATAGTACAATTTTTTTTCAATTATTATTTTATTTGAGCTCTTTAATATTGAATTTGGATATACATATATATAGTATAATTTTTTTGATTTTTTTAGTCAATTGGTTTTTAAAATTATATAATTTTTTGTATTTGTTTGGATACTTAATTTTATATATGTACTTGAAATATTTGCACAATACAAAAAAGTTTTTAAAAAAATGTAAAAATTTTATAGTTAAAATCAAATAAAATAATAATTGACCAAAAAAATAAAAAAATTGTATTATTTAATTTCAATTTTAAACTGCAATTTTAAAATAAAAAATACACGTAGGAAATAACGTCAATTGACGTGTAGAACCGACGTTATCCATGTGTGTAGCATCAATTCATTTTTTTCAATGTAGTCTACGCATTCTTACCATCAATAACATCACGATGAACATTTTGATAAGAATGTACATCAAATAACTACCTCACATGGGAGTCCTCCTCTATTTGATGAATCATATGTGGTAAGATTTTTATTTTTGGTGTAGATAATCTATTATTTTTATTTTTTATTATATGTTTTATTTATCATATATAACACTTAATTTTTTTACAAAATATGAAATGTTTGTTGAAACATCCTTCATCAACGGACTTTATTACTATTGGAACGGTACAACAATTGAGCAATGATCGGATGATTCATAATCAATATTTTCCAAATAATTGGCAAATAGTAATTGATCAATCATTGCTCCATGATTGTCCATTACCTATGTCTTCTGATCACCACTACAAAAATGTGGTATTTAAGTCGATATGTAAAGTTGGTTTTTAGAGAAAACTGACTTATAATGAATTTAAAGTTAGTTTGGTAAAAAACCGACGCTACGTCTTACGTATATTTTTTTATTTTAAAAATGCAATCTAAGATTGAAATTATATAGTATAATTGTTTTTTTTTTTGGTCAATTATTATTTTATTTGAACTCTTTAAATACACAAAATTATATAATTTTAAAAATCAATTGACTAAAAAAATTATACTATATATATATATATATATATATATATCCAAATTAAATTTTAAAGAATTCAAATAAAATAATAATTGACCAAAAAAATAAAAACAAATTGTACTATATAATTTTTAATTTTAAACTATATTTTTTAAATAAAACAATACACGTAGGATGTAACGTCGGTTGATGTGTAGAACCGATGCTACACACGTGGATAGCGTCAGTTCTACACGTCAACCGATGCTACACAACGTGTGTAGTGTCGGTTCTACGTGTCAACCGACGCTATATGTAGCGTCATTTTTCATCAAACCGACTTTAAATTCATTATAAGTTAGTTTTTTCCAAAAACAGACTTTACATATCGACTTAAATATCACATTTTGAGTGTCTAAAGAACAAGAATCGAAAACAACGCAATAAGATGTGAGCAAACTTGAAGATAGATAACCTGTTTTCAACAACCAAACCTTTGATTCTAAATGATGTGTTTCCTTTAGGCTAACAACCTAGGAACTCAAAGGAATAGAAAAGATTGAATTACAAAGAATGTGGTTAAGATGATAAGGTGCGACCAAACTTTAAGAAGTCGGTAAGTAGTGCAAATGATGGAATTTGGGATCAAAAACGTGAAGAACTGAACTAATGCTTCCTTTTATTTGTAGGAATTGAAATGAGCTTCGATTTGATATATTATAATAGTCATTTTAATGCACAAATTAAAAGTTATAACAGTTTAAAGTTACAAACTCAATTAATAATTTTTTTTGAAAATGTTCAATTGTAGTAGCTCTCTTGTTTTTTTTTTGAAGAACAAAGATAGATTACACACAGAAAAAAAAGAACAAGAAATAGATATGAAGAATTTAAAGAAAACTACGAAACGAAATCCAAAGATGAAAATAATGAAAACAATATGAAGAAAATAGATAACATGTTTTCAGCAACCAAGTCTCTGATACCAAATGATGCGGATCCTTTAGGCGAACAAAATATGAACTCAAAGGAATAGGAATAATTGAATTCGTAAGAACGTGGTTAAGATGGTCAAATTAGAACCCTAAAGAACAAGAACCTAAAACAACATGATAAGGTGCAACCAAAGTAGGAGACATTAGTAAGTAGTATAAATGATGGAATTTGGATTCAAAAAGGTGGAGTACTGAACTAAGGCTTTATTGTATATTTAGGAATCGAAACAAGCTTCGATTTAATATATTATACGAGTCATTTCGATACACGAATTAAAAGTTATAATAGTTTAAAGTTGCAACCCTAATTATTAACTTTTTTTGAAACTGTGCTCTCTTGAATTTTTGAAGAACAAAGATAGATTGAACAGAAGAAAATTGAATGTGTGACTGCAGCGCACCTATCCTCGCAGCACGGCACTAGAAAATACATCTTGGGTTGAGCAAGAATACTGTCATTAGGGAAACAAAGAATGGAATTGAATTCATAGTCTCAATAAAAAGAATTGAATAGCAAGCAATGAGTGGTGGATTTTGATGGAGTCTAACTGAAGAAGAGCCTTACTCTATAAGGGCGCTATCACACTACAACTAGTAGCCCTTTTCTATTATTAGTAAGATAGAGTTGGAATCCTTACTATTAGAGAAAGGGGAAAGAGGCAGGTTTCAATCTTGAAGTTTGTCTTCTTCAATGAGAGGGATTCAAAGGGCTTGACTGCACCTTGCTTCAAGGCTTACGAGAAAAAAAAAAGCAGACTCTTTACTAATAGAATATCATATGGGACACTTCCTTGAATAAAGTCATACTCCCATCAACTTTCAAGTAGATAAAGAAGTTTAGGCTAGTGACATCAGTTTCTCCTCATTATGTTTGATCCCCTTCCAAGCCTTCCTCTTTGTCAATGATTATAGGTCATTCCTATCTTGTAGTTCGATACACTACTCTAAGGTTAGTTGCCTATATAACATCTTGGGTTTCTAGTATAGTCATCTTTGGTTATCATACACACTCTCTATACAAACAATTTGATTCAAGCCACTCCACTACTGGTACAGTATCATCCTACCTTAATAATCGTATAGGCACCCGGGAACCCTACTCAGTAAAGAAGGGGACACCCTAATAGAGATTGCTAGCTGGTATAGAGAGACTTGCTTTTCTTGCTTCCTAATCAAATATGTCATCTTCACCTTACTTTAATATGAAAGGTAAAAGAAAAAAGAAAGAAAAAGAACCTTCCTGCAAATTTCTCAAACCACGTAACCTAATCAATGCGCTTATTCTCCTAAATAAAGACAAAAGGGATTCCACGGCTCAAGGAACTTTTTAGCCTAAAATTTTCCTATTCAAATTTAACTCATTATTTTTTATTTCTAATGGATTAGCCATTTCTTTCACTTGAGTGACAACTTGTTGTGTTTTCTTATTGATTTCAAAGTGTGCTCGATTTTGGGATCTAAAAGCAAAATTTCTCCCTTATGGACTATACTCATGCAATAAACCCAAATATGTTTCTAATAGCACTAAAGGAGATGTCAGAATTAAAATTAAATAAAAAATAAAAATAAATAACTAAATATATTAAAATTATGAAAAAAAATAAAGAAAAATAATTAAAAAATTAATTTTTAATGTTTATAATCCCCGACAACGGCACCAATAGGAATTTTTGTGTGCAAAACACAGTATTTATATTTTATTTGATGTTTCTACCTATCATTTGTAAGGTTAGTTATTGGCGACTCAATATTACTTAGAACGCACTTTTGTGTTTTTTGTTATACATACTCACTCTCTTAGATTGTATAAATTTTACATTGTTGAGTATTTGTTATTGTGTTGTCCCGTTGAAGATTTAGTGTTTTTCAATATCTAAAATGCTTTTCTAGCTTGCTCATCAAAGTTCTTGCCAAGCCTTCTCCAACATGGTTAACGAGTATTGTGACGACTATTACCCTCTTTGGTAAGGGTAGGCGTAGTACGATTTTGACTTAAAATACTAACTGAACTGATATTAATCATTTTACTAAATCAAAAACCAAAATCGACTATAAAATGTTGGTTAGAGAACATTTGACTAACCTATTTATGTCAGTTTGATAGGTTTAATTTACTATTTAGACCTACTTATTTCTTAAGTGAATTTAAATAATTTTACTTTATATTAGTGTTAAATTCATAAATAAGACTTATTATTTATTCAAAAATTTAATTAAATACTTGTATATTAGTATTTAAACTATAATTGTGCATCAATTTTCAAACAGAGAATAACTTTTGAAAATGGGTAAATTATTGAGAATAAAAAATAATTTAAAAATAACCATAAGAGAAGAATAATATAATTTGTTTCTCCTTCTTAAATAAAAAAAAGATTAACTAAAATTAGATAATTATAAACATATATGATATATGTACTATAGATGCATAAAATTAAAAAATAAATATGTGCATTAATAATATGTTGGTCGATTCGGTTAAGTGTCAGTTTGCACACTTTAAAATCTTAATCGACCCTCGCATCATTTTTTGTATTTTAAAAATTGAAACCAATCTATTTGGGCCTATAAAATAATAAAATACAAAACTCGTTTCAGTTCGGTTCAATTTAGGATGGGTAGGTTGGTTTATCGGTTATTATGTCCACCTCCAATTATTAGTGGTGGTTGTTACCCTTACCAACATGTTTATCGAGGGCTTTCTAATGGTTAGTGACGATCTAAGAGGTTGATTTTTTCTATAAATTCCCCTTTATTCATCTTGTTTCTGGGCCATAATTGGGAGAAGGGGGAATCTTTGCTCGTTTGGCATCAAAATTCCTTAATCATTACTTGGTTCTTTTTTTTTAGTGTTGGGCCCAAAAAATAGTGTATAAATCTATAAGATGAAGAACACAGGAGAGGAGTCTCTCATATTTATTTAACACTATGTAGAGTGGAAAAATGTGACATTGTAGAAGGTTTTGTTGAGAATTAGAATGCTCATTGACTAGTGAAGAGCCATGTCATTTTGAGAAATTCCTCCCAGTGTCATGTTACCGTGTGTCAATTAGTAGTTGCAAGAGTGTAATAGTTTCCATAGGTGAGAAGCCCATGTTGTTATGTCTCATGTATCGGCTAGTAGTTATAAGAATGTAACAATTCCCATAAGTGAAGAGCTTATGCGGTGGTGTGTTGACTAGGTATTACAAGGTCGTAACATGTATGCATGGTAGAAGGTTGAGCTATCAGTAGTCGATCACATCATGTGGTGATAGAGCTCGAGGGATGAGCTTAGATCTACTTAGATCACGTGTTGTGTTGACAGTAAGTGAGAGTAGCTTAGGCATAGTTAGGGAAAGTGCCTCGACTAGTAAAGTTATTTACGTTTATACTTTTATCGACTTATATACTATTGATTCACATTTTAGTGAATTACTTAATGTCGAGTGGTTGCCTTATGCAACTCGACAATGTTACCATATAGGAGTTGTATCCTAGTTGGATTTACCACATTACATATTGTGTTATGTATGATTACATGTTGTAAGAGTACAATCATTCTTTACCAAATATGTTCGCAAATAAGAGATGCTGAAGTGATTGGAAATCCTTTATAGATTTTCCAGCATGTTTACTTGATTCATATGTTGTATGATGTTTGCCATGTTAATGCATGTTGCTAGCCTGAACAAGATTTTGCGAGGCACACCATCACTAATGTGTTAATCGCAAATTATTTTTTTCTTATCTGGTGGTTGTTTTTGTGATGTGTTGAATTAAGCATTTTGTGTTTATTGTATTTTCTTTGTGTTATTTGCTTAATTCACACTGTAAGTCCTGCTTGGTAGAGTTGAAATAGAGCTCACAAAAAGATTCCATGGGTTGACGCATTCACCCTCTTGTAAGTCCCGAATGCTTATTTGGGTCGAAAGTATAATTTACATATGTGCAATTGTTCTAACATGAAACTTTCATAATTCATATAAGTTGCCATGTTACTCTCCCTATTATTTATTTATTTTTCCACATTAGATTTAAAAAAAATTGGGCTTCACATGATGATTTGGCTCATTACAATTTATATGACTTGTCTCAAATTTTAAGTGAGTTATATCATGTCAGTCGATTTAAAACCCCTATAGGGTTGCATACATGATGTGTTTTCTAAAATTTACCATGAATATCAATAATATGTTTATGGTAGTCCTATACCAAAGTAGTTTTTTAATACTAGAGCAATGTTTCTATTTTTATAAATTCTATAATATTAAATTAAGTAAAATACTAAAACTACTCTAAGATTAGTATTTTTGCATCGAAAATAGCAATCTCTATTTTTAATATATTTTCTTTTTTAAATAACTATATATTTATTGTGATTTAAAATCTAACCTCATAATTCTCTAATAAGAGATTTAGGGAACATGCTGCTAAATAAAAACGTATTTTTCCCCTAATAAAAAAGACAGTGTAGGAACCAAAACAGAATTATTAATATTAATATTGAATTGACAATCATACAATATCTCTCAGTGGAAAAAATAAATACACAATATATTGCACCGAATATACTCCATAACTTTTTAATTATTTCGGTTTGATGAATAATTGGATACGACAATAAAGTAACTCATAATTTAATTTATTAGTTTAAAATTTATTAAGTGAAAATAGTAATTTATCAAAATAAGTTATCAAAAAACACAAGGAATAAAACTATATATTTCTTCATTAAAAAAAACTCACCGAATCTTTTCTACTTAATTATCGTTAAGAATCCCAAACAAGAAAATAAAACCTCACAAATTTTCAACAAGAGAAACGTGAACTAACAATCAACTATCAAAGTTTGGTATCGTGAACGTGTGAGCCAACCAATTCCTTGTCCTCAAATGAATGCCAAACATCATTTGTACAAAATTAGTTCCAAATCATTATTTGACTTAAAAGAAAAGAAAAAAAATCAATTTTTTTATTTATCAAAATAAATCTATGTACTAAAATGGCCACTAATCAAAAGCTATTTACTTATTCCCTCTTTATTTTTTTGAATAATTGTAAATGTTCATACTGATCAGTGAAACTTATCATTAAAATTTTAAATCATATTTTTTGAATCATAATAAAAGTATTGTTTGATTTAAACAAAAAATAATAATAATAATTATAAATAGTCCGCTAGAATTTGTTTATCAACTAAAATGTTAGCTGTCACTTTTGTACTTCGTCCAATCAATGTGACACCATAAATCATGAGTGCAACTAGGCATGCACGAAGTGATCGTGTAAAAAGGAGAATTCCTCCTAGAAAAATAACGTGTAAAAAGAAGCAATGACCATGCTTAAATATATGCTCATTAAGATCAGTCTTACAAAATATATTCCAACTAAAGATCTTTTAGAAACCAGATAATTTTGTTTAAAACACACATTGACACACGCTCATTTAGTGTCTACTAGGAGTTTATGTGGCAATTGGCAAAAAATACAAACTAAATTTTTTAGGCCAATTTACTAAGACAAACAATTATTAGTATTCAAAAAAATTGGGTTTTTACATAGCAGAATTATAATTGACACTTAAGTACCACAGCTCTTAATGACAACAAACTCATTTGGACATGTGGAAAGTATGAGTGTGAGTTTATTGTTATATTAAAAAACAATAGTTAGCTCAAATTAAACGGCCAGGCTAAAAACAATAGGAAATTCATATTTTCAGAGCACACAACCCTAATACTAGAATAATTAAATATTTTATCTAACTCTGGTTTCTAAGCATTTAGAACATTGGGTTTTTGTTATCTCTTTTGGAGAACATAAAAACGTGCAAGTATACACGATCACAAGTAATAAAATTTGATAAGTAATTATCATTCCCACAGATATTTGCTACTACAGTTTGTCAAGTACTAAAATTATTTCAATATTATTTTATCCAAAACAAACGAAAGTTTTGATGGAAGTTTAATAAATTAAGAGTTTAATAACAAAATAGAAGAAAATTCTAGGATTGCAGTTTTCACCAAATTAATCCACTCGAATCATATTATTTTCTCTTGATTTATTTTTTTTGTAAATTTAATTTGTCAACCAAGAACTTCAAATTTTATCCATACATCTCTTCCGAGCTCCATATAGACACACCTCGCTAAAATAATTCACTATATTCCTATGAAAATTAAATTCACCAAAATTCATTACGTTCAAAATTCTCAAATAGCCACACATAAAATAAAGGTATATTCCTATCCTTTATATATACATGTTATTCTATCCATAAGCAATATAAACAAAAATGCCTCTTCCAAGTTTATTTAAGTGTCATAGATCAATTGATAAATTTTCCAATAATCAAAAGCATTAAGCACAAATAGAATAAACAAATTAAAAATCTCATAAATCTTTCAAAAATAATTTATTCAAGCTTCATAAATTTAGCTACAACACAACCCTAGAAAAATTATATTACTTCATAAATAAAATTAAAATTACAGCATTTAAGGAATAATAGATTAAGAACAAAAGAAAATTAAAGTTTGTTTCGGCTCTCAAATTTCTTTCACACATAGAATATAAGAGAAACCAAAAATGGCTTCTGTGTGTACCACAGTCCAACACTCTAACCTCCTCTCCAACCTACCAATTTATCCAAATAATACCATATTTATAACTCCAACTCTCTAAAAAAATATATCCAAAATATATTTATTTTTTTACAATTATGCGTGTAAAATTAGGAATAGAATATTACATGGGAAATGTTATTTTAATACACGCGTGGGAGACATTCTTGAAAAACGCAAAGAGAATATTGTGAAATCAAAATCCGAGGACAGCGTGCACATTTCTAGAATTTTTATTTCAATTTACGCATGCCATGTGTGAGCATATGATTTGCTACAAGAAATAACGCGACACATGGCAGCCTTTCATTCGTTGTGATGCACGGGCGCACGAGGATCGCGTCGCACGAGAGAAGTGCCTTCCAAACATATGGGGGACACAGACGTGGTTGGAAACGTGCGCCATTTTTCTGTGTTTTTATTTTACAAAACCTATGCCACATGTCAACTCTTGATTTGTTGAAAGAATATTCGAGACACGTGGCAATGTCTAATTTGTTGGACTGGCAAGGTGTACGATGTTTATCTAGACCACGTCACATGGGACAATTCATGTAGCAACACATGGGTCCCACCCTGCACGCCGGCCTACGTGACTAGGTGGGCCCCACATGGCACACCGAGCATCGTGCAATCCAGAAAAACCAGGTCCAATTGCTTTTTTCGCGTCTATCTTCCACGCACCTGATCTTGACCATTGATTGGATGATCTAACAGTGTGTGGCGCGCGTGGTCCTCCTTTTCCTATGCAGAAAAACAAATATTCTTTAATTGCATTTTAGTCCTCCAATTTAATTTAAATTAACTTTTAAACTTTTGTTAATTGCAATTAAACCTTTTTCTAATTTAAATTAACTTTTAAACTTTAGTTAATTGCAATTAAGCCCTATTTTAATTCAAATTATATTTTAGACTTTTGTTAATTGCAATTAAGCACTCCTTTAATTTTAATTATATTTTCAGACTTTATTATTTGCAATTAAATCCTTTTTCGATTCATATTCTTTAATTTTCTTAAAAATATATTCCTAAAAAAATAAATAGTAAATATTAATTTAATTAATTAAAAATAACTAAAAATAACAAGAACATAGCAATTATAATTAATAAATTAGACAAAATAACTGTATAATATACAGTTATCAGTTTTTACATAGCAGGATTATAATTGACACTTAAGTACCATAGCTCTTAACAGCAATAAACTCATTTGGACATGTTGAAAGTATGAGTGTGAGTTTGTTGTTGTATTAAAAAATAGTTACTGACACTCGAGCTCAAATTAAACGGTCAACAAAACTAGGCTAAAAACAATAAAAAAATTGATATTTTCAGAACACACAACCCTAATGTTGGAACAATTAAATATTTTATCTAACTCTAATTTCTAAAAATAAAAATATTATTCTAACACCAATAAAATCTAATCTACTAATAGAGCTATCCAAACATAATGGAATTACATTTCAGGACCAAAAAGTTGGATTCCCCCATGGAGTGTGCCAGCTTCGGAACTCCAAATAGAAAATCCAAAGAATACCATAATTTAAATATGTCCAAGCTTCTAGTAGTTAAATGTAAATTAGGATGGCAATGACACAATTGCTTCAAGATAAAATATATATACAAAATTAAAATGAAATGAAGAGCCAATCAATTTGTCGCATGAAATGAATGCCATTACTTGCACACAGTTTGTGGAAAGCATTTGCAGCACCAACAGCGCGCGCGCACACACACACACACACACACATATATATATATATATATATAAGTTAATTCCAATTTCCAATCACACAATAAGGAAATTTACAGAAGCTTTGATATAACTTGATAAGATGTCCAAAAGGCCTTCGTAGCAACCCTTATAATTATAGGATTTTGATATATCTTGTGTAAATAAACACAAGGCAAAACTTAGTAAGTTTGCATTTCTTAGATTTTATTTTTATTTTTGGATACAACCTTGCATTGCATAAATGAAAATCTTCATTAAAATTCAGTTAAAACATATTCAAATTCAGGTTGATGATATGCACTACTACATAAAGGTAGAGATGTAAAGTAGACTGTCTCATCTCATCTCATGTCTCATTTAGTATCTCTAATGGGTTCATGGTACAATATTATCTTATTTCATTTAAATACAATCTCATGTCATTTCATCTCATTTAAATTATAACCCTAATGGACCTAGCTTTAAATATATATTTTATCATTTTTTCTTATGAAAATTACATTATAAATTATCATTTTTAATATTTTCTATTGTTTTTGTATTAGGAATAAATTAAATATCTCAATTAGTATCGTTTCATTACCATCTCATCTCAATTTACATCTCAACAAAGAGGACATATGACATATAACTGTAGTAACTATAAACCATGAATTAGATGTTTAACTTTTATAACTCACCCAATGGCAGTTGCCCCCCCAAGATGCTATATTATAAATGCCTCGGCTTCCATCCCATGCTTTTCGTAGCTTTCCCTTTTTCTTCTTCACCAAAAATGTCATCAATGCCAAAATCCAAAAATGATAATCCAAACATATCCATTTTCATAGAGTGGGGATGAGAAAGGGTGTGTGGAATTATAAGTGAGTATGTGGTGTTTAGGGATGATGGTGTTCTCTTTCACTATTCTCTAATGTAACAACCAACAAGTTTCAACTCTCTTCTAAGTTTGGAGAGAGAAAGAGAGAAAAAGAAAAAAAAGGAGGGGAGAGATATATGAAATAAGAGATTGATATAATTTTGAAAGGCCAAAAGAGAAGGGGGCAGAGGAACATGCTAAGGATGACGATGCACTAAAGGGAGATGAGTCTAAAGTAGAATTGACTTTGAGGTAGTCCAAGTTTTAAATTCAATTGGGTTTATTGTTGGTTGCTAATAAATTTTTAAAGATGAATTTGGCAATTAAAACTTCAAAATCTCCCTCCCTACTCAAACAAAGTGCAAACTAATATTATAACTCAACCACTATAAATGTTATAAAATTACAACAAAAACGTCAACCTATAAGTAACCTAAACATTTATAAATTTATTTGAATTGTCATGATAGTTGTAAGTTAATTATTATTTCTTTTTACCTATAATATCTAATTTTCATTTTTTCGATATTTCAAAGTCTATTTATATTTTTTGTTTTATTATTTATTCAATTTCCTGAAAACTTTTATATATTTTTATGAATTCATTTTGTTCATATATGCTTTTATGAATATCCTATTATATAATATACAAAAAATGAATGATTTTCTACTTTCATTAAATATCTTCTTTTAAATTTATAGATTAAACTTAACACTTAGTTTAAGTTCTTATGATTAATAATAATAACAAACCTAAGGTATGTCATAAATTTTAATTTTTGGTATCTTTGAATTTTATTGATCATTCCTAATAAAATATATTTTCTACTTATTATTCTATTATCCAATAATACTAATTTTATTAGTGTATTAATTCATTCTTTAAAATGTGTTTTATCAATTAATGTCATGTTATACAATTTTTTTACATATATAATATTAATACTCATTTTTTTTATTTATTCCATAGTAGACTATATATTTCTTTATAAATATTTTTCTTATTCTTGAGAATGATGAATCTTTGATTCAATCTCTTTCCTTAAAATTTAATCTTCATTTTTTGTATTTTTTTTAAATTACTAATTACTATTTATTTTGAGAAACATCCTAAGATATTTTATGTTTATATCTTTATTATTTATATCATTTTTATATAAAAAATATTACTATTTAATTCCATTAAGTTTATAAAATATTTGTAATATGTTTAAAATTTTAAAGATATTTATGATATAATTTTAAAATTTAAGAATATTTTTTATAATTATCTTCTTTCCCACATTCCACTTAATTGAGTAAATTTGATATTCTTTTTTTTCTTTTGTAAACTAATATATAAATATCCATCGTACTTTTGATCAAATAAGTTTTTTATTAGACCACATTTTGCATGTATTCTATTTTTAATAATTCTTAGCATCAGAATCTTAAATTAAATTTAAAATACTATTTGATATCACAAAATTTATAATATCATAAACAAAGTAGGTATGAAATTACCCATCGGCTAAGTAACATGACGTGAATCATGATGACGTGACCCTTTGGTTTTTGTCAATTAATTTTTTCTTCAGTTTTTCAAACAAACAATAATTAAAAAAATAATAGAAATGAAAATGAATAATACAAACAACAAGGAACGAAAATAGTGAGCTAAATATCTCTTGAAAAAAAATTAAAGCACTAAATATAAAATCAAAAATGAAAACAAAAATCAAGAATGAAAGAAAATGAAAAGGAAAAATAAACTTCAAAAAATGCAAAAGAGGAACTAAAAATGAAAAAAAGATGAAACGTAGCAATGAAAATGAAGTGAAATGGAGAACCAGAGTAAGTGATTAACAAAAGGAAAACAAAAAATGAACAAAAAAATAAATGAAATCTTGAAAGAAGAAGAGAAGCTGAAAATTGAGACGTGAGAAAACGTTTGAAAATAGTGCGACTTCTTCAAGAACAGGACTGGAAATTGGTAAATAAGTGAGAAATGACGTGATTTCTCCAAGGAAGACATCAGTTAACAAAACAAAAAAGAAAATGAAACAAGTAACGAACCTTGAATAAGAGGGGCTGAAAAGAATGAATCAAGAACAACAGTTGGAAAGTGAGTGAGGAATTTCATGAACGTTAAAAAATGACCTAAAGATAAGAAACAAAGTAAGAACGAGGACTCGGAAAACGAGCCAAAAAGGGTATGTATGAGCAGAAGAATTGAAAGCAAAGAATTTCGTGAACGTTAAAAAAATGACATGAAGAGAAGAAACAAAGTAAGAACGAGGATTGGGAAAACAAACCAGAAAGAGCATACATTTCTTATACCCAAAACGAAAGCATTTTTCTACTTACGAAAAAAATGTTATTTACACTATAAAGAGTAATTAAGTGAATTAATTTAATTATATTTACTATAAATTTTAATTTTTCAAACAAAATATCAACTAAACAATTCTAATTACCCAAATTAAAAGCCCCTTTAATTTTGATATCTCTAAAAACGCTATAGAGAACATATTAATGAAAACAAAGCAAAGACACAGATAAAGAGAAAAACAATAGAAAGAAAAAAAATAATAAATCCAAAACATACAACAGAAAAACAAAAACAATAAATATAAATAATATTTTAAAAACATAAACAACAATAAAGACTAAGAAATACAAGCATTAAAAAATATAAAACAATTACAACAAAGCATACCTAAAAAAATGTTACTTAGTGTCTGAAAAATAAAGATTCAGACAAAATTTTAAAAAAGAAACAAAAGCAATAGAATACTATAACAAATAACTAAATTAAAAAAAAAATGAAACAAAGAATAATTGAAAAAAATAATAGAAATGAAAATGAATAATACGAACAAAAAGGTACGAAAGTAGTGAGCTTGAAAAAAAATGAAAGCAGTAAATATAAAATCAAATATGAAAATGAAAATGAAAAGCACAAACAAACTTCAAAAAATGCAAAAGAGGAACTAAAAATGGAGAAAGATGAAACGTACCAATCAACATGAAGTGGAATGGAGAACAAGAGCAAGCGATTAACAAAAGGAAAACAAAAAATGAACCAAAAAATAAATGAAATCTTAAAAGAATAAGAGAAGCTGAAAATGAAGACGTGAGAAAACGTCTAAAAATAGCGTGACTTATTCAAGAATAGGATTGAAAATTGGTAAATAAGTGAGATATGATGTGATTTCTCCAAGGACGATGTCATTTAACACAACAAAAAAGAAAAATGAAACGAGTAACGAACCTTGAATAAGAGGGTCTGAAAAGAATGAACCAAGAACAGCTTGACAAGCCATTTATGGCTGCCATATTCGCTCTTCCAGCTTCTATATTTCTATTCATATATGTACTGAAATCTTGAAAAAATAAGAGAAGGTGAAAATGAAAATCAAAAATAAAAAAAGAAAGAAAATTGTAAATCCAAAACATGCAAAATAAGAACAAAAATAATAAATATAAATCATCTTTTAAAAGCATAAACAACAATAAAGACTAAGAAATACAAGCATTAAAAAATAGAAAACAATTATAACAAACACATACCTAAAAAATGTTACTTAGTGCCTGAAAATCAAGATTCAGACAAAATTTTAAAAAAGAAATAAAAGCAATAAAACACTATAACAAATAACTAAAGTAAAAAAATGAAACAAAGAATAATTGAAAAAAATAATAGAAATGGAAATGAATAATACGAAAAGGAAGGTACAAAAATAGTGAGCTAAATATCTTTTGAAAAAAATGAAATCACTAAATATAAAATCGAAAATGAAAACAAAAATCAAAAATTAAGAATGAAAGAAAATGAAAAGCACAAATAAACTTCAAAAAACAAAGAACGTGAAGTGAAATGGAGAACCATAACAAGCGATTAACAAAAGGAAAACAAAAAAATGAACCAAAAAATAAATGAAATCTTGAAAGAAGAAGAAAAGTTGAAAATGGAGACGTGAGAAAACGTTTGAAAATAGCGTGACTTCTTCAAGAACAGGACTGGAAATTGGTAAATAAGTGAGAAATGACGTGATTTCTCCAAGGAAGACGTTAGTTAACAAAACAAAAAAGGAAATGAAACATGTAACAAACCTTGAATAAGAGAGGCTAAAAAGAATGAACAAAGAACAATAGTTGGAAAATGAGCGAGGAATTTCGTGAACATTAAAAAAATGACCCGAAGAGAAGAAACAAAGTAAGAATGAGGAGTTGCAAAACAAACCAGAAAGGGCATGCAACAGAAGAAAAATTGAAAGCAATATTGGGAAATAGGAAGTGTGTTGAGCAAAATATCACGTAAATGAATGAGCCGAAATGAGTTTTACAAATAAGGAGTTGATATCTATTCATAAAATAATAAAGGATAATAATGTAAATTGTTTATACCTAAAACAAAGTCATTTTTCTACTTATGAAAAAAATGCTATTTACATATTCATTGCTACCATGGAAAATAAACATAAAAGATAGTTAATTTTTTAGAATAGAGGTCATATTATTTGCTAAAATTATTAAATATAAGGATCAATTGCATAGATTAGTACCCTTTCACGTATCCAGTTTCACAAATGACCACCCTTTTTTATTTATCTCGCTCATTTGGCTTTTTTGTTTTGGCCCAGATTAGTTTTATGTTTCTTATTTACTGCTTTTTTTTAGTTTTATTATTTATAATAGGTCTTGGTATTTGTTATTTCAGACTTATCAGTTACTCTACTCCCCTATATTTCCTTCACTGTAGCCCTTCCTCTCTCATTTTTTTTTCATTTTCTTAGTTAATTACTTTTCTCATTTCATCTTTCTTCATTTTCTCAGTTCTTGATATGTTGTCTGTTTTTTCGTTTTCTCATTTCATCTTCCTACTTTCACTCATATGTTTATTTTCTCTCTATCTATTTTTCAGCTTCTTCTTTCTCATAGTTCTTAGGTTTTCAATTGATATTTTTCTTTATTTTCTTGTTTTTTTCCATTTTTTGTTCTTTGTTTATTTTTAGCTTTTTTTCGTTTTATTTTCTCCTTTTTATTTCTAGCTTCATTTTCATTTTGAGTGGTATGTTTTTAGTTTATAGAAATTTCTCTAAGATTTTCGATTTTATGTAATTGTATTTTTATATTTTTGCATTACTTCGTTTCTTAGATTTTTTTTGGAGTTTGCTTAAGGTTTTTTTTTCTTTTCAATTTATTGGTCTTTAGGTCGTTTTATCATTAGTTTAATATTTTTTGTAGGTTTCATTGATGATTTTTTTATGAGTTTCATGTTTTTTTTCTCACTTAGTTCTTGAGTTTTCTGTTTTTAGTTTATAGCAATTTCCCTTAGCTTTTTGGTTTTTTGTTGTTTTATTTTTTTTTTGCATTACTTCATTTTTTAGATTTTTTTTGGAGTTTGCTTAAGTTTTTTTTCTTTTCAATCTTTAGGTCATTTTATGAGTAGTTTAATAATTTTTTTGTTTGTTTTAGTAGTGATTTTTTTTCTTTTTACGAGTTTCATGTTGTTTTTTCTCACTAAGTTGTATTAGAAAAATTTGATAAGGGTTATCTTCTACCATTTAAATGAATATTTTAAAGATAAGAATTATGAAACTTGTCTTAAATCTTTTAACATATTTAATACTTTGTTAGACATTTATACAAATTATATTAAAACTATCACAAGTATCATAGACCATCTTGTTTCAAGAATATTAAGAGACTATTTTAATCAAAAATTTGTAAAAATAGGAGAAGAGGAATTAAAAAACTTAATGTTTAGATAATACTTCTTTGAAAATTATAAGTACATTGTATGTATACACGAAAAATCTGTTTGTATTCTACAAATATGACGAAATAATGTGCATTTAATACATATGACTTATTAGGATAATACCATATGAATATCAAATCATTAGTATATAAATTAGAATTATTAGATTTAACAAATGAAAAAATAATTTTAAATTTTAAAAAATAATTAATAGATTTAGAATAAAAAATAAATAATCAACATAATAAAAAACATAATATACACTACAATTATAATGAATATAAAAGAAAATTAGATTTATAACAACAAATAATAAGTTTTGTAGACAAATTATTGTCTTTTACAAATAGACAAGTATCATCAATTAGTTGAATATTAACTTGATTAAAAATTTAAAAATTATTATTTTGATATATAAAAATTGGTATAAGAACCAAAAAATAGTATCATGAATATTAATGGATGAAAAATTAACATTATTAAGAATTAAGGATATCGATCTTATTTAATCATAAAATTTAGTGAAATTGTACATATTATACAAATGTCTCGGAAATAAATTAAAATATATTAAAATTTAATTGCAATTACGATATTATTAAAAAAAAATAGGTGAAATAAATAATACAGATAATAAACACAATAAATAAAATAATAGAAAAAAAGATAGTTCGTTCGGGCATCCGTTTTCACTTTTTCTGATGTAGCGGTTCCAGATCTGAGAGAATATTAAAGCGGCATTTTCCGTTCCAATTAATCTTTTTAGTATTCTTATCTTTTGCTTTGTTCAGAACATCAAGAAACGCTTAAAATTTGGAGTTTTGTTTACCTTCGTGTTTTTTCTTAGGGTTTCAAAAATATATCAGATCGCGTATATATCTGTTCTTATCTTTCGCTTTGTTCAGAACATCTAGAAACGCTTAAAATTTTGAATTTTGTTTATCTTCGTGTTTTTTCTTAGGGTTTCAAAAATTTATATCAGATCGCATTTAGATCTGTTCTTATCTTTCGCTTTGTTCAGAACACCAAGAAACGCTTAAAATTTTGAATTTTGTTTATCTTCGTGTTTTTTCTCAGGGTTTCAAAAATTTATATCAGATAGCGTATAGATCTGTTCTTATCTTTCGCTTTGTTCAGAACATCAAGAAACGCTTAAAATTTGGAATTTTGTTTATCTTCGTGTTTTTTCTTAAGGTTTCAAAAATTTATATCAGATCGCGTATAGATCTGTTCTTATCTTTCGCTTTGTTCAGAACATCAAGAAACGCTTAAAATTTGGAATTTTGTTTATCTTCGGGATTTTTCTCAGGGTTTCAAATTTTTTTATCAGATCGCGTATAGATCTGTTTAATCTGATCTTTTATTATTTGTTAAAAAATATATTCGCATAATCTTTGGAAAGGATTAAGTTGACTGAAAGAGAAAATGAAGCGGTCGAGGAAATCAAACAGCATCTCGTGGGCTTCTGGAGTTAATCTTTGTCAGGTATAATCGCAAAATCTTTGATCAAAGTAGTTTGATCTTTGTTAACCCCTTTGATCTTGTTGAATCCGACGTCGTATTGTGGATTCGATACTACATCAGAATTTATGTTTGTAAACTCAGAAAATTCCTTTCCGATCGAAAGAACGTTTTGTTATAAAATTTATATTTATTATTTTTGTTCTTCTGTTGCATGTTTTGGATTTACTATTTCCTTTCTTTTTTTATTTTTGATTTTCGTTTTCAGCTTCTCTTCTTCTTTCAAGATTTCAGTACAGAGGTGGCTTCTGGAGTTAATCTTTGTCAGGTATAATCGCAAAATCTTTGATCAGAGTAGTTTGAACTCTGTTAACCCTTTTGATCTTGTTGAATCCGACGTCGTATTTTGGATTCGATACTACATAAGAATTTATGTTTGTAAACTCCTTTTCGATCGAAAGAACGTTTTGTTATAAGATTTATATTTATTATTTTTGTTCTTCTGTTGCATGTTTTGGATTTACTATTTACTATTTTCTTTTTTTATTTTTGATTTTCGTTTTCAGCATCTCTTCTTCTTTCAAGATTTCAGTACAGTTTCTTCTTTCTCCATTTTTAGTTACTCTTTTGCATTTTTTGAAGTTTGTTTGTGCTTTTCAAAATTACAAGCAGCATCTTTAATTCCTTATCATTAAACTAGTGAGTGATGGGACATTTGTAAGATCATAAAAATTTGAATTCTAACTGTGCTCTTATTGGTATGTTGTTAAAATTGTATTGTATTTATCCATTGTATCGGATTTGATATATTTAAAGTATATTTATTCTTATTTTAATATTTGTTTTTATTTTTATTCTCAAATGATATCTTTGAAATATCCATATTTATATTACTAATAATTATTTTGATTAATTTTAACAACAATCGCAATGAATAGTATACTTTAAAAGTATTAATAAAATTTAAATTAACCAAAATGAATAATAGGAGTAATTTAAAGCTACTAGTTGAGATTAAGAGTTAAAAAAATACCAAAATAAAAATAATAATCCAAAAATACTAACTCCTAATGTATTTGTGTAGTATTTACTACTTGTTTAACAAAAATATCTCCTCATTAAATTATTTGAATATTAATATTTTACGTTATGAAAATATTGTTAGTACAATAAGGCTAAAAAAACCATAATGGTGGAAGATAAATTATTTATCAAGAATGTGATATTCCATATTAATTAGATTAAATATCAGTATAAATTATTTGTTAGGGAAAATAAATAATTAATATGCTATAAATATAATTGGTATAAAGTATGAGTAATAAATTTATTATTTTTAAAATATATTTTATATTAATTAAATTATTTTTTATTTTTTCAAAAAAGTTTACATTAATTTTAATTTTAATAAGTTAAAATATAAATATTACTAATAAGAATCTTTAATTTCTTGTGAAGTAGCTATTGGGGTAGAAGTAGGACGGTCACTATTCGTCTTTTATTGCATTTCAATATCTCCAAAGTCCAACCTCTGTACTTAACGTTACCTCACATCATTTCAATTTTTAGTTTTCAGAGCATATAGCTTTTCTTTCCTTTTTTCATCCTCTATCTCCCACATTTTACATTTTTTTCTTTTTTTTTTAAAAAAGAACCCACTTTTTGACTTTCTTCTCTCTTTATCTCCTCCTTTCTTTGTTGGTGATTTTTTGTTCCCTGCTTTGGCATTTGGGTCTGTAAAAGTATTCTTATTGTTATCTAACTTTCTTTTTATTTATTTATTTATAATTATAATTTATTTCACACTTAAACTGAAGACCCATGTGCTCTTGTTTTGTTTGCTTTTGAGGGAGGAAGAACTCAATAAACAAATTAACATTCATGTACTAGTCATAGAATAATAATTTAACTTACATTTCAACAATGCAAGTTCAACCCTTTATTTATCTTTCAACTCTATTATAATTTCAAGCCTAGACAGTAGATATTCTATCCTTTTTCTCTTTACTTGTAGTCACAGAGAAGTGGAGAGAGTGAAAGTTTTAATTTTTCACCTCAAACAGCACTTAAGAAATGATTGAAGATGAAGACTTTAAGCTCTTGAAGATTTAGGTCTTTCACTATTTAACACCATCTGTTTCCATAGAACAATTAAGTTACTTTTGTTTTCTTTTATTAATAGCTAAGTTGTATTTAGTCTTTTCCTGAAGAATCTTATCGTTTTGTTGTTTCCAATGTTTCTTTTGTTTTTTCTTCTTCTCCAATTTACAGACTTTTGTACTCAGAGTGAATGTACATTGTGATGGGTGTAAGCAAAACGTGAAGAAAATCCTTCAAAGGATTGAATTTTGTCCGAATCTTGATCTTTCACTATTGCTTTTTTAGTTTAGTTATTTGTTGTAGTGTTTTATTGCTTTTTTTTTAATTTTGTCTGAATCTTGATTTTTCAGGCACTAAGTAATATTTTTTTAGGTATGTTTTGTTGTAATTGTTTTCTATTTTTTAATGCTTTGTATTTCTTAGTCTTTATTGTTGTTTATGCTTTTAAAAGATGATTTATATTTATCATTTTTGTTCTTCTGTTGCATGTTTTGGATTTACTATTTTCTTTCTTTTTTTATTGTTTTTCTCTTTGTCTTTGTTTTGTTTTCATCAAGTGCTTATGAGAGGCAGCTCTTAAAACTTTCTTTTATTATTTTTATTTTATTACTATTTGAATAATTTGGATTTTGATGTTGGATTATTATGCAGGAATAAATAGCTGAAAATTACAAAATAATGTGGATTCATCGTAAAACCAGGGAAGTTTCTTTCCTTTCTTTAATCTGTCTCACTTTTAAATTACAATGAGGATTGTTTAGTTTAAGGTTGGGGGTGTCAACTCTTATAGTCTTGAGTTGTTGAATTCTCTTAGCAAAGCATATATTGGGCAAGGTTTTGTGGGTACTTTGATTTAAATCTTTGTCCTTGAAAATAATTGAGCACATAATAAGCGTTTCTCTAATCCATTTTGCCTATGAAGAGGAGTTGAATTAGCTGGGTTAAGAAAGTTTAATCTTGCTTTGCTCTAGAATCCGTTGATGGATCCTTGAGGCGAAATCCTAGTTGATACCAATATTAGAGAAATGATTTAGGCAATTTTTTTGTTACAACCAAAAAGCTTTCCCAGTCGTCCTAATTATCAAGCCATCATTGCATGGTATATTCCCATAGTCAACCCCCTTGAGCCTTATTTTACATAAGCCTTATTTGTTTTTTTAACTACATAAACCATTCCCATTCTAAGCCTGAAAAAATCACGAACTTTAAATTTTGAGAAAATACTTGGTGAAAATTTGCATTTAAAAAGAGTGTTCAAATTAAATAATCCACATTTTTTTCCTCTATTTGATCAAAGTGAAAAAAAGAAGAAATAAATAAAGTGAAAGGCAAGAATCGAAAAAGGGTTAAAGTGGTTGAAATTAGTAAAGTCTGAATATGAAGGCAACCACATCATCAAAATAAAAAAGAGAAGAAAGAAAAGAAAAAGGAAAAAAAGAGAGTACTCCAATTACTGAGTATAGAAAAAAAAAGAAAAGAAAAAGGAAAAATTGGGTGTCTGGTGCTGAGCAGTCTCAGTGCTCTGCTTGCAAACAAGCTTTTGGGTTCATGCGAAAACGGCACAACTGCTACAATTGTGGACTAGTACATTGCCATTCATGCAGTTCGAAAAAAGCAATGAGAGCAGCACTGGCCCCCAATCTTGGAAAACCCTATTGATTTTGTGACTCTTGCTTTGTGAAACTGAACAAGGTTTTAGAAAGTGCTGGTAATAACAGAAGGAATGCTGTCCCTCGGCTATCTGGCGAGAACAAGGACAGATTAGACAGGAGTGAGATCAGACTTTCTAAGTCTGCAGTACCATCTAATGTTGATTTGCTAAAGCAATTAGACAGCAAAGTTGCTAAACAAGAAAGAAACTGAGACATTTTCTCTAGTTAGATCCTCGCAGACACCTTCTTTATTGCAGCTGAAAGATGTCATTTTGTCAACTGCTGTTGATCTGAGGCAAACTGTGTCAAAACCAGTTCTGACAGCATCTGGAGTAAGCTGCAGGTCCGTGTCACCTTTTCAAGGAGACCAAGTCCCCCACGTTCTGCTACACCCATTCCAACTACATCAGGACTTTCGATCTCAAAAAGCATTGGGGATGGTTTGAAGAAAACAAATGAACTTTTGAATCAAGAAGTATAAGAGTTGCAGGCTCAGGTATACTTGTGATTTGGGACTTCCTTTTAGATTTTAGTTTTAATTTAATGATATGCCTGGAGGAAGGAGTCTTTTAGTAGTCAAGTGTTTAATACTTAAGCTAATAGCTCTGTGCCTTTTTCTAAAACATGATCAGGTTGAAAGCCTAAAGAGATGTGAACTGCAAGAAGTGGAGCTTCTGAAATCAACTGAGAAAGCACAAGAAGCTATGGCACTGGTGACAGAGGAATCTGCTAAATCTAAAGCTGCTAGAGAAGTTATAAAATCACCATCTGCTCAGGACAGATTAGACAAGAGTGAAATCAGACTTTCTAAGTCTGCAGTACCATCTAATGTTGATTTGCTAAAGCAATTAGACAGCAAAGCCGCTAAACAAGGAAATAAATCTGAGACATTTTCTCTAGTTATATCCCCGCAGACACCTTTCTTGCAGCCGAAAGATGTTATTTTGTCTACTATTGCAAGAAAAGAAGAAGAAGAAGAAGAAGAAGAAGAAGAAGAAGAAGAAGAAGAAGAAAAAAGAAAATAAAAAGAAAAAAGAAAAAAAAGGAAAAAGAAAATAAAAAGAAAAAAGAAAAAAGAAAAAAAAAAGAATTTCGATCTCAAAAAGCATTGGGATGGTTTGAAGAAAACAAATGAACTTTTGAATCAAGAAGTGCTTAAGTTGCAGCCTCAGGTATACTTGTGATTTAGGACTTCCTTTTAGATTTTTTTTAATTTAATTATATGCCTTGAGGAAGGAGTCTTTTAGTAGTCAAGTGTTTAATACTTAAGCTAATAGCTCTGTGCCTTTTTCTAAAACATGATCAGGTTGAAAGCCTAAGACAGAGATGTGAACTGCAAGAAGTGGAGCTTCTGAAATCAACTAAGAAAGCACAAGAAGCTATGGCACTGGTGACAGAGGAATCTGCTAGAGAAGTTATAAAATAACTATCTGCTCAGGACAGATTAGACAAGGGTGAGATCAGACTTTCTAAGTCTGCAGTACCATCTAATGTTGATTTGCTAAAGCAATTAGACAGCAAAGCTGCTAAACAAGGAAATAAATCTGAGACATTTTCTCTAGTTGTATCCCTGCAGACACATTTCTTGCAGCTGAAAGATGTTATTTTGTCAACTATTGCAAGAAAAAAAAAGAAAAAAAAAAGAAAAAAAAAGAAAAAAAAAAGAATTTCGATCTCAAAAAGCATTGGGGATGGTTTGAAGAAAACAAATGGGCTTTTGAATCAAGAAGTGCTTAAGTTGCAGCCTCAGGTATACTTGTGATTTAGGACTTCCTTTTAGATTTTTGTTTTAATTTAATGATATGCCTTGAGGAAGGAGTCTTTTAGTAGTCAAGTGTTTAATAGCTCTGTGCCTTTTTCTAAAACATGATCAGGTTGAAAGCCTAAGACAGATGTGAACTGCAAGAAGTGGAGCTTCTGAAATCAACTAAGAAAGCACAAGAAGCTATGGTACTGGTGACAAAGGAATCTGCTAAATCTAAAGCTGTTAGAGAAGTTATAAAATCACTAACTGCTCAGAACAGATTAGACAAGACTGAGATCACTTTCGAAGTCTGCAGTACCATCTAATGTTGATTTGCTAAAGCAATTAGACAGCAAAGCCGCTAAACAAGAAAGAATCTTAGACATTTTTGCTAGTTAGATCCTCGCAGACACCTTCTTTATTGCAGCTGAAAGATATTATTTTGTCAACTGCTGTTGTTCTGCGGCAAACTGTGCCAAAACTAGTTCTGACAGCATCTGGAGTAAGCTGCAGGTCCGTGTTACCTTTTTGAAGTAGACCAAATCCCCCACGTTCTGCTGCACCCATTCCAACTACATCATGGCTTTCGTTCTCAAAAAGCATTGGGGATGGTTTGAAGAAAACAAATGAACTTTTGAATCAAGAAGTGCTTAAGTTGCTGGCTCAGGTATACTTGTGATTTAGTACTTCCTTTTAGATTTTAGTTTTAATTTATCAATGTCTGGAGAAAGGAGTCTTTTAGTAGTCAAGTGTAAAATACTTAAGCTAATGGCTCTGTGCCTTTTTCTAAAACATAATCAGGTTGAAAGCCCAAGACAGTGATGTGAACTGCAAGAAGTGGAGCTTCTGAAATCAACTAAGAAAGCACAAGAAGCTATGGCTCTGGTGACAGAGGAATCTGCTAAATCTAAAGCTGCTAGAGAAGTTATAAAATCACTAACTGCTCAGGACAGATTAGACAAGAGTGAGATCAGACTTTCTAAGTCTGCAGTACCATCTAATGTTGATTTGCCAAAGCAATTAGACCGCAAACCGCTAAACAAGGAAATAAATCTGAGACAATTTCTCTAGTGAGATGCTCGCAGACACCTTTATTGCTGCTGAAAGATGTTATTTTGTCAACTATGGCAAAAAAAGGAAAAGAAAAAGAAAAGAAAAAAGGAAAAAAAGGAAAAAAAAGAGTACTCCACTTATTGAGTATGAGCATATTGTCGAGAAAGATCTATAGTGTGAATCCTGTGGATATTCTTTTTATTGTTTTTTTTCTACCAAGTATTTTCCCAGTTTGCTTTGATTTTCCATATCCATTTCTTTCTTAGCCCTCACCTTGTGGCCTGTCATTACAACCCTGATTAAAGACCTTTTGATCTCTGATTTTGGTATTTGATTACATTAGTGGAGAGGATTTCTGAAAATTGGACTTATGGAGTTAAGTTTTGAGAGAATTCTTCTGATTTCAGTTGTTCTACTTTTATCTAAATTTGCTGGTGGTTTGGAGTTAAATTGACTATTTCACACACACACTCAAGGACTTAGCTTTAGGTTGAAGTAAATGCTTAACTCTTGTTTGATAGATTGCGGAATCTTGATTGATTTTCTTACTATCTTTGATGTAAAAAGAGTAAGTTATTAGTGATAAAATCTAAATTTAGATTATGGCTTGCTGAGTGATGGTAGTTATCTATGGGGTCTTGTGACACTATCTACAATTGTGTGTGTGTATGTGTATATATATATATATATATATGAGAAGAATGGGAAAAAGCACAAAAACAAAACAAAATATGGTATGATAAGAAAATTAAAAACTGTGTTTTTAACCGAAATATAAAGTATTATTGAACAATTCAAGACTCATTGTTTTCGGACAAACTCAATAGTAAATGGACATAGAGGGATGTACTTAGGAGATATGTTCATCTAGGCATAGAAGTTAAGCGTGATGCTGGTTGGGAGGCAACCCAACGTTATTTTACTTGTATTTTTATTGTTTTTGTTTTGTAGGTAAATAAAAATGGAGAGCAATGACGTAACAAAATTGAGCATTTCACAGATATGGTGCCCTGAGGTTGATCGAATTTTTTTTCCTTCTACTTTTTCATATTTATATGTGCATATTTGGGACAGCGTGCAATTTAAGTTTGTAGGAGGGTACTTTATTCTCAATATTTAGTATGTAGTTTCAATTTTTAGGAATTTTTTTAGTATGGTTTAAATTATGATTTGATAGAACTTGATAAATATAAGAAAACTGAATGTGTGCATTCTTGATATGAAACGTACGAACTATATGATATACTTAGCTGTCATGACTTGGATAATGAATGTATCATGTTTGTTAAGATATTTACATTAATTATGTGATATATTTCCTAGTTTTGGGCCATGGAGATGTTGAAGATCGAAAAACACCAACATTGGTTGAAGCTTTAAAGGATAGGCATGTGAATAACATTGCGTGCGGTTCAAACTACACTGCAGCCATTTGTCTTCATAAATGAGTGTCTGGTGCTGAGCAGTCTCAGTGCTCTGCTTGCAGACAAGCTTTTGGGTTCACACGAAAATGGCACAATTGCTACAATTGTGGACTAGTACATTGCCATTCATGCAGTTCGAAAAAAGCAATGAGAGCAGCTCTGGCCCCCAAACCTGGAAAACCCTATCGAGTTTGTGACTCTTGCTTTGTGAAACTGAACAAGGTTTTAGAAAGTGCTGGTAATAACAGAAGGAATGCTGTGCCTAGGCTATCAGGCGAGAACAAGGACAGATTAGACAAGACTGAGATCAGACTTTCTAAGACAGCAAAGCCGCTAAACAAGGAAAGAAATCTGAGACATTTTTTTCTAGTTAGATCCTCGCAGACACCTTCTTTATTGCAGCTGAAAGATGTTATTTTGTCAACTGCTGTTGATCTGCGGCAACTGTTCCAAAACCAGTTCTGACAGCATCTGGAGTAAGCTCCAGGTCCGTCACCCTTTTCAAGGAGACCAAGTCCCCCACATACCGCTACACCCATTCCAACTACATCAGGACTTTCGTTCTCAAAAAGCATTGGGGATGGTTTGAAGAAAACAAATGAACTTTTGAATCAAGAAGTTCTTAAGTTGCGGGCTCAGGTATACTTGTGATTTAGGACTTCCTTTTAGTAGTCAAGTGTTTAATACTTAAGCTAATAGCGCTGTGCCTTTTTCTAAAACATGATCAGGTTGAAAGCCTAAGACAGAGATGTGAACTGCAAGAAGTGGAGCTTCTGAAATCAACTGAGAAAGCACAAGAAGCTATGGCACTGGTGACAGAGGAATCTGCTAAATATAAAGCTGCTAAAGAAGTTATAAAATCATTAACTGCTCAGGTTATTTCCTGTTATATTATCCTCAAGATATTGAATAATATGAAACTGACTTCCCTTCATTGAGAAGGCTCACGTGTGGCACATTTAGGATATTATTTCATAGGTAAAACAGTAAAAAGCACAGAACTCCCCTGAATTTGCTAAATACATAAGTAACAAATAAATCCTAAATATATAGCAACATGTGATTCATGAAGCATTGTCCATTTCAGATTTGTATATCATGAATATTATAATCTTGATAATTATTCGTGCCAATCCTGCCATCACTGACCGCAATAACCCATCACTATTACCATCATGGCATCATCCACTGCCTTATCACTTCTACATTTTTTGAGAGATAAGCTATGTTCTGGTTATATGAGGAGTTGTTTATTTTCTTCTTTTTATATTGTATGGACCGATTTCCATAGCCAATCACACTGCTTCCCTGTAACATTTTTTGTCTTCCCTTTCTGTATTTGGATACAAAGAAGGTTTTACTAGGTTAGGTTTTTTTATATGTATTTAAGAGTGGGTAATTTATTTTAGTATTCCCCCAAACCACCAAAAAAAAAAACAAAAGTAGAAGCTTCTCAGTTGTATTATGTCTGAAGCTATGCTCTGATTGAATCATTTAATCGGTAATAACAGAAATTTTATTTTACTGAATTTGTACTGTCATGGTCATTTTTTGAATGTCAATTGATCACCTGCTGCAATGGTAACATTTCAAAGGTTTGGCTGAGAGGATGCCTCCTGGGGTCTATGATATCCTAGATAATTCCTTAACCCGTTTTTAATTTTTGTGAACCATAGTAATTTCCTTTTTTCACACCGAACAAAAAATTTAGTAAAATGCCTTTTTGGGCTTCCAATTTTAGGAAGTTTTTTCTCGATTCTGATTATTCACATGAAATATATCTTGCTATGTGCTATTTACATGGTGGTCTTTTCTTGGTGTTGTTGGCTCCAACTTTGGAGGATCTTAATCAGAATGATTCATTTGATGATTCTTTAGAACAATGTATGTTCTTCTTTAGTAGTGGTGCTTTTTATCCATGATACTTGACTTTGAACATGTTCTCTGTTAGGTTAGCTTTATAGGTCTAGTATGACAACAAATGAGCTTCATTCAATCTACATCCTTTCTTTTCTTTTAAGATCTCCTTTTGAACCAATAGAAAGAACACACTTAGAAATAAAACTGAAAGACTTTCTGGATGAAATTCCTTGATATTGTTCCATGGCTAGCACTAAACCAGCATGACATTTATGATAACCTGAGATAACAGAAAGTCTATTTTATTAAAGTTATTTCCTCTCTTTTGATGGGGACATATTCAATTAAAGTTTAAAATTTGAATATTTTGTCTCATTATTTGCACCACTGAAATGTTTGCAAATTCTTTTGTAGATACCGAAAAAGCCAATGGTATCTGAAGTTATTGGGAGACCCGTTCTGTTTGCTTTGAAGAGGTTGATGGAAAAGCAATGTGAGTTTTACTTTTCATTATTGGTTGTAATACTTGTAAATATTTAACAATGAATGCTAAAATCTTATCCTCTCAACACGTAGCGAGTGAGTGCCTTGTTGCTCAGTGGGACAGGAAACCTCTTATAAACCAAATGTTGGAATGTCCCGGAAGAATACTGTGTTTTTATTCCTGCCAAATTTTTTCCATTATTCCTTTTATGCTTTATCTTGCTTTTAGTAACATGGCAAAACATAAATGAGTTTTAATAATAAAAAATGTCAAATAAAATTTCAATATGTATGGTCTTTAACTTAAACTCATGGCTACTCTTGTTTATATAAGAAAAAAAAAATTAACAAATAAGTTTCAGAAAATATAAATAAAAAAATCAAATGAAATATTTGTCAAATAAATAGAAAGGAATCAACTCTAGTATTGAGTATACAGATAATAATAGCTAAAAAAAAGCTATGAAATGTATTAAAGGTAATAGGGGAGTATTGATACAAATAGATTTTTAAGTAGAATTAGAAAAGATAGAATAACTATAGAAATATACTTAAAAAAATTAGTACTCTCTACTTTTTCATTTTTTTTATTTCAAAAAACAAAAGTTGTCAAATAAGTAGTAACTACCTGACCAAAAGCAACTCACTTTGTATATAATAGATAGAATAAATAAGTAAATTTTTTTATCAAATAAAATGTATGGGGCAAACTCACACAAGTCAATAAATATGATCTCCTTTTGCAATAAATTAAGCCCTTATTTTCTCTGATGCTCTGATATTACTTTCACTTGATAGCCAATCCTGGGGAACAGTGGAGCTTCATTTATATTTCTTCCAACTATTTATTCTGTGTCACTATTTCTTTTTTTTCCCTGTTGTATTGGAATAGATATTTTTAGGTTTAGAATTTACTCATATATACAGAATAATTGGCATTCATATTAGTGAATATAATGTCGATAAGAAAAAGTAATTTACTAGCTAGAATGGTGTTATATCCTAGATAACTCCTTACCCCGTTTTTAATTTTTGTGAACCTTAATAATTTCCTTTTTCACACCTGAACAAAAAATTTAATTGAATGCCTATTTGGGCTTCCAATTTTTTGGAAGTTTTTTCTCAATTCTGATTATTCCCATGAAATATACCTTGGATTTTAGGTCTTACTTATTTTTCAGTTTTAGGTGGGCTAACTAAAATTATTGCATTCTGCATGCATAATGAACAAAAGGGATTATCATTGTGCTGCATGCAAGTTGACGTTATTGTATCTTTTCTGAATTTTTAAGCTTTGGTTTTCTTATTTTCAACCGTGATATGTTTTGTCATGATTAGGTACTGACCGTAATGTTAGAGTGAAAAATTGGTTTTGTTTGACTTTTAAGACTTTGCATGAAAATTATCAATTTTCTACCGATGCTTGCTGCAAACTTTCTCACTTTCCAATTACAATACCTCTAAGCCAGCTATTGTCTTGTTTTACATTTGCAAATACTAAACTTTATGGTTATTTTTCTCTTTTATATTTTGTGGGGAAATCTTTGCCAATGGTATTGGAAACTTCATCATGATTTTAGCAGTCGACCTCCTCATGAAGCTTGCTTGATTTTGGAATTAAAAAAAATCCTTGTTCCTTTTCTCTTCAGAATACTTATGATGCAGAAAATGATTGCTAACAAGGCTGAGAATCAAATGAGCTGCTCATCTGTGGCAGCTTACATGTCACCCTTCTACGTCCTCTTCTAGCCGGTGATTGTGAAATTAAAAATGATTTTAACATGGGAGTTGACCACCCCTCTATTTGCTTCTCTTAGGTGACTTGCCTTTTTGTACGATTGTTCTTTAATTCCTCAAGTTTTCTGTATTTGCTGTTTCTTTTTTCGTTTGATCAAACTTTTATTTAACCATAAACTCCACCACAAAGTTTTGTAAAATACAAGTTGCCTCCATAAGTTTCAAACTTATATGAATAGGCTCCTGCTCCTGGCTAATACAAAGCATATCTAGGGGTCTGTTTGTTTAATTTGATAATTTCAGAGGACCTTTTTAAGTCTATTTTGGACTCTAGATGCAGTTTGTAATTACATTTGTAAGTTGATCTAGTAGCCCTTCTCATGCAATGGGGAAAAATTGTATCTTCAGGAACAATCAGAATGATTCATTTGATGATTCTTTAGAACAACGTATGTTCTTTAGTAGTGGTGCTTTATCCATGATACTTGACTTTGAACATGGTCTCTGTTAGGTTAGCTTTATAGGTCTAGTATGACAACAAATGAGCTTCATTCAATTTACATCCTTTCTTTTCTTTTTAGATCTCCTTTTGAACCAATAGAAAGAACACACTTAGAAAGAAAACTGAAAGACTTTTCGGATGAAATTCCTTGATAGTGTTCCATGGCTAGCACTAAACCAGCATGACATTTATGATAACCTGAGATAACAGAAAATCTATTTTAATAAAGTTATTTTCTCTCTTTTGATGGGTACGTATTCAATTAAAGTTTAAAACTTGAATAAATTGTTTTGCCTCATTATTTGCGCCACTGAAATGTTTGCAAATTCCTTCTGTAGATACCGAAAAAGCTAATGGTATCTGAAGTTATTGAGAGAATCGTTCTGCTTGTTTTGGAAGAGATTGATGGATCTCCATGTTTTCTAGAGAAAGCTCTTCGATTTATGGAAGAGCATGGTGAGTTTTACTTTTCATTATTGATTAAAATACTTGTAAATATTTAATAATGAATACTAAAATTTAATCCTCTGAAAAAGTAGCGGGTGAGTGCCTTGTTGCTTAGCGGGACAGGAAACCTCTTAAACCAAATGTTGGAATGTCCTGGAAGAATACTGCGTTTTTATTCTTGAGAAATTTTTTCCATTATTCCTTTTATGCTTTATCTTGCTTTTAACTTTGCAAAACATTAATGAGTTTTAATAATAAAAATTGTCAAATAAAATTTCAATATGCATGGTTTGTAACTATGAACTCATGGCTACTCTTGTTTATATAAGGGAAAAAAAGTTAACAAATAAGTTTCAAAAAATAAAAATAAAAAAATCAAATAAATAGAAAGGAAGCAACTCTAGTATTGAGTATAGATAGAGATAATAATAGGTAAAAAAAAAACTATGAGATATTAAAGGTAATAGGGAGTATGGATACAAATAGACTTTAAGTAGGAATTAGAAAAGATGGAATAACTATATGTGTAAAAAAATTAGTTCTCTACTTTTTCATTTTTATTATTTCAAAAAACAAAATTTGTCAAATAAGTAGTAACCACCTAACCAAAAGCAACTCACTTTGTATATAATAGATAGAATAAATATATAAATTTTTTTATCAAATAAAATGTATGGGGAAAACTCGCCCTTATTTTCTCTGATGCTCTGATATTACTTTCACTTGATAGCCAATCCTGGGGAACAGTGGAGCTTCATTTATATTTCTTCCAACTATTTATTCTGTGTCACTATTTCTTTTTTTTCCCTGTTGTATTGGAATAGATATTTTTAGGTTTAGAATTTACTCATATATACAGAATAATTGGCATTCATATTAGTGAATATAATGTCGATAAGAAAAAGTAATTTACTAGCTAGAATGGTGTTATATCCTAGATAACTCCTTACCCCGTTTTTAATTTTTGTGAACCATAATAATTTCCTTTTTTACACCTGTACAAAATATTTAATAGAATTCCTTTTTGGGCTTCCAATTACGTTAGTTTTCATGTGGGCTAACTAAAATTATTGCATTACTGCATGCATAATGAACAAAAGGGATTATCATTGTGTTGCATGCAAGTTGACGTTATAGTATCTTTTCTGAATTTTTAATCTTTGGTTTATCATTGCGGTGCATGCAAGTTGACGTAATTGTATCTTTTCTGAATTTTTAAGCTTTGGTTTTCTTATTTTCAACCATGATATGTTGTCATGATTAGGTATAGACCGTAGTGTTAGAGTGAAAAATTTGTTTTGTTGACTTTAAGACTTAGAATGAAAATTATCAATTTTCTACCGATGCTTGCTGCAAACTTTCACTTCAATTACATACAGGCTGAATGACCTTGTTTTACATTTGGAAATACTAAACTTCATGAAGCTTGCTTGATTTTGGCGATTAATGAGTTGTTCATCCGTGCCAGCTTACATGTCACCCTTACTTCTACGTCCTCTCCTAGCTGATGATTGTGAAATTAAAAATGATTTTAATATGGGAGGTGATAATTCTCTTCAACTTATGCTGGCTGCTGCTGCAGCTAACCATGCCCAAGCAATATTTTGGGGTAAGAGACACCAATGATCTTATTCTCTTACAAGTGCATTTTATGTGGCTTCTTTTAGATAACTACCTCTGGCTTACTTAGAAAATTAGATTTGAAGGACACCACGTACATAAAACACAGCAGATAAATCTTATAATATTGTAATTATTATAAAAGAGAGTTTATAATTTTATATGAAAATAAACAGCATCACTCAAAATAATAAACATCATAACCCCAAAATAAACGTCATATTGTGATTGTTGAGTTCCACTAGTATTAATGCATTCTTAATCCAATCATTTATCTATAAGATATATCATGCCTTTTGATAATAAATATTAATTTATTAACAAAATATGTAAAGTATTTAGCTCATAATATGTTACAAAGCTAGGTAATCATGAATCTTTGTTTTCATGTTTCACCTAATATTAAGATATATGAATGGTATTTCACTAACCATATTTAATATAAAGTAAAAACTTTAGGATTTATTTATTTGTTTTTAAATTTTTAATAAAATTTATTATTAACTAGTACTCTAGTTTATTTATACGAGACTATTATTATATTAAATATAAATTAGAGGTCATACACATTATAAAGTTAAAAAGTTATATATATATATATATATATATATATATATATATATATTAACAAAATATGTGAATTATTTTATTAGCTCATAATGTTGTGCATAAATTATCATATAGTGTTTTTTGTTATAGGTTTAACAATTATTGCATAATTTTATTGCATATTACACATCATCTTTATGAACCAATAGTAATCTTCTTGGATTTCTAAATTACCTAATATTAAGAGACATGTTTTATCAATGATATTCCATCTATCCATATTTTTTTTTGAATTGTTAAATAATTATTTCATTCAATTTAATATATCTATTTATAGTTTATACTTGTGATTTTATGTACTGTGAGTTATTATAATATTATTTATTTATTTTTAACATTTTTAATAATATTTATGTGTAACTTGTAGGCGTGAGTTTATTTATATGATATTATTACTGCATCAAATATATATTTGGAAATTATTATGTGCAATGCATGAAATGATTTACTCTGGAACTTTATCACGTACTTTTACACAATAGTTAAAATTATTGAAACAAAATAAGCATAACAAATTTAGTATTTTGTAAGGAGAATAATAATAGCATCACCTAATGTTAAGATACATGTTTTATCAATCATATTTCATGCACCCATATTTTTTTTTTAATTTTTAAATATTTATTTCATTCAATTTAATATATCTATTTATTGTTTCTATTTATATGTGAGTCATGAAACCTAAAGATAAAACTTTAGGAGTTATTTATTTGTTTTTAGAGTTTATTTATGAGATTATTACCATATTAAATATATATTTTTAAATTATTCTTTATAATGACATTTATCATATGTGGTATCTAATGTTACGTAGTGTGATCGCATGAAATGATTTCTTCGTTATCACGTACTTTTATACAATAGTTAAAATTATTTAAAAAAAAGCATTAAGGTTAGTATTTTGTAAGTAGAATAATAATGGTAATGATATTGAACTTACGAAAGATGATATAATTATATTTGATGATCTAGTTTAACAATATAAATTTCTGGTATGAATGGTGGTAGGTAAATGAGTAATTTTTGTGTTGAGATAAATTACGAAATTTTAACAAAATATTTTAAGTGTTTTATTAACTCATAATTTTGTCCATAAGTTATCATATAGTGTTTTTTTTGTTGTAGGTTTAATAATTATTTGCATAATTTTATTGCATATTATATATCATCTCTATGAACCAATAATCCTATGTATTTCAATCTTGGTTTTCTATCACCTAATATTAAGATACATGTTTTATCAATCATATTTCATCCACCCATATTTTTTTTTGAATTTTTAAATATTTATTTCATTCAATTTAATATATCTATTTATTGTTTCTACTTATATGTGAGTTATGAAACATAAAGATAAAACTTTAGTAGTTATTTATGAGATTATTACCATATTAAATATATATTTAGAAATTATTCTTTGTGACATTGATCATATTAGGTATCTAATGTTATGTAGTGTGATCCCATGAAATGATTAATTTGTTATCACGTACTTTTATAAAATATTTAAAATAATTTAAATATGTTCTATTTTTAATTATGTTTATCCATATATATATATATGAGTTTTATTTAAGTTTTATAAATTGTAACGTTTGTTTTGTATTATCTTTTGTTTTAGTAAGTGGATTATTTGTTGTTTTAAGATTTATTATTTTTTTATGTATATTGTCTATTTATTTGAAAGTATTGTTTTACTATTTGTCTTATTCGTTTTATTTTTATTTATGGTTTTATTTATATTTTATCAATTTTAACGTTTGTTGTTCGTAATATTTTGTTTTAAGTTTTACTATTTTTTATGTTCTATTTATCTAATATTTTTTTTAATATGTTTTATGTGTAATATTTTTTATTATTTTTATCCGTATAGATAAGAGTTTTATTTAAATTTTACTTGTCATACGTATATGTTGTCTATTTATGTGTGTTTTACTATTTGTCTTATTCGTTTTATTTTTATTTATGGTTTTATTTATATTTTATCAATTTTAACGTTTGTTGTTCGTAATATTTTGTTTTAAGTTTTACTATTTTTTATGTTCTATTTATCTAATATTTTTTTAATATGTTTTATATGTTATATTTTTTATTATTTTTATCCGTATAGATAAGAGTTTTATTTAAATTTTACTTGTCATATGTATATGTTGCTATTTATGTGTATGTTATACATTCTATTTTTAATTATGTATATATTGTATTTATCGGATTTAGTAAGTGTGTTATTTGTTGTTTTAAGTTTTACTATTTTTTATTTATATATTGTCTATTTATCTCATAGTATTGGCTTACTAGTCTATATGTTTTCATTTCATATGAAATTATTGTTTTATTATGTGTGTTATGTGTTTTATTTTTAATTATTTTTATCTATATATATAAGAGTTTTATTTAAATTTAATCAATTCTAATGTTTGTTTTCTATAATCTTTTGCTTTTAGTTTTACTAGTTTTTACGTATATGTTGTTTATTTGTCTGAAATTATTATTTATTAAGTGTGCTATACGTTCTATTTTTAATTATGTTTATCAATATATATGAGTTTTATTTAAGTTTTATAAACTGTAACATTTCTTGTGTATTATTTTTTGTTTTAAGTTTTACTATTTTTTACGTATTTATTTTTTATTTATCTGATAGTATTGTTTTAATTTGTGTGTTATTTTTTGTTTTAAGTTTTACTATTTTTTATGTATATATTGTCTATTTATTTGAAAGTATTGTTTTATTAGGTGTCTTTTTCGTTTTATTTTTAATTATGTGTTTTATTTATGTTTTATTAATTTTAATGTTTCTTGAGTATTATGTTTTGTTTTTAGTTTTACTATCTTTATATTTTATTTATCTGATATTATTTTTTTAATATGTGTCTTATGTGTTTTATTGTTATACATATAGATAAGGGTTTTATTTCAGTTTTAATTGTGATAAGTATATGTTGTATATTTATCTGTGTGTTATACGTTTTATTTTTAATTATGTTTATCCATATATATAAGTTTTATTTAAATTTTATATATTGTAACGTTTGTTGTGTATTATATTTTGTTTTAAGTTTTACTATTCTTTACGTATATGTTGTATTTATGTGATATTATTGTTTTAGTAAATGTGTTAATTGTTGTTTTAAGTTTTCTATTTTTTTTATGTATAAATTATAGTTTTACTATGTGTCTTATTCGTTTTATTTTTAATTATATGTTTTATTTTTGTTTTATTAATTTTAACGTTTGTTTTGTATTATCTTTTTTTTTAAGTTTTACTATTCTTTATATTCTATTTATCTGATGTTATTTTTTTAATATGTGTCTTATGTGTTTTATTGTTATACATATAGATAAGAATTTTATTTAAGTTTTACTTGTCATACGTATATGTTGTCTATTTATCTGTGTGTTATACGTTCTATTTTTAATTATGTATATTCATAGATATAGGTTTTATTTAAATTTTATAAATTGTAACGTTTGTTGTGTATTATATTTTGTTTTAAGTTTTACTATTCTTTACGTATATGTTGTATTTATGTGATAGTATTTTTTTAGTAAATGTGTTAATTGTTGTTTTAAGTTTTTTATTTTTTTATGTATATATTGTCTATTAATCTCATAGTGTTGTCTTACTAGTATTTAATCGTATATGTTGTTATTTTATATGAAATTATTGTTTTATTAAGGGTGTTATGCGTTTTATTTTTAATTATTTTTTCTATAATCTTTTGCTTTAAGTTTTACTAGTCTTTATGTATATGTTGTTTATTTGTCTGAAATTATTGTTTTGTTATGTGTGCTAACGTTATATTTTTAATTATGTTTATCTATGTATATGAGTTTTATTGAAGTTTTATAAATTGTAACGTTTGTTGTGCAATCTGTTGTTTTAAGTTTTACTATTCTTTACGTATATATTTTTTATTTATCTGATAGTATTGTTTTAATATGTGTGTTATTTATTGTTTTAAGTTTTTCTATTTTTTATATATTTATTGTCTATTCATTTGAAAGTATTGTTTTACTATGTGTCTTATTCGTTTTATATTTAATTATGTGTTTTATTTATATTTTATTAATTTTAACGTTTGTTGTGTATTATCTTTTGTTTTAAGTTTTACTATTATTTATATTCTATTTATCTGATATTATTTTTTTTGATATTTATCTTATGTGTTTTATTGTTATACATATATATAAGAGTTATTTAAGTTTTACTTGTCATACGTATATGTTGTCTATTTATGTGTGTTATACGTTCTATTTTTAATTATGTTATTCATATATATAAGTTTTATTTAAATTTTATAAATTTTAACGTTTGTTGTGTATTATATTTTGTTTTATGTTTTACTATTCTTTACGTATATGTTGTATTTATGTGATAGTATTGTTTTAGTAAATGTGTTAATTGTTGTTTTAAGTTTTCTATTTTTTTTGTATATATTGTCTATTTATTTGAAAGTATTGTTTTACTATGTGTCTTATTCGTTTTATTTTTAATTATGTGTTTTATTTTTGTTTTATTAATTTTAACGTTTGTTTTGTATTATCTTTTGTTTTATGTTTTACTATTATTTATATTCTATTTATCTGATATTATTTTTTTAATATGTGTCTTATGTGTTTTATTGTTATACATATAGATAAGAGTTTTATTTAAGTTTTACTTGTCATACGTATATGTTGTCTATTTATGTGTGTTATACGTTCTATTTTTAATTATGTTTATCCATATATATAAGTTTTATTTAAATTTTATAAATTGTAACATTTGTGGTGTATTATATTTTGTTTTAAATTTTACTATTCTTTACGTATATGTTGTATTTATCTCATAGTATTGTTTTAGTAAGTGTGTTAATTGTTGTTTTAAGTTTTCTATTTTTTATGTATATATTGTCTATTTATTTGAAAGTATTGTTTTACTATGTGTCTTATTTGTTTTATTTTTAATTATGGGTTTTATTTATATTTTATCAATTTTAACGTTTGTTTTCGTAATATTTTGTTTTAAGTTTTACTATTCTTTATGTTCTATTTATATGATATTATTTTTTTAATATGTCTTATGTGTTATATTTTTAATTATTTTTATCTGTATAGATAAGAGTTTTATTTAAGTTTTACTTGTCATACGTATATGTTGTCTATTTATCTGTGTGCTCTACGTTCTATTTTTAATTATGTTTGTCTATATATATGAGTTTTATTTAAGTTTTATAAACTGTAACGTTTGTTATGTATTATCTTTTCTTTTAAGTTTTACTATTCTTTACGTATATATTTTCTATTTATCTCATAGTATTGTTTTAATATGTGTGTTATTTAATGTTTTAAGTTTTTCTATTTTTTATATATTTATTGTCTATTCATTTGAAAGTATTGTTTTATTGTGTGTGTTATTCGTTTTATATTTAATTATGTGTTTTATTTATATTTTATTAATTTTAACGTTTGTTGTGTATTATCTTTTGTTTTAAGTTTTACTATTATTTATATTCTATTTATCTGATATTATTTTTTTAATATGTGTCTTATGTGTTTTATTGTTATACATATAGATAAGAGTTTTATTTAAGTTTTACTTGTCATACGTATATGTTGTCTATTTATGTGTGTTATACGTTCTATTTTTAATTATGTTTATCCATATATATAAGTTTTATTTAAATTTTATAAATTGTAACATTTGTGGTGTATTATATTTTGTTTTAAATTTTACTATTCTTTACGTATATGTTGTATTTATCTCATAGTATTGTTTTAGTAAGTGTGTTAATTGTTGTTTTAAGTTTTCTATTTTTTATGTATATATTGTCTATTTATTTGAAAGTATTGTTTTACTATGTGTCTTATTTGTTTTATTTTTAATTATAGGTTTTATTTATATTTTATCAATTTTAACGTTTGTTGTTCGTAATATTTTGTTTTAAGTTTTACTATTCTTTATGTTCTATTTATATGATATTATTTTTTTAATATGTCTTATGTTTTATATTTTTAATTATTTTTATCTGTATAGATAAGAGTTTTATTTAAGTTTTACTTGTCATACGTATATGTTGTCTATTTATCTGTGTGCTCTACGTTCTATTTTTAATTATGTTTGTCTATATATATGAGTTTTATTTAAGTTTTATAAACTGTAACGTTTGTTGTGTATTATCTTTTCTTTTAAGTTTTACTATTCTTTACGTATATATTTTCTATTTATCTGATAGTATTGTTTTAATATGTGTGTTATTTATTGTTTTAAGTTTTTCTATTTTTTATATATTTATTGTCTATTCATTTGAAAGTATTGTTTTACTATGTGTCTTATTCGTTTTATTTTTAATTATGTGTTTTATTTATGTTTTATTAATTTTAACGTTTGTTGTTTATTATCTGTTGTTTTAAGTTTTACTATTCTTTGTATTCTATTTATTTGATATTATTTTTGTAATATGTGTCTTATGTGTTTTATTGTTATACTTATAGATATGAGTTTTATTTAAGTTTTACTTGTCATACGTATATGTTGTCTATTTATCTGTGTGCTCTACGTTCTATTTTTAATTATGTTTATCCATATATATAAGTTTTATTTAAATTTTATAAATTATAACGTTTGTTGTGTATTATCTTTTGTTTTAAGTTTTACTATTATTTATATTCTATTTATCTGATATTATTTTTTTAATATGTGTCTTATGTGTTTTATTGTTATACATATAGATAAGAGTTTTATTTAAGTTTTACTTGTAAAACGTATATGTTGTCTATTTATCTGTGTGTTATACGTTCTATTTTTAATTATGTTTATCCATATATATAAGTTTTATTTAAATTTTATAAATTGTAATGTTTGTTGTGTATTATATTTTGTTTTAAGTTTTATTATTCTTTACGTATATGTTGTATTTATCTCATAGTATTGTTTTAGTAAGTGTGTTAATTGTTGTTTTAAGTTTTCTATTTTTTTATGTATATATTGTGTATTTATTTGAAAGTATTGTTTTACGTGTCTTATTCGTTTTATTTTTAATTATGGGTTTTATTTATATTTTATCAATTTTAACGTTTGTTGTTCGTAATATTTTGTTTTAAGTTTTACTATTCTTTATGTTCTATTTATATGATATTATTTTTTTAATATGTCTTATGTGTTATATTTTTAATTATTTTTATCTGTATAGTTAAGAGTTTTATTTAAGTTTTACCTGTCATACGTATATGTTGTCTATTTATCTGTGTGCTATACGTTTTATTTTTAATTATGTTTGTCTATATATATGAGTTTTATTTAAGTTTTATAAACTAACTTTTGTTGTGTATTATCTTTTGTTTTAAGTTTTACTATTCTTTACGTATATATTTTCTATTTATCTGATAGTATTGTTTTAGTTTGTGTGTTATTTTTTGTTTTAAGTTTTAGTATTTTTTATGTATATATTGTCTATTTATTTGAAAGTATTGTTTTACTATGTGTTTTATTTATGTTTTATTAATTTTAATGTTTGTTGAGTATTATGTTTTGTTTTTAGTTTTACTATCTTTATATTTTATTTATCTGATTTTATTTTTTTAATATGTGTCTTATGTGTTTTATTGTTATACATATAGATAAGAGTTTTATTTCAGTTTTAATTGTGATAAGTATATGTTGTCTATTTATCTGTGTGTTATACGTTCTATTTTTAATTATGTTTATCCATATATATAAGTTTTATTTAAATTTTATAAATTGTAACGTTTGTTTTGTATTATATTTTGTTTTAAGTTTTACTATTCTTTACGTATATGTTGTATTTATGTGATAGTATTGTTTTAGTAAATGTGTTAATTGTTGTTTTAAGTTTTCTATTTTTTATGTATAAATTGTCTATTTATTTGAAAGTATTGTTTTACTATGTGTCTTATTCTTTTTATTTTTAATTATGTGTTTTATTTTTGTTTTATTAATTTTAACGTTTGTTTTGTATTATCTTTTTTTTTTAAGTTTTATTATTCTTTATATTCTATTTATCTGATGTTATTTTTTTAATATGTGTCTTATGTGTTTTATTGTTATACATATAGATAAGAGTTTTATTTAAGTTTTACTTGTCATACGTATGTGTTGTCTATTTATCTGTGTTATATGTTCTATTTTTAATTATGTTTATCCATATATATAGGTTTTATTTAAATTTTATAAATTGTAACGTTTGTTGTGTATTATATTTTGTTTTAAGTTTTACTATTCTTTACGTATATGTTGTATTTATGTGATAGTATTGTTTTAGTAAATGTGGTAATTGTTGTTTTAAGTTTTCTATTTTTTATGTATATATTGTCTATTTATCTCATAGTGTTGTCTTACTAGTATTTACGTATATGTTGTTATTTTATATGAAATTATTGTTTTATTAAGGGTGTTATGCGTTTTATTTTTAATTATTTTTTTCTGTATACATAAGAGTTTTATTTAAAATTAATCAATTCTAATGTTTGTTTTTTATAATCTTTTGTATTAAGTTTTACGAGTCTTCACATATATGTTGTTTATTTGTCTGAAATTATTGTTTTGTTATGTGTGCTAACGTTATATTTTTAATTATGTTTATCTATGTATATGAGTTTTATTGAAGTTTTATAAATTGTAACGTTTGTTGTCAAATCTGTTGTTTTAAGTTTTACTATTCTTTACGTATATATTTTCTATTTATCTGATAGTATTGTTTTAATATGTGTGTAATTTATTCTTTTAAATTTTTCTATTTTTTATATATTTATTGTCTATTCATTTCAAAGTATTGTTTTACTATGTGTCTTATTCTTTTTATATTTAATTATGTGTTTTATTTATATTTTATTAATTTTAACGTTTGTTGTGTATTATCTTTTGTTTTAAGTTTTACTATTATTTATATTCTATTTATCTGATATTATTTTTTTAATATGTGTCTTTTGTGTTTTATTGTTATACATATAGATAAGAGTTTTATTTAAGTTTTACTTGTCATACGTATATGTTGTCTATTTATGTGTGTGTTATACGTTCTATTTTTAATTATGTTATTCATATATATAAGTTTTATTTAAATTTTATAAATTTTAACGTTTGTTGTGTATTATATTTTGTTTTATGTTTTACTATTCTTTACGTATATGTTGTATTTATGTGATAGTATTGTTTTAGTAAATGTGTTAATTGTTGTTTTAAGTTTTCTATTTTTTATGTATAAATTGTCTATTTATTTGAAAGTATTGTTTTACTATGTGTCTTATTCTTTTTATTTTTAATTATGTGTTTTATTTTTGTTTTATTAATTTTAACGTTTGTTTTGTATTATCTTTTTTTTTTAAGTTTTATTATTCTTTATATTCTATTTATCTGATGTTATTTTTTTAATATGTGTCTTATGTGTTTTATTGTTATACATATATATAAGAGTTTTATTTAAGTTTTACTTGTCATACGTATGTGTTGTCTATTTATCTGTGTTATATGTTCTATTTTTAATTATGTTTATCCATATATATAGGTTTTATTTAAATTTTATAAATTGTAACGTTTGTTGTGTATTATATTTTGTTTTAAGTTTTACTATTCTTTACGTATATGTTGTATTTATGTGATAGTATTGTTTTAGTAAATGTGGTAATTGTTGTTTTAAGTTTTCTATTTTTTATGTATATATTGTCTATTTATCTCATAGTGTTGTCTTACTAGTATTTACGTATATGTTGTTATTTTATATGAAATTATTGTTTTATTAAGGGTGTTATGCGTTTTATTTTTAATTATTTTTTTCTGTATACATAAGAGTTTTATTTAAAATTAATCAATTCTAATGTTTGTTTTTTATAATCTTTTGTATTAAGTTTTACGAGTCTTCACATATATGTTGTTTATTTGTCTGAAATTATTGTTTTGTTATGTGTGCTAACGTTATATTTTTAATTATGTTTATCTATGTATATGAGTTTTATTGAAGTTTTATAAATTGTAACGTTTGTTGTCAAATCTGTTGTTTTAAGTTTTACTATTCTTTACGTATATATTTTCTATTTATCTGATAGTATTGTTTTAATATGTGTGTTATTTATTCTTTTAAATTTTTCTATTTTTTATATATTTATTGTCTATTCATTTCAAAGTATTGTTTTACTATGTGTCTTATTCTTTTTATATTTAATTATGTGTTTTATTTATATTTTATTAATTTTAACGTTTGTTGTGTATTATCTTTTGTTTTAAGTTTTACTATTATTTATATTCTATTTATCTGATATTATTTTTTTTAATATGTGTCTTTTGTGTTTTATTGTTATACATATAGATAAGAGTTTTATTTAAGTTTTACTTGTCATACGTATATGTTGTCTATTTATGTGTGTGTTATACGTTCTATTTTTAATTATGTTATTCATATATATAAGTTTTATTTAAATTTTATAAATTTTAACGTTTGTTGTGTATTATATTTTGTTTTATGTTTTACTATTCTTTACGTATATGTTGTATTTATGTGATAGTATTGTTTTAGTAAATGTGTTAATTGTTGTTTTAAGTTTTCTATTTTTTTATGTATATATTGTCTATTTATTTGAAAGTATTGTTTTACTATGTGTCTTATTCGTTTTATTTTTAATTATGTGTTTTATTTTTGTTTTATTAATTTTAACGTTTGTTTTGTATTATCTTTTGTTTTAAGTTTTACTATTATTTATATTCTATTTATCTGATATTATTTTTTTAATATGTGTCTTATGTGTTTTATTGTTATACATATAGATAAGAATTTTATTTAAGTTTTATTGTCATACGTATATGTTGTCTATTTATGTATGTGTTATACGTTCTATTTTTAATTATGTTTATCCATATATATAAGTTTTATATAAATTTTATAAATTGTAACATTTGTGGTGTATTATATTTTGTTTTAAATTTTACTATTCTTTACGTATATGTGTATTTATCTCATAGTATTGTTTTAGTAAGTGTGTTAATTGTTGTTTTAAGTTTTCTATTTTTTATGTATATATTGTCTATTTATTTGAAAGTATTGTTTTACTATGTGTCTTATTCGTTTTATTTTTAATTATGGGTTTTATTTATATTTTATCAATTTTAACGTTTGTTGTTCGTAATATTAAGTTTTACTATTCTTTATGTTCTATTTATATGATATTATTTTTTTAATATGTCTTATGTGTTATATTTTTAATTATTTTTATCGGTATAGTTAAGAGTTTTAATTAAGTTTTGCTTTTCATACGTATATGTTGTCTATTTATCTGTGTGCTATACGTTCTATTTTTAATTATGTTTGTCTATATATATGAGTTTTATTTAAGTTTTATAAACTGTAACGTTTGTTGTGTATTATCTTTTGTTTTAAGTTTTACTATTGTTTACATATATATTTTCTATTTATCTCATAGTATTGTTTTGGTTTGTGTGTTATTTTTTGTTATAAGTTTTCTATTTTTTATGTATATATTGTCTATTTATTTGAAAGTATTGTTTTACTATGTGTCTTATTTGTTTTATTTTTAATTATAGGTTTTATTTATATTTTATCAATTTTAACGTTTGTTGTTCGTAATATTTTGTTTTAAGTTTTACTATTCTTTATGTTCTATTTATATGATATTATTTTTTTAATATGTCTTATGTTTTATATTTTTAATTATTTTTATCTGTATAGATAAGAGTTTTATTTAAGTTTTACTTGTCATACGTATATGTTGTCTATTTATCTGTGTGCTCTACGTTCTATTTTTAATTATGTTTGTCTATATATATGAGTTTTATTTAAGTTTTATAAACTGTAACGTTTGTTGTGTATTATCTTTTCTTTTAAGTTTTACTATTCTTTACGTATATATTTTCTATTTATCTCATAGTATTGTTTTAATATGTGTGTTATTTATTGTTTTAAGTTTTTCTATTTTTTATATATTTATTGTCTATTCATTTGAAAGTATTGTTTTACTATGTGTCTTATTCGTTTTATTTTTAATTATGTGTTTTATTTATGTTTTATTAATTTTAACGTTTGTTGTTTATTATCTGTTGTTTTAAGTTTTACTATTCTTTGTATTCTATTTATTTGATATTATTTTTGTAATATGTGTCTTATGTGTTTTATTGTTATACTTATAGATAAGAGTTTTATTTAAGTTTTACTTGTCATACGTATATGTTGTCTATTTATCTGTGTGCTCTACGTTCTATTTTTAATTATGTTTATCCATATATATAAGTTTTATTTAAATTTTATAAATTATAACGTTTGTTGTGTATTATCTTTTGTTTTAAGTTTTACTATTATTTATATTCTATTTATCTGATATTATTTTTTTAATATGTGTCTTATGTGTTTTATTGTTATACATATAGATAAGAGTTTTATTTAAGTTTTACTTGTAAAACGTATATGTTGTCTATTTATCTGTGTGTTATACGTTCTATTTTTAATTATGTTTATCCATATATATAAGTTTTATTTAAATTTTATAAATTGTAATGTTTGTTGTGTATTATATTTTGTTTTAAGTTTTATTATTCTTTACGTATATGTTGTATTTATCTCATAGTATTGTTTTAGTAAGTGTGTTAATTGTTGTTTTAAGTTTTCTATTTTTTTATGTATATATTGTGTATTTATTTGAAAGTATTGTTTTACGTGTCTTATTCGTTTTATTTTTAATTATGGGTTTTATTTATATTTTATCAATTTTAACGTTTGTTGTTCGTAATATTTTGTTTTAAGTTTTACTATTCTTTATGTTCTATTTATATGATATTATTTTTTTAATATGTCTTATGTGTTATATTTTTAATTATTTTTATCTGTATAGTTAAGAGTTTTATTTAAGTTTTACCTGTCATACGTATATGTTGTCTATTTATCTGTGTGCTATACGTTTTATTTTTAATTATGTTTGTCTATATATATGAGTTTTATTTAAGTTTTATAAACTAACTTTTGTTGTGTATTATCTTTTGTTTTAAGTTTTACTATTCTTTACGTATATATTTTCTATTTATCTGATAGTATTGTTTTAGTTTGTGTGTTATTTTTTGTTTTAAGTTTTAGTATTTTTTATGTATATATTGTCTATTTATTTGAAAGTATTGTTTTACTATGTGTTTTATTTATGTTTTATTAATTTTAATGTTTGTTGAGTATTATGTTTTGTTTTTAGTTTTACTATCTTTATATTTTATTTATCTGATTTTATTTTTTTAATATGTGTCTTATGTGTTTTATTGTTATACATATAGATAAGAGTTTTATTTCAGTTTTAATTGTGATAAGTATATGTTGTCTATTTATCTGTGTGTTATACGTTCTATTTTTAATTATGTTTATCCATATATATAAGTTTTATTTAAATTTTATAAATTGTAACGTTTGTTTTGTATTATATTTTGTTTTAAGTTTTACTATTCTTTACGTATATGTTGTATTTATGTGATAGTATTGTTTTAGTAAATGTGTTAATTGTTGTTTTAAGTTTTCTATTTTTTATGTATAAATTGTCTATTTATTTGAAAGTATTGTTTTACTATGTGTCTTATTCTTTTTATTTTTAATTATGTGTTTTATTTTTGTTTTATTAATTTTAACGTTTGTTTTGTATTATCTTTTTTTTTTAAGTTTTATTATTCTTTATATTCTATTTATCTGATGTTATTTTTTTAATATGTGTCTTATGTGTTTTATTGTTATACATATAGATAAGAGTTTTATTTAAGTTTTACTTGTCATACGTATGTGTTGTCTATTTATCTGTGTTATATGTTCTATTTTTAATTATGTTTATCCATATATATAGGTTTTATTTAAATTTTATAAATTGTAACGTTTGTTGTGTATTATATTTTGTTTTAAGTTTTACTATTCTTTACGTATATGTTGTATTTATGTGATAGTATTGTTTTAGTAAATGTGGTAATTGTTGTTTTAAGTTTTCTATTTTTTATGTATATATTGTCTATTTATCTCATAGTGTTGTCTTACTAGTATTTACGTATATGTTGTTATTTTATATGAAATTATTGTTTTATTAAGGGTGTTATGCGTTTTATTTTTAATTATTTTTTTCTGTATACATAAGAGTTTTATTTAAAATTAATCAATTCTAATGTTTGTTTTTTATAATCTTTTGTATTAAGTTTTACGAGTCTTCACATATATGTTGTTTATTTGTCTGAAATTATTGTTTTGTTATGTGTGCTAACGTTATATTTTTAATTATGTTTATCTATGTATATGAGTTTTATTGAAGTTTTATAAATTGTAACGTTTGTTGTCAAATCTGTTGTTTTAAGTTTTACTATTCTTTACGTATATATTTTCTATTTATCTGATAGTATTGTTTTAATATGTGTGTAATTTATTCTTTTAAATTTTTCTATTTTTTATATATTTATTGTCTATTCATTTCAAAGTATTGTTTTACTATGTGTCTTATTCTTTTTATATTTAATTATGTGTTTTATTTATATTTTATTAATTTTAACGTTTGTTGTGTATTATCTTTTGTTTTAAGTTTTACTATTATTTATATTCTATTTATCTGATATTATTTTTTTAATATGTGTCTTTTGTGTTTTATTGTTATACATATAGATAAGAGTTTTATTTAAGTTTTACTTGTCATACGTATATGTTGTCTATTTATGTGTGTGTTATACGTTCTATTTTTAATTATGTTATTCATATATATAAGTTTTATTTAAATTTTATAAATTTTAACGTTTGTTGTGTATTATATTTTGTTTTATGTTTTACTATTCTTTACGTATATGTTGTATTTATGTGATAGTATTGTTTTAGTAAATGTGTTAATTGTTGTTTTAAGTTTTCTATTTTTTATGTATAAATTGTCTATTTATTTGAAAGTATTGTTTTACTATGTGTCTTATTCTTTTTATTTTTAATTATGTGTTTTATTTTTGTTTTATTAATTTTAACGTTTGTTTTGTATTATCTTTTTTTTTTAAGTTTTATTATTCTTTATATTCTATTTATCTGATGTTATTTTTTTAATATGTGTCTTATGTGTTTTATTGTTATACATATATATAAGAGTTTTATTTAAGTTTTACTTGTCATACGTATGTGTTGTCTATTTATCTGTGTTATATGTTCTATTTTTAATTATGTTTATCCATATATATAGGTTTTATTTAAATTTTATAAATTGTAACGTTTGTTGTGTATTATATTTTGTTTTAAGTTTTACTATTCTTTACGTATATGTTGTATTTATGTGATAGTATTGTTTTAGTAAATGTGGTAATTGTTGTTTTAAGTTTTCTATTTTTTATGTATATATTGTCTATTTATCTCATAGTGTTGTCTTACTAGTATTTACGTATATGTTGTTATTTTATATGAAATTATTGTTTTATTAAGGGTGTTATGCGTTTTATTTTTAATTATTTTTTTCTGTATACATAAGAGTTTTATTTAAAATTAATCAATTCTAATGTTTGTTTTTTATAATCTTTTGTATTAAGTTTTACGAGTCTTCACATATATGTTGTTTATTTGTCTGAAATTATTGTTTTGTTATGTGTGCTAACGTTATATTTTTAATTATGTTTATCTATGTATATGAGTTTTATTGAAGTTTTATAAATTGTAACGTTTGTTGTCAAATCTGTTGTTTTAAGTTTTACTATTCTTTACGTATATATTTTCTATTTATCTGATAGTATTGTTTTAATATGTGTGTTATTTATTCTTTTAAATTTTTCTATTTTTTATATATTTATTGTCTATTCATTTCAAAGTATTGTTTTACTATGTGTCTTATTCTTTTTATATTTAATTATGTGTTTTATTTATATTTTATTAATTTTAACGTTTGTTGTGTATTATCTTTTGTTTTAAGTTTTACTATTATTTATATTCTATTTATCTGATATTATTTTTTTAATATGTGTCTTTTGTGTTTTATTGTTATACATATAGATAAGAGTTTTATTTAAGTTTTACTTGTCATACGTATATGTTGTCTATTTATGTGTGTGTTATACGTTCTATTTTTAATTATGTTATTCATATATATAAGTTTTATTTAAATTTTATAAATTTTAACGTTTGTTGTGTATTATATTTTGTTTTATGTTTTACTATTCTTTACGTATATGTTGTATTTATGTGATAGTATTGTTTTAGTAAATGTGTTAATTGTTGTTTTAAGTTTTCTATTTTTTTATGTATATATTGTCTATTTATTTGAAAGTATTGTTTTACTATGTGTCTTATTCGTTTTATTTTTAATTATGTGTTTTATTTTTGTTTTATTAATTTTAACGTTTGTTTTGTATTATCTTTTGTTTTAAGTTTTACTATTATTTATATTCTATTTATCTGATATTATTTTTTTAATATGTGTCTTATGTGTTTTATTGTTATACATATAGATAAGAATTTTATTTAAGTTTTATTGTCATACGTATATGTTGTCTATTTATGTATGTGTTATACGTTCTATTTTTAATTATGTTTATCCATATATATAAGTTTTATATAAATTTTATAAATTGTAACATTTGTGGTGTATTATATTTTGTTTTAAATTTTACTATTCTTTACGTATATGTGTATTTATCTCATAGTATTGTTTTAGTAAGTGTGTTAATTGTTGTTTTAAGTTTTCTATTTTTTATGTATATATTGTCTATTTATTTGAAAGTATTGTTTTACTATGTGTCTTATTCGTTTTATTTTTAATTATGGGTTTTATTTATATTTTATCAATTTTAACGTTTGTTGTTCGTAATATTAAGTTTTACTATTCTTTATGTTCTATTTATATGATATTATTTTTTTAATATGTCTTATGTGTTATATTTTTAATTATTTTTATCGGTATAGTTAAGAGTTTTAATTAAGTTTTGCTTTTCATACGTATATGTTGTCTATTTATCTGTGTGCTATACGTTCTATTTTTAATTATGTTTGTCTATATATATGAGTTTTATTTAAGTTTTATAAACTGTAACGTTTGTTGTATATTATCTTTTGTTTTAAGTTTTACTATTGTTTACATATATATTTTCTATTTATCTCATAGTATTGTTTTGGTTTGTGTGTTATTTTTTGTTATAAGTTTTAGAATTTTTTATGTATATATTGTCTATTTATTTGAATGTATTGTTTTACTATGTGTCTTATTCGTTTTATTTTTAATTATGTGTTTTATTTATATTTTATCAATTTTAACGTTTGTTGTTCGTAATTTTAAGGTTTACTATTCTTTATGTTCTATTTATATGATATAATTTTTTTAATATGTCTTATGTGTTATATTTTTAATTATTTTTATCTGTATAGTTAAGAGTTTTATTTAAGTTTTGCTTGTCATACGTATATGTTGTCTATTTATCTGTGTGCTATACGTTCTATTTTTAATTATGTTTGTCTATATATATGAGTTTTATTTAAGTTTTATAAACTGTAACGTTTGTTGTGTATTATCTTTTCTTTTAAGTTTTACTATTCTTTACGTATATATTTTCTATTTATCTGATAGTATTGTTTTAGTTTGTGTGTTATTTTTTGTTTTAAGTTTTAGTATTTTTTATGTATATATTGTCTATTTATTTGAAAGTATTGTTTTACTATGTGTTTTATTTATGTTTTATTAATTTTAATGTTTGTTGAGTATTATGTTTTGTTTTTAGTTTTACTATCTTTATATTTTATTTATCTGATTTTATTTTTTTAATATGTGTCTTATGTGTTTTATTGTTATACATATAGATAAGAGTTTTATTTCAGTTTTAATTGTGATAAGTATATGTTGTCTATTTATCTGTGTGTTATACGTTCTATTTTTAATTATGTTTATCCATATATATAAGTTTTATTTAAATTTTATAAATTGTAACGTTTGTTGTGTATTATATTTTGTTTTATGTTTTACTATTCTTTACGTATATGTTGTATTTATGTGATAGTATTGTTTTAGTAAATGTGTTAATTGTTGTTTTAAGTTTTCTATTTTTTTATGTATATATTGTCTATTTATTTGAAAGTATTGTTTTACTATGTGTCTTATTCGTTTTATTTTTAATTATGTGTTTTATTTTTGTTTTATTAATTTTAACGTTTGTTTTGTATTATCTTTTGTTTTAAGTTTTACTATTATTTATATTCTATTTATCTGATATTATTTTTTTAATATGTGTCTTATGTGTTTTATTGTTATACATATAGATAAGAATTTTATTTAAGTTTTATTGTCATACGTATATGTTGTCTATTTATGTATGTGTTATACGTTCTATTTTTAATTATGTTTATCCATATATATAAGTTTTATATAAATTTTATAAATTGTAACATTTGTGGTGTATTATATTTTGTTTTAAATTTTACTATTCTTTACGTATATGTGTATTTATCTCATAGTATTGTTTTAGTAAGTGTGTTAATTGTTGTTTTAAGTTTTCTATTTTTTATGTATATATTGTCTATTTATTTGAAAGTATTGTTTTACTATGTGTCTTATTCGTTTTATTTTTAATTATGGGTTTTATTTATATTTTATCAATTTTAACGTTTGTTGTTCGTAATATTAAGTTTTACTATTCTTTATGTTCTATTTATATGATATTATTTTTTTAATATGTCTTATGTGTTATATTTTTAATTATTTTTATCGGTATAGTTAAGAGTTTTAATTAAGTTTTGCTTTTCATACGTATATGTTGTCTATTTATCTGTGTGCTATACGTTCTATTTTTAATTATGTTTGTCTATATATATGAGTTTTATTTAAGTTTTATAAACTGTAACGTTTGTTGTGTATTATCTTTTGTTTTAAGTTTTACTATTGTTTACATATATATTTTCTATTTATCTCATAGTATTGTTTTGGTTTGTGTGTTATTTTTTGTTATAAGTTTTAGTATTTTTTATGTATATATTGTCTATTTATTTGAATGTATTGTTTTACTATGTGTCTTATTCGTTTTATTTTTAATTATGTGTTTTATTTATATTTTATCAATTTTAACGTTTGTTGTTCGTAATTTTAAGGTTTACTATTCTTTATGTTCTATTTATATGATATAATTTTTTTAATATGTCTTATGTGTTATATTTTTAATTATTTTTATCTGTATAGTTAAGAGTTTTATTTAAGTTTTGCTTGTCATACGTATATGTTGTCTATTTATCTGTGTGCTATACGTTCTATTTTTAATTATGTTTGTCCATATATATGAGTTTTATTTAAGTTTTATAAACTGTAACGTTTGTTGTGTATTATCTTTTCTTTTAAGTTTTACTATTCTTTACGTATATATTTTCTATTTATCTGATAGTATTGTTTTAGTTTGTGTGTTATTTTTTGTTTTAAGTTTTAGTATTTTTTATGTATATATTGTCTATTTATTTGAAAGTATTGTTTTACTATGTGTTTTATTTATGTTTTATTAATTTTAATGTTTGTTGAGTATTATGTTTTGTTTTTAGTTTTACTATCTTTATATTTTATTTATCTGATTTTATTTTTTTAATATGTGTCTTATGTGTTTTATTGTTATACATATAGATAAGAGTTTTATTTCAGTTTTAATTGTGATAAGTATATGTTGTCTATTTATCTGTGTGTTATACGTTCTATTTTTAATTATGTTTATCCATATATATAAGTTTTATTTAAATTTTATAAATTGTAACGTTTGTTTTGTATTATATTTTGTTTTAAGTTTTACTATTCTTTACGTATATGTTGTATTTATGTGATAGTATTGTTTTAGTAAATGTGTTAATTGTTGTTTTAAGTTTTCTATTTTTTATGTATAAATTGTCTATTTATTTGAAAGTATTGTTTTACTATGTGTCTTATTCTTTTTATTTTTAATTATGTGTTTTATTTTTGTTTTATTAATTTTAACGTTTGTTTTGTATTATCTTTTTTTTTTAAGTTTTATTATTCTTTATATTCTATTTATCTGATGTTATTTTTTTAATATGTGTCTTATGTGTTTTATTGTTATACATATATATAAGAGTTTTATTTAAGTTTTACTTGTCATACGTATGTGTTGTCTATTTATCTGTGTTATATGTTCTATTTTTAATTATGTTTATCCATATATATAGGTTTTATTTAAATTTTATAAATTGTAACGTTTGTTGTGTATTATATTTTGTTTTAAGTTTTACTATTCTTTACGTATATGTTGTATTTATGTGATAGTATTGTTTTAGTAAATGTGGTAATTGTTGTTTTAAGTTTTCTATTTTTTATGTATATATTGTCTATTTATCTCATAGTTTTGTCTTACTAGTATTTACGTATATGTTGTTATTTTATATGAAATTATTGTTTTATTAAGGGTGTTATGCGTTTTATTTTTAATTATTTTTTTCTGTATACATAAGAGTTTTATTTAAAATTAATCAATTCTAATGTTTGTTTTTTATAATCTTTTGTATTAAGTTTTACGAGTCTTCACATATATGTTGTTTATTTGTCTGAAATTATTGTTTTGTTATGTGTGCTAACGTTATATTTTTAATTATGTTTATCTATGTATATGAGTTTTATTGAAGTTTTATAAATTGTAACGTTTGTTGTCAAATCTGTTGTTTTAAGTTTTACTATTCTTTACGTATATATTTTCTATTTATCTGATAGTATTGTTTTAATATGTGTGTTATTTATTCTTTTAAATTTTTCTATTTTTTATATATTTATTGTCTATTCATTTCAAAGTATTGTTTTACTATGTGTCTTATTCTTTTTATATTTAATTATGTGTTTTATTTATATTTTATTAATTTTAACGTTTGTTGTGTATTATCTTTTGTTTTAAGTTTTACTATTATTTATATTCTATTTATCTGATATTATTTTTTTAATATGTGTCTTTTGTGTTTTATTGTTATACATATAGATAAGAGTTTTATTTAAGTTTTACTTGTCATACGTATATGTTGTCTATTTATGTGTGTGTTATACGTTCTATTTTTAATTATGTTATTCATATATATAAGTTTTATTTAAATTTTATAAATTTTAACGTTTGTTGTGTATTATATTTTGTTTTATGTTTTACTATTCTTTACGTATATGTTGTATTTATGTGATAGTATTGTTTTAGTAAATGTGTTAATTGTTGTTTTAAGTTTTCTATTTTTTTATGTATATATTGTCTATTTATTTGAAAGTATTGTTTTACTATGTGTCTTATTCGTTTTATTTTTAATTATGTGTTTTATTTTTGTTTTATTAATTTTAACGTTTGTTTTGTATTATCTTTTGTTTTAAGTTTTACTATTATTTATATTCTATTTATCTGATATTATTTTTTTAATATGTGTCTTATGTGTTTTATTGTTATACATATAGATAAGAATTTTATTTAAGTTTTATTGTCATACGTATATGTTGTCTATTTATGTATGTGTTATACGTTCTATTTTTAATTATGTTTGTCTATATATATGAGTTTTATTTAAGTTTTATAAACTGTAACGTTTGTTGTGTATTATCTTTTGTTTTAAGTTTTACTATTGTTTACATATATATTTTCTATTTATCTCATAGTATTGTTTTGGTTTGTGTGTTATTTTTTGTTATAAGTTTTAGTATTTTTTATGTATATATTGTCTATTTATTTGAATGTATTGTTTTACTATGTGTCTTATTCGTTTTATTTTTAATTATGTGTTTTATTTATATTTTATCAATTTTAACGTTTGTTGTTCGTAATTTTAAGGTTTACTATTCTTTATGTTCTATTTATATGATATAATTTTTTTAATATGTCTTATGTGTTATATTTTTAATTATTTTTATCTGTATAGTTAAGAGTTTTATTTAAGTTTTGCTTGTCATACGTATATGTTGTCTATTTATCTGTGTGCTATACGTTCTATTTTTAATTATGTTTGTCCATATATATGAGTTTTATTTAAGTTTTATAAACTGTAACGTTTGTTGTGTATTATCTTTTCTTTTAAGTTTTACTATTCTTTACGTATATATTTTCTATTTATCTGATAGTATTGTTTTAATATGTGTGTTATTTATTGTTTTAAGTTTTTCTATTTTTTATATATTTATTGTCTATTCATTTGAAAGTATTGTTTTACTATGTGTCTTATTCGTTTTATTTTTAATTATGTGTTTTATTTATGTTTTATTAATTTTAACGTTTGTTGTTTATTATCTGTTGTTTTAAGTTTTACTATTCTTTGTATTCTATTTATTTGATATTATTTTTGTAATATGTGTCTTATGTGTTTTATTGTTATACTTATAGATAAGAGTTTTATTTAAATTTTACTTGTCATACGTATATGTTGTCTATTTATCTGTGTGCTCTACGTTCTATTTTTAATTATGTTTATCCATATATATAAGTTTTATTTAAATTTTATAAATTATAACGTTTGTTGTGTATTATCTTTTGTTTTAAGTTTTACTATTATTTATATTCTATTTATCTGATATTATTTTTTTAATATGTGTCTTATGTGTTTTATTGTTATACATATAGATAAGAGTTTTATTTAAGTTTTACTTGTAAAACGTATATGTTGTCTATTTATCTGTGTGTTATACGTTATATTTTTAATTATGTTTATCCATATATATAAGTTTTATTTAAATTTTATAAATTGTAATGTTTGTTGTGTATTATATTTTGTTTTAAGTTTTATTATTCTTTACGTATATGTTGTATTTATCTCATAGTATTGTTTTAGTAAGTGTGTTAATTGTTGTTTTAAGTTTTCTATTTTTTTATGTATATATTGTCTATTTATTTGAAAGTATTGTTTTACTTTGTGTCTTATTCGTTTTATTTTTAATTATGGGTTTTATTTATATTTTATCAATTTTAACGTTTGTTGTTCGTAATAATTTGTTTTAAGTTTTACTATTCTTTATGTTCTATTTATATGATATTATTTTTTTAATATGTCGTATGTGTTATATTTTTATATTATTTTTATCTGTATAGTTAAGAGTTTTATTTAAGTTTTACTTGTCATACGTATATGTTGTCTATTTATCTGTGTGCTCTACGTTCTATTTTTAATTATGTTTGTCTATATATATGAGTTTTATTTAAGTTTTATAAACTGTAACGTTTGTTGTTTATTATCTTTTGTTTTAAGTTTTACTATTCTTTACGTATATATTTTCTATTTATCTCTTAGTATTGTTTTAGTTTGTGTGTTATTTTTTGTTTTAAGTTTAAGTATTTTTTATGTATATATTGTCTATTTATTTGAAAGTATTGTTTTACTATGTGTCTTATTCGTTTTATTTTTAATTATTGGTTTTATTTATATTTTATCAATTTTAACGTTTGTTGTTCGTAATATTTTGTTTTAAGTCTTACTATTCTTTATGTTCTATTTATGTGATATTATTTTTTTAATATGTCTTATGTGTTATATTTTTTAATTATTTTTATCTGTATAGTTAAGAGTTTTATTTAAGTTTTACTTGTCATACGTATATGTTGTCTATTTATCTCTTTGCTCTACGTTCTATTTTTAATTATGTTTGTCTATATATATGAGTTTTATTTATGTTTTATAAACTGTAACGTTTGTTGTATATTATCTTCTGTTTTAAGTTTTACTATTCTTTACGTATATATTTTCTATTTATCTGATAGTATTGTTTTAGTTTGTGTGTTATTTTTGTTTTAAGTTTTAATATTTTTTATGTATATATTGTCTATTTATTTGAAAGTATTGTTTTACTATGTGTCTTATTCGTTTTATTTTTAATTATGTGTTTTATTTATGTTTTATTAATTTTAACGTTTGTTGTTTATTATCTTTTGTTTTAAGTTTTATTATTCTTTGTATTCTATTTATTTGATATTTTTTTTTTAATATGTGTCTTATGTGTTTTATTGTTATACTTATAGATAAGAGTTTTATTTAAGTTTTACTTGTCATACGTATATGTTGTCTATTTATCTGTGTGTTATACGTTCTATTTTTAATTATGTTTATCCATATATATAAGTTTTATTTAAATTTTATAAATTTAAACGTTTGTTGTGTATTATATTTTGTTTTAAGTTTTACTATTCTTTACGTATATGTTGTATTTATGTGATAGTATTGTTTTAGTAAATGTGTTAATTGTTGTTTTAAGTTTTTTATTTTTTATGTATATATTGTCTATTTATCTCATAGTGTTGTCTTACTAGTGTTTGCGTATATGTTGTTATTTTATATGAAATTATTGTTTTATTAAGGGTGTTATGCGTTTTATTTTTAATTTTTTTTTTCTGTATACATAAGAGTTTTATTTAAAATTAGTCAATTCTAATGTTTGTTTTCTATAATCTTTTGCTTTAAGTTTTACTAGTCTTTACATATATGTTGTTTATTTGTCTGAAATTATTGTTTTTTTATGTGTGCTACCGTTATATTTTTAATTATATTTATCTATGTATATGAGTTTTAATGAAGTTTTATAAATTGTAACGTTTGTTGTGCAATCTGTTGTTTTAAGTTTTACTATTCTTTACGTATATATTTTCTATTTATCTGATAGTATTGTTTTAATATGTGTGTTATTTATTGTTTTAAGTTTTTCTATTTTTTATATATTTATTGTCTATTCATTTGAAAGTATTGTTTTAATGTGTGTGTTATTCGTTTTATATTTAATTATGTGTTTTATTTATATTTTATTAATTTTAACGTTTGTTGTGTATTATCTTTTGTTTTAAGTTTTACCATTATTTATATTCTATTTATCTGATATTATTTTTTTAATATGTGTCTTATGTGTTTTATTGTTATACATATAGATAAGAGTTTTATTTAAGTTTTACTTGTCATACGTATATGTTGTCTATTTAACTGTGTGTTATACGTTCTATTTTTAATTATGTTTATCCATATATATAAGTTTTATTTAAATTTTATAAATTGTAACGTTTGTTGTGTATTATATTTTGTTTTAAGTTTTACTATTCTTTACGTATATGTTGTATTTATCTCATAGTATTGTTTTAGTAAGTGTGTTAATTGTTGTTTTAAGTTTTCTATTTTTTATGTATATATTGTCTATTTATTTGAAAGTATTGTTTTACTATGTGTCTTAATCGTTTTATTTTTAATTATGGGTTTTATTTATATTTTATCAATTTTAACGTTTGTTGTTCGTAATATTTTGTTTTAAGTTTTACTATTCTTTATGTTCTATTTATATGATATTATTTTTTTAATATGTCGTATGTGTTATATTTTTATATTATTTTTATCTGTATAGTTAAGAGTTTTATTTAAGTTTTACTTGTCATACGTATATGTTGTCTATTTATCTGTGTGCTCTACGTTCTATTTTTAATTATGTTTGTCTATATATATGAGTTTTATTTAAGTTTTATAAACTGTAACGTTTGTTGTGTATTATCTTTTGTTTTAAGTTTTACTATTCTTTACGTATATATTTTCTATTTATCTCATGGTATTGTTTTAGTTTGTGTGTTATTTTTTGTTTTAAGTTTTAGTATTTTTTATGTATATATTGTCTATTTATTTGAAAGTATTGTTTTACTATGTGTCTTATTCGTTTTATTTTTAATTATTGGTTTTATTTATATTTGATCAATTTTAACGTTTGTTGTTCGTAATATTTTGTTTTAAGTCTTACTATTCTTTATGTTCTATTTATGTGATATTATTTTTTTAATATGTCTTATGTGTTATATTTTTAATTATTTTTATCTGTATAGATAAGAGTTTTATTTAAGTTTTACTTGTCATACGTATATGTTGTTATTTTATATGAAATTATTGTTTTATTAAGGGTGTTATGCGTTTTATTTTTAATTATTTTTTTCTGTATACATAAGAGTTTTATTTAAAATTAATCAATTCTAATGTTTGTTTTCTATAATCTTTTGCTTTAAGGTTTACTAGTCTTTACGTATATGTTGTTTATTTGTCTGAAATTATTGTTTTATTATGTGTGCTACCGTTTTATTTTTAATTATGTTTATCTAGGTATATTAGTTTTAATGAAGTTTTTAAAATTGTAACGTTTGTTGTGCAATCTGTTGTTTTAAGTTTTACTATTCTTTACGTATATATTTTCTATTTATCTGATAGTATTGTTTTAATATGTGTGTTATTTATTGTTTTAAGTTTTTCTATTTTTTATATATTTATTGTCTATTCATTTGAAAGTATTGTTTTACTATGCGTCTTATTCGTTTTATATTTAATTATGTGTTTTATTTATATTTTATTAATTTTAACGTTTTTTGTGTATTATCTTTTGTTTTAAGTTTTACTATTATTTATATTCTATTTATCTGATATTATTTTTTTAATATGTGTCTTATGTGTTTTATTGTTATACATATAGATAAGAGTTTTATTTAAGTTTTACTTGTCATACGTATATGTTGTCTATTTATCTGTGTGTTATACGTTCTATTTTTAATTATGTTTATCCATATATATAAGTTTTATTTAAATTTTATAAATTGTAACGTTTGTTGTGTATTATATTTTGTTTTAAGTTTTACTATTCTTTACGTATATGTTGTATTTATCTCATAGTATTGTTTTAGTAAGTGTGTTAATTGTTGTTTTAAGTTTTCTATTTTTTATGTATATATTGTCTATTTATTTGAAAGTATTGTTTTACTTTGTGTCTTATTCGTTTTATTTTTAATTATGGGTTTTATTTATATTTTATCAATTTTAACTTTTGTTGTTCGTAATATTTTGTTTTAAGTTTTACTATTCTTTTTGTTCTATTTATATGATATTATTTTCTTAATATGTCTTATGTGTTATATTTTTAATTATTTTTATCTGTATAGTTAAGAGTTTTATTTAAGTTTTACTTGTCATACGTATATGTTGTCTATTTATCTGTGTGCTCTACGTTCTATTTTTAATTATGTTTGTCTATATATATGAGTTTTATTTAAGTTTTATAAACTGTAACGTTTGTTGTTTATTATCTTTTGTTTTAAGTTTTACTATTCTTTACGTATATATTTTCTATTTATCTCATAGTATTGTTTTAGTTTGTGTGTTATTTTTTGTTTTAAGTTTAAGTATTTTTTATGTATATATTGTCTATTTATTTGAAAGTATTGTTTTACTATGTGGCTTATTCGTTTTATTTTTAATTATTGGTTTTATTTATATTTTATCAATTTTAACGTTTGTTGTTCGTAATATTTTGTTTTAAGTCTTACTATTCTTTATGTTCTATTTATGTGATATTATTTTTTTAATATGTCTTATGTGTTATATTTTTAATTATTTTTATCTATATAGTTAAGAGTTTTATTTAAGTTTTGCTTGTCATACGTATATGTTGTCTATTTATCTCTTTGCTCTACGTTCTATTTTTAATTATGTTTGTCTATATATATGAGTTTTATTTATGTTTTATAAACTGTAACGTTTGTTGTATATTATCTTCTGTTTTAAGTTTTACTATTCTTTACGTATATATTTTCTATTTATCTCATAGTATTGTTTTAGTTTGTGTGTTATTTTTGTTTTAAGTTTTAGTATTTTTTATGTATATATTGTTTATTTATTTGAAAGTATTGTTTTACTATGTGTCTTATTCGTTTTATTTTTAATTATGTGTTTTATTTATGTTTTAATAATTTTAACGTTTGTTGTTTATTATCTTTTGTTTTAAGTTTTACTATTCTTTGTATTCTATTTATTTGATATTATTTTTTTAATATGTGTCTTATGTGTTTTATTGTTATACTTTTAGATAAGAGTTTTATTTAAGTTTTACTTGTCATACGTATATGTTGTCTATTTATCTGTGTGTTATACGTTCTATTTTTAATTATGTTTATCCATATATATAAGTTTTATTTAAATTTTATAAATTGTAACATTTGTTGTGTATTATATTTTGTTTTAAGTTTTACTATTCTTTACGTATATGTTGTATTTATGTGATAGTATTGTTTTAGTAAATGTGTTAATTGTTGTTTTAAGTTTTTTTATTTTTTATGTATATATTGTCTATTTATCTCATTGTGTTGTCTTACTAGTGTTTGCGTATATGTTGTTATTTTATATGAAATTATTGTTTTATTAAGGGTGTTATGCGTTTTATTTTTAATTATTTTTTTCTGTATACATAAGAGTTTTATTTAAAATTAATCAATTCTAATGTTTGTTTTCTATAATCTTTTGCTTTAAGTTTTACTAGTCTTTATGTATATGTTGTTTATTTGTCTGAAATTATTGTTTTATTATGTGTGCTACCGTTATATTTTTAATTATGTTTATCTATGTATATGAGTTTTAATGAAGTTTTATAAATTGTAACGTTTGTTGTGCAATCTGTTGTTTTAAGTTTTAATTTTCTTAATGTATATATTTTCTATTTATCTCATGGTATTGTTTTAATATGTGTGTTATTTATTGTTTTAAGTTTTTCTATTTTTTATATATTTGTTGTCTATTCATTTGAAAGTATTGTTTTACTATGTGTCTTATTTGTTTTATTTTTAATTATGGGTTTTATTTATATTTTATCAATTTTAACTTTTGTTGTTCGTAATATTTTGTTTTAAGTTTTACTATTCTTTTTGTTCTATTTATATGATATTATTTTTTTAATATGTCTTATATGTTATATTTTATATTTTTAATTATTTTTATCTATATAGTTAAGAGTTTTATTTAAGTTTTGCTTGTCATACGTATATGTTGTCTATTTATCTCTTTGCTCTACTTTCTATTTTTAATTATGTTTGTCTATATATATGAGTTTTATTTATGTTTTATAAACTGTAACGTTTGTTGTATATTATCTTCTGTTTTAAGTTTTACTATTCTTTACGTATATATTTTCTATTTATCTCATAGTATTGTTTTAGTTTGTGTGTTATTTTTGTTTTAAGTTTTAGTATTTTTTATGTATATATTGTCTATTTATTTGAAAGTATTGTTTTACTATGTGTCTTATTCGTTTTATTTTTAATTATGTGTTTTATTTATGTTTTAATAATTTTAACGTTTGTTGTTTATTATCTTTTGTTTTAAGTTTTACTATTCTTTGTATTCTATTTATTTGATATTATTTTTTTAATATGTGTCTTATGTGTTTTATTGTTATACTTTTAGATAAGAGTTTTATTTAAGTTTTACTTGTCATACGTATATGTTGTCTATTTATCTGTGTGTTATACATTCTATTTTTAATTATGTTTATCCATATATATAAGTTTTATTTAAATTTTATAAATTGTAACGTTTGTTGTGTATTATATTTTGTTTTAAGTTTTACTATTCTTTACGTATATGTTGTATTTATGTGATAGTATTGTTTTAGTAAATGTGTTAATTGTTGTTTTAAGTTTTTTATTTTTTATGTATATATTGTCTATTTATCTCATTGTGTTGTCTTACTAGTGTTTGCGTATATGTTGTTATTTTATATGAAATTATTGTTTTATTAAGGGTGTTATGCGTTTTATTTTTAATTATTTTTTTATGTATACATAAGAGTTTTATTTAAAATTAATCAATTCTAATGTTTGTTTTCTATAATCTTTTGCTTTAAGTTTTACTAGTCTTTACGTATATGTTGTTTATTTGTCTGAAATTATTGTTTTATTATGTGTGCTACCGTTATATTTTTAATTATGTTTATCTATGTATATGAGTTTTAATGAAGTTTTATAAATTGTAACGTTTGTTGTGCAATCTGTTGTTTTAAGTTTTACTTTTCTTTACGTATATATTTTCTATTTATCTGATAGTATTGTTTTAATATGTGTGTTATTTATTGTTTTAAGTTTTTCTATTTTTTATATATTTGTTGTCTATTCATTTGAAAGTATTGTTTTACTATGTGTCTTATTCGTTTTATATTTAATTATGTGTTTTATTTATATTTTATTAATTTTAACGTTTGTTGTGTATTATCTTTTATTTTAAGTTTTACTATTATTTATATTCTATTTATCTGATATTATTTTTTTAATATGTGTCTTATGTGTTTTATTGTTATACATATAGATAAGAGTTTTATTTAAGTTTTACTTGTCATACGTATATGTTGTCTATTTATCTCTGTGTTATACGTTCTATTTTTAATTATGTTTATCCATATATATAAGTTTTATTTAAATTTTATAAATTGTAACGTTTGTTGTGTATTATATTTTGTTTTAAGTTTTACTATTTTTTACGTATATGTTGTATTTATCTCATAGTATTGTTTTAGTAAGTGTGTTAATTGTTGTTTTAAGTTTTCTATTTTTTAGGTATATATTGTCTATTTATTTGAAATTATTGTTTTACTATGTGTCTTAATCGTTTTATTTTTAATTATGGGTTTTATTTATATTTTATCAATTTTAACGTTTGTTGTTCGTAATATTTTGTTTTAAGTTTTACTATTCTTTATGTTCTATTTATATGATATTATTTTTTTAATATGTCGTATGTGTTATATTTTTATATTATTTTTATCTGTATAGTTAAGAGTTTTATTTAAGTTTTACTTGTCATACGTATATGTTGTCTATTTATCTGTGTGCTCTACGTTCTATTTTTAATTATGTTTGTCTATATATATGAGTTTTATTTAAGTTTTATAAACTGTAACGTTTGTTGTGTATTATCTTTTGTTTTAAGTTTTACTATTCTTTACGTATATATTTTCTATTTATCTCATGGTATTGTTTTAGTTTGTGTGTTATTTTTTGTTTTAAGTTTTAGTATTTTTTATGTATATATTGTCTATTTATTTGAAAGTATTGTTTTACTATGTGTCTTATTCGTTTTATTTTTAATTATTGGTTTTATTTATATTTGATCAATTTTAACGTTTGTTGTTCGTAATATTTTGTTTTAAGTCTTACTATTCTTTATGTTCTATTTATGTGATATTATTTTTTTAATATGTCTTATGTGTTATATTTTTAATTATTTTTATCTGTATAGATAAGGTGTTTTATTTAAGTTTTACTTGTCATACGTATATGTTGTCTATTTATCTGTGTGCTCTACGTTCTATTTTTAATTATGTTTGTCTATATATATGAGTTTTATTTAAGTTTTATAAACTGTAACGTTTGTTGTGTATTATCTTTTCTTTTAAGTTTTACTATTCTTTACGTATATATTTTCTATTTATCTGATAGTATTGTTTTAATATGTGTGTTATTTATTGTTTTAAGTTTTTCTATTTTTTATATATTTATTGTCTATTCATTTGAAAGTATTGTTTTACTATGTGTCTTATTCGTTTTATTTTTAATTATGTGTTTTATTTATGTTTTATTAATTTTAACGTTTGTTGTTTATTATCTGTTGTTTTAAGTTTTACTATTCTTTGTATTCTATTTATTTGATATTATTTTTTTAATATGTGTCTTATGTGTTTTATTGTTATACTTATAGATAAGAGTTTTATTTAAGTTTTACTTGTCATACGTATATGTTGTCTATTTATCTGTGTGTTGTACGTTCTATTTTTAATTATGTTTATCCATATATATAAGTTTCATTTAAATTTTATAAATTGTAACGTTTGTTGTGTATTATATTTTGTTTTAAGTTTTACTATTCTTTACGTATATGTTTTATTTATGTGATAGTATTGTTTTAGTAAATGTGTTAATTGTTGTTTTAAGTTTTTTATTTTTTATGTATATATTGTCTATTTATCTCATAGTGTTGTCTTACTAGTGTTTGCGTATATGTTGTTATTTTATATGAAATTATTGTTTTATTAAGGGTGTTATGCGTTTTATTTTTAATTTTTTTTTCTGTATACATAAGAGTTTTATTTAAAATTAGTCAATTCTAATGTTTGTTTTCTATAATCTTTTGCTTTAAGTTTTACTAGTCTTTACGTATATGTTGTTTATTTGTCTGAAATTATTGTTTTATTATGTGTGCTACCGTTATATTTTTAATTATATTTATCTATGTATATGAGTTTTAATGAAGTTTTATAAATTGTAACGTTTGTTGTGCAATCTGTTGTTTTAAGTTTTACTATTCTTTACGTATATATTTTCTATTTATCTGATAGTATTGTTTTAATATGTGTGTTATTTATTGTTTTAAGTTTTTCTATTTTTTATATATTTATTGTCTATTCATTTGAAAGTATTGTTTTAATGTGTGTGTTATTCGTTTTATATTTAATTATGTGTTTTATTTATATTTTATTAATTTTAACGTTTGTTGTGTATTATCTTTTGTTTTAAGTTTTACTATTATTTATATTCTATTTATCTGATATTATTTTTTTAATATGTGTCTTATGTGTTTTATTGTTATACATATAGATAAGAGTTTTATTTAAGTTTTACTTGTCATACGTATATGTTGTCTATTTATCTGTGTGTTATACGTTCTATTTTTAATTATGTTTATCCATATATATAAGTTTTATTTAAATTTTATAAATTGTAACGTTTGTTGTGTATTATATTTTGTTTTAAGTTTTACTATTCTTTACGTATATGTTGTATTTATCTCATAGTATTGTTTTAGTAAGTGTGTTAATTGTTGTTTTAAGTTTTCTATTTTTTATGTATATATTGTCTATTTATTTGAAAGTATTGTTTTACTATGTGTCTTATTCGTTTTATTTTTAATTATGGGTTTTATTTATATTTTATCAATTTTAAAGTTTGTTGTTCGTAATATTTTGTTTTAAGTTTTACTATTCTTTATGTTCTATTTATATGATATTATTTTTTTAATATGTCTTATGTGTTATATTTTTAATTATTTTTATCTGTATAGTTAAGAGTTTTATTTAAGTTTTACTTGTCATACGTATATGTTGTCTATTTATCTGTGTGCTATACGTTTTATTTTTAATTATGTTTGTCTATATATATGAGTTTTATTTAAGTTTTATAAACTGTAACGTTTGTTGTGTATTATCTTTTGTTTTAAGTTTTACTATTCTTTACGTATATATTTTCTATTTATCTCATAGTATTGTTTTAGTTTGTGTGTTATTTTTTGTTTTAAGTTTTAGTATTTTATATATATATATTGTCTATTTATTTGAAAGTATTGTTTTACTATGTGTCTTATTCGTTTTATTTTTAATTATGGGTTTTTTTTTATATTTTATCAATTTTAACGTTTGTTGTTCGTAATATTTTGTTTTAAGTTTTACTATTCTTTATCTTCTATTTATATGATATTATTTTTTTAATATGTCTTATGTGTTATATTTTTAATTATTTTTATCTGTATAGTTAAAAGTTTTATTTAAGTTTGACTTGTCATACGTATATGTTGTCTATTTATCTGTGTGCTCTACGTTCTATTTTTAATTATGTTTGTCTATATATACGAGTTTTATTTAAGTTTTATAAACTGTAACGTTTGTTGTGTATTATCTTTTCTTTTAAGTTTTACTATTCTTTACGTATATATTTTCTATTTATCTGATAGTATTGTTTTAATATGTGTGTTATTTATTGTTTTATGTTTTTCTATTTTTTATATATTTATTGTCTATTCATTTGAAAGTATTGTTTTACTATGTGTCTTATTCGTTTTATTTTTAATTATGTGTTTTATTTATGTTTTATTAATTTTAACGTTTGTTGTGTATTATCTTTTGTTTTAAGTTTTAATATTATTTATATTCTATTTATCTGATATTATTTTTTTAATATGTGTCTTATGTGTTTTATTGTTATACTTATAGATAAGAGTTTTATTTAAGTTTTACTTGTCATACGTATATGTTGTCTATTTATCTGTGTGTTATACGTTCTATTTTTAATTATATTTATCCATATATATAAGTTTTATTTAAATTTTATAAATTGTAACGTTTGTTGTGTATTATATTTTGTTTTAAGTTTTACTATTCTTTACGTATATATTGTATATATGTGATAGTATTGTTTTAGTAAATGTGTTAATTGTTGTTTTAAGTTTTTTATTTTTTATGTATATATTGTCTATTTATCTCATAGTGTTATCTTACTAGTGTTTGCGTATATGTTGTTATTTTATATGAAATTATTGTTTTATTAAGGGTGTTATGCGTTTTATTTTTAATTATTTTTTTCTGTATACATAAGAGTTTTATTTAAAATTAATCAATTCTAATGTTTGTTTTCTATAATCTTTTGCTTTAAGGTTTACTAGTCTTTACGTATATGTTGTTTATTTGTCTGAAATTATTGTTTTATTATGTGTGCTACCGTTATATTTTTAATTATGTTTATCTAGGTATATTAGTTTTAATGAAGTTTTTAAAATTGTAACGTTTGTTGTGCAATCTGTTGTTTTAAGTTTTACTATTCTTTACGTATATATTTTCTATTTATCTGATAGTATTGTTTTAATATGTGTGTTATTTATTGTTTTAAGTTTTTCTATTTTTTATATATTTATTGTCTATTCATTTGAAAGTATTGTTTTACTATGTGTCTTATTCGTTTTATATTTAATTATGTGTTTTATTTATATTTTATTAATTTTAACGTTTGTTGTGTATTATATTTTGTTTTAAGTTTTACTATTATTTATATTCTATTTATCTGATATTATTTTTTTAATATGTGTCTTATGTGTTTTATTGTTATACATATAGATAAGAGTTTTATTTAAGTTTTACTTGTCATACGTATATGTTGTCTATTTATCTGTGTGTTATACGTTCTATTTTTAATTATGTTTATCCATATATATAAGTTTTATTTAAATTTTACAAATTGTAACGTTTGTTGTGTATTATATTTTGTTTTAAGTTTTACTATTCTTTACGTATATGTTGTATTTATCTCATAGTATTGTTTTAGTAAGTGTGTTAATTGTTGTTTTAAGTTTTCTATTTTTTTATGTATATATTATCTATTTATTTGAAAGTATTGTTTTACTATATGTCTTATTCGTTTTATTTTTAATTATGGGTTTTATTTATATTTTATCTATTTTAACTTTTGTTGTTCGTAATATTTTGTTTTAAGTTTTACTATTCTTTTTGATCTATTTATATGATATTATTTTTTTAATATGTCTTATATGTTATATGTTATATTTTTAATTATTTTTATCTATGTAGTTAAGAGTTTTATTTAAGTTTTGCTTGTCATACGTATATGTTGTCTATTTATCTCTATGCTCTACGTTCTATTTTTAATTATGTTTGTCTATATATATGAGTTTTATTTATGTTTTATAAACTGTAACGTTTGTTGTGTATTATCTTCTGTTTTAAGTTTTACTATTCTTTACGTATATATTTTCTATTTATCTCATAGTATTGTCTTAGTTTGTGTGTTATTTTTTGTTTTAAGTTTTAGTATTTTTTATGTATATATTGTCTATTTATTTGAAAGTATTGTTTTACTATGTGTCTTATTCTTTTTATTTTTAATTATGTGTTTTATTTATGTTTTAATAATTTTAACGTTTGTTGTTTATTATCTTTTGTTTTAAGTTTTACTATTCTTTGTATTCTATTTATTTGATATTTTTTTTTAATATGTGTCTTATGTGTTTTGTTGTTATACTTCTAGATAAGAGTTTTATTTAAGTTTTACTTGTCATACGTATATGTTGTCTATTTATCTGTGTGTTATACGTTCTATTTTTAATTATGTTTATCCATATATATTAGTTTTATTTAAATTTTATAAATTGTAACGTTTGTTGTGTATTATATTTTGTTTTAAGTTTTACTATTCTTTACGTATATGTTGTATTTATGTGATAGTATTGTTTTAGTAAATGTGTTAATTGTTGTTTTAAGTTTTCTATTTTTTATGTATATATTGTCTATTTATTTGAAAGTATTGTTTTACTTTGTGTCTTATTCGTTTTATTTTTAATTATGGGTTTTATTTATATTTTATCAATTTTAACTTTTGTTGTTCGTAATATTTTGTTTTAAGTTTTACTATTCTTTTTGTTCTATTTATATGATATTATTTTCTTAATATGTCTTATGTGTTATATTTTTAATTATTTTTATCTGTATAGTTAAGAGTTTTATTTAAGTTTTACTTGTCATACGTATATGTTGTCTATTTATCTGTGTGCTCTACGTTCTATTTTTAATTATGTTTGTCTATATATATGAGTTTTATTTAAGTTTTATAAACTGTAACGTTTGTTGTGTATTATCTTTTCTTTTAAGTTTTACTATTCTTTACGTATATATTTTCTATTTATGTGATAGTATTGTTTTAGTATGTGTGTTATTTATTGTTTTAAGTTTTTCTATTTTTTATATATTTATTGTCTATTCATTTGAAAGTATTGTTTTACTGTGTGTCTTATTCGTTTTATATTTAATTATGTGTTTTATTTATATTTTATTAATTTTAACGTTTGTTGTGTATTATCTTTTGTTTTAAGTTTTAATATTATTTATATTCTATTTATCTGATATTATTTTTTTAATATGTGTTTTATTGTTATACATATAGATAAGAGTTTTATTTAAGTTTTACTTGTCATACGTATATGTTGTCTATTTATCTGTGTGTTATACGTTCTATTTTTAATTATGTTTATCCATATATATAAGTTTTATTTAAATTTTATAAATTGTAACGTTTGTTGTGTATTACATTTTGTTTTAAGTTTTACTATTCTTTACGTATATGTTGTATTTATCTCATAGTATTGTTTTAGTAAGTGTGTTAATTGTTGTTTTAAGTTTTTTATTTTTTATGTATATATGTCTATTTATTTGAAAGTATTGTTTTACTATGTGTCTTATTCGTTTTATTTTTAATTATGGGTTTTATTTATATTTTATCAATTTTAACGTTTGTTGTTCGTAATATTTTGTTTTAAGTTTTACTATTATTTATGTTCTATTTATATGATATTATTTTTTTAATATGTCTTATGTGTTATATTTTTAATTATTTTTATCCGTATAGATAAGAGTTTTATTTAAGTTTTACTTGTCATACTTATATGTTGTCTATTTATCTGTGTGCTCTACGTTATATTTTTAATTATGTTTATCTATATATATGGGTTTTATTTAAGTTTTATAAACTCTAACGTTTGTTGTGTATTATATTTTGTTTTAAGTTTTACTATTCTTTACGTATATATTTTCTATTTATCTCATAGTATTGTTTTAGTTTGTGTGTTATTTTTTGTTTTAAGTTTTAGTATTTTTTATGTATATATTGTCTATTTATTTAAAAGTATTGTTTTACTATGTGTCTTATTCGTTTTATTTTTAATTATGTGTTTTATTTATGTTTTAATAATTTTAACGTTTGTTGTTTATTATATTTTGTTTTAAGTTTTACTATTCTTTGTATTCTATTTATTTGATATTATTTTTTTAATATGTGTCTTATGTGTTTTATTGTTATACTTTTAGATATGAGTTTTATTTAAGTTTTACTTGTAATACGTATATGTTGTCTATTTATCTGTGTGTTATACGTTCTATTTTTAATTATGTTTATCCATATATATAAGTTTTATTTAAATTTTATAAATTGTAACGTTTGTTGTGTATTATATTTTGTTTTAAGTTTTACTATTCTTTACGTATATGTTGTATTTATGTGATAGTATTGTTTTAGTAAATGTGTTAATTGTTGTTTTAAGTTTTCTATTTTTTATGTATATATTGTCTATTTATCTCATAGTGTTGTCTTACTAGTGTTTGCGTATATGTTGTTATTTTATATGAAATTATTGTTTTATTAAGGGTGTTATGCGTTTTATTTTTAATTTTTTTTTTCTGTATACATAAGAGTTTTATTTAAAATTAATCAATTCTAATGTTTGTTTTCTATAATCTTTTGCTTTAAGTTTTACTAGTCTTTACGTATATGTTGTTTATTTGTCTGAAATTATTGTTTTATTATGTGTGCTACCGTTATATTTTTAATTATGTTTATCTATGTATATGAGTTTTAATGAAGTTTTATAAATTGTAACGTTTGTTGTGCAATCTGTTGTTTTAAGTTTTACTATTCTTTACGTATATATTTTCTATTTATTTGATAGTATTGTTTTAATATGTGTGTTATTTATTGTTTTAAGTTTTTCTATTTTTTATATATTTATTGTCTATTCATTTGAAAGTATTGTTTTACTATGTGTCTTATTCGTTTTATTTTTAATTATGTGTTTTATTTATGTTTTTTTAATTTTAACGTTTGTTGTTTATTATCTTTTGTTTTAAGTCTTACTATTCTTTATGTTCTATTTATCTAATATTATTTTTTTAATATGTGTCTTATGTGTTTTATTGTTATACATATAGATAAGAGTTTTATTTAAGTTTTACTTGTCATACGTATATGTTGTCTATTTATCTGTGTGTTATACATTCTATTTTTAATTATGTTTATCCATATATATTAGTTTTATTTAAATTTTATAAATTGTAACGTTTGTTGTGTATTATATTTTGTTTTAAGTTTTACTATTCTTTACGTATATGTTGTATTTATGTGATAGTATTGTTTTAGTAAATGTGTTAATTGTTGTTTTAAGTTTTCTATTTTTTATGTATATATTGTCTATTTATCTCATAGTGTTGTCTTACTAGTGTTTGCGTATATGTTGTTATTTTATATGAAATTATTGTTTTATTAAGGGTGTTATGCGTTTTATTTTTAATTATTTTTTTCTGTATACATAAGAGTTTTATTTAAAATTAATCAATTCTAATGTTTGTTTTCTATAATCTTTTGCTTTAAGTTTTACTAGTCTTTACGTATATGTTGTTTATTTGCCTGAAATTATTGTTTTATTATGTGTGCTACCGTTATATTTTTAATTATGTTTATCTATGTATATGAGTTTTAATGAAGTTTTATATATTGTAACGTTTGTTGTGCAATCTGTTGTTTTAAGTTTTACTATTCTTTACGTATATATTTTCTATTTATGTGATAGTATTGTTTTAGTATGTGTGTTATTTATTGTTTTAAGTTTTTCTATTTTTTATATATTTATTGTCTATTCATTTGAAAGTATTGTTTTACTATGTGTCTTATTCGTTTTATTTTTAATTATGTGTTTTATTTATGTTTTATTAATTTTAACGTTTGTTGTTTATTATCTTTTGTTTTAAGTCTTACTATTCTTTATGTTCTATTTATCTGATATTATTTTTTTAATATGTGTCTTATGTGTTTTATTGTTATACTTTTAGATAAGAGTTTTATTTAAGTTTTACTTGTAATACGTATATGTTGTCTATTTATCTGTGTGTTATATGTTCTATTTTTAATTATGTTTATCCATATATATTAGTTTTATTTAAATTTTATAAATTGTAACGTTTGTTGTGTATTATATTTTGTTTTAAGTTTTACTATTCTTTACGTATATGTTGTATTTATGTGATAGTATTGTTTTAGTAAATGTGTTAATTGTTGTTTTAAGTTTTCTATTTTTTATGTATATATTGTCTATTTATCTCATAGTGTTGTCTTACTAGTGTTTGCGTATATGTTGTTATTTTATATGAAATTATTGTTTTATTAAGGGTGTTATGCGTTTTATTTTTAATTATTTTTTTCTGTATACATAAGAGTTTTATTTAAAATTAATCAATTCTAATGTTTGTTTTCTATAATCTTTTGCTTTAAGTTTTACTAGTCTTTACGTATATGTTGTTTATTTGCCTGAAATTATTGTTTTATTATGTGTGCTACCGTTATATTTTTAATTATGTTTATCTATGTATATGAGTTTTAATGAAGTTTTATATATTGTAACGTTTGTTGTGCAATCTGTTGTTTTAAGTTTTACTATTCTTTACGTATATATTTTCTATTTATGTGATAGTATTGTTTTAGTATGTGTGTTATTTATTGTTTTAAGTTTTTCTATTTTTTATATATTTATTGTCTATTCATTTGAAAGTATTGTTTTACTATGTGTCTTATTCGTTTTATTTTTAATTATGTGTTTTATTTATGTCTTATTAATTTTAACGTTTGTTGTTTATTATCTTTTGTTTTAAGTCTTACTATTCTTTATGTTCTATTTATCTGATATTATTTTTTTAATATGTGTCTTATGTGTTTTATTGTTATACTTTTAGATAAGAGTTTTATTTAAGTTTTACTTGTCATACGTATATGTTGTCTATTTATCTGTGTGTTATACGTTCTATTTTTAATTATGTTTATCCATATATATAAGTTTTATTTAAATTTTATAAATTGTAACGTTTGTTGTGTATTATATTTTGTTTTAAGTTTTACTATTCTTTACGTATATGTTGTATTTATCTCATAGTATTGTTTTAGTAAGTGTGTTAATTGTTGTTTTAAGTTTTCTATTTTTTATGTATATATTGTATATTTATTTGAAAGTATTGTTTTACTATGTGTCTTATTCGTTTTATTTTTAATTATGGGTTTTATTTATATTTTATCAATTTTAACGTTTGTTGTTCGTAATATTTTGTTTTAAGTTTTACTATTCTTTATGTTCAATTTATATGATATTATTTTTTTAATATGTCTTATGTGTTATATTTTTAATTATTTTTATCTGTATAGTTAAGAGTTTTATTTAAGTTTTACTTGTCATACGTATATGTTGTCTATTTATCTGTGTGCTCTACGTTCTATTTTTAATTATGTTTGTCTATATATATGAGTTTTATTTAAGTTTTATAAACTGTAACGTTTGTTGTGTATTATCTTTTCTTTTAAGTTTTACTATTCTTTACGTATATATTTTCTATTTATCTGATAGTATTGTTTTAATATGTGTGTTATTTATTGTTTTAAGTTTTTCTATTTTTTATATATTTATTGTCTATTCATTTGAAAGTATTGTTTTACTATATGTCTTATTCGTTTTATTTTTAATTATGTGTTTTATTTATGTTTTATTAATTTTAACGTTTGTTGTTTATAATCTGTTGTTTTAAGTTTTACTATTCTTTGTATTCTATTTATTTGATATTATTTTTTTAATATGTGTCTTATGTGTTTTATTGTTATACTTATAGATAAGAGTTTTATTTAAGTTTTACTTGTCATACATATATGTTGTCTATTTATCTGTGTGTTATACGTTCTATTTTTAATTATGTTTATCCATATATATAGGTTTTATTTAAATTTTATAAATTGTAACGTTTGTTGTTCATTATATTTTGTTTTAAGTTTTACTATTCTTTACGTATATGTTGTATTTATCTCATAGTATTGTTTTAGTAAGTGTGTTAATTGTTGTTTTAAGTTTTTTATTTTTTATGTATATATTGTCTATTTATTTGAAAGTATTGTTTTACTATGTGTCTTATTCGTTTTATTTTTAATTATGGGTTTTTTTTTTTATATTTTATCAATTTTAACGTTTGTTGTTCGTAATATTTTGTTTTAAGTTTTACTATTCTTTATGTTCAATTTATATGATATTATTTTTTTAATATGTCTTATGTGTTATATTTTTAATTATTTTTATCTGTATAGTTAAGAGTTTTATTTAAGTTTTACTTGTCATACGTATATGTTGTCTATTTATCTGTGTGCTCTACGTTCTATTTTTAATTATGTTTGTCTATATATATGAGTTTTATTTAAGTTTTATAAACTGTAACGTTTGTTGTGTATTATCTTTTCTTTTAAGTTTTACTATTCTTTACGTATATATTTTCTATTTATCTGATAGTATTGTTTTAATATGTGTGTTATTTATTGTTTTAAGTTTTTCTATTTTTTATATATTTATTGTCTATTCATTTGAAAGTATTGTTTTACTATATGTCTTATTCGTTTTATTTTTAATTATGTGTTTTATTTATGTTTTATTAATTTTAACGTTTGTTGTTTATAATCTGTTGTTTTAAGTTTTACTATTCTTTGTATTCTATTTATTTGATATTATTTTTTTAATATGTGTCTTATGTGTTTTATTGTTATACTTATAGATAAGAGTTTTATTTAAGTTTTACTTGTCATACATATATGTTGTCTATTTATCTGTGTGTTATACGTTCTATTTTTAATTATGTTTATCCATATATATAAGTTTTATTTAAATTTTATAAATTGTAACGTTTGTTGTGTATTATATTTTGTTTTAAGTTTTACTATTTTTTACGTATATGTTGTATTTATGTGATAGTATTGTTTTAGTAAATGTGTTAATTGTTGTTTTAAGTTTTTTATTTTTATGTATATATTGTCTATTTATCTCATAGTGTTGTCTTACTAGTGTTTGCGTATATGTTGTTATTTTATATGAAATTATTGTTTTATTAAGGGTGTTATGCGTTTTATTTTTAAGTATTTTTTTCTGTATACATAAGAGTTTTATTTAAAATTAATCAATTCTAATGTTTGTTTTCTATAATCTTTTGCTTTAAGTTTTACTAGTCTTTACGTATATGTTGTTTATTTGTTTGAAATTATTGTTTTATTATGTGTGCTACCGTTATATTTTTAATTATGTTTATCTATGTATATGAGTTTTAATGAAGTTTTATAAATTGTAACGTTTGTTGTGCAATCTGTTGTTTTAAGTTTTACTATTCTTTACGTATATATTTTCTATTTATTTGATAGTATTGTTTTAATATGTGTGTTATTTATTGTTTTAAGTTTTTCTATTTTTTATATATTTATTGTCTATTCATTTGAAAGTATTGTTTTACTATGTGTCTTATTCGTTTTATTTTTAATTATGTGTTTTATTTATGTTTTATTAATTTTAACGTTTGTTGTTTATTATCTTTTGTTTTAAGTCTTACTATTCTTTATGTTCTATTTATCTGATATTATTTTTTTAATATGTGTCTTATGTGTTTTATTGTTATACTTTTAGATAAGAGTTTTATTTAAGTTTTACTTGTAATACGTATATGTTGTCTATTTATCTGTGTGTTATACGTTCTATTTTTAATTATGTTTATCCATATATATTAGTTTTATTTAAATTTTATAAATTGTAACGTTTGTTGTGTATTATATTTTGTTTTAAGTTTTACTATTCTTTACGTATATGTTGTATTTATGTGATAGTATTGTTTTAGTAAATGTGTTAATTGTTGTTTTAAGTTTTCTATTTTTTATGTATATATTGTCTATTTATCTCATAGTGTTGTCTTACTAGTGTTTGCGTATATGTTGTTATTTTATATGAAATTATTGTTTTATTAAGGGTGTTATGCGTTTTATTTTTAATTATTTTTTTCTGTATACATAAGAGTTTTATTTAAAATTAATCAATTCTAATGTTTGTTTTCTATAATCTTTTGCTTTAAGTTTTACTAGTCTTTACGTATATGTTGTTTATTTGCCTGAAATTATTGTTTTATTATGTGTGCTACCGTTATATTTTTAATTATGTTTATCTATGTATATGAGTTTTAATGAAGTTTTATATATTGTAACGTTTGTTGTGCAATCTGTTGTTTTAAGTTTTACTATTCTTTACGTATATATTTTCTATTTATGTGATAGTATTGTTTTAGTATGTGTGTTATTTATTGTTTTAAGTTTTTCTATTTTTTATATATTTATTGTCTATTCATTTGAAAGTATTGTTTTACTATGTGTCTTATTCGTTTTATTTTTAATTATGTGTTTTATTTATGTCTTATTAATTTTAACGTTTGTTGTTTATTATCTTTTGTTTTAAGTCTTACTATTCTTTATGTTCTATTTATCTGATATTATTTTTTTAATATGTGTCTTATGTGTTTTATTGTTATACTTTTAGATAAGAGTTTTATTTAAGTTTTACTTGTCATACGTATATGTTGTCTATTTATCTGTGTGTTATACGTTCTATTTTTAATTATGTTTATCCATATATATAAGTTTTATTTAAATTTTATAAATTGTAACGTTTGTTGTGTATTATATTTTGTTTTAAGTTTTACTATTCTTTACGTATATGTTGTATTTATCTCATAGTATTGTTTTAGTAAGTGTGTTAATTGTTGTTTTAAGTTTTCTATTTTTTATGTATATATTGTATATTTATTTGAAAGTATTGTTTTACTATGTGTCTTATTCGTTTTATTTTTAATTATGGGTTTTATTTATATTTTATCAATTTTAACGTTTGTTGTTCGTAATATTTTGTTTTAAGTCTTACTATTCTTTATGTTCTATTTATGTGATATTATTTTTTTAATATGTGTCTTATGTGTTTTATTTTTAATTATTTTTATCCATATAGATAATAGTTTTATTTAAGTTTTACTTGTTATTCATATATGTTGTCTATTTATCTGTGTGCTATACGTTTTATTTTTAATTATGTTTATCCATATATATGAGTTTTATTTAAGTTTTACTATTCTTTACGTATATATTTTCTATTTATCTGATAGTATTGTTTTGGTATGTGTGTTATTTTTTGTTTTAAGTTTTCCTATTTTTTATGTATATATTGTCTATTTATTTGAAAGTATTGTTTTACTATGTGTCTTATTCGTTTTATTTTTAATTATGGGTGTTATTTATATTTTATCAATAACAACGTTTGTTGTTCATAATCTTTTGTTTTAAGTTTTACTATTCTTTATGTTCTATTTATCTGATATTATTTTTTTAATATGTCTTATGTGTTATATTTTTAATTATTTTTATCCGTATATATAAGAGTTTTATTTAAGTTTTACTTTTCATACGTATATGTTCTCTATTTATTTGTGCGCTATACGTTCTATTTTTAATTATGTGTATCCATATATATGAGTTTTATTTAAGTTTTATAAATTGTAAAGTTTGTTGTGCAATCTGTTGTTTAAGTTGTACCATTCTTTATGTATATATTTTCTATTTATGTGATAGTATTGTTTAAGTAAGTGTGTTATTTGTTGTTTTAAGTTTTACTATTTTTTATGTATATATGGTCTATTTATCTCATAGTATTGTCTTACTAGTCTTTACGTATATGTTGTCATTTCATATGAAATTATTGTTTTATTACGGGTGTTATACATTTTATTTTTAATTATTTTTATCTATATATATAAGAGTTTTATTTAAATTTAATCAATTGTAATATTTGTTGTCTATAATCTTTTGCTTTTAGTTTTACTAGTATTTACGTATATGTTGTGTATTTATCTGATAGTATTTATCCATATAGAAAATGTTTTATTTAAGTTTTACCTGTTATACGTATATGTTGTCTATTTATCTATGTGCTATACGTTCTATTTTTAATTATGTATATCCATATATATGAGTTTTATTTAAGTTTTATAAATTGTAACGTTTGTTGTCTATTATATTTTGTTTTAAGTTTTACTATTCTTTACGTATATGTTGTCTATTTATCTGAAATTATTGTTTTATTATGTGAAATGTGTTCTCTTTTTAATTATTTTTATATCTATAAATAAGAGTTTTATTTAAATTTAATCAATTGTAATGTTTTTTGTCCATAATCTTTTGTTTTAAGTTTTACTAGTCTTTACGTATATGTTGTTTATTTATCTTAAATTATTGTTTTATTATGTGTGCTATACATTCTTTTTTTAATTATGTTTATCCATATATAAGAGTTGTATTTAAGTTTTATAAATTGTAAAGTTTGTTGTGCAATCTGTTGTTTAAGTTGTACCATTCTTTATGTATATATTTTCTATTTACGTGATAGTATTGTTTAAGTAAGTGTGTTATTCGTTGTTTTAAGTTTTACTATTTTTTATGTAAAATATTGTCTATTTATCTCATAGTATAGTCTTACTAGTCTTTACGTATATGTTGTCATTTCATATGAAATTATTGTTTTATTATTGGTGTTATGCGTTTTATTTTTAATTATTTTTATCTATATACATAAGTGTTTTATTTAAGTTTAATCCATTGTAATGTTTGTTTTACATAATCTTTTTATTTAAGTTTTACTAGTCTTTACGTATATGTTGTTTATTTATTTGAAATTATTGTTTTATTATGTGTTTTCTTCGTTCTATTTTTTATTATGTTTATCCATATATATGAGTTTTATTTAAGTTTTATAAATGGTAACGTTTGTTGTGCAATCTTTTGTTTTAAGTTTTACTATTTTTTACGAATATATTTTCTATTTATATGATAGTATTGTTTTAGTATGTGTGTTATTCGTTGTTTTTAGTTTTAATATTTTTTATGTATATATTGTTTATTTATCTAATAATATTATTTTACTATATGTGTTATTCGTTTTATTTTTAATTATTTGTTTTATTTAAGTTTTACCAAATTTTACGTTCGTTGTGCATAATCTTTTATTTTAGGTTTTACTATTTTTATGTTTTATTTATCTGATATTATTTTTTTAATATGTGTATTATGTGTTTTGTTTTTAATTATTTTCATCCATATAGATAAGAGTTTTATTTAAGTTTTACTTGTCATACGTATATGTTGTCTATTTATCTGTGTGATATACATTCTATTTTTAATTATGTTTATTCATATAGATGAGTTTTATTTAAGTTTTATAAATTGTAACGTTTGTTATGTATTATCTTTTGTTTTAAGTGTTACTATTCTCTACGTATATGTTGTCTTTTTATCTAATAGTATTGTTTTAGTGAGTGTGTTATTCGTTGTTTTAGGTTTTACTATTTTTTATGTATATATTGTCTATTTATCTCATAATATTTTCTTATTAGTCTTTACGTGTATGTTGTCATTTCATATGAAATTATTGTTTTATTATGGCTGTTATTCTTTTTATTTTTAATTCTTTTTATATATATACATAAGAGTTTTATCTAAATTTAATCAATTGTAATGTTTGTTGTTCATAATATTTTGCTTTAAGTTTTACTAGTCTTTACGTATATGTTGTTTATTTATTTGAAATTATTGTTTTCTTATGTGTGCTATCCGTTCTATTTTTAATTATGTTTATCGATATATATTAGTTTTATTTAAGTTTTATAAATTGTAACGTTTGTTGTGCAATCTTTTGTTTTAAGTTTTACTATTCTTTACGTATATATTTTCTATTTATATGATAGTATTGGTTTAGTATGTGTGTTATTCGTTTTATTTTTAATTATTTGTTTTATTTAAGTTTTACCAAATTTTACGTTTGTTGTGCATAATCTTTTGTTCTAAGTTTTACTATTTTTTATGTTCTATTTATCTGATATTATTTTTCTAATATGTGTATTATGTGTTTTATTTTTAATTATTCTTATCCATATAGATAAGAGTTTTATTTCAGTTTTACTTGTTATACGTATATGTTGTCTATTTATCTGTGTGCTATACGTTCTATTTTTAATTATGTTTATCCATATATATGAGTTTTATTTAAGTTTTTTAAATTGTAACGTTTGTTGTGTATTATTTTATCTTTTGAGTTTTACTATTATTTATGTATATGTTGTTTATTTATCTGATAGTATTGTTTTAGTAAGTGTGTTATTCGTTGTTTTAAGTTTTACAATTTTTTATGTATATAGTCTATTTATGTGATAGTATTGTCTTACTAGTCTTTATGTATATGTTGTCTATTTATCTGAAATTATTGTTTTATTATGTGGAATGTGTTCTATTTTTAATTATTTTTATCCATATACATAAGATTTTTATTTAAATTTAATTAATTTTAGTGTTTGTTGTACATAATCTTTTGATTTAAGTTTTACTAGTCTTTACGTATATGTTGTTTATTTATTTGAAATTATTGTTTTATTATGTGTGCTATCCGTTCTATTTTTAATTATGTTTATCGATATATATTAGTTTTATTTAAGTTTTATAAATTGTAACGTTTGTTGTGCAATCTTTTGTTTTAAGTTTTACTATTCTTTACGTACATATTTTCTATTTATATGATAGTATTGGTTTAGTATGTGTGTTATTCGTTGTTTTAAGTTTTACAATTTTTTATGTATATATTGTCTATTTATTTGATAGTATTGTTTTACTTTGTGTCTTAGTCGTTTTATTTTTAATTATATGTTTTATTTATGTTTTATCAATTTTAACGTTTGTTGTGCATAATATTTTGTTTTAAGTTTTACTATACTTTATGTATGTCTATTTATCTGATATTATTTTTTTAATATGTGTATTATGTTTTTTATTTTTAATTATTTTTATCCATATATATAAGAGTTTTATTTAAGTTTTACCTATCATACGTATATGTTGTCTATTTATCTCAGTGCTATACGTTCTATTTTTAATTATGTTTATCCATATATATGAGTTTTATTTAAATTCAATCAATTGTAATGTTTGTTGTCAATAATATTTTGCTTTAAGTTTTACTAGTCTTTACGTATATGATGTTTATTTATCTCAAATTATGGTTTTATTATGTGTGCTATCCGTTCTATTTTTAATTATGTTTATCCATATATATGAGTTTTATTTAAGTTTTATAAATTGTAACGTTTTTTGTGCAATCTTTTATTTTAAGTTTTACTATTCTTTACATATATATTTTCTATTTATATGATAGTATTGTTTTAGTATGTGTGTTATTCGTTGTTTTAAGTTTTACTATTTTTTATGTATATATTGTCTATTTATCTGAGAGTATTGTCTTACTAGTCTTTACGTATATGTTGTCCTTTCATATGAAATTATTGTTTTATTATGGGTGTTAGGCGTTTTATTTTTTATTATTTTTATCTATACACATAAGAGTTTTATTTAAATTTAATCAATTGTAATGTTTGTTGTCCATAATCCTTTGTTTTAAGTTTTACTACTCTTTACGTATATGTTGTTTATTTATCTGAAATTATTGTTTTATTATGTGTGCTATCCATTCTATTTTTAATTATGTTTATCCATATATATGAGTTTTATTTAAGTTTTATAAATTGTAACGTTTGTTGTGCAATCTTTTGTTTTAAGTTTTACCATTCATTACGTATATGTTGTCTATTTATCTAATATTATTTTTTTAGTATGTGAGTAATTCGTTGTTTTAAATTTTAATATTTTTTATGTATATATTGTCTATTTATCTCATAGTATTGTTTTACTATGTGTCTTATTCATTTTATTTTTAATTATTTGTTTTATTTATGTTTTATCAATTTTAACGTTTGTTCTGCATAATCTTTTGTTTTAAGTTTTACTATTCTTTACGTATGTCTATTTATATGATATTATTTTTCTAATATGTTTTATGTGTTCTAATTTTAAATATTTTTATCCATATATATAAGAGTTTTATTTAAGTTTTACCTATTATACGTATATGTTGTCTATTTATCTGTGTGCTATACGTTCTATTTTTAATTATGTTTATCCATATATATGAGTTTTATTTAAGTTTTATAAATTCTAACGTTTGTTGTGTATTATCTTTTGTTTTAAGTTGTACTATTCTTTACGTATATGTTGTTTATTAATGTGAAATTATTGTTTTATTATGTGCTATGTGTTCTATTTTTAATTATTTTTATCTATATACATAAGAGTTTTATTTAAATTTAATCAATTGTATTGTTTGTTGTCCATAATCTTTTGCTTTAAGTTTTACTAGTCTTTACGTATATGATGTTTATTTATCTCAAATTATGGTTTTATTATGTGTGCTATCCGTTCTATTTTTAATTATGTTTATCCATATATATGAGTTTTATTTAAGTTTTATAAATTGTAACGTTTTTTGTGCAATCTTTTATTTTAAGTTTTACTATTCTTTACATATATATTTTCTATTTATATGATAGTATTGTTTTAGTATGTGTGTTATTCGTTGTTTTAAGTTTTACTATTTTTTATGTATATATTGTCTATTTATCTGAGAGTATTTTCTTACTAGTCTTTACGTATATGTTGTCCTTTCATATGAAATTATTGTTTTATTATGGGTGGTAGGCGTTTTATTTTTTATTATTTTTATCTATACACATAAGAGTTTTATTTAAATTTAATCAATTGTAATGTTTGTTGTCCATAATCTTTTGTTTTAAGTTTTACTACTCTTTACGTATATGTTGTTTATTTATCTGAAATTATTGTTTTATTATGTGTGCTATCCATTCTATTTTTAATTATGTTTATCCATATATATGAGTTTTATTTAAATTTTATAAATTGTAACGTTTGTTGTGCAATCTTTTGTTTTAAGTTTTACTATTCATTACGTATATGTTGTCTATTTATCTAATATTATTTTTTTAGTATGTGAGTAATTCGTTGTTTTAAATTTTAATATTTTTTATGTATACATTGTCTATTTATCTCATAGTATTGTTTTACTATGTGTCTTATTCATTTTATTTTTAATTATTTGTTTTATTTATGTTTTATCAATTTTAACGTTTGTTATGCATAATCTTTTGTTTTAAGTTTTACTATTCTTTACGTATGTCTATTTATCTGATATTATTTTTCTAATATGTTTTATGTGTTCTAATTTTAAATATTTTTATCCATATATATAAGAGTTTTATTTAAGTTTTACCTGTTATACGTATATGTTGTCTATTTATCTGTGTGCTATACGTTCTATTTTTAATTATGTTTATCGATATATATGAGTTTTATTTAAGTTTTATAAACTGTAACGTTTGTTGTGTATTATCTTTTGTTTTAAGTTTTACTATTCTTTACGTATATGTTGTATTTATCTGATAGTATTGTTTTAGTAAGTGTGTTATTTGTTTTTTTAAGTTTTACTATTTTTTATGTATATATTGTCTATTTATCTCATAGTATTGTCTTACTAGTCTATACGTATATGTTGACATTTCATATGAAATTATTGTTTTATTAAGGGTGTTATGCATTTTATTTTTAATTATTTTTATTCATATATATAAGAGTTTCATTTAAGTTTTACCTGTTATACGTATATGTTGTCTATTTATCTGTGTGTAATACGTTCTATTTTTAATTATGTATATCCATATATATGAGTTTTATTAAAGTTTTATAAATTGTAACGTTTGTTGTGTATTATCTTTTGTTTTAAGTTTTACTATTCTTTACATATATGTTGTCGATTTATCTCATAGTATTGTTTTAGTAAGTGTGTTATTCGTTGTTTAAAGTTTTACTATTTTTTATGTATATATTGTCTATTTATCTCATAGTATTGTCTTACTAGTCTTTACGTATATGTTGTCCTTTTATATGAAATTATTGTTTTATTATGGGTGTTATGCGTTTTATTTTTAATAATTTTTTTCTATATACATAAGAGTTTTATTTAATTTAATCAATTGTAATGTTTGTTGTTTATAATCTTTTGCTTTAAGTTTTACTAGTTTTTACATATATATTGTTTATTTATCTGAAATTATTTTTTTATTATGTGTGGTACCGTTCTATTTTTAATTATATTTATGTATGTATATGAGTTTTATTTAAGTTTAATAAATTGTAACGTTTATTATGCAATCTGTTGTTTTAAGTTTTACTATTCTTTACGTATATATTTTCTATTTATCTGATAGTATTGTTTTGGTATGTGTGTTATTTTTTGTTTTAAGTTTTCCTATTTTTTATGTATATATTGTCTATTTATTTGAAAGTATTGTTTTACTATGTGTCTTATTCGTTTTATTTTTAATTATGGGTGTTATTTATATTTTATCAATAACAACGTTTGTTGTTCATAATCTTTTGTTTTAAGTTTTACTATTCTTTATGTTTTATTTATCTGATATTATTTTTTTAATATGTCTTATGTGTTATATTTTTAATTATTTTTATCCGTATATATAAGAGTTTTATTTAAGTTTTACTTGTCATACGTATATGTTCTCTATTTATCTGTGCGCTATACGTTCTATTTTTAATTATGTGTATCCATATATATGAGTTTTATTTAAGTTTTGTAAACTGTAAAGTTTGTTGTGTATTATCTTTTGTTTTAAGTTTTACTATTCTTTACGTATATGTTGTTTTTATCTAATAGTATTGTTTTAGTAAGTGTGTTATTTGTTGTTTTAAGTTTTACTATTTTTTATGTATATATGGTCTATTTATCTCATAGTATTGTCTTACTAGTCTTTACGTATATGTTGTCATTTCATATGAAATTATTGTTTTATTACGGGTGTTATACATTTTATTTTTAATTATTTTTATCTATATATATATAAGAGTTTTATTTAAATTTAATCAATTGTAATATTTGTTGTCTATAATCTTTTGCTTTTAGTTTTACTAGTATTTACGTATATGTTGTGTATTTATCTGATAGTATTTATCCATATAGAAAATGTTTTATTTAAGTTTTACCTGTTATACGCATATGTTGTCTATTTATCTGTGTGCTATACGTTCTATTTTTAATTATGTATATCCATATATATGAGTTTTATTAAAGTTTTATAAATTGTAACGTTTGTTGTGTATTATCTTTTGTTTTAAGTTTTACTATTCTTTACGTATATGTTGTCGATTTATCTCATAGTATTGTTTTAGTAAGTGTGTTATTCGTTGTTTAAAATTTTACTATTTTTTATGTATATATTGTCTATTTATCTCATAGTATTGTCTTACTAGTCTTTACGTATATGTTGTCCTTTTATATGAAATTATTGTTTTATTATGGGTGTTATGCGTTTTATTTTTAATAATTTTTTTCTATATACATAAATGTTTTATTTAAATTTAATCAATTGTAATGTTTGTTGTTTATAATCTTTTGCTTTAAGTTTTACTAGTTTTTACGTATATATTGTTTATTTATCTGAAATTATTTTTTTATTATGTGTGGTACCGTTCTATTTTTAATTATATTTATGTATGTATATGAGTTTTATTTAAGTTTAATAAATTGTAACGTTTATTATGCAATCTGTTGTTTTAAGTTTTACTATTCTTTACGTATATATTTTCTATTTATCTGATAGTATTGTTTTGGTATGTGTTTTATTTTTTGTTTTAAGTTTTCCTATTTTTTATGTATATATTGTCTATTTATTTGAAAGTATTGTTTTACTATGTGTCTTATTCGTTTTATTTTTAATTATGGGTGTTATTTATATTTTATCAATAACAACGTTTGTTGTTCATAATCTTTTGTTTTAAGTTTTACTATTCTTTATGTTTTATTTATCTGATATTATTTTTTTAATATGTCTTATGTGTTATATTTTTAATTATTTTTATCCGTATATATAAGAGTTTTATTTAAGTTTTACTTGTCATACGTATATGTTCTCTATTTATCTGTGCGCTATACGTTCTATTTTTAATTATGTGTATCCATATATATGAGTTTTATTTAAGTTTTATAAATTGTAAAGTTTGTTGTGTATTATCTTTTGTTTTAAGTTTTACTATTCCTTACGTATATGTTGTTTTTATCTAATAGTATTGTTTTAGTAAGTGTGTTATTTGTTGTTTTAAGTTTTACTATTTTTTATGTATATATGGTCTATTTATCTCATAGTATTGTCTTACTAGTCTTTACGTATATGTTGTCATTTCATATGAAATTATTGTTTTATTACGGGTGTTATACATTTTATTTTTAATTATTTTTATCTATATATATGAGTTTTATTTAAATTTAATCAATTGTAATATTTGTTGTCTATAATCTTTTGCCTTTAGTTTTACTAGTATTTACGTATATGTTGTGTATTTATCTGATAGTATTTATCCATATAGAAAATGTTTTATTTAAGTTTTACCTGTTATATGTATATGTTGTCTATTTATCTATGTGCTATACGTTCTATTTTTAATTATGTATATCCATATATATGAGTTTTATTTAAGTTTTATAAATTGTAACGTTTGTTGTCTATTATATTTTGTTTTAAGTTTTACTATTCTTTACGTATATGTTGTCTATTTATCTGAAATTATTGTTTTAGTAAGTGTGTTATTCGTTGTTTTAAGTTTTACTATTTTTTATGTATATATTGTCTATTTATCTCATAGTATTGTCTTACTAGTCTTTACGTATATGTTGTCCTTTTATATGAAATTATTGTTTTATTATGTGTGTTATGCGTTTTAATTTTAATAATATTTTTCTATATACAAAAGTGTTTTATTTAAATTTAATCAATTGTAATGTTTGGTGTTTATAATCTTTTGATTTAAGTTTTACTAGTTTTTACGTATATATTGTTTATTTATCTGAAATTATTTTTTTATTATGTGTGGTACCGTTCTATTTTTAATTATAGTTATCTATGTATATGAGTTTTATTTAAGTTTAATAAATTGTAACTTTTTTATGCAATCTGTTGTTTTAAGTTTTACTATTCTTTACGTATATATTTTCTATTTATCTGATAGTATTGTTTTGGTATGTGTGTTATTTTTTGTTTTAAGTTTTCCTATTTTTTATGTATATATTGTCTATTTATTTAAAAGTATTGTTTTACTATGTGTCTTATTCGTTTTATTTTTAATTATGGGTGTTATTTATATTTTATCAATAACAACGTTTGTTGTTCATAATCTTTTGTTTTATGTTTTACTAGTCTATACGTTCTATTTTTAATTATGTTTATCCATATATATGAGTTTTATATAAGTTTTTTAAATTGTAACGTTTGTTGTGTATTATTTTATCTTTTGAGTTTTACTATTATTTATGTATATGTTGTTTATTTATCTGATAGTATTGTTTTAGTAAGTGTGTTATTCGTTGTTTTAAGTTTTACAATTTTTTATTTATATTGTCTATTTATGTGATAGTATTGTCTTACTAGTCTTTATGTATATGTTGTCTATTTATCTGAAATTATTGTTTTATTATGTGGAATATGTTCTATTTTTAATTATTTTTATCTATATACATAAGATTTTTATTTAAATTTAATTAATTTTAGTGTTTGTTGTCCATAATCTTTTGCTTTAAGTTTTACTAGTCTTTACGTATATGTTGTTTATTTATTTGAAATTATTGTTTTATTATGTGTGCTATCCGTTCTATTTTTAATTATGTTTATCGATATATATTAGTTTTATTTAAGTTTTATAAATTGTAACGTTTGTTGTGCAATCTTTTGTTTTAAGTTTTACTATTCTTTACGTATATATTTTCTATTTATATGATAGTATTGGTTTAGTATGTGTGTTATTCGTTGTTTTAAGTTTTACAATTTTTTATGTATATATTGTCTATTTATTTGATAGTATTGTTTTACTTTGTGTCTTATTCGTTTTATTTTTAATTATTTGTTTTATTTATGTTTTATCAATTTTAACGTTTGTTGTGCATAATATTTTGTTTTAAGTTTTACTATACTTTATGTCTATTTATCTGATATTATTTTTTTAATATGTGTATTATGTTTTTTATTTTTAATTATTTTTATCCATATAGATAAGAGTTTTATTTAAGTTTTACCTATCATACGTATATGTTGTCTATTTATCTCAGTGCTATACGTTCTATTTTTAATTATGTTTATCCATATATATGAGTTTTATTTAAATTCAATCAATTGTAATGTTTGTTGTCCATAATCTTTTGCTTTAAGTTTTACTAGTCTTTACGTATATGATGTTTATTTATCTCAAATTATGGTTTTATTATGTGTGCTATCCGTTCTATTTTTAATTATGTTTATCCATATATATGAGTTTTATTTAAGTTTTATAAATTGTAACGTTTTTTGTGCAATCTTTTATTTTAAGTTTTACTATTCTTTACATATATATTTCCTATTTATATGATAGTATTGTTTTAGTATGTGTGTTATTCGTTGTTTTAAGTTTTACTATTTTTTATGTATATATTGTCTATTTATCTGAGAGTATTGTCTTACTAGTCTTTACGTATATGTTGTCCTTTCATATGAAATTATTGTTTTATTATGGGTGTTAGGCGTTTTATTTTTTATTATTTTTATCTATACACATAAGAGTTTTATTTAAATTTAATCAATTGTAATGTTTGTTGTCCATAATCCTTTGTTTTAAGTTTTACTACTCTTTACGTATATGTTGTTTATTTATCTGAAATTATTGTTTTATTATGTGTGCTATCCATTCTATTTTTAATTATGTTTATCCATATATATGAGTTTTATTTAAATTTTATAAATTGTAACGTTTGTTGTGCAATCTTTTGTTTTAAGTTTTACCATTCATTACGTATATGTTGTCTATTTATCTAATATTATTTTTTTAGTATGTGAGTAATTCGTTGTTTTAAATTTTAATATTTTTTATGTATATATTGTCTATTTATCTCATAGTATTGTTTTACTATGTGTCTTATTCATTTTATTTTTAATTATTTGTTTTATTTATGTTTTATCAATTTTAACGTTTGTTCTGCATAATCTTTTGTTTTAAGTTTTACTATTCTTTACGTATGTCTATTTATATGATATTATTTTTCTAATATGTTTTATGTGTTCTAATTTTAAATATTTTTATCCATATATATAAGAGTTTTATTTAAGTTTTACCTATTATACGTATATGTTGTCTATTTATCTGTGTGCTATATGTTCTATTTTTAATTATGTTTATCCATATATATGAGTTTTATTTAAGTTTTATAAATTCTAACGTTTGTTGTGTATTATCTTTTGTTTTAAGTTGTACTATTCTTTACGTATATGTTGTTTATTAATGTGAAATTATTGTTTTATTATGTGTTATGTGTTCTATTTTTAATTATTTTTATCTATATACATAAGAGTTTTATTTAAATTTAATCAATTGTATTGTTTGTTGTTCATAATCTTTTGTTTTAAGTTTTACTAGTCTTTACGTATATGATGTGTATTTATCTGAAATTATTGTTTTATTATTTGTGCTATCTGTTCTATTTGTAATTATGTTTATCCATATATATGAGTTTTATTTAAGTTTTATAAATTGTAACGTTTGTTGTGCAATCTTTTATTTTAAGTTTTACTATTCTTTACATATATATTTTCTATTTATATGATAGTATTGTTTTAGTATGTGTGTTATTCGTTGTTTTAAGTTTTACTATTTTTCATGTATATATTGTCTATTTACCTCATAGTATTGTTTTACTATGTGTCTTATTCGTTTTATTTTTAATTATTTGTTTTATTTATGTTTTATTAATTTTAACGTTTGTTGTGCATAATCTTTTGTTTTAAGTTTTACTATTCTTTATGTATGTCTATTTATCTGATCTTATTTTTCTAATATATGTTACGTGTTCTAATTTTAAATATTTTTATCCATATAGATAAGAGTTTTATTTAAGTTTTACCTGTTATACGTATATGTTGTCTATTTATCTGTGTGCTATACGTTCTATTTTTAATTATGTTTATCTATATATATGAGTTTTATTTAAGTTTTATAAATTGTAACGTTTGTTGTGTATTATCTTTTGTTTTAAGTTTTACTAATTTTTACGTATATGTTGTCTATTTATGTGAAATTATTGTTTTATTATGTGCAATGTGTTCTATTTTTAATTATTTTTATCTATATACATAAGATTTTTATTTAAATTTAATCAATTGTAATATTTGTTGTCCATAATCTTTTGCTTTATGTTTTACTAGTCTTTACGTATATGATGTTTATTTATCTCAAATTATGGTTTTATTATATGTGCTATCCGTTCTATTTTTAATTATGTTTATCCATATATATGAGTTTTATTTAAGTTTTATAAATTGTAACGTTTTTTGTGCAATCTTTTATTTTAAGTTTTACTATTCTTTACATATATATTTTCTATTTATATGATAGTATTGTTTTAGTATGTGTGTTATTCGTTGTTTTAAGTTTTACTATTTTTTATGTATATATTGTCTATTTATCTGAGAGTATTGTCTTACTAGTCTTTACGTATATGTTGTCTTTTCATATGAAATTATTGTTTTATTTTGGGTGTTATGCGTTTTATTTTTTATTATTTTTATCTATATACATAAGAGTTTTATTTAAATTTAATCAATTGTAATGTTTGTTGTCCATAATCTTTTGTTTTAAATTTTACTACTCTTTACGTATATATTGTTTATTTATCTGAAATTATTGTTTTATTATGTGTGCTATCCATTCTATTTTTAATTATGTTTATCCATATATATGAGTTTTATTTAAGTTTTATAAATTGTAACGTTTGTTGTGCAATCTTTTGTTTTAAGTTTTACTATTCATTACGTATATGTTGTCTATTTATCTAATATTATTTTTTTAGTATGTGAGTTATTCGTTGTTTTAAGTTTTACTATTTTTTATGTATATATTGTCTATTTATCTTATAGTATTGTTTTACTATGTGTCTTATTTGTTTTATTTATGTTTTATCAATTTTAACGTTTGTTGTGCATAATATTTTGTTTTAAGTTTTACTATTCTTTATGTATGTCTATTTATCTAATATTTTTTTAATATGTCTTATGTGTTCTAATTTAATTATTTTTATCCATGTGCGATTTGTTCTATTTTTAATTATTTTTATCCATATAGATAAGAGTTTTGTTTAAGTTTTACTTGTCGTACGTATGTGTTGTCTATTTATCTGTGTGTTATACGTTCTATTTTTAATTATGTTTATCCATATATATGAGTTTTATTTAAGTTTTATAAATTGTAACGTTTGTTGTGTATTATCTTTTGTTTTAAGTTTTAATATTCTTTACGTATATGTTGTCTATTTATCTCATAGTATTGTTTTAGTAAGTGTGTTATTCGTTGTTTTAAGTTTTACTATTTTTTATGTATATATTGTCTATTTATCTCATAGTATTGTCTTACTAGTCTTTACGTATATGTTGTCATTTCATATGAAATTATAGTTTTATTATGGGTGTTATGCATTTTATTTTTAATTATTTTTATCTATATACATAAAATTTTTATTTAAATTTAATCAATTTTAATGTTTGTTGTACATAATCTTTTGATTTAAGTTTTACTAATCTTTACGTATATTTTGTTTATTTATCTGAAATTATTGGTTTATTATGTGTTCTATCCGTTCTATTTTTAATTATGTATATCCATATATATGAGTTTTATTTAAGTTTTATAAATTGTAACCTTTGTTGTGTATTATCTTTTGTTTTAAGATTTACTATTCTTACGTATATGTTGTCTATTTATGTGAAATTATTGTTTTATTATGTGCAATATGTTCTATTTTTAATTATTTTTTATTTATATACCTAATATTTTTATTTAAATTTAATCAATTGTAATGTTTGTTGTCCATAATCTTTTGCTTTAAGTTTTACTAGTCTTTACGTATATGATGTTTATTTATCTCAAATTATGGTTTTATTATGTGTGCTATCCGTTCTATTTTTAATTATGTTTATTCATATATATGAGTTTTATTTAAGTTTTATAAATTGTAACGTTTTTTGTGCAATCTTTTATTTTAAGTTTTACTATTCTTTACATATATATTTTCTATTTATATGATAGTATTGTTTTAGTATGTGTGTTATTCGTTGTTTTAAGTTTTACTATTTTTTATGTATATATTGTCTATTTATCTGAGAGTATTGTCTTACTAGTCTTTACGTATATGTTGTCCTTTCATATGAAATTATTGTTTTATTATGGGTGTTATGCGTTTTATTTTTAATTATTTTTATCTATATACATAAGAGTTTTATTTAAATTTAATCAATTTTAATGTTTGTTGTCCATAATCTTTTGTTTTAAGTTTTACTACTCTTTACGTATATATTGTTTATTTATCTGAAATTATTGTTTTATTATGTGTGCTATCCATTCTATTTTTAATTATGTTTATCCATATATATGAGTTTTATTTAAGTTTTATAAATTGTAACGTTTGTTGTGCAATCTTTTGTTTTAAGTTTTACTATTCATTACTTATATGTTGTCTATTTATGTGAAATTATTGTTTTATTATGTAGAATATGTTCTATTTTTAATTATTTTTTATTTATATACCTAATATTTTTATTTAAATTTAATCAATTGTAATGTTTGTTGTCCATAATCTGTTGCTTTAAGTTTTACTAGTCTTTACGTATATGATGTTTATTTATCTCAAATTATGGTTTTATTATGTGTGCTATCCGTTCTATTTTTAATTATGTTTATCCATATATATGAGTTTTATTTAAGTTTTATAAATTGTAACGTTTTTTGTGCAATCTTTTATTTTAAGTTTTACTATTCTTTACATATATATTTTCTATTTATATGATAGTATTGGTTTAGTATGTGTGTTATTCGTTGTTTTAAGTTTTACTATTTTTTATGTATATATTGTCTATTTATCTGAGAGTATTGTCTTACTAGTCTTTACGTATATGTTGTCCTTTCATATGAAATTATTGTTTTATTATGGGTGTTATGCGTTTTATTTTTTATTATTTTTATCTATATACATAAGAGTTTTATTTAAATTTAATCAATTGTAATGTTTGTTGTCCATAATCTTTTGTTTTAAGTTTTACTACTCTTTACGTATATATTGTTTATTTATCTGAAATTATTGTTTTATTATGTGTACTATCCATTCTATTTTTAATTATGTTTATCCATATATATGAGTTTTATTTAAGTTTTATAAATTGTAACGTTTGTTGTGCAATCTTTTGTTTTAAGTTTTACTATTCATTACGTATATGTTGTCTATTTATCTAATATTATTTTTTTAGTATGTGAGTTATTCGTTGTTTTAAGTTTTACTATTTTTTATGTATATATTGTCTATTTATCTTATAGTATTGTTTTACTATGTGTCTTATTTGTTTTATTTATGTTTTATCAATTTTAACGTTTGTTGTGCATAATATTTTGTTTTAAGTTTTACTATTCTTTATGTATGTCTATTTATCTAATATTTTTTTAATATGTCTTATGTGTTCTAATTTAATTATTTTTATCCATGTGCGATTTGTTCTATTTTTAATTATTTTTATCCATATAGATAAGAGTTTTATTTAAGTTTTACTTGTCATACGTATATGTTGTCTATTTATCTGTGTGATATACGTTCTATTTTTAATTATGTTTATTCATATAGATGAGTTTTATTTAAGTTTTATAAATTGTAACGTTTGTTGTGTATTATCTTTTGTTTTAAGTGTTACTATTCTCTACGTATATGTTGTCTTTTTATCTAATAGTATTGTTTTAGTATGTGTGTTATTCGTTGTTTTAAGTTTTAATATTTTTTATGTATATATTGTCTATTTATCTAATAATATTATTTTACTATGTGTGTTATTCGTTTTATTTTTAATTATTTGTTTTATTTAAGTTTGACCAATTTTTACCTTTGTTGTGCATAATTTTTTGTTTTAAGTTTTACTATTTTTATGTTTTATTTATCTGATATTATTTTTTTAATATGTGTATTATGTGTTTTATTTTTAATTATTTTTATCCATATAGATAAGAATTTTATTTCAGTTTTACTTGTCATACGTATATGTTGTCTATTTATCTGTGTGCTATACGTTCTATTTTTAATTATGTTTATCCATATATATGAGTTTTATTTAAGTTTTATAAATTGTAACGTTTGTTGTGTATTATCTTTTGTTTTAAGTTTTACTATTCTATACGTATATGTTGTCTATTTATTTGAAATTATTGTTTTATTATGTGCTATAATTTCTATTTTTAATTATGTTTATCCATATATATATGAGTTTTATTTAAATTTTATAAATTGTAACGTTTGTTATGCAATCTTTTGTTTTAAGTTTTACTATTCTTTATGTATATATTTTCTATTTATCTCATAGTCTTGTCTTACTAGTCTTTACGTATATGTTTTCCTTTCATATGAAATTATTGTTTTATTATGGGTGTTATGCGTTTTATTTTTAATTATTTTTTTCTATATACATAAGAGTTTTATTTAAATTTAATCAATTGTAATTTTTGTTGTACATATTCTTTTGATTTAAGTTTTACTAGTCTTTACGTATATGTTATTTATTTATCTGAAATTTTTGTTTTATTATGTTTGCTATCCGTTCTATTTTTAATTATGTTTATCCATATTTATGAGTTTTATTTAAGTTTTATAAATTGTAACGTTTGTTGTGCAATCTTTTGTTTTAAGTTTTAATATTCTATACGTATATATTTTCTATTTATATGATAGTATTGTTTTAGTATGTATTTTATTCGTTTTATTTTTAATTATTTGTTTTATTAAAGTTTTACCAAATTTTACGTTTGTTGTGCATAATCTTTTGTTTCAAGTTTTACTATTTTTTATGTTCTATTTATCTCATATTATTTTTCTAATATGTGTATTATATGTTTTATTTTTAATTATTTTTATCTATATAGATAAGAGTTTTATTTAAGTCTTACTTGTTATACGTATATGTTGTCTATTTATCTGTGTGCTATACGTTCTATTTTTAATTATGTTTATCTATATATATGAGTTTTATTTAAGTTTTATAAATTGTAACGTTTGTTGTGTATTATTTTATGTTTTGAGTTTTACTATTATTTATGTATATGTTGTCTATTTATCTAATAGTATTCTTTTAGTAAATGTGTTATTCGTTGTTTCAAGTTTTACTATTTTTTATGTATATATTGTCTATTTATCTCATAGTATTGTCTTACTAGTCTTTACGTATATGTTGTCATTTCATATGAAATTATTGTTTTATTACGGGTGTTATACGTTTTATTTTTAATTATTTTTATCTATATACATAAGAGTTTTATTTAAATTTAATTAATTGTAATGTTTGTTGTACATAATCTTTTGATTTAAGTTTTACTAGTCTTTACGTATATGTTGTTTATTTATCTGAAATTATTGTTTTATTATGTGTGCTATCCGTTCTATTTTTAATTATGTTTATCTATATATATGAGTTTTATATAAGTTTTATAAATTGTAACGTTTGTTGTGCAATCTTTTGTTTTAAGTTTTAATATTCTATACGTATATATTTTTTATTTATATGATAGTATTGTTTTAGTATGTATTTTATTCGTTTTATTTTTAATTATTTGTTTTATTAAAGTTTTACCAAATTTTACGTTTGTTGTGCATAATCTTTTGTTTCAAGTTTTACTATTTTTTATGTTCTATTTATCTCATATTATTTTTCTAATATGTGTATTATATGTTTTATTTTTAATTATTTTTATCTATATATATAAGAGTTTTATTTAAGTTTTACTTGTTATACGTATATGTTGTCTATTTAACTGTGTGCTAGACGTTCTATTTTTAATTATGTTTATCTATATATATGAGTTTTATTTAAGTTTTATAAATTGTAACGTTTGTTGTGTATTATTTTATGTTTTGAGTTTTACTATTATTTATGTATATGTTGTCTATTTATCTGATAGTATTGTTTTAGTAAATGTGTTATTCGTTGTTTCAAGTTTTACTATTTTTATGTATATATTGTCTTTTTATCTCATAGTATTGTCTTACTAGTCTTTACGTATATGTTGTCATTTCATATGAAATTATTGTTTTATTACGGGTGTTATACGTTTTATTTTTAATTATTTTTATCTATATACATAAGAGCTTTATTTAAATTTAATTAATTGTAATGTTTGTTGTACATAATCTTTTGATTTAAGTTTTACTAGTCTTTACGTATATGTTGTTTATTTATCTGAAATTATTGGTTTATTATGTGTTCTATCCGTTCTATTTTTAATTATGTTTATCCATATATATATGAGTTTTATTTAAGTTTTATAGATTGTAACGTTTGTTGTGCAATCTTTTGTTTTAAGTTTTACTATTCTTTACGTATATATTTGCTATTTATATGATAGTATTGTTTTAGTATGTGTGTTATTCGTTGTTTTAAGATTTACTATTTTTTATGTATATATTGTCTATTTATTTGATAGTATTGTTTTACTATGTGTCTTATTCGTTTTATTTTTAATTATTTGTTTTATTTATGTTTTATAAATTTTAACGTTTGTTGTGCAAAATTCTTTTGTTTGAAGTTTTACTATTCTTTATGTTCTATTTATCTGATATTATTTTTTTAATATGTGTATTATGTGTTTTATTTTTAATTATTTTTATCCATATAGATAAGAGTTTTGTTTAAGTTTTACTTGTCATACGTATATGTTGTTTATTTATCTGTGTGTTATAAGTATTATTTTTAATTATTTTTATCTATATACATAAGAGTTTTATTTAAATTTCATCAATTGTAATGTTTGTTGTTCATAATCTTTTCCTTTAAGTTTTACTATTGTTTACGTATATGTTGTATATTTATTTGAAATTACTGTTTTATTATGTGCTATGTATTCTATTGTTAATTATGTTTATTCATATATATATATGAGTTTTATTTACGTTTTATAAATTGTAACGTTTGTCGTGCAATCTTTTGTTTTAAGTTTTACAATTTTTTATGTATATATTTTCTATTTATCTGAACGTATTTTTTTAGTAAATGTGTTATTCGTTGTTTTAAGTTTTACTATTTTTTATGTAATACTATATTTATGTGATAGTATTGTCTTACTAGTCTTTACGTATTTGTTTTCCTTTCATATGAAATTATTGTTTTATTATGTGTGTTATGCGTTTTATTTTTAATTATTTTTTTCTATATACATAAGAGTTTTATTTAAATTTAATCAATTGTAATGTTTGTTGTTCAGAATATTTTGCTTTAAGTTTTACTAGTCTTTACGTATATGTTGTTTATTTATCAAATTTTTTTGTTTTATTATGTTCGGTATCCGTTCTATTTTTAATTATGTTTATCCATATTTATTAGTTTTATTTAAGTTTTATAAATTGTAACGTTTGTTGTGCAATCTTTTGTTTTAAGTTTTAATATTCTATACATATATATTTTCTATTTATATCATAGTATTGTTTTAGTATGTGTGTTATTCGTTTTATTCTTAATTATTTATTTTATTTAAGTTTTTCCAAATTTTACGTTTGTTGTGCATAATCTTTTGTTATAAGTTTTACTATTTTTTATGTTCTATTTATCTCATATTATTTTTCTAATATGTGTATTATGTGTTTTATTTTTAATTATTTTTATCCATATAGATAAGAGTTTTATTTAAGTTTTACTTGTAATACGTATATGTTGTCTATTTATCTATTTTCTATACGTTCTATTTTTAATTATGTTTATCCATATATATGAGTTTTATTTAAGTTTTATAAATTCTAACGTTTATTGTGTATTATTTTATGTTTTGGGTTTTACTATTATTTATGTATATGTTGTCTATTTATCTCATAGTATTGTTTTAGTAAGTGTGTTATTCGTTGTTTTAAGTTTTACTATTTTTTATGTATATATTGTCTACTTATCTCATAGTATTGTCTTACTAGTCTTTACATATAAGTTGTCCTTTTATATGAAATTATTGTTTTATTATGGGTGTTATGCGTTTTATTTTTAATAATTTTTATCTATATACATAAAAATTTTATTTAAATTTAATCAATTTTAATGTTTGTTGTACATAATCTTTTCTTTTAAGTTTTACTAGTCTTTACGTATATGTTGTTTTTTTATCTGAAATTATTGGTTTATTATGTGTTCTATCCATTCTATTTTTAATTACCAAGTCACGAGGATGTTACCCCCAATGCACCACACAAGTCATTCTAAATAACCCTTGGAAATAACACAGAAAAGGTTACCCATAACAACGAGCCTAGGGATGGTACTTACCTCGCCTGCATCAATCCGTCTCTTGTAAGGGAAATTCACCTCGAACTTGTGCTTTTATGAGATTCGAACCGAAGATCATGTTTTGATACCATACATTGGAAAAATAGCTAATCCTTCCTACCTGAAGTTTAAGCTTTCAATACGGGACGCTTGAACTGTCACACTTAATCCTCGTTCAAAGCTCACACCAAGTCACGAGGATGTTACCCCCCATGCACGACACAAGTCATTCTAAATGACCCTTGGAAACAACATAAAAAGGTTACCCACAACAATGAGCCCATGGATGGTACTTACCTTGGCTGCATCATTCCGTCTCTTGTAAGCGAAATTCACCTCGAACATGTACTTTTATGGGACACAAATCTGTGATCATGTTTAGATACCAAACATAGGAAAATAGCTAATCCTTCCTACCTAAAACTTAAGCTTTCAATACGGGACGCTTGAACTGTTACACGTAATCCTCGTTCAAAGCTCACACCATGTCAAAACGATGTTACCCCCCATGCACCACACAAGTCATTCTAAATGACACTTGGAAATAATAGAAAAAGGTTGCCCACAACAACGAGCCCTGGGATGGTACTTAACTCGGTTGCATAATTCTGTCTCTTATAAGGGAAATTCATCTCGAACTTGTGCTTTTATGGGATTCAAACCTGAGATCATGTTTTCATACCAGACATAGGAAAAATAGCTAATCCTTCCTACTAAAGCTTAAGCTTTCAATACGGGACGCTTGAACTGTCACACTTAATCCTCGTTTAAAGCTCACACCAAGTCACGACGATGTTACCCCCATGCACCACACAAGTCATTCTAAATGACCCTTGGAAATAACACAAAAAGGTTACCCACAATAAGAAACCGAGGGATGGTACTGATGAGCGAAAACCGATATCGTCGATTCTTGCCAATACTTTGGTTTTAATATTTATAAAACTCTCGCAAGTGCACGAATCATTTCGTAGAAAATGACAAGTATACTCCCAAGGTCGATCTAAGGAAGGAATGTGTGTGGTTTTTAATTTATTATTCAAACTTTTAAAAACGAAATTAAATCCTAAACATCCTGTCACAATATTTTGGGGTTTTGTGTTTTTAATCTACTTACATAAAAATAAACATAGATTCAATAAATATTCATGCAAATTTTATCATTTATAATGGCGGAGTATTTATGGATATAATAACTAAGTTAATTATGCTTGCTCATATTATCTAGGTTATTAAAGATATGAATTGATATTTATTGATTCTCCCTTTTTTGTATGAATACCACCTTTGGTGGGGTTAGATATTCTTTGTTAACTAAACAAATCAATTAACACCTATGGGTGGGGTTGATAACTAATTTGCCTCATTAAATTAATTCCTTTTTCTAAGAGATTGAAAATGAACCATTTAAATGCCACCTTTGGTGGGGTTAGACAATTTAAACTTTATTCAAGGTGTCCAAATTAAACCTAAGAATTTAGCTCTCCGAGTACTAACTTTCAAGTTTTAAAACCACTATCGAAAACATGTCGTCAATACATTTTCAGATAATAATTCTTATAAAAACTTTTGAAATAGAGCTTCACTCTAACTACCGGGCGATTGTACCATCAAATAAAAGAGCACTACTCTAAATCAGACCGGATAACTAAACCTTAAAATCTAATTTTCAGGTTTAAGTTTGTAATGAAAAATAATATATTTCTCTCTAACATTCTTAATATAAAATCATGAATAAAAACAAAATCAATTCATTTTAGAGATTTTCACCTATTTAATATTTCGCAAGCATAACAACGTTATTATTACATCATGTTTACTAAACAGCCAACACAGTTAAATTTAATCACAAACAAATTAAATATAACATGAAAGAATAAAGCATAAAAAATAACTGTAAAGAAAATAAAATCCTTACAGAACTTCGACGCTATTCCCGTTGTTGGAAAAACTCCAAGCGAAATTTGCACTCCCATTTATTGAATCAAAAAAGCTAATAAATTACATAAACATAACTAGTTCTTCCCAAAAAAGGGAAGAACTCTAAAACTAAGAGAAATTAACTAAGAAAAGCTAAAAACTAAGAAAACATAAGAAAAACTAAGAAAAACTAAAAATCTAAGAAAAGAGAGAAAGAAAGAGAGAAAAGAATGTATTTGGAGGTTTTGAAGGTGTGGTTTGAAGTGAAGGGAAGGGGGGTATTTATAGGTGAGGATGGAGAGAAAAAATGAGTAAAAAAATGTTAAAAAAATGTAAAAATGCATATTGGAAATGCTGAGGTCATTAATGACGTCATTGGGGCGGCTGCACGTGAAAAATGGGGCGAAAAAGCGTTGGCGAACGCGGAGGGGGGCTATCGCTGCGCGCAGCTCGGCGCGCGTGAACAGTGCCTGCACGCTGGGGCGCGCGCGGATGGGCAGGCTAGCGCGTGCGGGATGGGGCGCGCGGGCGTGGGCGCTGGGCTGGGCGCGCGGCTGGGCAGCTGGGCGCGATTTTCTCCTTTTTGACATTTTTGACCTTTTTGACCCATATTGTCCAATTTTTCCATGTTTGTTGACCTTTCCCCACTTATTTATTAATATATTTGTGATGTATTGCTTCAAGTATTCCTCTTTGAGTCTTTAAGTTGCGTTTTTAAGCCAAAATACGTGAAAAACAATAAAAATACCCGTGATTCCGAAAAAGACAAATTTATATAAATATATGATAAAACATATAAATATACATATTTTTAATCAATTAATGTGCATAAAATCATGGTTATTTTAGTGCTTTTTGAGCACTCATAAGGTACTTAACTCGGTTGCATAATTCTGTCTCTTGTAAGGGATATTCACCTCGAACTTGTTCTTTTATGGGATTCGAACCTGAGATCATGTTTTGATACCAAACGTAGGAAAAATAGCTAATCCTTCCTACCAAAAGCTTAAGCTTTCAATACGGGACCCTTGAACTGTAATACTTAATCCTCGTTTAAAGCTCACACCAAGTGATGAGGATTTTACCCCCCATGCAACACACAAGTCATTCTAAATGATCTTTCCAAACAACCCAGAAAGGTTACCCACAACAATGAGCATAGTGATATTACTTACCTTGGTTGCATCATTCATTCTTTCGTAAGGGAAGTTCACCTCGATCTTGTGCTTTTAGGGGACACAAACTTGAGATCATGTTTTGATACCAAACATAGGAAAAATAGCTAATCCTTCCTACCTAAAGCTTAAGCTTTCAATACGGGACGCTTGAACTGTCAAACTTAATCCTCGTTCAAAGCTCAAACCAAGTCAAGAGGATGTTACCCCCATGCACCACACAAGGCATTCTAAAAGACCCTTGGAAATAACACAAAAAGGTTACCCACAATAATAAGCGCAGGGATGGTACTTAACTCAGTTGCATAATTCTGTCTCTTGTAAGGGAAATTCACCTCAAATTTGTGCTTTTATGGGATTCGAACCTGAGATCATGTTTTGATAACAAACATAGAAAAAATAGCTAATCCTTCCTACCTAAAGCTTAAGATTACAATACGGGACGCTTGAACTATCACACTTAATCCTCGTTGAAAGCTCACACCAAGTCACGGGGATGTTACCCCCTATGCACAACACAAGTAATTCTAAATGACCCTTGCAAATAACACAGAAAGGTTACCCACAACAATAAGCCCAGGGATGGTACTTACCTCGCCTACATCATTCCATCTCTTGTAAGGGAAATTCACCTCGAACTTGTGCTATTATGGGATTCGAACCTGAGATCATGTTTTGATACCAAACATAGGAAAAATAGCTAATCCTTCCTACCTAAAGCTTAAGCTTTCAATACGAGACGCTTGAACTGTCACACTTAATCCTCGTTTAAAGATAACACCAAGTCACGAGAATATTACCCCTCATGCACCACACAAGTCATTCTAAATGAGCCTTGGAAATAACACAAAAAGGTTACCGACAACAATAAGCCCAGGGATAGTACTTAACTCGGTCACATAATTCTGTCTCTTGTAAGGGAAATTCACCTCGAACTTGTGCTTTTATGGGATTCGAACCTGATATAATGTTTTGATACCAAACATAGGAAAAATAGCTAATCGTTCCAACCTAAAGCTTAAGCTTTCAATACGGGATGCTTGAACTGTCACACTTAATCCTCGTTTAAAGCTAACACCAAGTCACGAGGATGTTACCCCCCATGCAACACACAAGTCATTCTAAATGATCCTTGGAAACAACCCACAAAGGTGACCCACAACAACGAGCCCAGGGATGGTACTTACCTTGGTTGCATCATTCCGTCTATTTTAAGGGAAATTCATCTCGAACTTTTGCTTTTATGGGATTCGAACCTGAGATAATGTTTTGATACCAAACATATGAAAAATAGCTAATCCTTCCTACCTAAAGCTTAAGCTTTCAATACGGGACGCTTGAACATGCACATTTAAACCTCGTTTAAAGGTCACACCAAGTCACAAGGATGTTACCCCCCATGCACCACACAAGTCATTCTAAATGACACCTGGAAATAACAGAAAAAGGTTACCCACAACAATAAGCCTAGGGATGGTACTTAACTCGGTTGCATAATTCTGTCTCTTGTAAGGAAAATTCACCTCGAACTTGTGCTTTTATGGGATTCGAACCTGAGATCATGTTTTGATGCCAAACATAGGAAAATGGCTAATCCTTCCTACCTAAAGCTTAAGCTTTCAATACGGGATACTTAAACTGTCATACTTAATCCTCGTTTAAAGCCCACACCAAATCACGAGGATGTTACCCCCATGCAGCACACAAGTCATTCTAAATGACCCTTGGAAAAAACATAGAAAGGTTACGCATAACAACGAGCCTTGGGATGGTATTTACCTTGGTTGCAACATTCCGTCTCTTTTAAGGGAAATTCATCTCGAACTTGTGCTTTTATGGGATTCCAACCAGAGATCATGTTTTGATACCAAACATAGGAAAAATAGCTAATCCTTCCTACCTAAAGCTTAAGCTTTCAATACGGGACGCTTGAACTGTCACACTTAATCCTCATTTAAAGCTCACACCAAGTCACGAGAATTTTACCCCCCATGCAACCCACAAGTCATTCTAATTGATCCTTGGAAACACCCACAAAGGTTACCCACAACAACGAGCCCAGGGATGGTACTTACCTTGGTTGCATTATTCCGTCTCTTTTAAGGGAAATTCATCTCGAACTTGTGCTTTTATGAGATTGGAACCTCAGATAATGTTTTGATACCAAACATAGGAAAAATAGCTAATCCTTCCTACCTAAAGCTTAAGCTTTCAAAACGGGACGCTTGAACTTTTACATTTAATCCTCGTTCAAAGCTCACACTAAGTCAAGAGGATGTTACCCCCATGCACCACACAAGTCATTCTGAATGACTCATGGAAATAACACAAAAAGATTACCCACAACAATAAGCCCAAGGATAGTACTTCACTCGGTTGCATAATTCTATTTCTTGAAAGGGAAATTCACCTCAAAATTGTGCTTTTATGGGATTGGAACGTGAGATCATATTTTGATGCAAAACCTAGGTAAAATAGCTAATCCTTCCAACCTAAAGCTTAAGCTTTCAATACGGGACGCTTGAACTGTCACACTTAAACCTCGTTTAAAAGTTACACCAAGTCTCGAGCATATTACCCCCCATGCACCACACATGTCATTCTAAATGACCCTTGGAAAAAAAATAGAAAGGTTTCCCATAACAACGAGCCTAGGGATGGTATTTACCTTGGTTGCATCATTCTGTCTCTTTTAAGGGAAATTCATCTCGAACTTGTGCTTTTATGGGATTCGAACCTAGATTATGTTTTGATAACAAACATAGGAAAAATAGCTAATCCTTCCTACCTAAAGCTTAAGCTTTCAGTACGGGACGCTTGAACTGTCACACTTAATCCTCATTTAAAGCTCACACCAAGTCACGACGATGTTACCCCCCATGCAACACACAAGTCATTCTAAATGATCCTTGGAAATAACCCACAACAATGAGCACAGAGATATTACTTACCTTGGTTCCATCACTCATTCTTTCGTGAGGGAAGTTCACCTCGAACTTGTGCTTTTAGGGGACACAAACGTGAGATCATGTTTTGATACCAAACATAGGAAAAATAGCTAATCCTTCCTACCTAAAGCTTAAGCTTTCAATACGGGACGCTTGAACTGTCAAACTTAATCCTCGTTCAAAGCTCACACCAAGTCAAGAAGATGTTACCCCATGCACCACACAAGGCATTCTAAAAGACCCTTGGAAATAACACAAAAAGGTTACCCACAACAATAAGCCCAGGGATGGTACTTAACTCGGTTGCATAATTCTGTCTCTTGTAAGGCAAATTCACCTAGAACTTGTGCTTTTATGAGATTCGAACCTGAGATAATGTTATGATACCAAACATAGGAAAAATAGCTAATCCTTCCAACCTAAAACTTAAACTTTCAAAACGGGACGCTTGAACTGTCACACTTAATCCTCGTTCAAAGCTCACACTAAGTCAAGAGGATGTTGCCCCCATGCACCACACAAGTCATTCTAGATGACCCTTGGAAATAACAAAAAAAGGTTACCCACAACAATAAGCCCAGGGATGGTACTTACCTTGGTTGCATCATTCCATCTCTTTTAAGGGAAATTCATCTCGAACTTGTGCTTTTAAGTGATTCGAACCTGAGATCATGTTTTGATACCAAACATAGGTAAAATAGCTAATCATTCCTACCTAAAGCTTAAGATTTCAATACGGGACGCTTGAACTATCACACGTAATCCTCGTTCAAAACTAACACCAAGTCATGAGGATGTTCCCCCCATGCACCACACAAGTCATTCTAAATGACCCTTGGAAATAACACAAAAAGGTTAAGCACAACAATAAGCCAAGGGATGGTACTTAACTCGGTTGCATAATTCTGTCCCTTGTAAGGGAAATTCACCTCAAATTTGTGCTTTTATGGGATTCGAACCTAACATCATGTTTTGAAGCCAAACCTAGGAAAAATAGCTAATCCTTCCTACCTAAAGCTTAAGCTTTCAATACGGGATGCTTGAACTGTCATACTTAATCCTCGTTTAAAGCTCACACCAAATCACGAGGATGTTACCCCCTTGCAGCACACAAGTCATTCTAAATGATCCTTGGAAACACCCACAAAGGTTACCCACAACAACAAGCCCAGGGATGCTACTTACCTTGGTTGCATCATTCCGTCTTTTTTAAGTGAAATTCATCTCGAACTTGTGCTTTTATGGGATTCGAACCTCAGATAATGTTCTAATACCAAACATAGGACAAATAGATAATCCTTCCTACCCGAAGTTTAAGCTTTCAAACCGAGACGCTTGAACTGTCACACTTAATCCTCGTTCAAAGCTCACACTAAGTCAAGAGGATGTTGCCCCCATGCACCACACAAGTCATTCTAGATGACCCTTGGAAATAACAAAAAAAGGTTACCCACAACAATAAGCTCAGGGATGGTACTTAACTCGGTTGCATAATTCTGTCTCTTCAAAAGGAAATTCACCTCGAAATTTTGCATTTATGGGATTCGAACCTGAGATCATGTTTTGATGCCAAACATAGGAAAAATAGCTAATCCTTCCTACCTAATGCTTAAGCTTCAAATACGGGATGCTTATCACACTTAATCCTAATTTAAAGCTCACACCAAGTCACGAGGATGTTCCCCCCCATGCACCACACAAGTCATTCTAAATGACCCTTGGAAATGACACAAAAAGATTACAGACAACAACGAGCCTAGGGATGGTATTTACCTTGGTTGCATCATTCCGTCTCTTTTAAGCGAAATTCATCTCGAACTTGTGCTTTTATGGGATTCGAACCTGGATAATGTTTTTATACCAAAAATAGGAAAAATAGCTAATCCTTCCTACCTAAAGCTTAAGCTTTCAACACTGGATGCTTAAATTGTCACACTTAATCCTCATTTAAAGCTCACACCAAGTGACGAGGATGTTACCCCACATGCACCACACAAGTCATTCTAAATGAACCTTGGAAATAAGACAAAAAGATTACCGACAACAACGAGCCTAGGGATGGTATTTACCTTGGTTGCATCATTCCGTCTCTTTTAAGCGAAATTCATCTCGAACTTGTGCTTTTATGAGATTCGAACCTGGATAATGGTTTTATACCAAACATAGGAAAAATAGCTAATCCTTCCTACCTAAAGCTTAAGCTTTCAACACTGGATGCTTAAAGTGTCACACTTAATCCTCCTTTAAAGCTCACACCAAGTCACGAGGATGTTCCCCGCCATGCACCACACAAGTCATTTTAAATGACCCTTGGAAAAAACACAAAAAGATTACCGACAACAACGAGCCTAGGGATGGTATTTAACTTGGTTGCATCATTCCGTCTCTTTTAAGGGAAATTCATCTCGAAGATGTGCTTTTATGGGATTCGAACCTGGATTATGTTTTGATACCAAACATAGGAAAAATAGCTAATCCTTCCTACCTAAAGCTTAAGCTTTCAGTACGGGACGCTTGAACTGTCACACTTAATCCTCGTTTAAAGCTCACACTAAGTCACGAAGATGTTACCCCCCATGCAACACACAAGTCATTCTAAATGATCCTTGGAAAAAACATAGAAAGGATACCCACAACAACGAGCCTAGGGATGGTATTTAACTTGGTTGCATCATTCCGTCTCTTTTAAGGGAAATTCATCTCGAACTTGTGCTTTTATGGGATTCGAACCTGGATTATGTTTTGATACCAAACATAGGAAATATAGCTAATCCTTCCTACCTAAAGCTTTAGTTTTCAATAAGGGACGCTTGAACTATCACACTTTATCCTCGTTCAAAGCTCACACCAAGTTACGAGGATGTTCCCCCCCATGCACCACACAAGTCATTCTAAATGACGCTTGGAAAAAACAAAGAAAGGTTACCCACAACAACGAGCATAGGGATGGGGGTTACCTCGGCTGCATCATTCCGTCTCTTGAAAGGGAAATTCATCTTGAACTTGTGTTTTTATGGGATTTTAACCTGGATTATGTTTTGATACCAAACATAGGAAAAATAGCATATCCTACCTACCTAAAGCTTAAGCTTTCAATACAGGACGCTTGAACCATCACACTTAATCCTCGTTTAAAGCTCACACCATGTCACGAGGATGTTCCCCCCCATGCACCACACAAGTCATTCTAAATGACCCTTGGAAATAACACAAAAAGATTACCGACAACAACGAGCCTAGGGATGGTATTTACCTTGGTTGCATCATTCCGTCTCTTTTAAGCGAAATTCATCTCGAACTTGTGCTTTTATGGGATTTGAACCTGGATTATGTTTTGATACCAAACATAGGAAAAACAGCTAATCCTTCCTACCTAAAGCTTAAGCTTTAAATACTGGACGCTTGAACTGTCACACTTAATCCTCGTTGAAAGCTCACACCAAGTAACGAGGATGTTACCCCCCATGCACCATATAAGTCATTCTAAATGACACTTGGAAATAACACAATGATTTCCCACAACAAAGAGCCCAGGGATGGTACGTACCTCGGTTGCATCATTCTATGTCTTGTAAGGGAAATTCATCTTGAACTTGGGCTTTAATAGGATTCGAAACTGAGATCATGTTTTAACACCAAACATAGGAAAAATAGCTATTCCTTCCTACCTAAAGCTTAAGCTTTCAATACGGGACGCTTGAACTGTTACACTTTATCCTCGTTCAAAGCTCACACCAAGTCACGAAGATGTTACCCCCATGCACGACACAAGTTATTCTAAATGACCATTGGAAAAACATAGAAAGGTTACCAACAACAACGAGCCTAGGGATGGTATTTACCTTGGTTGCATCATTCCGTCACTTTTAAGCGAAATTCATCTCGAACTTGTGCTTTTATGGGATTCGAACCTGGATTCTGTTTTGATACCAAACATAGGAAAAATAGCTAATCCTTCCTACCTAATGCTTAAGTTTCAAATATGGGACGCTTCAACTATCACACTTAATCCTCGTTCAAAGCTCACACCAAGTCACGAGGATATTACCCCCCATGAAACACACAATTCATTCTAAATGACCCTTGGAAAAAACATAGAAAGGTTACCCACAACAATGAGCCTAGGGATTGTATTTACATTGGTTGCATCATTCCGTCTCTTTTAAGCGAAATTCATCTCGAACTTGTGCTTTTATGGGATTCGAACCTGGATTATGTTTTGATACCAAACATAGGAAAAATAGCTAATCCTTCCTACCTAATGCTTAAGTTTCAAATACGGGACGCTTCAACTATCACACTTAATCCTCGTTTAAAGCTCACACCAAGTCACGAGGATGTTCCCCCCCATGCACCACACAAGTCATTCTAAATGACCCTTGGAAATGACACAAAAAGATTACAGACAACAACGAGCCTAGGGATGGTATTTACCTTGGTTGCATCATTCCGTCTCTTTTAAGCGAAATTCATCTCGAACTTGTGCTTTTATGGGATTCGAACCTGGATAATGTTTTTATACCAAAAATAGGAAAAATAGCTAATCCTTCCTACCTAAAGCTTAAGCTTTCAACACTGGATGCTTAAATTGTCACACTTAATCCTCATTTAAAGCTCACACCAAGTGACGAGGATGTTACCCCCCATGCACCACACAAGTCATTCTAAATGAACCTTGGAAATAAGACAAAAAGATTACCGACAACAACGAGCCTAGGGATGGTATTTACCTTTGTTGCATCATTCCGTCTCTTTTAAGCGAAATTCATCTCGAAGTTGTGCTTTTATGGGATTCGAACCTGGATAATGGTTTTATACCAAACATAGGAAAAATAGCTAATCCTTCCTACCTAAAGCTTAAGCTTTCAACACTGGATGCTTAAAGTGTCACACTTAATCCTCGTTTAAAGCTCACACCAAGTGACGAGGATGTTACCCCCCATGCACCAAACAAGTCATTCTAAATGACCCTTAGCAATAACACAAAAAGATTACCGACAACAACGAGCCTAGGGATGGTATTTGCCTTGGTTGTATCATTCCGTCTCTTTTAAGCGAAATTCATCTCGAACTTGTGCTTTTATGGGATTCGAACCTGGATAATGTTTTTATACCAAACATAGGAAAAATAGCTAATCCTTCCTACCTAAAGCTTAAGCTTTCAATACGGGATGCTTGAACTGTCACACTTAATCCTCGTTCAAAGCTTACACCAAATTACGAGGATGTTACCCCCCATGCACGACACAAGTCATTCTAAATGACCCTCGGAAACAACATAGAAAGGCTACCCACAACAATGAGCCCAGGGATGGTACTTACCTTGGTTGCGTCATTCGGTCTCTTTCAAGGGAAATTCATCTCGAACTTGGGCTTTTATTGGATTCGAAGTTCAGATCATGTTTTGATACCAATCATAGGAAAAATAGCTAATCCTTCCTACCTAAAGCTTAAGCTTTCAGTACGGGACGCTTGAACTGTCACACTTAATCCTCGTTCAAAGCTCACACCAAGTGACGAGGATGTTACCCCCCATGCACCACACAAGTCATTCTAAATGACCCTTGGAAAAAACATAGAAAGGTTACCCACAACAACGAGCCTAGGGGTGGTATTTAACTTGGTTGCATCATTCCGTCTCTTTTAAGGGAAATTCATCTCGAACTTGTGCTTTTATGGGATTCGAACCTGGATTATGTTTTGATACCAAACATAGGAAATATAGCTAATCCTTCCTACCTAAAGCTTTAGTTTTCAATAAGGGACGCTTGAACTATCACACTTTATCCTCGTTCAAAGCTCACACCAAGTTACGAGGATGTTCCCCCCCATGCACCACACAAGTCATTCTAAATGACGCTTGGAAAAAACAAAGAAAGGTTACCCACAACAACGAGCATAGGGATGGGGGTTACCTCGGCTGCATCATTCCGTCTCTTGAAAGGGAAATTCATCTTGAACTTGTGTTTTTATGGGATTTTAACCTGGATTATGTTTTGATACCAAACATAGGAAAAATAGCATATCCTACCTACCTAAAGCTTAAGCTTTCAATACAGGACGCTTGAACCATCACACTTAATCCTCGTTTAAAGCTCACACCATGTCACGAGGATGTTCCCCCCCATGCACCACACAAGTCATTCTAAATGACCCTTGGAAATAACACAAAAAGATTACCGACAACAACGAGCCTAGGGATGGTATTTACCTTGGTTGCATCATTCCGTCTCTTTTAAGCGAAATTCATCTCGAACTTGTGCTTTTATGGGATTTGAACCTGGATTATGTTTTGATACCAAACATAGGAAAAATAGCTAATCCTTCCTACCTAATGCTTAAGTTTCAAATACGGGACGCTTCAACTATCACACTTAATCCTCGTTTAAAGCTCACACCAAGTCACGAGGATGTTCCCCCCCATGCACCACACAAGTCATTCTAAATGACCCTTGGAAATGACACAAAAAGATTACAGACAACAACGAGCCTAGGGATGGTATTTACCTTGGTTGCATCATTCCGTCTCTTTTAAGCGAAATTCATCTCGAACTTGTGCTTTTATGGGATTCGAACCTGGATAATGTTTTTATACCAAAAATAGGAAAAATAGCTAATCCTTCCGACCTAAAGCTTAAGCTTTCAACACTGGATGCTTAAATTGTCACACTTAATCCTCATTTAAAGCTCACACCAAGTGACGAGGATGTTACCCCCCATGCACCACACAAGTCATTCTAAATGAACCTTGGAAATAAGACAAAAAGATTACCGACAACAACGAGCCTAGGGATGGTATTTACCTTTGTTGCATCATTCCGTCTCTTTTAAGCGAAATTCATCTCGAACTTGTGCTTTTATGGGATTCGAACCTGGATAATGTTTTTATACCAAACATAGGAAAAATAGCTAATCCTTCCTACCTAAAGCTTAAGCTTTCAATACGGGACGCTTGAACTGTCACACTTAATCCTCGTTCAAAGCTTACACCAAATTACGAGGATGTTACTCCCCATGCACGACACAAGTCATTCTAAATGACCCTCGGAAACAACATAGAAAGGCTACCCACAACAATGAGCCCAGGGATGGTACTTACCTTGGTTGCGTCATTCGGTCTCTTTCAAGGGAAATTCATCTCGAACTTGGGCTTTTATTGGATTCGAAGTTCAGATCATGTTTTGATACCAATCATAGGAAAAATAGCTAATCCTTCCTACCTAAAGCTTAAGCTTTCAGTACGGGACGCTTGAACTGTCACACTTAATCCTCGTTCAAAGCTCACACCAAGTGACGAGGATGTTACCCCCCATGCACCACACAAGTCATTCTAAATGACCCTTGGAAAAAACATAGAAAGGTTACCCACAACAACGAGCCTAGGGGTGGTATTTAACTTGGTTGCATCATTCCGTCTCTTTTAAGGGAAATTCATCTCGAACTTGTGCTTTTATGGGATTCGAACCTGGATTATGTTTTGATACCAAACATAGGAAAAATAGCTAATCCTTCCTACCTAAAGCTTAAGCTTTAAATACGAGACACTTGAACTGTCACACTTAATACTCGTTTAAAGCTCACACTAAGTCACGAAGATGTTACCCCCCATGCAACACACAAGTCATTCTAAATGATCCTTGGAAACATCCCACAAAGGTTGCCCACAATAATTAGCACAACGATATTACTTACCTTGGATGCATCATTCATTCTTTCGTAAGGGAAGTTCACCTCGAACTTGTGCTTTTAAGGGATTCGAACATGAGATCATGTTTTGATACCAATCATAGGAAAAATAGCTAATCCTTCCAACCTAAAGCTTAAGCTTTCAACACTGGATGCATAAAGTGTCACACTTAATCCTCCTTTAAAGCTCACACCAAGTCACGAGGATGTTCCTCGCCATGCACCACACAAGTCATTCTAAATGACCCTTGGAAAAAACACAAAAAGATTACCGACAACAACGAGCCTAGGGATGGTATTTAACTTGGTTGCATCATTCCGTCTCTTTTAAGGGAAATTCATCTCGAAGATGTGCTTTTATGGGATTCGAACCTGGATTATGTTTTGATACCAAACATAGGAAAAATAGCTAATCCTTCCTAGCTAAAGCTTAAGCTTTCAATACGGGACGCTTGAACTGTCACACTTAATCCTCGTTTAAAGCTCACACTAAGTCACGAAGATGTTACCCCCCATGCAACACACAATTCATTCTAAATGATCCTTGGAAAAAACGTAGAAAAGATACCCACAACAACGAGCCTAGGGATGGTATTTAACTTGGTTGCATCATTCCGTCTCTTTTAAGCGAAATTCATCTCGAACCTGTGCTTTTATGGGATTCGAACATGAGATCATGTTTTGATACCAAACATAGGAAAAATAGCATATCCTACCTACCTAAAGCTTAAGCTTTCAATACGGGACGCTTAAACCATCACACTTAATCCTCGTTTAAAGCTCACACCATGTCACGAGGATGTTCCCCCCCATGCACCACACAAGTCATTCTAAATGACCCTTGGAAATAACACAAAAAGATTACCGACAACAACGAGCCTAGGGATGGTATTTACCTTGGTTGCATCATTCCGTCTCTTTTAAGCGAAATTCATCTCGAACTTGTGCTTTTATGGGATTTGAACCTGGATTATGTTTTGATACCAAACATAGGAAAAACAGCTAATCCTTCCTACCTAAAGCTTATGCTTTAAATACTGGACGCTTGAACTGTCACACTTAATCCTCGTTTAAAGCTCACACCAAGTCACGAGGATGTTACCCCATGCACCATACAAGTCATTCTAAATGACACTTGGAAATAACACAATGATTTCCCACAACAACGAGCCCAGGGATGGTACGTACCACGGTTGCATCATTCTATGTCTTGTAAGGGAAATTCATCTTGAACTTGGGCTTTAATAGGATTCGAAACTGAGATCATGTTTTAACACCAAACATAGGAAAAATAGCTATTCCTTCCTACCTAAAGCTTAAGCTTTCAATACGGGACGCTTGAACTGTTACACTTTATCCTCGTTCAAAGCTCACACCAAGTCACGAAGATGTTACCCCCATGCACGACACAAGTCATTCTAAATGACCATTGGAAAAACATAGAAAGGTTACCAACAACAACGAGCCTAGGGATGGTATTTACCTTGGTTGCATCATTCCGTCACTTTTAAGCGAAATTCATCTCGAACTTGTGCTTTTATGGGATTCGAACCTGGATTATGTTTTGATACCAAACATAGGAAAAATAGCTAATCCTTCCTACCTAATGCTTAAGTTTCAAATACGGGACGCTTCAACTATCACACTTAATCCTCGTTCAAAGCTCACACCAAGTCACGAGGATGTTACCCCCCATGAATCACACAAGTCATTCTAAATGACCCTTGGAAAAAACATAGAAAGGTTACCCACAACAACGAGCCTAGGGATTGTATTTACATTGGTTGTATCATTCCGTCTCTTTTAAGCGAAATTCATCTCGAACTTGTGCTTTTATGGGATTCGAACCTGGATTATGTTTTGATACCAAACATAGGAAAAATAGCTAATCCTTCCTACCTAATGCTTAAGTTTCAAATACGGGACGCTTCAACTATCACAATTAATCCTCGTTTAAAGCTCACACCAAGTCACGAGGATGTTACCCCCTAGCACCACACAAGTCATTCTAAATGACCATTGGAAAAACATAGAAAGGTTACCGACAAGAACGAGCCTAGGGATGGTATTTACCTTGGTTGCATCATTCTGTCACTTTAAAGCAAAATTCATCTCGAACTTGTGCTTTTATGGGATTCGAATCTGGATTATGATTTGATACCAAACATAGGAAAAATAGCTAATCCTTCCTACCTAATGCTTAAGCTTCAAATACGGGATGCTTATCACACTTAATCCTAATTTAAAGCTCACACCAAGTCACGAGGATGTTCCCCCCCATGCACCACACAAGTCATTCTAAATGACCCTTGGAAATGACACAAAAAGATTACAGACAACAACGAGCCTAGGGATGGTATTTACCTTGGTTGCATCATTCCGTCTCTTTTAAGCGAAATTCATCTCGAACTTGTGCTTTTATGGGATTCGAACCTGGATAATGTTTTTATACCAAAAATAGGAAAAATAGCTAATCCTTCCGACCTAAAGCTTAAGCTTTCAACACTGGATGCTTAAATTGTCACACTTAATCCTCATTTAAAGCTCACACCAAGTGACGAGGATGTTACCCCCCATGCACCACACAAGTCATTCTAAATGAACCTTGGAAATAAGACAAAAAGATTACCGACAACAACGAGCCTAGGGATGGTATTTACCTTGGTTGCATCATTCCGTTTCTTTTAAGCGAAATTCATCTCGAACTTGTGCTTTTATGGGATTCGAACCTGGATAATTTTTTTATACCAAACATAGGAAAAATAGCTAATCCTTCCAACCTAAAGCTTAAGCTTTCAACACTGGATGCTTAAAGTGTCACACTTAATCCTCGTTTAAAGCTCACACCAAGTGACGAGGATGTTACCCCCCATGCACCAAACAAGTCATTCTAAATGACCCTTGGAAATAACACAAAAAGATTACCGACAACAACGAGCATAGGGATGGTATTTGCCTTGGTTGTATCATTCCGTCTCTTTTAAGCGAAATTCATCTCGAACTTGTGCTTTTATGGGATTCGAACCTGGATAATTTTTTTATACCAAACATAGGAAAAATAGCTAATCCTTCCTACCTAAAGCTTAAGCTTTCAATACGGGACGCTTGAACTGTCACACTTAATCCTCGTTCAAAGCTTACACCAAATTACGAGGATGTTACCCCCCATGCACGACACAAGTCATTCTAAATGACCCTCGGAAACAACATAGAAAGGCTACCCACAACAATGAGCCCAGGGATGGTACTTACCTTGGTTGCGTCATTCGGTCTCTTTCAAGGGAAATTCATCTCGAACTTGGGCTTTTATTGGATTCGAAGTGGAGATCATGTTTTGATACCAATCATAGGAAAAATAGCTAATCCTTCCTACCTAAAGCTTAAGCTTTCAGTACGGGACGCTTGAACTGTCACACTTAATCCTCGTTCAAAGCTCACACCAAGTGACGAGGATGTTACCCCCCATGCACCACACAAGTCCTTCTAAATGACCCTTGGAAAAAACATAGAAAGGTTACCCACAACAACGAGCCTAGGGATCGTATTTAACTTGGTTGCATCATTCCGTCTCTTTTAAGGGAAATTCATCTCGAACTTGTGCTTTTATGGGATTCGAACCTGGATTATGTTTTGATACCAAACATAAGAAAAATAACTAATCCTTCCTACCTAAAGCTTAAGCTTTAAATACGAGACGCTTGAACTGTCACACTTAATCCTCGTTTAAAGCTCACACTAAGTCACGAAGATGTTACCCCCCATGCAACACACAAGTCATTCTAAATGATCCTTGGAAACATCCCACAAAGGTTGCCCACAATAATTAGCACAACGATATTACTTACCTTGGATGCATCATTCATTCTTTCGTAAGGGAAGTTCACCTCGAACTTGTGCTTTTAAGGGATTCGAACATGAGATCATGTTTTGATACCAAACATAGGAAAAAAAGCTAATACTTCCTACCTAAAGCTTAACCTTTCAATAAGGGACGCTTGAACTATCACACTTTATCCTCGTTTAAAGCTCACACCAAGTCACGAGGATGTTCCCCCCCATGCACCACACAAGTCATTCTAAATAACGCTTGGAAAAAACATAGAAAGGTTACCCACAACAACGAGCATAGGGATGGGGGTTACCTCGGTTGTATCATTCCGTCTCTTTTAAAGGAAATTCATCTCGAACTTGTGCTTTTATGGGATTCGAACCTGGATTATGTTTTGATACCAAACATAGGAAAAATAGCTAATCCTTCCTACCAAATGCTTAAGCTTCAAATACGGGACGCTTCAACTATCACACTTAATCCTAGTTTAAAGCTCACACCAAGTCACGAGGATGTTCCCCCCAATGCACCACACAAGTCATTCTAAATGACCCTTGGAAATGACACAAAAAGATTATCGACAACAACGAGCCTAGGGATGGTATTTACCTTGTTTGCATCATTCCGTCTCTTTTAAGCGAAATTCATCTCGAACCTGTGCTTTTATGGGATTCGAACCTGGATTATGTTTTGATACCAATCATAGGAAAAATAGCTAATCCTTCCAACCTAAAGCTTAAGCTTTCAACACTGGATGCATAAAGTGTCACACTTAATCCTCCTTTAAAGCTCACACCAAGTCACGAGGATGTTCCTCGCCATGCACCACACAAGTCATTCTAAATGACCCTTGGAAAAAACACAAAAAGATTACCGACAACAACGAGCCTAGGGATGGTATTTAACTTGGTTGCATCATTCCGTCTCTTTTAAGGGAAATTCATCTCGAAGATGTGCTTTTATGGGATTCGAACCTGGATTATGTTTTGATACCAAACATAGGAAAAATAGCTAATCCTTCCTAGCTAAAGCTTAAGCTTTCAATACGGGACGCTTGAACTGTCACACTTAATCCTCGTTTAAAGCTCACACTAAGTCACGAAGATGTTACCCCCCATGCAACACACAATTCATTCTAAATGATCCTTGGAAAAAACGTAGAAAGGATACCCACAACAACGAGCCTAGGGATGGTATTTAACTTGGTTGCATCATTCCGTCTCTTTTAAGCGAAATTCATCTCGAACCTGTGCTTTTATGGGATTCGAACATGAGATCATGTTTTGATACCAAACATAGGAAAAATAGCATATCCTACCTACCTAAAGCTTAAGCTTTCAATACGGGACGCTTAAACCATCACACTTAATCCTCGTTTAAAGCTCACACCATGTCACGAGGATGTTCCCCCCCATGCACCACACAAGTCATTCTAAATGACCCTTGGAAATAACACAAAAAGATTACCGACAACAACGAGCCTAGGGATGGTATTTACCTTGGTTGCATCATTCCGTCTCTTTTAAGCGAAATTCATCTCGAACTTGTGCTTTTATGGGATTTGAACCTGGATTATGTTTTGATACCAAACATAGGAAAAACAGCTAATCCTTCCTACCTAAAGCTTATGCTTTAAATACTGGACGCTTGAACTGTCACACTTAATCCTCGTTTAAAGCTCACACCAAGTCACGAGGATGTTACCCCATGCACCATACAAGTCATTCTAAATGACACTTGGAAATAACACAATGATTTCCCACAACAACGAGCCCAGGGATGGTACGTACCACGGTTGCATCATTCTATGTCTTGTAAGGGAAATTCATCTTGAACTTGGGCTTTAATAGGATTCGAAACTGAGATCATGTTTTAACACCAAACATAGGAAAAATAGCTATTCCTTCCTACCTAAAGCTTAAGCTTTCAATACGGGACGCTTGAACTGTTACACTTTATCCTCGTTCAAAGCTCACACCAAGTCACGAAGATGTTACCCCCATGCACGACACAAGTCATTCTAAATGACCATTGGAAAAACATAGAAAGGTTACCAACAACAACGAGCCTAGGGATGGTATTTACCTTGGTTGCATCATTCCGTCACTTTTAAGCGAAATTCATCTCGAACTTGTGCTTTTATGGGATTCGAACCTGGATTATGTTTTGATACCAAACATAGGAAAAATAGCTAATCCTTCCTACCTAATGCTTAAGTTTCAAATACGGGACGCTTCAACTATCACACTTAATCCTCGTTCAAAGCTCACACCAAGTCACGAGGATGTTACCCCCCATGAATCACACAAGTCATTCTAAATGACCCTTGGAAAAAACATAGAAAGGTTACCCACAACAACGAGCCTAGGGATTGTATTTACATTGGTTGTATCATTCCGTCTCTTTTAAGCGAAATTCATCTCGAACTTGTGCTTTTATGGGATTCGAACCTGGATTATGTTTTGATACCAAACATAGGAAAAATAGCTAATCCTTCCTACCTAATGCTTAAGTTTCAAATACGGGACGCTTCAACTATCACAATTAATCCTCGTTTAAAGCTCACACCAAGTCACGAGGATGTTACCCCCTAGCACCACACAAGTCATTCTAAATGACCATTGGAAAAACATAGAAAGGTTACCGACAAGAACGAGCCTAGGGATGGTATTTACCTTGGTTGCATCATTCTGTCACTTTAAAGCAAAATTCATCTCGAACTTGTGCTTTTATGGGATTCGAATCTGGATTATGATTTGATACCAAACATAGGAAAAATAGCTAATCCTTCCTACCTAATGCTTAAGCTTCAAATACGGGATGCTTATCACACTTAATCCTAATTTAAAGCTCACACCAAGTCACGAGGATGTTCCCCCCCATGCACCACACAAGTCATTCTAAATGACCCTTGGAAATGACACAAAAAGATTACAGACAACAACGAGCCTAGGGATGGTATTTACCTTGGTTGCATCATTCCGTCTCTTTTCAATGAAATTCATCTCGAACTTGTGCTTTTATGGGATTCGAACCTGGATAATGTTTTTATACCAAAAATAGGAAAAATAGCTAATCCTTCCGACCTAAAGCTTAAGCTTTCAACACTGGATGCTTAAATTGTCACACTTAATCCTCATTTAAAGCTCACACCAAGTGACGAGGATGTTACCCCCCATGCACCACACAAGTCATTCTAAATGAACCTTGGAAATAAGACAAAAAGATTACCGACAACAACGAGCCTAGGGATGGTATTTACCTTGGTTGCATCATTCCGTCTCTTTTAAGCGAAATTCATCTCGAACTTGTGCTTTTATGGGATTCGAACCTGGATAATTTTTTTATACCAAACATAGGAAAAATAGCTAATCCTTCCTACCTAAAGCTTAAGCTTTCAACACTGGATGCTTAAAGTGTCACACTTAATCCTCGTTTAAAGCTCACACCAAGTGACGAGGATGTTACCCCCCATGCACCAAACAAGTCATTCTAAATGACCCTTGGAAATAACACAAAAGGATTACCGACAACAACGAGCATAGGGATGGTATTTGCCTTGGTTGTATCATTCCGTCTCTTTTAAGCGAAATTCATCTCGAACTTGTGCTTTTATGGGATTCGAACCTGGATAATTTTTTTATACCAAACATAGGAAAAATAGCTAATCCTTCCTACCTAAAGCTTAAGCTTTCAATACGGGACGCTTGAACTGTCACACTTAATCCTCGTTCAAAGCTTACACCAAATTACGAGGATGTTACCCCCCATGCACGACACAAGTCATTCTAAATGACCCTCGGAAACAACATAGAAAGGCTACCCACAACAATGAGCCCAGGGATGGTACTTACCTTGGTTGCGTCATTCGGTCTCTTTCAAGGGAAATTCATCTCGAACTTGGGCTTTTATTGGATTCGAAGTGGAGATCATGTTTTGATACCAATCATAGGAAAAATAGCTAATCCTTCCTACCTAAAGCTTAAGCTTTCAGTACGGGACGCTTGAACTGTCACACTTAATCCTCGTTCAAAGCTCACACCAAGTGACGAGGATGTTACCCCCCATGCACCACACAAGTCATTCTAAATGACCCTTGGAAAAAACATAGAAAGGTTACCCACAACAACGAGCCTAGGGATCGTATTTAACTTGGTTGCATCATTCCGTCTCTTTTAAGGGAAATTCATCTCGAACTTGTGCTTTTATGGGATTCGAACCTGGATTATGTTTTGATACCAAACATAAGAAAAATAACTAATCCTTCCTACCTAAAGCTTAAGCTTTAAATACGAGACGCTTGAACTGTCACACTTAATCCTCGTTTAAAGCTCACACTAAGTCACGAAGATGTTACCCCCCATGCAACACACAAGTCATTCTAAATGATCCTTGGAAACATCCCACAAAGGTTGCCCACAATAATTAGCACAACGATATTACTTACCTTGGATGCATCATTCATTCTTTCGTAAGGGAAGTTCACCTCGAACTTGTGCTTTTAAGGGATTCGAACATGAGATCATGTTTTGATACCAAACATAGGAAAAAAAGCTAATACTTCCTACCTAAAGCTTAACCTTTCAATAAGGGACGCTTGAACTATCACACTTTATCCTCGTTTAAAGCTCACACCAAGTCACGAGGATGTTGCCCCCCATGCACCACACAAGTCATTCTAAATAACGCTTGGAAAAAACATAGAAAGGTTACCCATAACAACGAGCATAGGGATGGGGGTTACCTCGGTTGCATCATTCCGTCTCTTGAAAGGGAAATTCATCTTGAACTTGTGTTTTTATGGGATTTTAACCTGGATTATGTTTTGATACCAAACATAGGAAAAATAGCATATCCTACCTACCTAAAGCTTAAGCTTTCAATACAGGACGCTTGAACCATCACACTTAATCCTCGTTTAAAGCTCACACCATGTCACGAGGATGTTCCCCCCCATGCACCACACAAGTCATTCTAAATGACCCTTGGAAATAACACAAAAAGATTACCGACAACAACGAGCCTAGGGATGGTATTTACCTTGGTTGCATCATTCCGTCTCTTTTAAGCAAAATTCATCTCGAACTTGTGCTTTTATGGGATTCGAACCTGGATAATGTTTTTATACCAAACATAGGAAAAATAGCTAATCCTTCCTACCTAAAGCTTAAGTTTTAAATACGGGACGCTTCAACTGTCACACTTAATCCTCGTTTAAAGCTCGCAGCAAGTCACGAGGATGTTCCCCCCCATGCACCACACAAGTCATTCTAAATGACCCTTGGAAATAACACAAAAAGATTACCGACAACAACGAGCCTAGGGATGGTATTTACCTTGGTTGCATCATTCCGTCTCTTTTAAGCGAAATTCATCTCGAACTTGTGCTTTTATGGGATTCGAACCTGGATAATGTTTTTATACCAAACATAGGAAAAATAGCTAATCCTCCCTACCTAAAGCTTAAGCTTTAAATACGGGACGCTTCAACTGTCAAACTTAATCCTCGTTTAAAGCTCACACCAAGTCACGAGGATGTTCCCCCCATGCACCACACAAGTCATTCTAAATGACCCTTGGAAATAACACAAAAAGATTACCGACAACAACGAGCCTAGGGATGGTATTTACCTTGGTTGCATCATTCCGTCTCTTTTAAGCGAAATTCATCTCGAACTTGGGCTTTTATTGGATTCGAAGTGGAGATCATGTTTTGATACCAATCATAGGAAAAATAGCTAATCCTTCCTACCTAAAGCTTAAGCTTTCAGTACGGGGCGCTTGAACTGTCACACTTAATCCTCGTTCAAAGCTCACACCAAGTGACGAGGATGTTACCCCCCATGCACCACACAAGTCATTCTAAATGACCCTTGGAAAAAACATAGAAAGGTTACCCACAACAACGAGCCTAGGGATCATATTTAACTTGGTTGCATCATTCCGTCTCTTTTAAGGGAAATTCATCTCGAACTTGTGCTTTTATGGGATTCGAACCTGGATTATGTTTTGATACCAAACATAGGAAAAATAGCTAATCCTTCCTACCTAAAGCTTAAGCTTTAAATACGAGACGCTTGAACTGTCACACTTAATCCTCGTTTAAAGCTCACACTAAGTCACGAAGATGTTACCCCCCATGCAACACACAAGTCATTCTAAATGATCCTTGGAAACATCCCACAAAGGTTGCCCACAATAATTAGCACAGCGATATTACTTACCTTGGATGCATCATTCATTCTTTCGTAAGGGAAGTTCACCTCGAACTTGTGCTTTTAAGGGATTCGAACATGAGATCATGTTTTGATACCAAACATAGGAAAAAAAGGTAATACTTCCTACCTAAAGCTTAAGCTTTCAATAAGGGACGCTTGAACTATCACACTTTATCCTCGTTCAAAGCTCACACCAAGTCACGAGGATGTTCCCCCCCATGCACCACATAAGTCATTCTAAATAACGCTTGGAAAAAACATAGAAAGGTTACCCACAACAATGAGCATAAGGATGGGGGTTACCTCGGTTGCATCATTCCGTCTCTTTTAAAGGAAATTCATCTCGAACTTGTGCTTTTATGGGATTCGAACCTGGATTATGTTTTGATACCAAACATAGGAAAAATAGCTAATCCTTCCTACCTAATGCTTAAGCTTCAAATACGGGACGCTTCAACTATCACACTTAATCCTAGTTTAAAGCTCACACCAAGTCACGAGGATGTTCCCCCCAATGCACCACACAAGTCATTCTAAATGACCCTTTGAAATGACACAAAAAGATTATCGAAACCAACGAGCCTAGGGATGGTATTTACCTTGGTTGCATCATTCCGTCTCTTTTAAGCAAAATTCATCTCGAACTTGTGCTTTTATGGGATTCGAACCTGGATAATGTTTTTATACCAAACATAGGAAAAATAGCTAATCCTTCCTACCTAAAGCTTAAGTTTTAAATACGGGACGCTTCAACTGTCACACTTAATCCTCGTTTAAAGCTCGCAGCAAGTCACGAGGATGTTCCCCCCCATGCACCACACAAGTCATTCTAAATGACCCTTGGAAATAACACAAAAAGATTACCGACAACAACGAGCCTAGGGATGGTATTTACCTTGGTTGCATCATTCCGTCTCTTTTAAGCGAAATTCATCTCGAACTTGTGCTTTTATGGGATTCGAACCTGGATAATGTTTTTATACCAAACATAGGGAAAATAGCTAATCCTCCCTACCTAAAGCTTAAGTTATCAACACTGGATGCTTAAAGTGTCACACTTAATCCTCCTTTAAAGCTCACACCAAGTCACGAGGATGTTCCCCGCCATGCACCACACAAGTCATTCTAAATGACCCTTGGAAATAACACAAAAAGATTACCGACAACAACAAGCCTAGGGATGGTATTTACCTTGGTTGCATCATTCCGTCTCTTTTAAACGAAATTCATCTCGAACTTGTACTTTTATGGGATTTGAACCTGGATTATGTTTTGATACCAAACATAGGAAAAATTGCTAATCCTTCCTACCTAAAGCTTAAGCTTTAAATACGGGACGCTTGAACTGTCACACTTAATCCTCGTTTAAAGCTCACACTAAGTCACGAAGATGTTACCCCCCATGCAACACACAAGTCATTCTAAATGATCCTTGGAAACATCCCACAAAGGTTGCCCACAATAATGAGCACAGAGATATTACTTACCTTGGATGCATCATTCATTCTTTCGTAAGGGAATTTCACCTCGAACTTGTACTTTTATGGGATTTGAACCTGGATTATGTTTTGATACCAAACATAGGAAAAATTGCTAATCCTTCCTACCTAAAGCTTAAGCTTTAAATACGGGACGCTTGAACTGTCACACTTAATCCTCGTTTAAAGCTCACACCAAGTCACGAGGATGTTCCCCCCCATGCACCACACAAGTCATTCTAAATAACGCTTGGAAATGACACAAAAAGATTACCGACAACAACGAGCCTAGGGATGGTATTTACCTTGGTTGCATCATTCCGTCTTTTTAAGCGAAATTCATCTCGAACTTGTGCTTTTATGGGATTCGAACCTGGATAATTTTTTATACCAAAAATAGGAAAAATAGTTAATCCTTCCTACCTAAAGCTTAAGCTTTCAACACTGGATGCTTAAAGAGTCACACTTAATCCTTGTTTAAAGCTCACACCAAGTCACGAGGATGTTACCCCCCATGCACCACACAAGTCATTCTAAATGACCCTTGGAAATAACACAAAAAGATTACCGACAACAACGAGCCTAGGGATGGTATTTACCTTGGTTGCATCATTCCGTCTCTTTTAAGCGAAATTCATCTCGAACTTGTGCTTTTATGGGATTCGAACCTGGATAATTTTTTATACCAAAAATCGGAAAAATAGCTAATCCTTCCTACCTAAAGCTTAAGCTTTCAACACTGGATGCTTAAAGAGTCACACTTAATCCTTGTTTAAAGCTCACACCAAGTGACGAGGATGTTACCCCCCTATGCACCACACAAGTCATTCTAAATGACCCTTGGAAATAACACAAAAAGATTACCGACAACAACGAGCCTAGGGATGGTATTTACCTTGGTTGCATCATTCCGTCTCTTTTAAGCGAAATTCATCTCGAACTTTGCTTTTATGGGATTCGAACCTGGATAATGTTTTTATACCAAACATAGGAAAAATAGTTAATCCTTCCTACCTAAAGCTTAAGCTTTCAACACTGGATGCTTAAAGTGTCACACTTAATCCTCGTTTAAAGCTCACACCAAGTGACGAAGATGTTACCCCCCATGCACCACACAAGTCATTCTAAATGACCCTTGGAAATAACACAAAAAGATTACCGACAACAACGAGCCTAGGGATGGTATTTACCTTGGTTGCATCATTCCGTCTCTTTTAAGCGAAATTCATCTAGAACTTGTGCTTTTATGATATTCGAACCTGGATAATGTTTTTATACCAAACATAGGAAAAATAGCTAATCCTTCCTACCTAAAGCTTAAGCTTTAAATACGGGACGCTTGAACTGTCACACTTAATCCTCGTTTAAAGCTCACACTAAGTCACGAAGATGTTACCCCCCATGCAACACACAAGTCATTCTAAATGATCCTTGGAAACATCCCACAAAGGTTGCCCACAATAATGAGCACAGAGATATTACTTACCTTGGATGCATCATTCATTCTTTCGTAAGGGAATTTCACCTCGAACTTGTGCTTTTAAGGGATTCGAACATGAGATCATGTTTTGATACCAAACATAGGAAAAATAGCTAATCCTTCCTACCTAAAGCTTAAGCTTTCAATAAGGGACGCTTGAACTATCACACTTTATCCTCGTTCAAAGCTCACACCAAGTCACGAGGATGTTCCCCCCCATGCACCACACAAGTCATTCTAAATAACGCTTGGAAAAAACATAGAAAGGTTACCCACAACAACGAGCATAGGGATGGGGGTTACCTCGGCTGCATCATTCCGTCTCTTTTAAAGGAAATTCATCTCGAACTTGTGCTTTTATGGGATTCGAACCTGGATTATGTTTTGATACCAAACATAGGAAAAATACCTAATCCTTCCTTCCTAATGCTTAAGCTTCAAATACGGGACGCATCAACTATCACACTTAATCCTAGTTTAAAGCTCACACCAATTCACAAGGATGTTCCCCCCAATGCACCACACAAGTCATTCTAAATGACCCTTGGAAATGACACAAAAAGATTACCGACAACAACGAGCCTAGGGATGGTATTTACCTTGGTTGCATCATTCCGTCTCTTTTAAGCGAAATTCATCTCGAACTTGTGCTTTTATGGGATTCGAACCTGGATAATTTTTTATACCAAAAATAGGAAAAATAGCTAATCCTTCCTACCTAAAGCTTAAGCTTTCAACACTGGATGCTTAAAGAGTCACACTTAATCCTTGTTTAAAGCTCACACCAAGTGACGAGGATGTTACCCCCCATGCACCACACAAGTCATTCTAAATGACCCTTCGAAATAACACAAAAAGATTACCGACAACAACGAGCCTAGGGATGGTATTTACCTTGGTTGCATCATTCCGTCTCTTTTAAGCGAAATTCGTCTCGAACTTTGCTTTTATGGGATTCGAACCTGGATAATGTTTTTATACCAAACATAGGAAAAATAGTTAATCCCTCCTACCTAAAGCTTAAGCTTTCAACACTGGATGCTTAAAGTGTCACACTTAATCCTCGTTTAAAGCTCACACCAAGTGACGAAGATGTTACCCCCCATGCACCACACAAGTCATTCTAAATGACCCTTGGAAATAACACAAAAAGATTACCGACAACAACGAGCCTAGGGATGGTTTTTACCTTGGTTGCATAATTCCGTCTCTTTTAAGCGAAATTCATCTCGAACTTGTGCTTTTATGGGATTCGAACCTGGATAATGTTTTTATACCAAACATAGGAAATATAGCTAATCCTTCCTACCTAAAGCTTAAGCTTTCAACACTGGATGCTTAAAGTGTCACACTTAATCCTCGTTTAAAGCTCACACCAAGTGACGAGGATGTTACCCAACATGCACCACACAAGTCATTCTAAATGACCCTTGGAAATAACACAAAAAGATTACCGACAACAACGAGCCTAGGGATGGTATTTACCTTGGTTGCATCATTCCGTCTCTTTTAAACGAAATTCATCTCGAACTTGTGCTTTTATGGGATTCGAACCAGGATAATGTTTTTATACCAAACATAGGAAAAATAGCTAATCCTTCCTACCTAAAGCTTAAGCTTTAAATACGGGACGCTTCAACTGTTACACTTAATCCTCGTTTAAAGCTCACACCAAGTCAAAAGGATGTTCCCCCCCATGCACCACACAAGTCATTCTAAATGACCCTTGGAAATAACACAAAAAGATTACCGACAACAACGAGAATAGGGATGGTATTTACCTTGGTTGCATCATTCCGTCTCTTTTAAGCGAAATTCATCTCGAATTTGTGCTTTTATAGGATTCGAACCTGGATAATTTTTTTATACCAAACATAGGAAAAATAGCTTATCCTTCCTACCTAAAGCTTAAGCTTTCGACACTGGATGCTTAAAGTGTCACACTTAATCCTCGTTTAAAGCTCACACCAAGTGACGAGGATGTTACCCCCCATGCACCACACAAGTCATTCTAAATGACCCTTGGAAATAACACAAAAAGATTACCGACAACAACGAGCCTAGGGATGGTATTTACCTTGGTTGCATCATTCCGTCTCTTTTAAACGAAATTCATCTCGAACTTGTGCTTTTATGGGATTCGAACCAGGATAATGTTTTTATACCAAACATAGGAAAAATAGCTAATCCTTCCTACCTAAAGCTTAAGCTTTAAATACGGGACGCTTCAACTGTTACACTTAATCCTCGTTTAAAGCTCACACCAAGTCAAAAGGATGTTCCCCCCCATGCACCACACAAGTCATTCTAAATGACCCTTGGAAATAACACAAAAAGATTACCGACAACAACGAGAATAGGGATGGTATTTACCTTGGTTGCATCATTCCGTCTCTTTTAAGCGAAATTCATCTCGAACTTTGCTTTTATGGGATTCGAACCTGGATAATGTTTTTATACCAAACATAGGAAAAATAGTTAATCCTTCCTACCTAAAGCTTAAGCTTTCAACACTGGATGCTTAAAGTGTCACACTTAATCCTCGTTTAAAGCTCACACCAAGTGACGAAGATGTTACCCCCCATGCACCACACAAGTCATTCTAAATGACCCTTGGAAATAACACAAAAAGATTACCGACAACAACGAGCCTAGGGATGGTATTTACCTTGGTTGCATCATTCCGTCTCTTTTAAGCGAAATTCATCTAGAACTTGTGCTTTTATGATATTCGAACCTGGATAATGTTTTTATACCAAACATAGGAAAAATAGCTAATCCTTCCTACCTAAAGCTTAAGCTTTAAATACGGGACGCTTGAACTGTCACACTTAATCCTCGTTTAAAGCTCACACTAAGTCACGAAGATGTTACCCCCCATGCAACACACAAGTCATTCTAAATGATCCTTGGAAACATCCCACAAAGGTTGCCCACAATAATGAGCACAGAGATATTACTTACCTTGGATGCATCATTCATTCTTTCGTAAGGGAATTTCACCTCGAACTTGTGCTTTTAAGGGATTCGAACATGAGATCATGTTTTGATACCAAACATAGGAAAAATAGCTAATCCTTCCTACCTAAAGCTTAAGCTTTCAATAAGGGACGCTTGAACTATCACACTTTATCCTCGTTCAAAGCTCACACCAAGTCACGAGGATGTTCCCCCCCATGCACCACACAAGTCATTCTAAATAACGCTTGGAAAAAACATAGAAAGGTTACCCACAACAACGAGCATAGGGATGGGGGTTACCTCGGCTGCATCATTCCGTCTCTTTTAAAGGAAATTCATCTCGAACTTGTGCTTTTATGGGATTCGAACCTGGATTATGTTTTGATACCAAACATAGGAAAAATACCTAATCCTTCCTTCCTAATGCTTAAGCTTCAAATACGGGACGCATCAACTATCACACTTAATCCTAGTTTAAAGCTCACACCAATTCACAAGGATGTTCCCCCCAATGCACCACACAAGTCATTCTAAATGACCCTTGGAAATGACACAAAAAGATTACCGACAACAACGAGCCTAGGGATGGTATTTACCTTGGTTGCATCATTCCGTCTCTTTTAAGCGAAATTCATCTCGAACTTGTGCTTTTATGGGATTCGAACCTGGATAATTTTTTATACCAAAAATAGGAAAAATAGCTAATCCTTCCTACCTAAAGCTTAAGCTTTCAACACTGGATGCTTAAAGAGTCACACTTAATCCTTGTTTAAAGCTCACACCAAGTGACGAGGATGTTACCCCCCATGCACCACACAAGTCATTCTAAATGACCCTTCGAAATAACACAAAAAGATTACCGACAACAACGAGCCTAGGGATGGTATTTACCTTGGTTGCATCATTCCGTCTCTTTTAAGCGAAATTCGTCTCGAACTTTGCTTTTATGGGATTCGAACCTGGATAATGTTTTTATACCAAACATAGGAAAAATAGTTAATCCCTCCTACCTAAAGCTTAAGCTTTCAACACTGGATGCTTAAAGTGTCACACTTAATCCTCGTTTAAAGCTCACACCAAGTGACGAAGATGTTACCCCCCATGCACCACACAAGTCATTCTAAATGACCCTTGGAAATAACACAAAAAGATTACCGACAACAACGAGCCTAGGGATGGTTTTTACCTTGGTTGCATAATTCCGTCTCTTTTAAGCGAAATTCATCTCGAACTTGTGCTTTTATGGGATTCGAACCTGGATAATGTTTTTATACCAAACATAGGAAATATAGCTAATCCTTCCTACCTAAAGCTTAAGCTTTCAACACTGGATGCTTAAAGTGTCACACTTAATCCTCGTTTAAAGCTCACACCAAGTGACGAGGATGTTACCCAACATGCACCACACAAGTCATTCTAAATGACCCTTGGAAATAACACAAAAAGATTACCGACAACAACGAGCCTAGGGATGGTATTTACCTTGGTTGCATCATTCCGTCTCTTTTAAACGAAATTCATCTCGAACTTGTGCTTTTATGGGATTCGAACCAGGATAATGTTTTTATACCAAACATAGGAAAAATAGCTAATCCTTCCTACCTAAAGCTTAAGCTTTAAATACGGGACGCTTCAACTGTTACACTTAATCCTCGTTTAAAGCTCACACCAAGTCAAAAGGATGTTCCCCCCCATGCACCACACAAGTCATTCTAAATGACCCTTGGAAATAACACAAAAAGATTACCGACAACAACGAGAATAGGGATGGTATTTACCTTGGTTGCATCATTCCGTCTCTTTTAAGCGAAATTCATCTCGAATTTGTGCTTTTATAGGATTCGAACCTGGATAATTTTTTTATACCAAACATAGGAAAAATAGCTTATCCTTCCTACCTAAAGCTTAAGCTTTCGACACTGGATGCTTAAAGTGTCACACTTAATCCTCGTTTAAAGCTCACACCAAGTGACGAGGATGTTACCCCCCATGCACCACACAAGTCATTCTAAATGACCCTTGGAAATAACACAAAAAGATTACCGACAACAACGAGCCTAGGGATGGTATTTACCTTGGTTGCATCATTCCGTCTCTTTTAAACGAAATTCATCTCGAACTTGTGCTTTTATGGGATTCGAACCAGGATAATGTTTTTATACCAAACATAGGAAAAATAGCTAATCCTTCCTACCTAAAGCTTAAGCTTTAAATACGGGACGCTTCAACTGTTACACTTAATCCTCGTTTAAAGCTCACACCAAGTCAAAAGGATGTTCCCCCCCATGCACCACACAAGTCATTCTAAATGACCCTTGGAAATAACACAAAAAGATTACCGACAACAACGAGAATAGGGATGGTATTTACCTTGGTTGCATCATTCCGTCTCTTTTAAGCGAAATTCATCTCGAATTTGTGCTTTTATAGGATTCGAACCTGGATAATTTTTTTATACCAAACATAGGAAAAATAGCTTATCCTTCCTACCTAAAGCTTAAGCTTTCGACACTGGATGCTTAAAGTGTCACACTTAATCCTCGTTTAAAACTCACACCAAGTGACGAGGATGTTACCCCCCATGCACCACACAAGTCATTCTAAATGACCCTTGGAAATAACACAAAAACATTACCGACAACAACGAGCCTAGGGATGGTATTTTCCTTGGATGCATCATTCCGTCTCTTTTAAGCGAAATTCATCTCGAACTTGTGCTTTTATGGGATTCGAACCTGGATAATGTTTTTATACCAAACATAGGAAAAATAGCTAATCCTTCCACCCTAAAGCTTAAGCTTTAAATACGGAACGCTTCAACTGTCACACTTAATCCTCGTTTAAAGCTCACACTAAGTCACGAAGATGTTACCCCCCATGCAACACACAAGTCATTCTAAATGATCCTTGGAAACATCCCACAAAGGTTGCCCACAATAATGAGCACAGAGATATTACTTACCTTGGATGCATCATTCATTCTTTCGTAAGGGAATTTCACCTCGAACTTGTGCTTTTAAGGGATTCGAACATGAGATCATGTTTTGATACCAAACATAGGAAAAATAGCTAATCCTTCCTACCTAAAGCTTAAGCTTTCAATAAGGGACGCTTGAACTATCACACTTTATCCTCGTTCAAAGCTCACACCAAGTCACGAGGATGTTCCCCCCCATGCACCACACAAGTCATTCTAAATAACGCTTGGAAAAAACATAGAAAGGTTACCCACAACAACGAGCATAGGGATGGGGGTTACCTCGGCTGCATCATTCCGTCTCTTTTAAAGGAAATTCATCTCGAACTTGTGCTTTTATGGGATTCGAACCTGGATTATGTTTTGATACCAAACATAGGAAAAATACCTAATCCTTCCTTCCTAATGCTTAAGCTTCAAATACGGGACGCATCAACTATCACACTTAATCCTAGTTTAAAGCTCACACCAATTCACAAGGATGTTCCCCCCAATGCACCACACAAGTCATTCTAAATGACCCTTGGAAATGACACAAAAAGATTACCGACAACAACGAGCCTAGGGATGGTATTTACCTTGGTTGCATCATTCCGTCTCTTTTAAGCGAAATTCATCTCGAACTTGTGCTTTTATGGGATTCGAACCTGGATAATTTTTTATACCAAAAATAGGAAAAATAGCTAATCCTTCCTACCTAAAGCTTAAGCTTTCAACACTGGATGCTTAAAGAGTCACACTTAATCCTTGTTTAAAGCTCACACCAAGTGACGAGGATGTTACCCCCCATGCACCACACAAGTCATTCTAAATGACCCTTCGAAATAATACAAAAAGATTACCGACAACAACGAGCCTAGGGATGGTATTTACCTTGGTTGCATCATTCCGTCTCTTTTAAGCGAAATTCGTCTCGAACTTTGCTTTTATGGGATTCGAACCTGGATAATGTTTTTATACCAAACATAGGAAAAATAGTTAATCCCTCCTACCTAAAGCTTAAGCTTTCAACACTGGATGCTTAAAGTGTCACACTTAATCCTCGTTTAAAGCTCACACCAAGTGACGAAGATGTTACCCCCCATGCACCACACAAGTCATTCTAAATGACCCTTGGAAATAACACAAAAAGATTACCGACAACAACGAGCCTAGGGATGGTTTTTACCTTGGTTGCATAATTCCGTCTCTTTTAAGCGAAATTCATCTCGAACTTGTGCTTTTATGGGATTCGAACCTGGATAATGTTTTTATACCAAACATAGGAAATATAGCTAATCCTTCCTACCTAAAGCTTAAGCTTTCAACACTGGATGCTTAAAGTGTCACACTTAATCCTCGTTTAAAGCTCACACCAAGTGACGAGGATGTTACCCAACATGCACCACACAAGTCATTCTAAATGACCCTTGGAAATAACACAAAAAGATTACCGACAACAACGAGCCTAGGGATGGTATTTACCTTGGTTGCATCATTCCGTCTCTTTTAAACGAAATTCATCTCGAACTTGTGCTTTTATGGGATTCGAACCAGGATAATGTTTTTATACCAAACATAGGAAAAATAGCTAATCCTTCCTACCTAAAGCTTAAGCTTTAAATACGGGACGCTTCAACTGTTACACTTAATCCTCGTTTAAAGCTCACACCAAGTCAAAAGGATGTTCCCCCCCATGCACCACACAAGTCATTCTAAATGACCCTTGGAAATAACACAAAAAGATTACCGACAACAACGAGAATAGGGATGGTATTTACCTTGGTTGCATCATTCCGTCTCTTTTAAGCGAAATTCATCTCGAATTTGTGCTTTTATAGGATTCGAACCTGGATAATTTTTTTATACCAAACATAGGAAAAATAGCTTATCCTTCCTACCTAAAGCTTAAGCTTTCGACACTGGATGCTTAAAGTGTCACACTTAATCCTCGTTTAAAGCTCACACCAAGTGACGAGGATGTTACCCCCCATGCACCACACAAGTCATTCTAAATGACCCTTGGAAATAACACAAAAAGATTACCGACAACAACGAGCCTAGGGATGGTATTTACCTTGGTTGCATCATTCCGTCTCTTTTAAACGAAATTCATCTCGAACTTGTGCTTTTATGGGATTCGAACCAGGATAATGTTTTTATACCAAACATAGGAAAAATAGCTAATCCTTCCTACCTAAAGCTTAAGCTTTAAATACGGGACGCTTCAACTGTTACACTTAATCCTCGTTTAAAGCTCACACCAAGTCAAAAGGATGTTCCCCCCCATGCACCACACAAGTCATTCTAAATGACCCTTGGAAATAACACAAAAAGATTACCGACAACAACGAGAATAGGGATGGTATTTACCTTGGTTGCATCATTCCGTCTCTTTTAAGCGAAATTCATCTCGAATTTGTGCTTTTATAGGATTCGAACCTGGATAATTTTTTTATACCAAACATAGGAAAAATAGCTTATCCTTCCTACCTAAAGCTTAAGCTTTCGACACTGGATGCTTAAAGTGTCACACTTAATCCTCGTTTAAAGCTCACACCAAGTGACGAGGATGTTACCCCCCATGCACCACACAAGTCATTCTAAATGACCCTTGGAAATAACACAAAAACATTACCGACAACAACGAGCCTAGGGATGGTATTTTCCTTGGATGCATCATTCCGTCTCTTTTAAGCGAAATTCATCTCGAACTTGTGCTTTTATGGGATTCGAACCTGGATAATGTTTTTATACCAAACATAGGAAAAATAGCTAATCCTTCCACCCTAAAGCTTAAGCTTTAAATACGGAACACTTCAACTGTCACACTTAATCCTCGTTTAAATCTCACACCAAGTTACGAGGATGTTACCCCCCATGCAACACACAAGTCATTCTAAATGACCCTTGAAAAAAACACAAAAAGGTTACCCACAACAACGAGCCTAGGGATGGTATTTAACTTGGTTGCATCATTCCGTCTCTTTTAAGGGAAATTCATCTCGAACTTGTCCTTTTATGGGATTCGAACCTGGATTATGTTTTGATACCAAACATAGAAAAAATAGCTAATCCGACCTACCTAAAGCTTAAGCTTTCAATACGGGACGCTTGAACTGTCACACTTAATCCTCGTTTAAAGCTCACACTAAGTCACGAAGATGTTACCCCCTATGCAACACACAAGTCATTCTAAATGATCCTTGGAAACAACCCACAAAGGTTGCCCACAACAATGAGCACAGAGATATTACTTACCTTGGATGCATCATTCATTCTTTCGTAAGGGAAGTTCACCTCGAACTTGTGCTTTTAAGGGATTCGAACATGAGATCATGTTTTGATACCAAACATAGGAAAAATAGCTAATCCTTCCTACCTAAAGCTTAAGCTTTCAATAAGGGACGCTTGAACTATCAAACTTTATCCTCGTTCAAAGCTCACACCAAGTCACGAGGATGTTCCCCCCTATGCACCACACAAGTCATTCTAAATGACGCTTGGAAAAAACATAGAAAGGTTACCCACAACAACGAGCATAGGGATGGGGGTTACCACGGCTGCATCATTCCCTGTCTTTTAAGGGAAATTCATCTCCAACTTGTGCTTTTATGGGATTCGAACCTGGATTATGTTTTGATACCAAACATAGGAAAAATAGCATATCCTACCTACCTAAAGCTTAAGCTTTCAATACGGGACGCTTGAACCATCACACTTAATCCTCGTTTAAAGCTCACACCATGTCACGATGATGTTCCCCCCCATGCACCACACAAGTCATTCTAAATGACCCTTAAAAAGGTTACCGACAACAACGACCCTAGGGATGGTATTTACCTTGGGTGCATTATTCCGTCTCTTTTAAGCGAAATTCATCTCGAACTTGTGCTTTTATGTGATTTGAACCTGGATTATGTTTTGATACCAAACATAGGAAAAACAACTAATCCTTCCTACCTAAAGCTTAAGCTTTAAATACGGGATGCTTGAACTGTCACACTTAATCCTCGTTTAAAGCTCACAAAAAGTCACGAGGATGTTACCCCCAATGCAACACACAAGTCATTCTAAATGACGCTTGGAAAAAACATAGAAAGGTTACCCACAACAACGAGCATAGGGATGGGGGTTACCTCGGCTGCATCATTCCCTGTCTTTTAAGGGAAATTCATCTCGAACTTGTGCTTTTATGGGATTCGAACCTGGATTATGTTTTGATACCAAACATAGGAAAAATAGCTAATCCTTCCTACCTAAATCTTAAGCTTTAAATACGGGACGCTTCAACTCTCACACTTAATCCCCGTTTCAAGCTTACACCAAGTCACGAAGATGTTACCCCCCATGCAACACACAAGTCATTCTAAATGATCCTTGGAAACAACCCACAAAGGTTGCCGACAACAATGAGCACAGAGATATTACTTACCTTGGATGCATCATTCATTCTTTCGTAAGGGAAGTTCACCTCGAACTTGTGCTTTTAAGGGATTCGAACATGAGATCATGTTTTGATACCAAACATAGGAAAAATAGATAATCCTTCCTACCTAAAGCTTAAGCTTTCAGTAAGGGACGCTTGAACTATCACACTTTATCCTCGTTCAAAGCTCACACCAAGTCACGAGTAAGTTCCCCCCCATGCAAGACACAAGTCATTCTAAATGACGCTTGGAAAAAACATAGAAAGGTTACCCACAACAACGAGCATAGGGATGGGGGTTATCTCGGCTGCATCATTCTGTCTCTTTTAAGCGAAATTCATCTCGAACTTGTGCTTTTATGGGATTCGAACCTGGATTATGTTTTGATACCAAACATAGGAAAAATAGCAAATCCTCCCTAGCTAAAGCTTAAGCTTTCAATACGGGATGCTTGAACCATCACACTTAATCCTCGTTTAAAGCTCACACTAAGTCACGAGGATGTTACCCCCCATGCAACACACAAGTCATTCTAAATGACCCTTGGAAAAAACACAAAAAAGGTTACCCACAACAATAAGCTCAGGGATGGTGCTTAACTCGGTTGCATAATTCGGTCTCTTTAAAAGGAAATTCACCTCGAGTGCATTTATGGGATTCGAACCTAAGATCATGTTTTGAGGCCAAAATAGGAAAAATAGCTAATCCTTCCTACCTAAAGCTAATTAAGCTTTCAATACGGGATGCTTGAACTGTCACACTTAATCCTCGTTTAAAACTCACACCAAGTCACGAGGATGTTACCCCCCAAGCACCACACAAGTCATTCTAAATGACCCTTGGAAAAACATAGAAATGTTACCGACAACAACGAGCCTAGGGATGGTATTTACCTTGGTTGCATCATTCCGTCTCTTTTAAGCGAAATTCATCTCGAACTTGTGCTTTTATGGGATTCGAACCTGGATTATGTTTTGATACCAAACATAGGAAAAATAGCAAATCCTTCCTACCTAAATCTTAAGCTTTAAATATGGGACGCTTCAACTGTCACACTTAATCCTCGTTTAAAGCTCACACCAAGTCACGAGGATGTTACCCCCCATGCAACACACAAGTCATTCTAAATGACCCTTGGAAAAAACACAAAAAAGGTTACCCACAACAATAAGCTCAGGGATGGTGCTTAACTCGGTTGCATAATTCGGTCTTTTTAAAAGGAAATTCACCTCGAGTGCATTTATGGGATTCGAACCTGAGATCATGTTTTGAGGCCAAAATAGGAAAAATAGCTAATCCTTCCTACCTAAAGCTAATTAAGCTTTAAATACGGGATGCTTGAACTGTCACACTTAATCCTCGTTTAAAACTCACACCAAGTCACGAGGATGTTACCCTCCAAGCACCACACAAGTCATTCTAAATGACCCTTGGAAAAACATAGAAAGGTTACCGACAACAACGAGGCTAGGGATGGTATTTACCTTGGTTGCATCATTCCGTCTCTTTTAAGCGAAATTCATCTCGAACTTGTGCTTTTATGGGATTCGAACCTGGATTATGTTTTGATACCAAACATAGGAAAAATTGCTAATCCTTCCTACCTAAAGCTTAAGCTTTAAATACGGAACGCTTGAACTGTCACACTTAATCCTCGTTTAAAGCTCACACTAAGTCACGACGATGTTAACCCCCATGCAACACACAAGTCATTCTAAATGATCCTAGGAAACAACCCACCAAGGTTGCCCACAACAATGAGCACAGAGATATTACTTACCTTGGATGCATCATTCATTCTTTCGTAAGGGAAGTTCACCTCGAACTTGTGCTTTTAAGGTATTCGAACATGAGATCATGTTTTGATACCAAACATAGGAAAAATAGCTAATCCTTCCTACCTAAAGCTTAAGCTTTCAATAAGGGACGCTTGAACTATCACACTTTATCCTCGTTCAAAGCTTACACCAAGTCACGAGGATGTTCCCCCCATGCACCACACAAGTCATTCTAAATGACGCTTGGAAAAAACATAGAAAGGTTACCCACAACAATGAGCATAGGGATGGGGGTTACCTCGGCTGCATCATTCCGTCTATTTTAAGGGAAATTCATCTCGAACTTGTGCTTTTATGGGATTTGAACCTGGATTATGTTTTGATACCAAACATAGGAAAAACAACTAATCCTTCCTACCTAAAGCTTAAGCTTTAAATACGGGACGCTTGAACTGTCACACTTAATCCTCGTTTAAAACTCACACAAAGTCACGAGGATGTTACCCCCCATGCAACACACAAGTCATTCTAAATGACCCTTGGAAAAAACATAGAAAGGTTACAGACAACAACAAGCCTAGGGATGGTATTTACCTTGGTTGCATCATTTTGTTTCTTTTAAGCGAAATTCATCTCGAACTTGTGCTTTTATGGGATTCGAACCTGGATTATGTTTTGATACCAAACATATGAAAAATAGCTAATCCTTACTACCTAAATCTTAAGCTTTAAATACGGGACGCTTGAACTGTCACACTTAATCCCCGTTTAAAGCTCACACCAAGTCACGAGGATGTTACCCCCCATGCAACACACAAGTCATTCTAAATGATCCTAGGAAACAACCCACAAAGGTTGCCCACAACAATGACCACAGAGATATTACTTACCTTGGATGCATCATTCATTCTTTCGTAAGGGAAGTTCACCTCGAACTTGTGCATTTAAGGGATTCGGACATGAGATCATGTTTTGATACCAAACATAGGAAAAATAGATAATCCTTCCTACCTAAAGCTTAAGCTTTCAATAAGGGACGCTTTAACTATCAAACTTTATCCTCGTTCAAAGCTCCTACCAAGTCACGAGGATGTTCCCCCCCATGCACCATACAAGTCATTTTAAATGAGGCTTGGAAAAAACATAGAAATGTTACCCACAACAACGAGCATAGGGATGGGGGTTACCTCGGCTGCATCATTCCGTCTCTTTTAAGGGAAATTCATCTCGAACTTGTGCTTTTATGTGATTCGAACATGGATTATGTTTTGATACCAAAAATAGGAAAAATAGCAAATCCTCCCTACCTAAAGCTTAAGCTTTCAATACGGGACGCTTGAACCATCACACTTAATCCTCGTTTAAAGCTCACACCAAGTCACGAGGATGTTCCCCCCCATGCACCACACAAGTCATTCTAAATGACCCTTGGAAAAAACACAAAAAGATTACCCACAACAACGAGCCTAGGGATTGTATTTAACTTGGTTGCATCATTCCGTCTCTTTTAAGGGAAATTCATCTCGAACTTGTGCTTTTATGGGATTCAAACGTGGATTATGTTTTGATACCAAACATAGGAAAAATAGCTAATCGCACCTACCTAAAGCTTAAGCTTTCAATACGGGACGCTTGAACTGTCACACTTAATCCTCGTTTAAAGCTCACACTAAGTCACGAAGATGTTACCCCCCATGCAACACACAAGTCATTCTAAATGATCCTTGGAAACAACCCACAAAGGTTGCCCACAACAATGAGCACAGAGATATTACTTACCTTGGATGCATCATTCATTCTTTCGTAAGGGAAGTTCACCTCGAACTTGTGCTTTTAAGGGATTGGGACATGAGATCATGTTTTGATACCAAACATAGGAAAAATAGATAATCCTTCCTACCTAAAGCTTAAGCTTTCAATAAGGGACGCTTGAACTATCAAACTTTATCCTCGTTCAAAGCTCCCACCAAGTCACGAGGATGTTCCCCCCCATGCACCACACAAGTCATTTTAAATGAGGCTTGGGAAAAACATAGAAATGTTACCCACAACAACGAGCATAGGGATGGGGGTTACCTCGGCTGCATCATTCCGTCTCTTTTAAGGGAAATTCATCTCGAACTTGTGCTTTTATGTGATTCGAACATGTATTATGTTTTGATACGAAACATAGGAAAAATAGCAAATCCTCCCTACCTAAAGCTTAAGCTTTCAATACGGGACGCTTGAACCATCACACTTAATCCTCGTTTAAAGCTCACACCAAGTCACGAGGATGTTCCCCCCCATGCACCACACAAGTCATTCTAAATGACCCTTGGAAATAACACAAAAAGGTTACCGACAATAGGGATGGTATTTACCTTGGTTGCATCATTCCGTCTCTTTTAAGCGAAATTCATCTCGAACTTGTGCTTTTATGGGATTCGAACCTAGATTATGTTTTGATACCAAACATAGGAAAAATAGCTAATCCTTCCTATCTAAAGCTTAAGCTTTAAATACGGGACGCTTCAACTATCACACTTAATCCTCGTTTAAAGCTCACACCAAGTCACGAGGATGTTACCCCCCATGCAACACACAAGTCATTCTAAATGACCCTTGGAAAAAACATAAAAAGGTTACCGACAACAACGAGCCTAGGGATGGTATTTACCTTGGTTGCATCATTTTGTCTCTTTTAAGCGAAATTTATCTCGAACTTGTGCTTTTATGGGATTCGAACCTGGATTATGTTTTGATACCAAACGTAGGAAAAATAGCTAATCCTTCCTACCTAAATCTTAAGCTTTAAATACGGGACGTTTCAACTGTCACACTTAATCCCCGTTTAAAGCTCACAGCAAGTCACGAGGATGTTACCCCCCATGCAACACACAAGTCATTCTAAATGATCCTAGGAAACAACCCACAAAGGTTGCCCACAACAATGAGCACAGAGATATTACTTACCTTGGATGCATCATTCATTCTTTCGTAAGGGAAGTTCACCTCGAACTTGTGCTTTTAAGGGATTCAAACATGAGATCATGTTTTGATACCAAACATAGGAAAAATAGATAATCCTTCCTACCTAAAGCTTAAGCTTTCAATAAGGGACGCTTCACTATCACACTTTATCCTCGTTCAAAGCTCACACCAAGTCACGAGGAAGTTCCCCCCCTTGCACCACACAAGTTATTCGAAATGACGCTTGGAAAAAACATAGAAAGGTTACCCACAACAACGAGCATAGGGATGGGGGTTACCTCGGCTGCATCATTCCGTCTCTTTTAAGCGAATTTCATCTCGAACTTGTGCTTTTATGGGATTCGAACCTGGATTATGTTTTGATACCAAACATAGGAAAAATAGCAAATCCACCCTACCTAAAGCTTAAGCTTTCAATACGGGATGCTTGAACCATCACACTTAATCCTCGTTTAAAGCTCAAACCAAATCACGAGGATGTTCCCCCCCTTGCACCACACAAGTCATTCTAAATGACACTTGGAAATAACACAAAAAGGTTACCGACAAGAACGAGCCAAGGGATGGTATTTACCTTGGTTGCATCATTCCGTCTCTTTTAAGCGAAATTCATCTCGAACTTGTGCTTTTATGGGATTAGAACCTGGATTATGTTTTGAAACCAAACATAGGAAAAATAGCTAATCCTTCCTACATAAATCTTAAGCTTTAAATACGGGACGCTTCAACTGTCACACTTAATCCTCGTTTAATGCTCACACCAAGTCACGAGGATGTTACCCCCCATGCAACACACAAGTCATTCTAAATGACCCTTGGAAAAAACACAAAAAAGGTTACCCACAACAATAAGCTCAGGGATGGTGCTTAACTCGGTTGCATAATTCTGTCTCTTTAAAAGGAAATTCACCTCGAAATTGTGCATTTATGGGATTCGAACCTGAGATCATGTTTTGAGGCCAAACATAGGAAAAATAGCTAATCCTTCCTACCTAAAGCTTAAGCTTTCAATACGGGATGCTTGAACTGTCACACTTAATCCTCGTTTAAAACTCACACCAAGTCACGAGGATGTTACCCCCCAAGCACCACACAAGTCATTCTAAATGACCCTTTGAAAAACATAGAAAGGTTACCGACAACAACGAGCCTAGGGATGGTATTTACCTTGGTTGCATCATTCCGTCTCTTTTAAGCGAAATTCATCTCGAACTTGTGCTTTTATGGAATTCGAACCTGGATTATGTTTTGATACCAAACATAGGAAAAATTGCTAATCCTTCCTACCTAAAGCTTAAGCTTTAAATACGGGACGCTTGATGCGTCACACTTAATCCTCGTTTAAAGCTCACACTAAGTCACGACGATATTACCCCCCATGCAACACACAAGTCATTCTAAATGATCCTAGGAAACAACCCACAAAGGTTGCCCACAACAATGAGCACAGAGATATTACTTACCTTGGATGCATCATTCATTCTTTCGTAAGGGAAGTTGACCTCGAACTTGTGCTTTTAAGGGATTCGGACATGAGATCATGTTTTGATACCAAACATAGGAAAAATAGATAATCCTTCCTACCTAAAGCTTAAGCTTTCAATAAGGGAAGCTTGAACTATCACACTTTATCCTCGTTCAAAGCTCCCACCAAGTCACGAGGATGTTCCCCCCCATGCACCACACAAGTCATTTTAAATGAGGCTTGGAAAAAACATAGAAATGTTACCCACAACAACGAGCATAGGGATGGGGGTTACCTTGGTAGCATCATTCCGTCTCTTTTAAGCGAAATTCATCTCGAACTTGTGCTTTTATGGAATTCGAACCTGGATTATGTTTTGATACCAAACATAGGAAAATTGCTAATCCTTCCTACCTAAAGCTTAAGCTTTAAATACGGGACGCTTGATGCGTCACACTTAATCCTCGTTTAAAGCTCACACTAAGTCACGACGATGTTAACCCCCATGCAACACACAAGTCATTCTAAATGATCCTAGGAAACAACCCACAAAGGTTACCCACAACAATGAGCACAGAGATATTACTTACTTTGGATGCATTATTCATTCCTTCGTAAGGGAAGTTCACCTCGAACTTGTGCTTTTAAGGGATTAGAACATGAGATCATGTTTTGATACCAAACATAGGAAAAATAGATAATCCTTCCTACCTAAAGCTTAAGCTTTCAATAAGCGACGCTTGAACTATCACACTTTATCCTAGTTCAAAGCTCACACCAAGTCACGAGGATGTTCCCCCCCATGCACCACACAAGTCATTCTAAATGACGCTTGGAAAAAACATAGAAAGGTTACCCACAACAACGAGCATAGGGATGGGGGTTACCTCGGCTGCATCATTCCGTCTCTTTTAAGGGAAATTCATCTCGAACTTGTGCTTTTATGAGATTCGAACCTGGATTATGTTTTGATACCAAACATAGGAAAAATAGCATATCCTACCTACCTAAAGCTTAAGCTTTCAATACGGGACGCTTGAACCATCACACTTAATCCTCGTTTAAAGCTCACACCACGTCACGAGGATGTTCCCCCCCATGCACCACACAAGTCATTCTAAATGACCTTGGAAATAACACAAAAAAGTTACCGACAACAACGAGCCTAGGGATGGTATTTACCTTGGTTGCATCATTCCGTCTCTTTTAAGCGAAATTCGTCTCGAACTTGTACCTTTATGGGATTTGAACCTGGATTATGTTTTGATACCAAACATAGGAAAAACAGCTAATCCTTCCTACCTAAAGCTTAAGCTTTAAATACGGGACGCTTCAACTGTCACACTTAATTGTCGTTTAAAGCTCACACCAAGTCACGAGGATGTTACCCCCCATGCAACACAAAAGTCATTCTAAATGACCCTTGGAAAGAACATAGAAAGGTTACCCATAACAACGAACCTAGTGATGGTATTTACATTGGTTGCATCATTCCGTCTCTTTTAAGCGAAATTCGTCTCGAACTTGTGCTTTTATGGGATTCGAACCTGGATTATGTTTTGATACGAAACATAGGAAACATAGCTAATCCTTCCTACCTAAAGCTTAAGCTTTCAATAAGGGACGCTTGATACGTCACACTTAATCCTTGTTTAAAGCTCACACTAAGTCACGACGATGTTAACCCCCATGCAACACACAAGTCATTCTAAATGATCCTAGGAAACAACCCACAAAGGTTGCCCACAACAATGAGCACAGAGATATTACTTACCTTGGATGCATCATTCATTCTTTCGTAAGGGAAGTTCACCTCGAACTTGTGCTTTTAAGAGATTCGAACATGAGATCATGTTTTGATACCAAACATAGGAAAAATAGCTAATCCTTCCTACCTAAAGCTTAAGCTTTAAATACGGGACGCTTCAACTGTCACACTTAATCCTCGTTTAAAGCTCACACCAAGTCACGAGGATGTTACCCCCCATGCAACACACAAGTCATTCTAAATGACCCTTGGAAAGAACATAGAAAGGTTACCCATAACAACGAACCTAGTGATGGTATTTACATTGGTTGCATCATTCCGTCTCTTTTAAGCGAAATTCGTCTCGAACTTGTGCTTTTATGGGATTCGAACCTGTATTATGTTTTGATACCAAACATAAGAAAAATAGCTAATCCTTCCTACCTAAAGCTTAAGCTTTAAATACGGAACGCCTGAACTGTCACACTTAATCCTCGTTTAAAGCTCACACTAAGTCACGACGATTTTACCCCCCATGCAACACACAAGTCATTCTAAATGATCCTAGGAAACAACCCACAAAGGTTGCCCACAACAATGAGCACAGAGATATTACTTACCTTGGATGCATCATTCATTCTTTCGTAAGGGAAGTTGACCTCGAACTTGTGCTTTTAAGGGATTCGGACATGAGATAATGTTTTGATACCAAACATAGGAAAAATAGATAATCCTTCCTACCTAAAGCTTAAGCTTTCAATAAAGGACGCTTGAACTATCAAACTTTATCCTCGTTCAAAGCTCCCACCAAGTCACGAGGATGTTCCCCCCCATGCACCACACAAGTCATTCTAAATAACGCTTGGAAAAAACATAGAAAGCTTACCCACAACAACGAGCATAGGGATGGGGGTTACCTCGATTGCATCATTCCGTCTCTTTTAAAGGAAATTCATCTCGAACTTGTGCTTTTATGGGATTCGAACCTGGATTATGTTTTGATACCAAACATAGGAAAAATAGCATATCCTACCTACCTAAAGCTTAAGCTTTCAATACGGGACGCTTGAACCATCACACTTAATCCTCGTTTAAAGCTCACACCAAGTCACGAGGATGTTCCCCCCCATGCACCACACAAGTCATTCTAAATGACCCTTGGAAAAAACACAAAAAGGTTACCCACAACAACGAGCCTAGGGATGGTATTTAACTTGGTTGCATCATTCCGTCTCTTTTAAGGGAAATTCATCTCGAACTTGTGCTTTTATGGGATTCAAACGTGGATTATGTTTTGATACCAAACATAGGAAAAATAGCTAATCGCACCTACCTAAAGCTTAAGCTTTCAATACGGGACGCTTGAACTGTCACACTTAATCCTCGTTTAAAGCTCACACTAAGTCACGAAGATGTTACCCCCCATGCAACACACAAGTCATTCTAAATGATCCTTGGAAACAACCCACAAAGGTTGCCCACAACAATGAGCACAGAGATATTACTTACCTTGGATGTATCATTCATTCTTTCGTAAGGGAAGTTCACCTCGAACTTGTCCTTTTAAGGGATTCGAACATGAGATCATGTTTTGATACCAAACATAGGAAAAATAGCTAATCCTTCCTACCTAAAGCTTAAGCTTTCAATAAGGGACGCTTGAACTATCACACTTTATCCTCGTTCAAAGCTCACAGCAAGTCACGAGGATGCTCCCCCCCATGCACCACACAAGTCATTCTAAATGACGCTTGGAAAAAACATAGAAAGGTTACTCACAACAACGAGCATAGGGATGGTATTTACCTTGGTTGCATCATTCCGTCTCTTTTACGTGAAATTCATCTCGAACTTGTGCTTTTATGGAAATCGAACCTGGATTATGTTTTGATACCAAACATAGGAAAAATTGCTAATCCTTCCTACCTAAAGCTTAAGCTTTAAATACGGGACGCTTGATACGTCACACTTAATCCTCGTTTAAAGCTCACACTAAGTCACGACGATGTTAACCCCCATGCAACACACAAGTCATTCTAAATGATCCTAGGAAACAACCCACAAAGGTTTCCCACAACAATAAGCACAGAGATATTACTTACCTTGGATGCATCATTCATTCTTTCATAAGGGAAGTTCACCTCGAACTTGTGCTTTTAAGGGATTCGAACATGAGATCATGTTTTGATACCAAACATTGGAAAAATAGCTAATCCTTCCTACCTAAAGCTTAAGCTTTCACTTGAACTATCACACTTTATCCCCGTTCAAAGCTCACACCAAGTCACGAGGATGTTCCCCCCCATGCACCACACAAGTCATTCTAAATGACGCTTGGAAAAAACATAGAAAGGTTACTCACAACAACGAGCATAGGGATGGTATTTACCTTGGTTGCATTATTCCGTCTCTTTTAAGTGAAATTCATCTCGAACTTGTGCTTTTATGGGATTCGAACCTGGATTATGTTTTGATACGAAACATAGGAAACATAGCTAATCCTTCCTACCTAAAGCTTAAGCTTTAAATACGGGACGCTTGAACTGTCACACTTAATCCTCGTTTAAACTCACACTAAGTCACGACGATGTTACCCCGCATGCAACACACAAGTCATTCTAAATGATCCTAGGAAACAACCCACAAAGGTTGCCCACAACAATGAGCACAGAGATATTACTTACCTTGGATGCATCATTCATTCTTTCGTAAGGGAAGTTCACCTCGAACTTGTGCTTTTAAGGGATTCGAACATGAGATCATGTTTTGATACCAAACATAGGAAAAATAGCTAATCCTTCCTACTTAAGCTTATGCTTTCAATAAGGGACGCTTGAACTATCACACTTTATCCTCGTTCAAAGCTCACACCAAGTCACGAGGATGTTCCCCCCCATGCACCACACAAGTCATTCTAAATGACCCTTGGAAATAACACAAAAAGGTTACCGACAACAACGAGCCTAGGGATGGTATTTACCTTGGTTGCATCATTCCGTCTCTTTTAAGCGAAATTCATCTCGAACTTGTACTTTTATGGGATTTGAACCTGGATTATGTTTTGATACCAAACATAGGAAAAACAGCTAATCCTTCCTACCTAAAGCTTAAGCTTTAAATACAGGACGCTTGAACTGTCACACTTAATCCTCGTTTAAAGCTCACACCAAGTCACGAGGATGTTACCCCCTATGCAACACACAAGTCATTCTAAATGACCCTTGGAAAGAACATAGAAAGGTTACTCATAACAACGAGCCTAGGGATGGTATTTACATTGGTTGCATCATTCCGTCTCTTTTAAGTGAAATTCGTCTCGAACTTCTGCTTTTATGGGATTCGAACGTGTATTATGTTTTGATACCAAAAATAAGAAAAATAGCTAATCCTTCCTACTTAAAGCTTAAGCTTTAAATACGGGACGCTTGAACTATCACACTTAATCCTCGTTTAAAGCTCACACTAAGTCACGACGATGTTACCCCGCATGCAACACACAAGTCATTCTAAATGATCCTAGGAAACAACCCACAAAGGTTGCCCACAACAATGAGCACAGAGATATTACTTACCTTGGATGCATCATTCATTCTTTCGTAAGGGAAGTTGACCTCGAACTTGTGCTTTTAAGGGATTCGGACATGAGATCATGTTTTGATACCAAATATAGGAAAAATAGATAATCCTTCCTACCTAAAGCTTAAGCTTTCAATAAGGGAAGCTTGAACTATCACACTTTATCCTCGTTCAAAGCTCCCACCAAGTCACGAGGATGTTCCCCCCCATGCACCACACAAGTCATTTTAAATGAGGCTTGGAAAAAACATAGAAATGTTACCCACAACAACGAGCATAGGGATCGGGGTTACCTTGGTTGTATCATTCCGTCTCTTTTAAGCGAAATTCATCTCGAACTTGTGCTTTTATGGGATTCGAACCTGGATTATGTTTTGATACCAAACATAGGAAAAATAGGTAATCCTTCCTACCTAAAGCTTAAGCTTTAAATACGGGACGCTTCAACTGTCACACTTAATCCTCGTTTAAAGCTCACACCAAGTCACGAGGATGTTACCCCCCATGCAACACACAAGTCATTCTAAATGACCCTTGGAAAAAACACAAAAAGGTTACCCACAACAATGAGCCTAGGGATGGTATTTAACTTGGTTGCATCATTCCGTCTCTTTTAAGGGAAATTCATCTCGAACTTGTGCTTTTATGGGATTGAAACCTGGATTATGTTTTGATACCAAACATAGGAAAAATAGCTAATCCTTCCTACCTAAAGCTTAAGCTTTAAATACGGGACGCTTGATACGTCACACTTAATCCTCGTTTAAAGCTCACACTAAGTGAAGACGATGTTAACACCCATGCAACACACAAGTCATTCTAAATGATCCTAGGAAACAACCCACAAAGGTTGCCCACAACAATGAGCACAGAGATATTACTTACCTTGGATGCATCATTCATTCTTTCGTAAGGGAAGTTCACCTCGAACTTGTGCTTTTAAGGGATTCGAACATGAGATCATGTTTTGATACCAAACATAGGAAAAATAGCAAATCTTTCCTACCTAAAGCTTAAGCTTTCAATAAGGGACGCTTGACCATCACACTTTATCCTCGTTCAAAGCTCACACCAAGTCACGAGGATGTTCCCCCCCATGCACCACACAAGTCATTCTAAATGACGCTTGGAAAAAACATAGAAAGGTTACCCACAACAACGAGCATAGGGATGGGGGTTACCTCGGCTGCATCATTCCGTCTCTTTTAAGGGAAATTCATCTCGAACTTGTGCTTTTATGGGATTCGAACCTGGATTATGTTTTGATACCAAACATAAGAAAAATAGCATATCCTACCTACCTAAAGCTTAAGCTTTCAATACGGGACGCTTGAACCATCACACTTAATCCTCGTTTAAAGCTCACACCATGTCACGAGGATGTTCCCCCCCATGCACCACACAAATCATTGTAAATGACCCTTGGAAATAACACAAAAAGGTTACCGACAACAACGAGCCTAGGGATGGTATTTACCTTGGTTGCATCATTCCGTCTATTTTAAGCGAAATTCAGCTCGAACTTGTACTTTTATGGGATTTGAACCTGGATTATGTTTTGATACCAAACATAGGAAAAACAGCTAATCCTTCCTACCAAAAGCTTAAGCTTTAAATACGGGACGCTTCAACTGTTACACTTAATCCTCGTTTAAAGCTCACACCAAGTCAAAAGGATGTTCCCCCCCATGCAACACACAAGTCATTCTAAATGATCCTAGGAAACAACCCACAAAGGTTGCCCACAACAATGAGCACAGATATATTACTTACCTTGGATGCATCATTCATTCTTTCGTAAGGGAAGTTCACCTCGAACTTGTGCTTTTAAGGGATTCGAACATGAGATCATGTTTTGATACCAAACATAGGAAAAATAGCTAATCCTTCCTACCTAAAGCTTAAGCTTTCAATAAGGGACGCTTGACTATCACACTTTATCCTCGTTCAAAGCTCACACCAAGTCACGAGGATGTTCCCCCCCATGCACCACACAAGTCATTCTAAATGACGCTTGGAAAAAACATAGAAAGGTTACCCACAACAACGAGCATAGGGATGGGGGTTACCTCGGCTGCATCATTCCGTCTCTTTTAAGGGAAATTCATCTCGAACTTGTGCTTTTATGGGATTCGAACCTGGATTATGTTTTGATACCAAACATAAGAAAAATAGCATATCCTACCTACCTAAAGCTTAAGCTTTCAATACGGGACGCTTGAACCATCACACTTAATCCTCGTTTAAAGCTCACACCATGTCATGAGGATGTTCCCCCCCATGCACCACACAAATCATTCTAAATGACCCTTGGAAATAACACAAAAAGGTTACCGACAACAACGAGCCTAGGGATGGTATTTACCTTGGTTACATCATTCCGTCTATTTTAAGCGAAATTCAGCTCGAACTTGTACTTTTATGGGATTTGAACCTGGATTATGTTTTGATACCAAACATAGGAAAAACAGCTAATCCTTCCTACCAAAAGCTTAAGCTTTAAATACGGGACGCTTGAACTGTCACACTTAATCCTCGTTTAAAGCTCACACCAAGTCACGAGGATGTTACCCCCTATGCAACAAACCAAGTCATTCTAAATGACCCTTGGAAAGAACATAGAAAGGTTACTCATAACAACGAGCCTAGGGATGGTATTTACATTGGTTGCATCATTCCGTCTCTTTTAAGCGAAATTCGTCTCGAACTTGTGCTTTTAAGGGATTCGAACCTGTATTATGTTTTGATACCAAACATAAGAAAAATGGCTAAACCTTCCTACCTAAAGCTTAAGCTTTAAATACGGGACGCTTGAACTGTCACACTTAATCCTCGTTTAAACTCACACTAAGTCACGACGATGTTACCCCGCATGCAACACACAAGTCATTCTAAATGATCCTTGGAAACAACCCACAAAGGTTGCCCACAACAATGAGCACAGAGATATTACTTACCTTGGATGCATCATTCATTCTTTCGTAAGGGAAGTTGACCTCGAACTTGTGCTTTTAAGGGATTCGGACATGAGATCATGTTTTGATACCAAACATAGGAAAAATAGATAATCCTTCCTACCTAAAGCTTAAGCTTTCAATAAGGGAAGCTTGAACTATCACACTTTATCCTCGTTCAAAGCTCCCACCAAGTCACGAGGATGTTCCCCCCCATGCACCACACAAGTCATTTTAAATGAGGCTTGGAAAAAACATAGAAATGTTACCCACAACAACGAGCATAGGGATGGGGGTTACCTTGGTAGCATCATTCCGTCTCTTTTAAGGGAAATTCATCTCGAACTTGTGCTTTTATGGGATTCGAACCTGGATTATGTTTTGATACCAAACATAGGAAAAATAGCTAATCGCACCTACCTAAAGCTTAAGCTTTAAATACGGGACGCTTCAACTGTCACACTTAATCCTCGTTTAATTCTCACACCAAGTCACGAGGATGTTACCCCCCATGCAACACATAAGTCATTCTAAATGATCCTTTGAAACAACCCACAAATGTTGCCCACAACAATGAGCACAGAGATATTACTTACCTTGGATGCATCATTCATTCTTTCGTAAGGGAAGTTCACCTCGAACTTGTGCTTTTAAGGGATTCGAACATGAGATCATGTTTTGATACCAAACATAGGAAAAATAGCTAATCCTACCTACCTAGAGCTTAAGCTTTCAATAAGGGACGCTTGAACTATCACACTTTATCCTCGTTCAAAGCTCACACCAAGTCACGAGGATGTTCCCCCCCATGCACCACACAAGTCATTCTAAATAACCCTTGGAAATAACACAAAAAGGTTACCGACAACAACGAGCCTAGAGATGGTATTTACCTTGGTTGCATCATTCCGTCTCTTTTAAGCGAAATTCATCTCGAACTTGTACTTTTAGGGGATTTGAACCTGGATTATGTTTTGATACCAAACATAGGAAAAACAGCTAATCCTTCCTACCTAAAGCTTAAGCTTTAAATACGGGACGCTTGAACTGTCACACTTAATCCTCGTTTAAAGCTCATACCAAGTCACGACGATGTTACCCCGCATGCAACACACAAGTCATTCTAAATGACCCTTGGAAAGAACATAGAAAGGTTACTCAAAACAACGAGCCTAGGGATGGTATTTACATTGGTTGCATCATTCCGTCTCTTTTAAGCGAAATTCGTCTCGAACTTGTGCTTTTATGGGATTCGATCCTGTATTATGTTTTGATACCAAACATAAGAAAAATAGCTAATCCTTCCTACCTAAAGCTTAAGCTTTAAATACGGGACGCTTGAACTGTCACACTTAATCCTCGTTTAAAGCTCACACTAAGTCACGACGATGTTACCCCGCATGCAACACACAAGTCATTCTAAATGATCCTAGGAAACAACCCACAAAGGTTGCCCACAACAATGAGCACAGAGATATTACTTACCTTGGATGCATCATTCATTCTTTCGTAAGGGAAGTTGACCTCGAACTTGTGCTTTTAAGGGATTCGGACATGAGATCATGTTTTGATACCAAACATAGGAAAAATAGATAATCCTTCCTACATAAAGCTTAAGCTTTCAATAAGGGAAGCTTGAACTATCACATTTTATCCTCGTTCAAAGCTCCCACCAAGTCACGAGGATGTTCCCCCCCATGCACCACACAAGTCATTTTAAATGAGGCTTGGAAAAAACATAGAAATGTTACCCACAACAACGAGCATAGGGATGGGGGTTACCTTGGTTGCATCATTCTGTCTCTTTTAAGCGAAATTCATCTCGAACTTGTGCTTTTATGGGATTCGAACCTGGATTATGTTTTGATACCAAACATAGGAAAAATAGGTAATCCTTCCTACCTAAAGCTTAAGCTTTAAATACGGGACGCTTCAACTGTCACACTTAATCCTCGTTTAAAGCTCACACCAAGTCACGAGGATGTTACCCCCATGCAACACACAAGTCATTCTAAATGACCCTTGGAAAAAACACAAAAAGGTTACCCACAACAATGAGCACAGAGATATTACTTACCTTGGATGCATCATTCATTCTTTCGTAAGGGAAGTTCACCTCGAACTTGTGCTTTTAAGGGATTCGAACATGAGATCATGTTTTGATACCAAACATAGGAAAATAGCTAATCCTTCCTACCTAAAGCTTAAGGTTTCAATAAGGGACGCTTGAACTATCACACTTTATCCTCGTTCAAAGCTCCCACCAAGTCACGAGGATGTTCCCCCCCATGCACCACACAAGTCATTTTAAATGAGGCTTAGAAAAAACATAGAAAGGTTACCCACTACAACGAGCATAGGGATGGGGGTTACCTCGGCTGCATCATTTCGTCTCTTTTAAGGGAAATTCATCTCGAACTTGTGCTTTTATGGGATTCGAACCTGGATTATGTTTTGATACCAAACATAGGAAAAATAGCAAATCCTCCCTACCTAAAGCTTTTGCTTTCAATACGGGATGCTTGAACCATCACACTTAATCCTCGTTTAAAGCTGACACCATGTCACGAGGATGTTCCCCCCCAATGCACTACACAAGTCATTCTAAATGACCCTTGGAAATAACACAAAAATGTTACCGACAACAACGAGCCTAGGGATGGTATTTACCTTGGTTGCATCATTCCGCCTCTTTTAAGCGAAATTCAGCTCGAACTTGTACTTTTATGGGATTTGAACCTGGATTATGTTTTGATACCAAACATAGGAAAAACAGCTAATCCTTCCTACCAAAAGCTTAAGCTTTAAATACGGGACGCTTGAACTGTCACACTTAATCCTCGTTTAAAGCTCACACCCAGTCACGAGGATGTTACCCCCTATGCAACACACAAGTCATTCTAAATGACCCTTGGAAGAACATAGAAAGGTTACTCATAACAACGAGCCTAGGGATGGTATTTACATTGGTTGCATCATTCCGTCACTTTTAAGCGAAATTCGTCTCGAACTTGTGCTTTTATGGGATTCGAACCTGTATTATGTTTTGATACCAAACATAAGAAAAATGGCTAAACCTTCCTACCTAAAGCTTAAGCTTTAAATACGGGACGCTTGAACTGTCACACTTAATCCTCGTTTAAAGCTCACACTAAGTCACGACGATGTTACCCTGCATGCAACACACAAGTCATTCTAAATGACCCTTGGAAAAAACACAAAAAGGTTACCCACAACAATGAGCACAGAGATATTACTTACCTTGGATGCATCATTCATTCTTTCGTAAGGGAAGTTCACCTCGAACTTGTGCTTTTAAGGGATTCGAACATTAGATCATGTTTTGATACCAAACATAGGAAAAATAGCTAATCCTTCCTACCTAAAGCTTAAGGTTTCAATAAGGGACGCTTGAACTATCACACTTTATCCTCGTTCAAAGCTCCCACCAAGTCACGAGGATGTTCCCCCCCATGCACCACACAAGTCATTTTAAATGAGGCTTGGAAAAAACATAGAAAGGTTACCCACTACAACGAGCATAGGGATGGGGGTTACCTCGGCTGCATCATTCCGTCTCTTTTAAGGGAAATTCATCTCGAACTTGTGCTTTTATGGGATTCGAACCTGGATTATGTTTTGATACCAAACATAGGAAAAATAGCAAATCCTCCCTACCTAAAGCTTAAGCTTTCAATACGGGATGCTTGAACCATCACACTTAATCCTCGTTTAAAGCTCACACCATGTCACGAGGATATTCCCCCCCATGCACCACACAAGTCATTCTAAATGACCCTTGGAAATAACACAAAAATGTTACCGACAACAACGAGCCTAGGGATGGTATTTACCTTGGTTGCATCATTCCGTCTCTTTTAAGCGAAATTCAGCTCGAACTTGTACTTTTATGGGATTTGAACCTGGATTATGTTTTGATACCCAACATAGGAAAAACTGCTAATCCTTCCTACCAAAAGCTTAAGCTTTAAATACGGGACGCTTGAACTGTCACACTTAATCCTCGTTTAAAGCTCACACCAACTCACGAGGATGTTACCCCCTATGCAACACACAAGTCATTCTAAATGACCCTTGGAAAGAACATAGAAAGGTTACTCATAACAACGAGCCTAGGGATGGTATTTACATTGGTTGCATCATTCCGTCTCTTTTAAGCGAAATTCGTCTCGAACTTGTGCTTTTATGGGATTCGAACCTGTATTATGTTTTGATACCAAACATAAGAAAAATGGCTAAACCTTCCTACCTAAAGCTTAAGCTTTAAATACGGGACGCTTGAACTGTCACACTTAATCCTCGTTTAAACTCACACTAAGTCACGACGATGTAAACCCGCATGCAACACACAAGTCATTCTAAAAGATCCTAGGAAACAACCCACAAAGGTTGCCCACAACAATGAGCACAGAGATATTACTTACCTTGGATGCATCATTCATTCTTTCGTAAGGGAAGTTGACCTCGAACTTGTGCTTTTAAGGGATTCGGACATGAGATCATGTTTTGATACCAAACATAGGAAAAATAGATAATCCTTCCTACCTTAAGCTTAAGCTTTCAATAAGGGAAGCTTGAACTATCACACTTTATCCTCGTTCAAAGCTCCCACCAAGTCACGAGGATGTTCCCCCCCATGCACCACACAAGTCATTTTAAATGAGGCTTGGAAAAAACATAGAAATGTTACCCACAACAACGAGCATAGGGATGGGGGTTACCATGGTAGCATCATTCCGTCTCTTTTAAGCGAAATTCATCTCGAACTTGTGCTTTTATGGGATTCGAACCTGGATTATGTTTTGATACCAAACATAGGAAAAATAGGTAATCCTTCCTACCTAAAGCTTAAGCTTTAAATACGGGACGCTTCAACTGTCACACTTAATCCTCGTTTAAATCTCACACCAAGTCACGAGGATGTTACCCCCCATGCAACACACAAGTCATTCTAAATGACCCTTGAAAAAAACACAAAAAGGCTACCCACAACAACGAGCCTAGGGATGGTATTTAACTTGGTTGCATCATTCCGTCTCTTTTAAGGGAAATTCATCTCGAACTTGTGCTTTTATGGGATTCAAACCTGGATTATGTTTTGATACCAAACATAGGAAAAATAGCTAATCGCACCTACCTAAAGCTTAAGCTTTCAATACGGGATGCTTGAACTGTCACACTTAATCCTCGTTTAAAGCTCACACTAAGTCACGAAAATGTTACCCCCCATGCAACACATAAGTCATTCTAAATGATCCTTGGAAACAACCCACAAAGGTTGCCCACAACAATGAGCACAGAGATATTACTTACCTTGGATGCATCATTCATTCTTTCGTAAGGGAAGTTCACCTCGAACTTGTGCTTTTAAGGGATTCGAACATGAGATCATGTTTTGATACCAAACATAGGAAAAATAGCTAATCCTACCTACCTAAAGCTTAAGCTTTCAATAAGGGACGCTTGAACTATCACACTTCATCCTCGTTCAAAGCTCACACCAAGTCACGAGGATGTTCCCCCCCATGCACCACACAAGTCATTCGAAATGACCCTTGGAAATAACACAAAAAGGTTACCGACAACAACGAGCCTAGAGATGGTATTTACCTTGGTTGCATCATTCCGTCTCTTTTAAGCGAAATTCATCTCGAACTTGTACTTTTATGGGATTTGAACCTGGATTATGTTTTGATACCAAACATAGGAAAAACAGCTAATCCTTCCTACCTAAAGCTTAAGCTTTAAATACGGGACGCTTGAACTGTCACACTTAATCCTCGTTTAAAGCTCATACCAAGTCACGAGAATGTTACCCCCTATGCAACACAAAAGTCATTCTAAATGACCCTTGGAAAGAACATAGAAAGGTTACTCAAAACAACGAGCCTAGGGATGGTATTTACATTGGTTGCATCATTCCGTCTCTTTTAAGCGAAATTCGTCTCGAACTTGTGCTTTTATGGGATTCGAACCTGTATTATGTTTTGATACCAAACATAAGAAAAATAGCTAATCCTTCCTACCTAAAGCTTAAGCTTTCAATACGGGATGCTTGAACTGTCACACTTAATCCTCGTTTAAAGCTCACACTAAGTCACGACGATGTTACCCCGCATGCAACACACAAGTCATTCTAAATGATCCTAGGAAACAACCCACAAAGGTTGCCCACAACAATGAGCACATAGATATTACTTACCTTGGATGCATCATTCATTCTTTCGTAAGGGAAGTTGACCTCGAACTTGTGCTTTTAAGGGATTCGGACATGAGATCATGTTTTGATACCAAACATAGGAAAAATAGATAATCCTTCCTACCTAAAGCTTAAGCTTTCAATAAGAGAAGCTTGAACTATCACACTTTATCCTCGTTCAAAGCTCCCACCAAGTCACGAGGATGTTCCCCCCCATGCACCACACAAGTCATTTTAAATGAGGCTTGGAAAAAACATAGAAATGTTACCCACAACAACGAGCATAGGGATGGGGGTTACCTTGGTTGCATCATTCCGTCTCTTTTAAGCGAAATTCATCTCGAACTTGTGCTTTTATGGGATTCGAACCTGGATTATGTTTTGATACCAAACATAGGAAAAATAGGTAATCCTTCCTACCTAAAGCTTAAGCTTTAAATACGGGACGCTTCAACTGTCACACTTAATCCTCGTTTAAAGCTCACACCATTTCACGAGGATGTTACCCCCATGCAACACACAAGTCATTCTAAATGACACTTGGAAAAAACACAAAAAGGTTACCCACAACAATGAGCACAGAGATATTACTTACCTTGGATGCATCATTCATTCTTTCGTAAGGGAAGTTCACCTCGAACTTGTGCTTTTAAGGGATTCGAACATGAGATCATGTTTTGATACCAAACATAGGAAAAATAGCTAATCCTTCCTACCTAAAGCTTAAGGTTTCAATAAGGGACGCTTGAACTATCACACTTTATCCTCGTTCAAAGCTCCCACCAAGTCACGAGGATGTTCCCCCCCCATGCACCACACAAGTCATTTTAAATGAGGCTTGGAAAAAACATAGAAAGGTTACCCACTACAACGAGCATAGGGATGGGGGTTACCTCGGCTGCATCATTCCGTCTCTTTTAAAGGAAATTCATCTCGAACTTGTGCTTTTATGGGATTCGAACCTGGATTATGTTTTGATACCAAACATAGGAAAAATAGCAAATCCTCCCTACCTAAAGCTTAAGCTTTCAATACGGGACGCTTGAACCATCACACTTAATCCTCGTTTAAAGCTCACACCATGTCACGAGGATGTTCCCCCCCATGCACCACACAAGTAATTCTAAATGACCCTTGGAAATAACACAAAAATGTTACCGACAACAACGAGCCTAGGGATGGTATTTACCTTGGTTGCATCATTTCGTCTCTTTTAAGCGAAATTCAGCTCGAACTTGTACTTTTATGGGATTTGAACCTGGATTATGTTTTGATACCAAACATAGGAAAAACAGCTAATCCTTCCTACCAAAAGCTTAAGCTTTAAATACGGGACGCTTGAACTGTCATACTTAATCCTCGTTTAAAGCTCACACCAAGTCACGAGGATGTTACCCCCTATGCAACACACAAGTCAGTCTAAATGACCCTTGGAAAGAACATAGAAAGGTTACTCATAACAACGAGCCTAGGGATGGTATTTACATTGGTTGCATCATTCCGTCTCTTTTAAGCGAAATTCGTCTCGAACTTGTGCTTTTATGGGATTCGAACCTGTATTATGTTTTGATACCAAACATAAGAAAAATGGCTAAACCTTCCTACCTAAAGCTTAAGCTTTAAATACGGGACGCTTGAACTGTCACACTTAATCCTCGTTTAAAGCTCACACTAAGTCACGACGATGTTACCCTGCATGCAACACACAAGTCATTCTAAATGATCCTAGGAAACAACCCACAAAGGTTGCCCACAACAATGAGCACAGAGATATTACTTACCTTGGATGCATCATTCATTCTTTCGTAAGGGAAGTTGACCTCGAACTTGTGCTTTTAAGGGATTCGGACATGAGATCATGTTTTGATACCAAACATAGGAAAAATAGATGATCATTCCTACCTAAAGCTTAAGCTTTCAATAAGGGAAGCTTGAACTATCACACTTTATCCTCGTTCAAAGCTCCCACCAAGTCACGAGGGTGTTCCCCCCCATGCACCACACAAGTCATTTTAAATGAGGCTTGGAAAAAACATAGAAATGTTACCCACAACAACGAGCATAGGGATGGAGTTTACCTTGGTTGCATCATTCCGTCTCTTTTAAGCGAAATTCATCTCGAACTTGTGCTTTTATAGGATTCGAACCTGGATTATGTTTTCATACCAAACATAGGAAAAATAGGTAATCCTTCCTACCTAAAGCTTAAGCTTTAAATACGGGACGCTTTAACTGTCACACTTAATCCTCGTTTAAAGCTCACACCAAGTCACGAGGATGTTACCCCCCATGCAAGACACAAGTCATTCTAAATGACCCTTGGAAAAAACACAAAAAGGTTAGCCACAACAACGAGCCTAGGGATGGTATTTAACTTGGTTGCATCATTCCGTCTCTTTTAAGGGAAATTCATCTCGAACTTGTGCTTTTATGGGATTCAAACCTGGATTATGTTTTGATACCAAACATAGCAAAAATAGCTAATCGCACCTACCTAAAGCTTAAGCTTTCAATACGGGACGCTTGAACTGTCACACTTAATCCTCGTTTAAAGCTCACACTAAATCACGAAGATGTTACCCCCCCATGCAACACATAAGTCATTCTAAATGATCCTTGGAAACAACCCACAAAGGATGCCCACAATAATGAGCACAGAGATATTACTTACCTTGGATGCATCATTCATTCTTTCGTAAGGGAAGTTCACCTCGAACTTGTGCTTTTAAGGGATTCGAACATGAGATCATGTTTTGATACCAAACATAGGAAAAATAGCTAATCCTTCCTACCTAAAGCTTAAGCTTTCAATAAGGGACGCTTGAACTATCACACTTTATCCTCGTTCAAAGCTCCCACCAAGTCACGAGGATGTTCCCCCCCATGCACCACACAAGTCATTCTAAATGAGGCTTGGAAAAAACATAGAAATGTTACCCACAACAACGAGCACAAGGATGGTACTTACCTTGGTAGCATCATTCCGTCTCTTTTATGAGAAATTCATCTCGAACTTGTGCATTTATGGGTTTCGAACATGAGATCATGTTTTGATACCAAACATAGAAAAAATAACTAATCCTTCCTACCTAATGCTTAAGCTTTCATTACGGGGCGTTTGAACTGTCATACTTAATCCTCCTTTAAAGCTCACACCAAGTCACGAGGATGTTACCCCCCATGCACCAGCCAAGTCATTCTAAATGAACCTTGGAAACAACATAGAAAGGTTACCCACAACAACTCGCCCAAGGATGGTACATAGCTTGGTTGCATCATTCCATCTCTTTTATGGGAAATTCACCTCGAATTTGTGCTTTTATGGGATTCGAACCTGAGATCATGTTTTGATTCCAAATAAAGGAAAAATAGCAAATCCTTCCTACCTAAAGCTTAAGCTTTCATTTTGGGACGCTTTAACTGTCGCACTTAATCCTCGTCTAAAGCTCACACCAAGTCACGAGGATGTTACCCCCCATGCACCACAAAAGTCATTCTAAATGACCCTTGGAAACAACATAGAGAGGTTACCCACAACAACGTGCCCAGGGATGGTACTTACCTTGGTTGCATCATTCCGTCTCTTTTATGGGAAATTCATCTCGAACTTCTGTATTTATAGGATTCGAACATGAGATCATGTTTTGATACCAAACATAGGAAAAATAGCTAATCCTTCCTACCTAAACCTTAAGCTTTCATTACGGGACGCTGAAACTGTCACACTTAATCCTCGTCTAAAGCTCACACCAAGTTACGAGGATGTTACCCACATGCACCACAAAAGTCATTCTAAATGACCCTTGGAAACAACATAGAAAGGTTACCCACAACAACGTGCCCAGGGATGGTACTTACTTTGGTTGCATCACTCCGTCTCTTTTATGGGAAATTCATCTCGAACTTCTGCATTTATAGGATTCGAACATGAGATCATGTTTTGATACCAAACATAGGAAAAATAGCTAATCCTTCCTACCTAAACCTTAAGCTTTCATTACGGGACGCTGAAACTGTCACACTTAATCCTCGTCTAAAGCTCACACCAAGTTACGAGGATGTTACCCCCCATGCACCACAAAAGTCATTCTAAATGACCCTTGGAAACAACATAGAGAGGTTACCCACAACAACGTGCCCAGGGATGGTACTTACCTTGGTTGCATCATTCCGTCTCTTTTATGGGAAATTCATCTCGAACTTCTGCATATATAGGATTCGAACATGAGATCATGTTTTGATACCAAACATAGGAAAAATAGCTAATCCTTACTACCTAAACCTTAAGCTTTCATTACGGGACGCTGAAACTGTCACACTTAATCCTCGTCTAAAGCTCACACCAAGTTACGAGGATGTTACCCCCCATGCTCCACAAAAGTCATTCTAAATGACCCTTGGAAACAACATAGAAAGGTTACCCACAACAACGTGCCCAGGGATGGTACTTACCTTGGTTGCATCATTCCGTCTCTTTTATGGGAAATTCATCTCGAACTTGTGCATTTATGGGATTCGAGCATGAGATCATGTTTTGATACCAAACATAGGAAAAATAGCTAATCCTTCCTACCTAAAGCTTAAGCTTTCAATACGTGGCGCTTGAACTGTCACACTTAATCCTCGTCTAAAGCACACACCAAGCACGAGGATGTTACCCCCCATGCACCACAAAAGTCATTCTAAATGACCCTTGGAAACAACATATAAAGGTTACCCATAACAACGTGCCCAGGGATGGTACTTACCTTGGTTGCATCATTCCGTCTCTTTTAAGAGAAATTTATCTCGAATTTGTGCTTTTATGGGATTCGAACCTGAGATCATGTTTTGATACCAAATAAAGGAAAAATAGCAAATCCTTCCTACCTAAAGCTTAAGCTTTCATTATGAGACGCTTAAATTGTCACACCTAATCCTCGTCTAAAGCTAACACCAAGTCACGACGATGTTACCCCCCATGCACCACAAAAGTCATTCTAAATGACCCTTGGAAACAACATAGAAAGGTTACCCACAACAACGTGCCCAGGGATGGTACTTACCTTGGTTGCATCATTCCGTCTCTTTTATGAAAAATTCATCTCGAACTTGTGCATTTATGGGATTCGAACATGAGATCATGTTTTGATACCAAACATAGAAAAAATAGCTAATCCTTCCTACCTAAAGCTTAAGCTTTCATTACGGGGCGTTTGAACTGTCATACTTAATCCTCCTTTAAAGCTCACACCAAGTCACGAGGATGTTACCCCCCATGCACCAGCCAAGTCATTCTAAATGAACCTTGGAAACAACATAGAAAGGTTACCCACAACAACTAGCCCAAGGATGGTACTTAGCTTGGTTGCATCATTCCGTCTCTTTTATGGGAAATTCACCTCGAATTTGTGCTTTTATGGGATTCGAACCTGAGATCATGTTTTGATACCAAATAAACGAAAAATAGCAAATCCTTCCTACATAAAGCTTAAGCTTTCATTACGAGACACTTGAACTGTCACACTTAATCCTCGTCTAAAGCTCACACCAAGTCACGAGGATGTTACCCCCCATGCACCACAAAATTCATTCTAAATGACCCTTGGAAACAACATAGAAAGGTTACCCACAACAACCAGCCCAAGGATGGTACTTACCTTGGTTGCATCATTCTGTCTCTTTTAAGAGAAATTCATCTCGAATTTGTGCTTTTATGGGATTCGAACCTGAGATCATGTTTTGATACCAAATAAAGGAAAAATAGCAAATCCTTCCTACCTAAAGCTTAAGCTTTCATTATGAGACGCTTAAATTGTCACACCTAATCCTCGTCTAAAGCTAACACCAAGTCACGACGATGTTACCCCCCATGCACCACAAAAGTCATTCTAAATGACCCTTGGAAACAACATTGAAAGGTTACCCACAACAACGTGCCCAGGGATGGTACTTACCTTGGTTGCATCATTCCGTCTCTTTTATGGGAAATTCATCTCGAACTTCTGCATTTATAGGATTCGAACATGAGATCATGTTTTGATACCAAACATAGGAAAAATAGCTAATCCTTCCTACCTAAACCTTAAGCTTTCATTACGGGACGCTGAAACTGTCACACTTAATCCTCGTCTAAAGCTCACACCAAGTTACGAGGATGTTACCCCCCATGCACCACAAAAGTCATTCTAAATGACCCTTGGAAACAACATAGAGAGGTTACCCACAACAACGTGCCCAGGGATGGTACTTACCTTGGTTGCATCATTCCGTCTCTTTTATGGGAAATTCATCTCGAACTTCTGCATATATAGGATTCGAACATGAGATCATGTTTTGATACCAAACATAGGAAAAATAGCTAATCCTTCCTACCTAAACCTTAAGCTTTCATTACGGGACGCTGAAACTGTCACACTTAATCCTCGTCTAAAGCTCACACCAAGTCACGAGGATGTTACCCCCCATGCACCACAAAATTCATTCTAAATGACCCTTGGAAACAACATAGAAAGGTTACCCACAACAACCAGCCCAAGGATGGTACTTACCTTGGTTGCATCATTCCGTCTCTTTTAAGAGAAATTCATCTCGAATTTGTGCTTTTATGGGATTCGAACCTGAGATCATGTTTTGAAACCAAATAAAGGAAAAATAGCTAATCCTTCCTACCTAAAGCTTAAGCTTTCATTATGGGACGCTTGAACTGTCGCACTTAATCCTCGTCTAAAGCTCACACCAAGTCACGAGGATGTTACCCCCCATGCACCACAAAAGTCATTCTAAATGACCCTTGGAAACAACATAGAGAGGTTACCCACAACAACGTGCCCAGGGATGGTACTTACCTTGGTTGCATCATTCCGTCTATTTTATGGGAAATTCATCTCGAACTTCTGTATTTATAGGATTCGAACATGAGATCATGTTTTGATACCAAACATAGGAAAAATAGCTAATCCTTCCTACCTAAAGCTTAAGCTTTCATTATGGGACGCTTGAACTGTCACACTTAATCCTCGTCTAAAGCTCACACCAAGTCACGAGGATGTTACCCCCCATGCACCACAAAAGTCATTCTAAATGACCCTTGGAAACAACATAGAGAGGTTACCCACAACAACGTGCCCAGGGATGGTACTTACCTTGGTTGCATCATTCCGTCTCTTTTATGGGAAATTCATCTCGAACTTCTGTATTTATAGGATTCGAACATGAGATCATGTTTTGATACCAAACATAGGAAAAATAGCTAATCCTTCCTACCTAAACCTTAAGCTTTCATTACGGGACGCTGAAACTGTCACACTTAATACTCGTCTAAAGCTCACAACAATTTACGAGGATGTTACCCCCATGCACCACAAAAGTCATTCTAAATGACCCTTGGAAACAACATTGAAAGGTTACCCACAACAACGTGCCCAGGGATGGTACTTACCTTGGTTGCATCATTCCGTCTCTTTTATGGGAAATTCATCTCGAACTTCTGCATTTATAGGATTCGAACATGAGATCATGTTTTGATACCAAACATAGGAAAAATAGCTAATCCTTCCTACCTAAACCTTAAGCTTTCATTACGGGACGCTGAAACTGTCACACTTAATCCTCGTCTAAAGCTCACACCAAGTTACGAGGATGTTACCCCCCATGCACCACAAAAGTCATTCTAAATGACCCTTGGAAACAACATAGAGAGGTTACCCACAACAACGTGCCCAGGGATGGTACTTACCTTGGTTGCATCATTCCGTCTCTTTTATGGGAAATTCATCTCGAATTTGTGCTTTTATGGGATTCGAACATGAGATCATGTTTTGATACCAAACATAGGAAAAATAGCTAATCCTTCCTACCTAAACCTTAAGCTTTCATTACGGGACGCTGAAACTGTCACACTTAATCCTCGTCTAAAGCTCACACCAAGTCACGAGGATGTTACCCCCCATGCACCAGCCAAGTCATTCTAAATGAACCTTGGAAACAACATAGAAAGGTTACCCACAACAACTAGCCCAAGGATGGTACTTAGCTTGGTTGCATCATTCCGTCTCTTTTATGGAAAATTCACCTCGAATTTGTGCTTTTATGGGATTCGAACCTGAGATCATGTTTTGATACCAAATAAACGAAAAATAGCAAATCCTTCCTACATAAAGCTTAAGCTTTCATTACGAGACACTTGAACTGTCACACTTAATCCTCGTCTAAAGCTCACACCAAGTCACGAGGATGTTACCCCCCATGCACCACAAAATTCATTCTAAATGACCCTTGGAAACAACATAGAAAGGTTACCCACAACAACGTGCCCAGGGATGGTACTTACCTTGGTTGCATCATTCCGTCTCTTTATGGGAAATTCATCTCGAACTTCTGCATTTATAGGATTCGAACATGAGATCATGTTTTGATACCAAACATAGGAAAAATAGCTAATCCTTCCTACCTAAACCTTAAGCTTTCATTACGGGACGCTGAAACTGTCACACTTAATCCTCGTCTAAAGCTCACACCAAGTTACGAGGATGTTACCCCCATGCTCCACAAAAGTCATTCTAAATGACCCTTGGAAACAACATAGAAAGGTTACCCACAACAACGTGCCCAGGGATGGTACTTACCTTGCTTGCATCATTCCGTCTCTTTTATGGGAAATTCATCTCGAACTTGTGCATTTATGGGATTCGAGCATGAGATCATGTTTTGATACCAAACATAGGAAAAATAGCTAATCCTTCCTACCTAAAGCTTAAGCTTTCATTACGGGGCGCTTGAACTGTCACACTTAATCCTCGTCTAAAGCACACACCAAGCACGAGGATGTTACCCCCCATGCACCACAAAAGTTATTCTAAATGACCCTTGGAAACAACATATAAAGGTTACCCATAACAACGTGCCCAGGGATGGTACTTACCTTGGTTGCATCATTCCGTCTCTTTTAAGAGAAATTTATCTCGAATTTGTGCTTTTATGGGATTCGAACCTGAGATCATGTTTTGATACCAAATAAAGGAAAAATAGCAAATCCTTCCTACCTAAAGCTTAAGCTTTCATTATGAGACGCTTAAATTGTCACACCTAATCCTCGTCTAAAGCTAACACCAAGTCACGACGATGTTACCCCCCATGCACCACAAAAGTCATTCTAAATAACCCTTGGAAACAACATAGAAAGGTTACCCACAACAACGTGCCCAGGGATGGTACTTACCTTGGTTGCATCATTCCGTCTCTTTTATGAGAAATTCATCTCGAACTTGTGCATTTATGGGATTCGAACATGAGATCATGTTTTGATACCAAACATAGAAAAAATAGCTAATCCTTCCTACCTAAAGCTTAAGCTTTCATTACGGGGCGTTTGAACTGTCATACTTAATCCTCCTTTAAAGCTCACACCAAGTCACGAGGATGTTACCCCCCATGCACCAGCCAAGTCATTCTAAATGAACCTTGGAAACAACATAGAAAGGTAACCCACAACAACTAGCCCAAGGATGGTACTTAGCTTGGTTGCATCATTCCGTCTCTTTTATGGAAAATTCACCTCGAATTTGTGCTTTTATGGGATTCGAACCTGAGATCATGTTTTGAAACCAAATAAACGAAAAATAGCAAATCCTTCCTACATAAAGCTTAAGCTTTCATTACGAGACACTTGAACTGTCACACTTAATCCTCGTCTAAAGCTCACACCAAGTCACGAGGATGTTACCCCCCATGCACCACAAAATTCATTCTAAATGACCCTTGGAAACAACATAGAAAGGTTACACACAACAACCAGCCCAAGGATGGTACTTACCTTGGTTGCATCATTCCGTCTCTTTTAAGAGAAATTCATCTCGAATTTGTGCTTTTATGGGATTCGAACCTGAGATCATGTTTTGAAACCAAATAAAGGAAAAATAGCAAATCCTTCCTACCTAAAGCTTAAGCTTTCATTATGGGACGCTTGAACTGTCGCACTTAATCCTCGTCTAAAGCTCACACCAAGTCACGAGGATGTTACCCCCCATGCACCACAAAAGTCATTCTAAATGACCCTTGGAAACAACATAGAGAGGTTACCCACAACAACGTGCCCAGGGATGGTACTTACCTTGGTTGCATCATTCCGTCTCTTTTATGGGAAATTCATCTCGAACTTCTGTATTTATAGGATTCGAACATGAGATCATGTTTTGATACCAAACATAGGAAAAATAGCTAATCCTTCCTACCTAAAGCTTAAGCTTTCATTATGGGACGCTTGAACTGTCGCACTTAATCCTCGTCTAAAGCTCACACCAAGTCACGAGGATGTTACCCCCCATGCACCACAAAAGTCATTCTAAATGACCCTTGGAAACAACATAGAGAGGTTACCCACAACAACGTGCCCAGGGATGGTACTTACCTTGGTTGCATCATTCCGTCTCTTTTATGGGAAATTCATCTCGAACTTCTGTATTTATAGGATTCGAACATGAGATCATGTTTTGATACCAAACATAGGAAAAATAGCTAATCCTTCCTACCTAAACCTTAAGCTTTCATTACGGGACGCTGAAACTGTCACACTTAATACTCGTCTAAAGCTCACACCAATTTACGAGGATGTTACCCCCATGCACCACAAAAGTCATTCTAAATGACCCTTGGAAACAACATAGAAAGGTTACCCACAACAACGTGCCCAGGGATGGTACTTACCTTGGTTGCATCACTCCGTCTCTTTTATTGGAAATTCATCTCGAACTTCTGCATTTATAGGATTCGAACATGAGATCATGTTTTGATACCAAACATAGGAAAAATAGCTAATCCTTCCTACCTAAACCTTAAGCTTTCATTACGGGACGCTGAAACTGTCACACTTAATCCTCGTCTAAAGCTCACACCAAGTTACGAGAATGTTATCCCCCATGCACCACAAAAGTCATTCTAAATGACCCTTGGAAACAACATAGAGAGGTTACCCACAACAACGTGCCCAGGGATGGTACTTACCTTGGTTGCATCATTCCGTCTCTTTTATGGGAAATTCATCTCGAACTTGTGCATTTATGGGATTCGAGCATGAGATCATGTTTTGATACCAAACATAGGAAAAATAGCTAATCCTTCCTACCTAAAGCTTAAGCTTTCAATATGGGGCGCTTGAACTGTCACACTTAATCCTCGTCTAAAGCACACACCAAGCACGAGGATGTTACCCCCCATGCACCACAAAAGTCATTCTAAATGACCCTTAGAAACAACATATAAAGGTTACCCATAACAACGTGCCCAGGGATGGTACTTACCTTGGTTGCATCATTCCGTCTCTTTTAAGAGAAATTCATCTCGAATTTGTGCTTTTATGGGATTCGAACCTGAGATCATGTTTTGATACCAAATAAAGGAAAAATAGCAAATCCTTCCTACCTAAAGCTTAAGCTTTCATTATGAGACGCTTAAATTGTCTCACCTAATCCTCGTCTAAAGCTAACACCAAGTCACGAGGATGTTACCCCCCATGCACCACAAAAGTCATTCTAAATGACCCTTGGAAACAACATAGAAAGGTTACCCACAACAACGTGCCCAGGGATGGTACTTACCTTGGTTGCATCATTCCGTCTCTTTTATGAGAAATTCATCTCGAACTTGTGCATTTATGGGATTCGAACATGAGATCATGTTTTGATACCAAACATAGAAAAAATAGCTAATCCTTCCTACCTAAAGCTTAAGCTTTCATTACGGGGCGTTTGAACTGTCATACTTAATCCTCCTTTAAAGCTCACACCAAGTCACGAGGATGTTACCCCCCATGCACCAGCCAAGTCATTCTAAATGAACCTTGGAAACAACATAGAAAGGTTACCCACAACAACTAGCCCAAGGATGGTACTTAGCTTGGTTGCATCATTCCGTCTCTTTTTGGGAAATTCACCTCGAATTTGTGCTTTTATGGGATTCGAACCTGAGATCATGTTTTGATACCAAATAAACGAAAAATAGCAAATCCTTCCTACATAAAGCTTAAGCTTTCATTACGAGACACTTGAACTGTCACACTTAATCCTCGTCTAAAGCTCACACCAAGTCACGAGGATGTCACCCCCCATGCACCACAAAATTCATTCTAAATGACCCTTGGAAACAACATAGAATGGTTACCCACAACAACGTGCCCAGTGATGGTACTTACCTTGGTTGCATAATTCCGTCTCTTTTAAGAGAAATTCATCTCGAATTTGTGCTTTTATGGGATTCGAACCTGAGATCATGTTTTGATACCAAATAAACGAAAAATAGCTAATCCTTCCTACCTAAAGCTTAAGCTTTCATTACGGGACGCTTGAACTGTCACACTTAATCCTCGTCTAAAGCTCACACCAAGTCACGAGGATGTTACCCCCCATGCACCACAAAAGTCATTCTAAATGACCCTTGGAAACAACATAGAAAGGTTACCCACAACAACGTGCCCAGGGATGGTACTTACCTTGGTTGCATCATTCCGTCTCTTTTAAGGGAAATTCATCTTGAACTTGTACATTTATGGGATTCGAACATGAGATCATGTTTTGATACCAAACATAGGAAAAATAGCTAATCCTTCCTACCTAAAGCTTAAGCTTTCAATACGGGGCGCTTGAACTGTCACACTTAATCCTCGTCTAAAGCACACACCAAGTCACGAGGATGTTACCCCCCATGCACCACAAAAGTCATTCTAAATGACCCTTGGAAACAACATAGAAAGGTTACCCACAACAACGTGCCCAGGGATGTTACTTACCTTGGTTGCATCATTCCGTCTCTTTTATGGGAAATTCATATCGAACTTCTGCATTTATAGGATTCGAACATAAGATCATGTTTTGATACCAAACATAGGAAAAATAGCAAATCATTCCTACCTAAAGCTTAAGCTTTCAATACGGGGCGCTTGAACTGTCATACTTAATCCTCGTTTATAGCTCACACCAAGTCACGTGGATGTTACCCCCCATTCACCACAAAAGTTATTCTAAATGACCCTTGGAAACAACATAGAAAGGTTACCCACAACAAGGTGCCCAGGGATGGTACTTACCTTGGTTGCATAATTCCGTCTCTTTTAAGAGAAATTCATCTCGAATTTGTGCTTTTATTGGATTCGAACTTGAGATCATGTTTTGATTCCAAATAAACGAAAAATAGCAAATCCTTCCTACCTAAAGCTTAAGCTTTCATTACGGGACGCTTGAACTGTCACACTTAATCCTCGTCTAAAGCTCACACCAAATCACGAGGATGTTACCCCCAATGCACCACAAAAGTCATTCTAAATGACCCTTGGAAACAACATAGAAAGGTTACCCACAACAACCAGCCCAAGGATGGTACTTAGCTTGGTTGCATCATTCCGTCTCTTTTATGGGAAATTCACCTCGAATTTGTGCTTTTATGGGATTCGAACATGAGATCATATTTTGATACCAAATAAACGAAAAATAGCAAATCCTTCCTACCTAAAGCTTAAGCTTTCATTACGAGACACTTGAACTGTCACACTTAATCCTCGTCTAAAGCACACACCAAGCACGACGATGTTACCCCAATGCACCACAAAAGTCATTCTAAATGACCCTTGGAAACAACATAGAAAGGTTACCCACAACAACGTGCCCAGGGATGGTACTTACCTTGGTTGCATCATTCCGTCTCTTTTATGAAAAATTCATCTCGAACTTGTGCATTTATGGGATTCGAACATGAGATCATGTTTTGATACCAAACATAGAAAAAATAGCTAATCCTTCCTACCTAAAGCTTAAGCTTTCATTACGGGGCGTTTGAACTGTCATACTTAATCCTCCTTTAAAGCTCACACCATGTCACGAGGATGTTACCCCCCATGCACCAGCCAAGTCATTCTAAATGAACCTTGGAAACAACATAGAAAGGTTACCCACAACAACTAGCCCAAGGATGGTACTTAGCTTGGTTGCATCATTCCGTCTCTTTTATGGGAAATTCACCTCGAATTTGTGCTTTTATGGGATTCGAACCTGAGATCATGTTTTGATACCAAATACACGAAAAATAGCAAATCCTTCCTACCTAAAGCTTAAGCTTTCATTACAAGACACTTGAACTGTCACACTTAATCCTCGTCTAAAGCTCACACCAAATCACGAGGATGTTCCCCCCCATGCACCACAAAATTCATTCTAAATGACCCTTGGAAACAACATAGAAAGGTTACCCAAAACAACGTACCCAGGGATGGTACTTACCTTGGTTGCATCATTCCGTCTCTTTTAAGAGAAATTCATCTTGAATTTGTGCTTTTGTGGGATTCGAACCTGAGATCATGTTTTGAAACCAAATAAAGGAAAAATAGCAAATCCTTCCTACCTAAAGCTTAAGCTTTCATTATGGGACCCTTGAACTTTCGCACTTAATCCTCGTCTAAAGCTCACACCAAGTCACGAGGATGTTACCCCCCATGCACCACAAAAGTCATTCTAAATAACCCTTGGAAACAACATAGAAAGGTTACCCACAACAACGTGCCCAGGGATGGTACTTACCTTGGTTGCATCATTCCGTCTCTTTTATGGGAAATTTATCTCGAACTTCTGCATTTATAGGATTCGAACATGAGATCATGTTTTGATACCAAACATAGGAAAAATAGCTAATCCTTCCTACCTAAAGCTTAAGCTTTCAATACGGGGCGCTTGAACTGTCACACTTAATCCTCGTCTATAGCACACACCAAGTCACGTGGATGTTACCCCCCATTCACCACAAAAGTCATTCTAAATGACCTGTGGAAACAACATAGAAAGGTTACCCACAACAAGGTGCCTAGGGATGGTACTTACCTTTGTTGCATCATTCCGTCTCTTTTATGGGAAATTCACCTCAAACTTGTCCATTTATGGGATTCGAACATGAGATCATGTTTTGATACCAAACATAGAAAAAATAGCTAATCCTTCCTACCTAAAGCTTAAGCTTTCATTACGGGGCGTTTGAACTGTCATACTTAATCCTCCTTTAAAGCTCACAACATGTCACGAGGATGTTACCCCCCATGCACCAACCAAGTCATTCTAAATGAACCTTGGAAACAACATAGAAAGGTTACCCACAACAACTAGCCCAAGGATGGTACTTAGCTTGGTTGCATCATTCCGTCTCTTTAATGGGAAATTCACCTCGAATTTGTGCTTTTATGGGATTCGAACCTGAGATCATGTTTTGATACCAAATAAACGAAAAATAGCAAATCCTTCCTACCTAAAGCTTAAGCTTTCATTACGAGACACTTGAACTGTCACACTTAATCCTCGTCTAAAGCTCACACCAAATCACGAGGATGTTACCCCCCATGCACCACAAAATTCATTCTAAATGACCCTTGGAAACAACATAGAAAGGTTACCCAAAACAACGTACCCAGGGATGGTACTTACCTTGGTTGCATCATTCTGTCTCTTTTAAGAGAAATTCATCTTGAATTTGTGCTTTTATGGGATTCGAACCTGAGATCATGTTTTGAAACCAAATAAAGGAAAAATAGCAAATCCTTCCTACCTAAAGCTTAAGCTTTCATTATGGGACGCTTGAACTGTCGCACTTAATCGTCGTCTAAAGCTCACACCAAGTCACGAGGATGTTACCCCCCATGCACCACAAAAGTCATTCTAAATGACCCTTGGAAACAACATAGAAAGGTTACCCACAACAACGTGCCCAGGGATGGTACTTACCTTGGTTGCATCATTCCGTCTCTTTTAAGGGAAATTCATCTCGAACTTGTACATTTATGGGATTCGAACATGATATCATGTTTTGATACCAAACATAGGAAAAATAGCTAATCCTTCCTACCTAAAGCTTAAGCTTTCAATACGGGGCGCTTGAACTGTCACACTTAATCCTCGTCTAAAGCACACACCAAGTCACGAGGATGTTACCCCCCATGCACCACAAAAGTCATTCTAAATGTCCCTTGGAAACAACATAGAAAGGTTACCCACAACAACGTGCCCAGGGATGTTACTTACCTTGGTTGCATCATTCCGTCTCTTTTATGGGAAATTCATCTCGAACTTCTGCATTTATAGGATTCGAACATGATATCATGTTTTGATACCAAACATAGGAAAAATAGCAAATCATTCCTACCTAAAGCTTAAGCTTTCAATACGGGGCGCTTGAACTGTCATACTTAATCCTCGTTTATAGCTCACACCAAGTCACGTGGATGTTACCCCCCATTCACCACAAAACTCATTCTAAATGACCCTTGGAAACAACATAGAAAGGTTACCCACAACAACGTGCCCAGGGATGGTACTTACCTTGGTTGCATAATTCCGTCTCTTTTAAGAGAAATTCATCTCGAATTTGTGCTTTTATGGGATTCGAACCTGAGATCATGTTTTGATACCAAATAAACGAAAAATAGCAAATCCTTCCTACCTAAAGCTTAAGCTTTCATTATGGGACGCTTGAACTGTCGCACTTAATCCTCGTCTAAAGCTCACAATAAGTCACGAGGATGTTACCCCCAATGCACCACAAAAGTCATTCTAAATGACCCTTGGAAACAACATAGAGAGGTTACCCACAACAACGTGCCCAGGGATGATACTTACCTTGGTTGCATCATTCCGTCTCTTTTATGGGAAATTCATCTCGAACTTCTGCATTTATAGGATTCAAACATGAGATCATGTTTTGATACCAAACATAGGAAAAATAGCTAATCCTTCTTACCTAAACCTTAAGCTTTCATTACGGGACGCTGAAACTGTCACACTTAATCCTCGTCTAAAGCACACACCAAGCACGAGGATGTTACCCCCCATGCACCACAAAAGTCATTCTAAATGACCCTTGGAAACAACATAGAAAGGTTACCCACAACAACTAGCCCAAGGATGGTACTTAGCTTGGTTGCATCATTCCGTCTCTTTTATGGGAAATTCACCTCGAATTTGTGCTTTTATGCGATTCGAACCTGAGATCATATTTTGATACCAAATAAACGAAAAAAAGCAAATCCTTCCTACCTAAAGCTTAAGCTTTCATTACGAGACACTTGAACTGTCACACTTAATCCTCGTCTAAAGCTAACACCAAGTCACGAGGATGTTACCCCCCATGCACCACAAAATTCATTCTAAATGACCCTTTGAAACAACATAGAAAGGTTACCCACAACAACGTGCCCAGGGATGGTACTTACCTTGGTTGCATCATTCCGTCTCTTTTATGGGAAATTCATCTCGAACTTGTACATTTATGGGATTCGAACATGAGATCATGTTTTGATACCAAACATAGGAAAAATAGCTAATGCTTCCTACCTAAAGCTTAAGCTTTCAATACGGGGCGTTTGAACTGTCACACTTAATCCTCGTCTAAAGCACACACCAAGTCACGAGGATGTTACCCCCCATGCACCACAAAAGTCATTCTAAATGACCCTTGGAAACAAAATAGAAAGGTTACCCACAACAACGTGCCCAGGGATGTTACTTACCTTGGTTGCATCATTCCGTCTCTTTTATGGGAAATTCATCTCGAACTTCTGCATTTATAGGATTCGAACATGAGATCATATTTTGATACCAAACATAGGAAAAATAGCAAATCATTCCTACCTAAAGTTTAAGCTTTCAATACGGGGCGCTTGAACTGTCATACTTAATCCTCGTTTATAGCTCACACCAAGTCACGTGGATGTTATCCCCCATTCACCACAAAAGTCATTCTAAATGACCCTTGGAAACAACATAGAAAGGTTACCCACAACAAGGTGCCTAGGGATGGTACTTACCTTTGTTGCATCATTCCGTCTCTTTTATGGGAAATTCACATCGAACTTGTCCATTTATGGGATTCGAACATGAGATCATGTTTTGATACCAAACATAGGAAAAATAGCTAATCCTTCCTACCTAAAGCTTAAGCTTTCATTACGGGGCGCTTGAACTGTCATACTTAATCCTCCTTTAAAGCTCACACCAAGTCACGAGGATGTTACCCCCCATGCACCAGCCAAGTCATTCTAAATGACCCTTGGAAACAACATAGAAAGGTTACCCACAACAACCAGCCCAAGGATGGTACTTAGCTTGGTTGCATCATTCCGTCTCTTTTATGGGAAATTCACCTCGAACTTGTGCTTTTAGGGGACACAATCCAGAGATCATGTTTTGATACCAAACATAGGAAAAATAGCTAATCCTTCCTAGCTAAAGCTTAAGCTTTCATTACGAGACACTTGAACTGTCACACTTAATCCTCGTCTAAAGCACACACCAAGCACGACGATGTTACCCCAATGCACCACAAAAGTCATTCTAAATGACCCTTTGAAACAACATAGAAAGGTTACCCACAACAACGTGCCCAGGGATGGTACTTACCTTGGTTGCATCATTCCGTCTCTTTTATGAGAAATTCATCTCGAACTTGTGCATTTATGGGATTCGAACATGAGATCATGTTTTGATACCAAACATAGAAAAAATAGCTAATCCTTCCTACCTAAAGCTTAAGCTTTCATTACGGGGCGCTTGAACTGTCATACTTAATCCTCCTTTAAAGCTCACACCAAGTCACGAGGATGTTACCCCCCATGCACCAGCCAAGTCATTCTAAATGACCCTTGGAAACAACATAGAAAGGTTACCCACAACAACCAGCCCAAGGATGGTACTTAGCTTGGTTGCATCATTCCGTCTCTTTTATGGGAAATTCACCTCGAACTTGTGCTTTTAGGAGACACAATCCAGAGATCATGTTTTGATACCAAACATAGGAAAAATAGCTAATCCTTCCTACCTAAAGCTTAAGCTTTCATTACGAGACACTTGAACTGTCACACTTAATCCTCGTCTAAAGCACACACCAAGCACGACGATGTTACCCCAATGCACCACAAAAGTCATTCTAAATGACCCTTTGAAACAACATAGAAAGGTTACCCACAACAACGTGCCCAGGGATGGTACTTACCTTGGTTGCATCATTCCGTCTCTTTTATGAGAAATTCATCTCGAACTTGTGCATTTATGGGATTCGAACATGAGATCATGTTTTGATACCAAACATAGAAAAAATAGCTAATCCTTCCTACCTAAAGCTTAAGCTTTCATTACGGGGCGTTTGAACTGTCATACTTAATCCTCCTTTAAAGCTCACACCATGTCACGAGGATGTTACCCCCCATGCACCAGCTAAGTCATTCTAAATGAACCTTGGAAACAACATAGAAAGGTTACCCACAACAACTAGCCCAAGGATGGTACTTAGCTTGGTTGCATCATTCCGTCTCTTTTATGGGAAATTCACCTCGAATTTGTGCTTTTATGGGATTCGAACCTGAGATCATGTTTTGATACCAAATAAACGAAAAATAGCAAATCCTTCCTACCTAAAGCTTAAGCTTTCATTACGAGACACTTGAACTTTCACACTTAATCCTCGTCTAAAGCTCACACCAAAACACGAGGATGTTACCCCCCATGCACCACAAAAGTCATTCTAAATGACCCTTGGAAACAACATAGAAAGGTTACCCACAACAACGTGCCCAGGGATGGTACGTACCTTGGTTGCATCATTCCGTCTCTTTATGGGAAATTCATCTCGAACTTCTGCATTTATAGGATTCGAACATGAGATCATGTTTTGATACCAAACATAGGAAAAATAGCTAATCCTTCCTACCTAAACCTTAAGCTTTCATTACGGGACGCTGAAACTGTCACACTTAATCCTCGTCTAAAGCTCACACCAAGTTACGAGGATGTTACCCCCCATGCACCACAAAAGTCATTCTAAATGACCCTTGGAAACAACATAGAAAGGTTACCCACAACAACGTGCCCAGGGATGGTACTTACCTTGGTTGCATCATTCCCTCTCTTTTATGGGAAATTCATCTCGAACTTGTGCATTTGTGGGATTTGAGCATGAGATCATGTTTTGATACCAAACATAGGAAAAATAGCTAATCCTTCCTACCTAAACCTTAAGCTTTCAATACGGGGCGCTTGAACTGTCACACTTAATCCTCGTCTAAAGCACACACCAAGCACGAGGATGTTACCCCCCATGCACCACAAAAGTCATTCTAAATGACCCTTGGAAACAACATAGAAAGGTTACCCATAACAACGTGCACAGGGATGGTACTTACCTTGGTTGCATCATTCCGTCTCTTTTAAGAGAAATTCATCTCGAATTTGTGCTTTTATGGGATTCGAACCTGAGATTATGTTTTGATAACAAATAAAGGAAAACTAGCAAATCCTTACTACCTAAAGCTTAAGCTTTCATTATGAGACGCTTAAACTGTCACACTTAATCCTCGTCTAAAGCTAACACCAAGTCACGAGGATGTTACCCCCCATGCACCACAAAAGTCATTCTAAATAACCCTTGGAAACAACATAGAAAGGTTACCCACAACAACGTGCCCAGGGATGGTACTTACCTTGGTTGCATCATTCCGTCTCTTTTATGGGAAATTCAACTCGAATTTGTGCTTTTATTGGATTCGAACCTGAGATCATGTTTTGATACCAAATAAACGAAAAATAGCAAATCCTTCATACCTAAAGCTTAAGCTTTCATTACGAGACACTTGAACTGTCACACTTAATCCTCGTCTAAAGCTCACACCAAGTCACGAGGATGTTACCCCCCATGCACCACAAAATTCATTCTAAATGACCCTTGGAAACAACATAGAAAGGTTACCCACAACAACGTGCCCAGGGATGGTACTTACCTTGGTTGCATAATTCCGTCTCTTTTAAGAGAAATTCATCTCGAATTTGTGCTTTTATGGGATTCGAACCTGAGATCATGTTTTGATACCAAATAAACGAAAAATAGCAAATCCTTCCTACCTAAAGCTTAAGCTTTCATTACGGGACGCTTGAACTGTCACACTTAATCCTCGTCTAAAGCTCACACCAAGTCACGAGGATGTTACCCCCCATGCACCACAAAATTCATTCTAAATGACCCTTGGAAACAACATAGAAAGGTTACCCACAACAACGTGCCCAGGGATGTTACTTACCTTGGTTGCATCATTCCGTCTCTTTTATGGGAAATTCATCTCGAACTTCTGCATTTATAGGATTCGAACATGAGATCATGTTTTGATACCAAATATAGGAAAAATAGCTAATCATTCCTACCTAAAGCTTAAGCTTTCAATACGGGGCGCTTGAACTGTCATACTTAATCCTCGTTTATAGCTCACACCAAGTCACGTGGATGTTACCCCCCATTCACCACAAAAGTCATTCTAAATGACCCTTGGAAAAAACATAGAAAGGTTACCCACAACAAGGTGCCCAAGGATGGTACTTACCTTTGTTGCATCATTCCGTCTCTTTTATGGGAAATTCAGCTCGAACTTGTCCATTTATGGGATTCGAACATGAGATCATGTTTTGATACCAAACATAGGAAAAATAGCTAATCCTTCCTACCTAAAGCTTAAGCTTTCAATACAGGGCACTTGAACTGTCATACTTAATCCTCCTTTAAAGCTCACACCAAGTCACGAGGATGTTACCCCCCATGCACCACAAAAGTCATTCTAAATGACCCTTGGAAACAACATAGAAAGGTTACCCACAACAACGTGCCCAGGGATGGTACTTACCTTGGTTGCATCATTCCGTCTCTTTTATGGGAAATTCATCTCGAACTTCTGCATTTATAGGATTCGAACATGAGATCATGTTTTGATACCAAACATAGGAAAAATAGCTAATCCTTCCTACCTAAACCTTAAGCTTTCATTACGGGACGCTGAAACTGTCACACTTAATCCTCGTCTAAAGCTCACACCAAGTTACGAGGATGTTACCTCCCATGCACCACAAAAGTCATTCTAAATGACCCTTGGAAACAACATAGAAAGGTTACCCACAACAACGTGCCCAGGGATGGTACTTACCTTGGTTGCATCATTCCGTCTCTTTTATGGGAAATTCATCTCGAACTTGTGCATTTGTGGGATTCGAGCATGAGATCATGTTTTGATACCAAACATAGGAAAAATAGCTAATCCTTCCTACCTAAAGCTTAAGCTTTCAATACGGGGCGCTTGAACTGTCACACTTAATCCTCGTCTAAAGCACACACCAAGCACGAGGATGTTACCCCCCATGCACCACAAAAGTCATTCTAAATGACCCTTTGAAACAACATAGAAAGGTTACCCATAACAACGTGCACAGGGATGGTACTTACCTTGGTTGCATCATTCCGTCTCTTTCAAGAGAAATTCATCTCGAATTTGTGCTTTTATGGGATTCGAACCTGAGATTATGTTTTGATAACAAATAAAGGAAAACTAGCAAATCCTTACTACCTAAAGCTTAAGCTTTCATTATGAGACGCTTAAACTGTCACACTTAATCCTCGTCTAAAGCTAACACCAAGTCACGAGGATGTTACCCCCCATGCACCACAAAAGTCATTCTAAATGACCCTTGGAAACAACATAGAAAGGTTACCCACAACAACGTGCCCAGGGATGGTACTTACCTTGGTTGCATCATTCCGTCTCTTTTATGGGAAATTCAACTCGAATTTGTGCTTTTATTGGATTCGAACCTGAGATCATGTTTTGATACCAAATAAACGAAAAATAGCAAATCCTTCATACCTAAAGCTTAAGCTTTCATTACGAGACACTTGAACTGTCACACTTAATCCTCGTCTAAAGCTCACACCAAGTCACGAGGATGTTACCCCCCATGCACCACAAAATTCATTCTAAATGACCCTTGGAAACAACATAGAAAGGTTACCCACAACAACGTGCCCAGGGATGGTACTTACCTTGGTTGCATAATTCCGTCTCTTTTAAGAGAAATTCATCTCGAATTTGTGCTTTTATGGGATTCGAACCTGAGATCATGTTTTGATACCAAATAAACGAAAAATAGCAAATCCTTCCTACCTAAAGCTTAAGCTTTCATTACGGGACGCTTGAACTGTCACACTTAATCCTCGTCTAAAGCTCACACCAAGTCACGAGGATGTTACCCCCCATGCACCACAAAATTCATTCTAAATGACCCTTGGAAACAACATAGAAAGGTTACCCACAACAACGTGCCCAGGGATGTTACTTACCTTGGTTGCATCATTCCGTCTCTTTTATGGGAAATTCATCTCGAACTTCTGCATTTATAGGATTCGAACATGAGATCATGTTTTGATACCAAATATAGGAAAAATAGCTAATCATTCCTACCTAAAGCTTAAGCTTTCAATACGGGGCGCTTGAACTGTCATACTTAATCCTCGTTTATAGCTCACACCAAGTCACGTGGATGTTACCCCCCATTCACCACAAAAGTCATTCTAAATGACCCTTGGAAAAAACATAGAAAGGTTACCCACAACAAGGTGCCCAAGGATGGTACTTACCTTTGTTGCATCATTCCGTCTCTTTTATGGGAAATTCAGCTCGAACTTGTCCATTTATGGGATTCGAACATGAGATCATGTTTTGATACCAAACATAGGAAAAATAGCTAATCCTTCCTACCTAAAGCTTAAGCTTTCAATACAGGGCACTTGAACTGTCATACTTAATCCTCCTTTAAAGCTCACACCAAGTCACGAGGATGTTACCCCCCATGCACCACAAAAGTCATTCTAAATGACCCTTGGAAACAACATAGAAAGGTTACCCACAACAACGTGCCCAGGGATGGTACTTACCTTGGTTGCATCATTCCGTCTCTTTTATGGGAAATTCATCTCGAACTTCTGCATTTATAGGATTCGAACATGAGATCATGTTTTGATACCAAACATAGGAAAAATAGCTAATCCTTCCTACCTAAACCTTAAGCTTTCATTACGGGACGCTGAAACTGTCACACTTAATCCTCGTCTAAAGCTCACACCAAGTTACGAGGATGTTACCCCCCATGCACCACAAAAGTCATTCTAAATGACCCTTGGAAACAACATAGAAAGGTTACCCACAACAACGTGCCCAGGGATGGTACTTACCTTGGTTGCATCATTCCGTCTCTTTTATGGGAAATTCATCTCGAACTTCTGCATTTATAGGATTCGAACATGAGATCATGTTTTGATACCAAACATAGGAAAAATAGCTAATCCTTCCTACCTAAACCTTAAGCTTTCATTACGGGACGCTGAAACTGTCACACTTAATCCTCGTCTAAAGCTCACACCAAGTTACGAGGATGTTACCCCCCATGCACCACAAAAGTCATTCTAAATGACCCTTTGAAACAACATAGAAAGGTTACCCATAACAACGTGCACAGGGATGGTACTTACCTTGGTTGCATCATTCCGTCTCTTTCAAGAGAAATTCATCTCGAATTTGTGCTTTTATGGGATTCGAACCTGAGATTATGTTTTGATAACAAATAAAGGAAAACTAGCAAATCCTTACTACCTAAAGCTTAAGCTTTCATTATGAGACGCTTAAACTGTCACACTTAATCCTCGTCTAAAGCTAACACCAAGTCACGAGGATGTTACCCCCCATGCACCACAAAAGTCATTCTAAATGACCCTTGGAAACAACATAGAAAGGTTACCCACAACAACGTGCCCAGGGATGGTACTTACCTTGGTTGCATCATTCCGTCTCTTTTATGGGAAATTCATCTCGAACTTCTGCATTTATAGGATTCGAACATGAGATCATGTTTTGATACCAAACATAGGAAAAATAGCTAATCCTTCCTACCTAAACCTTAAGCTTTCATTACGGGACGCTGAAACTGTCACACTTAATCCTCGTCTAAAGCTCACACCAAGTTACGAGGATGTTACCCCCCATGCACCACAAAAGTCATTCTAAATGACCCTTGGAAACAACATAGAAAGGTTACCCACAACAACGTGCCCAGGGATGGTACTTACCTTGGTTGCATCATTCCGTCTCTTTTATGGGAAATTCATCTCGAACTTCTGCATTTATAGGATTCGAACATGAGATCATGTTTTGATACCAAACATAGGAAAAATAGCTAATCCTTCCTACCTAAACCTTAAGCTTTCATTACGGGACGCTGAAACTGTCACACTTAATCCTCGTCTAAAGCTCACACCAAGTTACGAGGATGTTACCCCCCATGCACCACAAAAGTCATTCTAAATGACCCTTTGAAACAACATAGAAAGGTTACCCATAACAACGTGCACAGGGATGGTACTTACCTTGGTTGCATCATTCCGTCTCTTTCAAGAGAAATTCATCTCGAATTTGTGCTTTTATGGGATTCGAACCTGAGATTATGTTTTGATAACAAATAAAGGAAAACTAGCAAATCCTTACTACCTAAAGCTTAAGCTTTCATTATGAGACGCTTAAACTGTCACACTTAATCCTCGTCTAAAGCTAACACCAAGTCACGAGGATGTTACCCCCCATGCACCACAAAAGTCATTCTAAATGACCCTTGGAAACAACATAGAAAGGTTACCCACAACAACGTGCCCAGGGATGGTACTTACCTTGGTTGCATCATTCCGTCTCTTTTATGGGAAATTCAACTCGAATTTGTGCTTTTATTGGATTCGAACCTGAGATCATGTTTTGATACCAAATAAACGAAAAATAGCAAATCCTTCATACCTAAAGCTTAAGCTTTCATTACGAGACACTTGAACTGTCACACTTAATCCTCGTCTAAAGCTCACACCAAGTCACGAGGATGTTACCCCCCATGCACCACAAAATTCATTCTAAATGACCCTTGGAAACAACATAGAAAGGTTACCCACAACAACGTGCCCAGGGATGGTACTTACCTTGGTTGCATAATTCCGTCTCTTTTAAGAGAAATTCATCTCGAATTTGTGCTTTTATGGGATTCGAACCTGAGATCATGTTTTGATACCAAATAAACGAAAAATAGCAAATCCTTCCTACCTAAAGCTTAAGCTTTCATTACGGGACGCTTGAACTGTCACACTTAATCCTCGTCTAAAGCTCACACCAAGTCACGAGGATGTTACCCCCCATGCACCACAAAATTCATTCTAAATGACCCTTGGAAACAACATAGAAAGGTTACCCACAACAACGTGCCCAGGGATGGTACTTACCTTGGTTGCATAATTCCGTCTCTTTTAAGAGAAATTCATCTCGAATTTGTGCTTTTATGGGATTCGAACCTGAGATCATGTTTTGATACCAAATAAACGAAAAATAGCAAATCCTTCCTACCTAAAGCTTAAGCTTTCATTACGGGACGCTTGAACTGTCACACTTAATCCTCGTCTAAAGCTCACACCAAATCACGAGGATGTTACCCCCCATGCACCACAAAAGTCATTCTAAATGACCCTTGGAAACAACATAGAAAGGTTACCCACAACAACGTGCCCAGGGATGGTACTTACCTTGGTTGCATCATTCCGTCTCTTTTATGGGAAATTCATCTCGAGCTTGTACATTTATGGGATTCGAACATGAGATCATGTTTTGATACCAAACATAGGAAAAATAGCTAATCCTTTCTACCTAAAGCTTAAGCTTTCAATACGGGGCGCTTGAACTGTCACACTTAATTCTCGTCTAAAGCACACACCAAGTCACGAGGATGTTACCCCCCATGCACCACAAAAGTCATTCTAAATGACCCTTGGAAACAACATAGAAAGATTACCCACAACAACGTGCCCAGGGATGTTACTTACCTTGGTTGCATCATTCCGTATCTTTTATGGGAACTTCATCTCGAACTTCTGCATTTATAGGATTCGAACATGAGATCATGTTTTGATACCAAATATAGGAAAAATAGCTAATCATTCCTACCTAAAGCTTAAGCTTTCAATACGGGGCGCTTGAACTGTCATACTTAATCCTCGTTTATAGCTCACACCAAGTCACGTGGATGTTACCCCCCATTCACCACAAAAGCCATTCTAAATGACCCTTGGAAAAAACATAGAAAGGTTACCCACAACAAGGTGCCCAAGGATGGTACTTACCTTTGTTGCATCATTCCGTCTCTTTTATGGGAAATTCACCTCGAACTTGTCCATTTATGGGATTCGAACATGAGATCATGTTTTGATACTAAACATAGGAAAAATAGCTAATCCTTCCTACCTAAAGCTTAAGCTTTCATTACGGGGCGCTTGAACTGTCATACTTAATCCTCCTTTAAAGCTCACACCAAGTCACGAGGATGTTACCCCCCATGCACCAGCCAAGTCATTCTAAATGACCCTTGGAAACAACATAGAAAGGTTACCCACAACAACCAGCCCAAGGATGGTACTTAGCTTGGTTGCATCATTCCGTCTCTTTTATGGGAAATTCACCTCGAACTTGTGCTTTTAGGGGACACAATCCAGAGATCATGTTTTGATACCAAATATAGGAAAAATAGCTAATCCTTCCTACCTAAAGCTTAAGCTTTCATTACGAGACACTTGAACTGTCACACTTAATTCTCGTCTAAAGCACACACCAAGCACGAGGATGTTACCCCCCATTCACCACAAAAGTCATTCTAAATGACCCTTGGAAACAACATAGAAAGGTTACCCACAACAACGTGCCCAGGGATGGTACTTACCTTGGTTGCATCATTCCGTCTCTTTTATGAGAAATTCATCTCGAACTTGTGCATTTATGGGATTCGAACATAAGATCATGTTTTGATACCAAACATAGAAAAAATAGCTAATCCTTCCTACCTAAAGCTTAAGCTTTCATTACGGGGCGCTTGAACTGTCATACTTAATCCTCCTTTAAAGCTCACACCAAGTCACGAGGATGTTACCCCCCATGCACCAGCCAAGTCATTCTAAATGACCCTTGGAAACAACATAGAAAGGTTACCCACAACAACTAGCCCAAGGATGGTACTTAGCTTGATTGCATCATTCCGTCTCTTTTATGGGAAATTCACCTCGAATTTGTGCTTTTATGGGATTCGAACCTGAGATCATGTTTTGATACCAAATAAACGAAAAATAGCAAATCCTTTCTACCTAAAGCTTAAGCTTTCATTACGGGACGCTTGAACTGTCCCACTTAATCCTCGTCTAAAGCTCACACCAAGTCACGAGGATGTTACCCCCCATGCACCACAAAAGTCATTCTAAATGACCCTTGGAACCAACATAGAAAGGATACCCAAAACAACGTGCCCAGGGATGGTACTTACCTTAGTTGCATCATTCCGTCTCTTTTAAGATAAATTCATCTTGAATTTGTGCTTTTATGGGATTCGAACCTGAGATCATGTTTTGATACCAAATAAAGGAAAAATAGCAAATCCATCCTACCTAAAGCTTAAGCTTTTATTATGGGACGCTTGAACAGTCGCACTTAATCCTCGTCTAAAGCTCACACCAAGTCACGAGGATGTTACCCCTCATGCACCACAAAAGTCATTCTAAATGACCCTTGGACACAACATAGAGAGGTTACCCACAACAACGTGCCCAGGGATGGTACTTACCTTGGTTGCATCATTCCGTCTCTTTTAGGGGAAATTAATCTCGAACTTGTACATTTATGGGATTCGAACATGAGATCATGTTTTGATACTAAACAAAGGAAAAATAGCTAATCCTTCCTACCTAAAGCTTAAGCTTTCAATACGGGGCACTTGAACTGTCGCACTTAATCCTCGTCTAAAGCTCACACCAAGTCACGAGGATGTTACCCCCCATGCACCACAAAAGTCATTCTAAATGACCCTTGGAAACAACATAGAAAGGTTACCCACAACAACGTGCCCAGGGATGGTACTTACCTTGGTTGCATAATTCCGTCTCTTTTAAGAGAAATTCATCTCGAATTTGTGCTTTTATGGGATTCGAACCTGAGATAATGTTTTGATACCAAATAAACGAAAAATAGCAAATCCTTCCTACCTAAAGCTTAAGCTTTCATTACGGGACGCTTGAACTGTCACACTTAATCCTCGTCTAAAGCTCACACCAAGTCACGAGGATGTTACCCCCCATGCACCACAAAAGTCATTCTAAATGACCCTTGGAAACAACATAGAAAGGTTACCCACAACAACGTGCCCAGGGATGGTACTTACCTTGGTTGCATCATTCCGTCTCTTTTATGGGAAATTCATCTCGAACTTGTACATTTATGGGATTCGAACATGAGATCATGTTTTGATACCAAACATAGGAAAAATAGCTAATCCTTCCTACCTAAAGCTTAAGCTTTCAATACAGGGCACTTGAACTGTCGCACTTAATCCTCGTCTAAAGCTCACACCAAGTCACGAGGATGTTACCCCCATGCACCACAAAATTCATTATAAATGACCCTTGGAAACAACATAGAAAGGTTACCCACAACAACCAGCCCAAGGATGGTACTTAGATTGGTTGCATCATTCCGTCTCTTTTATGGGAAATTCACCTCGAATTTGTGCTTTTATGGGATTCGAACCTGAGATCATGTTTTGATACCAAATAAACGAAAAATAGCAAATCCTTCCTACCTAAAGCTTAAGCTTTTATTATGGGACACTTGAACTGTCACACTTAATCCTCGTCTAAAGCTCACACCAAGTCACGAGGATGTTACCCCCCATGCATCACAAAATTCATTCTAAATGACCCTTGGAAACAACATAGAAAGGTTACCCACAACAACGTGCCCAGGGATGGTACTTACCTTGGTTGCATCATTCCGTCTCTTTTATGGGAAATTAATCTCGAACTTGTACATTTATGGGATTCGAACATGAGATCATGTTTTGATACTAAACAAAGGAAAAATAGCTAATCCTTCCTACCTAAAGCTTAAGCTTTCAATACGGGGCACTTGAACTGTCGCACTTAATCCTCGTCTAAAGCTCACACCAAGTCACGAGGATGTTACCCCCCATGCACCACAAAAGTCATTCTAAATGACCCTTGGAAACAACATAGAAAGGTTACCCACAACAACGTGCCCAGGGATGGTACTTACCTTGGTTGCATAATTCCGTCTCTTTTAAGAGAAATTCATCTCGAATTTGTGCTTTTATGGGATTCGAACCTGAGATCATGTTTTGATACCAAATAAACGAAAAATAGCAAATCCTTCCTACCTAAAGCTTAAGCTTTCATTACGGGACGCTTGAACTGTCACACTTAATCCTCGTCTAAAGCTCACACCAAGTCACGAGGATGTTACCCCCCATGCACCACAAAAGTCATTCTAAATGACCCTTGGAACCAACATAGAAAGGATACCCAAAACAACGTGCCCAGGGATGGTACTTACCTTGGTTGCATCATTCCGTCTCTTTTAAGATAAATTCATCTTGAATTTGTGCTTTTATGCGATTCGAACCTGAGATCATGTTTTGATACCAAATAAAGGAAAAATAGCAAATCCTTCCTACCTAAAGCTTAAGCTTTTATTATGGGACGCTTGAACAGTCGCACTTAATCCTCGTCTAAAGCTCACACCAAGTCACAAGGATGTTACCCCCCATGCACCACAAAAGTCATTCTAAATGACCCTTGGAAACAACATAGAGAGGTTACCCACAACAACGTGCCCAGGGATGGTACTTACCTTGGTTGCATAATTCCGTCTCTTTTAAGAGAAATTCATCTCGAATTTGTGCTTTTATGGGATTCGAACCTGAGATCATGTTTTGATACCAAATAAAGGAAAAATAGCTAATCCTTCCTACCTAAAGCTTAAGCTTTCATTACGGGGCGCTTGAACTGTCATACTTAATCCTCCTTTAAAGCTCACACCAAGTCACGAGGATGTTACCCCCCATGCACCACAAAAGTCATTCTAAATGACCCTTGGAAAGAACATAGAAAGGTTACCCACAACAACGTGCCCAGGGATGGTACTTACCTTGGTTGCATAATTCCGTCTCTTTTAAGAGAAATTCACCTCGAATTTGTGCTTTTATGGGATTCGAACCTGAGATCATGTTTTGATACCAAATAAACGAAAAATAGCAAATCCTTCCTACCTAAAGCTTAAGCTTTCATTACGGGACGCTTGAACTGTCACACTTAATCCTCGTCTAAAGCTCACACCAAGTCACGAGGATGTTACCCCCCATGCACCACAAAAGTCATTCTAAATGACCCTTGGAAACAACATAGAAAGGTTACCCACAACAACGTGCCCAGGGATGGTACTTACCTTGGTTGCATCATTCCGTCTCTTTTATGGGAAATTCATCTCGAACTTGTACATTTATGGGATTCGAACATGAGATCATGTTTTGATACCAAACATAGGAAAAATAGCTAATCCTTCCTACCTAAAGCTTAAGCTTTCAATACAGGGCACTTGAACTGTCGCACTTAATCCTCGTCTAAAGCTCACACCAAGTCACGAGGATGTTACCCCCATGCACCACAAAATTCATTATAAATGACCCTTGGAAACAACATAGAAAGGTTACCCACAACAACCAGCCCAAGGATGGTACTTAGATTGGTTGCATCATTCCGTCTCTTTTATGGGAAATTCACCTCGAATTTGTGCTTTTATGGGATTCGAACCTGAGATCATGTTTTGATACCAAATAAACGAAAAATAGCAAATCCTTCCTACCTAAAGCTTAAGCTTTCATTACGAGACACTTGAACTGTCACACTTAATCCTCGTCTAAAGCTCACACCAAGTCACGAGGATGTTACCCCCCATGCATCACAAAATTCATTCTAAATGACCCTTGGAAACAACATAGAAAGGTTACCCACAACAACGTGCCCAGGGATGGTACTTACCTTGGTTGCATAATTCTGTCTCTTTTAAGAGAAATTCATCTCGAATTTGTGCTTTTATGGGATTCGAACCTGAGATCATGTTTTGATACCAAATAAACGAAAAATAGCAAATCCTTCCTACCTAAAGCTTAAGCTTTCATTACGGGACGCTTGAACTATCACACTTAATCCTCGTCTAAAGCACACACCAAGCACGAGGATGTTACTCCCCATGCACCACAAAAGTCATTCTAAATGACCCTTGGAAACAACATAGAAAGGTTACCCATAACAACGTGCACAGGGATGGTACTTACCTTGGTTGCATCATTCCGTCTCTTTTAAGAGAAATTCATCTCGAATTTGTGCTTTTATGGGATTCGAACCTGAGATTATGTTTTGATAACAAATAAAGGAAAACTAGCAAATCCTTACTACCTAAAGCTTAAGCTTTCATTATGAGACGCTTAAACTGTCACACTTAATCCTCGTCTAAAGCTAACACCAAGTCACGAGGATGTTACCCCCCATGCACCACAAAAGTCATTCTAAATGACCCTTGGAAACAACATAGAAAGGTTACCCACAACAACGTGCCCAGGGATGGTACTTACCTTGGTTGCATCATTCCGTCTCTTTTATGGGAAATTCAACTCGAATTTGTGCTTTTATTGGATTCGAACCTGAGATCATGTTTTGATACCAAATAAACGAAAAATAGCAAATCCTTCATACCTAAAGCTTAAGCTTTCATTACGAAACACTTGAACTGTCACACTTAATCCTCGTCTAAAGCTCACACCAAGTCACAAGGATGTTACCCCCCATGCACCACAAAATTCATTCTAAATGACCCTTGGAAACAACATAGAAAGGTTACCCACAACAACGTGCCCAGGGATGGTACTTACCTTGGTTGCATAATTCCGTCTCTTTTAAGAGAAATTCATCTCGAATTTGTGTTTTTATGGGATTCGAACCTGAGATCATGTTTTGATACCAAATAAACGAAAAATAGCAAATCCTTCCTACCTAAAGCTTAAGCTTTCATTACGGGGCGCTTGAACTGTCATACTTAATCCTCCTTTAAAGCTCACACCAAGTCACGAGGATGTTACCCCCCATGCACCAGCCAAGTCATTCTAAATGACCCTTGGAAAGAACATAGAAAGGTTACCCACAACAACCAGCCCAAGGATGGTACTTAGCTTGGTTGCATCATTCCGTCTCTTTTATGGGAAATTCACCTCGAACTTGTGCTTTTAGGGGACACAATCCAGAGATCATGTTTTGATACCAAATATAGGAAAAATAGCTAATCCTTCCTACCTAAAGCTTAAGCTTTCATTACGAGACACTTGAACTATCACACTTAATTCTCTTCTAAAGCACACACCAAGCACGAGGATGTTACCCCCCATTCACCACAAAAGTCATTCTAAATGACCCTTGGAAACAACATAGAAAGGTTACCCACAACAACGTGCCCAGGGATGGTACTTACCTTGGTTGCATCATTCCGTCTCTTTTATGAGAAATTCATCTCGAACTTGTGCATTTATGGGATTCGAACATAAGATCATGTTTTGATACCAAACATAGAAAAAATAGCTAATCCTTCCTACCTAAAGCTTAAGCTTTCATTACGGGGCGTTTGAACTGTCATACTTAATCCTCCTTTAAAGCTCACACCAAGTCACGAGGATGTTACCCCCCATGCACCAGCCAAGTCATTCTAAATGACCCTTGGAAACAACATAGAAAGGTTACCCACAACAACTAGCCCAAGGATGGTACTTAGCTTGATTGCATCATTCCGTCTCTTTTATGGGAAATTCACCTCGAATTTGTGCTTTTATGGGATTCGAACCTGAGATCATGTTTTGATACCAAATAAACGAAAAATAGCAAATCCTTCCTACCTAAAGCTTAAGCTTTCATTACGAGACACTTGAACTGTCGCACTTAATCCTCGTCTAAAGCTCACACCAAGTCACGAGGATGTTACCCCCATGCACCACAAAATTCATTCTAAATGACCCTTGGAAACAACATAGAAAGGTTACCCACAACAACGTGCCCAGGGATGGTACTTACCTTGGTTGCATAATTCCGTCTCTTTTAAGAGAAATTCATCTCGAATTTGTGCTTTTATGGGATTCGAACCTGAGATCATGTTTTGATACCAAATAAACGAAAAATAGCAAATCCTTTCTACCTAAAGCTTAAGCTTTCATTACGGGACGCTTGAACTGTCCCACTTAATCCTCGTCTAAAGCTCACACCAAGTCACGAGGATGTTACCCCCCATGCACCACAAAAGTCATTCTAAATGACACTTGGAACCAACATAGAAAGGATACCCAAAACAACGTGCCCACGGATGGTACTTACCTTAGTTGCATCATTCCGTCTCTTTTAAGATAAATTCATCTTGAATTTGTGCTTTTATGGGATTCGAACCTGAGATCATGTTTTGATACCAAATAAAGGAAAAATAGCAAATCCTTCCTACCTAAAGCTTAAGCTTTTATTATGTGACGCTTGAACAGTCGCACTTAATCCTCGTCTAAAGCTCACACCAAGTCACGAGGATGTTACCCCTCATGCACCACAAAAGTCATTCTAAATGACCCTTGGAAACAACATAGAGAGGTTACCCACAACAACGTGCCCAGGGATGGTACTTACCTTGGTTGCATCATTCCGTCTCTTTTATGGGAAATTAATCTCGAACTTGTACATTTATGGGATTCGAACATGAGATCATGTTTTGATACTAAACAAAGGAAAAATAGCTAATCCTTCCTACCTAAAGCTTAAAGCTTTCAATACGGGGCGCTTGAACTGTCACACTTAATTCTCGTCTAAAGCACACACCAAGTCACGAGGATGTTACCCCCCATGCACCACAAAAGTCATTCTAAATGACCCTTGGAAACAACATAGAAAGATTACCCACAACAACGTGCCCAGGGATGTTACTTACCTTGGTTGCATCATTCCGTATCTTTTATGGGAACTTCATCTCGAACTTCTGCATTTATAGGATTCGAACATGAGATCATGTTTTGATACCAAATATAGGAAAAATAGCTAATCATTCCTACCTAAAGCTTAAGCTTTCAATACGGGGCGCTTGAACTGTCACACTTAATTCTCGTCTAAAGCACACACCAAGTCACGAGGATGTTACCCCCCATGCACCACAAAAGTCATTCTAAATGACCCTTGGAAACAACATAGAAAGCTTACCCACAACAACGTGCCCAGGGATGGTACTTACCTTGGTTGCATCATTCCGTCTCTTTTATGGGAAATTAATCTCGAACTTGTACATTTATGGGATTCGAACATGAGATCATGTTTTGATACTAAACAAAGGAAAAATAGCTAATCCTTCCTACCTAAAGCTTAAGCTTTCAATACGGGGCGCTTGAACTGTCACACTTAATTCTCGTCTAAAGCACACACCAAGTCACGAGGATGTTACCCCCCATGCACCACAAAAGTCATTCTAAATGACCCTTGGAAACAACATAGAAAGCTTACCCACAACAACGTGCCCAGGGATGGTACTTACCTTGGTTGCATCATTCCGTCTCTTTTATGGGAAATTAATCTCGAACTTGTACATTTATGGGATTCGAACATGAGATCATGTTTTGATACTAAACAAAGGAAAAAATAGCTAATCCTTCCTACCTAAAGCTTAAGCTTTCAATACGGGGCACTTGAACTGTCGCACTTAATCCTCGTCTAAAGCTCACACCAAGTCACGAGGATGTTACCCCCCATGCACCACAAAATTCATTCTAAATGACCCTTGGAAACAACATAGAAAGGTTACCCACAACAACCAGCCCAAGGATGGTACTTTGCTTGGTTGCATCATTCCGTCTCTTTTATGGGAAATTCACCTCGAATTTGTGCTTTTATGGGATTCGAACCTGAGATAATGTTTTGATACCAAATAAACGAAAAATAGCAAATCCTTCCTACCTAAAGCTTAAGCTTTCATTACAAGACACTTGAACTGTCACACTTAATCCTCGTCTAAAGCTCACACCAAGTCACGACGATGTTACCCCCCATGCACCACAAAATTCATTCTAAATGACCCTTGGAAACAACATAGAAAGGTTACCCACAACAACGTGCCCAGTGATGGTACTTACCTTGGTTGCATAATTCCGTCTCTTTTAAGAGAAATTCATCTCGAATTTGTGCTTTTATGGGATTCGAACCTGAGATCATGTTTTGATACCAAATAAACGAAAAATAGCAAATCCTTCCTACCTAAAGCTTAAGCTTTCATTACGGGACGCTTGAACTGTCACACTTAATCCTCGTCTAAAGCTCACACCAAGTCACGAGGATGTTACCCCCCATGCACCACAAAAGTCATTCTAAATGACCCTTGGAACCAACATAGAAAGGATACCCAAAACAACGTGCCCAGGGATGGTACTTACCTTAGTTGCATCATTCCGTCTCTTTTAAGATAAATTCATCTTGAATTTGTGCTTTTATGCGATTCGAACCTGAGATCATGTTTTGATACCAAATAAAGGAAAAATAGCAAATCCTTTCTACCTAAAGCTTAAGCTTTTATTATGGGACGCTTGAACAGTCGCACTTAATCCTCGTCTAAAGCTCACACCAAGTCACGAGGATGTTACCCCTCATGCACCACAAAAGTCATTCTAAATGACCCTTGGAAACAACATAGAGAGGTTACCCACAACAACGTGCCCAGGGATGGTACTTACCTTGGTTGCATCATTCCGTCTCTTTTATGGGAAATTAATCTCGAACTTGTACATTTATGGGATTCGAACATGAGATCATGTTTTGATACTAAACAAAGGAAAAATAGCTAATCCTTCCTACCTAAAGCTTAAGCTTTCAATACGGGGCACTTGAACTGTCGCACTTAATCCTCGTCTAAAGCTCACACCAAGTCACGAGGATGTTACCCCCCATGCACCACAAAAGTCATTCTAAATGACCCTTGGAAACAACATAGAAAGGTTACCCACAACAACGTGCCCAGGGATGGTACTTACCTTGGTTGCATAATTCCGTCTCTTTTAAGAGAAATTCATCTCGAATTTGTGCTTTTATGGGATTCGAACCTGAGATCATGTTTTGATACCAAATAAACGAAAAATAGCAAATCCTTCCTACCTAAAGCTTAAGCTTTCATTACGGGACGCTTGAACTGTCACACTTAATCCTCGTCTAAAGCTCACACCAAGTCACGAGGATGTTACCCCCCATGCACCACAAAAGTCATTCTAAATGACCCTTGGAAACAACATAGAAAGGTTACCCACAACAACGTGCCCAGGGATGGTACTTACCTTGGTTGCATCATTCCGTATCTTTTATGGGAACTTCATCTCGAACTTCTGCATTTATAGGATTCGAACATGAGATCATGTTTTGATACCAAATATAGGAAAAATAGCTAATCATTCCTACCTAAAGCTTAAGCTTTCAATACGGGGCGCTTGAACTGTCACACTTAATTCTCGTCTAAAGCACACACCAAGTCACGAGGATGTTACCCCCCATGCACCACAAAAGTCATTCTAAATAACCCTTGGAAACAACATAGAAAGCTTACCCACAACAACGTGCCCAGGGATGGTACTTACCTTGGTTGCATCATTCCGTCTCTTTTATGGGAAATTAATCTCGAACTTGTACATTTATGGGATTCGAACATGAGATCATGTTTTGATACTAAACAAAGGAAAAATAGCTAATCCTTCCTACCTAAAGCTTAAGCTTTCAATACGGGGCGCTTGAACTGTCACACTTAATTCTCGTCTAAAGCACACACCAAGTCACGAGGATGTTACCCCCCATGCACCACAAAAGTCATTCTAAATGACCCTTGGAAACAACATAGAAAGCTTACCCACAACAACGTGCCCAGGGATGGTACTTACCTTGGTTGCATCATTCCGTCTCTTTTATGGGAAATTAATCTCGAACTTGTACATTTATGGGATTCGAACATGAGATCATGTTTTGATACTAAACAAAGGAAAAAATAGCTAATCCTTCCTACCTAAAGCTTAAGCTTTCAATACGGGGCACTTGAACTGTCGCACTTAATCCTCGTCTAAAGCTCACACCAAGTCACGAGGATGTTACCCCCCATGCACCACAAAATTCATTCTAAATGACCCTTGGAAACAACATAGAAAGGTTACCCACAACAACCAGCCCAAGGATGGTACTTTGCTTGGTTGCATCATTCCGTCTCTTTTATGGGAAATTCACCTCGAATTTGTGCTTTTATGGGATTCGAACCTGAGATAATGTTTTGATACCAAATAAACGAAAAATAGCAAATCCTTCCTACCTAAAGCTTAAGCTTTCATTACAAGACACTTGAACTGTCACACTTAATCCTCGTCTAAAGCTCACACCAAGTCACGACGATGTTACCCCCCATGCACCACAAAATTCATTCTAAATGACCCTTGGAAACAACATAGAAAGGTTACCCACAACAACGTGCCCAGTGATGGTACTTACCTTGGTTGCATAATTCCGTCTCTTTTAAGAGAAATTCATCTCGAATTTGTGCTTTTATGGGATTCGAACCTGAGATCATGTTTTGATACCAAATAAACGAAAAATAGCAAATCCTTCCTACCTAAATCTTAAGCTTTCATTACGGGACGCTTGAACTGTCACACTTAATCCTCGTCTAAAGCTCACACCAAGTCACGAGGATGTTACCCCCCATGCACCACAAAAGTCATTCTAAATGACCCTTGGAACCAACATAGAAAGGATACCCAAAACAACGTGCCCAGGGATGGTACTTACCTTAGTTGCATCATTCCGTCTCTTTTAAGATAAATTCATCTTGAATTTGTGCTTTTATGCGATTCGAACCTGAGATCATGTTTTGATACCAAATAAAGGAAAAATAGCAAATCCTTTCTACCTAAAGCTTAAGCTTTTATTATGGGACGCTTGAACAGTCGCACTTAATCCTCGTCTAAAGCTCACACCAAGTCACGAGGATGTTACCCCTCATGCACCACAAAAGTCATTCTAAATGACCCTTGGAAACAACATAGAGAGGTTACCCACAACAACGTGCCCAGGGATGGTACTTACCTTGGTTGCATCATTCCGTCTCTTTTATGGGAAATTAATCTCGAACTTGTACATTTATGGGATTCGAACATGAGATCATGTTTTGATACTAAACAAAGGAAAAATAGCTAATCCTTCCTACCTAAAGCTTAAGCTTTCAATACGGGGCACTTGAACTGTCGCACTTAATCCTCGTCTAAAGCTCACACCAAGTCACGAGGATGTTACCCCCCATGCACCACAAAAGTCATTCTAAATGACCCTTGGAAACAACATAAAAAGGTTACCCACAACAACGTGCCCAGGGATGGTACTTACCTTGGTTGCATAATTCCGTCTCTTTTAAGAGAAATTCATCTCGAATTTGTGCTTTTATGAGATTCGAACCTGAGATCATGTTTTGATACCAAATAAACGAAAAATAGCAAATCCTTCCTACCTAAAGCTTAAGCTTTCATTACGGGACGCTTGAACTGTCACACTTAATCCTCGTCTAAAGCTCACACCAAGTCACGAGGATGTTACCCCCCATGCACCACAAAAGTCATTCTAAATGACCCTTGGAAACAACATAGAAAGGTTACCCACAACAACGTGCCCAGGGATGGTACTTACCTTGGTTGCATCATTCCGTCTCTTTTATGGGAAATTCATCTCGAACTTGTACATTTATGGGATTCGAACATGAGATCATGTTTTGATACCAAACATAGGAAAAATAGCTAATCCTTCCTACCTAAATCTTAAGCTTTCAATACAGGGCACTTGAACTGTCGCACTTAATCCTCGTCTAAAGCTCACACCAAGTCACGAGGATGTTACCCCCATGCACCACAAAATTCATTATAAATGACCCTTGGAAACAACATAGAAAGGTTACCCACAACAACCAGCCCAAGGATGGTACTTAGATTGGTTGCATCATTCCGTCTCTTTTATGGGAAATTCACCTCGAATTTGTGCTTTTATGGGATTCGAACCTGAGATCATGTTTTGATACCAAATAAACGAAAAATAGCAAATCCTTCCTACCTAAAGCTTAAGCTTTCATTACGAGACACTTGAACTGTCACACTTAATCCTCGTCTAAAGCTCACACCAAGTCACGAGGATGTTACCCCCCATGCATCACAAAATTCATTCTAAATGACCCTTGGAAACAACATAGAAAGGTTACCCACAACAACGTGCCCAGGGATGGTACTTACCTTGGTTGCATAATTCTGTCTCTTTTAAGAGAAATTCATCTCGAATTTGTGCTTTTATGGGATTCGAACCTGAGATCATGTTTTGATACCAAATAAACGAAAAATAGCAAATCCTTCCTACCTAAAGCTTAAGCTTTCATTACGGGACGCTTGAACTGTCACACTTAATCCTCGTCTAAAGCACACACCAAGCACGAGGATGTTACCCCCCATGCACCACAAAAGTCATTCTAAATGACCCTTGGAAACAACATAAAAGGTTACCCATAACAACGTGCACAGGGATGGTACTTACCTTGGTTGCATCATTCCGTCTCTTTTAAGAGAAATTCATCTCGAATTTGTGCTTTTATGGGATTCGAACCTGAGATTATGTTTTGATAACAAATAAAGGAAAACTAGCAAATCCTTACTACCTAAAGCTTAAGCTTTCATTATGAGACGCTTAAACTGTCACACTTAATCCTCGTCTAAAGCTAACACCAAGTCACGAGGATGTTACCCCCCATGCACCACAAAAGTCATTCTAAATGACCCTTGGAAACAACATAGAAAGGTTACCCACAACAACGTGCCCAGGGATGGTACTTACCTTGGTTGCATCATTCCGTCTCTTTTATGGGAAATTCAACTCGAATTTGTGCTTTTATTGGATTCGAACCTGAGATCATGTTTTTATACCAAATAAACGAAAAATAGCAAATCCTTCATACCTAAAGCTTAAGCTTTCATTACGAGACACTTGAACTGTCACACTTAATCCTCGTCTAAAGCTCACACCAAGTCACGAGGATGTTACCCCCCATGCACCACAAAATTCATTCTAAATGACCCTTGGAAACAACATAGAAAGGTTACCCACAACAACGTGCCCAGGGATGGTACTTACCTTGGTTGCATAATTCCGTCTCTTTTAAGAGAAATTCATCTCGAATTTGTGCTTTTATGGGATTCGAACCTGAGATCATGTTTTGATACCAAATAAACGAAAAATAGCAAATCCTTCCTACCTAAAGCTTAAGCTTTCATTACGGGACGCTTGAACTGTCACACTTAATCCTCGTCTAAAGCTCACACCAAGTCACGAGGATGTTACCCCCCATGCACCACAAAATTCATTCTAAATGACCCTTGGAAACAACATAGAAAGGTTACCCACAACAACGTGCCCAGGGATGGTACTTACCTTGGTTGCATAATTCCGTCTCTTTTAAGAGAAATTCATCTCGAATTTGTGCTTTTATGGGATTCGAACCTGAGATCATGTTTTGATACCAAATAAACGAAAAATAGCAAATCCTTCCTACCTAAAGCTTAAGCTTTCATTACGGGACGCTTGAACTGTCACACTTAATCCTCGTCTAAAGCTCACACCAAGTCACGAGGATGTTACCCCCCATGCACCACAAAAGTCATTCTAAATGACCCTTGGAACCAACATAGAAAGGATACCCAAAACAACGTGCCCAGGGATGGTACTTACCTTAGTTGCATCATTCCGTCTCTTTTATGAGAAATTCATCTCGAACTTGTGCATTTATGGGATTCGAACATAAGATCATGTTTTGATACCAAACATAGAAAAAATAGCTAATCCTTCCTACCTAAAGCTTAAGCTTTCATTACGGGGCGTTTGAACTGTCATACTTAATCCTCCTTTAAAGCTCACACCAAGTCACGAGGATGTTACCCCCCATGCACCAGCCAAGTCATTCTAAATGACCCTTGGAAACAACATAGAAAGGTTACCCACAACAACTAGCCCAAGGATGGTACTTAGCTTGATTGCATCATTCCGTCTCTTTTATGGGAAATTCACCTCGAATTTGTGCTTTTATGGGATTCGAACCTGAGATCATGTTTTGATACCAAATAAACGAAAAATAGCAAATCCTTCCTACCTAAAGCTTAAGCTTTCATTACGAGACACTTGAACTGTCGCACTTAATCCTCGTCTAAAGCTCACACCAAGTCACGAGGATGTTACCCCCATGCACCACAAAATTCATTCTAAATGACCCTTGGAAACAACATAGAAAGGTTACCCACAACAACGTGCCCAGGGATGGTACTTACCTTGGTTGCATCATTCCGTCTCTTTTATGGGAAATTCACCTCGAATTTGTGCTTTTATGGGATTCGAACCTGAGATCATGTTTTGATACCAAATAAACGAAAAATAGCAAATCCTTCCTACCTAAAGCTTAAGCTTTCATTACGAGACACTTGAACTGTCGCACTTAATCCTCGTCTAAAGCTCACACCAAGTCACGAGGATGTTACCCCCATGCACCACAAAATTCATTCTAAATGACCCTTGGAAACAACATAGAAAGGTTACCCACAACAACGTGCCCAGGGATGGTACTTACCTTGGTTGCATAATTCCGTCTCTTTTAAGAGAAATTCATCTCGAATTTGTGCTTTTATGGGATTCGAACCTGAGATCATGTTTTGATACCAAATAAACGAAAAATAGCAAATCCTTTCTACCTAAAGCTTAAGCTTTCATTACGGGACGCTTGAACTGTCCCACTTAATCCTCGTCTAAAGCTAACACCAAGTCACGAGGATGTTACCCCCCATGCACCACAAAAGTCATTCTAAATGACCCTTGGAACCAACATAGAAAGGATACCCAAAACAACGTGCCCACGGATGGTACTTACCTTAGTTGCATCATTCCGTCTCTTTTAAGATAAATTCATCTTGAATTTGTGCTTTTATGGGATTCGAACCTGAGATCATGTTTTGATACCAAATAAAGGAAAAATAGCAAATCCTTCCTACCTAAAGCTTAAGCTTTTATTATGGGACGCTTGAACAGTCGCACTTAATCCTCGTCTAAAGCTCACACCAAGTCACGAGGATGTTACCCCTCATGCACCACAAAAGTCATTCTAAATGACCCTTGGAAACAACATAGAGAGGTTACCCACAACAACGTGCCCAGGGATGGTACTTACCTTGGTTGCATCATTCCGTCTCTTTTATGGGAAATTAATCTCGAACTTGTACATTTATGGGATTCGAACATGAGATCATGTTTTGATACTAAACAAAGGAAAAATAGCTAATCCTTCCTACCTAAAGTTTAAGCTTTCAATACGGGGCACTTGAACTGTCGCACTTAATCCTCGTCTAAAGCTCACACCAAGTCACGAGGATGTTACCCCCCATGCACCACAAAATTCATTCTAAATGACCCTTGGAAACAACATAGAAAGGTTACCCACAACAACCAGCCCAAGGATGGTACTTTGCTTGGTTGCATCATTCCGTCTCTTTTATGGGAAATTCACCTCGAATTTGTGCTTTTATGGGATTCGAACCTGAGATAATGTTTTGATACCTAATAAACGAAAAATAGCAAATCCTTCCTACCTAAAGCTTAAGCTTTCATTACAAGACACTTGAACTGTCACACTTAATCCTCGTCTAAAGCTCACACCAAGTCACGACGATGTTACCCCCCATGCACCACAAAATTCATTCTAAATGACCCTTGGAAACAACATAGAAAGGTTACCCACAACAACGTGCCCAGTGATGGTACTTACCTTGGTTGCATAATTCCGTCTCTTTTAAGAGAAATTCATCTCGAATTTGTGCTTTTATGGGATTCGAACCTGAGATCATGTTTTGATACCAAATAAACGAAAAATAGCAAATCCTTCCTACCTAAAGCTTAAGCTTTCATTACGGGACGCTTGAACTGTCACACTTAATCCTCGTCTAAAGCTCACACCAAGTCACGAGGATGTTACCCCCCATGCACCACAAAAGTCATTCTAAATGACCCTTGGAACCAACATAGAAAGGATACCCAAAACAACGTGCCCAGGGATGGTACTTACCTTAGTTGCATCATTCCGTCTCTTTTAAGATAAATTCATCTTGAATTTGTGCTTTTATGCGATTCGAACCTGAGATCATGTTTTGATACCAAATAAAGGAAAAATAGCAAATCCTTTCTACCTAAAGCTTAAGCTTTTATTATGGGACGCTTGAACAGTCGCACTTAATCCTCGTCTAAAGCTCACACCAAGTCACGAGGATGTTACCCCTCATGCACCACAAAAGTCATTCTAAATGACCCTTGGAAACAACATAGAGAGGTTACCCACAACAACGTGCCCAGGGATGGTACTTACCTTGGTTGCATCATTCCGTCTCTTTTATGGGAAATTAATCTCGAACTTGTACATTTATGGGATTCGAACATGAGATCATGTTTTGATACTAAACAAAGGAAAAATAGCTAATCCTTCCTACCTAAAGCTTAAGCTTTCAATACGGGGCACTTGAACTGTCGCACTTAATCCTCGTCTAAAGCTCACACCAAGTCACGAGGATGTTACCCCCCATGCACCACAAAAGTCATTCTAAATGACCCTTGGAAACAACATAGAAAGGTTACCCACAACAACGTGCCCAGGGATGGTACTTACCTTGGTTGCATAATTCCGTCTCTTTTAAGAGAAATTCATCTCGAATTTGTGCTTTTATGGGATTCGAACCTGAGATCATGTTTTGATACCAAATAAACGAAAAATAGCAAATCCTTCCTACCTAAAGCTTAAGCTTTCATTACGGGACGCTTGAACTGTCACACTTAATCCTCGTCTAAAGCTCACACCAAGTCACGAGGATGTTACCCCCCATGCACCACAAAAGTCATTCTAAATGACCCTTGGAAACAACATAGAAAGGTTACCCACAACAACGTTCCCAGGGATGGTACTTACCTTGGTTGCATCATTCCGTCTCTTTTATGGGAAATTCATCTCGAACTTGTACATTTATGGGATTCGAACATGAGATCATGTTTTGATACCAAACATAGGAAAAATAGCTAATCCTTCCTACCTAAAGCTTAAGCTTTCAATACAGGGCACTTGAACTGTCGCACTTAATCCTCGTCTAAAGCTCACACCAAGTCACGAGGATGTTACCCCCATGCACCACAAAATTCATTATAAATGACCCTTGGAAACAACATAGAAAGGTTACCCACAACAACCAGCCCAAGGATGGTACTTAGATTGGTTGCATCATTCCGTCTCTTTTATGGGAAATTCACCTCGAATTTGTGCTTTTATGGGATTCGAACCTGAGATCATGTTTTGATACCAAATAAACGAAAAATAGCAAATCCTTCCTACCTAAAGCTTAAGCTTTCATTACGAGACACTTGAACTGTCACACTTAATCCTCGTCTAAAGCTCACACCAAGTCACGAGGATGTTACCCCCCATGCATCACAAAATTCATTCTAAATGACCCTTGGAAATAACATAGAAAGGTTACCCACAACAACGTGCCCAGGGATGGTACTTACCTTGGTTGCATAATTCTGTCTCTTTTAAGAGAAATTCATCTCGAATTTGTGCTTTTATGGGATTCGAACCTGAGATCATGTTTTGATACCAAATAAACGAAAAATAGCAAATCCTTCCTACCTAAAGCTTAAGCTTTCATTACGGGACGCTTGAACTGTCACACTTAATCCTCGTCTAAAGCACACACCAAGCACGAGGATGTTACCCCCCATGCACCACAAAAGTCATTCTAAATGACCCTTGGAAACAACATAGAAAGGTTACCCATAACAACGTGCACAGGGATGGTACTTACCTTGGTTGCATCATTCCGTCTCTTTTAAGAGAAATTCATCTCGAATTTGTGCTTTTATGGGATTCGAACCTGAGATTATGTTTTGATAACAAATAAAGGAAAACTAGCAAATCCTTACTACCTAAAGCTTAAGCTTTCATTATGAGACGCTTAAACTGTCACACTTAATCCTCGTCTAAAGCTAACACCAAGTCACGAGGATGTTACCCCCCATGCACCACAAAAGTCATTCTAAATGACCCTTGGAAACAACATAGAAAGGTTACCCACAACAACGTGCCCAGGGATGGTACTTACCTTGGTTGCATCATTCCGTCTCTTTTATGGGAAATTCAACTCGAATTTGTGCTTTTATTGGATTCGAACCTGAGATCATGTTTTTATACCAAATAAACGAAAAATAGCATATCCTTCATACCTAAAGCTTAAGCTTTCATTACGAGACACTTGAACTGTCACACTTAATCCTCGTCTAAAGCTCACACCAAGTCACGAGGATGTTACCCCCCATGCACCACAAAATTCATTCTAAATGACCCTTGGAAACAACATAGAAAGGTTACCCACAACAACCAGCCCAGGGATGGTACTTACCTTGGTTGCATCATTCCGTCTCTTTTAAGAGAAATTCATCTCGAATTTGTGCTTTTATGGGATTCGAACCTGAGATCATGTTTTGATACCAAATAAACGAAAAATAGCAAATCCTTCCTACCTAAAGCTTAAGCTTTCATTACGGGACGCTTGAACTGTCACACTTAATCCTCGTCTAAAGCTCACACCAAGTCACGAGGATGTTACCCCCCATGCATCACAAAATTCATTCTAAATGACCCTTGGAAACAACATAGAAAGGTTACCCACAACAACGTGCCCAGGGATGGTACTTACCTTGGTTGCATAATTCCGTCTCTTTTAAGAGAAATTCATCTCGAATTTGTGCTTTTATGGGATTCGAACCTGAGATCATGTTTTGATACCAAATAAACGAAAAATAGCAAATCCTTCCTACCTAAAGCTTAAGCTTTCATTACGGGACGCTTGAACTGTCACACTTAATCCTCGTCTAAAGCTCACACCAAGTCACGAGGATGTTACCCCCCATGCACCACAAAATTCATTCTAAATGACCCTTGGAAACAACATAGAAAGGTTACCCACAACAACGTGCCCAGGGATGGTACTTACCTTGGTTGCATAATTCCGTCTCTTTTAAGAGAAATTCATCTCGAATTTGTGCTTTTATGCGATTCGAACCTGAGATCATGTTTTGATACCAAATAAACGAAAAATAGCAAATCCTTCCTACCTAAAGCTTAAGCTTTCATTACGGGACGCTTGAACTGTCACACTTAATCCTCGTCTAAAGCTCACACCAAGTCACGAGGATGTTACCCCCCATGCACCACAAAATTCATTCTAAATGACCCTTGGAAACAACATAGAGAGGTTACCCACAACAACGTGCCCAGGGATGGTACTTACCTTGGTTGCATAATTCCGTCTCTTTTAAGAGAAATTCATCTCGAATTTGTGCTTTTATGGGATTCGAACCTGAGATCATGTTTTGATACCAAATAAACGAAAAATAGCAAATCCTTCCTACCTAAAGCTTAAGCTTTCATTACGGGACGCTTGAACTGTCACACTTAATCCTCGTCTAAAGCTCACACCAAGTCACGAGGATGTTACCCCCCATGCACCACAAAAGTCATTCTAAATGACCCTTGGAAACAACATAGAAAGGTTACCCACAACAACGTGCCCAGGGATGGTACTTACCTTGGTTGCATCATTCCGTCTCTTTTATGGGAAATTCATCTCGAACTTGTACATTTATGGGATTCGAACATGAGATCATGTTTTGATACCAAACATAGGAAAAATAGCTAATCCTTCCTACCTAAAGCTTAAGCTTTCAATACAGGGCACTTGAACTGTCGCACTTAATCCTCGTCTAAAGCTCACACCAAGTCACGAGGATGTTACCCCCATGCACCACAAAATTCATTATAAATGACCCTTGGAAACAACATAGAAAGGTTACCCACAACAACCAGCCCAAGGATGGTACTTAGATTGGTTGCATCATTCCGTCTCTTTTATGGGAAATTCACCTCGAATTTGTGCTTTTATGGGATTCGAACCTGAGATCATGTTTTGATACCAAATAAACGAAAAATAGCAAATCCTTCCTACCTAAAGCTTAAGCTTTCATTACGAGACACTTGAACTGTCACACTTAATCCTCGTCTAAAGCTCACACCAAGTCACGAGGATGTTACCCCCCATGCACCAGCCAAGTCATTCTAAATGACCCTTGGAAACAACATAGAAAGGTTACCCACAACAACTAGCCCAAGGATGGTACTTAGCTTGATTGCATCATTCCGTCTCTTTTATGGGAAATTCACCTCGAATTTGTGCTTTTATGGGATTCGAACCTGAGATCATGTTTTGATACCAAATAAACGAAAAATAGCAAATCCTTCCTACCTAAAGCTTAAGCTTTCATTACGAGACACTTGAACTGTCGCACTTAATCCTCGTCTAAAGCTCACACCAAGTCACGAGGATGTTACCCCCATGCACCACAAAATTCATTCTAAATGACCCTTGGAAACAACATAGAAAGGTTACCCACAACAACGTGCCCAGGGATGGTACTTACCTTGGTTGCATCATTCCGTCTCTTTTATGGGAAATTCACCTCGAATTTGTGCTTTTATGGGATTCGAACCTGAGATCATGTTTTGATACCAAATAAACGAAAAATAGCAAATCCTTCCTACCTAAAGCTTAAGCTTTCATTACGAGACACTTGAACTGTCGCACTTAATCCTCGTCTAAAGCTCACACCAAGTCACGAGGATGTTACCCCCATGCACCACAAAATTCATTCTAAATGACCCTTGGAAACAACATAGAAAGGTTACCCACAACAACGTGCCCAGGGATGGTACTTACCTTGGTTGCATAATTCCGTCTCTTTTAAGAGAAATTCATCTCGAATTTGTGCTTTTATGGGATTCGAACCTGAGATCATGTTTTGATACCAAATAAACGAAAAATAGCAAATCCTTTCTACCTAAAGCTTAAGCTTTCATTACGGGACGCTTGAACTGTCCCACTTAATCCTCGTCTAAAGCTAACACCAAGTCACGAGGATGTTACCCCCCATGCACCACAAAAGTCATTCTAAATGACCCTTGGAACCAACATAGAAAGGATACCCAAAACAACGTGCCCACGGATGGTACTTACCTTAGTTGCATCATTCCGTCTCTTTTAAGATAAATTCATCTTGAATTTGTGGTTTTATGGGATTCGAACCTGAGATCATGTTTTGATACCAAATAAAGGAAAAATAGCAAATCCTTCCTACCTAAAGCTTAAGCTTTTATTATGGGACGCTTGAACAGTCGCACTTAATCCTCGTCTAAAGCTCACACCAAGTCACGAGGATGTTACCCCTCATGCACCACAAAAGTCATTCTAAATGACCCTTGGAAACAACATAGAGAGGTTACCCACAACAACGTGCCCAGGGATGGTACTTACCTTGGTTGCATCATTCCGTCTCTTTTATGGGAAATTAATCTCGAACTTGTACATTTATGGGATTCGAACATGAGATCATGTTTTGATACTAAACAAAGGAAAAATAGCTAATCCTTCCTACCTAAAGCTTAAGCTTTAAATACAGGGCACTTGAACTGTCGCACTTAATCCTCGTCTAAAGCTCACACCAAGTCACGAGGATGTTACCCCCCATGCACCACAAAATTCATTCTAAATGACCCTTGGAAACAACATAGAAAGGTTACCCACAACAACCAGCCCAAGGATGGTACTTTGCTTGGTTGCATCATTCCGTCTCTTTTATGGGAAATTCACCTCGAATTTGTGCTTTTATGGGATTCGAACCTGAGATAATGTTTTGATACCAAATAAACGAAAAATAGCAAATCCTTCCTACCTAAAGCTTAAGCTTTCATTACAAGACACTTGAACTGTCACACTTAATCCTCGTCTAAAGCTCACACCAAGTCACGACGATGTTACCCCCCATGCACCACAAAATTCATTCTAAATGACCCTTGGAAACAACATAGAAAGGTTACCCACAACAACGTGCCCAGTGATGGTACTTACCTTGGTTGCATAATTCCGTCTCTTTTAAGAGAAATTCATCTCGAATTTGTGCTTTTATGGGATTCGAACCTGAGATCATGTTTTGATACCAAATAAACGAAAAATAGCAAATCCTTCCTACCTAAAGCTTAAGCTTTCATTACGGGACGCTTGAACTGTCACACTTAATCCTCGTCTAAAGCTCACACCAAGTCACGAGGATGTTACCCCCCATGCACCACAAAAGTCATTCTAAATGACCCTTGGAACCAACATAGAAAGGATACCAAAAACAACGTGCCCAGGGATGGTACTTACCTTAGTTGCATCATTCCGTCTCTTTTAAGATAAATTCATCTTGAATTTGTGCTTTTATGCGATTCGAACCTGAGATCATGTTTTGATACCAAATAAAGGAAAAATAGCAAATCCTTTCTACCTAAAGCTTAAGCTTTTATTATGGGACGCTTGAACAGTCGCACTTAATCCTCGTCTAAAGCTCACACCAAGTCACGAGGATGTTACCCCTCATGCACCACAAAAGTCATTCTAAATGACCCTTGGAAACAACATAGAGAGGTTACCCACAACAACGTGCCCAGGGATGGTACTTACCTTGGTTGCATCATTCCGTCTCTTTTATGGGAAATTAATCTCGAACTTGTACATTTATGGGATTCGAACATGAGATCATGTTTTGATACTAAACAAAGGAAAAATAGCTAATCCTTCCTACCTAAAGCTTAAGCTTTCAATACGGGGCACTTGAACTGTCGCACTTAATCCTCGTCTAAAGCTCACACCAAGTCACGAGGATGTTACCCCCCATGCACCACAAAAGTCATTCTAAATGACCCTTGGAAACAACATAGAAAGGTTACCCACAACAACGTGCCCAGGGATGGTACTTACCTTGGTTGCATAATTCCGTCTCTTTTAAGAGAAATTCATCTCGAATTTGTGCTTTTATGGGATTCGAACCTGAGATCATGTTTTGATACCAAATAAACGAAAAATAGCAAATCCTTCCTACCTAAAGCTTAAGCTTTCATTACGGGACGCTTGAACTGTCACACTTAATCCTCGTCTAAAGCTCACACCAAGTCACGAGGATGTTACCCCCCATGCACCACAAAAGTCATTCTAAATGACCCTTGGAAACAACATAGAAAGGTTACCCACAACAACGTGCCCAGGGATGGTACTTACCTTGGTTGCATCATTCCGTCTCTTTTATGGGAAATTCATCTCGAACTTGTACATTTATGGGATTCGAACATGAGATCATGTTTTGATACCAAACATAGGAAAAATAGCTAATCCTTCCTACCTAAAGCTTAAGCTTTCAATACAGGGCACTTGAACTGTCGCACTTAATCCTCGTCTAAAGCTCACACCAAGTCACGAGGATGTTACCCCCATGCACCACAAAATTCATTATAAATGACCCTTGGAAACAACATAGAAAGGTTACCCACAACAACCAGCCCAAGGATGGTACTTAGATTGGTTGCATCATTCCGTCTCTTTTATGGGAAATTCACCTCGAATTTGTGCTTTTATGGGATTCGAACCTGAGATCATGTTTTGATACCAAATAAAGGAAAAATAGCAAATCCTTCCTACCTAAAGCTTAAGCTTTCATTACGAGACACTTGAACTGTCACACTTAATCCTCGTCTAAAGCTCACACCAAGTCACGAGGATGTTACCCCCCATGCATCACAAAATTCATTCTAAATGACCCTTGGAAATAACATAGAAAGGTTACCCACAACAACGTGCCCAGGGATGGTACTTACCTTGGTTGCATAATTCTGTCTCTTTTAAGAGAAATTCATCTCGAATTTGTGCTTTTATGGGATTCGAACCTGAGATCATGTTTTGATACCAAATAAACGAAAAATAGCAAATCCTTCCTACCTAAAGCTTAAGCTTTCATTACGGGACGCTTGAACTGTCACACTTAATCCTCGTCTAAAGCACACACCAAGCACGAGGATGTTACCCCCCATGCACCACAAAAGTCATTCTAAATGACCCTTGGAAACAACATAGAAAGGTTACCCATAACAACGTGCACAGGGATGGTACTTACCTTGGTTGCATCATTCCGTCTCTTTTAAGAGAAATTCATCTCGAATTTGTGCTTTTATGGGATTCGAACCTGAGATTATGTTTTGATAACAAATAAAGGAAAACTAGCAAATCCTTACTACCTAAAGCTTAAGCTTTCATTATGAGACGCTTAAACTGTCACACTTAATCCTCGTCTAAAGCTAACACCAAGTCACGAGGATGTTACCCCCCATGCACCACAAAAGTCATTCTAAATGACCCTTGGAAACAACATAGAAAGGTTACCCACAACAACGTGCCCAGGGATGGTACTTACCTTGGTTGCATCATTCCGTCTCTTTTATGGGAAATTCAACTCGAATTTGTGCTTTTATTGGATTCGAACCTGAGATCATGTTTTTATACCAAATAAACGAAAAATAGCATATCCTTCATACCTAAAGCTTAAGCTTTCATTACGAGACACTTGAACTGTCACACTTAATCCTCGTCTAAAGCTCACACCAAGTCACGAGGATGTTACCCCCCATGCACCACAAAATTCATTCTAAATGACCCTTGGAAACAACATAGAAAGGTTACCCACAACAACGTGCCCAGGGATGGTACTTACCTTGGTTGCATAATTCCGTCTCTTTTAAGAGAAATTCATCTCGAATTTGTGCTTTTATGGGATTCGAACCTGAGATCATGTTTTGATACCAAATAAACGAAAAATAGCAAATCCTTCCTACCTAAAGCTTAAGCTTTCATTACGGGACGCTTGAACTGTCACACTTAATCCTCGTCTAAAGCTCACACCAAGTCACGAGGATGTTACCCCCCATGCACCACAAAATTCATTCTAAATGACCCTTGGAAACAACATAGAAAGGTTACCCACAACAACGTGCCCAGGGATGGTACTTACCTTGGTTGCATAATTCCGTCTCTTTTAAGAGAAATTCATCTCGAATTTGTGCTTTTATGGGATTCGAACCTGAGATCATGTTTTGATACCAAATAAACGAAAAATAGCAAATCCTTCCTACCTAAAGCTTAAGCTTTCATTACGGGACGCTTGAACTGTCACACTTAATCCTCGTCTAAAGCTCACACCAAGTCACGAGGATGTTACCCCCCATGCACCACAAAATTCATTCTAAATGACCCTTGGAAACAACATAGAAAGGTTACCCACAACAACGTGCCCAGGGATGGTACTTACCTTGGTTGCATAATTCCGTCTCTTTTAAGAGAAATTCATCTCGAATTTGTGCTTTTATGCGATTCGAACCTGAGATCATGTTTTGATACCAAATAAACGAAAAATAGCAAATCCTTCCTACCTAAAGCTTAAGCTTTCATTACGGGACGCTTGAACTGTCACACTTAATCCTCGTCTAAAGCTCACACCAAGTCACGAGGATGTTACCCCCCATGCACCACAAAATTCATTCTAAATGACCCTTGGAAACAACATAGAGAGGTTACCCACAACAACGTGCCCAGGGATGGTACTTACCTTGGTTGCATAATTCCGTCTCTTTTAAGAGAAATTCATCTCGAATTTGTGCTTTTATGGGATTCGAACCTGAGATCATGTTTTGATACCAAATAAACGAAAAATAGCAAATCCTTCCTACCTAAAGCTTAAGCTTTCATTACGGGACGCTTGAACTGTCACACTTAATCCTCGTCTAAAGCTCACACCAAGTCACGAGGATGTTACCCCCCATGCACCACAAAAGTCATTCTAAATGACCCTTGGAAACAACATAGAAAGGTTACCCACAACAACGTGCCCAGGGATGGTACTTACCTTGGTTGCATCATTCCGTCTCTTTTATGGGAAATTCATCTCGAACTTGTACATTTATGGGATTCGAACATGAGATCATGTTTTGATACCAAACATAGGAAAAATAGCTAATCCTTCCTACCTAAAGCTTAAGCTTTCAATACAGGGCACTTGAACTGTCGCACTTAATCCTCGTCTAAAGCTCACACCAAGTCACGAGGATGTTACCCCCATGCACCACAAAATTCATTATAAATGACCCTTGGAAACAACATAGAAAGGTTACCCACAACAACCAGCCCAAGGATGGTACTTAGATTGGTTGCATCATTCCGTCTCTTTTATGGGAAATTCACCTCGAATTTGTGCTTTTATGGGATTCGAACCTGAGATCATGTTTTGATACCAAATAAACGAAAAATAGCAAATCCTTCCTACCTAAAGCTTAAGCTTTCATTACGAGACACTTGAACTGTCACACTTAATCCTCGTCTAAAGCTCACACCAAGTCACGAGGATGTTACCCCCCATGCATCACAAAATTCATTCTAAATGACCCTTGGAAATAACATAGAAAGGTTACCCACAACAACGTGCCCAGGGATGGTACTTACCTTGGTTGCATAATTCCGTCTCTTTTAAGAGAAATTCATCTCGAATTTGTGCTTTTATGGGATTCGAACCTGAGATCATGTTTTGATACCAAATAAACGAAAAATAGCAAATCCTTCCTACCTAAAGCTTAAGCTTTCATTACGGGACGCTTGAACTGTCACACTTAATCCTCGTCTAAAGCTCACACCAAGTCACGAGGATGTTACCCCCCATGCACCACAAAATTCATTCTAAATGACCCTTGGAAACAACATAGAAAGGTTACCCACAACAACGTGCCCAGGGATGGTACTTACCTTGGTTGCATAATTCCGTCTCTTTTAAGAGAAATTCATCTCGAATTTGTGCTTTTATGGGATTCGAACCTGAGATCATGTTTTGATACCAAATAAACGAAAAATAGCAAATCCTTCCTACCTAAAGCTTAAGCTTTCATTACGGGACGCTTGAACTGTCACACTTAATCCTCGTCTAAAGCTCACACCAAGTCACGAGGATGTTACCCCCCATGCACCACAAAATTCATTCTAAATGACCCTTGGAAACAACATAGAAAGGTTACCCACAACAACGTGCCCAGGGATGGTACTTACCTTGGTTGCATAATTCCGTCTCTTTTAAGAGAAATTCATCTCGAATTTGTGCTTTTATGGGATTCGAACCTGAGATCATGTTTTGATACCAAATAAACGAAAAATAGCAAATCCTTCCTACCTAAAGCTTAAGCTTTCATTACGGGACGCTTGAACTGTCACACTTAATCCTCGTCTAAAGCTCACACCAAGTCACGAGGATGTTACCCCCCATGCACCACAAAAGTCATTCTAAATGACCCTTGGAACCAACATAGAAAGGATACCCAAAACAACGTGCCCAGGGATGGTACTTACCTTAGTTGCATCATTCCGTCTCTTTTAAGATAAATTCATCTTGAATTTGTGCTTTTATGCGATTCGAACCTGAGATCATGTTTTGATACCAAATAAAGGAAAAATAGCAAATCCTTTCTACCTAAAGCTTAAGCTTTTATTATGGGACGCTTGAACAGTCGCACTTAATCCTCGTCTAAAGCTCACACCAAGTCACGAGGATGTTACCCCTCATGCACCACAAAAGTCATTCTAAATGACCCTTGGAAACAACATAGAGAGGTTACCCACAACAACGTGCCCAGGGATGGTACTTACCTTGGTTGCATCATTCCGTCTCTTTTATGGGAAATTAATCTCGAACTTGTACATTTATGGGATTCGAACATGAGATCATGTTTTGATACTAAACAAAGGAAAAATAGCTAATCCTTCCTACCTAAAGCTTAAGCTTTCAATACGGGGCACTTGAACTGTCGCACTTAATCCTCGTCTAAAGCTCACACCAAGTCACGAGGATGTTACCCCCCATGCACCACAAAAGTCATTCTAAATGACCCTTGGAAACAACATAGAAAGGTTACCCACAACAACGTGCCCAGGGATGGTACTTACCTTGGTTGCATAATTCCGTCTCTTTTAAGAGAAATTCATCTCGAATTTGTGCTTTTATGGGATTCGAACCTGAGATCATGTTTTGATACCAAATAAACGAAAAATAGCAAATCCTTCCTACCTAAAGCTTAAGCTTTCATTACGGGACGCTTGAACTGTCACACTTAATCCTCGTCTAAAGCTCACACCAAGTCACGAGGATGTTACCCCCCATGCACCACAAAAGTCATTCTAAATGACCCTTGGAAACAACATAGAAAGGTTACCCACAACAACGTGCCCAGGGATGGTACTTACCTTGGTTTCATCATTCCGTCTCTTTTATGGGAAATTCATCTCGAACTTGTACATTTATGGGATTCGAACATGAGATCATGTTTTGATACCAAACATAGGAAAAATAGCTAATCCTTCCTACCTAAAGCTTAAGCTTTCAATACAGGGCACTTGAACTGTCGCACTTAATCCTCGTCTAAAGCTCACACCAAGTCACGAGGATGTTACCCCCATGCACCACAAAATTCATTATAAATGACCCTTGGAAACAACATAGAAAGGTTACCCACAACAACCAGCCCAAGGATGGTACTTAGATTGGTTGCATCATTCCGTCTCTTTTATGGGAAATTCACCTCGAATTTGTGCTTTTATGGGATTCGAACCTGAGATCATGTTTTGATACCAAATAAACGAAAAATAGCAAATCCTTCCTACCTAAAGCTTAAGCTTTCATTACGAGACACTTGAACTGTCACACTTAATCCTCGTCTAAAGCTCACACCAAGTCACGAGGATGTTACCCCCCATGCATCACAAAATTCATTCTAAATGACCCTTGGAAACAACATAGAAAGGTTACCCACAACAACGTGCCCAGGGATGGTACTTACCTTGGTTGCATAATTCTGTCTCTTTTAAGAGAAATTCATCTCGAATTTGTGCTTTTATGGGATTCGAACCTGAGATCATGTTTTGATACCAAATAAACGAAAAATAGCAAATCCTTCCTACCTAAAGCTTAAGCTTTCATTACGGGACGCTTGAACTGTCACACTTAATCCTCGTCTAAAGCACACACCAAGCACGAGGATGTTACCCCCCATGCACCACAAAAGTCATTCTAAATGACCCTTGGAAACAACATAGAAAGGTTACCCACAACAACGTGCCCAGGGATGGTACTTACCTTGGTTGCATAATTCCGTCTCTTTTAAGAGAAATTCATCTCGAATTTGTGCTTTTATGGGATTCGAACATGAGATCATGTTTTGATACCAAATAAACGAAAAATAGCAAATCCTTCCTACCTAAAGCTTAAGCTTTCATTACGGGACGCTTGAACTGTCACACTTAATCCTCGTCTAAAGCTCACACCAAGTCACGAGGATGTTACCCCCCATGCACCACAAAAGTCATTCTAAATGACCCTTGGAAACAACATAGAAAGGTTACCCACAACAACGTGCCCAAGGATGGTACTTACCTTGGTTGCATAATTCCGTCTCTTTTAAGAGAAATTCATCTCGAATTTGTGCTTTTATGGGATTCGAACCTGAGATCATGTTTTGATACCAAATAAACGAAAAATAGCAAATCCTTCCTACCTAAAGCTTAAGCTTTCATTACGGGACGCTTGAACTGTCACACTTAATCCTCGTCTAAAGCTCACACCAAGTCACGAGGATGTTACCCCCCATGCACCACAAAATTCATTCTAAATGACCCTTGGAAACAACATAGAAAGGTTACCCACAACAACCAGCCCAAGGATGGTACTTAGATTGGTTGCATCATTCCGTCTCTTTTATGGGAAATTCACCTCGAATTTGTGCTTTTATGGGATTCGAACCTGAGATCATGTTTTGATACCAAATAAACGAAAAATAGCAAATCCTTCCTACCTAAAGCTTAAGCTTTCATTACGAGACACTTGAACTGTCACACTTAATCCTCGTCTAAAGCTCACACCAAGTCACGAGGATGTTACCCCCCATGCATCACAAAATTCATTCTAAATGACCCTTGGAAACAACATAGAAAGGTTACCCACAACAACGTGCCCAGGGATGGTACTTACCTTGGTTGCATAATTCTGTCTCTTTTAAGAGAAATTCATCTCGAATTTGTGCTTTTATGGGATTCGAACCTGAGATCATGTTTTGATACCAAATAAACGAAAAATAGCAAATCCTTCCTACCTAAAGCTTAAGCTTTCATTACGGGACGCTTGAACTGTCACACTTAATCCTCGTCTAAAGCACACACCAAGCACGAGGATGTTACCCCCCATGCACCACAAAAGTCATTCTAAATGACCCTTGGAAACAACATAGAAAGGTTACCCATAACAACGTGCACAGGGATGGTACTTACCTTGGTTGCATCATTCCGTCTCTTTTAAGAGAAATTCATCTCGAATTTGTGCTTTTATGGGATTCGAACCTGAGATTATGTTTTGATAACAAATAAAGGAAAACTAGCAAATCCTTACTACCTAAAGCTTAAGCTTTCATTATGAGACGCTTAAACTGTCACACTTAATCCTCGTCTAAAGCTAACACCAAGTCACGAGGATGTTACCCCCCATGCACCACAAAAGTCATTCTAAATGACCCTTGGAAACAACATAGAAAGGTTACCCACAACAACGTGCCCAGGGATGGTACTTACCTTGGTTGCATCATTCCGTCTCTTTTATGGGAAATTCAACTCGAATTTGTGCTTTTATTGGATTCGAACCTGAGATCATGTTTTTATACCAAATAAACGAAAAATAGCAAATCCTTCATACCTAAAGCTTAAGCTTTCATTACGAGACACTTGAACTGTCACACTTAATCCTCGTCTAAAGCTCACACCAAGTCACGAGGATGTTACCCCCCATGCACCACAAAATTCATTCTAAATGACCCTTGGAAACAACATAGAAAGGTTACCCACAACAACGTGCCCAGGGATGGTACTTACCTTGGTTGCATAATTCCGTCTCTTTTAAGAGAAATTCATCTCGAATTTGTGCTTTTATGGGATTCGAACCTGAGATCATGTTTTGATACCAAATAAACGAAAAATAGCAAATCCTTCCTACCTAAAGCTTAAGCTTTCATTACGGGACGCTTGAACTGTCACACTTAATCCTCGTCTAAAGCTCACACCAAGTCACGAGGATGTTACCCCCCATGCACCACAAAATTCATTCTAAATGACCCTTGGAAACAACATAGAAAGGTTACCCACAACAACGTGCCCAGGGATGGTACTTACCTTGGTTGCATAATTCCGTCTCTTTTAAGAGAAATTCATCTCGAATTTGTGCTTTTATGCGATTCGAACCTGAGATCATGTTTTGATACCAAATAAACGAAAAATAGCAAATCCTTCCTACCTAAAGCTTAAGCTTTCATTACGGGACGCTTGAACTGTCACACTTAATCCTCGTCTAAAGCTCACACCAAATCACGAGGATGTTACCCTCCATGCACCACAAAAGTCATTCTAAATGACCCTTGGAAACAACATAGAAAGGTTACCCACAACAACGTGCCCAGGGATGGTACTTACCTTGGTTGCATCATTCCGTCTCTTTTATGGGAAATTCATCTCGAGCTTGTACATTTATGGGATTCGAACATGAGATCATGTTTTGATACCAAACATAGGAAAAATAGCTAATCCTTCCTACCTAAAGCTTAAGCTTTCAATACGGGGCGCTTGAACTGTCACACTTAATTCTCGTCTAAAGCACACACCAAGTCACGAGGATGTTACCCCCCATGCACCACAAAAGTCATTCTAAATGACCCTTGGAACCAACATAGAAAGGATACCCAAAACAACGTGCCCAGGGATGGTACTTACCTTAGTTGCATCATTCCGTCTCTTTTAAGATAAATTCATCTTGAATTTGTGCTTTTATGGGATTCGAACCTGAGATCATGTTTTGATACCAAATAAAGGAAAAATAGCAAATCCTTCCTACCTAAAGCTTAAGCTTTTATTATGGGACGCTTGAACAGTCGCACTTAATCCTCGTCTAAAGCTCACACCAAGTCACGAGGATGTTACCCCTCATGCACCACAAAAGTCATTCTAAATGACCCTTGGAAACAACATAGAGAGGTTACCCACAACAACGTGCCCAGGGATGGTACTTACCTTGGTTGCATCATTCCGTCTCTTTTATGGGAAATTAATCTCGAACTTGTACATTTATGGGATTCGAACATGAGATCATGTTTTGATACTAAACAAAGGAAAAATAGCTAATCCTTCCTACCTAAAGCTTAAGCTTTAAATACGGGGCACTTGAACTGTCGCACTTAATCCTCGTCTAAAGCTCACACCAAGTCACGAGGATGTTACCCCCCATGCACCACAAAATTCATTCTAAATGACCCTTGGAAACAACATAGAAAGGTTACCCACAACAACCAGCCCAAGGATGGTACTTTGCTTGGTTGCATCATTCCGTCTCTTTTATGGGAAATTCACCTCGAATTTGTGCTTTTATGGGATTCGAACCTGAGATAATGTTTTGATACCAAATAAACGAAAAATAGCAAATCCTTCCTACCTAAAGCTTAAGCTTTCATTACAAGACACTTGAACTGTCACACTTAATCCTCGTCTAAAGCTCACACCAAGTCACGACGATGTTACCCCCCATGCACCACAAAATTCATTCTAAATGACCCTTGGAAACAACATAGAAAGGTTACCCACAACAACGTGCCCAGTGATGGTACTTACCTTGGTTGCATAATTCCGTCTCTTTTAAGAGAAATTCATCTCGAATTTGTGCTTTTATGGGATTCGAACCTGAGATCATGTTTTGATACCAAATAAACGAAAAATAGCAAATCCTTCCTACCTAAAGCTTAAGCTTTCATTACGGGACGCTTGAACTGTCACACTTAATCCTCGTCTAAAGCTCACACCAAGTCACGAGGATGTTACCCCCCATGCACCACAAAAGTCATTCTAAATGACCCTTGGAACCAACATAGAAAGGATACCCAAAACAACGTGCCCAGGGATGGTACTTACCTTAGTTGCATCATTCCGTCTCTTTTAAGATAAATTCATCTTGAATTTGTGCTTTTATGCGATTCGAACCTGAGATCATGTTTTGATACCAAATAAAGGAAAAATAGCAAATCCTTTCTACCTAAAGCTTAAGCTTTTATTATGGGACGCTTGAACAGTCGCACTTAATCCTCGTCTAAAGCTCACACCAAGTCACGAGGATGTTACCCCTCATGCACCACAAAAGTCATTCTAAATGACCCTTGGAAACAACATAGAGAGGTTACCCACAACAACGTGCCCAGGGATGGTACTTATCTTGGTTGCATCATTCCGTCTCTTTTATGGGAAATTAATCTCGAACTTGTACATTTATGGGATTCGAACATGAGATCATGTTTTGATACTAAACAAAGGAAAAATAGCTAATCCTTCCTACCTAAAGCTTAAGCTTTCAATACGGGGCACTTGAACTGTCGCACTTAATCCTCGTCTAAAGCTCACACCAAGTCACGAGGATGTTACCCCCCATGCACCACAAAAGTCATTCTAAATGACCCTTGGAAACAACATAGAAAGGTTACCCACAACAACGTGCCCAGGGATGGTACTTACCTTGGTTGCATAATTCCGTCTCTTTTAAGAGAAATTCATCTCGAATTTGTGCTTTTATGGGATTCGAACCTGAGATCATGTTTTGATACCAAATAAACGAAAAATAGCAAATCCTTCCTACCTAAAGCTTAAGCTTTCATTACGGGACGCTTGAACTGTCACACTTAATCCTCGTCTAAAGCTCACACCAAGTCACGAGGATGTTACCCCCCATGCACCACAAAAGTCATTCTAAATGACCCTTGGAAACAACATAGAAAGGTTACCCACAACAACGTGCCCAGGGATGGTACTTACCTTGGTTGCATCATTCCGTCTCTTTTATGGGAAATTCATCTCGAACTTGTACATTTATGGGATTCGAACATGAGATCATGTTTTGATACCAAACATAGGAAAAATAGCTAATCCTTCCTACCTAAAGCTTAAGCTTTCAATACAGGGCACTTGAACTGTCGCACTTAATCCTCGTCTAAAGCTCACACCAAGTCACGAGGATGTTACCCCCATGCACCACAAAATTCATTATAAATGACCCTTGGAAACAACATAGAAAGGTTACCCACAACAACCAGCCCAAGGATGGTACTTAGATTGGTTGCATCATTCCGTCTCTTTTATGGGAAATTCACCTCGAATTTGTGCTTTTATGGGATTCGAACCTGAGATCATGTTTTGATACCAAATAAACGAAAAATAGCAAATCCTTCCTACCTAAAGCTTAAGCTTTCATTACGAGACACTTGAACTGTCACACTTAATCCTCATCTAAAGCTCACACCAAGTCACGAGGATGTTACCCCCCATGCATCACAAAATTCATTCTAAATGACCCTTGGAAACAACATAGAAAGGTTACCCACAACAACGTGCCCAGGGATGGTACTTACCTTGGTTGCATAATTCTGTCTCTTTTAAGAGAAATTCATCTCGAATTTGTGCTTTTATGGGATTCGAACCTGAGATCATGTTTTGAAACCAAATAAACGAAAAATAGCAAATCCTTCCTACCTAAAGCTTAAGCTTTCATTACGGGACGCTTGAACTGTCACACTTAATCCTCGTCTAAAGCACACACCAAGCACGAGGATGTTACCCCCCATGCACCACAAAAGTCATTCTAAATGACCCTTGGAAACAACATAGAAAGGTTACCCATAACAACGTGCACAGGAATGGTACTTACCTTGGTTGCATCATTCCGTCTCTTTTAAGAGAAATTCATCTCGAATTTGTGCTTTTATGGGATTCGAACCTGAGATTATGTTTTGATAACAAATAAAGGAAAACTAGCAAATCCTTACTACCTAAAGCTTAAGCTTTCATTATGAGACGCTTAAACTGTCACACTTAATCCTCGTCTAAAGCTAACACCAAGTCACGAGGATGTTACCCCCCATGCACCACAAAAGTCATTCTAAATGACCCTTGGAAACAACATAGAAAGGTTACCCACAACAACGTGCCCAGGGATGGTACTTACCTTGGTTGCATCATTCCGTCTCTTTTATGGGAAATTCAACTCGTATTTGTGCTTTTATTGGATTCGAACCTGAGATCATGTTTTTATAACAAATAAACGAAAAATAGCAAATCCTTCATACCTAAAGCTTAAGCTTTCATTACGAGACACTTGAACTGTCACACTTAATCCTCGTCTAAAGCTCACACCAAGTCACGAGGATGTTACCCCCCATGCACCACAAAATTCATTCTAAATGACCCTTGGAAATAACATAGAAAGGTTACCCACAACAACGTGCCCAGGGATGGTACTTACCTTGGTTGCATAATTCCGTCTCTTTTAAGAGAAATTCATCTCGAATTTGTGCTTTTATGGGATTCGAACCTGAGATCATGTTTTGATACCAAATAAACGAAAAATAGCAAATCCTTCCTACCTAAAGCTTAAGCTTTCATTACGGGACGCTTGAACTGTCACACTTAATCCTCGTCTAAAGCTCACACCAAGTCACGAGGATGTTACCCCCCATGCACCACAAAATTCATTCTAAATGACCCTTGGAAACAACATAGAAAGGTTACCCACAACAACGTGCCCAGGGATGGTACTTACCTTGGTTGCATAATTCCGTCTCTTTTAAGAAAAATTCATCTCGAATTTGTGCTTTTATGGGATTCGAACCTGAGATCATGTTTTGATACCAAATAAACGAAAAATAGCAAATCCTTCCTACCTAAAGCTTAAGCTTTCATTACGGGACGCTTGAACTGTCACACTTAATCCTCGTCTAAAGCTCACACCAAATCACGAGGATGTTACCCTGCATGCACCACAAAAGTCATTCTAAATGACCCTTGGAAACAACATAGAAAGGTTACCCACAACAACGTGCCCAGGGATGGTACTTACCTTGGTTGCATCATTCCGTCTCTTTTATGGGAAATTCATCTCGAGCTTGTACATTTATGGGATTCGAACATGAGATCATGTTTTGATACCAAACATAGGAAAAATAGCTAATCCTTCCTACCTAAAGCTTAAGCTTTCAATACGGGGCGCTTGAACTGTCACACTTAATTCTCGTCTAAAGCACACACCAAGTCACGAGGATGTTACCCCCCATGCACCACAAAAGTCATTCTAAATGACCCTTGGAAACAACATAGAAAGATTACCCACAACAACGTGCACAGGGATGTTACTTACCTTGGTTGCATCATTCCGTCTCTTTTATGGGAAATTCATCTCGAACTTCTGCATTTATAGGATTCGAACATGAGATCATGTTTTGATACCAAATATAGGAAAAATAGCTAATCATTCCTACCTAAAGCTTAAGCTTTCAATACGGGGCGCTTGAACTGTCATACTTAATCCTCGTTTATAGCTCACACCAAGTCACGTGGATGTTACATTCACCACAAAAGTCATTCTAAATGACCCTTGGAAAAAACATAGAAAGGTTACCCACAACAAGGTGGCCAGGGATGGTACTTACCTTTGTTGCATCATTCCGTCTCTTTTATGGGAAATTCACCTCGAACTTGTCCATTTATGGGATTCGAACATGAGATCATGTTTTGATACCAAACATAGGAAAAATAGCTAATCCTTCCTACCTAAAGCTTAAGCTTTCATTACGGGGCGCTTGAACTGTCATACTTAATCCTCCTTTAACGCTCACACCAAGTCACGAGGATGTTACCCCCCATGCACCAGCTAAGTCATTCTAAATGACCCTTGGAAACAACATAGAAAGGTTACCCAAAACAACCAGCCCAAGGATGGTACTTAGCTTGGTTGCATCATTCCGTCTCTTTTATGGGAAATTCACCTCGAACTTGTGCTTTTAGGGGACTCAATCCAGAGATCATGTTTTGATACCAAACATAGAAAAAATAGCTAATCCTTCCTACCTAAAGCTTAAGCTTTCATTACGGGGCGTTTGAACTGTCATACTTAATCCTCCTTTAAAGCTCACACCATGTCACGAGGATGTTACCCCCCATGCACCAGCTAAGTCATTCTAAATGAACCTTGGAAACAACATAGAAAGGTTACCCACAACAACTAGCCCAAGGATGGTACTTAGCTTGGTTGCATCATTCCGTCTCTTTTATGGGAAATTCACCTCGAATTTGTGCTTTTATGGGATTCGAACCTGAGATCATGTTTTGATACCAAACATAGGAAAAATAGCAAATCCTTCCTACCTAAAGCTTAAGCTTTCATTACGAGACACTTGAACTGTCACACTTAATCCTCGTCTAAAGCTCACACCAAGTCACGAGGATGTTACCCCCCATGCACCACAAAAGTCATTCTAAATAACCCTTGGAAACAACATAGAGAGGTTACCCACAACAAAATGCCCAGGGATGGTACTTACCTTGGTTGCATCATTCCGTCTCTTTTATGGGAAATTCATCTCGAACTTCTGCATTTATAGGATTCGAACATGAGATCATGTTTTGATACCAAACATAGGAAAAATAGCTAATCCTTCCTACCTAAAGCTTAAGCTTTCATTATGGGACGCTTGAACTGTCGCACTTAATCCTCGTCTAAAGCTCACACCAAGTTACGAGGATGTTACCCCCCATGCACCACAAAAGTCATTCTAAATGACCCTTGGAAACAACATAGAAAGGTTACCCACAACAACGTGCCCAGGGATGGTACTTACCTTGGTTGCATCATTCCGTCTCTTTTATGGGAAATTCATCTCGAACTTGTGCATTTATGGGATTCGAGCATGAGATCATGTTTTGATACCAAACATAGGAAAAATAGCTAATCCTTCCTACCTAAAGCTTAAGCTTTCAATACGGGGCGCTTGAACTGTCACACTTAATCCTCGTCTAAAGCACACACCAAGCACGAGGATGTTACCCCCCATGCACCACAAAAGTCATTCTAAATGACCCTTGGAAACAACATAGAAAGGTTACCCATAACAACGTGCACAGGGATGGTACTTACCTTGGTTGCATCATTCCGTCTCTTTTAAGAGAAATTCATCTCGAATTTGTGCTTTTATGGGATTCGAACCTGAGATCATGTTTTGATACCAAATAAAGGAAAAATAGCAAATCCTTCCTACCTAAAGCTTAAGCTTTCATTATGAGACGCTTAAACTGTCACACTTAATCCTCGTCTAAAGCTAACACCAAGTCACGAGGATATTACCCCCCATGCACCACAAAAGTCATTCTAAATGACCCTTGGAAACAACATAGAAAGGTTACCCATAACAACGTGCCCAGGGATGGTACTTACCTTGGTTGCATCATTCCGTCTCTTTTATGAGAAATTCATCTCGAACTTGTGCATTTATGGGATTCGAACATGAGATCATGTTTTGATACCAAACATAGAAAAAATAGCTAATCCTTCCTACCTAAAGCTTAAGCTTTCATTACGGGGCGTTTGAACTGTCATACTTAATCCTCCTTTAAAGCTCACACCAAGTCACGAGGATGTTACACCCCATGCACCACAAAATTCATTCTAAATGACCCTTAGAAACAACATAGAAAGGTTACCCACAACAACGTGCCCAGGGATGTTACTTACCTTAGTTGCATCATTCCGTCTCTTTTATCGGAAATTCATCTCGAACTTCTGCATTTATAGGATTCGAACATGAGATCATGTTTTCATACCAAATATAGGAAAAATAGCTAATCATTCCTACCTAAAGCTTAAGCTTTCAATACGGGGCGCTTGAACTGTCATACTTAATCCTCGTTTATAGCTCACACCAAGTCACGTGGATGTTACCCCCCATTCACCACAAAAGTCATTCTAAATGACCCTTGGAAACAACATAGAAAGGTTACCCACAACAAGGTGCCAGGGATGGTACTTACCTTTGTTGCATGATTCCGTCTCTTTTAAGAGAAATTCATCTCGAATTTGTGCTTTTATAGGATTCGAACCTGAGATCATGTTTTGATACCAAATAAACGAAAAATAGCAAATCCTTCCTACCTAAAGCTTAAGCTTTCATTACGGGACGCTTGAACTGTCACACTTAATCCTCGTCTAAAGCTCACACCAAGTCACAAGGATGTTACCCCCCATGCACCACAAAAGTCATTCTAAATGACCCTTGGAAACAACATAGAAAGGTTACCCACAACAACGTGCCCAGGGATGGTACTTACCTTGGTTGCATCATTCCGTCTCTTTTATGGGAAATTCATCTCGAGCTTGTACATTTATGGGATTCGAACATGAGATCATGTTTTGATACCAAACATAGGAAAAATAGCTAATCCTTTCTACCTAAAGCTTACGCTTTCAATACGGGGGGCTTGAACTGTCACACTTAATCCTCGTCTAAAGCACACACCAAGTCACGAGGATGTTACCCCTCATGCACCACAAAATTCATTCTAAATGACCCTTGGAAACAACATAGAAAAGGTTACCCACAACAACGTGCCCAGGGATGTTACTTACCTTGGTTGCATCATTCCGTCTCTTTTATGGGAAATTCATCTCGAACTTCTGCATTTATAGGATTCGAACATGAGATCATGATTTGATACCAAATATAGGAAAAATAGCTAATCATTCCTACCTAAAGCTTAAGCTTTCAATACGGGGCGCTTGAACTGTCATACTTAATCCTCGTTTATAGCTCACACCAAGTCACGTGGATGTTACCCCCCATTCACCACAAAAGTCATTCTAAATGACCCTTGGAAACAACATAGAAAGGTTACCCACAACAAGGTGCCCAGGGATGGTACTTACCTTTGTTGCATCATTCCGTCTCTTTTAAGAGAAATTCATCTCGAATTTGTGCTTTTATGGGATTCGAACCTGAGATCATGTTTTGATACCAAATAAACGAAAAATAGCAAATCCTTCCTACCTAAAGCTTAAGCTTTCATTACGGGACGCTTGAACTGTCACATTTAATCCTCGTCTAAAGCTCACACCAAGTCACGAGGATGTTACCCCCCATGCACCACAAAAGTCATTCTAAATGACACTTGGAAACAACATAGAAAGGTTACCCACAACAACGTGCCCAGGGATGGTACTTACCTTGGTTGCATCATTCCGTCTCTTTTATGGGAAATTCATCTCGAGCTTGTACATTTATGGGATTCGAACATGAGATCATGTTTTGATACCAAACATAGGAAAAATAGCTAATCCTTTCTACCTAAAGCTTACGCTTTCAATACGGGGGGCTTGAACTGTCACACTTAATCCTCGTCTAAAGCACACACCAAGTCACGAGGATGTTACCCCTCATGCACCACAAAATTCATTCTAAATGACCCTTGGAAACAACATAGAAAAGGTTACCCACAACAACGTGCCCAGGGATGTTACTTACCTTGGTTGCATCATTCCGTCTCTTTTATGGGAAATTCATCTCGAACTTCTGCATTTATAGGATTCGAACATGAGATCATGATTTGATACCAAATATAGGAAAAATAGCTAATCATTCCTACCTAAAGCTTAAGCTTTCAATACGGGGCGCTTGAACTGTCATACTTAATCCTCGTTTATAGCTCACACCAAGTCACGTGGATGTTACCCCCCATTCACCACAAAAGTCATTCTAAATGACCCTTGGAAACAACATAGAAAGGTTACCCACAACAAGGTGCCCAGGGATGGTACTTACCTTTGTTGCATCATTCCGTCTCTTTTAAGAGAAATTCATCTCGAATTTGTGCTTTTATGGGATTCGAACCTGAGATCATGTTTTGATACCAAATAAACGAAAAATAGCAAATCCTTCCTACCTAAAGCTTAAGCTTTCATTACGGGACGCTTGAACTGTCACATTTAATCCTCGTCTAAAGCTCACACCAAGTCACGAGGATGTTACCCCCCATGCACCACAAAAGTCATTCTAAATGACACTTGGAAACAACATAGAAAGGTTACCCACAACAACGTGCCCAGGGATGGTACTTACCTTGGTTGCATCATTCCGTCTCTTTTATGGGAAATTCATCTCGAGCTTGTACATTTATGGGATTCGAACATGAGATCATGTTTTGATACCAAACATAGGAAAAATAGCTAATCCTTTCTACCTAAAGCTTACGCTTTCAATACGGGGCGCTTGAACTGTCACACTTAATCCTCGTCTAAAGCACACACCAAGTCACGAGGATGTTACCCCCCATGCACCACAAAAGTCATTCTAAATGACCCTTGGAAACAACATAGAAAAGGTTACCCACAACAACGTGCCCAGGGATGTTACTTACCTTGGTTGCATCATTCCGTCTCTTTTATGGGAAATTCATCTCGAACTTCTGCATTTATAGGATTCGAACATGAGATCATGTTTTGATACCAAATATAGGAAAAATAGCTAATCATTCCTACCTAAAGCTTAAGCTTTCAATACGGGGCGCTTGAACTGTCATACTTAATCCTCGTTTATAGCTCACACCAAGTCACGTGGATGTTACCCCCCATTCACCACAAAAGTCATTCTAAATGACCCTTGGAAACAACATAGAAAGGTTACCCACAACAAGGTGCCCAGGGATGGTACTTACCTTTGTTGCATCATTCCGTCTCTTTTATGGGAAATTCACCTCGAACTTGTCCATTTATGGGATTCGAACATGAGATCATGTTTTGATACCAAACATAGGAAAAATAGCTAATCCTTCCTACCTAAAGCTTAAGCTTTCATTACGGGGCGCTTGAACTGTCATACTTAATCCTCCTTTAAAGCTCACACCAAGTCACGAGGATGTTACCCCCAATGCACCAGCCAAGTCATTCTAAATGACCCTTGGAAACAACATAAAAAGGTTACCCACAACAACCAGCCCAAGGATGGTACTTAGCTTGGTTGCATCATTCTGTCTCTTTTATGGGAAATTCACCTCGAACTTGTGCTTTTAGGGGACACAATCCAGAGATCATGTTTTGATACCAAACATAGGAAAAATAGCTAATCCTTCCTACCTAAAGCTTAAGCTTTCATTACGAGACACTTGAACTGTCACACTTAATCCTCGTCTAAAGCACACACCAAGCACGAGGATGTTACCCCCCATTCACCACAAAAGTCATTCTAAATGACCCTTGGAAACAACATAGAAAGGTTACCCACAACAACGTGCCCAGGGATGGTACTTACCTTGGTTGCATCATTCCGTCTCTTTTATGAGAAATTCATCTCGAACTTGTGCATTTATGGGATTCGAACATGAGATCATGTTTTGATACCAAACATAGAAAAAATAGCTAATTCTTCCTACCTAAAGCTTAAGCTTTCATTACGGGGCGTTTGAACTGTCATACTTAATCCTCCTTTAAAGCTCACACCATGTCACGAGGATGTTACCCCCCATGCACCAGCCAAGTCATTCTAAATAAACCTTGGAAACAACATAGAAAGGTTACCCACAACAACTAGCCCAAGGAAGGTACTTAGCTTGGTTGCATCATTCCGTCTCTTTTATGGGAAATTCACCTCGAATTTGTGCTTTTATGGGATCCGAACCTGAGATCATGTTTTGATACCAAACATAGGAAAAATAGCAAATCCTTCCTACCTAAAGCTTAAGCTTTCATTACGAGACACTTGAACTGTCACACTTAATCCTCGTCTAAAGCTCACACCAAGTCACGAGGATGTTACACCCCATGCACCACAAAATTCATTCTAAATGACCCTTGGAAACAACATAGAAAGGTTACCCACAACAACGTGCCCAGGGATGGTACTTACCTTGGTTGCATAATTCCGTCTCTTTTAAGAGAAATTCATCTCGAATTTGTGCTTTTATGGGATTCGAACCTGAGATCATGTTTTGATACCAAATAAACGAAAAATAGCAAATCCTTCCTACCTAAAGCTTAAGCTTTCATTAGGGGACGCTTGAACTGTCACACTTAATCCTTGTCTAAAGCTCACACCAAGTCACGAGGATGTTACCCCCCATGCACCACAAAAGTCATACTAAATGACCCTTGGAACCAACATAGAAAGGATACCCAAAACAACGTGCCCAGGGATGGTACTTACCTTAGTTGCATCATTCCGTCTCTTTTAAGATTAATTCATCTTGAATTTGTGCTTTTATAGGATTCGAACCTGAGATCATGTTTTGATTCCAAATAAAGGAAAAATAGCAAATCCTTCCTACCTAAAGCTTAAGCTTTCATTATGGGATGCTTGAACTGTCGCACTTAATCCTCGTCTAAAGCTCACACCAAGTCACGAGGATGTTACCCCCCATGCACCACAAAAGTCATTCTAAATGACCCTTGGAAACAACATAGAAAGGTTACCCACAACAACGTCCCCAGGGATGGTACTTACCTTTGTTGCATCATTCCGTCTCTTTTAAGAGAAATTCATCTCGAATTTGTGCTTTTATGGGATTCGAACCTGAGATCATGTTTTGATACCAAATAAAGGAAAAATAGCTAATCCTTCCTACCTAAAGCTTAAGCTTTCAATACGGGGCGCTTGAAATGTCATACTTAATCCTCGTTTAAAACTCACACTAAGTCACGAGGATGTTACCCCCCATTCACCACAAAAGTCATTCTTAATGACCCTTGGAAACAACATAGAAAGGTTACCCACAACAAGGTGCCCAGGGATGGTACTTACCTTGGTTGCATTATTCCGTCTCCTTTAAGAGAAATTCATCTCGAATTTGTGCTTTTATGGGATTCGAACCTGAGATCATGTTTTGATACCAAATAAAGGAAAAATAGCAAATCCTTCCTACCTAAAGCTTAAGCTTTCATTATGAGACGCTTAAACTGTCACACTTAGTCCTCGTCTAAAGCTAACACCAACTCACGAGGATGTTACCCCTCATGCACCACAAAAGTCATTCTAAATGACCCTTGGAAACAACATAGAAAGGTTACCCACAACAACCAGCCCAAGGATAGTACTTAGCTTGCTGCATCATTCTGTCGCTTTTATTGGAAATTCACCTCGAACTTGTCCATTTATGGGATTCGAGCATGAGATCATGTTTTGATACCAAACATAGGAAAAATAGCTAATCCTTCCTACCTAAAGCTTAAGCTTTCAATACGGGGCGCTTGAACTGTCATACTTAATCCTCGTCTAAAGCACACACCAAGCACGAGGATGTTACCCCCCATGCACCACAAAAGTCATTCTAAATGACCCTTGGAAACAACATAGAAAGGTTACCCATAACAACGTGCCCAGGGATGGTACTTACCTTGGTTGCATTATTCCGTCTCCTTTAAGAGAAATTCATCTCGAATTTGTGCTTTTATGGGATTCGAACCTGAGATCATGTTTTGATACCAAATAAAGGAAAAATAGCAAATCCTTCCTACCTAAAGCTTAAGCTTTCATTATGAGACGCTTAAACTGTCACACTTAGTCCTCGTCTAAAGCTAACACCAACTCACGAGGATGTTACCCCTCATGCACCAAAAAAGTCATTCTAAATGACCCTTGGAAACAACATAGAAAGGTTACCCACAACAACGTGCCCAGGGATGGTATTTACATTGGTTGCATCATTCCGTCTCTTTTATGGGAAATTCATCTCGAACTTGTACATTTATGGGATTCGAACATGAGATCATGTTTTGATACCAAACATAGAAAAAATAGCTAATTCTTCCTACCTAAAGCTTAAGCTTTCATTACGGGGCGTTTGAACTGTCATACTTAATCCTCCTTTAAAGCTCACACCATGTCACGAGGATGTTACCCCCCATGCACCAGCCAAGTCATTCTAAATAAACCTTGGAAACAACATAGAAAGGTTACCCACAACAACTAGCCCAAGGAAGGTACTTAGCTTGGTTGCATCATTCCGTCTCTTTTATGGGAAATTCACCTCGAATTTGTGCTTTTATGGGATCCGAACCTGAGATCATGTTTTGATACCAAACATAGGAAAAATAGCAAATCCTTCCTACCTAAAGCTTAAGCTTTCATTACGAGACACTTGAACTGTCACACTTAATCCTCGTCTAAAGCTCACACCAAGTCACGAGGATGTTACACCCCATGCACCACAAAATTCATTCTAAATGACCCTTGGAAACAACATAGAAAGGTTACCCACAACAACGTGCCCAGGGATGGTACTTACCTTGGTTGCATAATTCCGTCTCTTTTAAGAGAAATTCATCTCGAATTTGTGCTTTTATGGGATTCGAACCTGAGATCATGTTTTGATACCAAATAAACGAAAAATAGCAAATCCTTCCTACCTAAAGCTTAAGCTTTCATTAGGGGACGCTTGAACTGTCACACTTAATCCTTGTCTAAAGCTCACACCAAGTCACGAGGATGTTACCCCCCATGCACCACAAAAGTCATACTAAATGACCCTTGGAACCAACATAGAAAGGATACCCAAAACAACGTGCCCAGGGATGGTACTTACCTTAGTTGCATCATTCCGTCTCTTTTAAGATTAATTCATCTTGAATTTGTGCTTTTATAGGATTCGAACCTGAGATCATGTTTTGATTCCAAATAAAGGAAAAATAGCAAATCCTTCCTACCTAAAGCTTAAGCTTTCATTATGGGATGCTTGAACTGTCGCACTTAATCCTCGTCTAAAGCTCACACCAAGTCACGAGGATGTTACCCCCCATGCACCACAAAAGTCATTCTAAATGACCCTTGGAAACAACATAGAAAGGTTACCCACAACAACGTCCCCAGGGATGGTACTTACCTTTGTTGCATCATTCCGTCTCTTTTAAGAGAAATTCATCTCGAATTTGTGCTTTTATGGGATTCGAACCTGAGATCATGTTTTGATACCAAATAAAGGAAAAATAGCTAATCCTTCCTACCTAAAGCTTAAGCTTTCAATACGGGGCGCTTGAAATGTCATACTTAATCCTCGTTTAAAACTCACACTAAGTCACGAGGATGTTACCCCCCATTCACCACAAAAGTCATTCTTAATGACCCTTGGAAACAACATAGAAAGGTTACCCACAACAAGGTGCCCAGGGATGGTACTTACCTTGGTTGCATTATTCCGTCTCCTTTAAGAGAAATTCATCTCGAATTTGTGCTTTTATGGGATTCGAACCTGAGATCATGTTTTGATACCAAATAAAGGAAAAATAGCAAATCCTTCCTACCTAAAGCTTAAGCTTTCATTATGAGACGCTTAAACTGTCACACTTAGTCCTCGTCTAAAGCTAACACCAACTCACGAGGATGTTACCCCTCATGCACCACAAAAGTCATTCTAAATGACCCTTGGAAACAACATAGAAAGGTTACCCACAACAACCAGCCCAAGGATAGTACTTAGCTTGCTGCATCATTCTGTCGCTTTTATTGGAAATTCACCTCGAACTTGTCCATTTATGGGATTCGAGCATGAGATCATGTTTTGATACCAAACATAGGAAAAATAGCTAATCCTTCCTACCTAAAGCTTAAGCTTTCAATACGGGGCGCTTGAACTGTCATACTTAATCCTCGTCTAAAGCACACACCAAGCACGAGGATGTTACCCCCCATGCACCACAAAAGTCATTCTAAATGACCCTTGGAAACAACATAGAAAGGTTACCCATAACAACGTGCCCAGGGATGGTACTTACCTTGGTTGCATTATTCCGTCTCCTTTAAGAGAAATTCATCTCGAATTTGTGCTTTTATGGGATTCGAACCTGAGATCATGTTTTGATACCAAATAAAGGAAAAATAGCAAATCCTTCCTACCTAAAGCTTAAGCTTTCATTATGAGACGCTTAAACTGTCACACTTAGTCCTCGTCTAAAGCTAACACCAACTCACGAGGATGTTACCCCTCATGCACCAAAAAAGTCATTCTAAATGACCCTTGGAAACAACATAGAAAGGTTACCCACAACAACGTGCCCAGGGATGGTATTTACATTGGTTGCATCATTCCGTCTCTTTTATGGGAAATTCATCTCGAACTTGTACATTTATGGGATTCGAACATGAGATCATGTTTTGATACCAAACATAGGAAAAATAGCTAATCCTTCCTACCTAAAGCTTAAGCTTTCAATACGGGGCGCTTGAACTGTCATACTTAGTCCTCGTTTATAGCTCACACCAAGTCACGTGGATGTTACCCCCCATTCACCACAAAAGTCATTCTAAATGACCCTTGGAAACAACATAGAAAGGTTACACACAACAAGGTGCCCAGGGATGGTACTTACCTTTGTTGCATCATTCCGTCTCTTTTATGGGAAATTCACCTCGAACTTGTCCATTTATGGGATTCGAACATGAGATCATGTTTTGATACCAAACATAGGAAAAATAGCTAATCCTTCCTACCTAAAGCTTAAGCTTTCATTACGAGACACTTGAACTATCACACTTAATCCTCGTCTAAAGCTCACACCAACTCACGAGGATGTTACCCCCCATGCACCACAAAAGTCATTCTAAATGACCCTTGGAACCAACATAGAAAGGTTACCCAAAACAATGTGCCCAAGGATGGTACTTAGCTTGGTTGCATCATTCCGTCTCTTTTATGGGAAATTCACCTCGAACTTGTGCTTTTAGGGGACACAATCCAGAGATCACGTTTTGATACCAAACATAGGAAAAATAGCAAATCCTTCCTACCTAAAGCTTAAGCTTTCATTATGAGACACTTAAACTGTCACACTTAATCCTCGTCTAAAGCTCACACCAACTCACGAGGATGTTACCCCCCATGCACCACAAAAGTCATTCTAAATGACCCTTGGAACCAACATAGAAAGGTTACCCAAAACAACGTGCCCAGGGATGGTACTTACCTTGGTTGCATCATTCCGTCTCTTTTAAGAGAAATTCATCTTGAATTTGTGCTTTTATGGGATTCGAATCTGAGATCATGTTTTGATACCAAATAAAGGAAAAATAGCAAATCCTTCCTACCTAAAGCTTAAGCTTTCATTATGGGACGCTTGAACTGTCGCACTTAATCCTCATCTAAAGCTCACACCAAGTCACGAGGATGTTACCCCCATGCACCACAAAAGTCATTCTAAATGACCCTTGGAAACAACATAGAGAGGTTACCCACAACAACGTGCCCAGGGATGGTACTTACCTTGGTTGCATCATTCCGTCTCTTTTAAGAGAAATTCATCTCGAATTTGTGCTTTTATGGGATTCGAACCTGTGATCATGTTTTGATACCAAATGAAGGAAAAATAGCAAATCCTTCCTACCTAAAGCTTAAGCTTTCAATACGAGGCGCTTGAACTGTCATACTTAATCCTCGTTTAAAGCTCACACCAAGTCACGAGGATGTTACCCCCCATTCACCACAAAAGTCATTCTAAATGACCCTTGAAAACAACAAAGAAAGGTTACTCACAACAACCAGCCCAAGGATGGTACTTAGCTTGGTTGCATCATTCCGTCTCTTTTATGGGAAATTCACCTCGAACTTGTGCTTTTAGGGCACACAATCCAGAGATCATGTTTTGATACCAAATAAACGAAAAATAGCTAATCCTTCCTACCTAAAGCTTAAGCTTTCATTACGAGACACTTGAACTATCACACTTAATCCTCGTCTAAAGCTCACACCAAGTCACGAGGATGTTACCCCCCATGCACCACAAAAGTCATTCTAAATGACCCTTGGAAACAACATAGAAAGGTTACCCACAACAACCAGCCCAAGGATGGTACTTAGCTTGGTTGCATCATTCCGTCTCTTTTATGGGAAATTCACCTCGAACTTGTGCTTTTAGGGGACAAAATCCAGAGATCATGTTTTGATACCAAATAAACGTAAAATAGCAAATCATTCCTACCTAAAGCTTAAGCTTTCATTACGAGACACTTGAACTGTCACACTTAATCCTCGTCTAAAGCTCACACCAATTCACGAGGATGTTACCCCCCATGCACCACAAAAGTCATTCTAAATGACCCTTGGAAACAACATAGAAAGGTTACCCACAACAACCAGCCCAAGGATGGTACTTAGCTTGGTTGCATCATTCCGTCTCTTTTATGGGAAATTCACCTCGAACTTGTGCTTTTATGGGATTCGAACATTAGAACATGTTTTGATACCAAACATAGGAAAATTAGCTAATCCTTCCACCTAAAGCTTAAGCTTTCATTACGGAATGCTTGAACTGTCACACTTAATCCTCGTCTAAAGCTCACACCAACCCCCATGCACCACAAAAGTCATTCTAAATGACCCTTGGAAACAACATAGAAAGGTTACCCACAACAACCAGCCCAAGGATGGTACTTAGCTTGGTTGCATCATTCCATCTCTTTTATGGGAAATTCACCTCGAACTTGTGCTTTTATGGGATTCGAACATGAGAACATGTTTTGATACCAAACATAGGAAAATTAGCTAATCCTTCCTACCTAAAGCTTAAGCTTTCATTACGGAACGCTTGAACTGTCACACTTAATCCTCGTCTAAAGCTCACACCAACCCCCATGCACCACAAAATTGATTCTAAATGACCCTTGGAAACAACATAGAAAGGCTACCCACAACAACGTGCCCAGGGATGGTACTTACCTTGGTTGCATCATTCCGTCTCTTTTATGAGAAATTCATCTCGAACTTGTGCATTTATGGGATTCGAACATGAGATCATGTTTTGATACCAAACATAGAAAAAATAGCTAATCCTTCCTACCTAAAGCTTAAGCTTTCATTACGGGACGCTTGAACTGTCACACTTAATCACCAAGTCACGAGGATGTTACCCCCCATGCACCACAAAAGTCATTCTAAATGACCCTTGGAAACAACATAGAAAGGTTACCCACAACAACGTGCCCAGAGATGGTACTTACCTTGATTGCATCATTCCGTCTCTTTTATGGGAAATTCATCTCGAACTTGTGCATTTATGGGATTCGAACATGAGATCATGTTTTGATACCAAACATAGGAAAAATAGCTAATCCTTCCTACCTAAAGCTTAAGCTTTCATTACGAGACACTTGAACTGTCACACTTAATCCTCGTCTAAAGCTCACACCAAGTCACTAGGATGTTACCCCCCATGCACCAGCCAAGTCATTCTAAATGACCCTTGGAAACAACATAGAAAGGTTACCCAAAACAACCAGCCCAAGGATGGTACTTAGCTTGGTTGCATCATTCCGTCTCTTTTATGGGAAATTCACCTCGAACTTGTGCTTTTAGGGGACACAATCCAGAGATCATGTTTTGATACCAAATAAACGAAAAATAGCAAATCCTTCCTACCTAAAAGCTTAAGCTTTCATTACGAGACACTTAAACTGTCACACTTAATCCTCGTCTAAAGCTCACACCAAGTCACGAGGATGTTACCCCCCATGCACCAGCCAAGTCATTCTAAATGACCCTTGGAAACAACATAGAAAGGTTACCCACAACAACCAGCCCAAGGATGGTTCTTAGCTTGGTTGCATCATTCCGTCTCTTTTATGGGAAATTCACCTCGAACTTGTGCTTTTAGGGGACACAATCCAGAGATCATGTTTTGATACCAAATAAACGTAAAATAGCAAATCATTCCTACCTAAAGCTTAAGCTTTCATTACGAGACACTTGAACTGTCACACTTAATCCTCGTCTAAAGCTCACACCAATTCACGAGGATGTTACCCCCCATGCACCACAAAAGTCATTCTAAATGACCCTTGGAAACAACATAGAAAGGTTACCCACAACAACCAGCCCAAGGATGGTACTTAGCTTGGTTGCATCATTCCATCTCTTTTATGGGAAATTCACCTCGAACTTGTGCTTTTATGGGATTCGAACATGAGAACATGTTTTGATACCAAACATAGGAAAATTAGCTAATCCTTCCTACCTAAAGCTTAAGCTTTCATTACGGAACGCTTGAACTGTCACACTTAATCCTCGTCTAAAGCTCACACCAACCCCCATGCACCACAAAATTGATTCTAAATGACCCTTGGAAACAACATAGAAAGGCTACCCACAACAACGTGCCCAGGGATGGTACTTACCTTGGTTGCATCATTCCGTCTCTTTTATGAGAAATTCATCTCGAACTTGTGCATTTATGGGATTCGAACATGAGATCATGTTTTGATACCAAACATAGAAAAAATAGCTAATACTTCCTACCTAAAGCTTAAGCTTTCATTACGGGACGCTTGAACTGTCACACTTAATCACCAAGTCACGAGGATGTTACCCCCCATGCACCACAAAAGTCATTCTAAATGACCCTTGGAAACAACATAGAAAGGTTACCCACAACAACGTGCCCAGGGATGGTACTTACCTTGGTTGCATCATTCCGTCTCTTTTATGAGAAATTCATCTCGAACTTGTGCATTTATGGGATTCGAACATGAGATCATGTTTTGATACCAACCATAGAAAAAATAGCTAATCCTTCCTACCTAAAGCTTAAGCTTTGATTACGGAACGCTTGAACTGTCACACTTAATCCTCGTCTAAAGCTCACACCAAGTCACGAGGATGTTACCCCCCATGCACCACAAAATTAATTCTAAATGACCCTTGGAAACAACATAGAAAGGTTACCCACAACAACGTGCCCAGGGATGGTACTTACCTTGGTTGCATCATTCCGCCTCTTTTATGGGAAATTCATCTCGAACTTGTGCATTTATGGGATTCGAACATGGGATCATGTTTTGATACCAAACATAGGAAAAATAGCTAATCCTTCCTACCTAAGGCTTAAGCTTTCATTACGGGGCGCTTTAACTGTCATACTTAATCCTCCTATAAAGCTCACACCAAGTCACGAGGATGTTACCCCCCATGCACCACACAAGTCATTCTAAATAACCCTTTGAAACAACATAGAAAGGTTACCCACAACAACCAGCCCAAGGATGGTACTTAGCTTGGTTGCATCATTTCATCTCTTTTAAGAGAAATTCATCTCGAATTTGTGCTTTTATGGGATTCGAACCTGCGATCATGTTTTGATACCAAACAAAGGAAAAATAGCAAATCCTTCCTACCTAAAGCTTAAGCTTTCAATACGGGGCGCTTGAACTGTTATACTTAATCCTCGTTTAAAGCTCACACCAAGTCACGAAGATGTTACCCCCCATGCACCACAAAAGTCATTCTAAATGACCCTTGGAAACAACATAGAAAGGTTACCCACAACAACGTGCCCAGGGATGGTACTTACCTTGGTTGCATCATTCCGTCTCTTTTATGGGAAATTCACCTCGAACTTGGCCATTTATGGGATTCGAACATGAGTTCATGTTTTGATACCAAACATAGGAAAAATAGCTAATCCTTCCTACCTGAAGCTTAAGCTTTCATTACGGGGCGCTTGAACTGTCATACTTAATCCTCCTTTAAAGCTCACACCAAGTCACGAGGATGTTACCCCCCATGCACAAGCCAAGTCATTCTAAATGACCCTTGGAAACAACATAGAAAGGTTACCCACAACAACCAGCCCAAGGATAGTACTTAGCTTGGTTGCATCATTCCGTCTCTTTTATGGGAAATTCACCTCGAACTTGTGCTTTTAGGAGACACAATCCAGAATCATGTTTTGATACCAAACATAGGAAAAATAGCTAATCCTTCCTACCTAAAGCTTAAGCTTTCATTACCAGACACTTGAACTGTCATACTTAATCCTCCTTTAAAGCTCACACCAAGTCACGAGGATGTTACCCCCCATGCACCAGCCAAGTCATTCTAAATGACCCTTGAAAACAACAAAGAAAGGTTACTCACAACAACCAGCCCAAGGATGGTACTTAGCTTGGTTGCATCATTCCGTCTCTTTTATTGGAAATTCACCTCGAACTTGTGCTTTTAGGGCACACAATCCAGAGATCATGTTTTGATACCAAATAAACGAAAAATAGCTAATCCTTCCTACCTAAAGCTTAAGCTTTCATTACGAGACACTTGAACTATCACACTTAATCCTCGTTTAAAGCTCACACCAAGTCACGAGGATGTTACCCCCCATTCACCACAAAAGTCATTCTAAATGACCCTTATAAACAACATAGAAAGGTTACCCATAACAAGGTGCCCAGGGATGGTACTTACCTTGGTTGCATCATTCCGTCTCTTTTATGGGAAATTCACCTCGAACTTGTCCATTTATGGGATTGGAACATGAGATCACGTTTTGATACCAAACATAGGAAAAATAGCTAATCCTTCCAACCTGAAGCTTAAGCTTTCATTACGGGGCGCTTGAACTGTCATACTTAATCCTCCTTTAAAGCTCAAACCAAGTCACGAGGATGTTACCCCCCATGCACAAGCCAAGTCATTCTAAATGACCCTTGGAAACAACATAGAAAGGTTACCCACAACAACCAGCCCAAGGATAGTACTTAGCTTGGTTGCATCATTCCGTCGCTTTTATGGGAAATTCACCTCGAACTTGTCCATTTATAGGATTCGAGCATGAGATCATGTTTTGATACCAAATATAGGAAAAATAGCTAATCCTTCCTACCTAAAGCTTAAGCTTTCATTACGAGACACTTGAACTGTCATACTTAATCCTCGTCTAAAGCTCACACCAAGTCACGAGGATGTTACCCCCCATGCACCACAAAAGTCATTCTAAATGACCGTTGGAACCAACATAGAAAAGTTACCCATAACAACGTGCCCAGGGATGGTACTTACCTTGGTTGCATCATTCCGTCTCTTTTAAGAGAAAATCATCTCGAATTTGTGCTTTTATGGGATTCGAACCTGAGATCATGTTTTGATACCAAATAAAGGAAAAATAGCAAATCCTTCCTACCTAAAGCTTAAGCTTTCATTATGAGACGCTTAAACTGTCACACTTAGTCCTCGTCTAAAGCTAACACCAAGTCACGAGGATGTTACCCCTCATGCACCACAACAGTCATTCTAAATGACCCTTGGAAACAACATAGAAAGGTTACCCACAACAACGTGCCCAGTGATGGTACTTACCTTGGTTGCATGATTCCGTCTCTTTTATGAGAAATTCATCTCAAACTTGTGCATTTATGGGATTCGAACATGAGATCATGTTTTGATACCAAACATAGAAAAAATAGCTAATCCTTCCTACCTAAAGCTTAAGCTTTCATTACGGGACGCTTGAACTGTCACACTTAATCACCAAGTCACGAGGATGTTACCCCCCATGCACCACAAAAGTCATTCTAAATGACCCTTGGAAACAACATAGAAAGGTTACCCACAACAACGTGCCCAGGGATGGTACTTACTTTGGTTGCATCATTCCGTCTCTTTTATGGGAAATTCATCTCGAACTTGTGCATTTATGGGATTCGAACATGAGATCATGTTTTGATACCAAACATAGGAAAAATAGCTAATCCTTCCTACCTAAAGCTTAAGCTTTCAATACGGGGAGCTTGAACTGTCATACTTAATCCTCCTTTAAAGCTCACACCAAGTCACGAGGATGTTACCCCCCATGCACCAGCCAAGTCATTCTAAATGACCCTTGGAAACAACATAGAAACGTTACCCACAACAACCAGCCCAAGGATGGTACTTAGCTTGGTTGCATCATTCCGTCTCTTTTATGGGAAATTCACCTCGAACTTGTGCTTTTAGGGGACAAAATCCAGAGATCATGTTTTGATACCAAATAAACGTAAAATAGCAAATCCTTCCTACCTAAAGCTTAAGCTTTCATTACGAGACACTTGAACTGTCACACTTAATCCTCGTCTAAAGCTCACACCAATTCACGAGGATGTTACCCCCCATGCACCACAAAAGTCATTCTAAATGACCCTTGGAAACAACCTAGAAAGGTTACCCACAACAACCAGCCCAAGGATGGTACTTAGCTTGGTTGCATCATTCCGTCTCTTTTATGGGAAATTCACCTCCAACTTGTGCTTTTATGGGATTCGAACATGAGAACATGTTTTGATACCAAACATAGGAAAATTAGCTAATCCTTCCTACCTAAAGCTTAAGCTTTCATTACGGAACGCTTGAACTGTCACACTTAATCCTCGTCTAAAGCTCACACCAACCCCCATGCACCACAAAATTGATTCTAAATGACCCTTGGAAACAACATAGATAGGTTACCTACAACAACGTGCCCAGGGATGGTACTTACCTTGGTTGCATCATTCCGTCTCTTTTATGAGAAATTCATCTCGAACTTGTGCATTTATGGGATTCGAACATGAGATCATGTTTTGATACCAAACATAGAAAAAATAGCTAATCCTTCCTACCTAAAGCTTAAGCTTTCATTACGGGACGCTTGAACTGTCACACTTAATCACCAAGTCACGAGGATGTTACCCCCCATGCACCACAAAAGTCATTCTAAATGACCCTTGGAAACAACATAGAAAGGTTACCCACAACAACGTGCCCAGAGATGGTACTTACCTTGATTGCATCATTCCGTCTCTTTTATGGGAAATTCATCTCGAACTTGTGCATTTATGGGATTCGAACATGAGATCATGTTTTGATACCAAACATAGGAAAAATAGCTAATCCTTCCTACCTAAAGCTTAAGCTTTCATTACGAGACACTTGAACTGTCACACTTAATCCTCCTCTAAAGCTCACACCAAGTCACGAGGATGTTACCCCCCATGCACCAGCCAAGTCATTCTAAATGACCCTTGGAAACAACATAGAAAGGTTACCCACAACAACCAGCCCAAGGATGGTACTTAGCTTGGTTGCATCATTCCGTCTCTTTTATGGGAAATTCACCTCGAACTTGTGCTTTTAGGGGACACAATCCAGAGATCATGTTTTGATACCAAATAAACGAAAAATAGCAAATCCTTCCTACCTAAAGCTTAAGCTTTCATTACGAGACACTTGAACTGTCACACTTAATCCTCGTCTAAAGCTCACACCAAGTTACGAGGATGTTACCCCCCACGCACCACAAAAGTCATTCTAAATGACCCTTGGAAACAACATAGAAAGGTTACCCACAACAACGTGCCCAGGGATGGTACTTACCTTGGTTGCATCATTCCGTCTCTTTTATGAGAAATTCATCTCGAACTTGTGCATTTATGGGATTCGAACATGAGATCATGTTTTGATACCAACCATAGAAAAAATAGCTAATCCTTCCTACCTAAAGCTTAAGCTTTCATTACGGAACGCTTGAACTGTCACACTTAATCCTCGTCAAAAGCTCACACCAAGTCACGAGGATGTTACCCCCCATGCACCACAAAATTGATTCTAAATGACCCTTGGAAACAACATAGAAAGGTTACCCATAACAACGTGCCCAGGGATGGTACTTACCTTGGTTGCATCATTCCGTCTCTTTTATGGGAAATTCATCTCGAACTTGTGCATTTATGGGATTCGAACATGGGATCATGTTTTGATACCAAACATAGGAAAAATAGCTAATCCTTCCTACCTAAACCTTAAGCTTTCATTACGGGACGCTGAAACTGTCACACTTAATCCTCGTCTAAAGCTCACACCAAGTTACGAGGATGTTACCCCCCACGCACCACAAAAGTCATTCTAAATGACCCTTGGAAACAACATAGAAAGGTTACCCACAACAACGTGCCCAGGGATGGTACTTACCTTGGTTGCATCATTCCTTCTCTTTTATGAGAAATTCATCTCGAACTTGTGCATTTATGGGATTCGAACATGAGATCATGTTTTGATACCAACCATAGAAAAAATAGCTAATCCTTCCTACCTAAAGCTTAAGCTTTCATTACGGAACGCTTGAACTGTCACACATAATCCTCGTCTAAAGCTCACACCAAGTCACGAGGATGTTACCCCCCATGCACCACAAAATTGATTCTAAATGACCCTTCGAAACAACATAGAAAGGTTACCCTCAACAACGTGCCCAGGGATGGTACTTACCTTGGTTGCATCATTCCGTCTCTTTTATGGGAAATTCATCTCGAACTTGTGCATTTATGGGATTCGAACATGGGATCATGTTTTGATACCAAACATAGGAAAAATAGCTAATCCTTCCTACCTAAGGCTTAAGCTTTCATTACGGGGCGCTTTAACTGTCATACTTAATCCTCGTTTAAAGCTCACACCAAGTCACGAGGTTGTTACCCCCCATGCACCACACAAGTCATTCTAAATGACCCTTTGAAACAACATAGAAAGGTTACCCACAACAACCAGCCCAAGGATGGTAGTTAGCTTGGTTGCATCATTTCATCTCTTTTAAGAGAAATTCATCTCGAATTTGTGCTTTTATGGGATTCGAACCTAGGATCATGTTTTGATACCAAACAAAGGAAAAATAGCAAATCCTTCCTACCTAAAGCTTAAGCTTTCAATACGGGGCGCTTGAACTGTCATACTTAATCCTCGTTTAAAGCTCACACCAAGTCACGAAGATGTTACCCCCCATGCACCACAAAAGTCATTCTAAATGACCCTTGGAAACAACATAGAAAGGTTACCCACAACAACGTGCCCAGGGATGGTACTTACCTTGGTTGCATCATTCCGTCTCTTTTATGGGAAATTCACCTCGAACTTGGCCATTTATGGGATTCGAACATGAGTTCATGTTTTGATACCAAACATAGGAAAAATAGCTAATCCTTCCTACCTGAAGCTTAAGCTTTCATTACGGGGCGCTTGAACTGTCATACTTAATCCTCCTTTAAAGCTCACACCAAGTCACGAGGATGTTACCCCCCATGCACAAGCCAAGTCATTCTAAATGACCCTTGGAAACAACATAGAAAGGTTACCCACAACAACCAACCCAAGGATAGTACTTAGCTTGGTTGCATCATTCCGTCTCTTTTATGGGAAATTCACCTCGAACTTGTGCTTTTAGGGGACACAATCCAGAGATCATGTTTTGATACCAAATAAACGAAAAATAGCTAATCCTTCCTACCTAAAGCTTAAGCTTTCATTACGAGACACTTGAACTGTCACACTTAATCCTCGTCTAAAGCTCACACTAAGTTATGAGGATGTTACCCCCCATGCACCACAAAAGTCATTCTAAATGACCCTTGGAAACAACATAGAAAGGTTACGCACAACAACGTGCCCAGGGATAGTACTTACCTTGGTTGCATCATTCCGTCTCTTTTATGGGAAATTCACCTCCAACTTGGCCATTTATGGGATTCGAACATGAGATCATGTTTTGATACCAAACATAGGAAAAATAGCTAATCCTTCCTACCTGAAGCTTAAGCTTTCATTACGGGGTGCTTGAACTGTCATACTTAATCCTCCTTTAAAGCTCACACCAAGTCACGAGGATGTTACCCCCCATGCACAAGCCAAGTTATTCTAAATGACCCTTGGAAACAACATAGAAAGGTTACCCACAACAACCAGCCCAAGGATAGTACTTAGCTTGGTTGCATCATTCCGTCACTTTTATGGGAAATTCACCTCGAACTTGTGCTTTTAGGGGACACAATCCAGAGATCATGTTTTGATACCAAACATAGGAAAAATAGCTAATCCTTCCTACCTAAAGCTTAAGCTTTCATTACGGAACGCTTGAACTGTCACACTTAATCCTCGTCTAAAGCTCACACCAAGTCACGAGGATGTTACCTCCCATGCACCACAAAATTGATTCTAAATGACCCTTGGAAACAACATAGAAAGGTTACCCACAACAACGTGCCCAGGGATGGTACTTAGCTTGGTTGCATCATTCCGTCTCTTTTATGGGAAATTCACCACGAACTTGTGCTTTTAGGGGACACAATCTAGAGATCATGTTTTGATACCAAATAAACGAAAAATAGCAAATCCTTCCTACCTAAAGCTTAACCTTTCATTACGAGACACTTGAACTGTCATACTTAATCCTCGTCTAAAGCTCACACCAAGTCACGAGGATGTTACCCCCCATGCACCACAAAAGTCATTCTAAATGACCCTTGGAAACAACATAGAAAGGTTACCCACAACAACCAGCCCAAGGATGGTACTTAGCTTGGTTGCATCATTCCGTCTCTTTTATGGGAAATTCACCTCGAACTTGTTCTTTTAGGGGACACAATCCAGAGATCATGTTTTGATACCAAATAAACGAAAAATAGCAAATCCTTCCTACCTAAAGCTTAAGCTTTCATTACGAGACACTTTAACTGTCACACTTAATCCTCGTCTAAAGCTCACACCAAGTTACGAGGATGTTACCCCCCTTGCACCACAAAAGTCATTCTAAATGACCCTTGGAAACAACATAGAATGGTTACCCACAACAACGTGCCCAGGGATGGTACTTACCTTGGTTGCATCATTCCGTCTCTTTTATGAGAAATTCATCTCGAACTTGTGCATTTATGTGATTCGAACATGAGATCATGTTTTGATACCAACCATAGAAAAAATAGCTAATCCTTCCTACCTAAAGCTTAAGCTTTCATTACGGAACGCTTTAACTGTCACACTTAATCCTCGTCTAAAGCTCACACCAAGTCACGAGCATGTTACCCCCCATGCACCATAAAATTGATTCTAAATGACCCTTGGAAACAACATAGAAAAGTTACCCACAACAACGTGCCCAGGGATGGTACTTACCTTGGTTGCATCATTCCGTCTCTTTTATGGGAAATTCATCTCGAACTTGTGCATTTATGGGATTCGAACATGAGATCATGTTTTGATACCAAACATAGGAAAAATAGCTAATCCTTCCTACCTAAGGCTTAAGCTTTCATTACGGGGCGCTTGAACTGTCATACTTAATCCTCCTTTAAAGCTCACACCAAGTCACGAGGATGTTACCCCCCATGCACCACACAAGTCATTCTAAATGACCCTTTGAAACAACATAGAAAGGTTACCCACAACAACGTGCCCAGGGATGGTACATACCTTGGTTGCATCATTCCGTCTCTTTAATGGGAAATTCACCTTGAACTTGGCCATTTATGGGATTCGAACATGAGATCATGTTTTGATACCAAACATAGGAAAAATAGCTAATCCTTCCTACCTAAAGCTTAAGCTTTCAATACGGGGGCATGAACTGTCATACTTAATCCTCCTTTAAAGCTCACACCAAGTCATGGGAATGTTACCCCCCATGCACCACACAAGTCATTCTAAATGACCCTTTGAAACAATATAGAAATGTTACCCACAACAACCAGCCCAAGGATGGTACTTAGCTTGGTTGCATCATTTCATCTCTTTTAAGAGAAATTCATCTCGAATTTGTGCTTTTATGGGATTCGAACCAAAGATCATGTTTTGATACCAAATAAACGAAAAATAGCAAATCCTTCCTACCTAAAGCTTAAGATTTCATTACGAGACACTTGAACTGTCACACTTAATCCTCGTCTAAAGCTCACACCAAGTTACGAGGATGTTACTCCCTATGCACCACAAAAGTCATTCTAAATGACCCTTGGAAACAAAATAGAAAGGTTACCCTCAAAAACGTGCCCAGGGATGGTACTTACCTTGGTTGCATAATTCCGCCTCTTTTAAGAGAAATTCATCTCGAATTTGTGCTTTTATGGGATTTGAACCTTAGATCATGTTTTGATACCAAATAAACGAAAAATAGCAAATCCTTCCTACCTAAAGCTTAAGCTTTCATTACGGGACGCTTGAACTGTCACACTTAATCCTCGTCTAAAGCTCACACCAAGTCACGAGGATGTTACCCCCCATGCACCACAAAAGTTATTCTAAATGACCCTTGGAAACAACATAGAAAGGTTACCCACAACAACGTGCCCAGGGATGGTACTTACCTTGTTTGCATAATTCCGTCTCTTTTAAGAGAAATTCATCTCGAATTTGTGCTTTTATGGGATTTGAACCTAAGATCATGTTTTGATACCAAATAAACGAAAAATAGCAAATCCTTCCTACCTAAAGCTTAAGTTTTCATTACGGGACGCTTGAACTGTCACACTTAATCCTCGTCTAAAGCTCACACCAAGTCACGAGGATGTTACCCCCCATGCACCACAAAAGTTATTCTAAATGACCCTTGGAAACAACATAGAAAGGTTACCCACAACAACGTGCCCAGGGATGGTACTTACCTTGTTTGCATAATTCCGTCTCTTTTAAGAGAAATTCATCTCGAATTTGTGCTTTTATGGGATTTGAACCTAAGATCATGTTTTGATACCAAATAAACGAAAAATAGCAAATCCTTCCTACCTAAAGCTTAAGTTTTCATTACGGGACGCTTGAACTGTCACACTTAATCCTCGTCTAAAGCTCACACTAAGTCACGAGGATGTTACCCCCCATGCACCACAAAATTGATTCTAAATGACCCTTCGAAACAACATAGAAAGGTTACCCTCAACAACGTGCCCAGGGATGGTACTTACCTTGGTTGCATCATTCCGTCTCTTTTATGGGAAATTCATCTCGAACTTGTGCATTTATGGGATTCGAACATGGGATCATGTTTTGATACCAAACATAGGAAAAATAGCTAATCCTTCCTACCTAAGGCTTAAGCTTTCATTACGGGGCGCTTTAACTGTCATACTTAATCCTCCTTTAAAGCTCACACCAAGTCACGAGGTTGTTACCCCCCATGCACCACACAAGTCATTCTAAATGACCCTTTGAAACAACATAGAAAGGTTACCCACAACAACCAGCCCAAGGATGGTAGTTAGCTTGGTTGCATCATTTCATCTCTTTTAAGAGAAATTCATCTCGAATTTGTGCTTTTATGGGATTCGAACCTAGGATCATGTTTTGATACCAAACAAAGGAAAAATAGCAAATCCTTCCTACCTAAAGCTTAAGCTTTCAATACGGGGCGCTTGAACTGTCATACTTAATCCTCGTTTAAAGCTCACACCAAGTCACGAAGATGTTACCCCCCATGCACCACAAAAGTCATTCTAAATGACCCTTGGAAACAACATAGAAAGGTTACCCACAACAACGTGCCCAGGGATGGTACTTACCTTGGTTGCATCATTCCGTCTCTTTTATGGGAAATTCACCTCGAACTTGGCCATTTATGGGATTCGAACATGAGTTCATGTTTTGATACCAAACATAGGAAAAATAGCTAATCCTTCCTACCTGAAGCTTAAGCTTTCATTACGGGGCGCTTGAACTGTCATACTTAATCCTCCTTTAAAGCTCACACCAAGTCACGAGGATGTTACCCCCCATGCACAAGCCAAGTCATTCTAAATGACCCTTGGAAACAACATAGAAAGGTTACCCACAACAACCAACCCAAGGATAGTACTTAGCTTGGTTGCATCATTCCGTCTCTTTTATGGGAAATTCACCTCGAACTTGTGCTTTTAGGGGACACAATCCAGAGATCATGTTTTGATACCAAATAAACGAAAAATAGCTAATCCTTCCTACCTAAAGCTTAAGCTTTCATTACGAGACACTTGAACTGTCACACTTAATCCTCGTCTAAAGCTCACACTAAGTTATGAGGATGTTACCCCCCATGCACCACAAAAGTCATTCTAAATGACCCTTGGAAACAACATAGAAAGGTTACGCACAACAACGTGCCCAGGGATAGTACTTACCTTGGTTGCATCATTCCGTCTCTTTTATGGGAAATTCACCTCCAACTTGGCCATTTATGGGATTCGAACATGAGATCATGTTTTGATACCAAACATAGGAAAAATAGCTAATCCTTCCTACCTGAAGCTTAAGCTTTCATTACGGGGTGCTTGAACTGTCATACTTAATCCTCCTTTAAAGCTCACACCAAGTCACGAGGATGTTACCCCCCATGCACAAGCCAAGTTATTCTAAATGACCCTTGGAAACAACATAGAAAGGTTACCCACAACAACCAGCCCAAGGATAGTACTTAGCTTGGTTGCATCATTCCGTCACTTTTATGGGAAATTCACCTCGAACTTGTGCTTTTAGGGGACACAATCCAGAGATCATGTTTTGATACCAAACATAGGAAAAATAGCTAATCCTTCCTACCTAAAGCTTAAGCTTTCATTACGGAACGCTTGAACTGTCACACTTAATCCTCGTCTAAAGCTCACACCAAGTCACGAGGATGTTACCTCCCATGCACCACAAAATTGATTCTAAATGACCCTTGGAAACAACATAGAAAGGTTACCCACAACAACGTGCCCAGGGATGGTACTTAGCTTGGTTGCATCATTCCGTCTCTTTTATGGGAAATTCACCACGAACTTGTGCTTTTAGGGGACACAATCTAGAGATCATGTTTTGATACCAAATAAACGAAAAATAGCAAATCCTTCCTACCTAAAGCTTAACCTTTCATTACGAGACACTTGAACTGTCATACTTAATCCTCGTCTAAAGCTCACACCAAGTCACGAGGATGTTACCCCCCATGCACCACAAAAGTCATTCTAAATGACCCTTGGAAACAACATAGAAAGGTTACCCACAACAACCAGCCCAAGGATGGTACTTAGCTTGGTTGCATCATTCCGTCTCTTTTATGGGAAATTCACCTCGAACTTGTTCTTTTAGGGGACACAATCCAGAGATCATGTTTTGATACCAAATAAACGAAAAATAGCAAATCCTTCCTACCTAAAGCTTAAGCTTTCATTACGAGACACTTTAACTGTCACACTTAATCCTCGTCTAAAGCTCACACCAAGTTACGAGGATGTTACCCCCCTTGCACCACAAAAGTCATTCTAAATGACCCTTGGAAACAACATAGAATGGTTACCCACAACAACGTGCCCAGGGATGGTACTTACCTTGGTTGCATCATTCCGTCTCTTTTATGAGAAATTCATCTCGAACTTGTGCATTTATGTGATTCGAACATGAGATCATGTTTTGATACCAACCATAGAAAAAATAGCTAATCCTTCCTACCTAAAGCTTAAGCTTTCATTACGGAACGCTTTAACTGTCACACTTAATCCTCGTCTAAAGCTCACACCAAGTCACGAGCATGTTACCCCCCATGCACCATAAAATTGATTCTAAATGACCCTTGGAAACAACATAGAAAAGTTACCCACAACAACGTGCCCAGGGATGGTACTTACCTTGGTTGCATCATTCCGTCTCTTTTATGGGAAATTCATCTCGAACTTGTGCATTTATGGGATTCGAACATGAGATCATGTTTTGATACCAAACATAGGAAAAATAGCTAATCCTTCCTACCTAAGGCTTAAGCTTTCATTACGGGGCGCTTGAACTGTCATACTTAATCCTCCTTTAAAGCTCACACCAAGTCACGAGGATGTTACCCCCCATGCACCACACAAGTCATTCTAAATGACCCTTTGAAACAACATAGAAAGGTTACCCACAACAACGTGCCCAGGGATGGTACATACCTTGGTTGCATCATTCCGTCTCTTTAATGGGAAATTCACCTTGAACTTGGCCATTTATGGGATTCGAACATGAGATCATGTTTTGATACCAAACATAGGAAAAATAGCTAATCCTTCCTACCTAAAGCTTAAGCTTTCAATACGGGGGCATGAACTGTCATACTTAATCCTCCTTTAAAGCTCACACCAAGTCATGGGAATGTTACCCCCCATGCACCACACAAGTCATTCTAAATGACCCTTTGAAACAATATAGAAATGTTACCCACAACAACCAGCCCAAGGATGGTACTTAGCTTGGTTGCATCATTTCATCTCTTTTAAGAGAAATTCATCTCGAATTTGTGCTTTTATGGGATTCGAACCAAAGATCATGTTTTGATACCAAATAAACGAAAAATAGCAAATCCTTCCTACCTAAAGCTTAAGATTTCATTACGAGACACTTGAACTGTCACACTTAATCCTCGTCTAAAGCTCACACCAAGTTACGAGGATGTTACTCCCTATGCACCACAAAAGTCATTCTAAATGACCCTTGGAAACAAAATAGAAAGGTTACCCTCAAAAACGTGCCCAGGGATGGTACTTACCTTGGTTGCATAATTCCGCCTCTTTTAAGAGAAATTCATCTCGAATTTGTGCTTTTATGGGATTTGAACCTTAGATCATGTTTTGATACCAAATAAACGAAAAATAGCAAATCCTTCCTACCTAAAGCTTAAGCTTTCATTACGGGACGCTTGAACTGTCACACTTAATCCTCGTCTAAAGCTCACACCAAGTCACGAGGATGTTACCCCCCATGCACCACAAAAGTTATTCTAAATGACCCTTGGAAACAACATAGAAAGGTTACCCACAACAACGTGCCCAGGGATGGTACTTACCTTGTTTGCATAATTCCGTCTCTTTTAAGAGAAATTCATCTCGAATTTGTGCTTTTATGGGATTTGAACCTAAGATCATGTTTTGATACCAAATAAACGAAAAATAGCAAATCCTTCCTACCTAAAGCTTAAGTTTTCATTACGGGACGCTTGAACTGTCACACTTAATCCTCGTCTAAAGCTCACACCAAGTCACGAGGATGTTACCCCCCATGCACCACAAAAGTTATTCTAAATGACCCTTGGAAACAACATAGAAAGGTTACCCACAACAACGTGCCCAGGGATGGTACTTACCTTGTTTGCATAATTCCGTCTCTTTTAAGAGAAATTCATCTCGAATTTGTGCTTTTATGGGATTTGAACCTAAGATCATGTTTTGATACCAAATAAACGAAAAATAGCAAATCCTTCCTACCTAAAGCTTAAGTTTTCATTACGGGACGCTTGAACTGTCACACTTAATCCTCGTCTAAAGCTCACACTAAGTCACGAGGATGTTACCCCCCATGCACCACAAAATTGATTCTAAATGACCCTTCGAAACAACATAGAAAGGTTACCCTCAACAACGTGCCCAGGGATGGTACTTACCTTGGTTGCATCATTCCGTCTCTTTTATGGGAAATTCATCTCGAACTTGTGCATTTATGGGATTCGAACATGGGATCATGTTTTGATACCAAACATAGGAAAAATAGCTAATCCTTCCTACCTAAGGCTTAAGCTTTCATTACGGGGCGCTTTAACTGTCATACTTAATCCTCCTTTAAAGCTCACACCAAGTCACGAGGTTGTTACCCCCCATGCACCACACAAGTCATTCTAAATGACCCTTTGAAACAACATAGAAAGGTTACCCACAACAACCAGCCCAAGGATGGTAGTTAGCTTGGTTGCATCATTTCATCTCTTTTAAGAGAAATTCATCTCGAATTTGTGCTTTTATGGGATTCGAACCTAGGATCATGTTTTGATACCAAACAAAGGAAAAATAGCAAATCCTTCCTACCTAAAGCTTAAGCTTTCAATACGGGGCGCTTGAACTGTCATACTTAATCCTCGTTTAAAGCTCACACCAAGTCACGAAGATGTTACCCCCCATGCACCACAAAAGTCATTCTAAATGACCCTTGGAAACAACATAGAAAGGTTACCCACAACAACGTGCCCAGGGATGGTACTTACCTTGGTTGCATCATTCCGTCTCTTTTATGGGAAATTCACCTCGAACTTGGCCATTTATGGGATTCGAACATGAGTTCATGTTTTGATACCAAACATAGGAAAAATAGCTAATCCTTCCTACCTGAAGCTTAAGCTTTCATTACGGGGCGCTTGAACTGTCATACTTAATCCTCCTTTAAAGCTCACACCAAGTCACGAGGATGTTACCCCCCATGCACAAGCCAAGTCATTCTAAATGACCCTTGGAAACAACATAGAAAGGTTACCCACAACAACCAACCCAAGGATAGTACTTAGCTTGGTTGCATCATTCCGTCTCTTTTATGGGAAATTCACCTCGAACTTGTGCTTTTAGGGGACACAATCCAGAGATCATGTTTTGATACCAAATAAACGAAAAATAGCTAATCCTTCCTACCTAAAGCTTAAGCTTTCATTACGAGACACTTGAACTGTCACACTTAATCCTCGTCTAAAGCTCACACTAAGTTATGAGGATGTTACCCCCCATGCACCACAAAAGTCATTCTAAATGACCCTTGGAAACAACATAGAAAGGTTACGCACAACAACGTGCCCAGGGATAGTACTTACCTTGGTTGCATCATTCCGTCTCTTTTATGGGAAATTCACCTCGAACTTAGCCATTTATGGGATTCGAACATGAGATCATGTTTTGATACCAAACATAGGAAAAATAGCTAATCCTTCCTACCTGAAGCTTAAGCTTTCATTACGGGGTGCTTGAACTGTCATACTTAATCCTCCTTTAAAGCTCACACCAAGTCACGAGGATGTTACCCCCCATGCACAAGCCAAGTTATTCTAAATGACCCTTGGAAACAACATAGAAAGGTTACCCACAACAACCAGCCCAAGGATAGTACTTAGCTTGGTTGCATCATTCCGTCTCTTTTATGGGAAATTCACCTCGAACTTGTGCTTTTAGGGGACACAATCCAGAGATCATGTTTTGATACCAAACATAGGAAAAATAGCTAATCCTTCCTACCTAAAGCTTAAGCTTTCATTACGGAACGCTTGAACTGTCACACTTAATCCTCGTCTAAAGCTCACACCAAGTCACGAGGATGTTACCTCCCATGCACCACAAAATTGATTCTAAATGACCCTTGGAAACAACATAGAAAGGTTACCCACAACAACGTGCCCAGGGATGGTACTTATCTTGGTTGCATCATTCCGTCTCTTTTATGGGAAATTCATCTCGAACCTGTGCATTTATGGGATTCGAACATGAGATCATGTTTTGATACCAAACATAGGAAAAATAGCTAATCCTTCCTACCTAAGGCTTAAGCTTTCATTACGGAACGCTTGAACTGTCACACTTAATCCTCGTCTAAAGCTCACACCAAGTCACGAGGATGTTACCCCACAATGCACCACAAAAGTCATTCTAAATGACCCTTGGAAACAACATAGAAAGGTTACCCACAACAACGTGCCCAGGGATGGTACTTACCTTGGTTGCATCATTCCGTCTCTTTTATGGGAAATTCACCTCGAACTTGTCCATTTATGGGATTGGAACATGAGATCACGTTTTGATACCAAACATAGGAAAAATAGCTAATCCTTCCAACCTGAAGCTTAAGCTTTCATTACGGGGCGCTTGAACTGTCATACTTAATCCTCCTTTAAAGCTCAAACCAAGTCACGAGGATGTTACCCCCCATGCACAAGCCAAGTCATTCTAAATGACCCTTGGAAACAACATAGAAAGGTTACCCACAACAACCAGCCCAAGGATAGTACTTAGCTTGGTTGCATCATTCCGTCTCTTTTATGGGAAATTCACCTCGAACTTGTGCTTTTAGGGGACACAATCCAGAGATCATGTTTTGATACCAAACATAGGAAAAATAGCTAATCCTTCCTACCTAAAGCTTAAGCTTTCATTACGGAACGCTTGAACTGTCACACTTAATCCTCGTCTAAAGCTCACACCAAGTCACGAGGATGTTACCTCCCATGCACCACAAAATTGATTCTAAATGACCCTTGGAAACAACATAGAAAGGTTACCCACAACAACGTGCCCAGGGATGGTACTTATCTTGGTTGCATCATTCCGTCTCTTTTATGGGAAATTCATCTCGAACCTGTGCATTTATGGGATTCGAACATGAGATCATGTTTTGATACCAAACATAGGAAAAATAGCTAATCCTTCCTACCTAAGGCTTAAGCTTTCATTACGGGGCGCTTGAACTGTCATACTTAATCCTCCTTTAAAGCTTACACCAAGTCACGAGGATGTTACCCCCCATACACCACACAAGTCATTCTAAATGACCCTTTGAAACAACATAGAAAGGTTACCCACAACAACCAGCCCAAGGATGGTACTTAGCTTGGTTGCATCATTTCATCTCTTTTAAGAGAAATTCATCTCGAATTTGTGCTTTTATGGGATTCGAACCTGAGATCATGTTTTGATACCAAATAAAGGAAAAATAGCAAATGCTTCCTACCTAAAGCTTAAGCTTTCAATACGGGGCGCTTGAACTGTCATACTTAATCCTCGTCTAAAGCTCACACCAAGTCACGAGGATGTTACCCCCCATGCACCACAAAAGTCATTCTAAATGACCGTTGGAACCAACATAGAAAGGTAACCCATAACAACGTGCCCAGGGATGGTACTTACCTTGGTTGCATCATTCCGTCTCTTTTAAGAGAAATTTATCTCGAATTTGTGCTTTTATGGGATTCGAACCTGAGATCATGTGTTGATACCAAATAAAGGAAAAATAGCAAATCCTTCCTACCTAAAGCTTAAGCTTTCATTACGGGACGCTTGAACTGTAACACTTAATCACCAAGTCACGAGGATGTTACCCCACAATGCACCACAAAAGTCATTCTAAATGACCCTTGGAAACAACATAGAAAGGTTACCCACAACAACGTGCCCAGGGATGGTACTTACCTTGGTTGCATCATTCCGTCTCTTTTATGGGAAATTCATCTCGAACTTGTGCATTTATGGGTTTCGAACATGAGATCATGTTTTGATACCAAACATAGGAAAAATAGCTAATCCTTCCTACCTAAAGCTTAAGCTTTCAATACGGGGTGCTTGAACTGTCATACTTAATCCTCCTTTAAAGCTCACACCAAGTCACGAGGCTGTTACCCCCCATGCACCAGCCAAGTCATTCTAAATGACCCTTGGAAACAACATAGAAAGGTTACCCACAACAACCAGCCCAAGGATGGTACTTAGCTTGGTTGCATCATTCCGTCTCTTTTATGGGAAATTCACCACGAACTTGTGCTTTTAGGGGACACAATCTAGAGATCATGTTTTGATACCAAATAAACGAAAAATAGCAAATCCTTCCTACCTAAAGCTTAACCTTTCATTACGAGACACTTGAACTGTCATACTTAATCCTCCTTTAAAGCTCACACCAAGTCACGAGGATGTTACCCCCCATGCACCACAAAAGTCATTCTAAATGACCCTTGGAAACAACATAGAAAGGTTACCCACAACAACCAGCCCAAGGATGGTACTTAGCTTGGTTGCATCATTCCGTCTCTTTTATGGGAAATTCACCTCGAACTTGTTCTTTTAGGGGACACAATCCAGAGATCATGTTTTGATACCAAATAAACGAAAAATAGCAAATCCTTCCTACCTAAAGCTTAAGCTTTCATTACGAGACACTTTAACTGTCACACTTAATCCTCGTCTAAAGCTCACACCAAGTTACGAGGATGTTACCCCCCTTGCACCACAAAAGTCATTCTAAATGACCCTTGGAAACAACATAGAATGGTTACCCACAACAACGTGCCCAGGGATGGTACTTACCTTGGTTGCATCATTCCGTCTCTTTTATGAGAAATTCATCTCGAACTTGTGCATTTATGTGATTCGAACATGAGATCATGTTTTGATACCAAACATAGGAAAAATAGCTAATCCTTCCTACCTAAGGCTTAAGCTTTCATTACGGGGCGCTTGAACTGTCATACTTAATCCTCCTTTAAAGCTCACACCAAGTCACGAGGATGTTACCCCCCATGCACCACACAAGTCATTCTAAATGACCCTTTGAAACAACATAGAAAGGTTACCCACAACAACGTGCCCAGGGATGGTACATACCTTGGTTGCATCATTCCGTCTCTTTAATGGGAAATTCACCTTGAACTTGGCCATTTATGGGATTCGAACATGAGATCATGTTTTGATACCAAACATAGGAAAAATAGCTAATCCTTCCTACCTAAAGCTTAAGCTTTCAATACGGGGGCATGAACTGTCATACTTAATCCTCCTTTAAAGCTCACACCAAGTCATGGGAATGTTACCCCCCATGCACCACACAAGTCATTCTAAATGACCCTTTGAAACAATATAGAAATGTTACCCACAACAACCAGCCCAAGGATGGTACTTAGCTTGGTTGCATCATTTCATCTCTTTTAAGAGAAATTCATCTCGAATTTGTGCTTTTATGGGATTCGAACCAAAGATCATGTTTTGATACCAAATAAACGAAAAATAGCAAATCCTTCCTACCTAAAGCTTAAGATTTCATTACGAGACACTTGAACTGTCACACTTAATCCTCGTCTAAAGCTCACACCAAGTTACGAGGATGTTACTCCCAATGCACCACAAAAGTCATTCTAAATGACCCTTGGAAACAAAATAGAAAGGTTACCCTCAAAAACGTGCCCAGGGATGGTACTTACCTTGGTTGCATAATTCCGTCTCTTTTAAGAGAAATTCATCTCGAATTTGTGCTTTTATGGGATTTGAACCTTAGATCATGTTTTGATACCAAATAAACGAAAAATAGCAAATCCTTCCTACCTAAAGCTTAAGCTTTCATTACGGGACGCTTGAACTGTCACACTTAATCCTCGTCTAAAGCTCACACCAAGTCACGAGGATGTTACCCCCCATGCACCACAAAAGTTATTCTAAATGACCCTTGGAAACAACATAGAAAGGTTACCCACAACAACGTGCCCAGGGATGGTACTTACCTTGTTTGCATAATTCCGTCTCTTTTAAGAGAAATTCATCTCGAATTTGTGCTTTTATGGGATTTGAACCTAAGATCATGTTTTGATACCAAATAAACGAAAAATAGCAAATCCTTCCTACCTAAAGCTTAAGTTTTCATTACGGGACGCTTGAACTGTCACACTTAATCCTCGTCTAAAGCTCACACCAAGTCACGAGGATGTTACCCCCCATGCACCACAAAAGTCATTCTAAATGACCCTTGGAAACAACATAGAAAGGTTACCCACAACAACGTGCCCAGGGATGGTACTTACCTTGGTTGCATCATTCCATCTCTTTTATGGGAAATTCATCTCGAACTTGTGCATTTATGGGATTCGAACATGAGATCATGTTTTGATACCAAACATAGGAAAAATAGCTAATCCTTCCTACCTAAAGCTTAAGCTTTCAATACGGGGCGCTTGAACTGTCATACTTAATCCTTCTTTAAAGCTCACACCAAGTCACGAGGATGTTACCCCCCATGCACCAGCCAAGTCATTCTAAATGACCCTTTGAAACAACATAGAAAGGTTACCCACAACAACAAGCTTAAGGATGGTACTTAGCTTGGTTGCATCATTTCATCTCTTTTAAGAGAAATTCATCTCGAATTTGTGCTTTTATGGGATTCGAACCAAAGATCATGTTTTGATACCAAATAAACGAAAAATAGCAAATCCTTCCTACTTAAAGCTTAAGATTTCATTACGAGACAATTGAACTGTCACACTTAATCCTCGTCTAAAGCTCACACCAAGTCACGAGGATGTTACCCCCCATGCACCACAAAAGTTATTCTAAATGACCCTTGGAAACAACATAGAAAGGTTACCCACAACAACGTGCCCAGGGATGGTACTTACCTTGTTTGCATAATTCCGTCTCTTTTAAGAGAAATTCATCTCGAATTTGTGCTTTTATGGGATTTGAACCTAAGATCATGTTTTGATACCAAATAAACGAAAAATAGCAAATCCTTCCTACCTAAAGCTTAAGCTTTCATTACGGGACGCTTGACCTGTCACACTTAATCCTCGTCTAAAGCTCACACCAAGTCACGAGGATGTTACCCCCCATGCACCACAAAAGTCATTCTAAATAACCCTTGGAAACAACATAGAAAGCTTACCCACAACAACGTGCCCAGAGATGATACTTACCTTGGTTGCATCATTCCGTCTCTTTTATGGGAAATTCACTTTTAACTTGTGCTTTTAGGGGAGACATACCAGAGATCATGTTTTGATACCAAACATAGGAAAAATAGCTAATCCTTCCTACCTAATGCTTAAACTTTCAATATGAGACGCTTCAACTGTCACACTTAATCCTCATTTAAAGCTCACACCAAGTCACGAGGATGTTACCCCCCATGCACCACAAAAGTCATTCTAAATGACCCTTGCAAAACAACATAGAAAGGTTACCCACAACAACGTATCCAGGGATGGTACTTACCTTGGTTGCATCATTCCGTCTCTTTTATGGGAAATTCATCTCGAACTTGTGCATTTATGGGATTCGAACATGAGATCATGTTTTGATACCAAACATAGGAAAAATAGCTAATCCTTCCTACCTAAGGCTTAAGCTTTCATTACGGGGCGCTGGAACTGTCATACTTAATCCTCCTTTAAAGCTCACACCAAGTCACGAGGATGTTACCCCCAATGCACCACACAAGTCATTCTAAATGACCCTTTGAAACAACATAGAAAGGTTACCCACAACAACGTGCCCAGGGATGGTACATACCTTGGTTGCATCATTCCGTCTCTTTAATGGGAAATTCACCTTGAACTTGGCCATTTATGGGATTCGAACATGAGATCATGTTTTGATACCAAACATAGGAAAAATAGCTAATCCTTCCTACCTAAAGCTTAAGCTTTCAATACGGGGGCATTAACTGTCATACTTAATCCTCCTTTAAAGCTCACACCAAGTCATGGGGATGTTACCCCCCATGCACCACACAAGTCATTCTAAATGACCCTTTGAAACAATATAGAAAGGTTACCCACAACAACCAGCCCAAGGATGGTACTTAGCTTGGTTGCATCATTTCATCTCTTTTAAGAGAAATTCATCTCGAATTTGTGCTTTTATGGGATTCGAACCAAAGATCATGTTTTGATACCAAATAAACGAAAAATAGCTAATCCTTCCTACCTAAAGCTTAAGATTTCATTACGAGACACTTGAACTGTCACACTTAATCCTCGTCTAAAGCTCACACCAAGTTACGAGGATGTTACCCCCTATGCACCACAAAAGTCATTCTAAATGACCCTTGGAAACAACATAGAAAGGTTACCCACAAAAACGTGCCCAGGGATGGTACTTACCTTGGTTGCATAATTCCGTCTCTTTTAAGAGAAATTCATCTCGAATTTGTGCTTTTATGGGATTTGAACCTGAGATCATGTTTTGATACCAAATAAACGAAAAATAGCAAATCCTTCCTACCTAAAGCTTAAGCTTTCATTACGGGACGCTTGAACTGTCACACTTAATCCTCGTCTAAAGCTCACACCAAGTCACGAGGATGTTACCCCCCATGCACCACAAAAGTTATTCTAAATGACCCTTGGAAACAACATAGAAAGGTTACCCACAACAACGTGCCCAGGGATGGTACTTACCTTGTTTGCATAATTCCGTCTCTTTTAAGAGAAATTCATCTAGAATTTGTGCTTTTATTGGATTTGAACCTAAGATCATGTTTTGATACCAAATAAACGAAAAATAGCAAATCCTTCCTACCTAAAGCTTAAGCTTTCATTACGGGACGCTTGAACTGTCACACTTAATCCTCGTCTAAAGCTCACACCAAGTCACGAGGATGTTCCCCCCATGCACCACAAAAGTCATTCTAAATGACCCTTGGAAACAACATAGAAAGGTTACCCACAACAACGTGCCCAGGGATGGTACTTACCTTGGTTGCATCATTCCATCTCTTTTATGGGAAATTCATCTCGAACTTGTGCATTTATGGGATTCGAACATGAGATCATGTTTTGATACCAAACATAGGAAAAATAGCTAATCCTTCCTACCTAAAGCTTAAGCTTTCAATATGGGGCGCTTGAACTGTCATACTTAATCCTCCTTTAAAGCTCACACCAAGTCACGAGGATGTTACCCCCCATGCACCAGCCAAGTCATTCTAAATGACCCTTTGAAACAACATAGAAAGGTTACCCACAACAACAAGCTTAAGGATGGTACTTAGCTTGGTTGCATCATTTCATCTCTTTTAAGAGAAATTCATCTCGAATTTGTGCTTTTATGGGATTCGAACCAAAGATCATGTTTTGATACCAAATAAACGAAAAATAGCAAATCCTTCCTACTTAAAGCTTAAGATTTCATTACGAGACAATTGAACTGTCACACTTATTCCTCGTCTAAAGCTCACACCAAGTCACGAGGATGTTACCCCCCATGCACCACAAAAGTTATTCTAAATGACCCTTGGAAACAACATAGAAAGGTTACCCACAACAACGTGCCCAGGGATGGTACTTACCTTGTTTGCATAATTCCGTCTCTTTTAAGAGAAATTCATCTCGAATTTGTGCTTTTATGGGATTTGAACCTAAGATCATGTTTTGATACCAAATAAACGAAAAATAGCAAATCCTTCCTACCTAAAGCTTAAGCTTTCATTACGGGACGCTTGAACTGTCACACTTAATCCTCGTCTAAAGCTCACACCAAGTCACGAGGATGTTACCCCCCATGCACCACAAAAGTCATTCTAAATGACCCTTGGAAACAACATAGAAAGCTTACCCACAACAACGTGCCCAGAGATGATACTTACCTTGGTTGCATCATTCCGTCTCTTTTATGGGAAATTCACTTTGAACTTGTGCTTTTAGGGGAGACATACCAGACATCATGTTTTGATACCAAACATAGGAAAAATAGCTAATCCTTCCTACCTAAAGCTTAAGATTTCATTACGAGACACTTGAACTGTCACTTTTAATCCTCGTCTAAAGCTCACACCAAGTTACGAGGATGTTACCCCCTATGCACCACAAAAGTCATTCTAAATGACCCTTGGAAACAACATAGAAAGGTTACCCACAAAAACGTGCCCAGGGATGGTACTTACCTTGGTTGCATAATTCCGTCTCTTTTAAGAGAAATTCATCTCGAATTTGTGCTTTTATGGGATTTGAACCTGAGATCATGTTTTGTTACCAAATAAACGAAAAATAGCAAATCCTTCCTACCTAAAGCTTAAGCTTTCATTACGGGACGCTTGAACTGTCACACTTAATCCTCGTCTAAAGCTCACACCAAGTCACGAGGATGTTACCCCCCATGCACCACAAAAGTCATTCTAAATGACCCTTGGAAACAACAAAGAAAGCTTACCCACAACAACGTGCCCAGAGATGATACTTACCTTGGTTGCATCATTCCGTCTCTTTTATGGGAAATTCACTTTGAACTTGTGCTTTTAGGGGAGACATACCAGAGATCATGTTTTGATACCAAACATAGGAAAAATAGCTAATCCTTCCTACCTAATGCTTAAGCTTTCAATATGAGACGCTTCAACTGTCACACTTAATCCTCATTTAAAGCTCACACCAAGTCACGAGGATGTTACCCCCCATGCACCACAAAAGTCATTCTAAATGACCCTTGCAAAACAACATAGAAAGGTTACCCACAACAACGTGACCAGGGATGGTACTTACCTTGGTTGCATCATTCCGTCTCTTTTATGGGAAATTCATCTCGAACTTGTGCATTTATGGGATTCGAACATGAGATCATGTTTTGATACCAAACATAGAAAAAATAGCTAATCCTTCCTACCTAAAGCTTAAGCTTTCAATACGGGGGCATGAACTGTCATACTTAATCCTCCTTTAAAGCTCACACCAAGTCATGGGGATGTTACCCCCCATGCACCACACAAGTCATTCTAAATGACCCTTTGAAACAACATAGAAAGGTTACCCACAACAACCAGCCCAAGGATGGTACTTAGCTTGGTTGCATCATTTCATCTCTTTTAAGAGAAATTCATCTCGAATTTCTGCTTTTATGGGATTCGAACCAAAGATCATGTTTTGATACCAAATAAACGAAAAATAGCAAATCCTTCCTACTTAAAGCTTAAGATTTCATTACGAGACAATTGAACTGTCACACTTAATCGTCGTCTAAAGCTCACACCAAGTCACGAGGATGTTACCCCCCATGCACCACAAAAGTTATTCTAAATGACCCTTGGAAACAACATAGAAAGGTTACCCACAACAACGTGCCCAGGGATGGTACTTACCTTGTTTGCATAATTCCGTCTCTTTTAAGAGAAATTCATCTCGAATTTGTGCTTTTATGGGATTTGAACCTAAGATCATGTTTTGATACCAAATAAACGAAAAATAGCCAATCCTTCCTACCTAAAGCTTAAGCTTTCATTACGGGACGCTTGAACTGTCACACTTAATCCTCGTCTAAAGCTCACACCAAGTCACGAGGATGTTACCCCCCATGCACCACAAAAGTCATTCTAAATGACCCTTGGAAACAACATAGAAAGCTTACCCACAACAACGTGCCCAGAGATGATACTTACCTTGGTTGCATCATTCCGTCTCTTTTATGGGAAATTCACTTTGAACTTGTGCTTTTAGGGGAGACATACCAGAGATCATGTTTTGATACCAAACATAGGAAAAATAGCTAATCCTTCCTACCTAAAGCTTAAGATTTCATTACGAGACACTTGAACTGTCACACTTAATCCTCGTCTAAAGCTCACACCAAGTTACGAGGATGTTACCTCCTATGCACCACAAAAGTCATTCTAAATGACCCTTGGAAACAACATAGAAAGGTTACCCACAAAAACGTGCCCAGGGATGGTACTTACCTTGGTTGCATCATTCCGTCTCTTTTATGGGAAATTCATCTCGAACTTGTGCATTTATGGGATTCGAACATGAGATCATGTTTTGATACCAAACATAGAAAAAATAGCTAATCCTTCCTACCTAAAGCTTAAGCTTTCATTACGGGACGCTTGAACTGTCACACTTAATCCTCGTCTAAAGCTCACACCAAGTCACGAGGATGTTACCCCCCATGCACCACAAAAGTCATTCTAAATGACCCTTGGAAACAACATAGAAAGGTTACCCACAACAACGTGCCCAGGGATGGTACTTACCTTGGTTGCATCATTCCGTCTCTTTTATGAGAAATTCATCTCGAACTTGTGCATTTATGGGATTCGAACATGAGATCATGTTTTGATACCAAACATAGAAAAAATAGCTAATCCTTCCTACCTAAAGCTTAAGCTTTCATTACGGGACGCTTGAACTGTCACACTTAATCCTCGTCTAAAGCTCACACCAAGTCACGAGGATGTTACCCCCCATGCACCACAAAAGTTATTCTAAATGACCCTTGGAAACAACATAGAAAGGTTACCCACAACAACGTGCCCAGGGATGGTACTTACCTTGTTTGCATAATTCCGTCTCTTTTAAGAGAAATTCATCTCGAATTTGTGCTTTTATTGGATTTGAACCTAAGATCATGTTTTGATACCAAATAAACGAAAAATAGCAAATCCTTCCTACCTAAAGCTTAAGCTTTCATTACGGGACGCTTGAACTGTCACACTTAATCCTCGTCTAAAGCTCACACCAAGTCACGAGGATGTTACCCCCCATGCACCACAAAAGTCATTCTAAATGACCCTTGGAAACAACATAGAAAGGTTACCCACAACAACGTTCCCAGGGATGGTACTTACCTTGGTTGCATCATTCCATCTCTTTTATGGGAAATTCATCTCGAACTTGTGCATTTATGGGATTCGAACATGAGATCATGTTTTGATACCAAACATAGGAAAAATAGCTAATCCTTCCTACCTAAAGCTTAAGCTTTCATTACGGGACGCTTGAACTGTCACACTTAATCCTCGTCTAAAGCTCACACCAAGTCACGAGGATGTTACCCCCCATGCACCACAAAAGTCATTCTAAATGACCCTTGGAAACAACATAGAAAGGTTACCCACAACAACGTGCCCAGGGATGGTACTTACCTTGGTTGCATCATTCCGTCTCTTTTATGAGAAATTCATCTCGAATTTGTGCTTTTATGGGATTCGAACCAAAGATCATGTTTTGATACCAAATAAACGAAAAATAGCAAATCCTTCCTACTTAAAGCTTAAGATTTCATTACGAGACAATTGAACTGTCACACTTAATCCTCGTCTAAAGCTCACACCAAGTCACGAGGATGTTACCCCCCATGCACCACAAAAGTTATTCTAAATGACCCTTGGAAACAACATAGAAAGGTTACCCACAACAACGTGCCCAGGGATGGTACTTACCTTGTTTGCATAATTCCGTCTCTTTTAAGAGAAATTCATCTCGAATTTGTGCTTTTATGGGATTTGAACCTAAGATCATGTTTTGATACCAAATAAACGAAAAATAGCAAATCCTTCCTACCTAAAGCTTAAGCTTTCATTACGGGACGCTTGAACTGTCACACTTAATCCTCGTCTAAAGCTCACACCAAGTCACGAGGATGTTACCCCCCATGCACCACAAAAGTCATTCTAAATGACCCTTGCAAAACAACATAGAAAGGTTACCCACAACAACGTATCCAGGGATGGTACTTACCTTGGTTGCATCATTCCGTCTCTTTTATGGGAAATTCATCTCGAACTTGTGCATTTATGGGATTCGAACATGAGATCATGTTTTGATACCAAACATAGGAAAAATAGCTAATCCTTCCTACCTAAGGCTTAAGCTTTCATTACGGGGCGCTGGAACTGTCATACTTAATCCTCCTTTAAAGCTCACACCAAGTCACGAGGATGTTACCCCCAATGCACCACACAAGTCATTCTAAATGACCCTTTGAAACAACATAGAAAGGTTACCCACAACAACGTGCCCAGGGATGGTACATACCTTGGTTGCATCATTCCGTCTCTTTAATGGGAAATTCACCTTGAACTTGGCCATTTATGGGATTCGAACATGAGATCATGTTTTGATACCAAACATAGGAAAAATAGCTAATCCTTCCTACCTAAAGCTTAAGCTTTCAATACGGGGGCATTAACTGTCATACTTAATCCTCCTTTAAAGCTCACACCAAGTCATGGGGATGTTACCCCCCATGCACCACACAAGTCATTCTAAATGACCCTTTGAAACAATATAGAAAGGTTACCCACAACAACCAGCCCAAGGATGGTACTTAGCTTGGTTGCATCATTTCATCTCTTTTAAGAGAAATTCATCTCGAATTTGTGCTTTTATGGGATTCGAACCAAAGATCATGTTTTGATACCAAATAAACGAAAAATAGCTAATCCTTCCTACCTAAAGCTTAAGATTTCATTACGAGACACTTGAACTGTCACACTTAATCCTCGTCTAAAGCTCACACCAAGTTACGAGGATGTTACCCCCTATGCACCACAAAAGTCATTCTAAATGACCCTTGGAAACAACATAGAAAGGTTACCCACAAAAACGTGCCCAGGGATGGTACTTACCTTGGTTGCATAATTCCGTCTCTTTTAAGAGAAATTCATCTCGAATTTGTGCTTTTATGGGATTTGAACCTGAGATCATGTTTTGATACCAAATAAACGAAAAATAGCAAATCCTTCCTACCTAAAGCTTAAGCTTTCATTACGGGACGCTTGAACTGTCACACTTAATCCTCGTCTAAAGCTCACACCAAGTCACGAGGATGTTACCCCCCATGCACCACAAAAGTTATTCTAAATGACCCTTGGAAACAACATAGAAAGGTTACCCACAACAACGTGCCCAGGGATGGTACTTACCTTGTTTGCATAATTCCGTCTCTTTTAAGAGAAATTCATCTCGAATTTGTGCTTTTATTGGATTTGAACCTAAGATCATGTTTTGATACCAAATAAACGAAAAATAGCAAATCCTTCCTACCTAAAGCTTAAGCTTTCATTACGGGACGCTTGAACTGTCACACTTAATCCTCGTCTAAAGCTCACACCAAGTCACGAGGATGTTACCCCCCATGCACCACAAAAGTCATTCTAAATGACCCTTGGAAACAACATAGAAAGGTTACCCACAACAACGTGCCCAGGGATGGTACTTACCTTGGTTGCATCATTCCATCTCTTTTATGGGAAATTCATCTCGAACTTGTGCATTTATGGGATTCGAACATGAGATCATGTTTTGATACCAAACATAGGAAAAATAGCTAATCCTTCCTACCTAAAGCTTAAGCTTTCAATATGGGGCGCTTGAACTGTCATACTTAATCCTCCTTTAAAGCTCACACCAAGTCACGAGGATGTTACCCCCCATGCACCAGCCAAGTCATTCTAAATGACCCTTTGAAACAACATAGAAAGGTTACCCACAACAACAAGCTTAAGGATGGTACTTAGCTTGGTTGCATCATTTCATCTCTTTTAAGAGAAATTCATCTCGAATTTGTGCTTTTATGGGATTCGAACCAAAGATCATGTTTTGATACCAAATAAACGAAAAATAGCAAATCCTTCCTACTTAAAGCTTAAGATTTCATTACGAGACAATTGAACTGTCACACTTATTCCTCGTCTAAAGCTCACACCAAGTCACGAGGATGTTACCCCCCATGCACCACAAAAGTTATTCTAAATGACCCTTGGAAACAACATAGAAAGGTTACCCACAACAACGTGCCCAGGGATGGTACTTACCTTGTTTGCATAATTCCGTCTCTTTTAAGAGAAATTCATCTCGAATTTGTGCTTTTATGGGATTTGAACCTAAGATCATGTTTTGATACCAAATAAACGAAAAATAGCAAATCCTTCCTACCTAAAGCTTAAGCTTTCATTACGGGACGCTTGAACTGTCACACTTAATCCTCGTCTAAAGCTCACACCAAGTCACGAGGATGTTACCCCCCATGCACCACAAAAGTCATTCTAAATGACCCTTGGAAACAACATAGAAAGCTTACCCACAACAACGTGCCCAGAGATGATACTTACCTTGGTTGCATCATTCCGTCTCTTTTATGGGAAATTCACTTTAAACTTGTGCTTTTAGGGGAGACATACCAGACATCATGTTTTGATACCAAACATAGGAAAAATAGCTAATCCTTCCTACCTAAAGCTTAAGATTTCATTACGAGACACTTGAACTGTCACTTTTAATCCTCGTCTAAAGCTCACACCAAGTTACGAGGATGTTACCCCCTATGCACCACAAAAGTCATTCTAAATGACCCTTGGAAACAACATAGAAAGGTTACCCACAAAAACGTGCCCAGGGATGGTACTTACCTTGGTTGCATAATTCCGTCTCTTTTAAGAGAAATTTATCTCGAATTTGTGCTTTTATGGGATTTGAACCTGAGATCATGTTTTGTTACCAAATAAACGAAAAATAGCAAATCCTTCCTACCTAAAGCTTAAGCTTTCATTACGGGACGCTTGAACTGTCACACTTAATCCTCGTCTAAAGCTCACACCAAGTCACGAGGATGTTACCCCCCATGCACCACAAAAGTCATTCTAAATGACCCTTGGAAACAACATAGAAAGCTTACCCACAACAACGTGCCCAGGGATGGTACTTACCTTGGTTGCATCATTCCGTCTCTTTTATGAGAAATTCATCTCGAACTTGTGCATTTATGGGATTCGAACATGAGATCATGTTTTGATACCAAACATAGAAAAAATAGCTAATCCTTCCTACCTAAAGCTTAAGCTTTCATTACGGGACGCTTGAACTGTCACACTTAATCCTCGTCTAAAGCTCACACCAAGTCACGAGGATGTTACCCCCCATGCACCACAAAAGTTATTCTAAATGACCCTTGGAAACAACATAGAAAGGTTACCCACAACAACGTGCCCAGGGATGGTACTTACCTTGTTTGCATAATTCCGTCTCTTTTAAGAGAAATTCATCTCGAATTTGTGCTTTTATTGGATTTGAACCTAAGATCATGTTTTGATACCAAATAAACGAAAAATAGCAAATCCTTCCTACCTAAAGCTTAAGCTTTCATTACGGGACGCTTGAACTGTCACACTTAATCCTCGTCTAAAGCTCACACCAAGTCACGAGGATGTTACCCCCCATGCACCACAAAAGTCATTCTAAATGACCCTTGGAAACAACATAGAAAGGTTACCCACAACAACGTTCCCAGGGATGGTACTTACCTTGGTTGCATCATTCCATCTCTTTTATGGGAAATTCATCTCGAACTTGTGCATTTATGGGATTCGAACATGAGATCATGTTTTGATACCAAACATAGGAAAAATAGCTAATCCTTCCTACCTAAAGCTTAAGCTTTCATTACGGGACGCTTGAACTGTCACACTTAATCCTCGTCTAAAGCTCACACCAAGTCACGAGGATGTTACCCCCCATGCACCACAAAAGTCATTCTAAATGACCCTTGGAAACAACATAGAAAGGTTACCCACAACAACGTGCCCAGGGATGGTACTTACCTTGGTTGCATCATTCCGTCTCTTTTATGAGAAATTCATCTCGAATTTGTGCTTTTATGGGATTCGAACCAAAGATCATGTTTTGATACCAAATAAACGAAAAATAGCAAATCCTTCCTACTTAAAGCTTAAGATTTCATTACGAGACAATTGAACTGTCACACTTAATCCTCGTCTAAAGCTCACACCAAGTCACGAGGATGTTACCCCCCATGCACCACAAAAGTTATTCTAAATGACCCTTGGAAACAACATAGAAAGGTTACCCACAACAACGTGCCCAGGGATGGTACTTACCTTGTTTGCATAATTCCGTCTCTTTTAAGAGAAATTCATCTCGAATTTGTGCTTTTATGGGATTTGAACCTAAGATCATGTTTTGATACCAAATAAACGAAAAATAGCAAATCCTTCCTACCTAAAGCTTAAGCTTTCATTACGGGACGCTTGAACTGTCACACTTAATCCTCGTCTAAAGCTCACACCAAGTCACGAGGATGTTACCCCCCATGCACCACAAAAGTCATTCTAAATGACCCTTGCAAAACAACATAGAAAGGTTACCCACAACAACGTATCCAGGGATGGTACTTACCTTGGTTGCATCATTCCGTCTCTTTTATGGGAAATTCATCTCGAACTTGTGCATTTATGGGATTCGAACATGAGATCATGTTTTGATACCAAACATAGGAAAAATAGCTAATCCTTCCTACCTAAGGCTTAAGCTTTCATTACGGGGCGCTGGAACTGTCATACTTAATCCTCCTTTAAAGCTCACACCAAGTCACGAGGATGTTACCCCCAATGCACCACACAAGTCATTCTAAATGACCCTTTGAAACAACATAGAAAGGTTACCCACAACAACGTGCCCAGGGATGGTACATACCTTGGTTGCATCATTCCGTCTCTTTAATGGGAAATTCACCTTGAACTTGGCCATTTATGGGATTCGAACATGAGATCATGTTTTGATACCAAACATAGGAAAAATAGCTAATCCTTCCTACCTAAAGCTTAAGCTTTCAATACGGGGGCATTAACTGTCATACTTAATCCTCCTTTAAAGCTCACACCAAGTCATGGGGATGTTACCCCCCATGCACCACACAAGTCATTCTAAATGACCCTTTGAAACAATATAGAAAGGTTACCCACAACAACCAGCCCAAGGATGGTACTTAGCTTGGTTGCATCATTTCATCTCTTTTAAGAGAAATTCATCTCGAATTTGTGCTTTTATGGGATTCGAACCAAAGATCATGTTTTGATACCAAATAAACGAAAAATAGCTAATCCTTCCTACCTAAAGCTTAAGATTTCATTACGAGACACTTGAACTGTCACACTTAATCCTCGTCTAAAGCTCACACCAAGTTACGAGGATGTTACCCCCTATGCACCACAAAAGTCATTCTAAATGACCCTTGGAAACAACATAGAAAGGTTACCCACAAAAACGTGCCCAGGGATGGTACTTACCTTGGTTGCATAATTCCGTCTCTTTTAAGAGAAATTCATCTCGAATTTGTGCTTTTATGGGATTTGAACCTGAGATCATGTTTTGATACCAAATAAACGAAAAATAGCAAATCCTTCCTACCTAAAGCTTAAGCTTTCATTACGGGACGCTTGAACTGTCACACTTAATCCTCGTCTAAAGCTCACACCAAGTCACGAGGATGTTACCCCCCATGCACCACAAAAGTTATTCTAAATGACCCTTGGAAACAACATAGAAAGGTTACCCACAACAACGTGCCCAGGGATGGTACTTACCTTGTTTGCATAATTCCGTCTCTTTTAAGAGAAATTCATCTCGAATTTGTGCTTTTATTGGATTTGAACCTAAGATCATGTTTTGATACCAAATAAACGAAAAATAGCAAATCCTTCCTACCTAAAGCTTAAGCTTTCATTACGGGACGCTTGAACTGTCACACTTAATCCTCGTCTAAAGCTCACACCAAGTCACGAGGATGTTACCCCCCATGCACCACAAAAGTCATTCTAAATGACCCTTGGAAACAACATAGAAAGGTTACCCACAACAACGTGCCCAGGGATGGTACTTACCTTGGTTGCATCATTCCATCTCTTTTATGGGAAATTCATCTCGAACTTGTGCATTTATGGGATTCGAACATGAGATCATGTTTTGATACCAAACATAGGAAAAATAGCTAATCCTTCCTACCTAAAGCTTAAGCTTTCAATATGGGGCGCTTGAACTGTCATACTTAATCCTCCTTTAAAGCTCACACCAAGTCACGAGGATGTTACCCCCCATGCACCAGCCAAGTCATTCTAAATGACCCTTTGAAACAACATAGAAAGGTTACCCACAACAACAAGCTTAAGGATGGTACTTAGCTTGGTTGCATCATTTCATCTCTTTTAAGAGAAATTCATCTCGAATTTGTGCTTTTATGGGATTCGAACCAAAGATCATGTTTTGATACCAAATAAACGAAAAATAGCAAATCCTTCCTACTTAAAGCTTAAGATTTCATTACGAGACAATTGAACTGTCACACTTATTCCTCGTCTAAAGCTCACACCAAGTCACGAGGATGTTACCCCCCATGCACCACAAAAGTTATTCTAAATGACCCTTGGAAACAACATAGAAAGGTTACCCACAACAACGTGCCCAGGGATGGTACTTACCTTGTTTGCATAATTCCGTCTCTTTTAAGAGAAATTCATCTCGAATTTGTGCTTTTATGGGATTTGAACCTAAGATCATCTTTTGATACCAAATAAACGAAAAATAGCAAATCCTTCCTACCTAAAGCTTAAGCTTTCATTACGGGACGCTTGAACTGTCACACTTAATCCTCGTCTAAAGCTCACACCAAGTCACGAGGATGTTACCCCCCATGCACCACAAAAGTCATTCTAAATGACCCTTGGAAACAACATAGAAAGCTTACCCACAACAACGTGCCCAGAGATGATACTTACCTTGGTTGCATCATTCCGTCTCTTTTATGGGAAATTCACTTTAAACTTGTGCTTTTAGGGGAGACATACCAGACATCATGTTTTGATACCAAACATAGGAAAAATAGCTAATCCTTCCTACCTAAAGCTTAAGATTTCATTACGAGACACTTGAACTGTCACTTTTAATCCTCGTCTAAAGCTCACACCAAGTTACGAGGATGTTACCCCCTATGCACCACAAAAGTCATTCTAAATGACCCTTGGAAACAACATAGAAAGGTTACCCACAAAAACGTGCCCAGGGATGGTACTTACCTTGGTTGCATAATTCCGTCTCTTTTAAGAGAAATTTATCTCGAATTTGTGCTTTTATGGGATTTGAACCTGAGATCATGTTTTGTTACCAAATAAACGAAAAATAGCAAATCCTTCCTACCTAAAGCTTAAGCTTTCATTACGGGACGCTTGAACTGTCACACTTAATCCTCGTCTAAAGCTCACACCAAGTCACGAGGATGTTACCCCCCATGCACCACAAAAGTCATTCTAAATGACCCTTGGAAACAACATAGAAAGCTTACCCACAACAACGTGCCCAGAGATGATACTTACCTTGGTTGCATCATTCCGTCTCTTTTATGGGAAATTCACTTTGAACTTGTGCTTTTAGGGGAGACATACCAGAGATCATGTTTTGATACCAAACATAGGAAAAATAGCTAATCCTTCCTACCTAATGCTTAAGCTTTCAATATGAGACGCTTCAACTGTCACACTTAATCCTCATTTAAAGCTCACACCAAGTCACGAGGATGTTACCCCCCATGCACCACAAAAGTCATTCTAAATGACCCTTGCAAAACAACATAGAAAGGTTACCCACAACAACGTGACCAGGGATGGTACTTACCTTGGTTGCATCATTCCGTCTCTTTTATGGGAAATTCATCTCGAACTTGTGCATTTATGGGATTCGAACATGAGATCATGTTTTGATACCAAACATAGAAAAAATAGCTAATCCTTCCTACCTAAAGCTTAAGCTTTCAATACGGGGGCATGAACTGTCATACTTAATCCTCCTTTAAAGCTCACACCAAGTCATGGGGATGTTACCCCCCATGCACCACACAAGTCATTCTAAATGACCCTTTGAAACAACATAGAAAGGTTACCCACAACAACCAGCCCAAGGATGGTACTTAGCTTGGTTGCATCATTTCATCTCTTTTAAGAGAAATTCATCTCGAATTTCTGCTTTTATGGGATTCGAACCAAAGATCATGTTTTGATACCAAATAAACGAAAAATAGCAAATCCTTCCTACTTAAAGCTTAAGATTTCATTACGAGACAATTGAACTGTCACACTTAATCGTCGTCTAAAGCTCACACCAAGTCACGAGGATGTTACCCCCCATGCACCACAAAAGTTATTCTAAATGACCCTTGGAAACAACATAGAAAGGTTACCCACAACAACGTGCCCAGGGATGGTACTTACCTTGTTTGCATAATTCCGTCTCTTTTAAGAGAAATTCATCTCGAATTTGTGCTTTTATGGGATTTGAACCTAAGATCATGTTTTGATACCAAATAAACGAAAAATAGCCAATCCTTCCTACCTAAAGCTTAAGCTTTCATTACGGGACGCTTGAACTGTCACACTTAATCCTCGTCTAAAGCTCACACCAAGTCACGAGGATGTTACCCCCCATGCACCACAAAAGTCATTCTAAATGACCCTTGGAAACAACATAGAAAGCTTACCCACAACAACGTGCCCAGAGATGATACTTACCTTGGTTGCATCATTCCGTCTCTTTTATGGGAAATTCACTTTGAACTTGTGCTTTTAGGGGAGACATACCAGAGATCATGTTTTGATACCAAACATAGGAAAAATAGCTAATCCTTCCTACCTAAAGCTTAAGATTTCATTACGAGACACTTGAACTGTCACACTTAATCCTCGTCTAAAGCTCACACCAAGTTACGAGGATGTTACCTCCTATGCACCACAAAAGTCATTCTAAATGACCCTTGGAAACAACATAGAAAGGTTACCCACAAAAACGTGCCCAGGGATGGTACTTACCTTGGTTGCATCATTCCGTCTCTTTTATGGGAAATTCATCTCGAACTTGTGCATTTATGGGATTCGAACATGAGATCATGTTTTGATACCAAACATAGAAAAAATAGCTAATCCTTCCTACCTAAAGCTTAAGCTTTCATTACGGGACGCTTGAACTGTCACACTTAATCCTCGTCTAAAGCTCACACCAAGTCACGAGGATGTTACCCCCCATGCACCACAAAAGTCATTCTAAATGACCCTTGGAAACAACATAGAAAGGTTACCCACAACAACGTGCCCAGGGATGGTACTTACCTTGGTTGCATCATTCCGTCTCTTTTATGAGAAATTCATCTCGAACTTGTGCATTTATGGGATTCGAACATGAGATCATGTTTTGATACCAAACATAGAAAAAATAGCTAATCCTTCCTACCTAAAGCTTAAGCTTTCATTACGGGACGCTTGAACTGTCACACTTAATCCTCGTCTAAAGCTCACACCAAGTCACGAGGATGTTACCCCCCATGCACCACAAAAGTTATTCTAAATGACCCTTGGAAACAACATAGAAAGGTTACCCACAACAACGTGCCCAGGGATGGTACTTACCTTGTTTGCATAATTCCGTCTCTTTTAAGAGAAATTCATCTCGAATTTGTGCTTTTATTGGATTTGAACCTAAGATCATGTTTTGATACCAAATAAACGAAAAATAGCAAATCCTTCCTACCTAAAGCTTAAGCTTTCATTACGGGACGCTTGAACTGTCACACTTAATCCTCGTCTAAAGCTCACACCAAGTCACGAGGATGTTACCCCCCATGCACCACAAAAGTCATTCTAAATGACCCTTGGAAACAACATAGAAAGGTTACCCACAACAACGTGCCCAGGGATGGTACTTACCTTGGTTGCATCATTCCATCTCTTTTATGGGAAATTCATCTCGAACTTGTGCATTTATGGGATTCGAACATGAGATCATGTTTTGATACCAAACATAGGAAAAATAGCTAATCCTTCCTACCTAAAGCTTAAGCTTTCATTACGGGACGCTTGAACTGTCACACTTAATCCTCGTCTAAAGCTCACACCAAGTCACGAGGATGTTACCCCCCATGCACCACAAAAGTCATTCTAAATGACCCTTGGAAACAACATAGAAAGGTTACCCACAACAACGTGCCCAGGGATGGTACTTACCTTGGTTGCATCATTCCGTCTCTTTTATGAGAAATTCATCTCGAATTTGTGCTTTTATGGGATTCGAACCAAAGATCATGTTTTGATACCAAATAAACGAAAAATAGCAAATCCTTCCTACTTAAAGCTTAAGATTTCATTACGAGACAATTGAACTGTCACACTTAATCCTCGTCTAAAGCTCACACCAAGTCACGAGGATGTTACCCCCCATGCACCACAAAAGTTATTCTAAATGACCCTTGGAAACAACATAGAAAGGTTACCCACAACAACGTGCCCAGGGATGGTACTTACCTTGTTTGCATAATTCCGTCTCTTTTAAGAGAAATTCATCTCGAATTTGTGCTTTTATGGGATTTGAACCTAAGATCATGTTTTGATACCAAATAAACGAAAAATAGCAAATCCTTCCTACCTAAAGCTTAAGCTTTCATTACGGGACGCTTGAACTGTCACACTTAATCCTCGTCTAAAGCTCACACCAAGTCACGAGGATGTTACCCCCAATGCACCACAAAAGTCATTCTAAATGACCCTTGTAAACAACATAGAAAGCTTACCCACAACAACGTGCCCAGAGATGATACTTACCTTGGTTGCATCATTCCGTCTCTTTTATGGGAAATTCACTTTGAACTTGTGCTTTTAGGGGAGACATACCAGAGATCATGTTTTGATACCAAACATAGGAAAAATAGCTAATCCTTCCTACCTAATGCTTAAGCTTTCAATATGAGACGCTTCAACTGTCACACTTAATCCTCATTTAAAGCTCACACCAAGTCACGAGGATGTTACCCCCCATGCACCACAAAAGTCATTCTAAATGACCCTTGCAAAACAACATAGAAAGGTTTCCCACAACAACGTATCCAGGGATGGTACTTACCTTGGTTGCATCATTCCGTCTCTTTTATGGGAAATTCATCTCGAACTTGTGCATTTATGGGATTCGAACATGAGATCATGTTTTGATACCAAACATAGAAAAAATAGCTAATCCTTCCTACCTAAAGCTTAAGCTTTCATTACGGGACGCTTGAACTGTCACACTTAATCCTCGTCTAAAGCTCACACCAAGTCACGAGGATGTTACCCCCCATGCACCACAAAAGTCATTCTAAATGACCCTTGGAAACAACATAGAAAGGTTACCCACAACAACGTGCCCAGGGATGGTACTTACCTTGGTTGCATCATTCCGTCTCTTTTATGAGAAATTCATCTCGAACTTGTGCATTTATGGGATTCGAACATGAGATCATGTTTTGATACCAAACATAGAAAAAATAGCTAATCCTTCCTACCTAAAGCTTAAGCTTTCATTACGGGACGCTTGAACTGTCACACTTAATCCTCGTCTAAAGCTCACACCAAGTCACGAGGATGTTACCCCCCATGCACCACAAAATTGATTCTAAATGACCCTTGGAAACAACATAGAAAGGTTACCCATAACAACGTGCCCAGGGATGGTACTTACCTTGGTTGCATCATTCCGTCTCTTTTATGGGAAATTCATCTCGAACTTGTGCATTTATGGGATTCGAACATGAGATCATGTTTTGATACCAAACATAGGAAAAATAGCTAATCCTTCCTACCTAAAGCTTAAGCTTTCAATACGGGGTGCTTGAACTGTCATACTTAATCCTCCTTTAAAGCTCACACCAAGTCACGAGGATGTTACCCCCCATGCACCACACAAGTCATTCTAAATGACCCTTGGAAACAACATAGAAAGGTTACCCACAACAACGTGCCCATGGATGGTACTTACCTTGGTTGCATAATTCCGTCTCTTTTAAGAGAAATTCATCTCGAATTTGTGCTTTTATGGGATTTGAACCTTAGATCATGTTTTGATACCAAATAAACGAAAAATAGCAAATCCTTCCTACCTAAATCTTAAGCTTTCATTACGTGACGCTTGAACTGTCACACTTAATCCTCGTCTAAAGCTCACACCAAGTCACGAGGATGTTACCCCCCATGCACCACAAAAGTCATTCTAAATGACCCTTGGAAACAACATAGAAAGGTTACCCACAACAACGTGCCCAGAGATGATACTTACCTTGGTTGCATTATTCCGTCTCTTTTATGGGAAATTCACCTTGAACTTGTGCTTTTAGGGGACACATACCAGAGATCATGTTTTGATACCAAACATAGGAAAAATAGCTAATCCTTCCTACCTAATGCTTAAGCTTTCAATATGGGACGCTTCAACTGTCACACTTAATCCTCATTTAAAGCTCACACCAAGTCACGAGGATGTTACCCCCCATGCACCACAAAAGTCATTCTAAATGACCCTTGCAAAACAACATAGAAAGGTTACCCACAACAACGTATCCAGGGATGGTACTTACCTTGGTAGCATCATTCCGTCTCTTTTATGGGAAATTCATCTCGAACTTGTGCATTTATGGGATTCGAACATGAGATCATATTTTGATACCAAACATAGAAAAAATAGCTAATCCTTCCTACCTAAAGCTAAGCTTTCATTACGGGACGCTTGAACTGTCACACTTAATCCTCGTCTAAAGCTCACACCAAGTCACGAGGATGTTACCCCCCATGCACCACAAAAGTCATTCTAAATGACCCTTGGAAACAACATAGAAAGGTTACCCACAACAACGTGCCCAGGGATGGTACTTACCTGGGTTGCATCATTCCGTCTCTTTTATGGGAAATTCACCTCGAACTTGTGCTTTTATGGGACACATACAAGAGATCATGTTTTGATACCAAACATAGGAAAAATAGCTAATCCTTCCTACCTAATGCTTAAGCTTTCAATATGGGACGCTTCAACTGTCAAACTTAATCCTCATTTAAAGCTCACACCAAGTCACGAGGATGTTACCCCCCATGCACCAGCCAAGTCATTCTAAATGACCCTTGGAAACAACAAAGAAAGGTTACCCACAACAACCAGCCCAAGGATGGTACTTAGCTTGGTTGCATCATTCCGTCTCTTTTATGGGAAATTCACCTCGAACTTGTGCTTTTAGGGGACACAATCCAGAGATCATGTTTTGATACCAAATAAACGAAAAATAGATAATCCTTCCTACCTAAAGCTTAAGCTTTCATTACGAGACACTTGAACTGTCACACTTAATCCTCGTCTAAAGCTCACACCAAGTCACGAGGATGTTACCCCCCATGCACCAGCCAAGTCATTCTAAATGACCCTTGGAAACAACAAAGAAAGGTTACCCACAACAACCAGCCCAAGGATGGTATTTAGCTTGGTTGCATCATTCCGTCTCTTTTATGGAAAATTCACCTCGAACTTGTGCTTTTAGGGGACACAATCCAGAGATCATGTTTTGATACCAAATAAACGAAAAATAGCTAATCCTTCCTACCTAAAGCTTAAGCTTTCATTACGAGACACTTGAACTGTCACACTTAATCCTCGTCTAAAGCTCACACCAAGTTATGAGGATGGTACCCCCCATGCACCACAAAAGTCATTCTAAATGACCCTTGCAAACAACATAGAAAGGTTACCCACAACAACGTGCCCAGGGATGGTACTTACCTTGGTTGCATCATTCCGTCTCTTTTATGGGAAATTCACCTCGAACTTGGCCATTTATGGGATTCGAACATGAGATCATGTTTTGATACCAAACATAGGAAAAATAGCTAATCCTTCCTACCTGAAGCTTAAGCTTTCATTACGGGGAGCTTGAACTGTCATACTTAATCCTCCTTTAAAGCTCACACCAAGTCACGAGGATGTTACCCCCCATGCACAAGCCAAGTCATTCTAAATGACCCTTGGAAACAACATAGAAAGGTTACCCACAACAACCAGCCCAAGGATAGTACTTAGCTTGGTTGCATCATTCCGTCTCTTTTATGGGAAATTCACCTCGAACTTGTGCTTTTAGGGGACACAATCCAGAGATCATGTTTTGATACCAAACATAGGAAAAATAGCTAATCCTTCCTACCTAAAGCTTAAGCTTTTGTTACGGAACGCTTGAACTGTCACACTTAATCCTCGTCTAAAGCTCACACCAAGTCACGAGGATGTTACCTCCCATGCACCACAAAATTGATTCTAAATGACCCTTGGAAACAACATAGAAAGGTTACCAACAACAACGTGCCCAGGGATGGTACTTATCTTGGTTGCATCATTCCGTCTCTTTTATAGGAAATTCATCTCGAACTTGTGCATTTATGGGATTCGAACATGAGATCATGTTTTGATACCAAACATAGGAAAAATAGCTAATCCTTCCTACCTAAGGCTTAAGCTTTCATTACGGGGCGCTTGAACTGTCATACTTAATCCTCCTTTAAAGCTTACACCAAGTCACGAGGATGTTACCCCCCCCCATACACCACACAAGTCATTCTAAATGACCCTTTGAAACAACATAGAAAGGTTACCCACAACAACCAGCCCAAGGATGGTACTTAGCTTGGTTGCATCATTCCGTCTCTTTTATGGAAAATTCACCTCGAACTTGGCCATTTATGGGATTCGAACCTGAGATAATGTTTTGATACCAAACATAGGAAAAATAGCTAATCCTTCCTACCTAAAGCTTAAGCTTTTATTACGGAACGCTTGAACTGTCACACTTAATCCTCGTCTAAAGCTCACACCAAGTCACGAGGATGTTACCTCCCATGCACCACAAAATTGATTCTAAATGACCCTTGGAAACAACATAGAAAGGTTACCAACAACAACGTGCCCAGGGATGGTACTTATCTTGGTTGCATCATTCCGTCTCTTTTATAGGAAATTCATCTCGAACTTGTGCATTTATGGGATTCGAACATGAGATCATGTTTTGATACCAAACATAGGAAAAATAGCTAATCCTTCCTACCTGAAGCTTAAGCTTTCATTACGGGGAGCTTGAACTGTCATACTTAATCCTCCTTTAAAGCTCACACCAAGTCACGAGGATGTTACCCCCCATGCACAAGCCAAGTCATTCTAAATGACCCTTGGAAACAACATAGAAAGGTTACCCACAACAACCAGCCCAAGGATAGTACTTAGCTTGGTTGCATCATTCCGTCTCTTTTATGGGAAATTCACCTTGAACTTGTGCTTTTAGGGGACACATACCAGAGATCATGTTTTGATACCAAACATAGGAAAAATAGCCAATCCTTCCTACCTAATGCTTAAGCTTTTATTACGGAACGCTTCAACTGTCACACTTAATCCTCGTTTAAAGCTCACACCAAGTCACGAGGATGTTACCCCCCATGCACCACAAAAGTCATTCTAAATGACCCTTGCAAAACAACATAGAAAGGTTACCCACAACAACGTATCCAGGGATGGTACTTACCTTGGTAGCATCATTCCGTCTCTTTTATGGGAAATTCATCACGAACTTGTGCATTTATGGGATTCGAACATGAGATCATGTTTTTATACCAAACATAGGAAAAATAGCTAATGCTTCCTACCTAAGGCTTAAGCTTTCATTACGGAACGCTTTAACTGTCAAACTTAATCCTCGTCTAAAGCTCACACCAAGTCACGAGCATGTTACCCCTCATGCACCACAAAATTGATTCTAAATGACCCTTGGAAACAACATAGAAAGGTTACCCACAACAACGTGCCCAGGGATGGTACTTACCTTGGTTGCATCATTCCGTCTCTTTTATGGGAAATTCATCTCGAACTTGTGCATTTATGGGATTCGAACATGAGATCATGTTTTGATACCAAACATAGGAAAAATAGCTAATCCTTCCTACCTTAGGCTTAAGCTTTCATTACGGGGCGCTTGAACTGTCATACTTAATCCTCCTTTAAAGCTCACACCAAGTCACGAGGATGTTACCCCCCATGCACCACACAAGTCATTCTAAATGACCCTTTGAAACAACATAGAAAGGTTACCCACAACAACGTGCCCAGGGATGGTACTTACCTTGGTTGCATCATTCCGTCTCTTTAATGGGAAATTCACCTTGAACTTGGCCATTTATGGGATTCGAACATGAGATCATGTTTTGATACCAAACATAGGAAAAATAGCTAATCCTTCCTACCTAAAGCTTAAGCTTTCAATACGGGGGCATGAACTGTCATACTTAATCCTCCTTTAAAGCTCACACCAAGTCATGGGGATGTTACCCCCCATGCACCACACAAGTCATTCTAAATGACCCTTTGAAACAACATAGAAAGGTTACCCACAACAACCAGCCCAAGGATGGTACTTAGCTTGGTTGCATCATTTCATCTCTTTTAAGAGAAATTCATCTCGAATTTCTGCTTTTATGGGATTCGAACCAAAGATCATGTTTTGATACCAAATAAACGAAAAATAGCAAATCCTTCCTACCTAAAGCTTAAGATTTCATTACGAGACACTTGAACTGTCACACTTAATCCTCGTCTAAAGCTCACACCAAGTTACGAGGATGTTACTCCCTATGCACCACAAAAGTCATTCTAAATGACCCTTGGAAACAACATAGAAAGGTTACCCACAAAAACGTGCCCAGGGATGGTACTTACCTTGGTTGCATAATTCCGTCTCTTTTAAGAGAAATTCATCTCGAATTTGTGCTTTTATGGGATTTGAACCTTAGATCATGTTTTGATACCAAATAAACGAAAAATAGCAAATCCTTCCTACCTAAAGCTTAAGCTTTCATTACGGGACGCTTGAACTGTCACACTTAATCCTCGTCTAAAGCTCACACCAAGTCACGAGGATGTTACCCCCCATGCACCACAAAAGTCATTCTAAATGACCCTTTGAAACAACATAGAAAGGTTACCCACAACAACGTGCCCAGGGATGGTACTTACCTTGGTTGCATCATTCCGTCTCTTTTATGGGAAATTCATCTCGAACTTGTGCATTTATGGGATTCGAACATGAGATCATGTTTTGATACCAAACATAGAAAAAATAGCTAATCCTTCCTACCTAAAGCTTAAGCTTTCAATACGGGGCGCTTGAACTGTCACACTTAATCCTCGTCTAAAGCTCACACCAAGTCACGAGGATGTTACCCCCCATGCACCACAAAATTCATTCTAAATGACCCTTTGAAACAACATAGAAAGGTTACCCACAACAACAAGCTTAAGGATGGTACTTAGCTTGGTTGCATCATTTCATCTCTTTTAAGAGAAATTCATCTCGAATTTGTGCTTTTATGGGATTCGAACATGAGATCATGTTTTGATACCAACCATAGAAAAAATAGCTAATCCTTCCTACCTAAAGCTTAAGCTTTCAATACGGGGTGCTTGAATTGTCATACTTAATCCTCCTTTAAAGCTCACACCAAGTCATGAGGATGTTACCCCCCATGCACCACACAAGTCATTCTAAATGACCCTTGGAAACAACATAGAAAGGTTACCCACAACAACGTGCCCAGGGATGGTACTTACCTGGGTTGCATAATTCCGTCTCTTTTAAGAGAAATTCATCTCGAATTTGTGCTTTTATGGGATTTGAACCTGAGATCATGTTTTGATACCAAATAAACGAAAAATAGCAAATCCTTCCTACCTAAAGCTTAAGCTTTCATTACGGGACGCTTGAACTGTCACACTTAATCCTCGTCTAAAGCTCACACCAAGTCACGAGGATGTTACCCCCATGCACCACAAAAGTCATTCTAAATGACCCTTGGAAACAACATAGAAAGGTTACCCACAACAACGTGCCCAGAGATGATACTTACCTTGGTTGCATCATTCCGTCTCTTTTATGGGAAATTCACCTTGAACTTGTGCTTTTAGGGGACACATACCAGAGATCATGTTTTGATACCAAACATAGGAAAAATAGCTAATCCTTCCTACCTAATGCTTAAGCTTTCAATATGAGACGCTTCAACTGTCACACTTAATCCTCATTTAAAGCTCACACCAAGTCACGAGGATGTTACCCCCCATGCACCACAAAAGTCATTCTAAATGACCCTTGCAAAACAACATAGAAAGGTTACCCACAACAACGTATCCAGGGATGGTACTTACCTTGGTTGCATCATTCCGTCTCTTTTATGGGAAATTCATCTCGAACTTGTGCATTTATGGGATTCGAACATGAGATCATGTTTTGATACCAAACATAGAAAAAATAGCTAATCCTTCCTACCTAAAGCTTAAGCTTTCATTACGGGACGCTTGAACTGTCACACTTAATCCTCGTCTAAAGCTCACACCAAGTCACGAGGATGTTACCCCCCATGCACCACAAAATTCATTCTAAATGACCCTTGGAAACAACATAGAAAGGTTACCCACAACAACGTGCCCAGGGATGGTACTTACCTTGGTTGCATCATTCCGTCTCTTTTATGAGAAATTCATCTCGAACTTGTGCATTTATGGGATTCGAACATGAGATCATGTTTTGATACCAACCATAGAAAAAATAGCTAATCCTTCCTACCTAAAGCTTAAGCTTTCATTACGGAACGCTTGAACTGTCACACTTAATCCTCGTCTAAAGCTCACACCAAGTCACGAGGATGTTACCCCCCATGCACCACAAAATTGATTCTAGATGACCCTTGGAAACAACATAGAAAGGTTACCCATAACAACGTGCCCAGGGATGGTACTTACCTTGGTTGCATCATTCCGTCTCTTTTATGGGAAATTCATCTCGAACTTGTGCATTTATGGGATTCGAACATGAGATCATGTTTTGATACCAAACATAGGAAAAATAGCTAATCCTTCCTACCTAAAGCTTAAGCTTTCAATACGGGGTGCTTGAATTGTCATACTTAATCCTTCTTTAAAGCTCACACCAAGTCACGAGGATGTTACCCCCCATGCACCACACAAGTCATTCTAAATGACCCTTGGAAACAACATAGTAAGGTTACCCACAACAACGTGCCCAGGGATGGTACTTACCTTGGTTGCATAATTCCGTCTCTTTTAAGAGAAATTCATCTCGAATTTGTGCTTTTATGGGATTTGAACCTTAGATCATGTTTTGATACCAAATAAACGAAAAATAGCAAATCCTTCCTACCTAAAGCTTAAGCTTTCATTACGGGACGCTTGAACTGTCACACTTAATCCTCGTCTAAAGCTCACACCAAGTCACGAGGATGTTACCCCCCATGCACCACAAAAGTTATTCTAAATGACCCTTGGAAACAACATAGAAAGGTTACCCACAACAACGTGCCCAGGGATGGTACTTACCTTGGTTGCATAATTCCGTCTCTTTTAATAGAAATTCATCTCGAATTTGGGCTTTTATGGGATTTGAACATGAGATCATGTTTTGATACCAAATAAACGAAAAATAGCAAATCCTTCCTACCTAAAGCTTAAGCTTTCATTACGGGACGCTTGAACTGTCACACTTAATCCTCGTCTAAAGCTCACTCCAAGTCACGAGGATGTTACCCCCCATGCACCACAAAAGTCATTCTAAATGACCCTTGGAAACAACATAGAAAGGTTACCCACAACAACGAGCCCAGAGATGATACTTACCTTGGTTGCATCATTCCGTCTCTTTTATGGGAAATTCACCTTGAACTTGTGCTTTTAGGGGACACATACCAGAGATCATGTTTTGATACCAAACATAGGAAAAATAGCCAATCCTTCCTACCTAATGCTTAAGCTTTCAATATGGGACGCTTCAACTGTCACACTTAATCCTCATTTAAAGCTCACACCAAGTCACGAGGATGTTACCCCCCATGCACCACAAAAGTCATTCTAAATGACCCTTGCAAAACAACATAGAAAGGTTACCCACAACAACGTATCCAGGGATGGTACTTACCTGGGTAGCATCATTCCGTCTCTTTTATGGGAAATTCATCACGAACTTGTGCATTTATGGGATTCGAACATGAGATCATATTTTGATACCAAACATAGAAAAAATAGCTAATCCTTCCTACCTAAAGCTAAGCTTTCATTACGGGACGCTTGAACTGTCACACTTAATCCTCGTCTAAAGCTCACACCAAGTCACGAGGATGTTACCCCCCATGCACCACAAAAGTCATTCTAAATGACCCTTGGAAACAACATAGAAAGGTTACCCACAACAACGTGCCCAGGGATGGTACTTACCTTGGTTGCATCATTCCATCTCTTTTATGGGAAATTCACCTCGAACTTGTGCTTTTATGGGACACATACCAGAGATCATGTTTTGATACCTAACATAGGAAAAATAGCTAATCCTTCCTACCTAATGCTTAAGCTTTCAATATGGGACGCTTCAACTGTCACACTTAATCCTCATTTAAAGCACACACCAAGTCACGAGGATGTTACCCCCCATGCACCACAAAAGTCATTCTAAATGACCCTTGGAAAAAACATAGAAAGGTTACCCACAACAACGTGCCCAGGGATGGTACTTACCTTGGTTGCATCATTCCGTCTCTTTTATGAGAAATTCATCTCGAACTTGTGCATTTATGGGATTCGAACATGAGATCATGTTTTGATACCAACCATAGAAAAAATAGCAAATCCTTCCTACCTAAAGCTTAAGCTTTCATTACGGAACGCTTGAACTGTCACACTTAATCCTCGTCTAAAGCTAACACCAAGTCACGAGGATGTTACCCCCCATGCACCAAAAAATTGATTCTAAATGACCGTTGGAAACAACATAGAAAGGTTACCCACAACAACGTGCGCAGGGATGGTACTTACCTTGGTTGCATCATTTCGTCTCTTTTATGGGAAATTCACCTCGAACTTGTGCTTTTAGGGGACACAATCCAGAGATCATGTTTTGATACCAAATAAATGAAAAATAGCAAATCCTTCCTACCTAAAGCTTAAGCTTTCATTACGAGACACTTGAACTGTCACACTTAATCCTCGTCTAAAGCTCACACCAAGTCACGAGGATGTTACCCCCCATGCACCAGCCAAGTCATTCTAAATGACCCTTGGAAACAACATAGAAAGGTTACCCACAACAACGTGCCGAGGGATGGTACTTAGCTTGTTTGCATCATTCCGTCTCTTTTATGGGAAATTCACCTCGAACTTGTGCTTTTAGGGGACACAATCCAGAGATCATGTTTTGATACCAAATAAACGAAAAATAGCAAATCCTTCCTACCTAAAGCTTAAGCTTTCATTACGAGACAATTGAACTGTCACACTTAATCCTCGTCTAAAGCTCACACCAAGTCACGAGGATGTTACCCCCCATGCACCAGCCAAGTCATTCTAAATGACCCTTTGAAACAACATAGAAAGGTTACCCACAACAACAAGCTTAAGGATGGTACTTAGCTTGGTTGCATCATTCCGTCTCTTTTATGGGAAATTCACCTTGAACTTGTGCTTTTAGGGGACACATACCAGAGATCATGTTTTGATACCAAACATAGGAAAAATAGCTAATCCTTCCTACCTAATGCTTAAGCTTTCAATATGGGACGCTTCAACTGTCACACTTAATCCTCATTTAAAGCTCACACCAAGTCACGAGGATGTTACCCCCCATGCACCACAAAAGTCATTCTAAATGACCCTTGCAAAACAACATAGAAAGGTTACCCACAACAACGTATCCAGGGATGGTACTTACCTTGGTAGCATCATTCCGTCTCTTTTATGGGAAATTCATCTCGAACTTGTGCATTTATGGGATTCGAACATGAGATCATATTTTGATACCAAACATAGAAAAAATAGCTAATCCTTCCTACCTAAAGCTAAGCTTTCATTACGGGACGCTTGAACTGTCACACTTAATCCTCGTCTGAAGCTCACACCAAGTCACGAGGATGTTACCCCCCATGCACCAGCCAAGTCATTCTAAATGACCCTTTGAAACAACATAGAAAGGTTACCCACAACAACAAGCTTAAGGATGGTACTTAGCTTGGTTGCATCATTCCGTCTCTTTTATGGGAAATTCACCTTGAACTTGTGCTTTTAGGGGACACATACCAGAGATCATGTTTTGATACCAAACATAGGAAAAATAGCTAATCCTTCCTACCTAATGCTTAAGCTTTCAATATGGGACGCTTCAACTGTCACACTTAATCCTCATTTAAAGCTCACACCAAGTCACGAGGATGTTACCCCCCATGCACCACAAAAGTCATTCTAAATGACCCTTGCAAAACAACATAGAAAGGTTACCCACAACAACGTATCCAGGGATGGTACTTACCTTGGTAGCATCATTCCGTCTCTTTTATGGGAAATTCATCTCGAACTTGTGCATTTATGGGATTCGAACATGAGATCATATTTTGATACCAAACATAGAAAAAATAGCTAATCCTTCCTACCTAAAGCTAAGCTTTCATTACGGGACGCTTGAACTGTCACACTTAATCCTCGTCTAAAGCTCACACCAAGTCACGAGGATGTTACCCCCCATGCACCACAAAATTCATTCTAAATGACCCTTGGAAACAACATAGAAAGGTTACCCACAACAACGTGCCCAGGGATGGTACTTACCTTGTTTGCATCATTCCGTCTCTTTTATGGGAAATTCACCTCGAACTTGTGCTTTTATGGGACACATACCAGAGATCATGTTTTGATACCTAACATAGGAAAAATAGCTAATCCTTCCTACCTAATGCTTAAGCTTTCAATATGGGACGCTTCAACTGTCACACTTAATCCTCATTTAAAGCACACACCAAGTCACGAGGATGTTACCCCCCATGCACCACAAAAGTCATTCTAAATGACCCTTGGAAAAAACATAGAAAGGTTACCCACAACAACGTGCCCAGGGATGGTACTTACCTTGGTTGCATCATTCCGTCTCTTTTATGAGAAATTCATCTCGAACTTGTGCATTTATGGGATTCGAACATGAGATCATGTTTTGATACCAACCATAGAAAAAATAGCAAATCCTTCCTACCTAAAGCTTAAGCTTTCATTACGGAACGCTTGAACTGTCACACTTAATCCTCGTCTAAAGCTCACACCAAGTCACGAGGATGTTACCCCCCATGCACCAAAAAATTGATTCTAAATGACCGTTGGAAACAACATAGAAAGGTTACCCACAACAACGTGCGCAGGGATGGTACTTACCTTGGTCGCATCATTTCGTCTCTTTTATGGGAAATTCACCTCGAACTTGTGCTTTTAGAGGACACAATCCAGAGATCATGTTTTGATACCAAATAAATGAAAAATAGCAAATCCTTCCTACCTAAAGCTTAAGCTTTCATTACGAGACACTTGAACTGTCACACTTAATCCTCGTCTAAACCTCACACCAAGTCACGAGGATGTTACCCCCCATGCACCAGCCAAGTCATTCTAAATGACCCTTGGAAACAACATAGAAAGGTTACCCACAACAACGTGCCGAGGGATGGTACTTAGCTTGGTTGCATCATTCCGTCTCTTTTATGGGAAATTCACCTCGAACTTGTGCTTTTAGGGGACACAATCCAGGGATCATGTTTTGATACCAAATAAACGAAAAATAGCGAATCCTTCCTACCTAAAGCTTAAGCTTTCATTACGAGACACTTGAACTGTCACACTTAATCCTCGTCTAAAGCTCACACCAAGTCACGAGGATGTTACCCCCATGCACCACAAAAGTCATTCTAAATGACCCTTGGAAACAACATAGAAAGGTTACCCACAACAACCAGCCCAAGGATGGTACTTAGCTTGGTTGCATCATTCCGTCTCTTTTATGGGAAATTCACCTCGAACTTGTGCTTTTAGGGGACACAATCCAGAGATCATGTTTTGATACCAAATAAATGAAAAATAGCAAATCCTTCCTACCTAAAGCTTAAGCTTTCATTACGAGACACTTGAACTGTCACACTTAATCCTCGTCTAAAGCTCACACCAAGTCACAAGGATGTTACCCCCCATGCACCACAAAAGTCATTCTAAATGACCCTTGGAAACAACATAGAAAGGTTACCCACAACAACGTGCCCGGGGATGGTACTTACCTTGGTTGCATCATTCCGTCTCTTTTATGAGAAATTCATCTCGAACTTGTGCATTTATGGGATTCGAACATGAGATCATGTTTTGATACCAAACATACGAAAAATAGCAAATCCTTCCTACCTAAAGCTTAAGCTTTCATTACGGGACGCTTGAACTGTCACACTTAATCACCAAGTCACGAGGATGTTACCCCCCATGCACCACAAAAGTCATTCTAAATGACCCTTGGAAACAACATAGAAAGGTTACCCACAACAACGTGCCCGGGGATGGTACTTACCTTGGTTGCATCATTCCGTCTCTTTTATGGGAAATTCATCTCGAACTTGTGCATTTATGGGATTCGAACATGAGATCATGTTTTGATACCAAACATAGGAAAAATAGCTAATCCTTCCTACCTAAAGCTTAAGCTTTCAATACGGGGCGCTTGAACTGTCATACTTAATCCTCCTTTAAAGCTCACACCAAGTCACGAGGATGTTACCCCCCATGCACCACAAAAGTCATTCTAAATGACCCTTGGAAACAACATAGAAAGGTTACCCACAACAACGTGACCAGGGATGGTACTTACCTTGGTTGCATCATTCCGTCTCTTTTATGGGAAATTCATCTCAAACTTGTGCATTTATGGGATTCGAACATGAGATCATGTTTTGATACCAAACATACGAAAAATAGCAAATCCTTCCTACCTAAAGCTTAAGCTTTCATTACGGGACGCTTGAACTGTCACACTTAATCACCAAGTCACGAGGATGTTACCCCCCATGCACCACAAAAGTCATTCTAAATGACCCTTGGAAACAACATAGAAAGGTTACCCACAACAACGTGCCCGGGGATGGTACTTACCTTGGTTGCATCATTCCGTCTCTTTTATGGGAAATTCATCTCGAACTTGTGCATTTATGGGATTCGAACATGAGATCATGTTTTGATACCAAACATAGGAAAAATAGCTAATCCTTCCTACCTAAAGCTTAAGCTTTCAATACGGGGCGCTTGAACTGTCATACTTAATCCTCCTTTAAAGCTCACACCAAGTCACGAGGATGTTACCCCCCATGCACCACAAAAGTCATTCTAAATGACCCTTGGAAACAACATAGAAAGGTTACCCACAACAACGTGACCAGGGATGGTACTTACCTTGGTTGCATCATTCCGTCTCTTTTATGGGAAATTCATCTCGAACTTGTGCATTTATGGGATTCGAACATGAGATCATGTTTTGATACCAAACATACGAAAAATAGCAAATCCTTCCTACCTAAAGCTTAAGCTTTCATTACGGGACGCTTGAACTGTCACACTTAATCACCAAGTCACGAGGATGTTACCCCCCATGCACCACAAAAGTCATTCTAAATGACCCTTGGAAACAACATAGAAAGGTTACCCACAACAACGTGCCCGGGGATGGTACTTACCTTGGTTGCATCATTCCGTCTCTTTTATGGGAAATTCATCTCGAACTTGTGCATTTATGGGATTCGAACATGAGATCATGTTTTGATACCAAACATAGGAAAAATAGTTAATCCTTCCTACCTAAAGCTTAAGCTTTCAATACGGGGCGCTTGAACTGTCATACTTAATCCTCCTTTAAAGCTCACACCAAGTCACGAGGATGTTACCCCTCATGCACCACAAAAGTCATTCTAAATGACCCTTGGAAACAACATAGAAAGGTTACCCACAACAACGTGACCAGGGATGGTACTTACCTTGGTTGCATCATTCCGTCTCTTTTATGGGAAATTCATCTCGAACTTGTGCATTTATGGGATTCGAACATGAGATCATGTTTTGATACCAAACATAGAAAAAATAGCTAATCCTTCCTACCTAAAGCTTAAGCTTTCATTACGGGACGCTTGAACTGTCACAATTAATCCTCGTCTAAAGCTCACACCAAGTCACGAGGATGTTACCCCCCATGCACCACAAAAGTCATTCTAAATGACCCTTGGAAACAACATAGAAAGGTTACCCACAACAACGTGACCAGGGATGGTACTTACCTTGGTTGCATCATTCCGTCTCTTTTATGGGAAATTCATCTCGAACTTGTGCATTTATGGGATTCGAACATGAGATCATGTTTTGATACCAAACATAGAAAAAATAGCTAATCCTTCCTACCTAAAGCTTAAGCTTTCATTACGGGACGCTTGAACTGTCACACTTAATCCTCGTCTAAAGCTCACACCAAGTCACGAGGATGTTACCCCCCATGCACCACAAAAGTCATTCTAAATGACATTTGGAAACAACATAGAAAGGTTACCCACAACAACGTGACCAGGGATGGTACTTACCTTGGTTGCATCATTCCGTCTCTTTTATGGGAAATTCATCTCGAACTTGTGCATTTATGGGATTCGAACATGAGATCATGTTTTGATACCAAACATAGAAAAAATAGCTAATCCTTCCTACCTAAAGCTTAAGCTTTCATTACGGGACACTTGAACTGTCACACTTAATCCTCGTCTAAAGCTCACACCAAGTCACGATGATGTTACCCCCCATGCACCACAAAAGTCATTCTAAATGACCCTTGGAAACAACATAGAAAGGTTACCCACAACAACGTGCCGAGGGATGGTACTTACCTTGGTTGCATCATTCCGTCTCTTTTATGGGAAATTCATCTCGTCCTTGTGCATTTATGGGATTCGAACATGAGATCATGTTTTGATACCAAACATAGGAAAAATAGCTAATCCTTCCTACCTAAACCTTAAGCTTTCAATACAGGGTGCTTGAACTGTCATACTTAATCCTCCTTTAAAGCTCACACCAAGTCACGAGGATGTTACCCCCCATGCACCAGCCAAGTCATTCTAAATGACCCTTTGAAACAACATAGAAAGGTTACCCACAACAACAAGCTTAAGGATGGTACTTAGCTTGGTTGCATCATTCCGTCTCTTTTATGGGAAATTCACCTTGAACTTGTGCTTTTAGGGGACACATACCAGAGATCATGTTTTGATACCAAACATAGGAAAAATAGCTAATCCTTCCTACCTAATGCTTAAGCTTTCAATATGGGACGCTTCAACTGTCACACTTAATCCTCATTTAAAGCTCACACCAAGTCACGAGTATGTTACCCCCCATGCACCACAAAAGTCATTCTAAATGACCCTTGCAAAACAACATAGAAAGGTTACCCACAACAACGTATCCAGGGATGGTACTTACCTTGGTAGCATCATTCCGTCTCTTTTATGGGAAATTCATCTCGAACTTGTGCATTTATGGGATTCGAACATGAGATCATATTTTGATACCAAACATAGAAAAAATAGCTAATCCTTCCTACCTAAAGCTAAGCTTTCATTACGGGACGCTTGAACTGTCACACTTAATCCTCGTCTAAAGCTCACACCAAGTCACGAAGATGTTACCCCCCATGCACCACAAAAGTCATTCTAAATGACCCTTGGAAACAACATAGAAAGGTTACCCACAACAACGTGCCCAGGGATGGTACTTACCTTGGTTGCATCATTCCGTCTCTTTTATAGGAAATTCACCTCGAACTTGTGCTTTTATGGGACACATACCAGAGATCATGTTTTGATACCTAACATAGGAAAAATAGCTAATCCTTCCTACCTAATGCTTAAGCTTTCAATATGGGACGCTTCAACTGTCACACTTAATCCTCATTTAAAGCACACACCAAGTCACGAGGATGTTACCCCCCATGCACCACAAAAGTCATTCTAAATGACCCTTGGAAAAAACATAGAAAGGTTATCCACAACAACGTGCCCAGGGATGGTACTTACATTGGTTGCATCATTCCGTCTCTTTTATGAGAAATTCATCTCGAACTTGTGCATTTATGGGATTCGAACATGAGATCATGTTTTGATACCAACCATAGAAAAAATAGCAAATCCTTCCTACCTAAAGCTTAAGCTTTCATTACGGAACGCTTGAACTGTCACACTTAATCCTCGTCTAAAGCTCACACCAAGTCACGAGGATGTTACCCCCCATGCACCAAAAAATTGATTCTAAATGACCGTTGGAAACAACATAGAAAGGTTACCCACAACAACGTGCGCAGGGATGGTACTTACCTTGGTCGCATCATTTCGTCTCTTTTATGGGAAATTCACCTCGAACTTGTGCTTTTAGGGGACACAATCCAGAGATCATGTTTTGATACCAAATAAATGAAAAATAGCAAATCCTTCCTACCTAAAGCTTAAGCTTTCATTACGAGACACTTGAACTGTCACACTTAATCCTCGTCTAAAGCTCACACCAAGTCACGAGGATGTTACCCCCCATGCACCAGCCAAGTCATTCTAAATGACCCTTGGAAACAACATAGAATGGTTACCCACAACAACGTGCCGAGGGATGGTACTTAGCTTGGTTGCATCATTCCGTCTCTTTTATGGGAAATTCACCTCGAACTTGTGCTTTTAGGGGACACAATCCAGAGATCATGTTTTGATACCAAATAAACGAAAAATAGCAAATCCTTCCTACCTAAAGCTTAAGCTTTCATTACGAGACACTTGAACTGTCACACTTAATCCTCGTCTAAAGCTCACACCAAGTCACGAGGATGTTACCCCCATGCACCACAAAAGTCATTCTAAATGACCCTTGGAAACAACATAGAAAGGTTACCCACAACAACCAGCCCAAGGATGGTACTTAGCTTGGTTGCATCATTCCGTCTCTTTTATAGGAAATTCACCTCGAACTTGTGCTTTTAGGGGACACAATCCAGAGATCATGTTTTGATACCAAATAAATGAAAAATAGCAAATCCTTCCTACCTAAAGCTTAAGCTTTCATTACGAGACACTTGAACTGTCAAACTTAATCCTCGTCTAAAGCTCACACCAAGTCACAAGGATGTTACCCCCCATGCACCACAAAAGTCATTCTAAATGACCCTTGGAAACAACATAGAAAGGTTACCCACAACAACGTGCCCGGGGATGGTACTTACCTTGGTTGCATCATTCCGTCTCTTTTATGAGAAATTCATCTCGAACTTGTGCATTTATGGGATTCGAACATGAGATCATGTTTTGATACCAAACATACGAAAAATAGCAAATCCTTCCTACCTAAAGCTTAAGCTTTCATTACGGGACGCTTGAACTGTCACACTTAATCACCAAGTCACGAGGATGTTACCCCCCATGCACCACAAAAGTCATTCTAAATGACCCTTGGAAACAACTTAGAAAGGTTACCCACAACAACGTGCCCGGGGATGGTACTTACCTTGGTTGCATCATTCCGTCTCTTTTATGGGAAATTCATCTCGAACTTGTGCATTTATGGGATTCGAACATGAGATCATGTTTTGATACCAAACATAGGAAAAATAGCTAATCCTTCCTACCTAAAGCTTAAGCTTTCAATACGGGGCGCTTGAACTGTCATACTTAATCCTCCTTTAAAGCTCACACCAAGTCACGAGGATGTTACCCCCCATGCACCACAAAAGTCATTCTAAATGACCCTTGGAAACAACATAGAAAGGTTACCCACAACAACGTGACCAGGGATGGTACTTACCTTGGTTGCATCATTCCGTCTCTTTTATGGGAAATTCATCTCGAACTTGTGCATTTATGGGATTCGAACATGAGATCATGTTTTGATACCAAACATACGAAAAATAGCAAATCCTTCCTACCTAAAGCTTAAGCTTTCATTACGGGACGCTTGAACTGTCACACTTAATCACCAAGTCACGAGGATGTTACCCCCCATGCACCACAAAAGTCATTCTAAATGACCCTTGGAAACAACATAGAAAGGTTACCCACAACAACGTGCCCGGGGATGGTACTTACCTTGGTTGCATCATTCCGTCTCTTTTATGAGAAATTCATCTCGAACTTGTGCATTTATGGGATTCGAACATGAGATCATATTTTGATACCAAACATAGAAAAAATAGCTAATCCTTCCTACCTAAAGCTTAAGCTTTCATTACGGGACGCTTGAACTGTCACACTTAATCCTCGTCTAAAGCTCACACCAAGTCACGAGGATGTTACCCCCCATGCACCACAAAAGTCATTCTAAATGACCCTTGGAAACAACATAGAAAGGTTACCCACAACAACGTGACCAGGGATGGTACTTACCTTGGTTGCATCATTCCGTCTCTTTTATGGGAAATTCATCTCGAACTTGTGCATTTATGGGATTCGAACATGAGATCATGTTTTGATACCAAACATAGAAAAAATAGCTAATCCTTCCTACCTAAAGCTTAAGCTTTCATTACGGGACACTTGAACTGTCACACTTAATCCTCGTCTAAAGCTCACACCAAGTCACGATGATGTTACCCCCCATGCACCACAAAAGTCATTCTAAATGACCCTTGGAAACAACATAGAAAGGTTACCCACAACAACGTGCCGAGGGATGGTACTTACCTTGGTTGCATCATTCCGTCTCTTTTATGGGAAATTCATCTCGAACTTGTGCATTTATGGGATTCGAACATGAGATCATGTTTTGATACCAAACATAGGAAAAATAGCTAATCCTTCCTACCTAAACCTTAAGCTTTCAATACAGGGTGCTTGAACTGTCATACTTAATCCTCCTTTAAAGCTCACACCAAGTCACGAGGATGTTACCCCCCATGCACCAGCCAAGTCATTCTAAATGACCCTTTGAAACAACATAGAAAGGTTACCCACAACAACAAGCTTAAGGATGGTACTTAGCTTGGTTGCATCATTCCGTCTCTTTTATGGGAAATTCACCTTGAACTTGTGCTTTTAGGGGACACATACCAGAGATCATGTTTTGATACCAAACATAGGAAAAATAGCTAATCCTTCCTACCTAATACTTAAGCTTTCAATATGGGACGCTTCAACTGTCACACTTAATCCTCATTTAAAGCTCACACCAAGTCACGAGGATGTTACCCCCCATGCACCACAAAAGTCATTCTAAATGACCCTTGCAAAACAACATAGAAAGGTTACCCACAACAACGTATCCAGGGATGGTACTTACCTTGGTAGCATCATTCCGTCTCTTTTATGGGAAATTCATCTCGAACTTGTGCATTTATGGGATTCGAACATGAGATCATATTTTGATACCAAACATAGAAAAAATAGCTAATCCTTCCTACCTAAAGCTAAGCTTTCATTACGGGACGCTTGAACTGTCACACTTAATCCTCGTCTAAAGCTCACACCAAGTCACGAGGATGTTACCCCCCATGCACCACAAAAGTCATTCTAAATGACCCTTGGAAACAACATAGAAAGGTTACCCACAACAACGTGCCCAGGGATGGTACTTACCTTGGTTGCATCATTCCGTCTCTTTTATAGGAAATTCACCTCGAACTTGTGCTTTTATGGGACACATACCAGAGATCATGTTTTGATACCTAACATAGGAAAAATAGCTAATCCTTCCTACCTAATGCTTAAGCTTTCAATATGAGACGCTTCAACTGTCACACTTAATCCTCATTTAAAGCTCACACCAAGTCACGAGGATGTTACCCCCCATGCACCACAAAAGTCATTCTAAATGACCCTTGCAAAACAACATAGAAAGGTTACCCACAACAACGTATCCAGGGATGGTACTTACCTTGGTTGCATCATTCCGTCTCTTTTATGGGAAATTCATCTCGAACTTGTGCATTTATGGGATTCGAACATGAGATCATGTTTTGATACCAAACATAGAAAAAATAGCTAATCCTTCCTACCTAAAGCTTAAGCTTTCATTACGGGACGCTTGAACTGTCACACTTAATCCTCGTCTAAAGCTCACACCAAGTCACGAGGATGTTACCCCCCATGCACCACAAAATTCATTCTAAATGACCCTTGGAAACAACATAGAAAGGTTACCCACAACAACGTGCCCAGGGATGGTACTTACCTTGGTTGCATCATTCCGTCTCTTTTATGAGAAATTCATCTCGAACTTGTGCATTTATGGGATTCGAACATGAGATCATGTTTTGATACCAACCATAGAAAAAATAGCTAATCCTTCCTACCTAAAGCTTAAGCTTTCATTACGGAACGCTTGAACTGTCACACTTAATCCTCGTCTAAAGCTCACACCAAGTCACGAGGATGTTACCCCCCATGCACCACAAAATTGATTCTAGATGACCCTTGGAAACAACATAGAAAGGTTACCCATAACAACGTGCCCAGGGATGGTACTTACCTTGGTTGCATCATTCCGTCTCTTTTATGGGAAATTCATCTCGAACTTGTGCATTTATGGGATTCGAACATGAGATCATGTTTTGATACCAAACATAGGAAAAATAGCTAATCCTTCCTACCTAAAGCTTAAGCTTTCAATACGGGGTGCTTGAATTGTCATACTTAATCCTTCTTTAAAGCTCACACCAAGTCACGAGGATGTTACCCCCCATGCACCACACAAGTCATTCTAAATGACCCTTGGAAACAACATAGTAAGGTTACCCACAACAACGTGCCCAGGGATGGTACTTACCTTGGTTGCATAATTCCGTCTCTTTTAAGAGAAATTCATCTCGAATTTGTGCTTTTATGGGATTTGAACCTTAGATCATGTTTTGATACCAAATAAACGAAAAATAGCAAATCCTTCCTACCTAAAGCTTAAGCTTTCATTACGGGACGCTTGAACTGTCACACTTAATCCTCGTCTAAAGCTCACACCAAGTCACGAGGATGTTACCCCCCATGCACCACAAAAGTTATTCTAAATGACCCTTGGAAACAACATAGAAAGGTTACCCACAACAACGTGCCCAGGGATGGTACTTACCTTGGTTGCATAATTCCGTCTCTTTTAATAGAAATTCATCTCGAATTTGGGCTTTTATGGGATTTGAACATGAGATCATGTTTTGATACCAAATAAACGAAAAATAGCAAATCCTTCCTACCTAAAGCTTAAGCTTTCATTACGGGACGCTTGAACTGTCACACTTAATCCTCGTCTAAAGCTCACTCCAAGTCACGAGGATGTTACCCCCCATGCACCACAAAAGTCATTCTAAATGACCCTTGGAAACAACATAGAAAGGTTACCCACAACAACGAGCCCAGAGATGATACTTACCTTGGTTGCATCATTCCGTCTCTTTTATGGGAAATTCACCTTGAACTTGTGCTTTTAGGGGACACATACCAGAGATCATGTTTTGATACCAAACATAGGAAAAATAGCCAATCCTTCCTACCTAATGCTTAAGCTTTCAATATGGGACGCTTCAACTGTCACACTTAATCCTCATTTAAAGCTCACACCAAGTCACGAGGATGTTACCCCCCATGCACCACAAAAGTCATTCTAAATGACCCTTGCAAAACAACATAGAAAGGTTACCCACAACAACGTATCCAGGGATGGTACTTACCTGGGTAGCATCATTCCGTCTCTTTTATGGGAAATTCATCACGAACTTGTGCATTTATGGGATTCGAACATGAGATCATATTTTGATACCAAACATAGAAAAAATAGCTAATCCTTCCTACCTAAAGCTAAGCTTTCATTACGGGACGCTTGAACTGTCACACTTAATCCTCGTCTAAAGCTCACACCAAGTCACGAGGATGTTACCCCCCATGCACCACAAAAGTCATTCTAAATGACCCTTGGAAACAACATAGAAAGGTTACCCACAACAACGTGCCCAGGGATGGTACTTACCTTGGTTGCATCATTCCATCTCTTTTATGGGAAATTCACCTCGAACTTGTGCTTTTATGGGACACATACCAGAGATCATGTTTTGATACCTAACATAGGAAAAATAGCTAATCCTTCCTACCTAATGCTTAAGCTTTCAATATGGGACGCTTCAACTGTCACACTTAATCCTCATTTAAAGCACACACCAAGTCACGAGGATGTTACCCCCCATGCACCACAAAAGTCATTCTAAATGACCCTTGCAAAACAACATAGAAAGGTTACCCACAACAACGTATCCAGGGATGGTACTTACCTTGGTAGCATCATTCCGTCTCTTTTATGGGAAATTCATCACGAACTTGTGCATTTATGGGATTCGAACATGAGATCATATTTTGATACCAAACATAGAAAAAATAGCTAATCCTTCCTACCTAAAGCTAAGCTTTCATTACGGGACGCTTGAACTGTCACACTTAATCCTCGTCTAAAGCTCACACCAAGTCACGAGGATGTTACCCCCCATGCACCACAAAAGTCATTCTAAATGACCCTTGGAAACAACATAGAAAGGTTACCCACAACAACGTGCCCAGGGATGGTACTTACCTTGGTTGCATCATTCCATCTCTTTTATGGGAAATTCACCTCGAACTTGTGCTTTTATGGGACACATACCAGAGATCATGTTTTGATACCTAACATAGGAAAAATAGCTAATCCTTCCTACCTAATGCTTAAGCTTTCAATATGGGACGCTTCAACTGTCAAACTTAATCCTCATTTAAAGCACACACCAAGTCACGAGGATGTTACCCCCCATGCACCACAAAAGTCATTCTAAATGACCCTTGGAAAAAACATAGAAAGGTTACCCACAACAACGTGCCCAGGGATGGTACTTACCTTGGTTGCATCATTCCGTCTCTTTTATGAGAAATTCATCTCGAACTTGTGCATTTATGGGATTCGAACATGAGATCATGTTTTGATACCAACCATAGAAAAAATAGCAAATCCTTCCTACCTAAAGCTTAAGCTTTCATTACGGAACGCTTGAACTGTCACACTTAATCCTCGTCTAAAGCTAACACCAAGTCACGAGGATGTTACCCCCCATGCACCAAAAAATTGATTCTAAATGACCGTTGGAAACAACATAGAAAGGTTACCCACAACAACGTGCGCAGGGATGGTACTTACCTTGGTTGCATCATTTCGTCTCTTTTATGGGAAATTCACCTCGAACTTGTGCTTTTAGGGGACACAATCCAGAGATCATGTTTTGATACCAAATAAATGAAAAATAGCAAATCCTTCCTACCTAAAGCTTAAGCTTTCATTACGAGACACTTGAACTGTCACACTTAATCCTCGTCTAAAGCTCACACCAAGTCACGAGGATGTTACCCCCCATGCACCAGCCAAGTCATTCTAAATGACCCTTGGAAACAACATAGAAAGGTTACCCACAACAACGTGCCGAGGGATGGTACTTAGCTTGTTTGCATCATTCCGTCTCTTTTATGGGAAATTCACCTCGAACTTGTGCTTTTTGGGGACACAATCCAGAGATCATGTTTTGATACCAAATAAACGAAAAATAGCAAATCCTTCCTACCTAAAGCTTAAGCTTTCATTACGAGACAATTGAACTGTCACACTTAATCCTCGTCTAAAGCTCACACCAAGTCACGAGGATGTTACCCCCCATGCACCAGCCAAGTCATTCTAAATGACCCTTTGAAACAACATAGAAAGGTTACCCACAACAACAAGCTTAAGGATGGTACTTAGCTTGGTTGCATCATTCCGTCTCTTTTATGGGAAATTCACCTTGAACTTGTGCTTTTAGGGGACACATACCAGAGATCATGTTTTGATACCAAACATAGGAAAAATAGCTAATCCTTCCTACCTAATGCTTAAGCTTTCAATATGGGACGCTTCAACTGTCACACTTAATCCTCATTTAAAGCTCACACCAAGTCACGAGGATGTTACCCCCCATGCACCACAAAAGTCATTCTAAATGACCCTTGCAAAACAACATAGAAAGGTTACCCATAACAACGTATCCAGGGATGGTACTTACCTTGGTAGCATCATTCCGTCTCTTTTATGGGAAATTCATCTCGAACTTGTGCATTTATGGGATTCGAACATGAGATCATATTTTGATACCAAACATAGAAAAAATAGCTAATCCTTCCTACCTAAAGCTAAGCTTTCATTACGGGACGCTTGAACTGTCACACTTAATCCTCGTCTGAAGCTCACACCAAGTCACGAGGATGTTACCCCCCATGCACCAGCCAAGTCATTCTAAATGACCCTTTGAAACAACATAGAAAGGTTACCCACAACAACAAGCTTAAGGATGGTACTTAGCTTGGTTGCATCATTCCGTCTCTTTTATGGGAAATTCACCTTGAACTTGTGCTTTTAGGGGACACATACCAGAGATCATGTTTTGATACCAAACATAGGAAAAATAGCTAATCCTTCCTACCTAATGCTTAAGCTTTCAATATGGGACGCTTCAACTGTCACACTTAATCCTCATTTAAAGCTCACACCAAGTCACGAGGATGTTACCCCCCATGCACCACAAAAGTCATTCTAAATGACCCTTGCAAAACAACATAGAAAGGTTACCCACAACAACGTATCCAGGGATGGTACTTACCTTGGTAGCATCATTCCGTCTCTTTTATGGGAAATTCATCTCGAACTTGTGCATTTATGGGATTCGAACATGAGATCATATTTTGATACCAAACATAGAAAAAATAGCTAATCCTTCCTACCTAAAGCTAAGCTTTCATTACGGGACGCTTGAACTGTCACACTTAATCCTCGTCTAAAGCTCACACCAAGTCACGAGGATGTTACCCCCCATGCACCACAAAATTCATTCTAAATGACCCTTGGAAACAACATAGAAAGGTTACCCACAACAACGTGCCCAGGGATGGTACTTACCTTGTTTGCATCATTCCGTCTTTTTTATGGGAAATTCACCTCGAACTTGTGCTTTTATGGGACACATACCAGAGATCATGTTTTGATACCTAACATAGGAAAAATAGCTAATCCTTCCTACCTAATGCTTAAGCTTTCAATATGGGACGCTTCAACTGTCACACTTAATCCTCATTTAAAGCACACACCAAGTCACGAGGATGTTACCCCCCATGCACCACAAAAGTCATTCTAAATGACCCTTGGAAAAAACATAGAAAGGTTACCCACAACAACGTGCCCAGGGATGGTACTTACCTTGGTTGCATCATTCCGTCTCTTTTATGAGAAATTCATCTCGAACTTGTGCATTTATGGGATTCGAACATGAGATCATGTTTTGATACCAACCATAGAAAAAATAGCAAATCCTTCCTACCTAAAGCTTAAGCTTTCATTACGGAACGCTTGAACTGTCACACTTAATCCTCGTCTAAAGCTCACACCAAGTCACGAGGATGTTACCCCCCATGCACCAAAAAATTGATTCTAAATGACCGTTGGAAACAACATAGAAAGGTTACCCACAACAACGTGCGCAGGGATGGTACTTACCTTGGTCGCATCATTTCGTCTCTTTTATGGGAAATTCACCTCGAACTTGTGCTTTTAGAGGACACAATCCAGAGATCATGTTTTGATACCAAATAAATGAAAAATAGCAAATCCTTCCTACCTAAAGCTTAAGCTTTCATTACGAGACACTTGAACTGTCACACTTAATCCTCGTCTAAACCTCACACCAAGTCACGAGGATGTTACCCCCCATGCACCAGCCAAGTCATTCTAAATGACCCTTGGAAACAACATAGAAAGGTTACCCACAACAACGTGCCGAGGGATGGTACTTAGCTTGGTTGCATCATTCCGTCTCTTTTATGGGAAATTCACCTCGAACTTGTGCTTTTAGGGGACACAATCCAGGGATCATGTTTTGATACCAAATAAACGAAAAATAGCGAATCCTTCCTACCTAAAGCTTAAGCTTTCATTACGAGACACTTGAACTGTCACACTTAATCCTCGTCTAAAGCTCACACCAAGTCACGAGGATGTTACCCCCATGCACCACAAAAGTCATTCTAAATGACCCTTGGAAACAACATAGAAAGGTTACCCACAACAACCAACCCAAGGATGGTACTTAGCTTGGTTGCATCATTCCGTCTCTTTTATGGGAAATTCACCTCGAACTTGTGCTTTTAGGGGACACAATCCAGAGATCATGTTTTGATACCAAATAAATGAAAAATAGCAAATCCTTCCTACCTAAAGCTTAAGCTTTCATTACGAGACACTTGAACTGTCACACTTAATCCTCGTCTAAAGCTCACACCAAGTCACAAGGATGTTACCCCCCATGCACCACAAAAGTCATTCTAAATGACCCTTGGAAACAACATAGAAAGGTTACCCACAACAACGTGCCCGGGGATGGTACTTACCTTGGTTGCATCATTCCGTCTCTTTTATGAGAAATTCATCTCGAACTTGTGCATTTATGGGATTCGAACATGAGATCATGTTTTGATACCAAACATACAAAAAATAGCAAATCCTTCCTACCTAAAGCTTAAGCTTTCATTACGGGACGCTTGAACTGTCACACTTAATCACCAAGTCACGAGGATGTTACCCCCCATGCACCACAAAAGTCATTCTAAATGACCCTTGGAAACAACATAGAAAGGTTACCCACAACAACGTGCCCGGGGATGGTACTTACCTTGGTTGCATCATTCCGTCTCTTTTATGGGAAATTCATCTCGAACTTGTGCATTTATGGGATTCGAACATGAGATCATGTTTTGATACCAAACATAGGAAAAATAGCTAATCCTTCCTACCTAAAGCTTAAGCTTTCAATACGGGGCGCTTGAACTGTCATACTTAATCCTCCTTTAAAGCTCACACCAAGTCACGAGGATGTTACCCCCCATGCACCACAAAAGTCATTCTAAATGACCCTTGGAAACAACATAGAAAGGTTACCCACAACAACGTGACCAGGGATGGTACTTACCTTGGTTGCATCATTCCGTCTCTTTTATGGGAAATTCATCTCGAACTTGTGCATTTATGGGATTCGAACATGAGATCATGTTTTGATACCAAACATACGAAAAATAGCAAATCCTTCCTACCTAAAGCTTAAGCTTTCATTACGGGACGCTTGAACTGTCACACTTAATCACCAAGTCACGAGGATGTTACCCCCCATGCACCACAAAAGTCATTCTAAATGACCCTTGGAAACAACATAGAAAGGTTACCCACAACAACGTGCCCGGGGATGGTACTTACCTTGGTTGCATCATTCCGTCTCTTTTATGGGAAATTCATCTCGAACTTGTGCATTTATGGGATTCGAACATGAGATCATGTTTTGATACCAAACATAGGAAAAATAGCTAATCCTTCCTACCTAAAGCTTAAGCTTTCAATACGGGGCGCTTGAACTGTCATACTTAATCCTCCTTTAAAGCTCACACCAAGTCACGAGGATGTTACCCCCCATGCACCACAAAAGTCATTCTAAATGACCCTTGGAAACAACATAGAAAGGTTACCCACAACAACGTGACCAGGGATGGTACTTACCTTGGTTGCATCATTCCGTCTCTTTTATGGGAAATTCATCTCGAACTTGTGCATTTATGGGATTCGAACATGAGATCATGTTTTGATACCAAACATACGAAAAATAGCAAATCCTTCCTACCTAAAGCTTAAGCTTTCATTACGGGACGCTTGAACTGTCACACTTAATCACCAAGTCACGAGGATGTTACCCCCCATGCACCACAAAAGTCATTCTAAATGACCCTTGGAAACAACATAGAAAGGATACCCACAACAACGTGCCCGGGGATGGTACTTACCTTGGTTGCATCATTCCGTCTCTTTTATGGGAAATTCATCTCGAACTTGTGCATTTATGGGATTCGAACATGAGATCATGTTTTGATACCAAACATAGGAAAAATAGCTAATCCTTCCTACCTAAAGCTTAAGCTTTCAATACGGGGCGCTTGAACTGTCATACTTAATCCTCCTTTAAAGCTCACACCAAGTCACGAGGATGTTACCCCTCATGCACCACAAAAGTCATTCTAAATGACCCTTGGAAACAACATAGAAAGGTTACCCACAACAACGTGACCAGGGATGGTACTTACCTTGGTTGCATCATTCCGTCTCTTTTATGGGAAATTCATCTCGAACTTGTGCATTTATGGGATTCGAACATGAGATCATGTTTTGATACCAAACATAGAAAAAATAGCTAATCCTTCCTACCTAAAGCTTAAGCTTTCATTACGGGACGCTTGAACTGTCACAATTAATCCTCGTCTAAAGCTCACACCAAGTCACGAGGATGTTACCCCCCATGCACCACAAAAGTCATTCTAAATGACCCTTGGAAACAACATAGAAAGGTTACCCACAACAACGTGACCAGGGATGGTACTTACCTTGGTTGCATCATTCCGTCTCTTTTATGGGAAATTCATCTCGAACTTGTGCATTTATGGGATTCGAACATGAGATCATGTTTTGATACCAAACATAGAAAAAATAGCTAATCCTTCCTACCTAAAGCTTAAGCTTTCATTACGGGACGCTTGAACTGTCACACTTAATCCTCGTCTAAAGCTCACACCAAGTCACGAGGATGTTACCCCCCATGCACCACAAAAGTCATTCTAAATGACATTTGGAAACAACATAGAAAGGTTACCCACAACAACGTGACCAGGGATGGTACTTACCTTGGTTGCATCATTCCGTCTCTTTTATGGGAAATTCATCTCGAACTTGTGCATTTATGGGATTCGAACATGAGATCATGTTTTGATACCAAACATAGAAAAAATAGCTAATCCTTCCTACCTAAAGCTTAAGCTTTCATTACGGGACACTTGAACTGTCACACTTAATCCTCGTCTAAAGCTCACACCAAGTCACGATGATGTTACCCCCCATGCACCACAAAAGTCATTCTAAATGACCCTTGGAAACAACATAGAAAGGTTACCCACAACAACGTGCCGAGGGATGGTACTTACCTTGGTTGCATCATTCCGTCTCTTTTATGGGAAATTCATCTCGTCCTTGTGCATTTATGGGATTCGAACATGAGATCATGTTTTGATACCAAACATAGGAAAAATAGCTAATCCTTCCTACCTAAACCTTAAGCTTTCAATACAGGGTGCTTGAACTGTCATACTTAATCCTCCTTTAAAGCTCACACCAAGTCACGAGGATGTTACCCCCCATGCACCAGCCAAGTCATTCTAAATGACCCTTTGAAACAACATAGAAAGGTTACCCACAACAACAAGCTTAAGGATGGTACTTAGCTTGGTTGCATCATTCCGTCTCTTTTATGGGAAATTCACCTTGAACTTGTGCTTTTAGGGGACACATACCAGAGATCATGTTTTGATACCAAACATAGGAAAAATAGCTAATCCTTCCTACCTAATGCTTAAGCTTTCAATATGGGACGCTTCAACTGTCACACTTAATCCTCATTTAAAGCTCACACCAAGTCACGAGTATGTTACCCCCCATGCACCACAAAAGTCATTCTAAATGACCCTTGCAAAACAACATAGAAAGGTTACCCACAACAACGTATCCAGGGATGGTACTTACCTTGGTAGCATCATTCCGTCTCTTTTATGGGAAATTCATCTCGAACTTGTGCATTTATGGGATTCGAACATGAGATCATATTTTGATACCAAACATAGAAAAAATAGCTAATCCTTCCTACCTAAAGCTAAGCTTTCATTACGGGACGCTTGAACTGTCACACTTAATCCTCGTCTAAAGCTCACACCAAGTCACGAAGATGTTACCCCCCATGCACCACAAAAGTCATTCTAAATGACCCTTGGAAACAACATAGAAAGGTTACCCACAACAACGTGCCCAGGGATGGTACTTACCTTGGTTGCATCATTCCGTCTCTTTTATAGGAAATTCACCTCGAACTTGTGCTTTTATGGGACACATACCAGAGATCATGTTTTGATACCTAACATAGGAAAAATAGCTAATCCTTCCTACCTAATGCTTAAGCTTTCAATATGGGACGCTTCAACTGTCACACTTAATCCTCATTTAAAGCACACAGCAAGTCACGAGGATGTTACCCCCCATGCACCACAAAAGTCATTCTAAATGACCCTTGGAAAAAACATAGAAAGGTTATCCACAACAACGTGCCCAGGGATGGTACTTACATTGGTTGCATCATTCCGTCTCTTTTATGAGAAATTCATCTCGAACTTGTGCATTTATGGGATTCGAACATGAGATCATGTTTTGATACCAACCATAGAAAAAATAGCAAATCCTTCCTACCTAAAGCTTAAGCTTTCATTACGGAACGCTTGAACTGTCACACTTAATCCTCGTCTAAAGCTCACACCAAGTCACGAGGATGTTACCCCCCCATGCACCAAAAAATTGATTCTAAATGACCGTTGGAAACAACATAGAAAGGTTACCCACAACAACGTGCGCAGGGATGGTACTTACCTTGGTCGCATCATTTCGTCTCTTTTATGGGAAATTCACCTCGAACTTGTGCTTTTAGGGGACACAATCCAGAGATCATGTTTTGATACCAAATAAATGAAAAATAGCAAATCCTTCCTACCTAAAGCTTAAGCTTTCATTACGAGACACTTGAACTGTCACACTTAATCCTCGTCTAAAGCTCACACCAAGTCACGAGGATGTTACCCCCCATGCACCAGCCAAGTCATTCTAAATGACCCTTGGAAACAACATAGAATGGTTACCCACAACAACGTGCCGAGGGATGGTACTTAGCTTGGTTGCATCATTCCGTCTCTTTTATGGGAAATTCACCTCGAACTTGTGCTTTTAGGGGACACAATCCAGAGATCATGTTTTGATACCAAATAAACGAAAAATAGCAAATCCTTCCTACCTAAAGCTTAAGCTTTCATTACGAGACACTTGAACTGTCACACTTAATCCTCGTCTAAAGCTCACACCAAGTCACGAGGATGTTACCCCCATGCACCACAAAAGTCATTCTAAATGACCCTTGGAAACAACATAGAAAGGTTACCCACAACAACCAGCCCAAGGATGGTACTTAGCTTGGTTGCATCATTCCGTCTCTTTTATAGGAAATTCACCTCGAACTTGTGCTTTTAGGGGACACAATCCAGAGATCATGTTTTGATACCAAATAAATGAAAAATAGCAAATCCTTCCTACCTAAAGCTTAAGCTTTCATTACGAGACACTTGAACTGTCAAACTTAATCCTCGTCTAAAGCTCACACCAAGTCACAAGGATGTTACCCCCCATGCACCACAAAAGTCATTCTAAATGACCCTTGGAAACAACATAGAAAGGTTACCCACAACAACGTGCCCGGGGATGGTACTTACCTTGGTTGCATCATTCCGTCTCTTTTATGAGAAATTCATCTCGAACTTGTGCATTTATGGGATTCGAACATGAGATCATGTTTTGATACCAAACATACGAAAAATAGCAAATCCTTCCTACCTAAAGCTTAAGCTTTCATTACGGGACGCTTGAACTGTCACACTTAATCACCAAGTCACGAGGATGTTACCCCCCATGCACCACAAAAGTCATTCTAAATGACCCTTGGAAACAACATAGAAAGGTTACCCACAACAACGTGCCCGGGGATGGTACTTACCTTGGTTGCATCATTCCGTCTCTTTTATGGGAAATTCATCTCGAACTTGTGCATTTATGGGATTCGAACATGAGATCATGTTTTGATACCAAACATAGGAAAAATAGCTAATCCTTCCTACCTAAAGCTTAAGCTTTCAATACGGGGCGCTTGAACTGTCATACTTAATCCTCCTTTAAAGCTCACACCAAGTCACGAGGATGTTACCCCCCATGCACCACAAAAGTCATTCTAAATGACCCTTGGAAACAACATAGAAAGGTTACCCACAACAACGTGACCAGGGATGGTACTTACCTTGGTTGCATCATTCCGTCTCTTTTATGGGAAATTCATCTCGAACTTGTGCATTTATGGGATTCGAACATGAGATCATGTTTTGATACCAAACATACGAAAAATAGCAAATCCTTCCTACCTAAAGCTTAAGCTTTCATTACGGGACGCTTGAACTGTCACACTTAATCACCAAGTCACGAGGATGTTACCCCCCATGCACCACAAAAGTCATTCTAAATGACCCTTGGAAACAACATAGAAAGGTTACCCACAACAACGTGCCCGGGGATGGTACTTACCTTGGTTGCATCATTCCGTCTCTTTTATGAGAAATTCATCTCGAACTTGTGCATTTATGGGATTCGAACATGAGATCATATTTTGATACCAAACATAGAAAAAATAGCTAATCCTTCCTACCTAAAGCTTAAGCTTTCATTACGGGACGCTTGAACTGTCACACTTAATCCTCGTCTAAAGCTCACACCAAGTCACGAGGATGTTACCCCCCATGCACCACAAAAGTCATTCTAAATGACCCTTGGAAACAACATAGAAAGGTTACCCACAACAACGTGACCAGGGATGGTACTTACCTTGGTTGCATCATTCCGTCTCTTTTATGGGAAATTCATCTCGAACTTGTGCATTTATGGGATTCGAACATGAGATCATGTTTTGATACCAAACATAGAAAAAATAGCTAATCCTTCCTACCTAAAGCTTAAGCTTTCATTACGGGACACTTGAACTGTCACACTTAATCCTCGTCTAAAGCTCACACCAAGTCACGATGATGTTACCCCCCATGCACCACAAAAGTCATTCTAAATGACCCTTGGAAACAACATAGAAAGGTTACCCACAACAACGTGCCGAGGGATGGTACTTACCTTGGTTGCATCATTCCGTCTCTTTTATGGGAAATTCATCTCGAACTTGTGCATTTATGGGATTCGAACATGAGATCATGTTTAGATACCAAACATAGGAAAAATAGCTAATCCTTCCTACCTAAACCTTAAGCTTTCAATACAGGGTGCTTGAACTGTCATACTTAATCCTCCTTTAAAGCTCACACCAAGTCACGAGGATGTTACCCCCCATGCACCAGCCAAGTCATTCTAAATGACCCTTTGAAACAACATAGAAAGGTTACCCACAACAACAAGCTTAAGGATGGTACTTAGCTTGGTTGCATCATTCCGTCTCTTTTATGGGAAATTCACCTTGAACTTGTGCTTTTAGGGGACACATACCAGAGATCATGTTTTGATACCAAACATAGGAAAAATAGCTAATCCTTCCTACCTAATACTTAAGCTTTCAATATGGGACGCTTCAACTGTCACACTTAATCCTCATTTAAAGCTCACACCAAGTCACGAGGATGTTACCCCCCATGCACCACAAAAGTCATTCTAAATGACCCTTGCAAAACAACATAGAAAGGTTACCCACAACAACGTATCCAGGGATGGTACTTACCTTGGTAGCATCATTCCGTCTCTTTTATGGGAAATTCATCTCGAACTTGTGCATTTATGGGATTCGAACATGAGATCATATTTTGATACCAAACATAGAAAAAATAGCTAATCCTTCCTACCTAAAGCTAAGCTTTCATTACGGGACGCTTGAACTGTCACACTTAATCCTCGTCTAAAGCTCACACCAAGTCACGAGGATGTTACCCCCCATGCACCACAAAAGTCATTCTAAATGACCCTTGGAAACAACATAGAAAGGTTACCCACAACAACGTGCCCAGGGATGGTACTTACCTTGGTTGCATCATTCCGTCTCTTTTATAGGAAATTCACCTCGAACTTGTGCTTTTATGGGACACATACCAGAGATCATGTTTTGATACCTAACATAGGAAAAATAGCTAATCCTTCCTACCTAATGCTTAAGCTTTCAATATGGGACGCTTCAACTGTCACACTTAATCCTCATTTAAAGCACACACCAAGTCACGAGGATGTTACCCCCCATGCACCACAAAAGTCATTCTAAATGACCCTTGGAAAAAACATAGAAAGGTTATCCACAACAACGTGCCCAGGGATGGTACTTACCTTGGTTGCATCATTCCGTCTCTTTTATGAGAAATTCATCTCGAACTTGTGCATTTATGGGATTCGAACATGAGATCATGTTTTGATACCAACCATAGAAAAAATAGCAAATCCTTCCTACCTAAAGCTTAAGCTTTCATTACGGAACGCTTGAACTGTCACACTTAATCCTCGTCTAAAGCTCACACCAAGTCACGAGGATGTTACCCCCCATGCACCAAAAAATTGATTCTAAATGACCGTTGGAAACAACATAGAAAGGTTACCCACAACAACGTGCGCAGGGATGGTACTTACCTTGGTCGCATCATTTCGTCTCTTTTATGGGAAATTCACCTCGAACTTGTGCTTTTAGGGGACACAATCCAGAGATCATGTTTTGATACCAAATAAATGAAAAATAGCAAATCCTTCCTACCTAAAGCTTAAGCTTTCATTACGAGACACTTCAACTGTCACACTTTATCCTCGTCTAAAGCTCACACCAAGTCACGAGGATGTTACCCGCCATGCACCAGCCAAGTCATTCTAAATGACCCTTGGAAACAACATAGAATGGTTACCCACAACAACGTGCCGAGGGATGGTACTTAGCTTGGTTGCATCATTCCGTCTCTTTTATGGGAAATTCACCTCGAACTTGTGCTTTTAGGGGACACAATCCAGAGATCATGTTTTGATACCAAATAAACGAAAAATAGCAAATCCTTCCTACCTAAAGCTTAAGCTTTCATTACGAGACACTTGAACTGTCACACTTAATCCTCGTCTAAAGCTCACACCAAGTCACGAGGATGTTACCCCCATGCACCACAAAAGTCATTCTAAATGACCCTTGGAAACAACATAGAAAGGTTACCCACAACAACCAGCCCAAGGATGGTACTTAGCTTGGTTGCATCATTCCGTCTCTTTTATGGGAAATTCACCTAGAACTTGTGCTTTTAGGGGACACAATCCAGAGATCATGTTTTGATACCAAATAAATGAAAAATAGCAAATCCTTCCTACCTAAAGCTTAAGCTTTCATTACGAGACACTTGAACTGTCACACTTAATCCTCGTCTAAAGCTCACACCAAGTCACGAGGATGTTACCCCCCATGCACCACAAAAGTCATTCTAAATGACCCTTGGAAACAACATAGAAAGGTTACCCACAACAACGTGCCCGGGGATGGTACTTACCTTGGTTGCATCATTCCGTCTCTTTTATGAGAAATTCATCTCGAACTTGTGCATTTATGGGATTCGAACATGAGATCATGTTTTGATACCAAACATACGAAAAATAGCAAATCCTTCCTACCTAAAGCTTAAGCTTTTATTACGGGACGCTTGAACTGTCACACTTAATCACCAAGTCACGAGGATGTTACCCCCCATGCACCACAAAAGTCATTCTAAAAGACCCTTGGAAACAACATAGAAAGGTTACCCACAACAACGTGACCAGGGATGGTACTTACCTTGGTTGCATAATTCCGTCTCTTTTATGGGAAATTCATCTCGAACTTGTGCATTTATGGGATTCGAACATGAGATCATGTTTTGATACCAAACATAGAAAAAATAGCTAATCCTTCCTACCTAAAGCTTAAGCTTTCATTACGGGACGCTTGAACTGTCACACTTAATCCTCGTCTAAAGCTCACACCAAGTCACGAGGATGTTACCCCCCATGCACCACAAAAGTCATTCTAAATGACCCTTGGAAACAACATAGAAAGGTTACCCACAACAACGTGACCAGGGATGGTACTTACCTTGGTTGCATCATTCCGTCTCTTTTATGGGAAATTCATCTCGAACTTGTGCATTTATGGGATTCGAACATGAGATCATGTTTTGATACCAAACATAGAAAAAATAGCTAATCCTTCCTACCTAAAGCTTAAGCTTTCATTACGGGACGCTTGAACTGTCACACTTAATCTTCGTCTAAAGCTCACACCAATTTACGAGGATGTTACCCTCCATGCACCACAAAAGTCATTCTTAATGACCCTTGGAAACAACATAGAAAGGTTACCCACAACAACGTGACCAGGGATGGTACTTACCTTGGTTGCATCATTCCGTCTCTTTTATGGGAAATTCATCTCGAACTTGTGCATTTATGGGATTCGAACATGAGATCATGTTTTGATACCAAACATAGAAAAAATAGCTAATCCTTCCTACCTAAAGCTTAAGCTTTCATTACGGGACACTTGAACTGTCACACTTAATCCTCGTCTAAAGCTCACACCAAGTCACGAGGATGTTACCCCCCATGCACCACAAAAGTCATTCTAAATGACCCTTGGAAACAACATAGAAAGGTTACCCACAACAACGTGCCGAGGGATGGTACTTACCTTGGTTGCATCATTCCGTCTCTTTTATGGGAAATTCATCTCGAACTTGTGCATTTATGGGATTCGAACATGAGATCATGTTTTGATACCAAACATAGAAAAAATAGCTAATCCTTCCTACCTAAAGCTTAAGCTTTCATTACGGGACACTTGAACTGTCACACTTAATCCTCGTCTAAAGCTCACACCAAGTCACGATGATGTTACCCCCCATGCACCACAAAAGTCATTCTAAATGACCCTTGGAAACAACATAGAAAGGTTACCCACAACAACGTGCCGAGGGATGGTACTTACCTTGGTTGCATCATTCCGTCTCTTTTATGGGAAATTCATCTCGAACTTGTGCATTTATGGGATTCGAACATGAGATCATGTTTTGATACCAAACATAGGAAAAATAGCTAATCCTTCCTACCTAAACCTTAAGCTTTCAATACAGGGTGCTTGAACTGTCATACTTAATCCTCCTTTAAAGCTCACACCAAGTCACGAGGATGTTACCCCCCATGCACCAGCCAAGTCATTCTAAATGACCCTTTGAAACAACATAGAAAGGTTACCCACAACAACAAGCTTAAGGATGGTACTTAGCTTGGTTGCATCATTCCGTCTCTTTTATGGGAAATTCACCTTGAACTTGTGCTTTTAGGGGACACATACCAGAGATCATGTTTTGATACCAAACATAGGAAAAATAGCTAATCCTTCCTACCTAATGCTTAAGCTTTCAATATGAGACGCTTCAACTGTCACACTTAATCCTCATTTAAAGCTCACACCAAGTCACGAGGATGTTACCCCCCATGCACCACAAAAGTCATTCTAAATGACCCTTGCAAAACAACATAGAAAGGTTACCCACAACAACGTATCCAGGGATGGTACTTACCTTGGTTGCATAATTCCGTCTCTTTTATGGGAAATTCATCACGAACTTGTGCATTTATGGGATTCGAACATGAGATCATATTTTGATACCAAACATAGAAAAAATAGCTAATCCTTCCTACCTAAAGCTAAGCTTTCATTACGGGACGCTTGAACTGTCACACTTAATCCTCGTCTAAAGCTCACACCAAGTCACGAGGATGTTACCCCCCATGCACCACAAAAGTCATTCTAAATGACCCTTGGAAACAACATAGAAAGGTTACCCACAACAACGTGCCCAGGGATGGTACTTACCTTGGTTGCATCATTCCGTCTCTTTTATAGGAAATTCACCTCGAACTTGTGCTTTTATGGGACACATACCAGAGATCATGTTTTGATACCTAACATAGGAAAAATAGCTAATCCTTCCTACCTAATGCTTAAGCTTTCAATATGGGACGCTTCAACTGTCACACTTAATCCTCATTTAAAGCACACACCAAGTCACGAGGATGTTACCCCCCATGCACCACAAAAGTCATTCTAAATGACCCTTGGAAAAAACATAGAAAGGTTATCCACAACAACGTGCCCAGGGATGGTACTTACCTTGGTTGCATCATTCCGTCTCTTTTATGAGAAATTCATCTCGAACTTGTGCATTTATGGGATTCGAACATGAGATCATGTTTTGATACCAACCATAGAAAAAATAGCAAATCCTTCCTACCTAAAGCTTAAGCTTTCATTACGGAACGCTTGAACTGTCACACTTAATCCTCGTCTAAAGCTCACACCAAGTCACGAGGATGTTACCCCCCATGCACCAAAAAATTGATTCTAAATGACCGTTGGAAACAACATAGAAAGGTTACCCACAACAACGTGCGCAGGGATGGTACTTACCTTGGTCGCATCATTTCGTCTCTTTTATGGGAAATTCACCTCGAACTTGTGCTTTTAGGGGACACAATCCAGAGATCATGTTTTGATACCAAATAAATGAAAAATAGCAAATCCTTCCTACCTAAAGCTTAAGCTTTCATTACGAGACACTTGAACTGTCACACTTAATCCTCGTCTAAAGCTCACACCAAGTCACGAGGATGTTACCCCCCATGCACCAGCCAAGTCATTCTAAATGACCCTTGGAAACAACATAGAATGGTTACCCACAACAACGTGCCGAGGGATGGTACTTAGCTTGGTTGCATCATTCCGTCTCTTTTATGGGAAATTCACCTCGAACTTGTGCTTTTAGGGGACACAATCCAGAGATCATGTTTTGATACCAAATAAATGAAAAATAGCAAATCCTTCCTACCTAAAGCTTAAGCTTTCATTACGAGACACTTGAACTGTCACACTTAATCCTCGTCTAAAGCTCACACCAAGTCACGAGGATGTTACCCCCCATGCACCAGCCAAGTCATTCTAAATGACCCTTGGAAACAACATAGAATGGTTACCCACAACAACGTGCCGAGGGATGGTACTTAGCTTGGTTGCATCATTCCGTCTCTTTTATGGGAAATTCACCTCGAACTTGTGCTTTTAGGGGACACAATCCAGAGATCATGTTTTGATACCAAATAAACGAAAAATAGCAAATCCTTCCTACCTAAAGCTTAAGCTTTCATTACGAGACACTTGAACTGTCACACTTAATCCTCGTCTAAAGCTCACACCAAGTCACGAGGATGTTACCCCCATGCACCACAAAAGTCATTCTAAATGACCCTTGGAAACAACATAGAAAGGTTACCCACAACAACCAGCCCAAGGATGGTACTTAGCTTGGTTGCATCATTCCGTCTCTTTTATGGGAAATTCACCTCGAACTTGTGCTTTTAGGGGACACAATCCAGAGATCATGTTTTGATACCAAATAAATGAAAAATAGCAAATCCTTCCTACCTAAAGCTTAAGCTTTCATTACGAGACACTTGAACTGTCACACTTAATCCTCGTCTAAAGCTCACACCAAGTCACGAGGATGTTACCCCCCATGCACCACAAAAGTCATTCTAAATGACCCTTGGAAACAACATAGAAAGGTTACCCACAACAACGTGACCAGGGATGGTACTTACCTTGGTTGCATCATTCCGTCTCTTTTATGGGAAATTCATCTCGAACTTGTGCTTTTATGGGATTCGAACATGAGATCATGTTTTGATACCAAACATACGAAAAATAGCAAATCCTTCCTACCTAAAGCTTAAGCTTTTATTACGGGACGCTTGAACTGTCACACTTAATCACCAAGTCACGAGGATGTTACCCCCCATGCACCACAAAAGTCATTCTAAAAGACCCTTGGAAACAACATAGAAAGGTTACCCACAACAACGTGACCAGGGATGGTACTTACCTTGGTTGCATAATTCCGTCTCTTTTATGGGAAATTCATCTCGAACTTGTGCATTTATGGGATTCGAACATGAGATCATGTTTTGATACCAAACATAGAAAAAATAGCTAATCCTTCCTACCTAAAGCTTAAGCTTTCATTACGGGACGCTTGAACTGTCACACTTAATCCTCGTCTAAAGCTCACACCAAGTCACGAGGATGTTACCCCCCATGCACCACAAAAGTCATTCTAAATGACCCTTGGAAACAACATAGAAAGGTTACCCACAACAACGTGACCAGGGATGGTACTTACCTTGGTTGCATCATTCCGTCTCTTTTATGGGAAATTCATCTCGAACTTGTGCATTTATGGGATTCGAACATGAGATCATGTTTTGATACCAAACATAGAAAAAATAGCTAATCCTTCCTACCTAAAGCTTAAGCTTTCATTACGGGACGCTTGAACTGTCACACTTAATCCTCGTCTAAAGCTCACACCAATTTACGAGGATGTTACCCCCCATGCACCACAAAAGTCATTCTAAATGACCGTTGGAAACAACATAGAAAGGTTACCCACAACAACGTGACCAGGGATGGTACTTACCTTGGTTGCATCATTCCGTCTCTTTTATGGGAAATTCATCTCGAACTTGTGCATTTATGGGATTCGAACATGAGATCATGTTTTGATACCAAACATAGAAAAAATAGCTAATCCTTCCTACCTAAAGCTTAAGCTTTCATTACGGGACACTTGAACTGTCACACTTAATCCTCGTCTAAAGCTCACACCAAGTCACGAGGATGTTACCCCCCATGCACCACAAAAGTCATTCTAAATGACCCTTGGAAACAACATAGAAAGGTTACCCACAACAACGTGCCGAGGGATGGTACTTACCTTGGTTGCATCATTCCGTCTCTTTTATGGGAAATTCATCTCGAACTTGTGCATTTATGGGATTCGAACATGAGATCATGTTTTGATACCAAACATAGGAAAAATAGCTAATCCTTCCTACCTAAACCTTAAGCTTTCAATACAGGGTGCTTGAACTGTCATACTTAATCCTCCTTTAAAGCTCACACCAAGTCACGAGGATGTTACCCCCCATGCACCACAAAAGTCATTCTAAATGACCCTTGGAAACAACATAGAAAGGTTACCCACAACAACGTGCCGAGGGATGGTACTTACCTTGGTTGCATCATTCCGTCTCTTTTATTGGAAATTCATCTCGAACTTGTGCTTTTAGGGGACACAATCCAGAGATCATGTTTTGATACCAAATAAATGAAAAATAGCAAATCCTTCCTACCTAAAGCTTAAGCTTTCATTACGAGACACTTGAACTGTCACACTTAATCCTCGTCTAAAGCTCACACCAAGTCACGAGGATGTTACCCCCCATGCACCAGCCAAGTCATTCTAAATGACCCTTGGAAACAACATAGAAAGGTTACCCACAACAACGTGCCGAGGGATGGTACTTAGCTTGGTTGCATCATTCCGTCTCTTTTATGGGAAATTCACCTCGAACTTGTGCTTTTAGGGGACACAATCCAGAGATCATGTTTTGATACCAAATAAACGAAAAATAGCAAATCCTTCCTACCTAAAGCTTAAGCTTTCATTACGAGACACTTGAACTGTCACACTTAATCCTCGTCTAAAGCTCACACCAAGTCACGAGGATGTTACCCCCATGCACCACAAAAGTCATTCTAAATGACCCTTGGAAACAACATAGAAAGGTTACCCACAACAACCAGCCCAAGGATGGTACTTAGCTTGGTTGCATCATTCCGTCTCTTTTATGGGAAATTCACCTCGAACTTGTGCTTTTAGGGGACACAATCCAGAGATCATGTTTTGATACCAAATAAATGAAAAATAGCAAATCCTTCCTACCTAAAGCTTAAGCTTTCATTACGAGACACTTGAACTGTCACACTTAATCCTCGTCTAAAGCTCACACCAAGTCACGAGGATGTTACCCCCCATGCACCACAAAAGTCATTCTAAATGACCCTTGGAAACAACATAGAAAGGTTACCCACAACAACGTGCCCGGGGATGGTACTTACCTTGGTTGCATCATTCCGTCTCTTTTATGAGAAATTCATCTCGAACTTGTGCATTTATGGGATTCGAACATGAGATCATGTTTTGATACCAAACATAGAAAAAATAGCTAATCCTTCCTACCTAAAGCTTAAGCTTTCATTACGGGACACTTGAACTGTCACACTTAATCCTCGTCTAAAGCTCACACCAAGTCACGAGGATGTTACCCCCCATGCACCACAAAAGTCATTCTAAATGACCCTTGGAAACAACATAGAAAGGTTACCCACAACAACGTGCCGAGGGATGGTACTTACCTTGGTTGCATCATTCCGTCTCTTTTATGGGAAATTCATCTCAAACTTGTGCATTTATGGGATTCGAACATGAGATCATGTTTTGATACCAAACATAGGAAAAATAGCTAATCCTTCCTACCTAAACCTTAAGCTTTCAATACCGGGTGCTTGAACTGTCATACTTAATCCTCCTTTAAAGCTCACACCAAGTCACGAGGATGTTACCCCCCATGCACCAGCCAAGTCATTCTAAATGACCCTTTGAAACAACATAGAAAGGTTACCCACAACAACAAGCTTAAGGATGGTACTTAGCTTGGTTGCATCATTCCGTCTCTTTTATGGGAAATTCATCTCGAACTTGTGCATTTATGGGATTCGAACATGAGATCATGTTTTAATACCAAACATACGAAAAATAGCAAATCCTTCCTACCTAAAGCTTAAGCTTTCATTACGAGACGCTTGAACTGTCACACTTAATCCTCGTCTAAAGCTCACACCAAGTCACGAGGATGTTACCCCCCATGCACCAAAAAATTGATTCTAAATGACCGTTGGAAACAACATAGAAAGGTTACCCACAACAACGTGCGCAGGGATGGTACTTACCTTGGTCGCATCATTTCGTCTCTTTTATGGGAAATTCACCTCGAACTTGTGCTTTTAGGGGACACAATCCAGAGATCATGTTTTGATACCAAATAAATGAAAAATAGCAAATCCTTCCTACCTAAAGCTTAAGCTTTCATTACGAGACACTTGAACTGTCACACTTAATCCTCGTCTAAAGCTCACACCAAGTCACGAGGATGTTATCCCCCATGCACCAGCCAAGTCATTCTAAATGACCCTTGGAAACAACATAGAAAGGTTACCCACAACAACGTGCCGAGGGATGGTACTTAGCTTGGTTGCATCATTCCGTCTCTTTTATGGGAAATTCACCTCGAACTTGTGCTTTTAGGGGACACAATCCAGAGATCATGTTTTGATACCAAATAAACGAAAAATAGCAAATCCTTCCTACCTAAAGCTTAAGCTTTCATTACGAGACACTTGAACTGTCACACTTAATCCTCGTCTAAAGCTCACACCAAGTCACGAGGATGTTACCCCCATGCACCACAAAAGTCATTCTAAGTGACCCTTGGAAACAACATAGAAAGGTTACCCACAACAACCAGCCCAAGGATGGTACTTAGCTTGGTTGCATCATTCCGTCTCTTTTATGGGAAATTCACCTCGAACTTGTGCTTTTAGGGGACACAATCCAGAGATCATGTTTTGATACCAAATAAATGAAAAATAGCAAATCCTTCCTACCTAAAGCTTAAGCTTTCATTACGAGACACTTGAACTGTCACACTTAATCCTCGTCTAAAGCTCACACCAAGTCACGAGGATGTTACCCCCCATGCACCACAAAAGTCATTCTAAATGACCCTTGGAAACAACATAGAAAGGTTACCCACAACAACGTGCCCGGGGATGGTACTTACCTTGGTTGCATCATTCCGTCTCTTTTATGAGAAATTCATCTCGAACTTGTGCATTTATGGGATTCGAACATGAGATCATGTTTTGATACCAAACATACGAAAAATAGCAAATCCTTCCTACCTAAAGCTTAAGCTTTCATTACGGGACGCTTGAACTGTCACACTTAATCACCAAGTCACGAGGATGTTACCCCCCATGCACCACAAAAGTCATTCTAAATGACCCTTGGAAACAACATAGAAAGGTTACCCACAACAACGTGCCCCGGGATGGTACTTACCTTGGTTGCATCATTCCGTCTCTTTTATAGGAAATTCACCTCGAACTTGTGCTTTTATGGGACACATACCAGAGATCATGTTTTGATACCAAACATAGAAAAAATAGCTAATCCTTCCTACCTAAAGCTTAAGCTTTCATTACGGGACACTTGAACTGTCACACTTAATCCTCGTCTAAAGCTCACACCAAGTCACGAGGATGTTACCCCCCATGCACCACAAAAGTCATTCTAAATGACCCTTGGAAACAACATAGAAAGGTTACCCACAACAACGTGCCGAGGGATGGTACTTACCTTGGTTGCATCATTCCGTCTCTTTTATGGGAAATTCATCTCGAACTTGTGCATTTATGGGATTCGAACATGAGATCATGTTTTGATACCAAACATAGGAAAAATAGCTAATCCTTCCTACCTAAACCTTAAGCTTTCAATACAGGGTGCTTGAACTGTCATACTTAATCCTCCTTTAAAGCTCACACCAAGTCACGAGGATGTTACCCCCCATGCACCAGCCAAGTCATTCTAAATGACCCTTTGAAACAACATAGAAAGGTTACCCACAACAACAAGCTTAAGGATGGTACTAAGCTTGGTTGCATCATTCCGTCTCTTTTATGGGAAATTCATCTCGAACTTGTGCATTTATGGGATTCGAACATGAGATCATGTTTTAATACCAAACATACGAAAAATAGCAAATCCTTCCTACCTAAAGCTTAAGCTTTCATTACGAGACGCTTGAACTGTCACACTTAATCCTCGTCTAAAGCTCACACCAAGTCACGAGGATGTTACCCCCCATGCACCAAAAAATTGATTCTAAATGACCGTTGGAAACAACATAGAAAGGTTACCCACAACAACGTGCGCAGGGATGGTACTTACCTTGGTCGCATCATTTCGTCTCTTTTATGGGAAATTCACCTCGAACTTGTGCTTTTAGGGGACACAATCCAGAGATCATGTTTTGATACCAAATAAATGAAAAATAGCAAATCCTTCCTACCTAAAGCTTAAGCTTTCATTACGAGACACTTGAACTGTCACACTTAATCCTCGTCTAAAGCTCACACCAAGTCACGAGGATGTTATCCCCCATGCACCAGCCAAGTCATTCTAAATGACCCTTGGAAACAACATAGAAAGGTTACCCACAACAACGTGCCGAGGGATGGTACTTAGCTTGGTTGCATCATTCCGTCTCTTTTATGGGAAATTCACCTCGAACTTGTGCTTTTAGGGGACACAATCCAGAGATCATGTTTTGATACCAAATAAACGAAAAATAGCAAATCCTTCCTACCTAAAGCTTAAGCTTTCATTACGAGACACTTGAACTGTCACACTTAATCCTCGTCTAAAGCTCACACCAAGTCACGAGGATGTTACCCCCATGCACCACAAAAGTCATTCTAAGTGACCCTTGGAAACAACATAGAAAGGTTACCCACAACAACCAGCCCAAGGATGGTACTTAGCTTGGTTGCATCATTCCGTCTCTTTTATGGGAAATTCACCTCGAACTTGTGCTTTTAGGGGACACAATCCAGAGATCATGTTTTGATACCAAATAAATGAAAAATAGCAAATCCTTCCTACCTAAAGCTTAAGCTTTCATTACGAGACACTTGAACTGTCACACTTAATCCTCGTCTAAAGCTCACACCAAGTCACGAGGATGTTACCCCCCATGCACCACAAAAGTCATTCTAAATGACCCTTGGAAACAACATAGAAAGGTTACCCACAACAACGTGCCCGGGGATGGTACTTACCTTGGTTGCATCATTCCGTCTCTTTTATGAGAAATTCATCTCGAACTTGTGCATTTATGGGATTCGAACATGAGATCATGTTTTGATACCAAACATACGAAAAATAGCAAATCCTTCCTACCTAAAGCTTAAGCTTTCATTACGGGACGCTTGAACTGTCACACTTAATCACCAAGTCACGAGGATGTTACCCCCCATGCACCACAAAAGTCATTCTAAATGACCCTTGGAAACAACATAGAAAGGTTACCCACAACAACGTGCCCCGGGATGGTACTTACCTTGGTTGCATCATTCCGTCTCTTTTATAGGAAATTCACCTCGAACTTGTGCTTTTATGGGACACATACCAGAGATCATGTTTTGATACCAAACATAGAAAAAATAGCTAATCCTTCCTACCTAAAGCTTAAGCTTTCATTACGGGACACTTGAACTGTCACACTTAATCCTCGTCTAAAGCTCACACCAAGTCACGAGGATGTTACCCCCCATGCACCACAAAAGTCATTCTAAATGACCCTTGGAAACAACATAGAAAGGTTACCCACAACAACGTGCCGAGGGATGGTACTTACCTTGGTTGCATCATTCCGTCTCTTTTATGGGAAATTCATCTCGAACTTGTGCATTTATGGGATTCGAACATGAGATCATGTTTTGATACCAAACATAGGAAAAATAGCTAATCCTTCCTACCTAAACCTTAAGCTTTCAATACAGGGTGCTTGAACTGTCATACTTAATCCTCCTTTAAAGCTCACACCAAGTCACGAGGATGTTACCCCCCATGCACCAGCCAAGTCATTCTAAATGACCCTTTGAAACAACATAGAAAGGTTACCCACAACAACAAGCTTAAGGATGGTACTAAGCTTGGTTGCATCATTCCGTCTCTTTTATGGGAAATTCATCTCGAACTTGTGCATTTATGGGATTCGAACATGAGATCATGTTTTAATACCAAACATACGAAAAATAGCAAATCCTTCCTACCTAAAGCTTAAGCTTTCATTACGAGACGCTTGAACTGTCACACTTAATCCTCGTCTAAAGCTCACACCAAGTCACGAGGATGTTACCCCCCATGCACCAAAAAATTGATTCTAAATGACCGTTGGAAACAACATAGAAAGGTTACCCACAACAACGTGCGCAGGGATGGTACTTACCTTGGTCGCATCATTTCGTCTCTTTTATGGGAAATTCACCTCGAACTTGTGCTTTTAGGGGACACAATCCAGAGATCATGTTTTGATACCAAATAAATGAAAAATAGCAAATCCTTCCTACCTAAAGCTTAAGCTTTCATTACGAGACACTTGAACTGTCACACTTAATCCTCGTCTAAAGCTCACACCAAGTCACGAGGATGTTACCCCCCATGCACCAGCCAAGTCATTCTAAATGACCCTTGGAAACAACATAGAAAGGTTACCCACAACAACGTGCCGAGGGATGGTACTTAGCTTGGTTGCATCATTCCGTCTCTTTTATGGGAAATTCACCTCGAACTTGTGCTTTTAGGGGACACAATCCAGAGATCATGTTTTGATACCAAATAAACGAAAAATAGCAAATCCTTCCTACCTAAAGCTTAAGCTTTCATTACGAGACACTTGAACTGTCACACTTAATCCTCGTCTAAAGCTCACACCAAGTCACGAGGATGTTACCCCCATGCACCACAAAAGTCATTCTAAGTGACCCTTGGAAACAACATAGAAAGGTTACCCACAACAACCAGCCCAAGGATGGTACTTAGCTTGGTTGCATCATTCCGTCTCTTTTATGGGAAATTCACCTCGAACTTGTGCTTTTAGGGGACACAATCCAGAGATCATGTTTTGATACCAAATAAATGAAAAATAGCAAATCCTTCCTACCTAAAGCTTAAGCTTTCATTACGAGACACTTGAACTGTCACACTTAATCCTCGTCTAAAGCTCACACCAAGTCACGAGGATGTTACCCCCCATGCACCACAAAAGTCATTCTAAATGACCCTTGGAAACAACATAGAAAGGTTACCCACAACAACGTGCCCGGGGATGGTACTTACCTTGGTTGCATCATTCCGTCTCTTTTATGAGAAATTCATCTCGAACTTGTGCATTTATGGGATTCGAACATGAGATCATGTTTTGATACCAAACATACGAAAAATAGCAAATCCTTCCTACCTAAAGCTTAAGCTTTCATTACGGGACGCTTGAACTGTCACACTTAATCACCAAGTCACGAGGATGTTACCCCCCATGCACCACAAAAGTCATTCTAAATGACCCTTGGAAACAACATAGAAAGGTTACCCACAACAACGTGACCAGGGATGGTACTTACCTTGGTTGCATCATTCCGTCTCTTTTATGGGAAATTCATCTCGAACTTGTGCATTTATGGGATTCGAACATGAGATCATGTTTTGATACCAAACATAGAAAAAATAGCTAATCCTTCCTACCTAAAGCTTAAGCTTTCATTACGGGACGCTTGAACTGTCACACTTAATCCTCGTCTAAAGCTCACACCAAGTCACGAGGATGTTACCCCCCATGCACCACAAAAGTCATTCTAAATGACCCTTGGAAACAAAATAGAAAGGTTACCCACAACAACGTGACCAGGGATGGTACTTACCTTGGTTGCATCATTCCGTCTCTTTTATGGGAAATTCATCTCGAACTTGAGCATTTATGGGAATCGAACATGAGATCATATTTTGATACCAAACATAGAAAAAATAGCTAATCCTTCCTACCTAAAGCTAAGCTTTCATTACGGGACGCTTGAACTGTCACACTTAATCCTCGTCTAAAGCTCACACCAAGTCACGAGGATGTTACCCCCCATGCACCACAAAAGTCATTCTAAATGACCCTTGGAAACAACATAGAAAGGTTACCCACAACAACGTGCCCAGGGATGGTACTTACCTTGGTTGCATCATTCCGTCTCTTTTATAGGAAATTCACCTCGAACTTGTGCTTTTATGGGACACATACCAGAGATCATGTTTTGATACCAAACATAGAAAAAATAGCTAATCCTTCCTACCTAAAGCTTAAGCTTTCATTACGGGACACTTGAACTGTCACACTTAATCCTCGTCTAAAGCTCACACCAAGTCACGAGGATGTTACCCCCCATGCACCACAAAAGTCATTCTAAATGACCCTTGGAAACAACATAGAAAGGTTACCCACAACAACGTGCCGAGGGATGGTACTTACCTTGGTTGCATCATTCCGTCTCTTTTATGGGAAATTCATCTCGAACTTGTGCATTTATGGGATTCGAACATGAGATCATGTTTTGATACCAAACATAGGAAAAATAGCTAATCCTTCCTACCTAAACCTTAAGCTTTCAATACAGGGTGCTTGAACTGTCATACTTAATCCTCCTTTAAAGCTCACACCAAGTCACGAGGATGTTACCCCCCATGCACCAGCCAAGTCATTCTAAATGACCCTTTGAAACAACATAGAAAGGTTACCCACAACAACAAGCTTAAGGATGGTACTTAGCTTGGTTGCATCATTCCGTCTCTTTTATGGGAAATTCACCTTGAACTTGTGCTTTTAGGGGACACATACCAGAGATCATGTTTTGATACCAAACATAGGAAAAATAGCTAATCCTTCCTACCTAATGCTTAAGCTTTCAATATGGGACTCTTCAACTGTCACACTTAATCCTCATTTAAAGCTCACACCAAGTCACGAGGATGTTACCCCCCATGCACCACAAAAGTCATTCTAAATGACCCTTGCAAAACAACATAGAAAGGTTACCCACAACAACGTATCCAGGGATGGTACTTACCTTGGTAGCATCATTCCGTCTCTTTTATGGGAAATTCATCTCGAACTTGTGCATTTATGTGATTCGAACATGAGATCATATTTTGATACCAAACATAGAAAAAATAGCTAATCCTTCCTACCTAAAGCTAAGCTTTCATTACGGGACGCTTGAACTGTCACACTTAATCCTCGTCTAAAGCTCACACCAAGTCACGAGGATGTTACCCCCCATGCACCACAAAAGTCATTCTAAATGACCCTTGGAAACAACATAGAAAGGTTACCCACAACAACGTGCCCAGGGATGGTACTTACCTTGGTTGCATCATTCCGTCTCTTTTATAGGAAATTCACCTCGAACTTGTGCTTTTATGGGACACATACCAGAGATCATGTTTTGATACCTAACATAGGAAAAATAGCTAATCCTTCCTACCTAATGCTTAAGCTTTCAATATGGGACGCTTCAACTGTCACACTTAATCCTCATTTAAAGCACACACCAAGTCACGAGGATGTTACCCCCCATGCACCACAAAAGTCATTCTAAATGACCCTTGGAAAAAACATAGAAAGGTTACCCACAACAACGTGCCCAGGGATGGTACTTACCTTGGTTGTATCATTCCGTCTCTTTTATGAGAAATTCATCTCGAACTTGTGCATTTATGGGATTCGAACATGAGATCATGTTTTGATACCAACCATAGAAAAAATAGCAAATCCTTCCTACCTAAAGCTTAAGCTTTCATTACGGAACGCTTGAACTGTCATACTTAATCCTCGTCTAAAGCTCACACCAAGTCACGAGGATGTTACCCCCCATGCACCAAAAAATTGATTCTAAATGACCGTTGGAAACAACATAGAAAGGTTACCCACAACAACGTGCGCAGGGATGGTACTTACCTTGGTCGCATCATTTCGTCTCTTTTATGGGAAATTCACCTCGAACTTGTGCTTTTAGGGGACACAATCCAGAGATCATGTTTTGATACCAAATAAATGAAAAATAGCAAATCCTTCCTACCTAAAGCTTAAGCTTTCATTACGAGACACTTGAACTGTCACACTTAATCCTCGTCTAAAGCTCACACCAAGTCACGAGGATGTTACCCCCCATGCACCAGCCAAGTCATTCTAAATGACCCTTGGAAACAACATAGAAAGGTTACCCACAACAACGTGCCGAGGGATGGTACTTAGCTTGGTTGCATCATTCCGTCTCTTTTATGGGAAATTCACCTCGAACTTGTGCTTTTAGGGGACACAATCCAGAGATCATGTTTTGATACCAAATAAACGAAAAATAGCAAATCCTTCCTACCTAAAGCTTAAGCTTTCATTACGAGACACTTGAACTGTCACACTTAATCCTCGTCTAAAGCTCACACCAAGTCACGAGGATGTTACCCCCATGCACCACAAAAGTCATTCTAAATGACCCTTGGAAACAACATAGAAAGGTTACCCACAACAACCAGCCCAAGGATGGTACTTAGCTTGGTTGCATCATTCCGTCTCTTTTATGGGAAATTCACCTCGAACTTGTGCTTTTAGGGGACACAATCCAGAGATCATGTTTTGATACCAAATAAATGAAAAATAGCAAATCCTTCCTACCTAAAGCTTAAGCTTTCATTACGAGACACTTGAACTGTCACACTTAATCCTCGTCTAAAGCTCACACCAAGTCACGAGGATGTTACCCCCCATGCACCACAAAAGTCATTCTAAATGACGCTTGGAAACAACATAGAAAGGTTACCCACAACAACGTGCCCGGGGATGGTACTTACCTTGGTTGCATCATTCCGTCTCTTTTATGAGAAATTCATCTCGAACTTGTGCATTTATGGGATTCGAACATGAGATCATGTTTTGATACCAAACATACGAAAAATAGCAAATCCTTCCTACCTAAAGCTTAAGCTTTCATTACGGGACGCTTGAACTGTCACACTTAATCACCAAGTCACGAGGATGTTACCCCCCATGCACCACAAAAGTCATTCTAAATGACCCTTGGAAACAACATAGAAAGGTTACCCACAACAACGTGCCCGGGGATGGTACTTACCTTGGTTGCATCATTCCGTCTCTTTTATGGGAAATTCATCTCGAACTTGTGCATTTATGGGATTCGAACATGAGATCATGTTTTGATACCAAACATAGGAAAAATAGCTAATCCTTCCTACCTAAAGCTTAAGCTTTCAATACGGGGCGCTTGAACTGTCATACTTAATCCTCCTTTAAAGCTCACACCAAGTCACGAGGATGTTACCCCCCATGCACCACAAAAGTCATTCTAAATGACCCTTGGAAACAACATAGAAAGGTTACCCACAACAACGTGACCAGGGATGGTACTTACCTTAGTTGCATCATTCCGTCTCTTTTATGGGAAATTCATCTCGAACTTGTGCATTTATGGGATTCGAACATGAGATCATGTTTTGATACCAAACATAGAAAAAATAGCTAATCCTTCCTACCTAAAGCTTAAGCTTTCATTACGGGACGCTTGAACTGTCACACTTAATCCTAGTCTAAAGCTCACACCAAGTCACGGGGATGTTACCCCCCATGCACCACAAAAGTCATTCTAAATGACCCTTGGAAACAACATAGAAAGGTTACCCACAACAACGTGCCGAGGGATGGTACTTACCTTGGTTGCATCATTCCGTCTCTTTTATGGGAAATTCATCTCGAACTTGTGCATTTATGGGATTCGAACATGAGATCATGTTTTGATACCAAACATAGGAAAAATAGCTAATCCTTCCTACCTAAACCTTAAGCTTTCAATACAGGGCGCTTGAACTGTCATACTTAATCCTCCTTTAAAGCTCACACCAAGTCACGAGGATGTTACCCCCCATGCACCAGCCAAGTCATTCTAAATGACCCTTTGAAACAACATAGAAAGGTTACCCACAACAACAAGCTTAAGGATGGTACTTAGCTTGGTTGCATCATTCCGTCTCTTTTATGGGAAATTCACCTCGAACTTGTGCTTTTAGGGGACACAATCCAGAGATCATGTTTTGATACCAAATAAACGAAAAATAGCAAATCCTTCCTACCTAAAGCTTAAGCTTTCATTACGAGACACTTGAACTGTCACACTTAATCCTCGTCTAAAGCTCACACCAAGTCACGAGGATGTTACCCCCATGCACCACAAAAGTCATTCTAAATGACCCTTGGAAACAACATAGAAAGGTTACCCACAACAACCAGCCCAAGGATGGTACTTAGCTTGGTTGCATCATTCCGTCTCTTTTATGGGAAATTCACCTCGAACTTGTGCTTTTAGGGGACACAATCCAGAGATCATGTTTTGATACCAAATAAATGAAAAATAGCAAATCCTTCCTACCTAAAGCTTAAGCTTTCATTACGAGACACTTGAACTGTCACACTTAATCCTCGTCTAAAGCTCACACCAAGTCACGAGGATGTTACCCCCCATGCACCACAAAAGTCATTCTAAATGACCCTTGGAAACAACATAGAAAGGTTACCCACAACAACGTGCCCGGGGATGGTACTTACCTTGGTTGCATCATTCCGTCTCTTTTATGAGAAATTCATCTCGAACTTGTGCATTTATGGGATTCGAACATGAGATCATGTTTTGATACCAAACATACGAAAATAGCAAATCCTTCCTACCTAAAGCTTAAGCTTTCATTACGGGACGCTTGAACTGTCACACTTAATCACCAAGTCACGAGGATGTTACCCCCCATGCACCACAAAAGTCATTCTAAATGACCCTTGGAAACAACATAGAAAGGTTACCCACAACAACGTGACCAGGGATGGTACTTACCTTGGTTGCATCATTCCGTCTCTTTTATGGGAAATTCATCTCGAACTTGTGCATTTATGGGATTCGAACATGAGATCATGTTTTGATACCAAACATAGGAAAAATAGCTAATCCTTCCTACCTAAAGCTTAAGCTTTCAATACGTGGCGCTTGAACTGTCATACTTAATCCTCCTTTAAAGCTCACACCAAGTCACGAGGATGTTACCCCCCATGCACCACAAAAGTCATTCTAAATGACCCTTGGAAACAACATAGAAAGGTTACCCACAACAACGTGCCCAGGGATGGTACTTACCTTGGTTGCATCATTCCGTCTCTTTTATGGGAAATTCACCTCGAACTTGTGCTTTTAGGAGACACAATCCAGAGATCATGTTTTGATACCAAACATAGGAAAAATAGCTAATCCTTCCTACCTAAAGCTTAAGCTTTCATTACCAGACACTTGAACTGTCATACTTAATCCTCCTTTAAAGCTCACACCAAGTCACGAGGATGTTACCCCCTATGCACCAGCCAAGTCATTCTAAATGACCCTTGGAAACAACAAAGAAAGGTTACCCACAACAACCAGCCCAAGGATGGTACTTAGCTTGGTTGCATCATTCCGTCTCTTTTATGGGAAATTCACCTCGAACTTGTGCTTTTAGGGGACACAATCCAGAGATCATGTTTTGATACCAAATAAACGAAAAATAGCAAATCCTTCCTACCTAAAGCTTAAGCTTTCATTACGAGACACTTGAACTGTCACACTTAATCCTCGTCTAAAGCTCACACCAAGTTATGAGGATGTTACCCCCCATGCACCACAAAAGTCATTCTAAATGACCCTTGGAAACAACAAAGAAAGGTTACCCACAACAACCAGCCCAAGGATGGTACTTAGCTTGGTTGCATCATTCCGTCTCTTTTATGGGAAATTCACCTAGAACTTGTGCTTTTAGGGGACACAATCCAGAGATCATGTTTTGATACCAAATAAACGAAAAATAGCAAATCCTTCCTACCTAAAGCTTAAGCTTTCATTACGAGACACTTGAACTGTTACACTTAATCCTCGTCTAAAGCTCACACCAAGTTATGAGGATGTTACCCCCCATGCACCACAAAAGTCATTCTAAATGACCCTTGGAAACAATATAGAAAGGTTACCCACAACAACGTGCCCAGGGATGGTACTTACCTTGGTTGCATCATTCCGTCTCTTTTATGGGAAATTCACCTCGAACTTGGCCATTTATGGGATTCGAACATGCGATCATGTTTTGATACCAAACATAGGAAAAATAGCTAATCCTTCCTACCTGAAGCTTAAGCTTTCATTACGGGGCGCTTGAATTGTCATACTTAATCCTCCTTTAAAGCTCACACCAAGTCACGAGGATGTTACCCCCCATGCACAAGCCAAGTCATTCTAAATGACCCTTGGAAACAACATAGAAAGGTTACCCACAACAACCAGCCCAAGGATAGTACTTAGCTTGGTTGCATCATTCCGTCTCTTTTATGAAAAATTCATCTCGAACTTGTGCATTTATGGGATTCGAACATGAGATCATGTTTTGATACCAACCATAGAAAAAATAGCAAATCCTTCCTACCTAAAGCTTAAGCTTTCATTACGGAACGCTTGAACTGTCACACTTAATCCTCCTCTAAAGCTCACACCAAGTCACGAGGATGTTACCCCCCATGCACCAAAAAATTGATTCCAAATGACCCTTGGAAACAACATAGAAAGGTTACCCACAACAACGTGCCCAGGGATGGTACTTACCTTGGTTGCATCATTTCGTCTCTTTTATGGGAAATTCACCTCGAACTTGTGCTTTTAGGGGACACAATCCAGAGATCATGTTTTGATACCAAATAAATGAAAAATAGCAAATCCTTCCTACATAAAGCTTAAGCTTTCATTACGAGACACTTGAACTGTCACACTTAATCCTCGTCTAAAGCTGACACCAAGTCACGAGGATGTTACCCCCCATGCACCACAAAAGTCATTCTAAATGACCCTTGGAAACAACATAGAAAGGTTACCCACAACAACGTGCCGAGGGATGGTACTTACCTTGGTTGCATCATTCCGTCTCTTTAATGGGAAATTCATCTCGAACTTGTGCATTTATGGGATTCGAACATGAGATCATGTTTTGATACCAAACATAGGAAAAATAGCTAATCCTTCCTACCTAAACCTTAAGCTTTCAATACAGGGCGCTTGAACTGTCATACTTAATCCTCCTTTAAAGCTCACACCAAGTCACGAGGATGTTACCCCCCATGCACCAGCCAAGTCATTCTAAATGACCCTTTCAAACAACATAGAAAAGTTACCCACAACAACAAGCTTAAGGATGGTACTTAGCTTGGTTGCATCATTCCGTCTCTTTTATGGGAAATTCACCTCGAACTTGTGCTTTTAGGGGACACAATCCAGAGATCATGTTTTGATACCAAACATAAGAAAAATAGCTAATCCTTCCTACCTAAAGCTTAAGCTTTCATTACGAGACACTTGAACTGTCACACATAATCCTCGTCTAAAGCTCACACCAAGTCACGAGGATGTTACCTCCCATGCACCACAAAATTGATTCTAAATGACCGTTGGAAACAACATAGAAAGGTTACCCACAACAACGTGCCCAGGGATGGTACTTATCTTGGTTGCATCATTCCGTCTCTTTTATGGGAAATTCATCTCGAACTTGTGCATTTATGAGATTCGAACATGAGATCATGTTTTGATACCAAACATAGGAAAAATAGCTAATCTTTCCTACCTAAGGCTTAAGCTTTCATTACGGAACGCTTTAACTGTCACACTTAATCCTCCTTTAAAGCTTACACCAATTCACGAGGATGTTACCCCCCATACACCACACAAGTCATTCTAAATGACCCTTTGAAACAACATAGAAAGGTTACCCACAACAACCAGCCCAAGGATGGTACTTAGCTTGGTTGCATCATTTCATCTCTTTTAAGAGAAATTCATCTCGAATTTGTGCTTTTATGGGATTCGAACCTGAGATCATGTTTTGATACCAAATAAAGGAAAAATAGCAAATCCTTCCTACCTAAAGCTTAAGCTTTCAATACGGGGTGCTTGAACTGTCATACTTAATCCTCCTTTAAAGCTCACACCAAGTCACGAGGCTGTTACCCCCCATGCACCAGCCAAGTCATTCTAAATGACCCTTGGAAACAACATAGAAAGGTTACCCACAACAACCAGCCCAAGGATGGTACTTAGCTTGGTTGCATCATTCCGTCTCTTTTATGGGAAATTCACCTCGAACTTGTGCTTTTAGGGGACACAATCCAGAGATCATGTTTTGATACCAAATAAACGAAAAATAGCAAATCCTTCCTACCTAAAGCTTAAGCTTTCATTACGAGACACTTGAACTGTCACACTTAATCCTCGTCTAAAGCTCACACCAAGTTATGAGGATGTTACCCCCCATGCACCACAAAAGTCATTCTAAATGACCCTTGGAAACAACAAAGAAAGGTTACCCACAACAACCAGCCCAAGGATGGTACTTAGCTTGGTTGCATCATTCCGTCTCTTTTATGGGAAATTCACCTAGAACTTGTGCTTTTAGGGGACACAATCCAGAGATCATGTTTTGATACCAAATAAACGAAAAATAGCAAATCCTTCCTACCTAAAGCTTAAGCTTTCATTACGAGACACTTGAACTGTTACACTTAATCCTCGTCTAAAGCTCACACCAAGTTATGAGGATGTTACCCCCCATGCACCACAAAAGTCATTCTAAATGACCCTTGGAAACAATATAGAAAGGTTACCCACAACAACGTGCCCAGGGATGGTACTTTCCTTGGTTGCATCATTCCGTCTCTTTTATGGGAAATTCACCTCGAACTTGGCCATTTATGGGATTCGAACATGCGATCATGTTTTGATACCAAACATAGGAAAAATAGCTAATCCTTCCTACCTGAAGCTTAAGCTTTCATTACGGGGCGCTTGAATTGTCATACTTAATCCTCCTTTAAAGCTCACACCAAGTCACGAGGATGTTACCCCCCATGCACAAGCCAAGTCATTCTAAATGACCCTTGGAAACAACATAGAAAGGTTACCCACAACAACCAGCCCAAGGATAGTACTTAGCTTGGTTGCATCATTCCGTCTCTTTTATGAAAAATTCATCTCGAACTTGTGCATTTATGGGATTCGAACATGAGATCATGTTTTGATACCAACCATAGAAAAAATAGCAAATCTTTCCTACCTAAGGCTTAAGCTTTCATTACGGAACGCTTTAACTGTCACACTTAATCCTCCTTTAAAGCTTACACCAAGTCACGAGGATGTTACCCCCCATACACCACACAAGTCATTCTAAATGACCCTTTGAAACAACATAGAAAGGTTACCCACAACAACCAGCCCAAGGATGGTACTTAGCTTGGTTGCATCATTTCATCTCTTTTAAGAGAAATTCATCTCGAATTTGTGCTTTTATGGGATTCGAACCTGAGATCATGTTTTGATACCAAATAAAGGAAAAATAGCAAATCCTTCCTACCTAAAGCTTAAGCTTTCAATACGGGGCGCTTGAACTGTCATACTTAATCCTCGTTTATAGCTCACACCAAGTCACGAGGATGTTACCCCCATGCACCACAAAAGTCATTCTAAATGACCCTTGGAAACAACATAGAAAGGTTACCCACAACAACGTGCCCAAGGATGGTACTTACCTTGGTTGCATCATTCCGTCTCTTTTATGGGAAATTCACCTCGAACTTGGCCATTTATGGGATTCGAACATGAGATCATGTTTTGATACCAAACATAGGAAAAATAGCTAATCCTTCCTACCTGAAGCTTAAGCTTTCATTACGGGGCGCTTGAACTGTCATACTTAATCCTCCTTTAAAGCTCACACCAAGTCACGAGGATGTTACCCCCCATGCACAAGCCAAGTCATTCTAAATGAACCTTGGAAACAACATAGAAAGGTTACCCACAACAACCAGCCCAAGGATAGTACTTAGCTTGGTTGCATCATTCCGTCTCTTTTATGGGAAATTCACCTCGAACTTGTGCTTTTAGGAGACACAATCTAGAGATCATGTTTTGATACCAAACATAGGAAAAATAGCTAATCCTTCCTACCTAAAGCTTAAGATTTCATTACCAGACACTTGAACTGTCATACTTAATCCTCCTTTAAAGCTCACACCAAGTCACGAGGATGTTACCCCCTATGCACCAGCCAAGTCATTCTAAATGACCCTTGGAAACAACAAAGAAAGGTTACCCACAACAACCAGCCCAAGGATGGTACTTAGCTTGGTTGCATCATTCCGTCTCTTTTATGGGAAATTCACCTCGAACTTGTGCTTTTAGGGGACACAATCCAGAGATCATGTTTTGATACCAAATAAACGAAAAATAGCAAATCCTTCCTACCTAAAGCTTAAGCTTTCATTACGGGACGCTTGAACTGTAACACTTAATCACCAAGTCACGAGAATGTTACCCCCCAATGCACCACAAAAGTCATTCTAAATGACCCTTGGAAACAACATAGAAAGGTTACCCACAACAACGTGCCCAGGGATGGTACTTACCTTGGTTGCATCATTCCGTCTCTTTTATGGGAAATTCATCTCGAACTTGTGCATTTATGGGATTCGAACATGAGATCATGTTTTGATACCAAACATAGGAAAAATAGCTAATCCTTCCTACCTAAAGCTTAAGCTTTCAATACGGGGTGCTTGAACTGTCATACTTAATCCTCCTTTAAAGCTCACACCAAGTCACGAGGCTGTTACCCCCCATGCACCAGCCAAGTCATTCTAAATGACCCTTTGAAACAACATAGAAAAGTTACCCACAACAACAAGCTTAAGGATGGTACTTAGCTTGGTTGCATCATTCCGTCTCTTTTATGGGAAATTCACCTCGAACTTGTGCTTTTAGGGGACACAATCCAGAGATCATGTTTTGATACCAAACATAAGAAAAATAGCTAATCCTTCCTACCTAAAGCTTAAGCTTTCATTACGAGACACTTGAACTGTCACACATAATCCTGGTCTAAAGCTCACACCAAGTCACGAGGATGTTACCTCCCATGCACCACAAAATTGATTCTAAATGACCGTTGGAAACAACATAGAAAGGTTACCCACAACAACGTGCCCAGGGATGGTACTTATCTTGGTTGCATCATTCCGTCTCTTTTATGGGAAATTCATCTCGAACTTGTGCATTTATGAGATTCGAACATGAGATCATGTTTTGATACCAAACATAGGAAAAATAGCTAATCTTTCCTACCTAACTCTTAAGCTTTCATTACGGAACGCTTTAACTGTCACACTTAATCCTCCTTTAAAGCTTACACCAAGTCACGAGGATGTTACCCCCCATACACCACACAAGTCATTCTAAATGACCCTTTGAAACAACATAGAAAGGTTACCCACAACAACCAGCCCAAGGATGGTACTTAGCTTGGTTGCATCATTTCATCTCTTTTAAGAGAAATTCATCTCGAATTTGTGCTTTTATGGGATTCGAACCTGAGATCATGTTTTGATACCAAATAAAGGAAAAATAGCAAATCCTTCCTACCTAAAGCTTAAGCTTTCAATACGGGGCGCTTGAACTGTCATACTTAATCCTCGTTTATAGCTCACACCAAGTCACGAGGATGTTACCCCCCATGCACCACAAAAGTCATTCTAAATGACCCTTGGAAACAACATAGAAAGGTTACCCACAACAACGTGCCCAAGGATGGTACTTACCTTGGTTGCATCATTCCGTCTCTTTTATGGGAAATTCACCTCGAACTTGGCCATTTATGGGATTCGAACATGAGATCATGTTTTGATACCAAACATAGGAAAAATAGCTAATCCTTCCTACCTGAAGCTTAAGCTTTCATTACGGGGCGCTTGAACTGTCATACTTAATCCTCCTTTAAAGCTCACACCAAGTCACGAGGATGTTACCCCCCATGCACAAGCCAAGTCATTCTAAATGACCCTTGGAAACAACATAGAAAGGTTACCCACAACAACCAGCCCAAGGATAGTACTTAGCTTGGTTGCATCATTCCGTCTCTTTTATGGGAAATTCACCTCGAACTTGTGCTTTTAGGAGACACAATCCAGAGATCATGTTTTGATACCAAACATAGGAAAAATAGCTAATCCTTCCTACCTAAAGCTTAAGCTTTCATTACCAGACACTTGAACTGTCATACTTAATCCTCCTTTAAAGCTCACACCAAGTCACGAGGATGTTACCCCCTATGCACCAGCCAAGTCATTCTAAATGACCCTTGGAAACAACAAAGAAAGGTTACCCACAACAACCAGCCCAAGGATGGTACTTAGCTTGGTTGCATCATTCCGTCTCTTTTATGGGAAATTCACCTCGAACTTGTGCTTTTAGGGGACACAATCCAGAGATCATGTTTTGATACCAAATAAACGAAAAATAGCAAATCCTTCCTACCTAAAGCTTAAGCTTTCATTACGGGACGCTTGAACTGTAACACTTAATCACCAAGTCACGAGGATGTTACCCCCCAATGGACCACAAAAGTCATTCTAAATGACCCTTGGAAACAACATAGAAAGGTTACCCACAACAACGTGCCCAGGGATGGTACTTACCTTGGTTGCATCATTCCGTCTCTTTTATGGGAAATTCATCTCGAACTTGTGCATTTATGGGATTCGAACATGAGATCATGTTTTGATACCAAACATAGGAAAAATAGCTAATCCTTCCTACCTAAAGCTTAAGCTTTCAATACGGGGTGCTTGAAATGTCATACTTAATCCTCCTTTAAAGCTCACACCAAGTCACGAGGCTGTTACCCCCCATGCACCAGCCAAGTCATTCTAAATGACCCTTGGAAACAACATAGAAAGGTTACCCACAACAACCAGCCCAAGGATGGTACTTAGCTTGGTTGCATCATTCCGTCTCTTTTATGGGAAATTCACCTCGAACTTGTGCTTTTAGGGGACACAATCCAGAGATCATGTTTTGATACCAAATAAACGAAAAATAGCAAATCCTTCCTACCTAAAGCTTAACCTTTCATTACGAGACACTTGAACTGTCATACTTAATCCTCGTCTAAAGCTCACACCAAGTCACGAGGATGTTACCCCCCATGCACCACAAAAGTCATTCTAAATGACCCTTGGAAACAACATAGAAAGGTTACCCACAACAACCAGCCCAAGGATGGTACTTAGCTTGGTTGCATCATTCCGTCTCTTTTATGAGAAATTCACCTCGAACTTGTTCTTTTAGGGGACACAATCCAGAGATCATGTTTTGATACCAAATAAACGAAAAATAGCAAATCCTTCCTACCTAAAGCTTAAGCTTTCATTACGAGATACTTGAACTGTCACACTTAATCCTCGTCTAAAGCTCACACCAAGTTACGAGGATGTTACCCCCCATGCACCACAAAAGTCATTCTAAATGACCCTTGGAAACAACATAAAAAGGTTACCCACAACAACGTGCCCAGGGATGGTACTTACCTTGGTTGCATCATTCCGTCTCTTTTATGAGAAATTCATCTCGAACTTGTGCATTTATGTGATTCGAACATGAGATCATGTTTTGATACCAACCATAGAAAAAATAGCTAATCCTTCCTACCTAAAGCTTAAGCTTTCATTACGGAACGCTTTAACTGTCACACTTAATCCTCGTCTAAAGCTCACACCAAGTCACGAGCATGTTACCCCCCATGCACCACAAAATTGATTCTAAATGACCCTTGGAAACAACATAGAAAGGTTACCCACAACAACGTGCCCAGGGATGGTACTAACCTTGGTTGCATCATTCCGTCTCTTTTATGGGAAATTCATCTCGAACTTGTGCATTTATGTGATTCGAACATGAGATCATGTTTTGATACCAACCATAGAAAAAATAGCTAATCCTTCCTACCTAAAGCTTAAGCTTTCATTACGGAACGCTTTAACTGTCACACTTAATCCTCGTCTAAAGCTCACACCAAGTCACGAGCATGTTACCCCCTATGCACCACAAAATTGATTCTAAATGACCCTTGGAAACAACATATAAAGGTTACCCACAACAACGTGTCCAGGGATGGTACTTACCTTGGTTGCATCATTCCGTCTCTTTTATGGGAAATTCATCTCGAACTTGTGCATTTATGGGATTCGAACATGAGATCATGTTTTGATACCAAACATAGGAAAAATAGCTAATCCTTCCTACCTAAAGCTTAAGCTTTTAATTACGGGACGCTTGAACTGTCACACTTAATCCTCGTCTAAAGCTCACACCAAGTCACGAGGATGTTACCCCCCATGCACCACAAAAGTCATTCAAAATGACCCTTGGAAACAACATAGAAAGGTTACCCACAACAACATGCCCAGGGATGGTACTTACCTTGGTTGCATCATTCCGTCTCTTTTATGGGAAATTCATCTCGAACTTGTGCATTTATGGGATTCGAACATGAGATCATGTTTTGATACCAAACATAGGAAAAATAGCTAATCCTTCATACCTAAAGCTTAAGCTTTCAATACGGGGTGCTTGAACTGTCATACTTAATCCTCCTTTAAAGCTCACACCAAGTCACGAGTATGTTACCCCCCATGCACCACACAAGTCATTCTAAATGACCCTTGGAAACAACATAGAAAGGTTACCCACAACAACGTGCCCAGGGATGGTACTTACCTTGGTTGCATAATTCCGTCTCTGTTATGGGAAATTCATCTCGAATTTGTGCTTTTATGGGATTTGAACCTGAGATCATGTTTTGATACCAAATAAACGAAAAATAGCGAATCCTTCCTACCTAAAGCTTAAGCTTTCATTACGGGACGCTTGAAATGTCACACTTAATCCTCGTCTAAAGCTCACACCAAGTCACGAGGATGTTCCCCCCATGCACCACAAAAGTCATTCTAAATGACCCTTGGAAACAACATAGAAAGGTTACCCACAACAACGTGCCCAGAGATGATACTTACCTTGGTTGCATCATTCCGTCTCTTTTATGGGAAATTCACCTTGAACTTGTGCTTTTAGGGGACACATACCAGAGATCATGTTTTGATACCAAACATAGGAAAAATAGCTAATCCTTCCTACCTAATGCTTAAGCTTTCAATATGAGACGCTTCAACTGTCACACTTAATCCTCATTTAAAGCTCACACCAAGTCACGAGTATGTTACCCCCCATGCACCACAAAAGTCATTCTAAATGACCCTTGCAAAACAACATAGAAAGGTTACCCACAACAACGTATCCAGGGATGGTACTTACCTTGGTAGCATCATTCCGTCTCTTTTATGGGAAATTCATCTCGAACTTGTGCATTTATGGGATTCGAACATGAGATCATGTTTTGATACCAAACATAGAAAAAATAGCTAATCCTTCCTACCTAAAGCTAAGCTTTCATTACCGGACGCTTGAACTGTCACACTTAATACTCGTCTAAAGCTCACACCAAGTCACGAGGATGTTACCCCCCATGCACCCCAAAAGTCATTCTAAATGACCCTTGGAAACAACATAGAAAGGTTACCCACAACAACGTGCCCAGGGATGGTACTTACCTTGGTTGCATCATTCCGTCTCTTTTATGGGAAATTCACCTCGAACTTGTGCTTTTATGGGACACATACCAGAGATCATGTTTTGATACCAAACATAGGAAAAATAGCTAATCCTTCCTACCAAATGCTTAAGCTTTGAATATGGGACGCTTCAACTGTCACACTTAATCCTCATTTAAAGCTAAATTGATTCTAAATGACCCTTGGAAACAACATAGAAAGGTTACCCACAACAACGTGCCCAGGGATGGTACTTACCTTGGTTGCATCATTTCGTCTCTTTTATGGGAAATTCACCTCGAACTTGTGCATTTATGGGATTCGAACATGAGATCATGTTTTGATACCAACCATAGAAAAAATAGCAAATCCTTCCTACCTAAAGCTTAAGCTTTCATTACGGAACGCTTGAACTGTCACACTTAATCCTCATCTAAAGCTCACACCAAGTCACGAGGATGTTACCCCCCATGCACCACAAAATTGATTCTAAATGACCCTTGGAAACAACATAGAAAGGTTACCCACAACAACGTGCCCAGGGATGGTACTTACCTTGGTTGCATCATTTCGTCTCTTTTATGGGAAATTCACCTCGAACTTGTGCTTTTAGGGGACACAATCCAGAGATCATGTTTTGATACCAAATAAATGAAAAATAGCAAATCCTTCCTACCGAAAGCTTAAGCTTTCATTACGAGACACTTGAACTGTCACACTTAATCCTCGTCTAAAGCTCACACCAAGTCACGAGGGTATTACCCCCCATGCACCACAAAAGTCAATCTATATGACCCTTGGAAACAACATAGAAAGGTTACCCACAACAACGTGCCCAGGGATGGTACTTACCTTGGTTGCATCATTCCGTCTCTTTTATGGGAAATTCATCTCGAACTTGTGCATTTATGGGATTCGAACATAAGATCATGTTTTGATACCAAACATAGGAAAAATAGCTAATCCTTCCTACCTAAAGCTTAAGCTTTCAATACGGGGCGCTTGAACTGTCATACTTAATCCTCCTTTAAAGCTCACACCAAGTCACGAGGATGTTACCCCCCATGCACCAGCCAAGTCATTCTAAATGACCCTTTGAAACAACATAGAAAGGTTACCCACAACAACAAGCTTAAGGATGGTACTTAGCTTGGTTGCATCATTCCGTTTCTTTTATGGGAAATTCACCTCGAACTTGTGCTTTTAGGGGACACAATCCAGAGATCATGTTTTGATACCAAATAAACGAAAAATAGCAAATCCTTCCTACCTAAAGCTTAAGCTTTCATTACGAGACGCTTGAACTGTCACACTTAATCCTCGTCTAAAGCTCACACCAAGTCACGAGGATGTTACCCCCCATGCACCACAAAATTGATTCTAAATGACCCTTGGAAACAACATAGAAAGGTTACCCACAACAACGTGCCCAGGGATGGTACTTACCTTGGTTGCATCATTCCGTCTCTTTTATGGGAAATTCTTGTGCATTTATGGGATTCGAACATGAGATCATGTTTTGATACCAAACATAGGAAAAATAGCAAATCCTTCCTACCTAAAGCTTAAGCTTTCAATACGGGGCGCTTGAACTGTTACACTTAATCCTCGTCTAAAGCTCACACCAAGTCACGAGGATGTAACCCCCCATGCACCACAAAAGTCCTTCTAAATGACCCTTGGAAACAACATAGAAAGGTTACCCACAACAACGTGCCCAGGGATGGTACTTACCTTGGTTGCATCATTCCGTCTCTTTTATAGGAAATTCATCTCGAACTTGTGCATTTATGGGATTCGAACATAAGATCATGTTTTGATACCAAACATAGGAAAAATAGCTAATCCTTCCTACCTAAAGTTAAGCTTTATATACGGGGCGCTTGAACTGTCATACTTAATCCTCCTTTAAAGCTCACACCAAGTCACGAGGATGTTACTCCCCATGCACCACACAAGTCATTCTATATGACCCTTTGAAACAACATAGAAAGGTTACCCACAACAACCAGCCCAAGGATGGTACTTAGCTTGGTTGCATCATTTCATCTCTTTTAAGAGAAATTCATCTCGAATTTGTGCTTTTATGGGATTCGAACCTGAGATCATGTTTTGATACCAAATAAACGAAAAATAGCTAATCATTCCTACCTAAAGCTTAAGCTTTCATTACGAGACAATTGAACTGTCACACTTAATCCTCGTCTAAAGCTCACACCAAGTCACGAGGATATTACCCCCCATGCACCACAAAAGTCATTCTAAATGACCCTTGGAAACAACATAGAAAGGTTACCCACAACAACGTGCCCAGGGATGGTACTTACCTTGGTTGCATCATTCCGTCTCTTTTATGGGAAATTCACCTCGAACTTGTGCTTTTATGGGACACATACTAGAGATCATGTTTTGATACCAAACATAGGAAAAATAGCTAATCCTTCCTACCTAATGCTTAAGCTTTCAATATGGGACGCTTCAACTGTCACACTTAATCCTCATTTAAAGCTAAATTGATTCTAAATGACCCTTGGAAACAACATAGAAAGGTTACCCACAACAACGTGCCCAGGGATGGTACTTACCTTGGTTGCATCATTTCGTCTCTTTTATGGGAAATTCACCTCGAACTTGTGCATTTATGGGATTCGAACATGAGATCATGTTTTGATACCAACCATAGAAAAAATAGCAAATCCTTCCTACCTAAAGCTTAAGCTTTCATTACGAGACACTTGAACTGTCACACTTAATCCTCGTCTAAAGCTCACACCAAGTCACGAGGATGTTACCCCCCATGCACCACAAAATTGATTCTAAATGACCCTTGGAAACAACATAGAAAGGTTACCCACAACAACGTGCCCAGGGATGGTACTTACCTTGGTTGCATCATTCCGTCTCTTTTATAGGAAATTCATCTCGAACTTGTGCATTTATGGGATTCGAACATAAGATCATGTTTTGATACCAAACATAGGAAAAATAGCAAATCCTTCCTAACTAAAGCTTAAGCTTTCAATACGGGGCGCTTGAACTGTCACACTTAATCCTCGTCTAAAGCTCACACCAAGTCACGAGGATGTTACCCCCCATGCACCACAAAAGTCCTTCTAAATGACCCTTGGAAACAACATAGAAAGGTTACCCACAACAACGTGCCCGGGGATGGTACTTACCTTGGTTGCATCATTCCGTCTCTTTTATAGGAAATTCATCTCGAACTTGTGCATTTATGGGATTCGAACATAAGATCATGTTTTGATACCAAACATAGGAAAAATAGCTAATCCTTCCTACCTAAAGTTAAGCTTTCAATACGGGGCGCTTGAACTGTCATACTTAATCCTCCTTTAAAGCTCACACCAAGTCACGAGGATGTTACCCCCCATGCACCACAAAAGTCATTCTAAATGACCCTTGAAAACAACATAGAAAGATAACCCACAACAACGTGCCCAGGGATGGTACTTACCTTGGTAGCATCATTCCGTCTCTTTTAAGAGAAATTCATCTCGAATGTGTGCTTTTATGGGATTTGAACCTGATATCATGTTTTGATACCAAATAAACGAAAAATAGCAAATCCTTCCTACCTAAAGCTTAAGCTTTCATTACGGGACGCTTGAACTGTCACACTTAATCCTCGTCTAAAGCTCACACCAAGTAACGAGGATGTTACCCCCCATGCACCACAAAAGTCATTCTAAATGACCCTTGGAAACAACATAGAAAGGTTACCCACAACAACGTGCCCAAAGATGATACTTACCTTGGTTGCATCATTCCGTCTCTTTTATGGGAAATTCACCTCGAACTTGTGCTTTTAGGGGACACATACCAGAGATCATGTTTTGATACCAAACATAGGAAAAATAGCTAATCCTTCCTACCTAATGCTTAAGCTTTCAATATGGGACGCTTCAACTGTCACAGTTAATCCTCATTTAAAGCTCACACCAAGTCACGAGGATGTTACCCCCCATGCACCATAAAAGTCATTCTAAATGACCTTTGCAAAACAACATAGAAAGGTTACCCACAAGAACGTACCCAGGGATGGTACTTACCTTGGTTGCATCATTCCGTCTCTTTTATGGGAAATTCATCTCGAACTTGTGCATTTATGGGATTCGAACATGAGATCATGTTTTGATACCAAACATAGAAAAAATAGCTAATCCTTCCTACCTAAAGCTTAAGCTTTCATTACGGGACGCTTGAACTGTCACACTTAATCCTCGTCTAAAGCTCACACCAAGTCACGAGGATGTTACCCCCCATGCACCACAAAATTGATTCTAAATGACCCTTGGAAACAACATAGAAAGGTTACCCACAACAACGTGCCCAGGGATGGTACTTACCTTGGTTGCATCATTTCGTCTCTTTTATGGGAAATTCACCTCGAACTTGTGCTTTTAGGGGACACAATCCAGAGATCATGTTTTGATAAAAAATAAATGAAAAATAGCAAATCCTTCCTACCGAAAGCTTAAGCTTTCATTACGACACACTTGAACTGTCACACTTAATCCTCGTCTAAAGCTCACACCAAGTCACGAGGATGTTACCCCCCATGCACCACAAAATTGATTCTAAATGACCCTTGGAAACAACATAGAAAGGTTACCCACAACAACGTGCCCAGGGATGGTACTTACCTTGGTTGCATCATTCCGTCTCTTTTATAGGAAATTCATCTCGAACTTGTGCATTTATGGGATTCGAACATAAGATCATGTTTTGATACCAAACATAGGAAAAATAGCAAATCCTTCCTACCTAAAGCTTAAGCTTTCAATACGGGGCGCTTGAACTGTCACACTTAATCCTCGTCTAAAGCTCACACCAAGTCACGAGGATGTTACCCCCCATGCACCACAAAAGTCCTTCTAAATGACCCTTGGAAACAACATAGAAAGGTTACCCACAACAACGTGCCCGGGGATGGTACTTACCTTGGTTGCATCATTCCGTCTCTTTTATAGGAAATTCATCTCGAACTTGTGCATTTATGGGATTCGAACATAAGATCATGTTTTGATACCAAACATAGGAAAAATAGCTAATCCTTCCTACCTAAAGTTAAGCTTTCAATGCGGGGCGCTTGAACTGTCATACTTAATCCTCCTTTAAAGCTCACACCAAGTCACGAGGATGTTACCCCCCATGCACCACAAAAGTCATTCTAAATGACCCTTGAAAACAACATAGAAAGATAACCCACAACAACGTGCCCAGGGATGGTACTTACCTTGGTAGCATCATTCCGTCTCTTTTAAGAGAAATTCATCTCGAATGTGTGCTTTTATGGGATTTGAACCTGATATCATGTTTTGATACCAAATAAACGAAAAATAGCAAATCCTTCCTACCTAAAGCTTAAGCTTTCATTACGGGACGCTTGAACTGTCACACTTAATCCTCGTCTAAAGCTCACACCAAGTAACGAGGATGTTACCCCCCATGCACCACAAAAGTCATTCTAAATGACCCTTGGAAACAACATAGAAAGGTTACCCACAACAACGTGCCCAAAGATGATACTTACCTTGGTTGCATCATTCCGTCTCTTTTATGGGAAATTCACCTCGAACTTGTGCTTTTAGGGGACACATACCAGAGATCATGTTTTGATACCAAACATAGGAAAAATAGCTAATCCTTCCTACCTAATGCTTAAGCTTTCAATATGGGACGCTTCAACTGTCACACTTAATCCTCATTTAAAGCTCACACCAAGTCACGAGGATGTTACCCCCCATGCACCATAAAAGTCATTCTAAATGACCTTTGCAAAACAACATAGAAAGGTTACCCACAAGAACGTACCCAGGGATGGTACTTACCTTGGTTGCATCATTCCGTCTCTTTTATGGGAAATTCATCTCGAACTTGTGCATTTATGGGATTCGAACATGAGATCATGTTTTGATACCAAACATAGAAAAAATAGCTAATCCTTCCTACCTAAAGCTTAAGCTTTCATTACGGGACGCTTGAACTGTCACACTTAATCCTCGTCTAAAGCTCACACCAAGTCACGAGGATGTTACCCCCCATGCACCACAAAATTGATTCTAAATGACCCTTGGAAACAACATAGAAAGGTTACCCACAACAACGTGCCCAGGGATGGTACTTACCTTGGTTGCATCATTCCGTCTCTTTTATAGGAAATTCATCTCGAACTTGTGCATTTATGGGATTCGAACATAAGATCATGTTTTGATACCAAACATAGGAAAAATAGCAAATCCTTCCTACCTAAAGCTTAAGCTTTCATTACGAGACAATTGAACTGTCACACTTAATCCTCGTCTAAAGCTCACACCAAGTCACGAGGATGTTACCCCCGATGCACCACAAAAGTCCTTCTAAATGACCCTTGGAAACAACATAGAAAGGTTACCCACAACAACGTGCCCGGGGATGGTACTTACCTTGGTTGCATCATTCCGTCTCTTTTATAGGAAATTCATCTCGAACTTGTGCATTTATGGGATTCGAACATAAGATCATGTTTTGATACCAAACATAGGAAAAATAGCTAATCCTTCCTACCTAAAGTTAAGCTTTCAATGCGGGGCGCTTGAACTGTCATACTTAATCCTCCTTTAAAGCTCACACCAAGTCACGAGGATGTTACCCCCCATGCACCACAAAAGTCATTCTAAATGACCCTTGAAAACAACATAGAAAGATAACACACAACAACGTGCCCAGGGATGGTACTTACCTTGGTAGCATCATTCCGTCTCTTTTAAGAGAAATTCATCTCGAATGTGTGCTTTTATGGGATTTGAACCTGATATCATGTTTTGATACCAAATAAACGAAAAATAGCAAATCCTTCCTACCTAAAGCTTAAGCTTTCATTACGGGACGCTTGAACTGTCACACTTAATCCTCGTCTAAAGCTCACACCAAGTAACGAGGATGTTACCCCCCATGCACCACAAAAGTCATTCTAAATGACCCTTGGAAACAACATAGAAAGGTTACCCACAACAACGTGCCCAAAGATGATACTTACCTTGGTTGCATCATTCCGTCTCTTTTATGGGAAATTCACCTCGAACTTGTGCTTTTAGGGGACACATACCAGAGATCATGTTTTGATACCAAACATAGGAAAAATAGCTAATCCTTCCTACCTAATGCTTAAGCTTTCAATATGGGACGCTTCAACTGTCACACTTAATCCTCATTTAAAGCTCACACCAAGTCACGAGGATGTTACCCCCCATGCACCATAAAAGTCATTCTAAATGACCTTTGCAAAACAACATAGAAAGGTTACCCACAAGAACGTACCCAGGGATGGTACTTACCTTGGTTGCATCATTCCGTCTCTTTTATGGGAAATTCATCTCGAACTTGAGCATTTATGGGATTCGAACATGAGATCATGTTTTGATACCAAACATAGGAAAAATAGCTAATCCTTCCTACCTAAAGCTTAAGCTTTCAATACGGGGCGCTTGAACTGTCATACTTAATCCTCCTTTAAAGCTCACACCAAGTCACGAGGATGTTACCCCCCATGCACCAGCCAAGTCATTCTAAATGACCCTTTGAAACAACATAGAAAGGTTACCCACAACAACAAGCTTAAGGATGGTACTTAGCTTGGTTGCATCATTCCGTCTCTTTTATGGGAAATTCACCTCGAACTTGTGCTTTTAGGGGAAACAATCCAGAGATCATGTTTTGATACCAAATAAACGAAAAATAGCAAATCCTTCCTCCCAAAAGCTTAAGCTTTCATTACGAGACACTTGAACTGTCACACTTAATCCTCGTCTAAAGCTCACACCAAGTCACGAGGATGTTACCCCCCATGCACCACAAAATTCATTCTAAATGACCCTTGGAAACAACATAGAAAGGTTACCCACAACAACCAGCCCAAGGATGGTACTTAGCTTGGTTGCATCATTCCGTCTCTTTTATGGGAAATTCACCTCGAACTTGTGCTTTTAGGGGACACAATCCAGAGATCATGTTTTGATACCAAATAAATGAAAAATAGCAAATCCTTCCTACCGAAAGCTTAAGCTTTCATTACGAGACACTTGAACTGTCACACTTAATCCTCGTCTAAAGCTCACACCAAGTCACGAGGATGTTACCCCCCATGCACCACAAAATTGATTCTAAATGACCCTTGGAAACAACATAGAAAGGTTACCCACAACAACGTGCCCAGGGATGGTACTTACCTTGGTTGCATCATTCCGTCTCTTTTATGGGAAGTTCCTCTCGAACTTGTGCATTTATGGGATTCGAACATGAGATCATGTTTTGATACCAAATAAACGAAAAATAGCAAATCCTTCCTACCTAAAGCTTAAGCTTTCATTACGCGACAATTGAACTGTCACACTTAATCCTCGTCTAAAGCTCACACCAAGTCACGAGGATTTTACCCCCCATGCACCACAAAAGTCATTCTAAATGACCCTTGGAAACAACATAGAAAGGTTACCCACAACAAGGTGCCCAGGGATGGTACTTACCTTGGTTGCATAATTCCTTCTCTTTTAAGAGAAATTCATCTCGAATTTGTGCTTTTAAGGGATTCGAACCAAAGATCATGTTTTGATACCAAATAAACGAAAAATAGCAAATCCTTCCTACCGAAAGCTTATGCTTTCATTACGGGACGCTTGAACTGTCACACTTAATCCTCGTCTAAAGCTCACACCAAGTCACGAGGATGTTACCCCCCATGCACCACAAAATTCATTCTAAATGACCCTTGGAAACAACATAGAAAGGTTACCCACAACAACGTGCCCAGAGATGATACTTACCTTGGTTGCATCATTCCGTCTCTTTTATGGGAAATTCACCTCGAACTTGTGCTTTTAGGGGACACATACCAGAGATCATGTTTTGATACCAAACATAGGAAAAATAGCTAATCCTTCCTACCTAATGCTTAAGCTTTCAATATGAGACGCTTCAAATGTCACACTTAATCCTCATTTAAAGCTCACACCAAGTCACGAGGATGTTACCCCCCATGCACCACAAAAGTCATTCTAAATGACCCTTTGAAACAACATAGAAAGGTTACCCACAACAACAAGCTTAAGGATGGTACTTACCTTGGTTGCATCATTTCGTCTCTTTTATGGGAAATTCACCTCGAACTTGTGCTTTTAGGGGACACAATCCAGAGATCATGTTTTGATACCAAATAAATGAAAAATAGCAAATCCTTCCTACCGAAAGCTTAAGCTTTCATTACGAGACACTTGAACTGTCACACTTAATCCTCGTCTAAAGCTCACACCAAGTCACGAGGGTATTACCCCCCATGCACCACAAAAGTCAATCTAAATGACCCTTGGAAACAACATAGAAAGGTTACCCACAACAACGTGCCCAGGGATGGTACTTACCTTGGTTGCATCATTCCGTCTCTTTTATGGGAAATTCATCTCGAACTTGTGCATTTATGGGATTCGAACATGAGATCATGTTTTGATACCAAACATAGGAAAAATAGCTAATCCTTCCTACCTAAAGCTTAAGCTTTCAATACGGGGCGCTTGAACTGTCATACTTAATCCTCCTTTAAAGCTCACACCAAGTCACGAGGATGTTACCCCCCATGCACCAGCCAAGTCATTCTAAATGACCCTTTGAAACAACATAGAAAGGTTACCCACAACAACAAGCTTAAGGATGGTACTTAGCTTGGTTGCATCATTCCGTTTCTTTTATGGGAAATTCACCTCGAACTTGTGCTTTTAGGGGACACAATCCAGAGATCATGTTTTGATACCAAATAAACGAAAAATAGCAAATCCTTCCTACCTAAAGCTTAAGCTTTCATTACGAGACGCTTGAACTGTCACACTTAATCCTCGTCTAAAGCTCACACCAAGTCACGAGGATGTTACCCCCCATGCACCACAAAATTGATTCTAAATGACCCTTGGAAACAACATAGAAAGGTTACCCACAACAACGTGCCCAGGGATGGTACTTACCTTGGTTGCATCATTCCGTCTATTTTATGGGAAATTCTTGTGCATTTATGGGATTCGAACATGAGATCATGTTTTGATACCAAATAAATGAAAAATAGCAAATCCTTCCTACCGAAAGCTTAAGCTTTCAATACGGGGCGCTTGAACTGTCACACTTAATCCTCGTCTAAAGCTCACACCAAGTCACGAGGATGTTACCCCCCATGCACCACAAAAGTCAATCTAAATGACCCTTGGAAACAACATAGAAAGGTTACCCACAACAACGTGCCCAGGGATGGTACTTACCTTGGTTGCATCATTCCGTCTCTTTTATGGGAAATTCATCTCGAACTTGTGCATTTATGGGATTCGAACATGAGATCATGTTTTGATACCAAACATAGGAAAAATAGCTAATCCTTCCTACCTAAAGCTTAAGCTTTCAATACGGGGCGCTTGAACTGTCATACTTAATCCTCCTTTAAAGCTCGCACCAAGTCACGAGGATGTTACCCCCCATGCACCACAAAAGTCATTCTAAATGACCCTTGAAAACAACATAGAAAGATAACCCACAACAACGTGCCCAGGGATGGTACTTACCTTGGTAGCATCATTCCGTCTCTTTTAAGAGAAATTCATCTCGAATGTGTGCTTTTATGGGATTTGAACCTGATATCATGTTTTGATACCAAATAAACGAAAAATAGCAAATCCTTCCTACCTAAAGCTTAAGCTTTCATTACGGGACGCTTGAACTGTCACACTTAATCCTCGTCTAAAGCTCACACCAAGTAACGAGGATGTTACCCCCCATGCACCACAAAAGTCATTCTAAATGACCCTTGGAAACAACATAGAAAGGTTACCCACAACAACGTGCCCAGAGATGATACTTACCTTGGTTGCATCATTCCGTCTCTTTTATGGGAAATTCACCTCGAACTTGTGCTTTTAGGGGACACATACCAGAGATCATGTTTTGATACCAAACATAGGAAAAATAGCTAATCCTTCCTACCTAATGCTTAAGCTTTCAATATGGGACGCTTCAACTGTCACACTTAATCCTCATTTAAAGCTCACACCAAGTCACGAGGATGTTACCCCCTATGCACCATAAAAGTCATTCTAAATGACCTTTGCAAAACAACATAGAAAGGTTACCCACAAGAACGTACCCAGGGATGGTACTTACCTTGGTTGCATCATTCCGTCTCTTTTATGGGAAATTCATCTCGAACTTGAGCATTTATGGGATTCGAACATGAGATCATGTTTTGATACCAAACATAGAAAAAATAGCTAATCCTTCCTACCTAAAGCTTAAGCTTTCATTACGGGACGCTTGAACTGTCACACTTAATCCTCGTCTAAAGCTCACACCAAGTCACGAGGATGTTACCCCCCATGCACCACAAAATTGATTCTAAATGACCCTTGGAAACAACATAGAAAGGTTACCCACAACAACGTGCCCAGGGATGGTACTTACCTAGGTTGCATCATTTCGTCTCTTTTATGGGAAATTCACCTCGAACTTGTGCTTTTAGGGGACACAATCCAGAGATCATGTTTTGATACCAAATAAATGAAAAATAGCAAATCCTTCCTACCGAAAGCTTAAGCTTTCATTACGAGACACTTGAACTGTCACACTTAATCCTCGTCTAAAGCTCACACCAAGTCACGAGGATGTTACCTCCCATGCACCACAAAATTGATTCTAAATGACCCTTGGAAACAACATAGAAAGGTTACCCACAACAACGTGCCCAGGGATGGTACTTACCTTGGTTGCATCATTCCGTCTCTTTTATGGGAAATTCCTCTCGAACTTGTGCATTTATGGGATTCGAACATGAGATCATGTTTTGATACCAAATAAACGAAAAATAGCAAATCCTTCCTACCTAAAGCTTAAGCTTTCATTACGCGACAATTGAAATGTCACACTTAATCCTCGTCTAAAGCTCACACCAAGTCACGAGGATTTTACCCCCCATGCACCACAAAAGTCATTCTAAATGACCCTTGGAAACAACATAGAAAGGTTACCCACAACAAGGTGCCCAGGGATGGTACTTACCTTGGTTGCATAATTCCTTCTCTTTTAAGAGAAATTCATCTCGAATTTGTGCTTTTATGGGATTCGAACCAAAGATCATGTTTTGATACCAAATAAACGAAAAATAGCAAATCCTTCCTACCTAAAGCTTATGCTTTCATTACGGGACGCTTGAACTGTCACACTTAATCCTCGTCTAAGGCTCACACCAAGTCACGAGGATGTTACCCCCCATGCACCACAAAATTGATTCTAAATGACCCTTGGAAACAACATAGAAAGGTTACCCACAACAACGTGCCCAGGGATGGTACTTACCTTGGTTGCATCATTCCGTCTATTTTATGGGAAATTCTTGTGCATTTATGGGATTCGAACATGAGATCATGTTTTGATACCAAATAAATGAAAAATAGCAAATCCTTCCTACCGAAAGCTTAAGCTTTCAATACGGGGCGCTTGAACTGTCACACTTAATCCTCGTCTAAAGCTCACACCAAGTCACGAGGATGTTACCCCCCATGCACCACAAAAGTCAATCTAAATGACCCTTGGAAACAACATAGAAAGGTTACCCACAACAACGTGCCCAGGGATGGTACTTACCTTGGTTGCATCATTCCGTCTCTTTTATGGGAAATTCATCTCGAACTTGTGCATTTATGGGATTCGAACATGAGATCATGTTTTGATACCAAACATAGGAAAAATAGCTAATCCTTCCTACCTAAAGCTTAAGCTTTCAATACGGGGCGCTTGAACTGTCATACTTAATCCTCCTTTAAAGCTCACACCAAGTCACGAGGATGTTACCCCCCATGCACCACAAAAGTCATTCTAAATGACCCTTGAAAACAACATAGAAAGATAACCCACAACAACGTGCCCAGGGATGGTACTTACCTTGGTAGCATCATTCCGTCTCTTTTAAGAGAAATTCATCTCGAATGTGTGCTTTTATGGGATTTGAACCTGATATCATGTTTTGATACCAAATAAACGAAAAATAGCAAATCCTTCCTACCTAAAGCTTAAGCTTTCATTACGGGACGCTTGAACTGTCACACTTAATCCTCGTCTAAAGCTCACACCAAGTAACGAGGATGTTACCCCCCATGCACCACAAAAGTCATTCTAAATGACCCTTGGAAACAACATAGAAAGGTTACCCACAACAACGTGCCCAGAGATGATACTTACCTTGGTTGCATCATTCCGTCTCTTTTATGGGAAATTCACCTCGAACTTGTGCTTTTAGGGGACACATACCAGATATCATGTTTTGATACCAAACATAGGAAAAATAGCTAATCCTTCCTACCTAATGCTTAAGCTTTCAATATGGGACGCTTCAACTGTCACACTTAATCCTCATTTAAAGCTCACACCAAGTCACGAGGATGTTACCCCCTATGCACCATAAAAGTCATTCTAAATGACCTTTGCAAAACAACATAGAAAGGTTACCCACAAGAACGTACCCAGGGATGGTACTTACCTTGGTTGCATCATTCCGTCTCTTTTATGGGAAATTCATCTCGAACTTGAGCATTTATGGGATTCGAACATGAGATCATGTTTTGATACCAAACATAGAAAAAATAGCTAATCCTTTCTACCTAAAGCTTAAGCTTTCATTACGGGACGCTTGAACTGTCACACTTAATCCTCGTCTAAAGCTCACACCAAGTCACGAGGATGTTACCCCCCATGCACCACAAAATTGATTCTAAATGACCCTTGGAAACAACATAGAAAGGTTACCCACAACAACGTGCCCAGGGATGGTACTTACCTAGGTTGCATCATTTCGTCTCTTTTATGGGAAATTCACCTCGAACTTGTGCTTTTAGGGGACACAATCCAGAGATCATGTTTTGATACCAAATAAATGAAAAATAGCAAATCCTTCCTACCGAAAGCTTAAGCTTTCATTACGAGACACTTGAACTGTCACACTTAATCCTCGTCTAAAGCTCACACCAAGTCACGAGGATGTTACCCCCCATGCACCACAAAATTGATTCTAAATGACCTTTGCAAAACAACATAGAAAGGTTACCCACAAGAACGTACCCAGGGATGGTACTTACCTTGGTTGCATCATTCCGTCTCTTTTATGGGAAATTCATCTCGAACTTGAGCATTTATGGGATTCGAACATGAGATCATGTTTTGATACCAAACATAGAAAAAATAGCTAATCCTTCCTACCTAAAGCTTAAGCTTTCATTACGGGACGCTTGAACTGTCACACTTAATCCTCGTCTAAAGCTCACACCAAGTCACGAGGATGTTACCCCCCATGCACCACAAAATTGATTCTAAATGACCCTTGGAAACAACATAGAAAGGTTACCCACAACAACGTGCCCAGGGATGGTACTTACCTAGGTTGCATCATTTCGTCTCTTTTATGGGAAATTCACCTCGAACTTGTGCTTTTAGGGGACACAATCCAGAGATCATGTTTTGATACCAAATAAATGAAAAATAGCAAATCCTTCCTACCGAAAGCTTAAGCTTTCATTACGAGACACTTGAACTGTCACACTTAATCCTCGTCTAAAGCTCACACCAAGTCACGAGGATGTTACCTCCCATGCACCACAAAATTGATTCTAAATGACCCTTGGAAACAACATAGAAAGGTTACCCACAACAACGTGCCCAGGGATGGTACTTACCTTGGTTGCATCATTCCGTCTCTTTTATGGGAAATTCCTCTCGAACTTGTGCATTTATGGGATTCGAACATGAGATCATGTTTTGATACCAAATAAACGAAAAATAGCAAATCCTTCCTACCTAAAGCTTAAGCTTTCATTACGCGACAATTGAAATGTCACACTTAATCCTCGTCTAAAGCTCACACCAAGTCACGAGGATTTTACCCCCCATGCACCACAAAAGTCATTCTAAATGACCCTTGGAAACAACATAGAAAGGTTACCCACAACAAGGTGCCCAGGGATGGTACTTACCTTGGTTGCATAATTCCTTCTCTTTTAAGAGAAATTCATCTCGAATTTGTGCTTTTATGGGATTCGAACCAAAGATCATGTTTTGATACCAAATAAACGAAAAATAGCAAATCCTTCCTACCTAAAGCTTATGCTTTCATTACGGGACGCTTGAACTGTCACACTTAATCCTCGTCTAAGGCTCACACCAAGTCACGAGGATGTTACCCCCCATGCACCACAAAATTGATTCTAAATGACCCTTGGAAACAACATAGAAAGGTTACCCACAACAACGTGCCCAGGGATGGTACTTACCTTGGTTGCATCATTCCGTCTATTTTATGGGAAATTCTTGTGCATTTATGGGATTCGAACATGAGATCATGTTTTGATACCAAATAAATGAAAAATAGCAAATCCTTCCTACCGAAAGCTTAAGCTTTCAATACGGGGCGCTTGAACTGTCACACTTAATCCTCGTCTAAAGCTCACACCAAGTCACGAGGATGTTACCCCCCATGCACCACAAAAGTCAATCTAAATGACCCTTGGAAACAACATAGAAAGGTTACCCACAACAACGTGCCCAGGGATGGTACTTACCTTGGTTGCATCATTCCGTCTCTTTTATGGGAAATTCATCTCGAACTTGTGCATTTATGGGATTCGAACATGAGATCATGTTTTGATACCAAACATAGGAAAAATAGCTAATCCTTCCTACCTAAAGCTTAAGCTTTCAATACGGGGCGCTTGAACTGTCATACTTAATCCTCCTTTAAAGCTCACACCAAGTCACGAGGATGTTACCCCCCATGCACCACAAAAGTCATTCTAAATGACCCTTGAAAACAACATAGAAAGATAACCCACAACAACGTGCCCAGGGATGGTACTTACCTTGGTAGCATCATTCCGTCTCTTTTAAGAGAAATTCATCTCGAATGTGTGCTTTTATGGGATTTGAACCTGATATCATGTTTTGATACCAAATAAACGAAAAATAGCAAATCCTTCCTACCTAAAGCTTAAGCTTTCATTACGGGACGCTTGAACTGTCACACTTAATCCTCGTCTAAAGCTCACACCAAGTAACGAGGATGTTACCCCCCATGCACCACAAAAGTCATTCTAAATGACCCTTGGAAACAACATAGAAAGGTTACCCACAACAACGTGCCCAGAGATGATACTTACCTTGGTTGCATCATTCCGTCTCTTTTATGGGAAATTCACCTCGAACTTGTGCTTTTAGGGGACACATACCAGATATCATGTTTTGATACCAAACATAGGAAAAATAGCTAATCCTTCCTACCTAATGCTTAAGCTTTCAATATGGGACGCTTCAACTGTCACACTTAATCCTCATTTAAAGCTCACACCAAGTCACGAGGATGTTACCCCCTATGCACCATAAAAGTCATTCTAAATGACCTTTGCAAAACAACATAGAAAGGTTACCCACAAGAACGTACCCAGGGATGGTACTTACCTTGGTTGCATCATTCCGTCTCTTTTATGGGAAATTCATCTCGAACTTGAGCATTTATGGGATTCGAACATGAGATCATGTTTTGATACCAAACATAGAAAAAATAGCTAATCCTTTCTACCTAAAGCTTAAGCTTTCATTACGGGACGCTTGAACTGTCACACTTAATCCTCGTCTAAAGCTCACACCAAGTCACGAGGATGTTACCCCCCATGCACCACAAAATTGATTCTAAATGACCCTTGGAAACAACATAGAAAGGTTACCCACAACAACGTGCCCAGGGATGGTACTTACCTAGGTTGCATCATTTCGTCTCTTTTATGGGAAATTCACCTCGAACTTGTGCTTTTAGGGGACACAATCCAGAGATCATGTTTTGATACCAAATAAATGAAAAATAGCAAATCCTTCCTACCGAAAGCTTAAGCTTTCATTACGAGACACTTGAACTGTCACACTTAATCCTCGTCTAAAGCTCACACCAAGTCACGAGGATGTTACCCCCCATGCACCACAAAATTGATCCTAAATGACCCTTGGAAACAACATAGAAAGGTTACCCACAACAACGTGCCCAGGGATGGTACTTACCTTGGTTGCATCATTCCGTCTCTTTTATGGGAAATTCCTCTCGAACTTGTGCATTTATGGGATTCGAACATGAGATCATGTTTTGATACCAAATAAACGAAAAATAGCAAATCCTTCCTACCTAAAGCTTAAGCTTTCATTACGCGACAATTGAACTGTCACACTTAATCCTCGTCTAAAGCTCACACCAAGTCACGAGGATTTTACCCCCCATGCACCACAAAAGTCATTCTAAATGACCCTTGGAAACAACATAGAAAGGTTACCCACAACAAGGTGCCCAGGGATGGTACTTACCTTGGTTGCATAATTCCTTCTCTTTTAAGAGAAATTCATCTCGAATTTGTGCTTTTATGGGATTCGAACCAAAGATCATGTTTTGATACCAAATAAACGAAAAATAGCAAATCCTTCCTACCTAAAGCTTATGCTTTCATTACGGGACGCTTGAACTGTCACACTTAATCCTCGTCTAAAGCTCACACCAAGTCACGAGGATGTTACCCCCCATGCACCACAAAATTCATTCTAAATGACCCTTGGAAACAACATAGAAAGGTTACCCACAACAACGTGCCCAGAGATGATACTTACCTTGGTTGCATCATTCCGTCTCTTTTATGGGAAATTCACCTCGAACTTGTGCTTTTAGGGGACACATACCAGAGATCATGTTTTGATACCAAACATAGGAAAAATAGCTAATCCTTCCTACCTAATGCTTAAGCTTTCAATATGAGACGCTTCAAATGTCACACTTAATCCTCATTTAAAGCTCACACCAAGTCACGAGGATGTTACCCCCCCATGCACCACAAAAGTCATTCTAAATGACCCTTGGAAACAACATAGAAAGGTTACCCACAACAACGTACCCAGGGATGGTACTTACCTTGGTTGCATCATTCCGTCTCTTTTATGGGAAATTCATCTCGAACTTGTGCATTTATGGGATTCTAACATGAGATCATGTTTTGATACCAAACATTGAAAAAATAGCTATTCCCTCCTTCCTAAAGCTTAAGCTTTCATTACGGGACGCTTGAACTGTCACACTTAATCCTCGTCCAAAGCTCACACCAAGTCACGAGGATGTTACCCCCCATGCACCACAAAAGTCATTCTAAATGACCCTTGGAAACAACATACAAAGGTTACCCACAACAACCAGCCCAAGGATGGTACTTAGCTTGGTTGCATTATTCCGTCTCTTTTATGGGAAATTCACCTCGAAGTTGTGCTTTTAGGGGACACAATCCAGAGATCATGTTTTGATACCAAACATAGGAAAAATAGCTAATCCTTCCTACCTAATGCTTAAGCTTTCAATATGGGACGCTTCAAATGTCACACTTAATCCTCATTTAAAGCTCACACCAAGTCACGAGGATGTTACCCCCCCATGCACCACAAAAGTCATTCTAAATGACCCTTGGAAACAACATAGAAAGGTTACCCACAACAACGTACCCAGGGATGGTACTTACCTTGGTTGCATCATTCCATCTCTTTTATGGGAAATTCATCTCGAACTTGTGTATTTATGGGATTCGAACATGAGATCATGTTTTGATACCAAACATAGAAAAAATAGCTAATCCTTTCTACCTCAAGCTTAAGCTTTCATTACGGGACGCTTGAACTGTCACACTTAATCCTCGTTTAAATCTCACACCAAGTCACGAGGATGTTACCCCCCATGCACCAGCCAAGTCATTCTAAATGACCCTTTGAAACAACATAGAAAGGTTACCCACAACAACAAGCTTAAAGATGGTACTTAGCTTGGTTGCATCATTCCGTTTCTTTTCTGGGAAATTCACCTCGAACTTGTGCTTTTAGGGGACACAATCCAGAGATCATGTTTTGATACCAAATAAATGAAAAATAGCAAATCCTTCCTACCGAAAGCTTAAGCTTTCATTACGAGACACTTGAACTGTCACACTTAATCCTCGTCTAAAGCTCACACCAAGTCACGATGGTATTACCCCCCATGCACCACAAAAGTCAATCTAAATGACCCTTGGAAACAACATAGAAAGGTTACCCACAACAACGTGCCCAGGGATGGTACTTACCTTGGTTGCATCATTCCGTCTCTTTTATGGGAAATTCATCTCGAACTTGTGCATTTATGGGATTCGAACATGAGATCATGTTTTGATACCAAACATAGGAAAAATAGCTAATCCTTCCTACCTAAAGCTTAAGCTTTCAATACGGGGCGCTTGAACTGTCATACTTAATCCTCCTTTAAAGCTCACACCAAGTCACGAGGATGTTACCCCCCATGCACCAGCCAAGTCATTCTAAATGACCCTTTGAAACAACATAGAAAGGTTACCCACAACAACAAGCTTAAGGATGGTACTTAGCTTGGTTGCATCATTCCGTTTCTTTTATGGGAAATTCACCTCGAACTTGTGCTTTTAGGGGACACAATCTAGAGATCATGTTTTGATACCAAATAAACGAAAAATAGCAAATCCTTCCTACCTAAAGCTTAAGCTTTCATTACGAGACGCTTGAACTGTCACACTTAATCCTCGTCTAAAGCTCACACCAAGTCACGAGGATGTTACCCCCCATGCACCACAAAATTGATTCTAAATGACCCTTGGAAACAACATAGAAAGGTTACCCACAACAACGTGCCCAGGGAAGGTACTTACCTTGGTTGCATCATTCCGTCTCTTTTATGGGAAATTCTTGTGCATTTATGGGATTCGAACATGAGATCATGTTTTGATACCAAACATAGGAAAAATAGCAAATCCTTCCTACCTAAAGCTTAAGCTTTCAATACGGGGCGCTTGAACTGTCACACTTAATCCTCGTCTAAAGCTCACACCAAGTCACGAGGATGTTACCCCCCATGCACCACAAAAGTAGTTCTAAATGACCCTTGGAAACAACATAGAAAGGTTACCCACAACAACGTGCCCAGGGATGGTACTTACCTTGGTTGCATCATTCCGTCTCTTTTATAGGAAATTCATCTCGAACTTGTGCATTTATGGGATTCGAACATAAGATCATGTTTTGATACCAAACATAGGAAAAATAGCTAATCCTTCCTACCTAAAGTTAAGCTTTCAATACGGGGCGCTTGAACTGTCATACTTAATCCTCCTTTAAAGCTCACACCAAGTCACGAGGATGTTACCCCCCATGCACCACAAAAGTCATTCTAAATGACCCTTGAAAACAACATAGAAAGATAACCCACAACAACGTGCCCAGGGATGGTACTTACCTTGGTAGCATCATTCCGTCTCTTTTAAGAGAAATTCATCTCGAATGTGTGCTTTTATGGGATTTGAACCTGATATCATGTTTTGATACCAAATAAACGAAAAATAGCAAATCCTTCCTACCTAAAGCTTAAGCTTTCATTACGGGACGCTTGAACTGTCACACTTAATCCTCGTCTAAAGCTCACACCAAGTAACGAGGATGTTACCCCCCATGCACCACAAAAGTCATTCTAAATGACCCTTGGAAACAACATAGAAAGGTTACCCACAACAACGTGCCCAGAGATGATACTTACCTTGGTTGCATCATTCCGTCTCTTTTATGGGAAATTCACCTCGAACTTGTGCTTTTAGGGGACACATACCAGAGATCATGTTTTGATACCAAACATAGGAAAAATAGCTAATCCTTCCTACCTAATGCTTAAGCTTTCAATATGAGACGCTTCAAATGTCACACTTAATCCTCATTTAAAGCTCAAACCAAGTCACGAGGATGTTACCCCCCTATGCACCACAAAAGTCATTCTAAATGACCCTTGGAAACAACATAGAAAGGTTACCCACAACAACGTGCCCAGGGATGGTACTTACCTTGGTTGCATCATTCCGTCTCTTTTATAGGAAATTCATCTCGAACTTGTGCATTTATGGGATTCGAACATAAGATCATGTTTTGATACCAAACATAGGAAAAATAGCTAATCCTTCCTACCTAAAGCTTAAGCTTTCATTACGGGACGCTTGAACTGTCACACTTAATCCTCGTCTAAAGCTCACACCAAGTCACGAGGATGTTACCCCCCATGCACCACAAAATTGATTCTAAATGACCCTTGGAAACAACATAGAAAGGTTACCCACAACAACGTGCCCAGGGATGGTACTTACCTAGGTTGCATCATTTCGTCTCTTTTATGGGAAATTCACCTCGAACTTGTGCTTTTAGGGGACACAATCCAGAGATCATGTTTTGATACCAAATAAATGAAAAATAGCAAATCCTTCCTACCGAAAGCTTAAGCTTTCATTACGAGACACTTGAACTGTCACACTTAATCCTCGTCTAAAGCTCACACCAAGTCACGAGGATGTTACCCCCCATGCACCACAAAATTGATTCTAAATGACCCTTGGAAACAACATAGAAAGGTTACCCACAACAACGTGCCCAGGGATGGTACTTACCTTGGTTGCATCATTCCGTCTCTTTTATGGGAAATTCCTCTCGAACTTGTGCATTTATGGGATTCGAACATGAGATCATGTTTTGATACCAAATAAACGAAAAATAGCAAATCCTTCCTACCTAAAGCTTAAGCTTTCATTACGCGACAATTGAACTGTCACACTTAATCCTCGTCTAAAGCTCACACCAAGTCACGAGGATTTTACCCCCCATGCACCACAAAAGTCATTCTAAATGACCCTTGGAAACAACATAGAAAGGTTACCCACAACAAGGTGCCCAGGGATGGTACTTACCTTGGTTGCATAATTCCTTCTCTTTTAAGAGAAATTCATCTCGAATTTGTGCTTTTATGGGATTCGAACCAAAGATCATGTTTTGATACCAAATAAACGAAAAATAGCAAATCCTTCCTACCTAAAGCTTATGCTTTCATTACGGGACGCTTGAACTGTCACACTTAATCCTCGTCTAAAGCTCACACCAAGTCACGAGGATGTTACCCCCCATGCACCACAAAATTCATTCTAAATGACCCTTGGAAACAACATGGAAAGGTTACCCACAACAACGTGCCCAGAGATGATACTTACCTTGGTTGCATCATTCCGTCTCTTTTATGGGAAATTCACCTCGAACTTGTGCTTTTAGGGGACACATACCAGAGATCATGTTTTGATACCAAACATAGGAAAAATAGCTAATCCTTCCTACCTAATGCTTAAGCTTTCAATATGAGACGCTTCAAATGTCACACTTAATCCTCATTTAAAGCTCAAACCAAGTCACGAGGATGTTACCCCCCCATGCACCACAAAAGTCATTCTAAATGACCCTTGGAAACAACATAGAAAGGTTACCCACAACAACGTACCCAGGGATGGTACTTACCTTGGTTGCATCATTCCGTCTCTTTTATGGGAAATTCATCTCGAACTTGTGCATTTATGGGATTCGAACATGAGATCATGTTTTGATACCAAACATTGAAAAAATAGCTATTCCCTCCTTCCTAAAGCTTAAGCTTTCATTACGGGACGCTTGAACTGTCACACTTAATCCTCGTCCAAAGCTCACACCAAGTCACGAGGATGTTACCCCCCATGCACCACAAAAGTCATTCTAAATGACCCTTGGAAACAACATACAAAGGTTACCCACAACAACCAGCCCAAGGATGGTACTTAGCTTGGTTGCATTATTCCGTCTCTTTTATGGGAAATTCACCTCGAAGTTGTGCTTTTAGGGGACACAATCCAGAGATCATGTTTTGATACCAAACATAGGAAAAATAGCTAATCCTTCCTACCTAATGCTTAAGCTTTCAATATGGGACGCTTCAAATGTCACACTTAATCCTCATTTAAAGCTCACACCAAGTCACGAGGATGTTACCCCCCCATGCACCACAAAAGTCATTCTAAATGACCCTTGGAAACAACATAGAAAGGTTACCCACAACAACGTACCCAGGGATGGTACTTACCTTGGTTGCATCATTCCATCTCTTTTATGGGAAATTCATCTCGAACTTGTGCATTTATGGGATTCGAACATTAGATCATGTTTTGATACCAAACATAGAAAAAATAGCTAATCCTTCCTACCTCAAGCTTAAGCTTTCATTACGGGACGCTTGAACTGTCACACTTAATCCTCGTCTAAAGCTCACACCAAGTCACGAGGATGTTACCCCCCATGCACCACAAAAGTCATTAAAAATGACCCTTGGAAACAACATAGAAAAGTTACCCACAACAACGTGCCCAGGGATGGTACTTACCTTGGTTGCATCATTCCGTCTCTTTTATGAGAAATTCATCTCGAACTTGTGCATTTATGGGATTCGAACATGAGATCATGTTTTGATACCAACCATAGAAAAAATAGCTAATCCTTCCTACCTAAAGCTTAAGCTTTCATTACGGAACGCTTGAACTGTCACACTTAATCCTCGTCTAAAGCTCACACCAAGTCACGAGGATGTTACCCCCCATGCACCACAAAATTGATTCTAAATGACCCTTTGAAACAACATAGAAAGGTTACCCATAACAACGTGCCCAGGGATGGTACTTACCTTGGTTGCATCATTCCGTCTCTTTTATGGGAAATTCATCTCGAACTTGTGCATTTATGGGATTCGAACATGAGATCATGTTTTGATACCAAACATAAGAAAAATAGCTAATCCTTCCTACCTAAAGCTTAAGCTTTCAATACGGGGTGCTTGAACTGTCATACTTAATCCTCCTTTAAAGCTCACACCAAGTCACGAGGATGTTACCCCCCATGCACCACACAAGTCATTCTAAATGACCCTTGGAAACAACATAGAAAGGTTACCCACAACAACGTTCCCAGTGATGGTACTTACCTTGGTTGCATAATTCCGTCTCTTTTAAGAGAAATTCATCTCGAATTTGTGCTTTTATGGGATTTGAACCTGAGATCATGTTTTGATACCAAATAAATGAAAAAATAGCAAATCCTTCCTACCTAAAGCTTAAGCTTTCATTACGGGACGCTTGAACTGTCACACTTAATCCTCGTCTAAAGCTCACACCAAGTCACGAGGATGTTCCCCCCATGCACCACAAAAGTCATTCTAAATGACCCTTGGAAACAACATAGAAAGGTTACCCACAACAACGTGCCCAGAGATGATACTTACCTTGGTTGCATCATTCCGTCTCTTTTATGGGAAATTCACCTTGAACTTGTGCTTTTAGGGGACACATACCAGAGATCATGTTTTGATACCAAACATAGGAAAATATAGCTAATCATTCCTACCTAATGCTTAAGCTTTCAATATGGGACGCTTCAACTGTCACACTTAATCCTTATTTAAAGCTCACACCAAGTCACGAGGATGTTACCCACCATGCACCACAAAAGTCATTCTAAATGACCCTTGCAAAACAACATAGAAAGGTTACCCACAACAACGTATCCAGGGATGGTACTTACCTTGGTAGCATCATTCCGTCTCTTTTATGGGAAATTCATCTCGAACTTGTGCATTTATGGGATTCGAACATGAGATCATGTTTTGATACCAAACATAGAAAAAATAGCTAATCCTTCCTACCTAAAGCTAAGCTTTCATTACCGGACGCTTGAACTGTCACACTTAATACTCGTCTAAAGCTCACACCAAGTCACGAGGATGTTACCACCCATGCACCACAAAAGTCATTCTAAATGACCCTTGGAAACAACATAGAAAGGTTACCCACAACAACGTGCCCAGGGATGGTACTTACCTTGGTTGCATCATTCCGTCTCTTTTATGGGAAATTCACCTCGAACTTGTGCTTTTAGGGGACACAATCCAGAGATCATGTTTTGATACCAAACATAGGAAAAATAGCTAATCCTTCCTACCTAATGCTTAAGCTTTCAATATGTGACGCTTCAACTGTCACACTTAATCCTCATTTAAAGCTAAATTGATTCTAAATGACCCTTGGAAACAACATAGAAAGGTTACCCACAACAACGTGCCCAGGGTTGGTACTTACCTTGGTTGCATCATTTCGTCTCTTTTATGGGAAATTCACCTCAAACTTGTGCATTTATGGGATTCGAACATGAGATCATGTTTTGATACCAACCATAGAAAAAATAGCAAATCCTTCCTACCTAAAGCTTAAGCTTTCATTACGGAACGCTTGAACTGTCACACTCAATCCTCGTCTAAAGCTCACACCAAGTCACGAGGATGTTACCCCCCATGCACCAAAAAATTGATTCTAAATGACCCTTGGAAACAACATAGAAAGGTTACCCACAACAACGTGCCCAGGGATGGTACTTACCTTGGTTGCATCATTTCGTCTCTTTTATGGGAAATTCACCTCGAACTTGTGCTTTTAGGGGACACAATCCAGAGATCATGTTTTGATACCAAATAAATGAAAAATAGCAAATCCTTCCTACCTAAAGCTTAAGCTTTCATTACGAGACACTTGAACTGTCACACTTAATCCTCGTCTAAAGCTCACACCAAGTCACGAGGGTGTTACCCCCCATGCACCACAAAAGTCATTCTAAATGACCCTTGGAAACAACATAGAAAAGTTACCCACAACAACGTGCCCAGGGATGGTACTTACCTTGGTTGCATCATTCCGTCTCTTTTATGGGAAATTCATCTCTAACTTGTGCATTTATGGGATTCGAACATGAGATCATGTTTTGATACCAAACATAGGAAAAATAGCTAATCCTTCCTACCTAAAGCTTAAGCTTTCAATACGGGGCGCTTGAACTGTCATACTTAATCCTCCTTTAAAGCTCACACCAAGTCACGAGGATGTTACCCCCCATGCACCAGCCAAGTCATTCTAAATGACCCTTTGAAACAACATAGAAAGGTTACCCACAACAACAAGCTTAAGGATGGTACTTAGCTTGGTTGCATCATTCCGTCTCTTTTATGGGAAATTCACCTCGAACTTGTGCTTTTAGGGGAAACAATCCAGAGATCATGTTTTGATACCAAATAAACGAAAAATAGCAAATCCTTCCTCCCAAAAGCTTAAGCTTTCATTACGAGACACTTGAACTGTCACACTTAATCCTCGTCTAAAGCTCACACCAAGTCACGAGGATGTTACCCCCCATGCACCACAAAATTCATTCTAAATGACCCTTGGAAACAACATAGAAAGGTTACCCACAACAACCAGCCCAAGGATGGTACTTAGCTTGGTTGCATCATTCCGTCTCTTTTATGGGAAATTCACCTCGAACTTGTGCTTTTAGGGGGCACAATCCCGAGATCATGTTTTGATACCAAATAAATGAAAAATAGCAAATCCTTCCTACCTAACGCTTAAGCTTTCATTACGAGACACTTGAACTGTCACACTTAATCCTCGTCTAAAGCTCACACCAAGTCACGAGGATGTTACCCCCCATGCACCACAAAATTGATTCTAAATGACCCTTGGAAACAACATAGAAAGGTTACCCACAACAACGTGCCCAGGGATGGTACTTACCTAGGTTGCATCATTTCGTCTCTTTTATGGGAAATTCACCTCGAACTTGTGCTTTTAGGGGAAACAATCCAGAGATCATGTTTTGATACCAAATAAACGAAAAATAGCAAATCCTTCCTCCCAAAAGCTTAAGCTTTCATTACGAGACACTTGAACTGTCACACTTAATCCTCGTCTAAAGCTCACACCAAGTCACGAGGATGTTACCCCCATGCACCACAAAATTCATTCTAAATGACCCTTGGAAACAACATAGAAAGGTTACCCACAACAACCAGCCCAAGGATGGTACTTAGCTTGGTTGCATCATTCCGTCTCTTTTATGGGAAATTCACCTCGAACTTGTGCTTTTAGGGGGCACAATCCCGAGATCATGTTTTGATACCAAATAAATGAAAAATAGCAAATCCTTCCTACCTAACGCTTAAGCTTTCATTACGAGACACTTGAACTGTCACACTTAATCCTCGTCTAAAGCTCACACCAAGTCACGAGGATGTTACCCCCCATGCACCACAAAAGTCATTCTAAATGACCCTTGGAAACAACATAGAAAGGTTACCCACAACAACGTGCCCAGGGATGGTACTTACCTTGGTTGCATCATTCCGTCTTTTTATGAGAAATTCATCTCGAACTTGTGCATTCATGGGATTCGAACATGAGATCATGTTTTGATACCAAACATAGAAAAAATAGCTAATCCTTCCTACCTAAAGCTTAAGCTTTCATTACGGGACGCTTGAACTGTCACACTTAATCACCAAGTCACGAGTATGTTACCCCCCATGCACCACAAAAGTCATTCTAAATGACCCTTATAAACAACATAGAAAGGTTACCCACAACAACGTGCCCAGGGATGGTATTTACCTTGGTTGCATCATTCCGTCTCTTTTATGGGAAATTCATCTCGAACTTGTGCATTTATGGGATTCGAACTTAAGATCAGGTTTTGATACCAAACATAGGAAAAATAGCTAATCCTTCCTACCTAAAGCTTAAGCTTTCAATACGGGGTGCTTGAACTGTCATACTTAATCCTCCTTTAAAGCTCACACCAAGTCACGAGGATGTTACCCCCATGCACCACACAAGTCATTCTAAATGACCCTTGGAAACAACATAGAAAGGTTACCCACAACAACGTGCCCAGTGATGGTACTTACCTTGGTTGCATAATTCCGTCTCTTTTAAGAGAAATTCATCTCGAATTTGTGCTTTTATGGGATTTGAACCTGAGATCATGTTTTGATACCAAAAAAACGAAAAATAGCAAATCCTTCCTACCTAAAGCTTAAGCTTTCATTACGGGACGCTTGAACTGTCACAATTAATCCTCGTCTAAAGCTCACACCAAGTCACGAGGATGTTCCCCCCATGCACCACAAAAGTCATTCTAAATGACCCTTGGAAACAACATAGAAAGGTTACCCACAACAACGTGCCCAGAGATGATACTTACCTTGGTTGCATCATTCCGTCTCTTTTATGGGAAATTCACCTTGAACTTGTGCTTTTAGGAGACACATACCAGAGATCATGTTTTGATACCAAAGATAGGAAAAATAGCTAATCCTTCCTACCTAATACTTAAGCTTTCAATATGGGACGCTTCAACTGTCACACTTAATCCTCATTTAAAGCTCACACCAAGTCACGAGGATGTTACCCCCCATGCACCACAAAAGTCATTCTAAATGACCCTTGCAAAACAACATAGAAAGGTTACCCACAACAACGTATCCAGGGATGGTACTTACCTTGGTAGCATCATTCCGTCTCTTTTATGGGAAATTCATCTCGAACTTGTGCATTTATGGGATTCGAACATGAGATCATGTTTTGATACCAAACATAGAAAAAATAGCTAATCCTTCCTACCTAAAGCTAAGCTTTCATTACCGGACGCTTGAACTGTCACACTTAATACTCGTCTAAAGCTCACACCAAGTCACGAGGATGTTACCCCCCATGCACCACAAAAGTCATTCTAAATGACCCTTGGAAACAACATAGAAATGTTACCCACAACAACGTGCCCAGGGATGGTACTTACCTTGGTTGCATCATTCCGTCTCTTTTATGGGAAATTCACCTCGAACTTGTGCTTTTATGGGACACATACCAGAGATCATGTTTTGATACCAAACATAGGAAAAATAGCTAATCCTTCCTACCTAATGCTTAAGCTTTCAATATGCGACGCTTCAACTGTCACACTTAATCCTCATTTAAAGCTAAATTGAATCTAAATGACCCTTGCAAACAACATAGAAAGGTTACCCACAACAACGTGCCCAGGGATGGTACTTACCTTGGTTGCATCATTTCGTCTCTTTTATGGGAAATTCACCTCGAACTTGTGCATTTATGGGATTCGAACATGAGATCATGTTTTGATACAAAAGTAATTCTAAATGACCCTTGGAAACAACATAGAAAGGTTACCCACAACAAGGTGCCCAGGGATGGTACTTACCTTGGTTGCATAATTCCTTCTCTTTTAAGAGAAATTCATCTCGAATTTGTGCTTTTATGGGATTCGAACCAAAGATCATGTTTTGATACCAAATAAACGAAAAATAGCAAATCCTTCCTACCTAAAGCTTAAGCTTTCATTACGCGACGCTTGAACTGTCACACTTAATCCTCGTCTAAAGCTCACACCAAGTCACGAGGATGTTACCCCCCATGCACCACAAAAGTCATTCTAAATGACCCTTGGAAACAACATAGAAAGGTTACCCACAACAACGTGCCCAGAGATGATACTTACGTTGGTTGCATCATTCCGTCTCTTTTATGGGAAATTCACCTCGAACTTGTGCTTTTAGGGGACACATACCAGAGATCATGTTTTGATACCAAACACAGGAAAAATAGCTAATCCTTCCTACCTAATGCTTAAGCTTTCAATACGGGACGCTTCAAATGTCACACTTAATCCTCATTTAAAGCTCACACCAAGTCACGAGGATGTTACCCCCCCATGCACCACAAAAGTCATTCTAAATGACCCTTGGAAACAACATAGAAAGGTTACCCACAACAACGTACCTAGGGATGGTACTTACCTTGGTTGCATCATTCCGTCTCTTTTATGGGAAATTCATCTCGAACTTGTGCATTTATGGGATTCGAACATGAGATCATGTTTTGATACCAAACATAGAAAAAATAGCTAATCCTTCCTACCTAAAGCTTAAGCTTTCATTACGGGACTATTGAACTGTCAAACTTAATCCTCGTCTAAAGCTCACACCAAGTCACGAGGATGTTACCCCCCATGCACCACAAAAGTCATTCTAAATAACCCTTGGAAACAACATAGAAAGGTTACCCACAACAACGTGCCCAGGGATGGTACTTACCTTGGTTGCATAATTCCTTCTCTTTTAAGAGAAATTCATCTCGAATTTGTGCTTTTATGGGATTCGAACCTGAGATCTTGTTTTGATACCAAATAAACGAAAAATAGCTAATCCTTCCTACCTAAAGCTTAAGCTTTCATTACGAAACAATTGAACTGTCACACTTAATCCTCGTCTAAAGCTCACACCAAGTCACGAGGATGTTACCCCCCATGCACCACAAAAGTCATTCTAAATAACCCTTGGAAACAACATAGAAAGGTTACCCACAACAACGTGCCCAGGGATGGTACTTACCTTGGTTGCATCATTCCGTCTCTTTTATGAGAAATTCATCTCGAACTTGTGCATTTATGGGATTCGAACATGAGATCATGTTTTGATACCAACCATAGAAAAAATAGATAATCCTTCCTACCTAAAGCTTAAGCTTTCATTACGGAACGCTTGAACTGTCACACTTAGTCCTCGTCTAAAGCTCACACCAAGTCACGAGGATGTTACCCCCCATGCACCACAAAAGTCATTCTAAATAACCCTTGGAAAGAATATAGAAAGGTTACCCACAACAACGTGCCCGGGGATGGTACTTACCTTGGTTGCATCATTCCGTCTCTTTTATGAGAAATTCATATCGAACTTGTGCATTTATGGGATTCGAACATGAGATCATGTTTTGATACCAAACATAGGAAAAATAGCTAATCCTTCCTACCTAAAGCTTAAGCTTTCAATACGGGGCGCTTGAACTGTCATACTTAATCCTCCTTTAAAGCTTACACCAAGTCACGAGGATGTTAACCCCCATGCACCACACAAGTCATTCTAAATGACCCTTTGAAACAACATAGAAAGGTTACCCACAACAACCAGCCCAAGGATGGTACTTAGCTTGGTTGCATCATTTCATCTCTTTTAAGAGAAATTCATCTCGAATTTGTGCTTTTATGGGATTCGAACCTAAGATCATGTTTTAATACCAAATAAACGAAAAATAGCAAATCCTTCCTACCTAAAGCTTAAGCTTTCATTACGAAACAATTGAACTGTCACACTTAATCCTCGTCTAAAGCTCACACCAAGTCACGAGGATGTTACCCCCCATGCACCACAAAAGTCATTCTAAATGACCCTTGGAAACGACATAGAAAGGTTACCCACAACAACGTGCCTAGGGATGGTACTTACCTTGGTTGCATAATTCCTTCTCTTTTAAGAGAAATTCATCTCGAATTTGTGTTTTTATGGGATTCGAACCTGAGATCATGTTTTGATACCAAATAAACGAAAAATAGCAAATCCTTCCTACCTAAAGCTTAAGCTTTCATTACGAGACACTTTAACTGTCACACTTAATCCTCGTCTAAAGCTCACACCAAGTCACGAGGATGTTACCCCCCATGCACCACAAAAGTCATTCTAAATGACCCTTGGAAACAACATAGAAAGGTTACCCACAACAACGTGCCCAGAGATGATACTTACCTTGGTTGCATCATTCCGTCTCTTTTATGGGAAATTCACCTCGAACTTGTGCTTTTAGGGGACACATACCAGAGATCATGTTTTGATACCAAACATAGGAAAAATAGCTAATCCTTCCTACCTAATGCTTAAGCTTTCAATACGGGACGCTTCAAATGTCACACTTAATCCTCATTTAAAGCTCACACCAAGTCACGAGGATGTTACCCCCCCATGCACCACAAAAGTCATTCTAAATGACCCTTGGAAACAACATAGAAAGGTTACCCACAACAACGTACCCAGGGATGGTACTTACCTTGGTTGCATCATTCCGTCTCTTTTATGGGAAATTCATCTCGAACTTGTGCATTTATGGGATTCGAACATGAGATCATGTTTTGATACCAAACATAGAAAAAATAGCTAATCCTTCCTACCTAAAGCTTAAGCTTTCATTACGGGACTATTGAACTGTCAAACTTAATCCTCGTCTAAAGCTCACACCAAGTCACGAGGATGTTACCCCCCATGCACCACAAAAGTCATTCTAAATAACCCTTGGAAACAACATAGAAAGGTTACCCATAACAACGTGCCCAGGGATGGTACTTACCTTGGTTGCATAATTCCTTCTCTTTTAAGAGAAATTCATCTCGAATTTGTGCTTTTATGGGATTCGAACCTGAGATCTTGTTTTGATACCAAATAAACGAAAAATAGCTAATCCTTCCTACCTAAAGCTTAAGCTTTCATTACGAAACAATTGAACTGTCACACTTAATCCTCGTCTAAAGCTCACACCAAGTCACGAGGATGTTACCCCCCATGCACCACAAAAGTCATTCTAAATAACCCTTGGAAACAACATAGAAAGGTTACCCACAACAACGTGCCCAGGGATGGTACTTACCTTGGTTGCATCATTCCGTCTCTTTTATGAGAAATTCATCTCGAACTTGTGCATTTATGGGATTCGAACATGAGATCATGTTTTGATACCAACCATAGAAAAAATAGATAATCCTTCCTACCTAAAGCTTAAGCTTTCATTACGGAACGCTTGAACTGTCACACTTAGTCCTCGTCTAAAGCTCACACCAAGTCACGAGTATGTTACCCCCCATGCACCACAAAAGTCATTCTAAATAACCCTTGGAAAGAACATAGAAAGGTTACCCACAACAACGTGCCCGGGGATGGTACTTACCTTGGTTGCATCATTTTGTCTCTTTTATGAGAAATTCATATCGAACTTGTGCATTTATGGGATTCGAACATGAGATCATGTTTTGATACCAAACATAGGAAAAATAGCTAATCCTTCCTACCTAAAGCTTAAGCTTTCAATACGGGGCGCTTGAACTGTCATACTTAATCCTCCTTTAAAGCTTACACCAAGTCATGAGGATGTTAACCCCCATGCACCACACAAGTCATTCTAAATGACCCTTTGAAACAACATAGAAAGGTTACCCACAACAACCAGCCCAAGGATGGTACTTAGCTTGGTTGCATCATTTCATCTCTTTTAAGAGAAATTCATCTCGAATTTGTGCTTTTATGAGATTCGAACCTAAGATCATGTTTTAATACCAAATAAACGAAAAATAGCAAATCCTTCCTACCTAAAGCTTAAGCTTTCATTACGAAACAATTGAACTGTCACACTTAATCCTCGTCTAAAGCTCACACCAAGTCACGAGGATGTTACCCCCCATGCACCACAAAAGTCATTCTAAATGACCCTTGGAAACGACATAGAAAGGTTACCCACAACAACGTGCCTAGGGATGGTACTTACCTTGGTTGCATAATTCCTTCTCTTTTAAGAGAAATTCATCTCGAATTTGTGTTTTTATGGGATTCGAACCTGAGATCATGTTTTGATACCAAATAAACGAAAAATAGCAAATCCTTCCTACCTAAAGCTTAAGCTTTCATTACGAGACACTTTAACTGTCACACTTAATCCTCGTCTAAAGCTCAAACAAAGTCACGAGGATGTTACCCCCCATGCACCACAAAAGTCATTCTAAATGACCCTTGGAAACAACATAGAAAGGTTACCCACAACAACGTGCCCAGGGATGGTACTTACCTTGGTTGCATCATTCCGTCTCTTTTATGGGAAATTCATCTCGAACTTGTGCATTTATGGGATTCGAACATGAGATCATGTTTTGATACCAAACATAGGAAAAATAGCTAATCCTTCCTACCAAAAGCTTAAGCTTTCAATACGGGGTGCTTGAACTGTCATACTTAATCCTCTTTTAAAGCTCACACCAAGTCACGAGGATGTTACCCCCCATGCACCACAAAATTGATTCTAAATGACCCTTGGAAACAACATAGAAAGGTTACCCACAAGAACGTGCCCAGGGATGGTACTTACCATGGTTGCATCATTCCGTCTCTTTTATGGGAAATTCATCTCGAACTTGTGCATTTATGGGATTCGAACATGAGATCATGTTTTGATACCAAATAAACGAAAAATAGCAAATCCTTCCTCACTAAAGCTTAAGCTTTCATTACGCGACAATTGAACTGTCACACTTAATCCTCGCCTAAAGCTCACACCAAGTCACGAGGATGTTACCCCCGATGCACCACAAAAGTCATTCTAAATGACCCTTGGAAACAACATAGAAAGGTTACCCACAACAAGGTGCCCAGGGATGGTACTTACCTTGGTTGCATAATTCCTTCTCTTTTAAGAGAAATTCATCTCGAATTTGTGCTTTTATGGGATTCGAACCAAAGATCATGTTTTGATACCAAATAAACGAAAAATAGCAAATCCTTCCTACCTAAAGCTTAAGCTTTCATTACGGGACGCTTGAACTGTCACACTTAATCCTCGTCTAAAGCTCACACCAAGTCACGAGGATGTTACACCCCATGCACCACAAAAGTCATTCTAAATGACCCTTGGAAACAACATAGAAAGGTTACCCACAACAACGTGCCCAGAGATGATACTTACCTTGGTTGGATCATTCCGTCTCTTTTATGAGAAATTCACCTCGAACTTGTGCTTTTAGGGGACACATACCAGAGATCATGTTTTGATACCAAACATAGGAAAAATAGCTAATCCTTCCTACCTAATGCTTAAGCTTTCAATACGGGACGCTTCAAATGTCACACTTAATCCTCATTTAAAGCTCACACCAAGTCACGAGGATGTTACCCCCCCATGCACCACAAAAGTCATTCTAAATGACCCTTGGAAACAACATAGAAAGGTTACCCACAACAACGTACCCAGGGATGGTACTTACCTTGGTTGCATCATTCCGTCTCTTTTATGGGAAATTCATCTCGAACTTGTGCATTTATGGGATTCGAACATGAGATCATGTTTTGATACCAAACATAGAAAAAATAGCTAATCCTTCCTACCTAAAGCTTAAGCTTTCATTACGGGACGCTTGAACTGTCACACTTAATCCTCGTCTAAAGCTCACACCAAGTCACGAGGATGTTACCCCCCATGCACCACAAAAGTCATTCTAAATGACCCTTGGAAACAACATAGAAAGGTTACCCACAACAACGTGCCCAAGGATGGTACTTAGCTTGGTTGCATTATTCCGTCTCTTTTATGGGAAATTCACCTCGAACTTGTGCTTTTAGGGGACACATACCAGAGATCATGTTTTGATACCAAACATAGGAAAAATAGCTAATCCTTCCTACCTAATGCTTAAGCTTTCAATACGGGACGCTTCAAATGTCACACTTAATCCTCATTTAAAGCTCACACCAAGTCACGAGGATGTTACCCCCCCATGCACCACAAAAGTCATTCTAAATGACCCTTGGAAACAACATAGAAAGGTTACCCACAACAACGTACCCAGGGATGGTACTTACCTTGGTTGCATCATTCCGTCTCTTTTATGGGAAATTCATCTCGAACTTGTGCATTTATGGGATTCGAACATGAGATCATGTTTTGATACCAAACATAGAAAAAATAGCTAATCCTTCCTACCTAAAGCTTAAGCTTTCATTACGGGACGCTTGAACTGTCACACTTAATCCTCGTCTAAAGCTCACACCAAGTCACGAGGATGTTACCCCCCATGCACCACAAAAGTCATTCTAAATGACCCTTGGAAACAACATAGAAAGGTTACCCACAACAACCAGCCCAAGGATGGTACTTAGCTTGGTTGCATTATTCCGTCTCTTTTATGGGAAATTCACCTCGAAGTTGTGCTTTTAGGGGACACAATCCAGAGATCATGTTTTGATACCAAATAAATGAAAAATTGCAAATCCTTCCTACCTAAAGCTTAAGCTTTCATTACGAGACACTTGAACTGTCACACTTAATCCTCGTCTAAAGCTCACACCAAGTCACGAGGATGTTACCCCCCATGCACCAAAAAAGTCATTCTAAATGACCCTTGGAAACAACATAAAAAGGTTACCCACAACAACGTGCCCGGGGATGGTACTTACCTTGGTTGCATAATTCCTTCTCTTTTAAGAGAAATTCATCTCGAATTTGTGCTCTTATGGGATTCGAACCAAAGATCATGTTTTGATACCAAATAAACGAAAAATAGCAAATCCTTCCTACCTAAAGCTTAAGCTTTCATTACGGGACGCTTGAACTGTCACACTTAATCCTCGTCTAAAGCTCACACCAAGTCACGAGGATGTTACCCCCCATGCACCACAAAAGTCATTCTAAATGACCCTTGGAAACAACATAGAAAGGTTACCCACAACAACGTGCCCAGAGATGATACTTACCTTGGTTGCATCATTCCGTCTCTTTTATGGATAATTCATCTCGAACTTGTGCATTTATGGGATTCGAACATGAGATCATGTTTTGATACCAAACATAGAAAAAATAGCTATTCCTTCCTACCTAAAGCTTAAGCTTTCGTTACGGGACGCTTGAACTGTCACACTTAATCCTCGTCCAAAGCTCACACCAAGTCACGAGGATGTTACCCCCCATGCACCACAAAAGTCATTCTAAATGACCCTTGGAAACAACATAGAAAGGTTACCCACAACAACCAGCCCAAGGATAGTACTTAGCTTGGTTGCATTATTCCGTCTCTTTTATGGGAAATTCACCTCGAACTTGTGCTTTTAGGGGACACATACCAGAGATCATGTTTTGATACCAAACATAGGAAAAATAGCTAATCCTTCCTACCTAATGCTTAAGCTTTCATTACGGGACGCTTCAAATGTCACACTTAATCCTCATTTAAAGCTCACACCAAGTCACGAGGATGTTACCCCCCCATGCACCACAAAAGTCATTCTAAATGACCCTTGGAAACAACATAGAAAGGTTACCCACAACAACGTACCCAGGGATGGTACTTACCTTGGTTGCATCATTCCGTCTCTTTTATGGGAAATTCATCTCGAACTTGTGCATTTATGGGATTCGAACATGAGATCATGTTTTGATACCAAACATAGAAAAAATAACTAATCCTTCCTACCTAAAGCTTAAGCTTTCATTACGGGACGCTTGAACTGTCACACTTAATCCTCGTCTAAAGCTCACACCAAGTCACGAGGATGTTACCCCCCATGCACCACAAAAGTCATTCTAAATGACCCTTGGAAACAACATAGAAAGGTTACCCACAACAACCAGCCCAAGGATGGTACTTAGCTTGGTTGCATTATTCCGTCTCTTTTATGGGAAATTAACCTCGAAGTTGTGCTTTTAGGGGACACAATCCAGAGATCATGTTTTGATACCAAATAAATGAAAAATAGCAAATCCTTCCTACCTAAAGCTTAAGCTTTCATTACGAGACACTTGAACTGTCACACTTAATCCTCGTCTAAAGCTCACACCAAGTAACGAGGATGTTACCCCCCATGCACCAAAAAAGTCATTCTAAATGACCCTTGGAAACAACATAGAAAGGTTACCCACAACAATGTGCCCGGGGATGGTACTTACCTTGGTTGCATCATTCCGTCTCTTTTATGAGAAATTCATATCGAACTTGTGCAATTATGGGATTCGAACATGAGATCATGTTTTGATACCAAACATACGAAAAATAGCAAATCCTTCCTACCTAAATCTTAAGCTTTCATTACGGGACGCTTGAACTGTCACACTTAATCCTCGTCTAAAGCTCACACCAAGTCACGAGGATGTTACCCCCCATGCACCACAAAAGTCATTCTAAATGACCCTTGGAAACAACATAGAAAGGTTACCCACAACAACGTGCCCAGCGATGGTACTTACCTTGGTTGCATCATTCTGTCTCTTTTATGGGAAATTTATCTCGAACTTGTGCATTTATGGGATTCGAACATGAGATCATTTTTTGATACCAAACATAGAAAAAATAGCTAATCCTTCCTACCTAAATCTTAAGCTTTCATTACGGGACTATTGAACTGTCACACTTAATCCTCGTCTAAAGCTCACACCAAGTCACGAGGATGTTACCCCCCATGCACCACAAAAGTCATTCTAAATAACCATTGGAAACAACATAGAAAGGTTACCCACAACAACGTGCCCAGGGATGGTACTTACCTTTGTTGCATAATTCCTTCTCTTTTAAGAGAAATTCATCTCGAATTTGTGCTTTTATGGGATTCGAACCTGAGATCTTGTTTTGATACCAAATAAACGAAAAATAGCTAATCCTTCCTACCTAAAGCTTAAGCTTTCATTACGAAACAATTGAACTGTCACACTTAATCCTCGTCTAAAGCTCACACCAAGTCACGAGGATTTTACCCCACATGCACTACAAAAGTCATTCTAAATAACCCTTGGAAACAACATAGAAAGGTTACCCACAACAACGTGCCCAGGGATGGTACTTACCTTGGTTGCATCATTCCGTCTCTTTTATGAGAAATTCATCTCGAACTTGTGCATTTATGGGATTCGAACATGAGATCATGTTTTGATACCAACCATAGAAAAAATAGCTAATCCTTCCTACCTAAAGCTTAAGCTTTCATTACGGAACGCTTGAACTGTCACACTTAATCCTCGTCTAAAGCTCACACCAAGTCACGAGGATGTTACCCCCCATGCACCACAAAAGTCATTCTAAATGACCCTTGGAAACAACATAGAAAGGTTACCCACAACAACGTGCCCAGAGATGATACTTACCTTGGTTGCATCATTCCGTCTCTTTTATGGATAATTCATCTCGAACTTGTGCATTTATGGGATTCGAACATGAGATCATGTTTTGATACCAAACATAGAAAAAATAGCTATTCCTTCCTACCTAAAGCTTAAGCTTTCGTTACGGGACGCTTGAACTGTCACACTTAATCCTCGTCCAAAGCTCACACCAAGTCACGAGGATGTTACCCCCCATGCACCACAAAAGTCATTCTAAATGACCCTTGGAAACAACATAGAAAGGTTACCCACAACAACCAGCCCAAGGATAGTACTTAGCTTGGTTGCATTATTCCGTCTCTTTTATGGGAAATTCACCTCGAACTTGTGCTTTTAGGGGACACATACCAGAGATCATGTTTTGATACCAAACATAGGAAAAATAGCTAATCCTTCCTACCTAATGCTTAAGCTTTCATTACGGGACGCTTCAAATGTCACACTTAATCCTCATTTAAAGCTCACACCAAGTCACGAGGATGTTACCCCCCCATGCACCACAAAAGTCATTCTAAATGACCCTTGGAAACAACATAGAAAGGTTACCCACAACAACGTACCCAGGGATGGTACTTACCTTGGTTGCATCATTCCGTCTCTTTTATGGGAAATTCATCTCGAACTTGTGCATTTATGGGATTCGAACATGAGATCATGTTTTGATACCAAACATAGAAAAAATAACTAATCCTTCCTACCTAAAGCTTAAGCTTTCATTACGGGACGCTTGAACTGTCACACTTAATCCTCGTCTAAAGCTCACACCAAGTCACGAGGATGTTACCCCCCATGCACCACAAAAGTCATTCTAAATGACCCTTGGAAACAACATAGAAAGGTTACCCACAACAACCAGCCCAAGGATGGTACTTAGCTTGGTTGCATTATTCCGTCTCTTTTATGGGAAATTAACCTCGAAGTTGTGCTTTTAGGGGACACAATCCAGAGATCATGTTTTGATACCAAATAAATGAAAAATAGCAAATCCTTCCTACCTAAAGCTTAAGCTTTCATTACGAGACACTTGAACTGTCACACTTAATCCTCGTCTAAAGCTCACAACAAGTAACGAGGATGTTACCCCCCATGCACCAAAAAAGTCATTCTAAATGACCCTTGGAAACAACATAGAAAGGTTACCCACAACAATGTGCCCGGGGATGGTACTTACCTTGGTTGCATCATTCCGTCTCTTTTATGAGAAATTCATATCGAACTTGTGCAATTATGGGATTCGAACATGAGATCATGTTTTGATACCAAACATACGAAAAATAGCAAATCCTTCCTACCTAAATCTTAAGCTTTCATTACGGGACGCTTGAACTGTCACACTTAATCCTCGTCTAAAGCTCACACCAAGTCACGAGGATGTTACCCCCCATGCACCACAAAAGTCATTCTAAATGACCCTTGGAAACAACATAGAAAGGTTACCCACAACAACGTGCCCAGCGATGGTACTTACCTTGGTTGCATCATTCTGTCTCTTTTATGGGAAATTTATCTCGAACTTGTGCATTTATGGGATTCGAACATGAGATCATTTTTTGATACCAAACATAGAAAAAATAGCTAATCCTTCCTACCTAAATCTTAAGCTTTCATTACGGGACTATTGAACTGTCACACTTAATCCTCGTCTAAAGCTCACACCAAGTCACGAGGATGTTACCCCCCATGCACCACAAAAGTCATTCTAAATAACCATTGGAAACAACATAGAAAGGTTACCCACAACAACGTGCCCAGGGATGGTACTTACCTTTGTTGCATAATTCCTTCTCTTTTAAGAGAAATTCATCTCGAATTTGTGCTTTTATGGGATTCGAACCTGAGATCTTGTTTTGATACCAAATAAACGAAAAATAGCTAATCCTTCCTACCTAAAGCTTAAGCTTTCATTACGAAACAATTGAACTGTCACACTTAATCCTCGTCTAAAGCTCACACCAAGTCACGAGGATTTTACCCCACATGCACTACAAAAGTCATTCTAAATAACCCTTGGAAACAACATAGAAAGGTTACCCACAACAACGTGCCCAGGGATGGTACTTACCTTGGTTGCATCATTCCGTCTCTTTTATGAGAAATTCATCTCGAACTTGTGCATTTATGGGATTCGAACATGAGATCATGTTTTGATACCAACCATAGAAAAAATAGCTAATCCTTCCTACCTAAAGCTTAAGCTTTCATTACGGAACGCTTGAACTGTCACACTTAATCCTCGTCTAAAGCTCACACCAAGTCACGAGGATGTTACCCCCCATGCACCACAAAAGTCATTCTAAATAACCCTTGGAAACAACATAGAAAGGTTACCCACAACAACGTGCCCAGGGATGGTACTTACCTTGGTTGCATCATTCCGTCTCTTTTATGAGAAATTCATCTCGAACTTCTGCATTTATGGGATTCGAACATGAGATCATGTTTTGATACCAACCATAGAAAAAATAGCTAATCCTTCCTACCTAAAGCTTAAGCTTTCATTACGGAACGCTTGAACTGTCACACTTAATCCTCGTCTAAAGCTCACACCAAGTCACGAGGATGTTACCCCCCATGCACCACAAAATTGATTCTAAATGACCCTTGGAAACAACATAGAAAGGTTACCCACAACAACGTGCCCAGGGATGGTACTTACCTTGGTTGCATCATTTCGTGTCTTTTATAGGAAATTTATCTCGAACTTGTTCATTTATGGGATTCGAACATGAGATCATGTTTTGATACCAAACATAGGAAAAATAGCTAATCCTTCCTACCTAAAGCTTAAGCTTTCAATACGATGCGCTTGAACTGTCATACTTAATCCTCCTTTAAAGCTTACACCAAGTCACGAGGATGTTAACCCCCATGCACCACACAAGTCATTCTAAATGACCCTTTGAAACAACATAGAAATGTTACCCACAACAACCAGCCCAAGGATGGTACTTAGCTTGGTTGCATCATTTCATCTCTTTTAAGAGAAATTCATCTCGAACTTGTGCATTTATGGGATTCGAACATGAGTTCATGTTTCGATACCAAACATAGGAAAAATAGCTAATCCTTCCTACCTAAAGCTTAAGCTTTCATTACGAAACAATTGAACTGTCACACTTAATCCTCGTCTAAAGCTCACACCAAGTCACGAGGATGTTACCCCCCATGCACCACAAAGTCATTCTAAATGACCCTTGGAAACGACATAGAAAGGTTACCCACAACAACGTGCCTAGGGATGGTACTTACCTTGGTTGCATAATTCCTTCTCTTTTAAGAGAAATTCATCTCGAATTTATGCTTTTATGGGATTCGAACCTGAGATCATGTTTTGATACGAAATAAACGAAAAATAGCAAATCCTTCCTACTTAAAGCTTAAGCTTTCATTACGAGACACTTGAACTGTCACACTTAATCCTCGTCTAAAGCTCACACCAAGTCACGAGGATGTTACCCCCCATGCAACACAAAAGTCATTCTAAATGACCCTTGGAAACAACATAGAAAGGTTACCCACAACAACGTGCCCAGGGATGGTACTTACCTTGGTTGCATCATTCCGTCTCTTTTATGGGAAATTCATCTCGAACTTGTGCATTTATGGGATTCGAACATGAGATCATGTTTTGATACCAAACATAAGAAAAATAGCTAATCCTTCCTACCAAAAACTTAAGCTTTCAATACGGTGTGCTTGAACTGTCATACTTAATCCTCATTTAAAGCTCACACCAAGTCACGAGGATGTTACCCCCCATGCACCACCCAAGTCATTCTAAATGACCCTTTGAAACAACATAGAAAGGTTACCCACAACAACCAGCACAAGGATGGTACTTAGCTTGGTTGCATCATTTCATCTCTTTTAAGAGAAATTCATCTCGAATTTGTCCTTTTATGGGATTCGAACCTGAGATCATGTTTTGATACCAAATAAACGAAAAATAGCAAATCATTCCTACCTAAAGCTTAAGCTTTCATTATGAGACAATTGAACTGTCACACTTAATCCTCGTCTAAAGCTCACACCAAGTCACGAGGATGTTACCAACCATGCACCACAAAAGTCATTCTAAATGACCCTTGGAAACGACATAGAAAGGTTACCCACAACAACGTGCCCAGGGATGGTACTTACCTTAGTTGCATAATTCCTTCTCTTTTAAGAGAAATTCATCTCGAACTTGTGCATTTATGGGATTCGAACATGAGATCATGTTTTGATACCAACCATAGAAAATATAGCTAATCCTTCCTACCTAAAGCTTAAGCTTTCATTAGGGAACGCTTGAACTGTCACACTTAATCCTCGTCTAAAGCTCACACCAAGTCACGAGGATGTTACCCCCCATGCGCCACACAAGTCATTCTAAATGACCTTTGGAAACAACATAGAAAGGTTACCCACAACAACCAGCCCAAGGATGGTACTTAGCTTGGTTGCATCATTTCATCTCTTTTAAGAGAAATTCATCTCGAATTTGTGCTTTTATGGGATTCGAACCTGAGATCATGTTTTGATACCAAATAAACGAAAAATAGCAAATCCTTCCTACCTAAAGCTTAAGCTTTCATTACGGGACGCTTGAACTGTCACACTTAATCCTCGTGTAAAGCTCACACCAAGTCACGAGGATGTTACCCCCCATGCACCACAAAAGTCATTCTAAATGACCCTTGCAAAACAACATAGAAAGGTTACCCACAAAAACGTACCCAGGGATGGTACTTACCTTGGTTGCATCAATCCGTCTCTTTTATGGGAAATTCATCTCGAACTTGTGCATTTATGGGATTCGAACATGAGATCATGTTTTGATACCAAACATAGGAAAAATAGCTAATCCTTCCTACCTAATGCTTAAGTTTAATATGGGACGCTTCCAATGTCACACTTAATCCTCATTTAAAGCTCACACCAAGTCACGAGGATGTTACCCCCCATGCACCACAAAAGTCATTCTAAATGACCATTGGAAACAACATAGAAAGGTTACCCACAACAACGTACCCAGGGATGGTACTTACCTTTGTTGCATCATTCCGTCTCTTTTATGGGAAATTCATCTCGAACTTGTGCATTTATGGGATTCGAACATGAGATCATGTTTTGATACCAAATAAAAGAAAAATAGCAAATCCTTCTTACCTAAAGCTTAAGCTTTCATTACGAGACACTTGAACTGTCACAATTAATCCTCGTCTAAAGCTCACACCAAGTCACGAGGATGTTACCCCCCATGCACCAAAAAAGTCATTCTAAATGACCCTTGGAAACAACATAGAAAGGTTACCCACAACAACGTGCCCAGGGATGGTACTTACCTTGGTTGCATCATTCCGTCTCTTTTATGAGAAATTCATCTCGAACTTGTGCATTTATGGGATTCGAACATGAGATCATGTTTTAATACCAAACATACGAAAAATAGCAAATCCTTCCTACCAAAAGCTTAAGCTTTCAATACGAGACAATTGAACTGTCACACTTAATCCTCGTGTAAAGCTCACACCAAGTCACGAGGATGTTACCCCCCATGCACCACAAAAGTCATTCTAAATGACCCTTGCAAAACAACATAGAAAGATAACCCACAACAACGTGTCCGGGGATGATACTTACCTTGGTTGCATCATTCCGTCTCTTTTATGGGAAATTCATCTCGAACTTGTGCATTTATGGGATTCGAACATGAGATCATGTTTTGATACCAAACATAGAAAAAATAGCTAATCCTTCCTACCTAAAGCTTAAGCTTTCATTACGGGACGCTTGAACTGTCACACGTAATCCTCGTCTAAAGTTCACACCAAGTTACGAGGATGTTACCCCCCATGCACCACAAAAGTCATTCTAAATGACCCTTGGAAACAACATAGAAAGGTTACCCACAACAACGTGCCCAGGGATGGTACTTAGCTTGGTTGCATCATTTCATCTCTTTTAAGAGAAATTCATCTCGAATTTGTGCTTTTATGGGATTCAAACCTGAGATCATGTTTTGATACCAAAAAAACGAAAAATAGCAAATCCTTCATACCTAAAGCTTAAGCTTTCATTACGAGACACTTGAACTGTCACACTTAATCCTCGTCTAAAGCTCACACCAAGTCACGAGAATGTTACCCCCCATGCACCACAAAAGTCATTCTAAATGACCCTTGGAAACAACATAGAAAGGTTACCCACAACAACGTGCACAGGGATGGTACTTACCTTGGTTGCATCATTCCGTCTCTTTTATGGGAAATTCATCTCGAACTTGTGCATTTATGGGATTCGAACATGAGATCATGTTTTGATACCAAACATAGGAAAAATAGCTAATCCTTCCTACCAAAAGCTTAAGCTTTCAATACGAGACAATTGAACTGTCACACTTAATCCTCGTCCAAAGCTCACACCAAGTCACGAGGATGTTACCACCCATGCACCACAAAAGTCATTCTAAATGACCCTTGGAAACGACATAGAAAGGTTACCCACAACAACGTGCCCAGGGATGGTACTTACCTTAGTTGCATAATTCCTTCTCTTTTAAGAGAAATTCATCTCGTACTTGTGCATTTATGGGATTCGAACATGAGATCATGTTTTGATACCAACCATAGAAAAAATAGCTAATCCTTCCTACCTAAAGCTTAAGCTTTCATTAGGGAACGCTTGAACTGTCACACTTAATCCTCGTCTAAAGCTCACACCAAGTCACGAGGATGTTACCCCCCATGCGCCACAAAAGTCATTCTAAATAACCCTTGCAAACAACATAGAAAGGTTACCCACAACAACCAGCCCAAGGATGGTACTTAGCTTGGTTGCATCATTTCATCTCTTTTAAGAGAAATTCATCTCGAATTTGTGCTTTTATGGGATTCGAACCTCAGATCATGTTTTGATACCAAATAAACGAAAAATAGCAAATCCTTCCTACCTAAAGCTTAAGCTTTCATTACGGGACGCTTGAACTGTCACACTTAATCCTCGTGTAAAGCTCACACCAAGTCACGAGGATGTTACCCCCCATGCACCACAAAAGTCATTCTAAATGACCCTTGCAAAACAACATAGAAAGGTTACCCACAAAAACGTACCCAGGGATGGTACTTACCTTGGTTGCATCAATCCGTCTCTTTTATGGGAAATTCATCTCGAACTTGTGCATTTATGGGATTCGAACATGAGATCATGTTTTGATACCAAACATAGGAAAAATAGCTAATCCTTCCTACCTAATGCTTAAGTTTAATATGGGACGCTTCCAATGTCACACTTAATCCTCATTTAAAGCTCACACCAAGTCACGAGGATGTTACCCCCCATGCACCACAAAAGTCATTCTAAATGACCCTTGGAAACAACATAGAAAGGTTACCCACAACAACGTACCCAGGGATGGTACTTAACTTTGTTGCATCATTCCGTCTCTTTTATGGGAAATTCATCTCGAACTTGTGCATTTATGGGATTCGAACATGAGTTCATGTTTTGATACCAAATAAAAGAAAAATAGCAAATCCTTCTTACCTAAAGCTTAAGCTTTCATTACGAGACACTTCAACTGTCACACTTAATTCTCGTCTAAAGCTCACACCAAGTCACGAGGATGTTACCCCCCATGCACCACAAAAGTCATTCTAAATGACCCTTGGAAACAACATAGAAAGGTTACCCACAACAACGTGCCCAGGGATGGTACTTACCTTGGTTGCATCATTCCGTCTCTTTTATGAGAAATTCATCTCGAACTTGTGCATTTATGGGATTCGAACATGAGATCATGTTTTAATACCAAACATACGAAAAATAGCAAATACTTCCTACCTAAAGCTTAAGCTTTCATTACGGGACGCTTGAACTGTCACACTTAATCCTCGTGTAAAGCTCACACCAAGTCACGAGCATGTTACCCCCCATGCACCACAAAAGTCATTCTAAATGACCCTTGCAAAACAACATAGAAAGGTTACCCACAAAAACGTACCCAGGGATGGTACTTACCTTGGTTGCATCATTCCGTCTCTTTTATGGGAAATTCATCTCGAACTTGTGCATTTATGGGATTCGAACATGAGATCATGTTTTGATACCATCCATAGAAAAAATAGCTAATCCTTCCTACCTAAAGCTTAAGCTTTCATTACGGAACGCTTGAACTGTCACACTTAATCCTCGTCTAAAGTTCACACCAAGTTACGAGGATGTTACCCCCCATGCACCACAAAAGTCATTCTAAATGACCCTTGGAAACAACATAGAAAGGTTACCCACAACAACGTGCCCAGGGATGGTACTTACCTTGGTTGCATCATTCCGTCTCTTTTATGAGAAATTCATCTCGAACTTGTGCATTTATGGGATTCGAACATGAGATCATGTTTTGATACCATCCATAGAAAAAATAGCTAATCCTTCCTACCTAAAGCTTAAGCTTTCATTACGGAACGCTTGAACTGTCACACTTAATCCTCGTCTAAAGCTCACACCAAGTCACGAGGATGTTACCCCCCATGCACCACACAAGTCATTCTAAATGACCCTTGGAAACAACATAGAAAGGTTACCCACAACAACCAGCCCAAGGATGGTACTTAGCTTGGTTGCATCATTTCATCTCTTTTAAGAGAAATTCATCTCGAATTTGTGCTTTTATGGGATTCGAACCTGAGATCATGTTTTGATACCAAATAAACGAAAAATAGCAAATCCTTCCTACCTAAAGCTTAAGCTTTCATTACGGAACGCTTGAACTGTCACACTTAATCCTCGTCTAAAGCTCACACCAAGTCACGAGGATGTTACCCCCCATGCACCACAAAAGTCATTCTAAATAACCCTTGGAAACAACATAGAAAGGTTACCCACAACAACGTGCCCAGGGATGGTACTTACCTTGGTTGCATCATTCCGTCTCTTTTATGAGAAATTCATCTCGAACTTCTGCATTTATGGGATTCGAACATGAGATCATGTTTTGATACCAACCATAGAAAAAATAGCTAATCCTTCCTACCTAAAGCTTAAGCTTTCATTACGGAACGCTTGAACTGTCACACTTAATCCTCGTCTAAAGCTCACACCAAGTCACGAGGATGTTACCCCCCATGCACCACAAAATTGATTCTAAATGACCCTTGGAAACAACATAGAAAGGTTACCCACAACAACGTGCCCAGGGATGGTACTTACCTTGGTTGCATCATTTCGTGTCTTTTATAGGAAATTTATCTCGAACTTGTTCATTTATGGGATTCGAACATGAGATCATGTTTTGATACCAAACATAGGAAAAATAGCTAATCCTTCCTACCTAAAGCTTAAGCTTTCAATACGGGGCGCTTGAACTGTCATACTTAATCCTCCTTTAAAGCTCACACCAAGTCACGAGGATGTTACCCCCCATGCACCACACAAGTCATTCTAAATGACCCTCTGAAACAACATAGAAAGGTTACCCACAACAACCAGCACAAGGATGGTACTTAGCTTGGTTGCTTCATTTCATCTCTTTTAAGAGAAATTCATCTCGAATTTGTGCTTTTATGGGATTCGAACCTGAGATCATGTTTTGATACCAAATAAACGAAAAATAGCAAATCATTCCTACCTAAAGCTTAAGCTTTCATTACGAGACAATTAAACTGTCACACTAAATCCTCGTCTAAAGCTCACACCAAGTCACGAGGATGTTACCACCCATGCACCACAAAAGTCATTCTAAATGACCCTTGGAAACGACATAGAAAGGTTACCCACAACAACGTGCCCAGGGATGGTACTTACCTTAGTTGCATAATTCCTTCTCTTTTAAGAGAAATTCATCTCGAATTTGTGCTATTTTGGGATTCGAACCTGTGATCATGTTTTGATACCAAATAAACGAAAAATAGCAAATCCTTCCTACCTAAAGCTTAAGCTTTCATTACGGGACGCTTGAACTGTCACACTTAATCCTCGTCTAAAGCTCACATCAAGTCACGAGGATGTTACCCCCCATGCACCACAAAAGTCATTCTAAACGACCCTTGGAAACAACATAGAAAGGTTACCCACAACAACGTGCCCAGAGATGATACTTACCTTGGTTGGATCATTCCGTCTCTTTTATGGGAAATTCACCTCGAACTTGTGCTTTTAGGGGACACATACCAGAGATCATGTTTTGATACCAAACATAGAAAAAATAGCTAATCCTTCCTACCTAATGCTTAAGCTTTCAATATGGGACGCTTCAACTGTCACACTTAATCCTCATTTAAAGGTCACACCAAATCACGAGGATGTTACCCCCCATGCACCACAAAAGTCATTCTAAATGACCCTTGCAAAACAACATAGAAAGGTTACCCACAAGAACGTACCCAGGGATGGTACTTACCTTGGTTGCATCATTCCGTCTCTTTTATGGGAAATTCATCTCGAACTTGTGCATTTATGGGATTCGAACATGAGATCATGTTTTGATACCAAACATAGAAAAAATAGCTAATCCTTCCTACCTAAAGCTTAAGCTTTCATTACGGGACGCTTGAACTGTCACACTTAATCCTCGTCTAAAGCTCACACCAAGTCACCAGAATGTTACCCCCCATGCACCACAAAAGTCATTCTAAATGACCCTTGGAAACAACATAGAAAGGTTACCCACGACAACCAGCCCAAGGATGGTACTTAGCTTGGTTGCATTATTCCGTCTCTTTTATGGGAAATTCACCTCGAACTTGTGCTTTTAGGGGACACAATCTAGAGATCATGTTTTGATACCAAATAAATGAAAAATAGCAAATCCTTCCTACCTAAAGCTTAAGCTTTCATTACGAGACACTTGAACTGTCACACTAAATCCTCGTCTAAAGCTCACACCAAGTCACGAGAATGTTACCCCCCATGCACCACAAAAGTCATTCTAAATGACCCTTGGAAACAACATAGAAAGGTTACCCACAACAACGTGCCCAGGGATGGTACTTACCTTGGTTGCATCATTCCGTCTCTTTTATGAGAAATTCATTTCGAACTTGTGCATTTATGGGATTCGAATATGAGATCATGTTTTAATACCAAACATACGAAAAATAGCAAATCCTTCCTACCTAAAGCTTAAGCTTTCATTACGGGACGCTTGAACTGTCACACTTAATCCTCGTGTAAAGCTCACACCAAGTCACGAGGATGATACCCCCCATGCACCACAAAAGTCATTCTAAATGACCCTTGGAAACAACATAGAAAGGTTACCCACAACAACGTGCCCAGGGATGGTACTTACCTTGGTTGCATCATTCCGTCTCTTTTATGAGAAATTCATCTCGAACTTGTGCATTTATGGGATTCGAACATGAGATCATGTTTTAATACCAAACATACGAAAAATAGCAAATCCTTCCTACCTAAAGCTTAAGCTTTCATTACGAGACGCTTGAACTGTCACACTTAATCCTCGTCTAAAGCTCACACCAAGTCACGAGGATGTTACCCCCTATGCACCACAAAAGTCATTCTAAATGACCCTTGGAAACAACATAGAAAGGTTACATACAACAACGTGCCCAGCGATGGTACTTACCTTGGTTGCATCATTCCGTCTCTTTTATGGGAAATTCACCTCGAACTTGTGCATTTATGGGATTCAAACATGAGATCATGTTTTGATACCAAACTTAGGAAAAATAGCTAATCCTTCCTACCTAAAGCTTAAGCTTTCATTACGGAACGCTTGAACTGTCACACTTAATCCTCGTCTAAAGCTCACACCAAGTCACGAGGATGTTACCCCCCATGCACCACACAAGTCATTCTAAATGACCCTTGGAAACAACATAGAAAGGTTACCCACAACAACCAGCCCAAGGATGGTACTTAGCTTGGTTGCATCATTTCATTTCTTTTAAGAGAAATTCATCTCGAATTTGTGCTTTTATGGGATTCGAACCTGAGATCATGTTTTGATACCAAATAAACGAAAAATAGCAAATCCTTCCTACCTAAAGCTTAAGCTTTCATTACGAGACACTTGAACTGTCACACTTAATCCTCGTCTAAAGCTCACACCAAGTCACGAGGATGTTACCCCCCATGCACCACAAAAGTCATTCTAAAAGACCCTTGGAAACAACATAGAAAGGTTACCCACAACAACGTGCACAGGGATGGTACTTACCTTGGTTGCATCATTCCGTCTCTTTTATGGGAAATTCATCTCGAACTTGTGCATTTATGGGATTCGAACATGAGATCATGTTTTGATACCAAACATAGGAAAAATAGCTAATCCTTCCTACCAAAAGCTTAAGCTTTCAATACGGGACGCTTGAACTGTCACACTTAATCCTCGTTCAAAGCTCACACCAAGTCACGAGGATGTTACCCCCCCAATGCACGACACAAGTCATTCTAATTGACCCTTGGAAACAACATAGAAAGGTTACCCACAACAACGTGCCCAGGGATGGTACTTACCTTGGTTGCATCATTCCGTCTCTTTTATGGGAAATTCATCTCGAACTTGTGCATTTATGGGATTCGAACATGAGATCATGTTTTGATACCAAACATAGGAAAAATAGCTAATCCTTCCTACCTAAAGTTAAGCTTTCAATACGGGGCGCTTGAACTGTCATACTTAATCCTCCTTTAAAGCTCACACCAAGTCACCAGGATGTTACCCCCCATGCACCACACAAGTCATTCTAAATGACCCTTTGAAACAACATAGAAAGGTTACCCACAACAACCAGCACAAGGATGGTACTTAGCTTGGTTGCATCATTTCATCTCTTTTAAGAGAAATTCATCTCGAATTTGTGCTTTTATGGGATTCGAACCTGAGATCATGTTTTGATACCAAATAAACGAAAAATAGCAAATCATTCCTACCTAAAGCTTAAGCTTTCATTACGAGACAATTTAACTGTCACACTTAATCCTCGTCTAAAGCTCACACCAAGTCACGAGGATGTTACCACCCATGCACCACAAAAGTCATTCTAAATGACCCTTGGAAACGACATAGAAAGGTTACCCACAACAACGTGCCCAGGGATGGTACTTACCTTAGTTGCATAATTCCTTCTCTTTTAAGAGAAATTCATCTCGAATTTGTGCTATTTTGGGATTCGAACCTGAGATCATGTTTTGATACCAAATAAACGAAAAATAGCGAATCCTTCCTACCTAAAGCTTAAGCTTTCATTACGGGACGCTTGAACTGTCACACTTAATCCTCGTCTAAAGCTCACACCAAGTCACCAGAATGTTACCCCCCATGCACCACAAAAGTGATTCTAAATGACCCTTGGAAACAACATAGAAAGGTTACCCACGACAACCAGCCCAAGGATGGTACTTAGCTTGGTTGCATTATTCCGTCTCTTTTATGGGAAATTCACCTCGAACTTGTGCTTTTAGGGGACACAATCTAGAGATCATGTTTTGATACCAAATAAATGAAAAATAGCAAATCCTTCCTACCTAAAGCTTAAGCTTTCATTACGAGACACTTGAACTGTCACACTGAATCCTCGTCTAAAGCTCACACCAAGTCACGAGAATGTTACCCCCCATGCACCACAAAAGTCATTCTAAATGACCCTTGGAAACAACATAGAAAGGTTACCCACAACAACGTGCCCAGGGATGGTACTTACCTTGGTTGCATCATTCCGTCTCTTTTATGAGAAATTCATTTCGAACTTGTGCATTTATGGGATTCGAACATGAGATCATGTTTTAATATCAAACATACGAAAAATAGCAAATCCTTCCTACCTAAAGCTTAAGCTTTCATTACGAGACGCTTGAACTGTCACACTTAATCCTCGTCTAAAGCTCACACCAAGTCACGAGGATGTTACCCCCTATGCACCACAAAAGTCATTCTAAATGACCCTTGGAAACAACATAGAAAGGTTACCCACAACAACGTGCCCAGCGATGGTACTTACCTTGGTTGCATCATTCCGTCTCTTTTATGGGAAATTCACCTCGAACTTGTGCATTTATGGGATTCAAACATGAGATCATGTTTTGATACCAAACTTAGGAAAAATAGCAAATCCTTCCTACCTAAAGCTTAAGCTTTCATTACGAGACACTTGAACTGTCACACTTAATCCTCTTTTAAAGCTGACACCAACTCACGAGGATGTTACCCTCCATGCACCACAAAAGTCATTCTAAATGACCCTTGGAAACAACATAGAAAGGTTACCCACAAGAACGTGCCCAGGGATGGTACTTATCTTGGTTGCATCATTCCGTCTCTTTTATGGGAAATTCATCTCGAACTTGTGCATTTATGGGATTCGAACATGAGATCATGTTTTGATACCAAACATAGGAAAAATAGCTAATCCTTCCTACCAAAAGCTTAAGCTTTCAATACGGGACGCTTGAACTGTCACACTTAATCCTCGTTCAAAGCTCACACCAAGTCACGAGGATGTTACCCCCCCATGCACGACACAAGTCATTCTAATTGACCCTTGGAAACAACATAGAAAGGTTACCCACAACAACGTGCCCAGGGATGGTAATTACCTTGGTTGCATCATTCCGTCTCTTTTATGGGAAATTCATCTCGAACTTGTGCATTTATGGGATTCGAACATAAGATCATGTTTTGATACCAAACATAGGAAAAATAGCTAATCCTTCCTACCTAAAGTTAAGCTTTCAATACGGGGCGCTTGAACTGTCATACTTAATCCTCCTTTAAATCTCACACCAAGTCAAGAGGATGTTACCCCCCATGCACCACACAAGTCGTTCTAAATAACCCTTTGAAACAACATAGAAAGGTTACCCACAACAACCAGCCCAAGGATGGTACTTAGCTTGGTTGCATCATTTCATCTCTTTTAAGAGAAATTCATCTCGAATTTGTGCTTTTATGGGATTCGAACCTGAGATCATGTTTTGATACCAAATAAACGAAAAATAGCAAATCATTCCTACCTAAAGCTTAAGCTTTCATTACGAGACAATTGAACTGTCACACTTAATCCTCGTCTAAAGCTCACACCAAGTCACGAGGATGTTACCCCCAATGCACCACAAAAGTCATTCTACATGACCCTTGGAAACAACATAGAAAGATAACCCACAACAACGTGCCTAGGGATGGTACTCACCTTGGTTGTATAATTCCGTCTCTTTTAAGAGAAATTCTTCTCGAATTTCTGCTTTTATGGGATTTGAACCTGAGCTCATGTTTTGATACCAAATAAACGAAAAATAGCAAATCCTTCCTACCTAAAGCTTAAGCTTTCATTACGGGACGCTTGAATTGTCACACTTAATCCTCGTCTAAAGCTCACACCAAGTCACGAGGATGTTACCCCCCATGCACCACAAAAGTCATTCTAAATGACCCTTGGAAACAACATAGAAAGGTTACCCACAACAACGTGCCCAGAGATCATACTTACCTTGGTTGCATCATTCCGTCTCTTTTATGGGAAATTCACCTCGAACTTGTGCTTTTAGGGGATACATACCAGACATCATGTTTTGATACCAAACATAGGAAAAATAGCTAATCCTTCCTACCTAATGCTTAAGTTTTCAATATGGGACGCTTCCAATGTCACACTTAATCCTCATTTAAAGCTCACACCGAGTCACGAGGATGTTACCCCCCCCATGCACCACAAAAGTCATTCTAAATGACACTTGGAAACAACATAGAAAGGTTACCCACAACAACGTACCCAGGGATGGTACTTACCTTGGTTGCATCATTCCGTCTCTTTTATGGGAAATTCATCTCGAACTTGTGCATTTATGGGATTCGAACATGAGTTCATGTTTTGATACCAAACAGAAAAAATAGCTAATCCTTCCTACCTAAAGCTTAAGCTTTCATTACGGGACTATTGAACTGTCAAACTTAATCCTCGTCTAAAGCTCACACCAAGTCACGAGGATGTTACCCCCCATGCACCACAAAAGTCATTCTAAATGACCCTTGGAAACAACATAGAAAGGTTACCCACAACAACCAGCCCAAGGATGCTACTTAGCTTGGTTGCATTATTCCGTCTCTTTTATGGGAAATTCACCTCGAACTTGTGCTTTTAGGGAACACAATCCAGAGATCATGTTTTGATAACAAATAAACGAAAAATAGCAAATCCTTCCTACCTAAAGCTTAAGCTTTCATTACGGGACGCTTGAACTGTCACACTTAATCCCCGTCTAAAGCTCACACCAAGTCACGAGGATGTTACCCCCCATGCACCACAAAAGTCATTCTAAATGACCCTTGGAAACAACATAGAAAGGATACCCACAACAACGTGCCCAAGGATGGTACTTACCTTGGTTGCATCATTCCGTCTCTTTTATGAGAAATTCATCTCGAACTTGTGCATTTATGGGATTCGAACATGAGATCATATTTGATACCAACCATAGAAAAAATAGCTAATCCTTCCAACCTAAAGCTTAAGCTTTCATTACGGAACGCTTGAACTGTCACACTTAATCCTCGTCTAAAGCTCACACCAAGTCACGAGGATGTTACCCCCCACGCACCACAAAATTGATTCTAAATGACCCTTGGAAACAACATAGAAAGTTACCCACAACAACGTGCCCAAGGATGGTACTTACCTTGGTTGCATCATTCCGTCTCTTTTATGGGAAATTCATCTCGAACTTGTGCATTTATGGGATTCGAACATGAGATCATGTTTTGATACCAAACATAGGAAAAATAGCTAATCCTTCCTACCTAAAGCTTAAGCTTTCAATACGGGGCGCTTGAAATGTCATACTTAATCCTCCTTTAAAGCTCACACCAACTCACGAGGATGTTACCCCCCATGCAACACACAAGTCATTCTAAATGACCCTTTGAAACAACATAGAAAGGTTACCCACAACAACCAGCCCAAGGATGGTACTTAGCTTAGTTGCATCATTTCATCTCTTTTAAGAGAAATTCATCTCGAATTTGTGCTTTTATGGGATTCGAACCAAAGATCATGTTTTGATACCAAATAAACGAAAAATAGCAAATCATTCCTACCTAAAGCTTAAGCTTTCATTACGAGACAATTGAACTGTCACACTTAATCCTCGTCTAAAGCTCACACCAAGTCACGAGGATGTTACCTCCCATGCACCACAAAAGTCATTCTAAATGACCCTTGGAAACAACATAGAAAGGTTACCCACAACAACGTGCCCAGAGATGATACTTACCTTGGTTGCATCATTCCGTCTCTTTTATGGGAAATTCATCTCGAACTTGTGCATTTATGGGATTCGAACATGATATCATGTTTTGATACCAAACATAGGAAAAATAGCTAATCCTTCCTACCTAATGCTTAAGTTTAATATGGGACGCTTCTAATGTCACACTTAATCTTCATTTAAAGCTCACACCAAGTCACGAGGATGTTACCCCCCATGCACCACAAAAGTCATTCTAAATGACCCTTGGAAACAACATAGAAAGGTTACCCACAACAACGTACCCAGGGATGGTACTTACCTTAGTTGCATCATTCCGTCTCTTTTATGGGAAATTCATCTCGAACTTGTGCATTTATTGGATTCGAACATGAGATCATGTTTTGATACCAAACATAGAAAAAATAGCTAATCCTTCCTACCTAAAGCTTAAGCTTTCATTACGGGACGCTTGAACTGTCACACTTAATCCTCGTCTAAAGCTCACACCAAGTCACCAGGATGTTACCCCCCATGCACCACAAAAGTCATTCTAAATGACCCTTGGAAACAACATAGAAAGGTTACCCACAACAACCAGCCCAAGGATGGTACTTAGCTTGGTTGCATTATTCCGTCTCTTTTATGGGAAATTCACCTCGAACTTGTGCATTTATGGGATTCGAACATAAGATCATGTTTTGATACCAAACATAGGAAAAATAGCTAATCCTTCCTACCTAATGCTTAAGCTTTCAATATGGGACGCTTCAACTGTCACACTTAATCCTCATTTAAAGCTCACACCAAGTCACGAGGATGTTACCCCCCATGCACCACAAAAGTCATTCTAAATGACCCTTGGAAACAACATAGAAAGGTTACCCACAACAACGTACCCAGGGATGGTACTTACCTTAGTTGCATCATTCCGTCTCTTTTATGGGAAATTCATCTCGAACTTGTGCATTTATTGGATTCGAACATGAGATCATGTTTTGATACCAAACATAGAAAAAATAGCTAATCCTTCCTACCTAAAGCTTAAGCTTTCATTACGGGACGCTTGAACTGTCATACTTAATCCTCGTCTAAAGCTCACACCAAGTCACCAGGATGTTACCCCCCATGCACCACAAAAGTCATTCTAAATGACCCTTGGAAACAACATAGAAAGGTTACCCACAACAACCAGCCCAAGGATGGTACTTAGCTTGGTTGCATTATTCCGTCTCTTTTATGGGAAATTCACCTCGAACTTGTGCATTTATGGGATTCGAACATAAGATCATGTTTTGATACCAAACATAGGAAAAATAGCTAATCCTTCCTACCTAATGCTTAAGCTTTCAATATGGGACGCTTCAACTGTCACACTTAATCCTCATTTAAAGCTCACACCAAGTCACGAGGATGTTACCCCCCATGCACCACAAAAGTCATTCTAAATGACCCTTGGAAACAACATAGAAAGGTTACCCACAACAACGTACCCAGGGTTGGTACTTACCTTAGTTGCATCATTCCGTCTCTTTTATGGGAAATTCATCTCGAACTTGTGCATTTATTGGATTCGAACATGAGATCATGTTTTGATACCAAACATAGAAAAAATAGCTAATCCTTCCTACCTAAAGCTTAAGCTTTCATTACGGGACGCTTGAACTGTCATACTTAATCCTCGTCTAAAGCTCACACCAAGTCACGAGGATGTTACCCCCCATGCACCACAAAAGTCATTCTAAATGACCCTTGGAAACAACATAGAAAGGTTACCCACAACAACGTACCCAGGGATGGTACTTACCTTAGTTGCATCATTCCGTCTCTTTTATGGGAAATTCATCTCGAACTTGTGCATTTATTGGATTCGAACATGAGATCATGTTTTGATACCAAACATAGAAAAAATAGCTAATCCTTCCTACCTAAAGCTTAAGCTTTCATTACGGGACGCTTGAACTGTCACACTTAATCCTCGTCTAAAGCTCACACCAAGTCACCAGGATGTTACCCCTCATGCACCACAAAAGTCATTCTAAATGACCCTTGGAAACAACATAGAAAGGTTACCCACAACAACCAGCCCAAGGATGGTACTTAGCTTGGTTGCATTATTCCGTCTCTTTTATGGGAAATTCACCTCGAACTTGTGCATTTATGGGATTCGAACATAAGATCATGTTTTGATACCAAACATAGGAAAAATAGCTAATCCTTCCTACCTAATGCTTAAGCTTTCAATATGGGACGCTTCAACTGTCACACTTAATCCTCATTTAAAGCTCACACCAAGTCACGAGGATGTTACCCCCCATGCACCACAAAAGTCATTCTAAATGACCCTTGGAAACAACATAGAAAGGTTACCCACAACAACGTACCCAGGGATGGTACTTACCTTAGTTGCATCATTCCGTCTCTTTTATGGGAAATTCATCTCGAACTTGTGCATTTATTGGATTCGAACATGAGATCATGTTTTGATACCAAACATAGAAAAAATAGCTAATCCTTCCTACCTAAAGCTTAAGCTTTCATTACGGGACGCTTGAACTGTCATACTTAATCCTCGTCTAAAGCTCACACCAAGTCACGAGGATGTTACCCCCCATGCACCACAAAAGTCATTCTAAATGACCCTTGGAAACAACATAGAAAGGTTACCCACAACAACCAGCCCAAGGATGGTACTTAGCTTGGTTGCATTATTCCGTCTCTTTTATGGGAAATTCACCTCGAACTTGTGCATTTATGGGATTCGAACATAAGATCATGTTTTGATACCAAACATAGGAAAAATAGCTAATCCTTCCTACCTAATGCTTAAGCTTTCAATATGGGACGCTTCAACTGTCACACTTAATCCTCATTTAAAGCTCACACCAAGTCACGAGGATGTTACCCCCCATGCACCACAAAAGTCATTCTAAATGACCCTTGGAAACAACATAGAAAGGTTACCCACAACAACGTACCCAGGGATGGTACTTACCTTAGTTGCATCATTCCGTCTCTTTTATGGGAAATTCATCTCGAACTTGTGCATTTATTGGATTCGAACATGAGATCATGTTTTGATACCAAACATAGAAAAAATAGCTAATCCTTCCTACCTAAAGCTTAAGCTTTCATTACGGGACGCTTGAACTGTCATACTTAATCCTCGTCTAAAGCTCACACCAAGTCACCAGGATGTTACCCCCCATGCACCACAAAAGTCATTCTAAATGACCCTTGGAAACAACATAGAAAGGTTACCCACAACAACCAGCCCAAGGATGGTACTTAGCTTGGTTGCATTATTCCGTCTCTTTTATGGGAAATTCACCTCGAACTTGTGCATTTATGGGATTCGAACATAAGATCATGTTTTGATACCAAACATAGGAAAAATAGCTAATCCTTCCTACCTAATGCTTAAGCTTTCAATATGGGACGCTTCAACTGTCACACTTAATCCTCATTTAAAGCTCACACCAAGTCACGAGGATGTTACCCCCCATGCACCACAAAAGTCATTCTAAATGACCCTTGGAAACAACATAGAAAGGTTACCCACAACAACGTACCCAGGGATGGTACTTACCTTAGTTGCATCATTCCGTCTCTTTTATGGGAAATTCATCTCGAACTTGTGCATTTATTGGATTCGAACATGAGATCATGTTTTGATACCAAACATAGAAAAAATAGCTAATCCTTCCTACCTAAAGCTTAAGCTTTCATTACGGGACGCTTGAACTGTCATACTTAATCCTCGTCTAAAGCTCACACCAAGTCACGAGGATGTTACCCCCCATGCACCACAAAAGTCATTCTAAATGACCCTTGGAAACAACATAGAAAGGTTACCCACAACAACGTACCCAGGGATGGTACTTACCTTAGTTGCATCATTCCGTCTCTTTTATGGGAAATTCATCTCGAACTTGTGCATTTATTGGATTCGAACATGAGATCATGTTTTGATACCAAACATAGAAAAAATAGCTAATCCTTCCTACCTAAAGCTTAAGCTTTCATTACGGGACGCTTGAACTGTCACACTTAATCCTCGTCTAAAGCTCACACCAAGTCACCAGGATGTTACCCCCCATGCACCACAAAAGTCATTCTAAATGACCCTTGGAAACAACATAGAAAGGTTACCCACAACAACCAGCCCAAGGATGGTACTTAGCTTGGTTGCATTATTCCGTCTCTTTTATGGGAAATTCACCTCGAACTTGTGCATTTATGGGATTCGAACATAAGATCATGTTTTGATACCAAACATAGGAAAAATAGCTAATCCTTCCTACCTAATGCTTAAGCTTTCAATATGGGACGCTTCAACTGTCACACTTAATCCTCATTTAAAGCTCACACCAAGTCACGAGGATGTTACCCCCCATGCACCACAAAAGTCATTCTAAATGACCCTTGGAAACAACATAGAAAGGTTACCCACAACAACGTACCCAGGGATGGTACTTACCTTAGTTGCATCATTCCGTCTCTTTTATGGGAAATTCATCTCGAACTTGTGCATTTATTGGATTCGAACATGAGATCATGTTTTGATACCAAACATAGAAAAAATAGCTAATCCTTCCTACCTAAAGCTTAAGCTTTCATTACGGGACGCTTGAACTGTCATACTTAATCCTCGTCTAAAGCTCACACCAAGTCACCAGGATGTTACCCCCCATGCACCACAAAAGTCATTCTAAATGACCCTTGGAAACAACATAGAAAGGTTACCCACAACAACCAGCCCAAGGATGGTACTTAGCTTGGTTGCATTATTCCGTCTCTTTTATGGGAAATTCACCTCGAACTTGTGCATTTATGGGATTCGAACATAAGATCATGTTTTGATACCAAACATAGGAAAAATAGCTAATCCTTCCTACCTAATGCTTAAGCTTTCAATATGGGACGCTTCAACTGTCACACTTAATCCTCATTTAAAGCTCACACCAAGTCACGAGGATGTTACCCCCCATGCACCACAAAAGTCATTCTAAATGACCCTTGCAAAACAACATAGAAAGGTTACCCACAAGAACGTACCCAGGGATGGTACTTACCTTGGTTGCATCATTCCGTCTCTTTTATGGGAAATTCATCTCGAACTTGTGCATTTATGGGATTCGAACATGAGATCATGTTTTGATACCAAACATAGGAAAAATAGCTAATCCTTCCTACCTAATGCTTAAGTTTAATATGGGACGCTTCCAATGTAACACTTAATCCTCATTTAAAGCTCACACCAAGTCACGAGGATGTTACCCCCCATGCACCACAAAAGTCATTCTAAATGACCCTTGGAAACAACATAGAAAGGTTACCTACAACAACGTACCCAGGGATGGTACTTACCTTTGTTGCATCATTCCGTCTCTTTTATGGGAAATTCATCTCGAACTTGTGCATTTATGGGATTCGAACATGAGATCATGTTTTAATACCAAACATACGAAAAATAGCAAATCATTCCTACCTAAAGCTTAAGCTTTCATTACGGGACGCTTGAACTGTCACACTTAATCCTCGTGTAAAGCTCACACCAAGTCACGAGGATGTTACCCCCCATGCACCACAAAAGTCATTCTAAATGACCCTTGCAAAACAACATAGAAAGGTTACCCACAAGAACGTACCCAGGGATGGTACTTACCTTGGTTGCATCATTCCGTCTCTTTTATGGGAAATTCATCTCGAACTTGTGCATTTATGGGATTCGAACATGAGATCATGTTTTGATACCAAACATAGGAAAAATAGCTAATCCTTCCTACCTAAAGCTTAAGCTTTCATTACGGGTCGCTTGAACTGTCACACTTAATCCTCGTCTAAAGCTCACACCAAGTCACCAGAATGTTACCCCCCATGCACCACAAAAGTCATTCTAAATGACCCTTGGAAACAACCTAGAAAGGTTACCCACAACAACCAGCCCAAGGATGGTACTTAGCTTGGTTGCATTATTCCGTCTCTTTTATGGGAAATTCATCTCGAACTTGTGCATTTATGGGATTCGAACATGAGATCATGTTTTGATACCAAACATAGGAAAAATAGCTAATCCTTCCTACCTAATGCTTAAGTTTAATATGGGACGCTTCCAATGTCACACTTAATCCTCATTTAAAGCTCACACCAAGTCACGAGGATGTTACCCCCCATGCACCACAAAAGTCATTCTAAATGACCCTTGGAAACAACATAGAAAGGTTACCCACAACAACGTACCCAGGGATGGTACTTACCTTGGTTGCATCATTCCGTCTCTTTTATGGGAAATTTATCTCGAACTTGTGCATTTATGGGATTCGAACATGAGATCATGTTTTGATACCAAACATAGAAAAAATAGCTAATCCTTCCTACCTGAAGCTTAAGTTTTCATTACGGGACGCTTGAACTGTCACACTTAATCCTCGTCTAAAGCTCACACCAAGTCACGAGGATGTTACCCCCCATGCACCACAAAAGTCATTCTAAATGACCCTTGGAATCAACATAGAAAGGTTACCCACAACAACCAGCCCAAGGATGGTACTTAGCTTGGTTGCATTATTCCGTCTCTTTTATGGGAAATTCACCTCGAACTTGTGCTTTTAGGGGACACAATCCAGAGATCATGGTTTGATACCAAATAAATGAAAAATAGCAAATTCTTCCTACCTAAAGCTTAAGCTTTCATTACGAGACACTTGAACTGTCACACTTAATCCTCGTCTAAAGCTCACACCAAGTCACGAGGATGTTATCCCTCATGCACTACAAAAGTCATTCTAAATAACCCTTGGAAACAACATCGAAAGGTTACCCACAACAACGTGCCCAGGGATGGTACTTACCTTGGTTGCATCATTCCGTCTCTTTTATGAGAAATTCATCTCGAACTTGTGCATTTATGGGATTCGAACATGAGATCATGTTTTAATACCAAACATACGAAAAATAGCAAATCCTTCCTACCTAAAGCTTAAGCTTTCATTACGGGACGCTTGAACTGTCACACTTAATCCTCGTCTAAAGCTCACACCAAGTCACGAGGATGTTACCCCCCATGCACCACAAAAGTCATTCTAAATGACCCTTGGAGACAACATAGAAAGGTTACCCACAACAACGTACCCAGGGATGGTACTTACCTTTGTTGCATCATTCCGTCTCTTTTATGGGAAATTCATCTCGAACTTGTGCATTTATGGGATTCGAACATGAGATCATGTTTTGATACCAAACATAGAAAAAATAGCTAATCCTTCCTACCTAAAGCTTAAGCTTTCATTACGGGACACTTGAACTGTCACACTTAATCCTCGTCTAAAGCTCACACCAAGTCACCAGGATGTTACCCCCCATGCACCACAAAAGTCATTCTAAATGACCCTTGGAAACAACATAGAAAAGTTACCCACAACAACCAGCCCAAGGATGGTACTTAGCTTGGTTGCATTATTCCGTCTCTTTTATGGGAAATTCACCTCGAACTTGTGCTTTTAGGGGACACAATCCAGAGATCATGTTTTGATACCAAATAAATGAAAAATAGCAAATCCTTCCTACCTAAAGCTTAAGCTTTCATTACGAGACACTTGAACTGTCACACTTAATCCTCGTCTAAAGCTCACACCAAGTCACGAGGATGTTACCCCCCATGCACCAAAAAAGTCATTCTAAATGACCCTTGGAAACAACATCGAAAGGTTACCCACAACAACGTGCCCGGGGATGGTACTTACCTTGGTTGCATCATTCCGTCTCTTTTATGAGAAATTCATCTCGAACTTGTGCATTTATGGGATTCGAACATGAGATCATGTTTTGATACCAAACATACGAAAAATAGCAAATCCTTCCTACCTAAAGCTTAAGCTTTCACTACGGGATGCTTGAACTGTCACACTTTATCCTCGTCTAAAGCTCACACCAAGTCACGAGGATGTTACCCCCCATTCACCACAAAAGTCATTCTAAATGACACTTGGAAACAACATAGAAAGATAACCCACAACAACGTGTCCGGGGATGGTACTTACCTTGGTTGCATAATTCCGTCTCTTTTAAGAGAAATTCATCTCGAATTTGTGCTTTTATGAGATTTGAACCTGAGATCATGTTTTGATACCAAATAAACGAAAAATAGCAAATCCTTCCTACCTAAAGCTTAAGCTTTCATTACGGGACGCTTGAACTGTCACTCTTAATCCTCGTCTAAAGCTCACACCAAGTCACGAGGATGTTACCCCCCATGCACCACAAAAGTCATTCTAAATGACCCTTGGAAACAACATAGAAAGGTTACCCACAACAACGTGCCCAGAGATGATACTTACCTTGGTTGCATCATTCCGTCTCGTTTATGGGAAATTCACCTCGAACTTGTGCTTTTAAGAGACACATATCAGAGATCATGTTTTGATACCAAACATAGGAAAAATAGCTAATCCTTCCTTCCTAATGCTTAAGCTTTCAATATGTGACGCTTCAACTGTCACACTTAATCCTCATTTAAAGCTCACACCAAGTCACGAGGATGTTACCCCCCATGCACCACAAAAGTCATTCTAAATGACCCTTGCAAAACAACATAGAAAGGTTACCCACAAGAACGTACCCAGGGATGGTACTTACCTTGGTTGCATCATTCCGTCTCTTTTATGGGAAATTCATCTCGAACTTGTGCATTTATTGGATTCGAACATGAGATCATGTTTTGATACCAAACATAGAAAAAATAGCTAATCCTTCCTACCTAAAGCTTAAGCTTTCATTACGGGACGCTTGAACTGTCACACTTAATCCCCGTCTAAAGCTTACACCAAGTCACGAGTATGTTACCCCACATGCACCACAAAAGTCATTCTAAATGACCCTTGGAAACAACATAGAAACGTTACCCACAACAACGTGCCCCGGGATGGTACTTACCTTGGTTGCATCATTCCGTCTCTTTTATGAGAAATTCATCTCGAACTTGTGCATTTATGGGATTCGAACATGAGATCATGTTTTGATACCAACCATAGAAAAAATAGCTAATCCTTCCTACCTAAAGCTTAAGCTTTCATTACGGAACGCTTGAACTGTCACACTTAATCCTCGTCTAAAGCTCACACCAAGTCACGAGAATGTTACCCCCCATGCACCACAAAAGTCATTCTAAATGACCCTTATAAACAACATAGAAAGGTTACCCACAACAACGTGCCCAGAGATGATACTTACCTTGGTTGCATCATTCCGTCTCTTTTATGGGAAATTCACCTCGAACTTGTGCTTTTAGGGGACACATACCAGAGATCATGTTTTGATACCAAACATAGGAAAAATAGCTAATCCTTCCTACCTAATGCTTAAGCTTTCAATATGGGACGCTTCCAATGTCACACTTAATCCTCATTTAAAGCTCACACCAAGTCACGAGGATGTTACCCCCCATGCACCACAAAAGTCATTCTAAATGACCCTTGGAAACAACATAGAAAGGTTACCCACAACAACGTACCCAGGGATGGTACTTACCTTGGTTGCATCATTCCGTCTCTTTTATGGGAAATTCATCTCGAACTTGTGCATTTATGGGATTCGAACATGAGATCATGTTTTGATACCAAACATAGAAAAAATAGCTAATCCTTCCTACCTAAACCTTAAGCTTTCATTACGGGACGCTTGAACTGTCACACTTAATCCTCGTCTAAAGCTCACACCAAGTCACGAGGATGTTACCCCCCATGCCCCACAAAAGTCATTCTAAATGACCCTTGGAAACAACATTAAAAGGTTACCCACAACAACCAGCCCAAGGATGGTACTTAGCTTGGTTGCATTGTTCCGTCTCTTTTATGGGAAATTCACCTCGAACTTGTGCTTTTAAGGGACACAATCCAGAGATCATGTTTTGATACCAAATAAATGAAAAATAGCAAATCCTTCCTACCTAAAGCTTAAGCTTTCATTACGAGACACTTGAACTGTCACACTTAATCCTCGTCTAAAGCTCACACCAAGTCACGAGGATGTTACCCCCCATGCACCAAAAAAGTCATTCTAAATGACCCTTGGAAACAACATAGAAAGGTTACCCACAACAACGTGCCCGGGGATGGTACTTACCTTGGTTGCATCATTCCGTCTCTTTTATGGGAAATTCATCTCGAACTTGTGCATTTATGGGATTCGAACATGAGATCATGTTTTGATACCAAACATAGAAAAATAGCTAATCCTTCCTACCTAAAGCTTAAGCTTTCATTACGGGTCGCTTGAACTGTCACACTTAATCCTCGTCTAAAGCTCACACCAAGTCACGAGGATGTTACCCCCCATGCACCGCAAAAGTCATTCTAAATGACCCTTGGAAACAACATAGAAAGGTTACCCACAACAACGTGCCTAGGGATGGTACTTACCTTGGTTGCATCATTCCGTCTCTTTTATGAGAAATTCATATCGAACTTGTGCATTTATGGGATTCGAACATGAGATCATGTTTTGATACCAACCATAGAAAAAATAGCTAATCCTTCCTACCTAAAGCTTAAGCTTTCATTACGGGACGCTTGAACTGTCACACTTAATCCTCGTCTAAAGCTCACACCAAGTCACGAGGATGTTACCCCCCATGCACCACAAAAGTCATTCTAAATGACCCTTGGAAACAACATAGAAAGGTTACCCACAACAACGTGCCCAGGGATGGTACTTACCTTGGTTGCATAATTCTTTCTCTTTTAAGAGAAATTCATCTCGAATTTGTGCTTTTATGGGATTCGAAACTGAGATCTTGTTTTGATACCAAATAAACGAAAAATAGTAAATCCTTCCTACCTAAAGCTTAAGCTTTCATTACGGGACGCTTGAACTGTCACACTTAATCCTCGTCTAAAGCTCACACCAAGTCACGAGGATGTTACCCCCCATGCACCACAAAAGTCATTCTAAATGACCCTTAGAAACAACATAGAAAGGTTACCCACAATAACGTGCCCAGAGATGATACTTACCTTGGTTGCATCATTCCGTCTCTTTTATGAGAAATTCACCTCGAACTTGTGCTTTTAGGGGACACATACCAGAGATCATGTTTTGATACCAAACATAGGAAAAATAGCTAATCCTTCCTACCTAATGCTTAAGCTTTCAATATGGGACGCTTCAACTGTCACACTTAATCCTCATTTAAAGCTCACACCAAGTCATGAGGATGTTACCCCCCATGCACCACAAAAGTCATTCTAAATGACCCTTGGAAACAACATAGAAAGGTTACCCACAACAACGTGCCCAGGGATGGTACTTACCTTGGTTGCATCATTCCGTCTCTTTTATGGGAAATTCATCTCGAACTTGTGCATTTATGGGATTCGAACATGAGATCATGTTTTGATACCAAACATAGAAAAAATAGCTAATCCTTCCTACCTAAAGCTTAAGCTTTCATTACGGGACGCTTGAACTGTCACACTTAATCCTCGTCTAAAGCTCACACCAAGTCACGAGGATGTTACCCCCCATGCACCACACAAGTCATTCTAAATGACCCTTTGAAACAACATAGAAAGGTTACCCACAACAACCAGCCCAAGGATGGTACTTAGCTTGGTTGCATCATTTCATCTCTTTTAAGAGAAATTCATCTCAAATTTGTGCTTTTATGGGATTCGAACCTAAGATCATGTTTTAATACCAAATAAACGAAAAATAGCGAATCCTTCCTACCTAAAGCTTAAGCTTTCAATACAAGACAATTGAACTGTCACACTTAATCCTCGTCTAAAGCTAACACCAAGTCACGAGGATGTTACCCCCCATGCACCACAAAAGTCATTCTAAATGACACTTGCAAAACAACATAGAAAGGTTACCCACAAGAACGTACCCAGGGATGGTACTTACCTTGGTTGCATCATTCTGTCTCTTTTATGGGAAATTCATCTCGAACTTGTGCATTTATGGGATTCGAACATGAGTCATGTTTTGATACCAAACATAGAAAAAATAGCTAATCCTTCCTACCTAAAGCTTAAGCTTTCATTACGGGACGCTTGAACTGTCACACTTAATCCTCGTCTAAAGCTCACACCAAGTCACGAGGATGTTACCCCCCATGCACCACAAAAGTCATTCTAAATTACCCTTGGAAACAACATAGAAAGGTTACCCACAACAACCAGCCCAAGGATGGTACTTAGCTTGGTTGCATTATTCCGTCTCTTTTATGGGAAATTCACCTCGAACTTGTGCATTTATGGGATTCGAACATGAGATCATGTTTTGATACCAAACATAGGAAAAATAGCTAATCATTCCTACTTAAAGCTTAAGCTTTCATTACGGGACGCTTGAACTGTCACACTTAATCCTCGTCTAAAGCTCACACCAAGTCACGAGGATGTTACCCCCTATGCACCACACAAGTCATTCTAAATGACCCTTGGAAACAACATAGAAAGGTTACCCACAACAACCAGCCCAAGGATGGTACTTAGCTTGGTTGCATCATTTCATCTCTTTTAAGAGAAATTCATCTCGAATTTGTGCTTTTATGGGATTCGAACCTGAGATCATGTTTTGATACCAAATAAACGAAAAATAGCAAATCCTTCCTACCTAAAGCTTAAGCTTTCATTACGAGACACTTGAACTGTCACACTAAATCCTCGTCTAAAGCTCACACCAAGTCACGAGGATGTTACCCCCCATGCACCACAAAAGTCATTCTAAATGACCCTTGGAAACAACATAGAAAGGTTACCCACAACAACGTGCCCAGGGATGGTACTTACCTTGGTTGCATAATTCCGTCTCTTTTAAGAGAAATTCATCTCGAATTTGTGCTTTTATGGGACTCGAACCTGAGATCATGTTTTGATACCAAATAAACGAAAAATAGCAAATCCTTCCTACCTAAAGCTTAAGCTTTCATTACGGGACGCTTGAACTGTCACACTTAATCCTCGTCTAAAGCTCACACCAAGTCACGAGGATGTTACCCCCCATGCACCACAAAAGTCATTCTAAATGACCCTTGGAAACAACATAGAAAGGTTACCCACAACAACGTGCCCAGAGATGATACTTACCTCGGTTGAATCATTCTGTCTCTTTTATGGGAAATTCACCTCGAACTTGTGCTTTTAGGGGACACATAGCAGAGATCATGTTTTGATACCAAACATAGGAAAAATAGCTAATCCTTCCTACCTAATACTTAAGCTTTCAATATGGGACGCTTCAACTGTCACACTTAATCCTCATTTAAAGCTCACACCAAGTCACGAGGATGTTACCCCCATGCACCACAAAAGTCATTTTAAATGACACTTGGAAACAACATAGAAATGTTACCCACAACAACGTACCCAGGGATGGTACTTACCTTGGTTGCATCATTCCGTTTCTTTTATGGGAAATTCATCTCGAATTTGTGCTTTTATGGGATTCGAACCTGAGATCATGTTTTGATACCAAATAAACGAAAAATAGCAAATCCTTCCTACCTAAAGCTTAAGCTTTCATTACGGGACGCTTGAACTCTCACACTTAATCCTCGTCTAAAGCTCACACCAAGTCACGAGGATGTTACCCCCCATGCACCACAAAAGTCATTCTAAATGACCCTTGGAAACAACATAGAAAGGTTACCCATAACAACGTGCCCAAAGATGATACTTACCTTGGTTGCATCATTCCGTCTCTTTTATGGGAAATTCACCTCGAACTTGTGCTTTTAGGGGACACAACTAGAGATCATGTTTTGATACCAAACATAGGAAAATAGCTAATCCTTCCTACCTAATGCTTAAGCTTTCAATATGGGACGCTTCAACTGTCACACTTAATCCTCATTTAAAGCTCACACCAGGTCACGAGGATGTTACCCCCCATGCACCACAAAAGTCATTCTAAATGACCCTTGCAAAACAACATAGAAAGGTTACCCACAAGAACGTACCCAGGGATGGTACTTACCTTGGTTGCATCATTCCGTCTCTTTTATGGGAAATTCATCTCGAACTTGTGCATTTATGGGATTCGAACATGAGTCATGTTTTGATACCAAACATAGAAAAAATAGCTAATCCTTCCTACCTAAAGCTTAAGCTTTCATTACGGGACGCTTGAACTGTCACACTTAATCCTCGTCTAAAGCTCACACCAAGTCAAGAGGATGTTACCCCCCATGCACCACAAAAGTCATTCTAAATGACCCTTGGAAACAACATAGAAAGGTTACCCACAACAACCAGCCCAAGGATGGTACTTAGCTTGGTTGCATTATTCCGTCTCTTTTATGGGAAATTCACCTCGAACTTGTGCTTTTAGGGGACACAATCCAGAGATCACGTTTTGATACCAAGTAAATGAAAAATAGCAAATCCTTCCTACCTAAAGCTTAAGCTTTCATTACGAGACACTTGAACTGTCACACTTAATCCTCGTCTAAAGCTCACACCAAGTCACGAGGATGTTACCCCCCATGCACCAAAAAAGTCATTCTAAATGACCCTTGGAAACAACATAGAAAGGTTACCCACAACAACGTGCCCAGGGATGGTACTTACCTTGGTTGCATCATTCCGTCTCTTTTATGAGAAATTCATCTCGAACTTGTGCATTTATGGGGTTCGAACATGAGATCATGTTTTAATACCAAACATACGAAAAATAGCAAATCCTTCCTACCTAAAGCTTAAGCTTTCATTACGGGACGCTTGAACTGTCACACTTAATCCTCGTCTAAAGCTCACACCAAGTCACGAGGATGTTACCCCCCATGCACCACAAAAGTCATTCTAAGTGACCCTTGGAAACAACATAGAAAGGTTACCCACAACAACGTGCCCAGCGATGGTACTTACCTTGGTTGCATCATTCCGTCTCTTTTATGGGAAATTCACCTCGAACTTGTGCATTTATGGGATTCGAACATGAGATCATGTTTTGATACCAAACATAGGAAAATTAGCTAATCCTTCCTACCTAAAGCTTAAGCTTTCATTACGGGACGCTTGAACTGTCACACTTAATCCTCGTCTAAAGCTCACACCAAGTCACGAGGATGTTACCCCCCATGCACCACACAAGTCATTCTAAATGACCCTTGGTAACAACATAGAAACAACCAGCCCAAGGATGGTACTTAGCTTGGTTGCATCATTTCATCTCTTTTAAGAGAAATTCATCTCGAATTTGTGCTTTTATGGGATTCGAACCTGAGATCATGTTTTGATACCAAATAAACGAAAAATAGCAAATCCTTCCTACCTAAAGCTTAAGCTTTCATTACGAGACACTTGAACTGTCACACTAAATCCTCGTCTAAAGCTCACACCAAGTCACGAGGATGTTACCCCGCATGCACCACAAAAGTCATTCTAAATGACCCTTGGAAACAACATAGAAAGGTTACCCACAACAACGTGCCCAGGGATGGTACTTACCTTGGTTGCATAATTCCGTCTCTTTTAAGAGAAATTCATCTCGAATTTGTGCTTTTATGGGACTCCAACCTGAGATCATGTTTTGATACCAAATAAACGAAAAATAGCAAATCCTTCCTACCTAAAGCTTAAGCTTTCATTACGGGACGCTTGAACTGTCACACTTAATCCTCGTCTAAAGCTCACACCAAGTCACGAGGATGTTACCCCCCATGCACCACAAAAGTCATTCTAAATGACCCTTGGAAACAACATAGAAAGGTTACCCACAACAACGTGCCCAGAGATGATACTTACCTTGGTTGCATCATTCTGTCTCTTTTATGAGAAATTCACCTCGAACTTGTGCTTTTAGGGGACACATAGTAGAGATCATGTTTTGATACCAAACATAGGAAAAATAGCTAATCCTTCCTACCTAATACTTAAGCTTTCAATATGGGACGCTTCAACTGTCACACTTAATCCTCATTTAAAGCTCACACCAAGTCACGAGGATGTTACCCATATGCACCACAAAAGTCATTGTAAATGGCACTTGGAAACAACATAGAAAGGTTACCCACAACAACGTACCCAGGGATGGTACTTACCTTGGTTGCATCATTCCGTTTCTTTTATGGGAAATTCATCTCGAACTTGTGCATTTATGGGATTCGAACATGAGATCATGATTTGATACCAAACATACGAAAAATAGCAAATCCTTCCTACCTAAAGCTTAAGCTTTCATTACGGAACGCTTGAATTGTCACACTTAATCCTCGTCTAAAGCTCACACCAAGTCACGAGGATGTTACCCCCCATGCACCACAAAAGTCATTCTAAATGACCCTTGGAAACAACATAGAAAGGTTACCCACAACAACGTGCCCAGAGATGATACTTACCTTGGTTGCATCATTCTGTCTCTTTTATGGGAAATTCACCTCGAACTTGTGCTTTTAGGGGACACATACCAGAGATCATGTTCTGATACCAAACATAGGAAAAATAGCTAATCCTTCCTACCTAATGCTTATGCTTTCAATATGGGACGCTTGAACTGTCACACTTAATCCTCATTTAAAGCTCACACCAAGTCACGAGGATGTTACCCCCCATGCACCACAAAAGTCATTCTAAATGACCCTTGGAAACAACATAGAAAGGTTACCCACAACAACGTGCCCAGGGATGGTACTTACCTTGGTTGCATAATTCCGTCTCTTTTAAGAGAAATTCATCTCGAACTTGTGCTTTTAGGGGACACATACCAGAGATCATGTTTTGATACCAAACATAGGAAAAATAGCTAATCCTTCCTACCTAATGCTTAAGCTTTCAATATGGGACGCTTGAACTGTCACACTTAATCCTCGTCTAAAGCTCACACCAAGTCACGAGGATGTTACCCCCAATGCACCACAAAAGTCATTCTAAATGACCCTTGGAAACAACATAGAAAGGTTACCCACAACAACGTGCCCAAGGATGGTACTTAGCTTGGTTGCATCATTCCGTCTCTTTTATGGGAAATTCACCTCGAACTTGTGCTTTTAGGGGACATAATCCAGAGATCATGTCTTGATACCAAATAAACGAAAAATAGCAAATCCTTCCTACCTAAAGCTTAAGCTTTCATTACGAGACACTTGAACTGTCACACTTAATCCTCGTCTAAAGCTCACACCAAGTCACGAGGATGTTACCCCCCATGCACCACAAAAGTCATTCTAAATGACCCTTGGAAACAACATAGAAAGGTTACCCACAACAACGTGCCCAGAGATGATACTTACCTTGGTTGCATCATTCTGTCTCTTTTATGGGAAATTCACCTCGAACTTGTGCTTTTAGGGGACACATAGCAGAGATCATGTTTTGATACCAAACATAGGAAAAATAGCTAATCCTTCCTACCTAATACTTAAGCTTTCAATATGGGACGCTTCAACTGTGACACTTAATCCTCATTTAAAGATCACACCAAGTCACGAGGATGTTACCCCCATGCACCACAAAAGTCATTCTAAATGGCACTTGGAAACAACATAGAAAGGTTACCCACAACAACGTACCCAGAGATGGTACTTACCTTGGTTGCATCATTCCGTTTCTTTTATGGGAAATTCATCTCGAACTTGTGCCTTTATGGGATTCGAACATGAGATCATGTTTTGATACCAAACATACGAAAAATAGCAAATCCTTCCTACATAAAGCTTAAGCTTTCATTACGGAACGCTTGAACTGTCACACTTATTCCTCATCTAAAGCTCACACCAAGTCACGAGGATGTTACCCCCCATGCACCACCAAAGTCATTCTAAATGACCCTTGGAAACAACATAGAAAGGTTACCCACAACAACGTGCCCAGGGATGGTACTTACCTTGGTTGCATCATTCCGTCTCTTTTATGAGAAATTCATCTCGAACTTGTGCATTTATGGGATTCGAACATGAGATCATGTTTTAATACCAAACATACAAAAAATAGCAAATCCTTCCTACCTAAAGCTTAAGCTTTCATTACGGGACGCTTGAACTGTCACACTTAATACTCGTCTAAAGCTCACACCAAGTCACGAGGATGTTACCCCCCATGCACCACAAAAGTCATTCTAAGTGACCCTTGGAAACAACATAGAAAGGTTACCCACAACAACGTGCCCAGCGATGGTACTTACCTTGGTTGCATCATTCCGTCTCTTTTATGGGAAATTCACCTCGAACTTGTGCATTTATGGGACACATAGCAGAGATCATGTTTTGATACCAAACATAGGAAAAATAGCTAATCCTTCCTACCTAATACTTAAGCTTTCAATATGGGACGCTTCAACTGTGACACTTAATCCTCATTTAAAGCTCACACCAAGTCACGAGGATGTTACCCCCATGCACCACAAAAGTCATTCTAAATGACACTTGGAAACAACATAGAAAGGTTACCCACAACAACGTACCCAGAGATGGTACTTACCTTGGTTGCTTCATTCCGTGTCTTTTATGGTAAATTCATCTCGAACTTGTGCCTTTATGGGATTCGAACATGAGATCATGTTTTGATACCAAACATACGAAAAATAGCAAATCCTTCCTACCTAAAGCTTAAGCTTTCATTACGGAACGCTTGAACTGTCACACTTAATCCTCATCTAAAGCTCACACCAAGTCACGAGGATGTTACCCCCCATGCACCACAAAAGTCATTCTAAATGACCCTTGGAAACAACATAGAAAGGTTACCCACAACAACGTGCCCAGAGATGATACTTACCTTGGTTGCATCATTCTGTCTCTTTTTTGGGAAATTCACCTCGAACTTGTGCTTTTAGGGGACACATACCAGAGATCATGTTTTGATACCAAACATAGGAAAAATAGCTAATCCTTCCTACCTAATACTTAAGCTTTCAATATGGGACGCTTCAACTGTGACACTTAATCCTCATTTAAAGCTCACACCAAGTCACGAGGATGTTACCCCCATGCACCACAAAAGTCATTCTAAATGACACTTGGAAACAACATAGAAAGGTTACCCACAACAACGTACCCAGAGATGGTACTTACCTTGGTTGCATCATTCCGTTTCTTTTATGGGAAATTCATCTCGAACTTGTGCCTTTATGGGATTCGAACATGAGATCATGTTTTGATACCAAACATAGGAAAAATAGCAAATCCTTCCTACCTAAAGCTTAAGCTTTCATTACGGAACGCTTGAACTGTCACACTTAATCCTCATCTAAAGCTCACACCAAGTCACGAGGATGTTACCCCCCATGCACCACAAAAGTCATTCTAAATGACCCTTGGAAACAACATAGAAAGGTTACCCACAACAACGTGCCCAGGGATGGTACTTACCTTGGTTGCATCATTCCGTCTCTTTTATGAGAAATTCATCTCGAACTTGTGCATTTATGGGATTCGAACATGAGATCATGTTTTAATACCAAACATACAAAAAATAGCAAATCCTTCCTACCTAAAGCTTAAGCTTTCATTACGGGACGCTTGAACTGTCACACTTAATACTCGTCTAAAGCTCACACCAAGTCACGAGGATGTTACCCCCATGCACCACAAAAGTCATTCTAAGTGACCCCTGGAAACAACATAGAAAGGTTACCCACAACAACGTGCCCAGCGATGGTACTTACCTTGGTTGCATCATTCCGTCTCTTTTATGGGAAATTCACCTCGAACTTGTGCATTTATGGGACACATAGCAGAGATCATGTTTTGATACCAAACATAGGAAAAATAGCTAATGCTTCCTACCTAATACTTAAGCTTTCAATATGGGACGCTTCAACTGTGACACTTAATCCTCATTTAAAGCTCACACCAAGTCACGAGGATGTTACCCCCATGCACCACAAAAGTCATTCTAAATGACACTTGGAAACAACATAGAAAGGTTACCCACAACAACGTACCCAGAGATGGTACTTACCTTGGTTGCATCATTCCGTTTCTTTTATGGGAAATTCATCTCGAACTTGTGCCTTTATGGGATTCGAACATGAGATCATGTTTTGATACCAAACATACGAAAAATAGCAAATCCTTCCTACCTAAAGCTTAAGCTTTCATTACGGAACGCTTGAACTGTCACACTTAATCCTCATCTAAAGCTCACACCAAGTCACGAGGATGTTACCCCCCATGCACCACAAAAGTCATTCTAAATGACCCTTGGAAACAACATAGAAAGGTTACCCACAACAACGTGCCCAGAGATGATACTTACCTTGGTTGCATCATTCTGTCTCTTTTATGGGAAATTCACCTCGAACTTGTGCTTTTAGGGGACACATACCAGAGATCATGTTTTGATACCAAACATAGGAAAAATAGCTAATCCTTCCTACCTAATGCTTAAGCTTTCAATATGGGACGCTTTAACTGTTACACTTAATCCTCATTTAAAGCTCACACCAAGTCACGAGGATGTTACCCCCCATGCACCACAAAATTCATTCTAAATGACCCTTGGAAACAACATAGAAAGGTTACCCACAACAACGTGCCCAGGGATGGTACTTACCTTGGTTGCATAATTCCGTCTCTTTTAAGAGAAATTCATCTCGAATTTGTGCTTTTATGGGATTCGAACCTGAGATCATGTTTTGATACCAAATAAACGAAAAATAGCAAATCCTTCCTACCTAAAGCTTAAACTTTCATTACGGGACGCTTGAACTGTCACACTTAATCCTCGTCTAAAGCTCACACCAAGTCACAAGGATGTTACCCCCAATGCACCACAAAAGTCATTCTAAATGACCCTTGGAAACAACATAGAAAGGTTACCCACAACAACGTGCCCAAGGATGGTACTTAGCTTGGTTGCATCATTCCGTCTCTTTTATGGGAAATTCACCTCGAACTTGTGCATTTATGGGATTCGAACATGAGATCATGTTTTAATACCAAACATACGAAAAATAGCAAATCCTTCCTACCTAAAGCTTAAGCTTTCATTACGGGACGCTTGAACTGTCACACTTAATCCTCGTCTAAAGCTCACACCAAGTCACGAGGATGTTACCCCCCATGCACCACAAAAGTCATTCTAAGTGACCCTTGGAAACAACATAGAAAGGTTACCCACAACAACGTGCCCAGCGATGGTACTTACCTTGGTTGCATCATTCCGTCTCTTTTATGGGAAATTCACCTCGAACTTGTGCATTTATGGGATTCGAACATGAGATCATGTTTTGATACCAAACATAGGAAAATTAGCTAATCCTTCCTACCTAAAGCTTAAGCTTTCATTACGAGACACTTGAACTGTCACACTTAATCCTCGTCTAAAGCTAACACCAAGTCACGAGGATGTTACCCCCCATGCACCACACATGTCATTCTAAATGACCCTTGGAAACAACATAGAAAGGTTACCCACAACAACCAGCCCAAGGATGGTACTTAGCTTGGTTGCATCATTTCATCTCTTTTAAGAGAAATTCATCTCGAATTTGTGCTTTTATGGGATTCGAACCTGAGATCATGTTTTGATACCAAATAAACGAAAAATAGCGAATCCTTCCTACTTAAAGCTTAAGCTTTCATTACGAGACACTTGAACTGTCACACTAAATCCTCGTCTAAATCTCACACCAAGTCACGAGGATGTTACCCCCCATGCACGACAAAAGTCATTCTAAATAACCCTTGAAAACAACATAGAAAGGTTACCCACAACAACGTGCCCAGGGATGGTACTTACCTTGGTTGCATAATTCCGTCTCTTTTAAGAGAAATTCATCTCGAATTTGTGCTTTTATGGGACTCGAACCTGAGATCATGTTTTGATACCAAATAAACGAAAAATAGCAAATCCTTCCTACCTAAAGTTTAAGCTTTCATTACGGGACGCTTGAACTGTCACACTTAATCCTCGTCTAAAGCTCACACCAAGTCACGAGGATGTTACCCCCCATGCACCACAAAAGTCATTCTAAATGACCCTTGGAAACAACATAGAAAGGTTACCCACAACAACGTGCCCAGAGATGATAGTTACCTTGGTTGCATCATTCTGTCTCTTTTATGGGAAATTCACCTCGAACTTGTGCTTTTAGGGGACACATAGCAGAGATCATGTTTTGATACCAAACATAGGAAAAATAGCTAATCCTTCCTACCTAATACTTAAGCTTTCAATATGAGACGCTTCAACTGTCACACTTAATCCTCATTTAAAGCTCACACCAAGTCACGAGAATGTTACCCCCATGCACCACAAAAGTCATTCTAAATGACACTTGGAAACAACATAGAAAGGTTACCCACAACAACGTACCCAGGGATGGTACTTACCTTGGTTGCATCATTCCGTTTCTTTTATGGGAAATTCATCTCGAACTTGTGCATTTATGGGATTCGAACATGAGATCATGATTTGATACCAAACATAGGAAAAATAGCAAATCCTTCCTACCTAAAGCTTAAGCTTTCATTACGGAACGCTTGAACTGTCACACTTAATCCTCGTCTAAAGCTCACACCAAGTCACGAGGATGTTACCCCCCATGCACCACAAAAGTCATTCTAAATGACCCTTGGAAACAACATAGAAAGGTTACCCACAACAACGTGCCCAGAGATCATACTTACCTTGGTTGCATCATTCTGTCTCTTTTATGGGAAATTCACCTCGAACTTGTGCTTTTAGGGGACACATACCAGAGATCATGTTTTGATACCAAACATAGGAAAAATAGCTAATCCTTCCTACCTAATGCTTAAGCTTTGAATATGTGACGCTTGAACTGTCACACTTAATCCTCATTTAAAGCTCACACCAAGTCACGAGGATGTTACCCCCAATGCACCACAAAAGTCATTCTAAATAACCCTTGAAAACAACATTGAAAGGTTACCCACAACAACGTGCCCAGGGATGGTACTTACCTTGGTTGCATAATTCCGTCTCTTTTAAGAGAAATTCATCTCGAATTTGTGCTTTTATGGGACTCGAACCTGAGATCATGATTTGATACCAAATAAACGAAAAATAGCAAATCCTTCCTACCTAAAGTTTAAGCTTTCATTACGGGACGCTTGAACTGTCACACTTAATCCTCGTCTAAAGCTCACACCAAGTCACGAGGATGTTACCCCCCATGCACCACAAAAGTCATTCTAAATGACCCTTGGAAACAACATAGAAAGGTTACCCACAACAACGTGCCCAGAGATGATACTTACCTTGGTTGCATCATTCTGTCTCTTTTATGGGAAATTCACCTCGAACTTGTGCTTTTAGGGGACACATACCAGAGATCATGTTTTGATACCAAACATAGGAAAAATAGCTAATCCTTCCTACCTAATGCTTAAGCTTTGAATATGTGACGCTTGAACTGTCACACTTAATCCTCATTTAAAGCTCACACCAAGTCACGAGGATGTTACCCCTCATGCACCACAAAAGTCATTCTAAATGACCCTTGGAAACAACATAGAAAGGTTACCTACAACAACGTGCCCAGGGATGGTACTTACCTTGGTTGCATAATTCCGTCTCTTTTAAGAGAAATTCATCTCGAACTTGTGCTTTTAGGGGACACATACCAGAGATCATGTTTTGATACCAAACATAGGAAAAATAGCTAATCCTTCCTACCTAATGCTTAAGCTTTCAATATGGGACGCTTGAACTGTCACACTTAATCCTCGTCTAAAGCTCACACCAAGTCACGAGGATGTTACCCCCAATGCACCACAAAAGTCATTCTAAATGACCCTTGGAAACAACATAGAAAGGTTACCCACAACAACGTGCCCAAGGATGGTACTTAGCTTGGTTGCATCATTCCGTCTCTTTTATGGGAAATTCAACTCGAACTTGTGCTTTTAGGGGACATAATCCAGAGATCATGTCTTGATACCAAATAAACGAAAAATAGGAAATCCTTTCTACCTAAAGCTTAAGCTTTCATTACGAGACACTTGAACTGTCACACTTAATCCTCGTCTAAAGCTCACACCAAGTCACGAGGATGTTACCCCCCATGCACCAAAAAAGTCATTCTAAATGACCCTTGGAAACAACATAGAAAGGTTACCCACAACAACGTGCCCAGGGATGGTACTTACCTTGGTTGCATCATTCCGTCTCTTTTATGAGAAATTCATCTCGAACTTGTGCATTTATGGGATTCGAACATGAGATCATGTTTTAATACCAAACATACGAAAAATAGCAAATCCTTCCTACCTAAAGCTTAAGCTTTCATTACGGGACGCTTGAACTGTCACACTTAATCCTCGTCTAAAGCTCACACCAAGTCACGAGGATGTTACCCCCCATGCACCACAAAAGTCATTCTAAATGACCCTTGGAAACAACATAGAAAGGTTACCCACAACAACGTGCCCAGAGATGATAGTTACCTTGGTTGCATTATTCTGTCTCTTTTATGGGAAATTCACCTCGAACTTGTGGTTTTAGGGGACACATAGCAGAGATCATGTTTTGATACCAAACATAGGAAAAATAGCTAATCCTTCCTACCTAATGCTTAAGCTTTCAATATGAGACGCTTCAACTGTCACACTTAATCCTCATTTAAAGCTCACACCAAGTCACGAGGATGTAACCCCCATGCACCACAAAAGTCATTCTAAATGACCCTTGGAAACAACATAGAAAGGTTACCCACAACAACGTACCCAGGGATGGTACTTACCTTGGTTGCATCATTCCGTTTCTTTTATGGGAAATTTATCTCGAACTTGTGCATTTATGGGATTCGAACATGAGATCATGTTTTGATACCAAACCTAGAAAAAATAGCTAATTCTTCCTACCTAAAGCTTAAGCTTTCATTACGGGACGCTTGAACTGTCACACTTAATCCTCGTCTAAAGCTCACACCAAGTCACGAGGATGTTACCCCCCATGCACCACAAAAGTCATTCTAAATGACCCTTGGAAACAACATAGAAAGGTTACCCATAACAACCAGCCCAAGGATGGTACTTAGCTTGGTTGCATCATTCCGTCTCTTTTATGGGAAATTCACCTCGAACTTGTGCTTTTAGGGGACACAATCCAGAGATCATGTTTTGATACCAAATAAACGAAAAATAGCAAATCCTTCCTACCTAAAGCTTAAGCTTTCATTACGAGACACTTGAACTATCACACTTAATCCTCGTCTAAAGCTCACACCAAGTCACGAGGATGTTACCCCCCATGCACCAAAAAAGTCATTCTAAATGACCCTTGGAAACAACATAGAAAGGTTACCCACAACAACGTGCCCAGGGATGGTACTTACCTTGGTTGCATCATTCCGTTTCTTTTATGGGAAATTTATCTCGAACTTGTGCATTTATGGGATTCGAACATGAGATCATGTTTTGATACCAAACCTAGAAAAAATAGCTAGTTCTTCCTACCTAAAGCTTAAGCTTTCATTACGGGACGCTTGAACTGTCACACTTAATCCTCGTCTAAAGCTCACACCAAGTCACGAGGATGTTACCCCCCATGCACCACAAAAGTCATTCTAAATGACCCTTGGAAACAACATAGAAAGGTTACCCACAACAACCAGCCCAAGGATGGTACTTAGCTTGGTTGCATCATTCCGTCTCTTTTATGGGAAATTCAACTCGAACTTGTACTTTTAGGGGACATAATCCAGAGATCATGTCTTGATACCAAATAAACGAAAAATAGCAAATCCTTTCTACCTAAAGCTTAAGCTTTCATTACGAGACACTTGAACTGTCACACTTAATCCTCGTCTAAAGCTCACACCAAGTCACGAGGATGTTACCCCCCATGCACCAAAAAAGTCATTCTAAATGACCCTTGGAAACAACATAGAAAGGTTACCCACAACAACGTGCCCAGGGATGGTACTTACCTTGGTTGCATCATTCCGTCTCTTTTATGAGAAATTCATCTCGAACTTGTGCATTTATGGGATTCGAACATGAGATCATGTTTTAATACCAAACATACAAAAAATAGCAAATCCTTCCTACCTAAAGCTTAAGCTTTCATTACGGGACGCTTGAACTGTCACACTTAATACTCGTCTAAAGCTCACACCAAGTCACGAGGATGTTACCCCCCATGCACCACAAAAGTCATTCTAAGTGACCCTTGGAAACAACATAGAAAGGTTACCCCCAACAACGTGCCCAGCGATGGTACTTACCTTGGTTGCATCATTCCGTCTCTTTTATGGGAAATTCACCTCGAACTTGTGCATTTATGGGATTCGAACATAAGATCATGTTTTGATACCAAACATAGGAAAAATAGCTAATCCTTCCTACCTAAAGCTTAAGCTTTCATTACGGGACGCTTGAACTGTCACACTTAATCCTCGTCTAAAGCTCACACCAAGTCACGAGGATGTTACCCCCCATGCACCACACAAGTCTTTCTAAATGACACGTGGAAACAACATAGAAAGGTTACCCACAACAACCAGCCCAAGGATGGTACTTAGCTTGGTTGCATCATTTCATCTCTTTTAAGAGAAATTCATCTCGAATTTGTGCTTTTATGGGATTCGAACCTGAGATCATGTTTTGATACCAAATAAACGAAAAATAGCAAATCCTTCCTACCTAAAGCTTAAGCTTTCATTACGAGACACTTGAACTGTCACACTTAATCCTCGTCTAAAGCTCACACCAAGTCACGAGGATGTTACCCCCCATGCACCACAAAAGTCATTCTAAATGACCCTTGGAAACAACATAGAAAGGTTACCCACAACAACGTGCCCAGGGATGGTACTTACCTTGGTTGCATCATTCCGTCTCTTTTATGAGAAATTCATCTCGAACTTGTGCATTTATGGGATTCGAACATGAGATCATGTTTTAATACCAAACATACAAAAAATAGCAAATCCTTCCTACCTAAAGCTTAAGCTTTCATTACGGGACGCTTGAACTGTCACACTTAATACTCGTCTAAAGCTCACACCAAGTCACGAGGATGTTATCCCCCATGCACCACAAAAGTCATTCTAAGTGACCCTTGGAAACAACATAGAAAGGTTACCCCCAACAACGTGCCCAGCGATGGTACTTACCTTGGTTGCATGATTCCGTCTCTTTTATGGGAAATTCACCTCGAACTTGTGCATTTATGGGATTCGAACATAAGATCATGTTTTGATACCAAACATAGGAAAAATAGCTAATCCTTCCTACCTAAAGCTTAAGCTTTCATTACGGGACGCTTGAACTGTCACACTTAATACTCGTCTAAAGCTCACACCAAGTCACGAGGATGTTATCCCCCATGCACCACAAAAGTCATTCTAAGTGACCCTTGGAAACAACATAGAAAGGTTACCCCCAACAACGTGCCCAGCGATGGTACTTACCTTGGTTGCATGATTCCGTCTCTTTTATGGGAAATTCACCTCGAACTTGTGCATTTATGGGATTCGAACATAAGATCATGTTTTGATACCAAACATAGGAAAAATAGCTAATCCTTCCTACCTAAAGCTTAAGCTTTCATTACGGGACGCTTGAACTGTCACAATTAATCCTCGTCTAAAGCTCACACCAAGTCACGAGGATGTTACCCCCCATGCACCACACAAGTCATTCTAAATGACCCGTGGAAACAACATAGAAAGGTTACCCACAACAACCAGCCCAAGGATGGTACTTAGCTTGGTTGCATCATTTCATCTCTTTTAAGAGAAATTCATCTCGAATTTGTGCTTTTATGGGATTCGAACATGAGATCATGTTTTGATACCAAACATACGAAAAATAGCAAATCCTTCCTACCTAAAGCTTAAGCTTTCATTACGGAACGCTTGAACTGTCACACTTAATCCTCATCTAAAGCTCACACCAAGTCACGAGGATGTTACCCCCCATGCACCACAAAAGTCATTCTAAATGACCCTTGGAAACAACATAGAAAGGTTACCCACAACAACGTGCCCAGAGATGATACTTACCTTGGTTGCATCATTTTGTCTCTTTTATGGGAAATTCACCTCGAACTTGTGCTTTTAGGGGACACATACCAGAGATCATGTTTTGATACCAAACATAGGAAAAATAGCTAATCCTTCCTACCTAATGCTTAAGCTTTCAATATGGGACGCTTTAACTGTTACACTTAATCCTCATTTAAAGCTCACACCAAGTCACGAGGATGTTACCCCCCATGCACCACAAAATTCATTCTAAATGACCCTTGGAAACAACATAGAAAGGTTACCCACAACAACGTGCCCAGGGATGGTACTTACCTTGGTTGCATAATTCCGTCTCTTTTAAGAGAAATTCATCTCGAATTTGTGCTTTTATAGGATTCGAACCTGAGATCATGTTTTGATACCAAATAAACGAAAAATAGCAAATCCTTCCTACCTAAAGCTTAAACTTTCATTACGGGACGCTTGAACTGTCACACTTAATCCTCGTCTAAAGCTCACACCAAGTCACAAGGATGTTACCCCCAATGCACCACAAAAGTCATTCTAAATGACCCTTGGAAACAACATAGAAAGGTTACCCACAACAACGTGCCCAAGGATGGTACTTAGCTTGGTTGCATCATTCCGTCTCTTTTATGGGAAATTCACCTCGAACTTGTGCATTTATGGGATTCGAACATGAGATCATGTTTTAATACCAAACATACGAAAAATAGCAAATCCTTCCTACCTAAAGCTTAAGCTTTCATTACGGGACGCTTGAACTGTCACACTTAATCCTCGTCTAAAGCTCACACCAAGTCACGAGGATGTTACCCCCCATGCACCACAAAAGTCATTCTAAGTGACCCTTGGAAACAACATAGAAAGGTTACCCACAACAACGTGCCCAGCGATGGTACTTACCTTGGTTGCATCATTCCGTCTCTTTTATGGGAAATTCACCTCGAACTTGTGCATTTATGGGATTCGAACATGAGATCATGTTTTGATACCAAACATAGGAAAATTAGCTAATCCTTCCTACCTAAAGCTTAAGCTTTCATTACGAGACGCTTGAACTGTCACACTTAATCCTCGTCTAAAGCTAACACCAAGTCACGAGGATGTTACCCCCCATGCACCACACATGTCATTCTAAATGACCCTTGGAAACAACATAGAAAGGTTACCCACAACAACCAGCCCAAGGATGGTACTTAGCTTGGTTGCATCATTTCATCTCTTTTAAGAGAAATTCATCTCGAATTTGTGCTTTTATGGGATTCGAACCTGAGATCATGTTTTGATACCAAATAAACGAAAAATAGCGAATCCTTCCTACTTAAAGCTTAAGCTTTCATTACGAGACACTTGAACTGTCACACTAAATCCTCGTCTAAAGCTCACACCAAGTCACGAGGATGTTACCCCCCATGCACTACAAAAGTCATTCTAAATAACCCTTGAAAACAACATAGAAAGGTTACCCACAACAACGTGCCCAGGGATGGTACTTACCTTGGTTGCATAATTCCGTCTCTTTTAAGAGAAATTCATCTCGAATTTGTGCTTTTATGGGACTCGAACCTGAGATCATGTTTTGATACCAAATAAACGAAAAATAGCAAATCCTTCCTACCTAAAGTTTAAGCTTTCATTACGGGACGCTTGAACTGTCACACTTAATCCTCGTCTAAAGCTCACACCAAGTCACGAGGATGTTACCCCCCATGCACCACAAAAGTCATTCTAAATGACCCTTGGAAACAACATAGAAAGGTTACCCACAACAACGTGCCCAGAGATGATAGTTACCTTGGTTGCATTATTCTGTCTCTTTTATGGGAAATTCACCTCGAACTTGTGGTTTTAGGGGACACATAGCAGAGATCATGTTTTGATACCAAACATAGGAAAAATAGCTAATCCTTCCTACCTAATACTTAAGCTTTCAATATGAGACGCTTCAACTGTCACACTTAATCCTCATTTAAAGCTCACACCAAGTCACGAGAATGTTACCCCCATGCACCACAAAAGTCATTCTAAATGACACTTGGAAACAACATAGAAAGGTTACCCACAACAACGTACCCAGGGATGGTACTTACCTTGGTTGCATCATTCCGTTTCTTTTATGGGAAATTCATCTCGAACTTGTGCATTTATGGGATTCGAACATGAGATCATGATTTGATACCAAACATAGGAAAAATAGCAAATCCTTCCTACCTAAAGCTTAAGCTTTCATTACGGAACGCTTGAACTGTCACACTTAATCCTCGTCTAAAGCTCACACCAAGTCACGAGGATGTTACCCCCCATGCACCACAAAAGTCATTCTAAATGACCCTTGGAAACAACATAGAAAGGTTACCCACAACAACGTGCCCAGAGATAATACTTACCTTGGTTGCATCATTCTGTCTCTTTTATGGGAAATTCACCTCGAACTTGTGCTTTTAGGGGACACATACCAGAGATCATGTTTTGATACCAAACATAGGAAAAATAGCTAATCCTTCCTACCTAATGCTTAAGCTTTGAATATGTGACGCTTGAACTGTCACACTTAATCCTCATTTAAAGCTCACACCAAGTCACGAGGATGTTACCCCCCATGCACCACAAAAGTCATTCTAAATAACCCTTGGAAACAACATAGAAAGGTTACCCACAACAACGTGCCCAGGGATGGTACTTACCTTGGTTGCATAATTCCGTCTCTTTTAAGAGAAATTCATCTCGAACTTGTGCTTTTAGGGGACACATACCAGAGATCATGTTTTGATACCAAACATAGGAAAAATAGCAAATCCTTCCTACCTAAAGCTTAAGCTTTCATTACGGGACGCTTGAACTGTCACACTTAATACTCGTCTAAAGCTCACACCAAGTCACGAGGATGTTATCCCCCATGCACCACAAAAGTCATTCTAAGTGACCCTTGGAAACAACATAGAAAGGTTACCCCCAACAACGTGCCCAGCGATGGTACTTACCTTGGTTGCATGATTCCGTCTCTTTTATGGGAAATTCACCTCGAACTTGTGCATTTATGGGATTCGAACATAAGATCATGTTTTGATACCAAACATAGGAAAAATAGCTAATCCTTCCTACCTAAAGCTTAAGCTTTCATTACGGGACGCTTGAACTGTCACACTTAATACTCGTCTAAAGCTCACACCAAGTCACGAGGATGTTATCCCCCATGCACCACAAAAGTCATTCTAAGTGACCCTTGGAAACAACATAGAAAGGTTACCCCCAACAACGTGCCCAGCGATGGTACTTACCTTGGTTGCATGATTCCGTCTCTTTTATGGGAAATTCACCTCGAACTTGTGCATTTATGGGATTCGAACATAAGATCATGTTTTGATACCAAACATAGGAAAAATAGCTAATCCTTCCTACCTAAAGCTTAAGCTTTCATTACGGGACGCTTGAACTGTCACAATTAATCCTCGTCTAAAGCTCACACCAAGTCACGAGGATGTTACCCCCCATGCACCACACAAGTCATTCTAAATGACCCGTGGAAACAACATAGAAAGGTTACCCACAACAACCAGCCCAAGGATGGTACTTAGCTTGGTTGCATCATTTCATCTCTTTTAAGAGAAATTCATCTCGAATTTGTGCTTTTATGGGATTCGAACATGAGATCATGTTTTGATACCAAACATACGAAAAATAGCAAATCCTTCCTACCTAAAGCTTAAGCTTTCATTACGGAACGCTTGAACTGTCACACTTAATCCTCATCTAAAGCTCACACCAAGTCACGAGGATGTTACCCCCCATGCACCACAAAAGTCATTCTAAATGACCCTTGGAAACAACATAGAAAGGTTACCCACAACAACGTGCCCAGAGATGATACTTACCTTGGTTGCATCATTTTGTCTCTTTTATGGGAAATTCACCTCGAACTTGTGCTTTTAGGGGACACATACCAGAGATCATGTTTTGATACCAAACATAGGAAAAATAGCTAATCCTTCCTACCTAATGCTTAAGCTTTCAATATGGGACGCTTTAACTGTTACACTTAATCCTCATTTAAAGCTCACACCAAGTCACGAGGATGTTACCCCCCATGCACCACAAAATTCATTCTAAATGACCCTTGGAAACAACATAGAAAGGTTACCCACAACAACGTGCCCAGGGATGGTACTTACCTTGGTTGCATAATTCCGTCTCTTTTAAGAGAAATTCATCTCGAATTTGTGCTTTTATAGGATTCGAACCTGAGATCATGTTTTGATACCAAATAAACGAAAAATAGCAAATCCTTCCTACCTAAAGCTTAAACTTTCATTACGGGACGCTTGAACTGTCACACTTAATCCTCGTCTAAAGCTCACACCAAGTCACAAGGATGTTACCCCCAATGCACCACAAAAGTCATTCTAAATGACCCTTGGAAACAACATAGAAAGGTTACCCACAACAACGTGCCCAAGGATGGTACTTAGCTTGGTTGCATCATTCCGTCTCTTTTATGGGAAATTCACCTCGAACTTGTGCATTTATGGGATTCGAACATGAGATCATGTTTTAATACCAAACATACGAAAAATAGCAAATCCTTCCTACCTAAAGCTTAAGCTTTCATTACGGGACGCTTGAACTGTCACACTTAATCCTCGTCTAAAGCTCACACCAAGTCACGAGGATGTTACCCCCCATGCACCACAAAAGTCATTCTAAGTGACCCTTGGAAACAACATAGAAAGGTTACCCACAACAACGTGCCCAGCGATGGTACTTACCTTGGTTGCATCATTCCGTCTCTTTTATGGGAAATTCACCTCGAACTTGTGCATTTATGGGATTCGAACATGAGATCATGTTTTGATACCAAACATAGGAAAATTAGCTAATCCTTCCTACCTAAAGCTTAAGCTTTCATTACGAGACGCTTGAACTGTCACACTTAATCCTCGTCTAAAGCTAACACCAAGTCACGAGGATGTTACCCCCCATGCACCACACATGTCATTCTAAATGACCCTTGGAAACAACATAGAAAGGTTACCCACAACAACCAGCCCAAGGATGGTACTTAGCTTGGTTGCATCATTTCATCTCTTTTAAGAGAAATTCATCTCGAATTTGTGCTTTTATGGGATTCGAACCTGAGATCATGTTTTGATACCAAATAAACGAAAAATAGCGAATCCTTCCTACTTAAAGCTTAAGCTTTCATTACGAGACACTTGAACTGTCACACTAAATCCTCGTCTAAAGCTCACACCAAGTCACGAGGATGTTACCCCCCATGCACTACAAAAGTCATTCTAAATAACCCTTGAAAACAACATAGAAAGGTTACCCACAACAACGTGCCCAGGGATGGTACTTACCTTGGTTGCATAATTCCGTCTCTTTTAAGAGAAATTCATCTCGAATTTGTGCTTTTATGGGACTCGAACCTGAGATCATGTTTTGATACCAAATAAACGAAAAATAGCAAATCCTTCCTACCTAAAGTTTAAGCTTTCATTACGGGACGCTTGAACTGTCACACTTAATCCTCGTCTAAAGCTCACACCAAGTCACGAGGATGTTACCCCCCATGCACCACAAAAGTCATTCTAAATGACCCTTGGAAACAACATAGAAAGGTTACCCACAACAACGTGCCCAGAGATGATAGTTACCTTGGTTGCATTATTCTGTCTCTTTTATGGGAAATTCACCTCGAACTTGTGGTTTTAGGGGACACATAGCAGAGATCATGTTTTGATACCAAACATAGGAAAAATAGCTAATCCTTCCTACCTAATACTTAAGCTTTCAATATGAGACGCTTCAACTGTCACACTTAATCCTCATTTAAAGCTCACACCAAGTCACGAGAATGTTACCCCCATGCACCACAAAAGTCATTCTAAATGACACTTGGAAACAACATAGAAAGGTTACCCACAACAACGTACCCAGGGATGGTACTTACCTTGGTTGCATCATTCCGTTTCTTTTATGGGAAATTCATCTCGAACTTGTGCATTTATGGGATTCGAACATGAGATCATGATTTGATACCAAACATAGGAAAAATAGCAAATCCTTCCTACCTAAAGCTTAAGCTTTCATTACGGAACGCTTGAACTGTCACACTTAATCCTCGTCTAAAGCTCACACCAAGTCACGAGGATGTTACCCCCCATGCACCACAAAAGTCATTCTAAATGACCCTTGGAAACAACATAGAAAGGTTACCCACAACAACGTGCCCAGAGATAATACTTACCTTGGTTGCATCATTCTGTCTCTTTTATGGGAAATTCACCTCGAACTTGTGCTTTTAGGGGACACATACCAGAGATCATGTTTTGATACCAAACATAGGAAAAATAGCTAATCCTTCCTACCTAATGCTTAAGCTTTGAATATGTGACGCTTGAACTGTCACACTTAATCCTCATTTAAAGCTCACACCAAGTCACGAGGATGTTACCCCCCATGCACCACAAAAGTCATTCTAAATAACCCTTGGAAACAACATAGAAAGGTTACCCACAACAACGTGCCCAGGGATGGTACTTACCTTGGTTGCATAATTCCGTCTCTTTTAAGAGAATTTCATCTCGAACTTGTGCTTTTAGGGGACACATACCAGAGATCATGTTTTGATACCAAACATAGGAAAAATAGCTAATCCTTCCTACCTAATGCTTAAGCTTTGAATATGTGACGCTTGAACTGTCACACTTAATCCTCATTTAAAGCTCACACCAAGTCACGAGGATGTTACCCCCCATGCACCACAAAAGTCATTCTAAATAACCCTTGAAAACAACATTGAAAGGTTACCCACAACAACGTGCCCAGGGATGGTACTTACCTTGGTTGCATAATTCCGTCTCTTTTAAGAGAAATTCATCTCGAATTTGTGCATTTATGGGACTCGAACCTGAGATCATGATTTGATACCAAATAAACGAAAAATAGCAAATCCTTCCTACCTAAAGTTTAAGCTTTCATTACGGGACGCTTGAACTGTCACACTTAATCCTCGTCTAAAGCTCACACCAAGTCACGAGGATGTTACCCCCCATGCACCACAAAAGTCATTCTAAATGACCCTTGGAAACAACATAGAAAGGTTACCCACAACAACGTGCCCAGAGATGATACTTACCTTGGTTGCATCATTCTGTCTCTTTTATGGGAAATTCACCTCGAACTTGTGCTTTTAGGGGACACATACCAGAGATCATGTTTTGATACCAAACATAGGAAAAATAGCTAATCCTTCCTACCTAATGCTTAAGCTTTGAATATGTGACGCTTGAACTGTCACACTTAATCCTCATTTAAAGCTCACACCAAGTCACGAGGATGTTACCCCTCATGCACCACAAAAGTCATTCTAAATGACCCTTGGAAACAACATAGAAAGGTTACCCACAACAACGTGCCCAGGGATGGTACTTACCTTGGTTGCATAATTCCGTCTCTTTTAAGAGAAATTCATCTCGAACTTATGCTTTTAGGGGACACATACCAGAGATCATGTTTTGATACCAAACATAGGAAAAATAGCTAATCCTTCCTACCTAATGCTTAAGCTTTCAATATGGGACGCTTGAACTGTCACACTTAATCCTCGTCTAAAGCTCACACCAAGTCACGAGGATGTTACCCCCAATGCACCACAAAAGTCATTCTAAATGACCCTTGGAAACAACATAGAAAGGTTACCCACAACAACGTGCCCAAGGATGGTACTTAGCTTGGTTGCATCATTCCGTCTCTTTTATGGGAAATTCAACTCGAACTTGTGCTTTTAGGGGACATAATCCAGAGATCATGTCTTGATACCAAATAAACGAAAAATAGGAAATCCTTTCTACCTAAAGCTTAAGCTTTCATTACGAGACACTTGAACTGTCACACTTAATCCTCGTCTAAAGCTCACACCAAGTCACGAGGATGTTACCCCCCATGCACCAAAAAAGTCATTCTAAATGACCCTTGGAAACAACATAGAAAGGTTACCCACAACAACGTGCCCAGGGATGGTACTTACCTTGGTTGCATCATTCCGTCTCTTTTATGAGAAATTCATCTCGAACTTGTGCATTTATGGGATTCGAACATGAGATCATGTTTTAATACCAAACATACAAAAAATAGCAAATCCTTCCTACCTAAAGCTTAAGCTTTCATTACGGGACGCTTGAACTGTCACACTTAATACTCGTCTAAAGCTCACACCAAGTCACGAGGATGTTACCCCCCATGCACCACAAAAGTCATTCTAAGTGACCCTTGGAAACAACATAGAAAGGTTACCCCCAACAACGTGCCCAGCGATGGTACTTACCTTGGTTGCATGTTTCCGTCTCTTTTATGGGAAATTCACCTCGAACTTGTGCATTTATGGGATTCGAACATAAGATCATGTTTTGATACCAAACATAGGAAAAATAGCTAATCCTTCCTACCTAAAGCTTAAGCTTTCATTACGGGACGCTTGAACTGTCACACTTAATCCTCGTCTAAAGCTCACACCAAGTCACGAGGATGTTACCCCCCATGCACCACACAAGTCATTCTAAATGACCCGTGGAAACAACATAGAAAGGTTACCCACAACAACCAGCCCAAGGATGGTACTTAGCTTGGTTGCATCATTTCATCTCTTTTAAGAGAAATTCATCTCGAATTTGTGCTTTTATGGGATTCGAACCTGAGATCATGTTTTGATACCAAATAAACGAAAAATAGCAAATCCTTCCTACCTAAAGCTTAAGCTTTCATTACGAGACACTTGAACTGTCACACTTAATCCTCGTCTAAAGCTCACACCAAGTCACGAGGATGTTACCCCCCATGCACCAGAAAAGTCATTCTAAATGACCCTTGGAAACAACATAGAAAGGTTACCCACTACAACGTGCCCAGGGATGGTACTTACCTTGGTTGCATAATTCCGTCTCTTTTAAGAGAAATTCATCTCGAATTTGTGCTTTTATGGGACTCGAACCTGAGATCATGTTTTGATACCAAATAAACGAAAAATAGCAAATCCTTCCTACCTAAAGCTTAAGCTTTCATTACGGGACGCTTGAACTGTCACACTTAATCCTCGTCTAAAGCTCACACCAAGTCACGAGGATGTTACCCCCCATGCACCACAAAAGTCATTCTAAATGACCCTTGGAAACAACATAGAAAGGTTACCCACAACAACGTGCCCAGAGATGATACTTACCTTGGTTGCATCATTCTGTCTCTTTTATGGGAAATTCACCTCGAACTTGTGCTTTTAGAGGACACATACCATAGGTCATGTTTTGATACCAAACATAGGAAAAATAGCTAATCCTTCCTACCTAATGCTTAAGCTTTCAATATGAGACGCTTCAACTGTCACACTTAATCCTCATTTAAAGCTCACACCAAGTCACGAGGATGTAACCCCCATGCACCACAAAAGTCATTCTAAATGACCCTTGGAAACAACATAGAAAGGTTACCCACAACAACGTACCCAGGGATGGTACTTACCTTGGTTGCATCATTCCGTTTCTTTTATGGGAAATTTATCTCGAACTTGTGCATTTATGGGATTCGAACATGAGATCATGTTTTGATACCAAACCTAGAAAAAATAGCTAATTCTTCCTACCTAAAGCTTAAGCTTTCATTACGGGACGCTTGAACTGTCACACTTAATCCTCGTCTAAAGCTCACACCAAGTCACGAGGATGTTACCCCCCATGCACCACAAAAGTCATTCTAAATGACCCTTGGAAACAACATAGAAAGGTTACCCATAACAACCAGCCCAAGGATGGTACTTAGCTTGGTTGCATCATTCCGTCTCTTTTATGGGAAATTCACCTCGAACTTGTGCTTTTAGGGGACACAATCCAGAGATCATGTTTTGATACCAAATAAACGAAAAATAGCAAATCCTTCCTACCTAAAGCTTAAGCTTTCATTACGAGACACTTGAACTGTCACACTTAATCCTCGTCTAAAGCTCACACCAAGTCACGAGGATGTTACCCCCCATGCACCAAAAAAGTCATTCTAAATGACCCTTGGAAACAACATAGAAAGGTTACCCACAACAACGTGCCCAGGGATGGTACTTACCTTAGTTGCATCATTCCGTTTCTTTTATGGGAAATTTATCTCGAACTTGTGCATTTATGGGATTCGAACATGAGATCATGTTTTGATACCAAACCTAGAAAAAATAGCTAATTCTTCCTACCTAAAGCTTAAGCTTTCATTACGGGACGCTTGAACTGTCACACTTAATCCTCGTCTAAAGCTCACACCAAGTCACGAGGATGTTACCCCCCATGCACCACAAAAGTCATTCTAAATGACCCTTGGAAACAACATAGAAAGGTTACCCACAACAACCAGCCCAAGGATGGTACTTAGCTTGGTTGCATCATTCCGTCTCTTTTATGGGAAATTCAACTCGAACTTGTACTTTTAGGGGACATAATCCAGAGATCATGTCTTGATACCAAATAAACGAAAAATAGCAAATCCTTTCTACCTAAAGCTTAAGCTTTCATTACGAGACACTTGAACTGTCACACTTAATCCTCGTCTAAAGCTCACACCAAGTCACGAGGATGTTACCCCCCATGCACCAAAAAAGTCATTCTAAATGACCCTTGGAAACAACATAGAAAGGTTACCCACAACAACGTGCCCAGGGATGGTACTTACCTTGGTTGCATCATTCCGTCTCTTTTATGAGAAATTCATCTCGAACTTGTGCATTTATGGGATTCGAACATGAGATCATGTTTTAATACCAAACATACAAAAAATAGCAAATCCTTCCTACCTAAAGCTTAAGCTTTCATTACGGGACGCTTGAACTGTCACACTTAATACTCGTCTAAAGCTCACACCAAGTCACGAGGATGTTACCCCCCATGCACCACAAAAGTCATTCTAAGTGACCCTTGGAAACAACATAGAAAGGTTACCCCCAACAACGTGCCCAGCGATGGTACTTACCTTGGTTGCATCATTCCGTCTCTTTTATGGGAAATTCACCTCGAACTTGTGCATTTATGGGATTCGAACATAAGATCATGTTTTGATACCAAACATAGGAAAAATAGCTAATCCTTCCTACCTAAAGCTTAAGCTTTCATTACGGGACGCTTGAACTGTCACACTTAATCCTCGTCTAAAGCTCACACCAAGTCACGAGGATGTTACCCCCCATGCACCACACAAGTCTTTCTAAATGACACGTGGAAACAACATAGAAAGGTTACCCACAACAACCAGCCCAAGGATGGTACTTAGCTTGGTTGCATCATTTCATCTCTTTTAAGAGAAATTCATCTCGAATTTGTGCTTTTATGGGATTCGAACCTGAGATCATGTTTTGATACCAAATAAACGAAAAATAGCAAATCCTTCCTACCTAAAGCTTAAGCTTTCATTACGAGACACTTGAACTGTCACACTTAATCCTCGTCTAAAGCTCACACCAAGTCACGAGGATGTTACCCCCCATGCACCACAAAAGTCATTCTAAATGACCCTTGGAAACAACATAGAAAGGTTACCCACTACAACGTGCCCAGGGATGGTACTTACCTTGGTTGCATAATTCCGTCTCTTTTAAGAGAAATTCATCTCGAATTTGTGCTTTTATGGGACTCGAACCTGAGATCATGTTTTGATACCAAATAAACGAAAAATAGCAAATCCTTCCTACCTAAAGCTTAAGCTTTCATTACGGGACGCTTGAACTGTCACACTTAATCCTCGTCTAAAGCTCACACCAAGTCACGAGGATGTTACCCCCCATGCACCACAAAAGTCATTCTAAATGACCCTTGGAAACAACATAGAAAGGTTACCCACAACAACGTGCCCAGGGATGGTACTTACCTTGGTTGCATAATTCTGTCTCTTTTATGGGAAATTCACCTCGAACTTGTGCTTTTAGAGGACACATACCAGAGATCATGTTTTGATACCAAACATAGGAAAAATAGCTAATCCTTCCTACCTAATGCTTAAGCTTTCAATATGAGACGCTTCAACTGTCACACTTAATCCTCATTTAAAGCTCACACCAAGTCACGAGGATGTTACCCCCATGCACCACAAAAGTCATTCTAAATGACCCTTGGAAACAACATTGAAAGGTTACCCACAACAACGTGCCCAGAGATGGTACTTACCTTGGTTGCATCATTCTGTCTCTTTTATGGGAAATTCACCTCGAACTTGTGCTTTTAGGGGACACATACCAGAGATCATGTTTTGATACCAAACATAGGAAAAATAGCTAATCCTTCCTACCTAATGCTTAAGCTTTGAATATGTGACGCTTGAACTGTCACACTTAATCCTCATTTAAAGCTCACACCAAGTCACGAGGATGTTACCCCCCATGCACCACAAAAGTCATTCTAAATGACACTTGGAAACAACATAGAAAGGTTACCCACAACAACGTGCCCAGGGATGGTACTTACCTTGGTTGCATAATTCCGTCTCTTTTAAGAGAAATTCATCTCGAACTTGTGCTTTTAGGGGACACATACCAGAGATCATGTTTTGATACCAAACATAGGAAAAATAGCAAATCCTTCCTACCTAAAGCTTAAGCTTTCATTACGGGACGCTTGAACTGTCACACTTAATCCTCGTCTAAAGCTCACACCAAGTCACGAGGATGTTACCCCCAATGCACCACAAAAGTCATTCTAAATGACCCTTGGAAACAACATAGAAAGGTTACCCACAACAACGTGCCCAAGGATGGTACTTAGCTTGGTTGCATCATTCCGTCTCTTTTATGGGAAATTCACCTCGAACTTGTGCTTTTAGGGGACATAATCCAGAGATCATGTCTTGATACCAAATAAACGAAAAATAGCAAATCGTTTCTACCTAAAGCTTAAGCTTTCATTACGAGACACTTGAACTGTCACACTTAATCCTCGTCTAAAGCTCACACCAAGTCACGAGGATGTTACCCCCCATGCACCACAAAAGTCATTCTAAATGACCCTTGGAAACAACATAGAAAGGTTACCCACAACAACGTGCCCAAGGATGGTACTTAGCTTGGTTGCATCATTCCGTCTCTTTTATGGGAAATTCATCTCGAACTTGTGCATTTATGGGATTCGAACATGAGATCATGTTTTAATACCAAACATACAAAAAATAGCAAATCCTTCCTACCTAAAGCTTAAGCTTTCATTACGGGACGCTTGAACTGTCACACTTAATACTCGTCTAAAGCTCACACCAAGTCACGAGGATGTTACCCCCCATGCACCACAAAAGTCATTCTAAGTGACCCTTGGAAACAACATAGAAAGGTTACCCCCAACAACGTGCCCAGCGATGGTACTTACCTTGGTTGCATCATTCCGTCTCTTTTATGGGAAATTCACCTCGAACTTGTGCATTTATGGGATTCGAACATAAGATCATGTTTTGATACCAAACATAGGAAAAATAGCTAATCCTTCCTACCTAAAGCTTAAGCTTTCATTACGGGACGCTTGAACTGTCATACTTAATCCTCGTCTAAAGCTCACACCAAGTCACGAGGATGTTACCCCCCATGCACCACACAAGTCTTTCTAAATGACCCGTGTAAACAACATAGAAAGGTTACCCACAACAACCAGCCCAAGGATGGTACTTAGCTTGGTTGCATCATTTCATCTCTTTTAAGAGAAATTCATCTCGAATTTGTGCTTTTATGGGATTCGAACCTGAGATCATGTTTTGATACCAAATAAACGAAAAATAGCAAATCCTTCCTACCTAAAGCTTAAGCTTTCATTACGAGACACTTGAACTGTCACACTTAATCCTCGTCTAAAGCTCACACCAAGTCACGAGGATGTTACCCCCCATGCACCACAAAAGTCATTCTAAATGACCCTTGGAAACAACATAGAAAGGTTACCCACTACAACGTGCCCAGGGATGGTACTTACCTTGGTTGCATAATTCCGTCTCTTTTAAGAGAAATTCATCTCGAATTTGTGCTTTTATGGGACTCGAACCTGAGATCATGTTTTGATACCAAATAAACGAAAAATAGCAAATCCTTCCTACCTAAAGCTTAAGCTTTCATTACGGGACGCTTGAACTGTCACACTTAATCCTCGTCTAAAGCTCACACCAAGTCACGAGGATGTTACCCCCCATGCACCACAAAAGTCATTCTAAATGACCCTTGGAAACAACATAGAAAGGTTACCCACAACAACGTGCCCAGAGATGATACTTACCTTGGTTGCATCATTCCGTCTCTTTTATGGGAAATTCACCTCGAACTTGTGCTTTTAGGGGACATAATCCAGAGATCATGTCTTGATACCAAACATAGGAAAAATAGCTAATCCTTCCTACCTAATGCTTAAGCTTTCAATATGAGACGCTTCAACTGTCACACTTAATCCTCATTTAAAGCTCACACCAAGTCACGAGGATGTTACCCCCATGCACCACAAAAGTCATTCTAAATGACCCTTGGAAACAACATAGAAAGGTTACCCACAACAACGTACCCAGGGATGGTACTTACCTTGGTTGCATCATTCCGTTTCTTTTATGGGAAATTTATCTCGAACTTGTGCATTTATGGGATTCGAACATGAGATCATGTTTTGATACCAAACCTAGAAAAAATAGCTAATTCTTCCTACCTAAAGCTTAAGCTTTCATTACGGGACGCTTGAACTGTCACACTTAATCCTCGTCTAAAGCTCACACCAAGTCACGAGGATGTTACCCCCCATGCACCACAAAAGTCATTCTAAATGACCCTTGGAAACAACATAGAAAGGTTACCCACAACAACGTGCCCAGAGATGATACTTACCTTGGTTGCATCATTCTGTCTCTTTTATGGGAAATTTACCTCGAACTTGTGCTTTTAGAGGACACATACCAGAGATCATGTTTTGATACCAAACATAGGAAAAATAGCTAATCCTTCCTACCTAATGCTTAAGCTTTCAATATGAGACGCTTCAACTGTCACACTTAATCCTCATTTAAAGCTCACACCAAGTCACGAGGATGTTACCCCCATGCACCACAAAAGTCATTCTAAATGACCCTTGGAAACAACATAGAAAGGTTACCCACAACAACGTACCCAGGGATGGTACTTACCTTGGTTGCATCATTCCGTTTCTTTTATGGGAAATTTATCTCGAACTTGTGCATTTATGGGATTCGAACATGAGATCATGTTTTGATACCAAACCTAGAAAAAATAGCTAATTCTTCCTACCTAAAGCTTAAGCTTTCATTACGGGACGCTTGAACTGTCACACTTAATCCTCGTCTAAAGCTCACACCAAGTCACGAGGATGTTACCCCCCATGCACCACAAAAGTCATTCTAAATGACCCTTGGAAACAACATAGAAAGGTTACCCATAACAACCAGCCCAAGGATGGTACTTAGCTTGGTTGCATCATTCCGTCTCTTTTATGGGAAATTCACCTCGAACTTGTGCTTTTAGGGGACACAATCCAGAGATCATGTTTTGATACCAAATAAACGAAAAATAGCAAATCCTTCCTACCTAAAGCTTAAGCTTTCATTACGAGACACTTGAACTGTCACACTTAATCCTCGTCTAAAGCTCACACCAAGTGACGAGAATGTTACCCCCAATGCACCACAAAAGTCATTCTAAATGACCCTTGGAAACAACATAGAAAGGTTACCAACAACAACGTGCCCAAGGATGGTACTTAGCTTGGTTGCATCATTCCGTCTCTTTTATGGGAAATTCACCTCGAACTTGTGCTTTTAGGGGACATAATCCAGAGATCATGTCTTGATACCAAATAAACGAAAAATAGCAAATCCTTTCTACCTAAAGCTTAAGCTTTCATTACGAGACCCTTGAACTGTCACACTTAATCCTCGTCTAAAGCTCACACCAAGTCACGAGGATGTTACCCCCCATGCACCAAAAAAGTCATTCTAAATGACCCTTGGAAACAACATAGAAAGGTTACCCACAACAACGTGCCCAGGGATGGTACTTACCTTGGTTGCATCATTCCGTCTCTTTTATGAGAAATTCATCTCGAACTTGTGCATTTATGGGATTCGAACATGAGATCATGTTTTAATACCAAACATACAAAAAATAGCAAATCCTTCCTACCTAAAGCTTAAGCTTTCATTACGGGACGCTTGAACTGTCACACTTAATACTCGTCTAAAGCTCACACCAAGTCACGAGGATGTTACCCCCCATGCACCACAAAAGTCATTCTAAGTGACCCTTGGAAACAACATAGAAAGGTTACCCCCAACAACGTGCCCAGCGATGGTACTTACCTTGGTTGCATCATTCCGTCTCTTTTATGGGAAATTCACCTCGAACTTGTGCATTTATGGGATTCGAACATGAGATCATGTTTTGATACCAAACATAGGAAAAATAGCTAATCCTTCCTACCTAAAGCTTAAGCTTTCAATATGGGACGCTTGAACTGTCACACTTAATCCTCATTTAAAGCTCACACCAAGTCACGAGGATGTTACCCCCATGCACCACAAAAGTCATTCTAAATGACCCTTGGAAACAACATAGAAAGGTTACCCACAACAACGTACCCATGGATGGTACTTACCTTCGTTGCATCATTCCGTTTCTTTTATGGGAAATTCATCTCGAACTTGTGCATTTATGGGATTCGAACATGAGATCATGTTTTGATACTAAACCTAGAAAAAATAGCTAATTCTTCCTACCTAAAGCTTAAGCTTTCATTACGGGACGCTTGAACTGTCACACTTAATCCTCGTCTAAAGCCACACCAAGTCACGAGGATGTTACCTCCCATGCACCACAAAAGTCATTCTAAATGACCCTTTGAAACAACATAGAAAGGTTACCCACAACAACCAGCCCAAGGATGGTACTTAGCTTGGTTGCATCATTCCGTCTCTTTTATGGGAAATTCACCTCGAACTTGTGCTTTTAGGGGACACAATCCAGAGATCATGTTTTGATACCAAATAAACCAAAAATAGCAAATCCTTCCTACCTAAAGCTTAAGCTTTCATTACGAGACACTTGAACTGTCACACTTAATCCTCGTCTAAAGCTCACACCAAGTTACGAGAATGTTACCCCCAATGCACCACAAAAGTCATTCTAAATAACCCTTGGAAACAACATAGAAAGGTTACCCACAACAACGTGCCCAAGGATGGTACTTAGCTTGGTTGCATCATTCCGTCTCTTTTATGGGAAATTCACCTCGAACTTGTGCTTTTAGGGGACATAATCCAGAGATCATGTCTTGATACCAAATAAACGAAAAATAGCAAATCCTTTCTACCTAAAGCTTAAGCTTTCATTACGAGAAACTTGAACTGTCACACTTAATCCTCGTCTAAAGCTCACACCAAGTCACGAGGATGTTACCCCCCATGCACCAAAAAAGTCATTCTAAATGACCCTTGGAAACAACATAGAAAGGTTACCCACAACAACGTGCCCAGGGATGGTACTTACCTTGGTTGCATCATTCCGTCTCTTTTATGAGAAATTCATCTCGAACTTGTGCATTTATGGGATTCGAACATGAGATCATGTTTTAATACCAAACATACAAAAAATAGCAAATCCTTCCTACCTAAAGCTTAAGCTTTCATTACGGGACGCTTGAACTGTCACACTTAATACTCGTCTAAAGCTCACACCAAGTCACGAGGATGTTACCCCCCATGCACCACAAAAGTCATTCTAAGTGACCCTTGGAAACAACATAGAAAGGTTACCCCCAACAACGTGCCCAGCGATGGTACTTACCTTGGTTGCATCATTCCGTCTCTTTTATGGGAAATTCACCTCGAACTTGTGCATTTATGGGATTCGAACATAAGATCATGTTTTGATACCAAACATAGGAAAAATAGCTAATCCTTCCTACCTAAAGCTTAAGCTTTCATTACGGGACGCTTGAACTGTCACACTTAATCCTCGTCTAAAGCTCACACCAAGTCACGAGGATGTTACCCCCCATGCACCACACAAGTCTTTCTAAATGACCCGTGTAAACAACATAGAAAGGTTACCCACAACAACCAGCCCAAGGATGGTACTTAGCTTGGTTGCATCATTTCATCTCTTTTAAGAGAAATTCATCTCGAATTTGTGCTTTTATGGGATTCGAACCTGAGATCATGTTTTGATACCAAATAAACGAAAAATAGCAAATCCTTCCTACCTAAAGCTTAAGCTTTCATTACGAGACACTTGAACTGTCACACTTAATCCTCGTCTAAAGCTCACACCAAGTCACGAGGATGTTACCCCCCATGCACCACAAAAGTCATTCTAAATGACCCTTGGAAACAACATAGAAAGGTTACCCACTACAACGTGCCCAGGGATGGTACTTACCTTGGTTGCATAATTCCGTCTCTTTTAAGAGAAATTCATCTCGAATTTGTGCTTTTATGGGACTCGAACCTGAGATCATGTTTTGATACCAAATAAACGAAAAATAGCAAATCCTTCCTACCTAAAGCTTAAGCTTTCATTACGGGACGCTTGAACTGTCACACTTAATCCTCGTCTAAAGCTCACACCAAGTCACGAGGATGTTACCCCCCATGCACCACAAAAGTCATTCTAAATGACCCTTGGAAACAACATAGAAAGGTTACCCACAACAACGTGCCCAGAGATGATACTTACCTTGGTTGCATCATTCTGTCTCTTTTATGGGAAATTCACCTCGAACTTGTGCTTTTAGAGGACACATACCAGAGATCATGTTTTGATACCAAACATAGGAAAAATAGCTAATCCTTCCTACCTAATGCTTAAGCTTTCAATATGAGACGCTTCAACTGTCACACTTAATCCTCATTTAAGGCTCACACCAAGTCACGAGGATGTTACCCCCATGCACCACAAAAGTCATTCTAAATGACCCTTGGAAACAACATAGAAAGGTTACCCACAACAACGTACCCAGGGATGGTACTTACCTTGGTTGCATCATTCCGTTTCTTTTATGGGAAATTTATCTCGAACTTGTGCATTTATGGGATTCGAACATGAGATCATGTTTTGATACCAAACCTAGAAAAAATAGCTAATTCTTCCTACCTAAAGCTTAAGCTTTCATTACGGGACGCTTGAACTGTCACACTTAATCCTCGTCTAAAGCTCACACCAAGTCACGAGGATGTTACCCCCCATGCACCACAAAAGTCATTCTAAATGACCCTTGGAAACAACATAGAAAGGTTACCCATAACAACCAGCCCAAGGATGGTACTTAGCTTGGTTGCATCATTCCGTCTCTTTTATGGGAAATTCACCTCGAACTTGTGCTTTTAGGGGACACAATCCAGAGATCATGTTTTGATACCAAATAAACGAAAAATAGCAAATCCTTCCTACCTAAAGCTTAAGCTTTCATTACGAGACACTTGAACTGTCACACTTAATCCTCGTCTAAAGCTCACACCAAGTGACGAGAATGTTACCCCCAATGCACCACAAAAGTCATTCTAAATGACCCTTGGAAACAACATAGAAAGGTTACCAACAACAACGTGCCCAAGGATGGTACTTAGCTTGGTTGCATCATTCCGTCTCTTTTATGGGAAATTCACCTCGAACTTGTGCTTTTAGGGGACATAATCCAGAGATCATGTCTTGATACCAAATAAACGAAAAATAGCAAATCCTTTCTACCTAGAGCTTAAGCTTTCATTACGAGACCCTTGAACTGTCACACTTAATCCTCGTCTAAAGCTCACACCAAGTCACGAGGATGTTACCCCCCATGCACCAAAAAAGTCATTCTAAATGACCCTTGGAAACAACATAGAAAGGTTACCCACAACAACGTGCCCAGGGATGGTACTTACCTTGGTTGCATCATTCCGTCTCTTTTATGAGAAATTCATCTCGAACTTGTGCATTTATGGGATTCGAACATGAGATCATGTTTTAATTCCAAACATACAAAAAATAGCAAATCCTTCCTACCTAAAGCTTAAGCTTTCATTACGGGACGCTTGAACTGTCACACTTAATACTCGTCTAAAGCTCACACCAAGTCACGAGGATGTTACCCCCCATGCACCACAAAAGTCATTCTAAGTGACCCTTGGAAACAACATAGAAAGGTTACCCCCAACAACGTGCCCAGCGATGGTACTTACCTTGGTTGCATCATTCCGTCTCTTTTATGGGAAATTCACCTCGAACTTGTGCATTTATGGGATTCGAACATGAGATCATGTTTTGATACCAAACATAGGAAAAATAGCTAATCCTTCCTACCTAAAGCTTAAGCTTTCAATATGGGACGCTTGAACTGTCACACTTAATCCTCATTTAAAGCTCACACCAAGTCACGAGGATGTTACCCCCATGCACCACAAAAGTCATTCTAAATGACCCTTGGAAACAACATAGAAAGGTTACCCACAACAACGTACCCATGGATGGTACTTACCTTCGTTGCATCATTCCGTTTCTTTTATGGGAAATTCATCTCGAACTTGTGCATTTATGGGATTCGAACGTGAGATCATGTTTTGATACTAAACCTAGAAAAAATAGCTAATTCTTCCTACCTAAAGCTTAAGCTTTCATTACGGGACGCTTGAACTGTCACACTTAATCCTCGTGTAAAGCCACACCAAGTCACGAGGATGTTACCTCCCATGCACCACAAAAGTCATTCTAAATGACCCTTTGAAACAACATAGAAAGGTTACCCACAACAACCAGCCCAAGGATGGTACTTAGCTAGGTTGCATCATTCCGTCTCTTTTATGGGAAATTCACCTCGAACTTGTGCTTTTAGGGGACACAATCCAGAGATCATGTTTTGATACCAAATAAACCAAAAATAGCAAATCCTTCCTACCTAAAGCTTAAGCTTTCATTACGAGACACTTGAACTGTCACACTTAATCCTCGTCTAAAGCTCACACCAAGTTACGAGAATGTTACCCCCAATGCACCACAAAAGTCATTCTAAATAACCCTTGGAAACAACATAGAAAGGTTACCCACAACAACGTGCCCAAGGATGGTACTTAGCTTGGTTGCATCATTCCGTCTCTTTTATGGGAAATTCACCTCGAACTTGTGCTTTTAGGGGACATAATCCAGAGATCATGTCTTGATACCAAATAAACGAAAAATAGCAAATCCTTTCTACCTAAAGCTTAAGCTTTCATTACGAGAAACTTGAACTGTCACACTTAATCCTCGTCTAAAGCTCACACCAAGTCACGAGGATGTTACCCCCATGCACCACAAAAGTCATTCTAAATGACCCTTGGAAACAACATAGAAAGGTTACCCACAACAACCAGCCCAAGGATGGTACTTAGCTTGGTTGCATCATTCCGTCTCTTTTATGGGAAATTCACCTCGAACTTGTGCTTTTAGGGGACACAATCCAGAGATCATGTTTTGATACCAAATAAACGAAAAATAGCAAATCCTTCCTACCTAAAGCTTAAGCTTTCATTACGAGACACTTGAACTGTCACACTTAATTCTCGTCTAAAGCTCACACCAAGTTACGAGGATGTTACCCCCCATGCACCACAAAAATCATTCTAAATGACCCTTGGAAACAACATAGAAAGGTTACCCACAACAACATGCCCAAGGATGGTACTTAGCTTGGTTGCATAATTCCGTCTCTTTTAAGAGAAATTCATCTCGAATTTGTGCTTTTATGGGATTCGAACCTGAGATCATGTTTTGATACCAAATAAACGAAAAATAGCAAATCCTTTCTACCTAAAGCTTTACGGGACGCTTGAACTGTCACACTTAATCCTCGTCTAAAGCTCACACCAAGTCACGAGGATGTTACCCCAATGCACCACAAAAGTCATTCTAAATGACACTTGGAAACAACATAGAAAGGTTACCCACAACAACGTACCCAGGGATGGTACTTACCTTGGTTGCATCATTCCGTCTCTTTTATGGGAAATTCATCTCGAACTTGTGCATTTATGGGATTCGAACATGAGATCATGTTTTGATACCAAACATAGTAAAAATAGCTATTCCTTCCTACCTAAATCTTAAGCTTTCATTACGGGACGCTTGAACTGTCACACTTAATCCTCGTCAAAAGCTCACACCAAGTCACGAGGATGTTACCACCCATGCACCACAAAAGTCATTCTAAATGACCCTTGGAAACAACATAGAAAGGTTACCCACAACAATCAGCCCAAGGATGGTACTTAGCTTGGTTGCATCATTCCGTCTCTTTTATGGGAAATTCACCTCGAACTTGTGCTTTTAGGGGACACAATCCAGAGATCATGTTTTGATACCAAATAAACGAAAAATAGCAAATCCTTCCTACCTAAAGCTTAAGCTTTCATTACGAGACACTTGAACTGTCACACTTAATCCTCGTCTAAAGCTCACACCAAGTCACGAGGATGTTACCCCCCATGCACCACAAAAGTCATTCTAAATGACCCTTGGAAACAACATAGAAAGGTTACCCACAACAACCAGCCCAAGGATGGTACTTAGCTTGGTTGCATCATTCCGTCTCTTTTATGGGAAATTCACCTCGAACTTGTGCTTTTAGGGGACACAATCCAGAGATCATGTTTTGATACCAAATAAACGAAAAATAGCAAATCCTTCCTACCTAAAGCTTAAGCTTTCATTACGAGACACTTGAACTCTCACACTTAATCCTCGTCTAAAGCTCACTCCAAGTCACGAGGATGTTACCCCCCATGCACCACAAAAGTCATTCTAAATGACCCTTGGAAACGACATAGAAAGGTTACCCACAAAAACGTGCCTAGGGATGGTACTTACCTTGGTTGCATAATTCTGTCTCTTTTATGGGAAATTCACCTCGAACTTGTGCTTTTAGGGGACACATAGCAGAGATCATGTTTTGATACCAAATAAACGAAAAATAGCAAATCCTTTCTGCCTAAAGCTTAAGCTTTCATTACGAAACACTTGAACTGTCACACTTAATCCTCGTCTAAAGCTCACACCAAGTCACGAGGATGTTACCCCCCATGCACCACAAAAGTCATTCTAAATGACCCTTGGAAACAACATAGAAAGGTTACCCACAACAACCAGCCCAAGGATGGTACTTAGCTTGGTTGCATCATTCCGTCTCTTTTATGGGAAATTCACCTCGAACTTGTGCTTTTAGGGGACACAATCCAGAGATCATGTTTTGATACCAAATAAACGAAAAATAGCAAATCCTTCCTACCTAAAGCTTAAGCTTTCATTACGAGACACTTGAACTCTCACACTTAATCCTCGTCTAAAGCTCACTCCAAGTCACGAGGATGTTACCCCCCATGCACCACAAAAGTCATTCTAAATGACCCTTGGAAACGACATAGAAAGGTTACCCACAAAAACGTGCCTAGGGATGGTACTTACCTTGGTTGCATAATTCCTTCTCTTTTAAGAGAAATTCATCTCGAATTTGTGCTTTTATGGGATTCGAACCTGAGATCATGTTTTGATACCAAATAAACGAAAAATAGCAAATCCTTCCTACCTAATGCCTAAGCTTTCATTGCGGGACGCTTGAACTGTCACACTTAATCCTCGTCTAAAGCTCACACCAAGTCACGAGGATGTTACCCCCCATGCACCACAAAAGTCATTCTAAATGACCCTTGGAAACAACATAGAAAGGTTACCCACAACAACGTGCCCAAGGATAGTACTTAGCTTGGTTGCATCATTCCGTCTCTTTTATGGGAAATTCACCTCGAACTTGTGCTTTTAGGGGACATAATCCAGAGATCATGTCTTGATACCAAATAAACGAAAAATAGCAAATCCTTTCTACCTAAAGCTTAAGCTTTCATTACGAGAAACTTGAGCTGTCACACCTAATCCTCGTCTAAAGCTCACACCAAGTCACGAGGATGTTACCCCCCATGCACCACAAAAGTCATTCTAAATGACCCTTGGAAACAACATAGAAAGGTTACCCACAACAACGTACCCAGGGATGGTACTTACCTTGGTTGCATCATTCCGTTTCTTTTATGGGAAATTCATCTCGAACTTGTGCATTTATGGGATTCGAACATGAGATCATGTTTTGATACCAAACATAGAAAAATAGCTAATCCTTCGTACCTAAAGCTTAAGCTGTCATTACGGGACGCTTGAACTGTCACACTTAATCCTCATCTAAAGCTCACACCAAGTCGAGAGGATGTTACCCCCCATGCACCACAAAATTCATTCTAAATGACCCTTGGATACAACATAGAAAGGTTACCCACAACAACGTGCCCAGGGATGGTACTTACCTTGGTTGCATCATTCCGTCTCTTTTATGGGAAATTCATCTCGAACTTGTGCATTTATGGGATTCGAACATGAGATCATGTTTTGATACCAAACATAGGAAAAATAGCTATTCCTTCCTACCTAAATCTTAAGCTTTCAATACGGGGCGCTTGAACTGTCACACTTAATCCTCGTCTAAAGCTCACACCAAGTCACGAGGATGTTACCCCCCATGCACCACACAAGTCATTCTAAATGACACTTGGAAACAACATAGAAAGGTTACCCACAACAACCAGCCCAAGGATGGTACTTAGCTTGGTTGCATCATTTCATCTCTTTTAAGAGAAATTCATCTCGAACTTGTGCATTTATGGGATTCGAACATGAGTTCATGTTTCGATACCAAACATAGGAAAAATAGCTAATCCTTCCTACCTAAAGCTTAAGCTTTCATTACGAGACAATTGAACTGTCACACTTAATTCTCGTCTAAAGCTAACACCAAGTTACGAAAATGCTACCCCCAATGCACCACAAAAGTCATTCTAAATGACCCTTGGAAACAACATATAAAGGTTACCCACAACAACGTGCCCAGAGATGATACTTACCTTGGTTGCATCATTCTGTCTCTTTTATGGGAAATTCACCTCGAACTTGTGCTTTTAGGGGACACATAGCAGAGATCATGTTTTGATACCAAATAAACGAAAAATAGCAAATCCTTCCTACCTAAAGCTTAAGCTTTCATTACGGGACGCTTGAACTGTCACACTTAATACTCGTCTAAAGCTCACACCAAGTCACGAGGATGTTACCCCCATGCACCACAAAAGTCATTCTAAATGACCCTTGGAAACAACATAGAAAGGTTACCCACAACAACGTGCCCAGAGATGGTACTTACCTTGGTTGCATCATTCCGTCTCTTTTATGGGAAATTCGCCTCGAACTTGTGCTTTTAGGGGACACATACCAGAGATCATGTTTTGATACCAAACATAGGAAAAATAGCTAATCCTTCCTACCTAAAGCTTAAGCTTTCATTACGAGACACTTGAACTGTCACACTTAATCCTCGTCTAAAGCTCACACCAAGTCACGAGGATGTTACAACCCATGCACCACAAAAGTCATTCTAAATGACCCTTGGAAACAACATAGAAAGGTTACCCACAACAACCAGCCCAAGGATGGTACTTAGCTTGGTTGCATCATTCCGTCTCTTTTATGGGAAATTCACCTCGAACTTGTGCTTTTAGGGGACACAATCCAGAGATCATGTTTTGATACCAAATAAACGAAAAATAGCAAATCCTACCTACCTAAAGCTTATGCTTTCATTACGAGACACTTGAACTCTCACACTTAATCCTCGTCTAAAGCTCACACCAAGTCACGAGGATGTTACCCCCCATGCACCACAAAAGTCATTCTAAATGACTCTTGGAAACAACATAGAAAGGTTACCCACAACAACGTGCCCAGAGATGATACTTACCTTGGTTGCATCATTCTGTCTCTTTTATGGGAAATTCACCTCGAACTTGTGCATTTATGGGATTCGAACATGAGATCATGTTTCGATACCAAACATAGGAAAAATAGCTAATCCTTCCTACCTAAAGCTTAAGCTTTCATTACGGGACGCTTAAACTGTCACACTTAATCCTCGTCTAAAGCTCACACCAAGTCACGAGGATGTTACCCCCCATGCACCACAAAAGTCATTCTAAATGACCCTTGGAAACAACATAGAAAGGTTACCCACAACAACCAGCCCAAGGATGGTACTTAGCTTGGTTGCATCATTCCGTCTCTTTTATGGGAAATTCACCTCGAACTTGTGCTTTTAGGGGACACAATCCAGAGATCATGTTTTGATACCAAATAAACGAAAAATAGCAAATCCTTCCTACCTAAAGCTTAAGCTTTCATTACGAGACACTTGAACTGTCACACTTAATCCTCGTCTAAAGCTCACACCAAGTTACGAGAATGTTACCCCCAATGCACCACAAAAGTCATTCTAAATGACCCTTGGAAACAACATAGAAAGGTTACCCACAACAACGTGCCCAAGGATGGTACTTAGCTTGGTTGCATCATTCCGTCTCTTTTATGGGAAATTCACCTCGAACTTGTGCTTTTAGGGGACATAATCCAGAGATCATGTCTTGATACCAAATAAACGAAAAATAGCAAATCCTTTCTACCTAAAGCTTAAGCTTTCATTACGAGAAACTTGAGCTGTCACACCTAATCCTCGTCTAAAGCTCACACCAAGTCACGAGGATGTTACCCCCCATGCACCACAAAAGTCATTCTAAATGACCCTTGGAAACAACATAGAAAGGTTACCCACAACAACCAGCCCAAGGATGGTACTTAGCTTGGTTGCATCATTCCGTCTCTTTTATGGGAAATTCACCTCGAACTTGTGCTTTTAGGGGACACAATCCAGAGATCATGTTTTGATACCAAATAAACGAAAAATAGCAAATCCTTCCTACCTAAAGCTTAAGCTTTCATTACGAGACACTTGAACTGTCACACTTAATCCTCGTCTAAAGCTCACACCAAGTTACGAGGATGTTACCCCCCATGCACCACAAAAATCATTCTAAATGACCCTTGGAAACAACATAGAAAGGTTAGCCACAACAACATGCCCAAGGATGGTACTTAGCTTGGTTGCATAATTCCGTCTCTTTTAAGAGAAATTCATCTCGAATTTGTGCTTTTATGGGATTCGAACCTGAGATCATGTTTTGATACCAAATAAACGAAAAATAGCAAATCCTTTCTACCTAAAGCTTAAGCTTTCATTACGGGACGCTTGAACTGTCACACTTAATCCTCGTCTAAAGCTCACACCAAGTCACGAGGATGTTACCCCAATGCACCACAAAAGTCATTCTAAATGACACTTGGAAACAACATAGAAAGGTTACCCACCACAACGTACCCAGGGATGGTACTTACCTTGGTTGCATCATTCCGTTTCTTTTATGGGAAATTCATCTCGAACTTGTGCATTTATGGGATTCGAACATGAGATCATGTTTTGATACCAAACATAGAAAAATAGCTAATCCTTCCTACCTAAAGCTTAAGCTTTCATTACGGGACGCTTGAACTGTCACACTTAATCCTCGTCTAAAGCTCACACCAAGTCACGAGGATGTTACCCCCCATGCACCACAAAATTCATTCTAAATGACCCTTGGATACAACATAGAAAGGTTACCCACAACAACGTGCCCAGGGATGGTACTTACCTTGGTTGCATCATTCCGTCTCTTTTATGGGAAATTCACCTCGAACTTGTGCATTTATGGGATTCGAACATGAGATCATGTTTTGATACCAAACATAGGAAAAATAGCTATTCCTTCCTACCTAAATCTTAAGCTTTCATTACGGGACGCTTGAACTGTCACACTTAATCCTCGTCAAAAGCTCACACCAAGTCACGAGGATGTTACCACCCATGCACCATAAAAGTCATTCTAAATGACCCTTGGAAACAACATAGAAAGGTTACCCACAACAACCAGCCCAAGGATGGTACTTAGCTTGGTTGCATCATTCCGTCTCTTTTATGGGAAATTCACCTCGAACTTGTGCTTTTAGGGGACACAATCCAGAGATCATGTTTTGATACCAAATAAACGAAAAATAGCAAATCCTTCCTACCTAAAGCTTAAGCTTTCATTACGAGACACTTGAACTGTCACACTTAATCCTCGTCTAAAGCTCACACCAAGTTACGAAAATGCTACCCCCAATGCACCACAAAAGTCATTCTAAATGACCCTTGGAAACAACATAGAAAGGTTACCCACAACAACGTGCCCAGAGATGATACTTACCTTGGTTGCATCATTCTGTCTCTTTTATGGGAAATTCACCTCGAACTTGTGCTTTTAGGGGACACATAGCAGAGATCATGTTTTGATACCAAATAAACGAAAAATAGCAAATCCTTTCTACCTAAAGCTTAAGCTTTCATTACGAGACACTTGAACTGTCACACTTAATACTCGTCTAAAGCTCACACCAAGTCACGAGGATGTTACCCCCCATGCACCACAAAAGTCATTCTAAATGACCCTTGGAAACAACATAGAAAGGTTACCCACAACAACCAGCCCAAGGATGGTACTTAGCTTGGTTGCATCATTCCGTCTCATTTATGGGAAATTCACCTCGAACTTGTGCTTTTAGGGGACACAATCCAGAGATCATGTTTTGATACCAAATAAACGAAAAATAGCAAATCCTTCCTACCTAAAGCTTAAGCTTTCATTACGAGACACTTGAACTCTCACACTTAATCCTCGTCTAAAGCTCACTCCAAGTCACGAGGATGTTACCCCCCATGCACCACAAAAGTCATTCCAAATGACCCTTGGAAACAACATAGAAAGGTTACCCACAACAACGTGCCCAGAGATGATACTTACCTTGGTTGCATCATTCTGTCTCTTTTATGGGAAATTAACCTCGAACTTGTGCTTTTAGGGGACACATACCAGAGATCATGTTTTGATACCAAACATAGGAAAAATAGCTAATCCTTCCTACCTAATGCTTAAGCTTTCAATATGGGACGCTTCAACTGTCACACTTAATCCTCATTTAAAGCTCACACCAAGTCACGAGGATGTTACCCCCATGCACCACAAAAGTCATTCTAAATGACACTTGGAAACAACATAGAAAGGTTACCCACAACAACGTACCCAGGGATGGTACTTACCTTCGTTGCATCATTCCGTTTCTTTTATGGGAAATTCATCTCGAACTTGTGCATTTATGGGATTCGAACATGAGATCATGTTTTGATACCAAACCTAGAAAAAATAGCTAATTCTTCCTACCTAAAGCTTAAGCTTTCATTACGGGACGCTAGAACTGTCACACTTAATCCTCGTCTAAAGCTCACACCAAGTCACGAGGATGTTACCCCCCATGCACCACAAAAGTCATTCTAAATGACCCTTGGAAACAACATAGAAAGGTTACCCACAAAAACCAGCCCAAGGATGGTACTTAGCTTGGTTGCATCATTCCGTCTCTTTTATGGGAAACTCACCTCGAACTTGTGCTTTTAGGGGACACAATCCAGAGATCATGTTTTGATACCAAATAAACGAAAAATAGCTAATCCTTCCTACCTAAAGCTTAAGCTTTCATTACGAGACACTTGAACTCTCACACTTAATCCTCGTCTAAAGCTCACACCAAGTTACGAGAATGTTACCCCCATGCACCACAAAAGTCATTCTAAATGACACTTGGAAACAACATAGAAAGGTTACCCACAACAACGTACCCAGGGATGGTACTTACCTTCGTTGCATCATTCCGTTTCTTTTATGGGAAATTCATCTCGAACTTGTGCATTTATGGGATTCGAACATGAGATCATGTTTTGATACCAAACCTAAAAAAAATAGCTAATTCTTCCTACCTAAAGCTTAAGCTTTCATTACGGGACGCTAGAACTGTCACACTTAATCCTCGTCTAAAGCTCACACAAAGTCACGAGGATGTTACCCCCCATGCACCACAAAAGTCATTCTAAATGACCCTTGGAAACAACATAGAAAGGTTACCCACAACAACGTGCCCAAGGATGGTACTTAGCTTGGTTGCATCATTCCGTCTCTTTTATGGGAAATTCACCTCGAACTTGTGCTTTTAGGGGACATAATCCAGAGATCATGTCTTGATACCAAATAAACGAAAAATAGCAAATCCTTTCTACCTAAAGCTTAAGCTTTCATTACGAGAAACTTGAGCTGTCACACCTAATCCTCGTCTAAAGCTCACACCAAGTCACGAGGATGTTACCCCCCATGCACCACAAAAGTCATTCTAAATGACCCTTGGAAACAACATAGAAAGGTTACCCACAACAACGTACCCAGGGATGGTACTTACCTTGGTTGCATCATTCCGTTTCTTTTATGGGAAATTCATCTCGAACTTGTGCATTTATGGGATTCGAACATGAGATCATGTTTTGATACCAAACATAGAAAAATAGCTAATCCTTCCTACCTAAAGCTTAAGCTTTCATTACGGGACGCTTGAACTGTCACACTTAATCCTCGTCTAAAGCTCACACCAAGTCGAGAGGATGTTACCCCCCATGCACTACAAAATTCATTCTAAATGACCCTTGGATACAACATAGAAAGGTTACCCACAACAACGTGCCCAGGGATGGTTCTTACCTTGGTTGCATCATTCCGTTTCTTTTATGGGAAATTCATCTCGAACTTGTGCATTTATTGGATTCGAACATGAGATCATGTTTTGATACCAAACATAGAAAAATAGCTATTCCTTCCTACCTAAAGCTTAAGCTTTCATTACGGGACGCTTGAACTGTCACACTTAATCCTCGTCTAAAGCTCACACCAAGTCACGAGGATGTTACCCCCCATGCACCACACAAGTCATTCTAAATGACACTTGGAAACAACATAGAAAGGTTACCCACAACAACCAGCCCAAGGATGGTACTTAGCTTGGTTGCATCATTTCATCTCTTTTAAGAGAAATTCATCTCGAACTTGTGCATTTATGGGATTCGAACATGAGTTCATGTTTCGATACCAAACATAGGAAAAATAGCTAATCCTTCCTACCTAAAGCTTAAGCTTTCATTACGAGACAATTGAACTGTCACACTTAATTCTCGTCTAAAGCTCTCACCAAGTCACGAGGATGTTACCCCCCATGCACCACAAAAGTAATTCTAAATGACCCTTGGAAACAACATAGAAAGGTTACCCACAACAACGTGCCCAGGGATGGTACTTACCTTGGTTGCATAATTCCGTCTCTTTTAATAGAAATTCATCTCGAATTTGTCCTTTTATGGGATTCGAACCTGAGATCATGTTTTGATACCAAATAAACGAAAAATAGCAAATCCTTCCTACCTAAAGCTTAAGCTTTCATTACGGGACGCTTGAACTGTCACACTTAATACTCGTCTAAAGCTCACACCAAGTCACGAGGATGTTACCCACATGCACCACAAAAGTCATTCTAAATGACCCTTTGAAACAACATAGAAAGGTTACCCACAACAACGTGCCCAGAGATGGTACTTACCTTGGTTGCATCATTCCGTCTCTTTTATGGGAAATTCACCTCGAACTTGTGCTTTTAGGGGACACAATCCAGAGATCATGTTTTGATACCAAACATAGGAAAAATAGCTATTCCTTCCTACCTAAATCTTAAGCTTTCAATACGGGGCGCTTGAACTCTCACACTTAATCCTCGTCTAAAGCTCACACCAAGTCACGAGGATGTTACCCCCCATGCACCATACAAGTCATTCTAAATGACTCTTGGAAACAACATAGAAAGGTTACCCACAACAACGTGCCCAGAGATGATACTTACCTTGGTTGCATCATTCTGTCTCTTTTATGGGAAATTCACCTCGAACTTGTGCATTTATGGGATTCGAACATGAGATCATGTTTCGATACCAAACATAGGAAAAATAGCTAATCCTTCCTACCTAAAGCTTAAGCTTTCATTACGGGACGCTTAAACTGTCACACTTAATCCTCGTCTAAAGCTCACGCCAAGTCACGAGAATGTTACCCCCCATGCACCACAAAAGTCATTCTAAATGACCCTTGGAAACAACATAGAAAGGTTACCCACAACAACCAGCCCAAGGATGGTACTTAGCTTGGTTGCATCATTCCGTCTCTTTTATGGGAAATTCACCTCGAACTTGTGCTTTTAGGGGACACAATCCAGAGATCATGTTTTGATACCAAATAAACGAAAAATAGCAAATCCTTCCTACCTAAAGCTTAAGCTTTCATTACGAGACACTTGAACTGTCACACTTAATCCTCGTCTAAAGCTCACACCAAGTTACGAGAATGTTACCCCCAATGCACCACAAAAGTAATTCTAAATGACCCTTGGAAACAACATAGAAAGGTTACCCACAACAACGTGCCCAAGGATGGTACTTAGCTTGGTTGCATCATTCCGTCTCTTTTATGGGAAATTCACCTCGAACTTGTGCTTTTAGGGGACATAATCCAGAGATCATGTCTTGATACCAAATAAATGAAAAATAGCAAATCCTTTCTACCTAAAGCTTAAGCTTTCATTACGAGAAACTTGAGCTGTCACACCTAATCCTCGTCTAAAGCTCACACCAAGTCACGAGGATGTTACCCCCCATGCACCACAAAAGTCATTCTAAATGACCCTTGGAAACAACATAGAAAGGTTACACACAACAACCAGCCCAAGGATGGTACTTATCTTGGTTGCATCATTCCGTCTTTTTTATGGGAAATTCACCTCGAACTTGTGCTTTTAGGGGACACAATCCAGAGATCATGTTTTGATACCAAATAAACGAAAAATAGCAAATCCTTCCTACCTAAAGCTTAAGCTTTCATTACTAGACACTTGAACTGTCACACTTAATCCTCGTCTAAAGCTCACACCAAGTTACGAGGATGTTACCCCCCATGCACCACAAAAATCATTCTAAATGACCCTTGGAAACAACATAGAAAGGTTAGCCACAACAACATGCCCAAGGATGGTACTTAGCTTGGTTGCATAATTCCGTCTCTTTTAAGAGAAATTCATCTCGAATTTGTGCTTTTATGGGATTCGAACCTGAGATCATGTTTTGATACCAAATAAACGAAAAATAGCAAATCCTTTCTACCTAAAGCTTAAGCTTTCATTACGGGACGCTTGAACTGTCACACTTAATCCTCGTCTAAAGCTCACACCAAGTCACGAGGATGTTACCCCAATGCACCACAAAAGTCATTCTAAATGACACTTGGAAACAACATAGAAAGGTTACCCACAACAACGTACCCAGGGATGGTACTTACCTTGGTTGCATCATTCCGTTTCTTTTATGGGAAATTCATCTCGAACTTGTGCATTTATGGGATTCGAACATGAGATCATGTTTTGATACCAAACATAGAAAAATAGCTAATCCTTCCTACCTAAAGCTTAAGCTTTCATTACGGGACGCTTGAACTGTCACACTTAATCCTCGTCTAAAGCTCACACCAAGTCGAGAGGATGTTACCCCCCATGCACCACAAAATTCATTCTAAATGACCCTTGGATACAACATAGAAAGGTTACCCACAACAACGTGCCCAGGGATGGTACTTACCTTGGTTGCATCATTCCGTCTCTTTTATGGGAAATTCATCTCGAACTTGTGCATTTATGGGATTCGAACATGAGATCATGTTTTGATACCAAACATAGGAAAAATAGCTATTCCTTCCTACCTAAATCTTAAGCTTTCAATACGGGGCGCTTGAACTGTCACACTTAATCCTCGTCTAAAGCTCACACCAAGTCACGAGGATGTTACCCCCCATGCACCACACAAGTCATTCTAAATGACACTTGGAAACAACATAGAAAGGTTACCCACAACAACCAGCCCAAGGATGGTACTTAGCTTGGTTGCATCATTTCATCTCTTTTAAGAGAAATTCATCTCGAACTTGTGCATTTATGGGATTCGAACATGAGTTCATGTTTCGATACCAAACATAGGAAAAATAGCTAATCCTTCCTACCTAAAGCTTAAGCTTTCATTACGAGACAATTGAACTGTCACACTTAATTCTCGTCTAAAGCTCACACCAAGTCACGAGGATGTTACCCCCCATGCACCACAAAAGTAATTCTAAATGACCCTTGGAAACAACATAGAAAGGTTACCCACAACAACGTGCCCAGGGATGGTACTTACCTTGGTTGCATAATTCCGTCTCTTTTAATAGAAATTCATCTCGAATTTGTCCTTTTATGGGATTCGAACCTGAGATCATGTTTTGATACCAAATAAACGAAAAATAGCAAATCCTTCCTACCTAAAGCTTAAGCTTTCATTACGGGACGCTTGAACTGTCACACTTAATACTCGTCTAAAGCTCACACCAAGTCACGAGGATGTTACCCCCATGCACCACAAAAGTCATTCTAAATGACCCTTGGAAACAACATAGAAAGGTTACCCACAACAACGTGCCCAGAGATGGTACTTACCTTGGTTGCATCATTCCGTCTCTTTTATGGGAAATTCACCTCGAACTTGTGCTTTTAGGGGACACAATCCAGAGATCATGTTTTGATACCAATTAAACGAAAAATAGCAAATCCTACCTACCTAAAGCTTAAGCTTTCATTACGAGACACTTGAACTCTCACACTTAATCCTCGTCTAAAGCTCACACCAAGTCACGAGGATGTTACCCCCCATGCACCACAAAAGTCATTCTAAATGACTCTTGGAAACAACATAGAAAGGTTACCCACAACAACGTGCCCAGAGATGATACTTACCTTGGTTGCATCATTCTGTCTCTTTTATGGGAAATTCACCTCGAACTTGTGCATTTATGGGATTCGAACATGAGATCATGTTTCGATACCAAACATAGGAAAAATAGCTAATCCTTCCTACCTAAAGCTTAAGCTTTCATTACGGGACGCTTAAACTGTCACACTTAATCCTCGTCTAAAGCTCACGCCAAGTCACGAGAATGTTACCCCCCATGCACCACAAAAGTCATTCTAAATGACCCTTGGAAACAACATAGAAAGGTTACCCACAACAACCAGCCCAAGGATGGTACTTAGCTTGGTTGCATCATTCCGTCTCTTTTATGGGAAATTCACCTCGAACTTGTGCTTTTAGGGGACACAATCCAGAGATCATGTTTTGATACCAAATAAACGAAAAATAGCAAATCCTTCCTACCTAAAGCTTAAGCTTTCATTACGAGACACTTGAACTGTCACACTTAATCCTCGTCTAAAGCTCACACCAAGTTACGAGAATGTTACCCCCAATGCACCACAAAAGTAATTCTAAATGACCCTTGGAAACAACATAGAAAGGTTACCCACAACAACGTGCCCAAGGATGGTACTTAGCTTGGTTGCATCATTCCGTCTCTTTTATGGGAAATTCACCTCGAACTTGTGCTTTTAGGGGACATAATCCAGAGATCATGTCTTGATACCAAATAAATGAAAAATAGCAAATCCTTTCTACCTAAAGCTTAAGCTTTCATTACGAGAAACTTGAGCTGTCACACCTAATCCTCGTCTAAAGCTCACACCAAGTCACGAGGATGTTACCCCCCATGCACCACAAAAGTCATTCTAAATGACCCTTGGAAACAACATAGAAAGGTTAACACAACAACCAGCCCAAGGATGGTACTTATCTTGGTTGCATCATTCCGTCTTTTTTATGGGAAATTCACCTCGAACTTGTGCTTTTAGGGGACACAATCCAGAGATCATGTTTTGATACCAAATAAACGAAAAATAGCAAATCCTTCCTACCTAAAGCTTAAGCTTTCATTACGAGACACTTGAACTGTCACACTTAATCCTCGTCTAAAGCTCACACCAAGTTACGAGGATGTTACCCCCCATGCACCACAAAAATCATTCTAAATGACCCTTGGAAACAACATAGAAAGGTTAGCCACAACAACATGCCCAAGGATGGTACTTAGCTTGGTTGCATAATTCCGTCTCTTTTAAGAGAAATTCATCTCGAATTTGTGCTTTTATGGGATTCGAACCTGAGATCATGTTTTGATACCAAATAAACGAAAAATAGCAAATCCTTTCTACCTAAAGCTTAAGCTTTCATTACGGGACGCTTGAACTGTCACACTTAATCCTCGTCTAAAGCTCACACCAAGTCACGAGGATGTTACCCCAATGCACCACAAAAGTCATTCTAAATGACACTTGGAAACAACATAGAAAGGTTACCCACAACAACGTACCCAGGGATGGTACTTACCTTGGTTGCATCATTCCGTTTCTTTTATGGGAAATTCATCTCGAACTTGTGCATTTATGGGATTCGAACATGAGATCATGTTTTGATACCAAACATAGAAAAATAGCTAATCCTTCCTACCTAAAGCTTAAGCTTTCATTACGGGACGCTTGAACTGTCACACTTAATCCTCGTCTAAAGCTCACACCAAGTCGAGAGGATGTTACCCCCCATGCACCACAAAATTCATTCTAAATGACCCTTGGATACAACATAGAAAGGTTACCCACAACAACGTGCCCAGGGATGGTACTTACCTTGGTTGCATCATTCCGTCTCTTTTATGGGAAATTCATCTCGAACTTGTGCATTTATGGGATTCGAACATGAGATCATGTTTTGATACCAAACATAGGAAAAATAGCTATTCCTTCCTACCTAAATCTTAAGCTTTCAATACGGGGCGCTTGAACTGTCACACTTAATCCTCGTCTAAAGCTTACACCAAGTCACGAGGATGTTACCCCCCATGCACCACACAAGTCATTCTAAATGACACTTGGAAACAACATAGAAAGGTTACCCACAACAACCAGCCCAAGGATGGTACTTAGCTTGGTTGCATCATTTCATCTCTTTTAAGAGAAATTCATCTCGAACTTGTGCATTTATGGGATTCGAACATGAGTTCATGTTTCGATACCAAACATAGGAAAAATAGCTAATCCTTCCTACCTAAAGCTTAAGCTTTCATTACGAGACAATTGAACTGTCACACTTAATTCTCGTCTAAAGCTCACACCAAGTCACGAGGATGTTACCCCCCATGCACCACAAAAGTAATTCTAAATGACCCTTGGAAACAACATAGAAAGGTTACCCACAACAACGTGCCCAGGGATGGTACTTACCTTGGTTGCATAATTCCGTCTCTTTTAATAGAAATTCATCTCGAATTTGTCCTTTTATGGGATTCGAACCTGAGATCATGTTTTGATACCAAATAAACGAAAAATAGCAAATCCTTCCTACCTAAAGCTTAAGCTTTCATTACGGGACGCTTGAACTGTCACACTTAATACTCGTCTAAAGCTCACACCAAGTCACGAGGATGTTACCCCCATGCACCACAAAAGTCATTCTAAATGACCCTTGGAAACAACATAGAAAGGTTACCCACAACAACGTGCCCAGAGATGGTACTTACCTTGGTTGCATCATTCCGTCTCTTTTATGGGAAATTCACCTCGAACTTGTGCTTTTAGGGGACACAATCCAGAGATCATGTTTTGATACCAATTAAACGAAAAATAGCAAATCCTACCTACCTAAAGCTTAAGCTTTCATTACGAGACACTTGAACTCTCACACTTAATCCTCGTCTAAAGCTCACACCAAGTCACGAGGATGTTACCCCCCATGCACCACAAAAGTCATTCTAAATGACTCTTGGAAACAACATAGAAAGGTTACCCACAACAACGTGCCCAGAGATGATACTTACCTTGGTTGCATCATTCTGTCTCTTTTATGGGAAATTCACCTCGAACTTGTGCATTTATGGGATTCGAACATGAGATCATGTTTCGATACCAAACATAGGAAAAATAGCTAATCCTTCCTACCTAAAGCTTAAGCTTTCATTACGGGACGCTTAAACTGTCACACTTAATCCTCGTCTAAAGCTCACGCCAAGTCACGAGAATGTTACCCCCCATGCACCACAAAAGTCATTCTAAATGACCCTTGGAAACAACATAGAAAGGTTACCCACAACAACCAGCCCAAGGATGGTACTTAGCTTGGTTGCATCATTCCGTCTCTTTTATGGGAAATTCACCTCGAACTTGTGCTTTTAGGGGACACAATCCAGAGATCATGTTTTGATACCAAATAAACGAAAAATAGCAAATCCTTCCTACCTAAAGCTTAAGCTTTCATTACGAGACACTTGAACTGTCACACTTAATCCTCGTCTAAAGCTCACACCAAGTTACGAGAATGTTACCCCCAATGCACCACAAAAGTAATTCTAAATGACCCTTGGAAACAACATAGAAAGGTTACCCACAACAACGTGCCCAAGGATGGTACTTAGCTTGGTTGCATCATTCCGTCTCTTTTATGGGAAATTCACCTCGAACTTGTGCTTTTAGGGGACATAATCCAGAGATCATGTCTTGATACCAAATAAATGAAAAATAGCAAATCCTTTCTACCTAAAGCTTAAGCTTTCATTACGAGAAACTTGAGCTGTCACACCTAATCCTCGTCTAAAGCTCACACCAAGTCACGAGGATGTTACCCCCCATGCACCACAAAAGTCATTCTAAATGACCCTTGGAAACAACATAGAAAGGTTACACACAACAACCAGCCCAAGGATGGTACTTATCTTGGTTGCATCATTCCGTCTTTTTTATGGGAAATTCACCTCGAACTTGTGCTTTTAGGGGACACAATCCAGAGATCATGTTTTGATACCAAATAAACGAAAAATAGCAAATCCTTCCTACCTAAAGCTTAAGCTTTCATTACGAGACACTTGAACTGTCACACTTAATCCTCGTCTAAAGCTCACACCAAGTTACGAGGATGTTACCCCCCATGCACCACAAAAATCATTCTAAATGACCCTTGGAAACAACATAGAAAGGTTAGCCACAACAACATGCCCAAGGATGGTACTTAGCTTGGTTGCATAATTCCGTCTCTTTTAAGAGAAATTCATCTCGAATTTGTGCTTTTATGGGATTCGAACCTGAGATCATGTTTTGATACCAAATAAACGAAAAATAGCAAATCCTTTCTACCTAAAGCTTAAGCTTTCATTACGGGACGCTTGAACTGTCACACTTAATCCTCGTCTAAAGCTCACACCAAGTCACGAGGATGTTACCCCCCATGCACCACAAAAGTTATTCTAAATGACCCTTGGAAATAACATAGAAAGGTTACCCACAACAACGTGCCCAGGGATGGTACTTACCTTGGTTGCATCATTCCGTCTCTTTTATGGGAAATTCATCTCGAACTTGTGCATTTATGGGATTCGAACATGAGATCATGTTTCGATACCAAACATAGGAAAAATAGCTAATCCTTCCTACCTAAAGCTTAAGCTTTCATTACGGGACGCTTGAACTGTCACACTTAATCCTCGTCTAAAGCTCACACCAAGTCACGAGGATGTTACCACCCATGCACCACACAAGTCATTCTAAATAACCCTTGGAAACAACATAGAAAGGTTACCCACAACAACCAGCCCAAGGATGGTACTTAGCTTGGTTGCATCATTTCATCTCTTTTAAGAGAAATTCATCTCGAACTTGTGCATTTATGGGATTCGAACATGAGTTCATGTTTCGATACCAAACATTGGAAAAATAGCTAATCCTTCCTACCTAAAGCTTAAGCTTTCATTACGAGACAATTGAACTGTCACACTTAATTCTCGTCTAAAGCTCACACCAAGTCACGAGGATGTTACCCCCCATGCACCACAAAAGTAATTCTAAATGACCCTTGGAAACAACATAGAAAGGTTACCCACAACAACGTGCCCAGGGATGGTACTTACCTTTGTTGCATAATTCCGTCTCTTTTAATAGAAATTCATCTCGAATTTGTGCTTTTATGGGATTCGAACCTGAGATCATATTTTGATACCAAATAAACGAAAAATAGCAAATCCTTCCTACCTAAAGCTTAAGCTTTCATTACGAGACACTTGAACTGTCACACTTAATCCTCGTCTAAAGCTCACACCAAGTCACGAGGATGTTACCCCCATGCACCACAAAAGTCATTCTAAATGACCCTTGGAAACAACATAGAAAGGTTACCCACAACAACGTGCCCAGAGATGGTACTTACCTTGGTTGCATCATTCCGTCTCTTTTATGGGAAATTCGCCTCGAACTTGTGCTTTTAGGGGACACATACCAGAGATCATGTTTTGATACCAAACATAGGAAAAATAGCTAATCCTTCCTACCTAAAGATTAAGCTTTCATTACGAGACACTTGAACTGTCACACTTAATCCTCGTCTAAAGCTCACACCAAGTCACGAGGATGTTACCCCCCATGCACCACAAAAGTCATTCTAAATGACCCTTGGAAACAACATAGAAAGGTTACCCACAACAACCAGCCAAAGGATGGTACTTAGCTTGGTTGCATCATTCCGTCTCTTTTATGGGAAATTCACCTCGAACTTGTGCTTTTAGGGGACACAATCCAGAGATCATGTTTTGATACCAAATAAACGAAAAATAGCAAATCCTACCTACCTAAAGCTTAAGCTTTCATTACGAGACACTTGAACTCTCACACTTAATCCTCGTCTAAAGCTCACACCAAGTCACGAGGATGTTACCCCCCATGCACCACAAAAGTCATTCTAAATGACCCTTGGAAACAACATAGAAAGGTTACCCACAACAACGTGCCCAGAGATGATACTTACCTTGGTTGCATCATTCTGTCTCTTTTATGGGAAATTCACCTCGAACTTGTGCTTTTAGGGGACACATACCAGAGATAATGTTTTGATAGCAAACATAGGAAAAATAGCTAATCCTTCCTACCTAATGCCTAAGCTTTCATTGCGGGACGCTTGAACTGCCACACTTAATCCTCGTCTAAAGCTCACACCAAGTCACGAGGATGTTACCCCCCATGCACCACACAAGTCATTCTAAATGACCCTTGGAAACAACATAGAAAGGTTACCCACAACAACTAGCCCAAGGATGGTACTTAGCTTGGTTGCATCATTCCGTCTCTTTTATGGGAAATTCACCTCGAACTTGTGCTTTTAGGGGACACAATCCAGATATCATGTTTTGATACCAAATAAACGAAAAATAGCAAATCCTTCCTACCTAAAGTTTAAGCTTTCATTACGAGACACTTGAACTGTCACACTTAATCCTCGTCTAAAGCTCACACCAAGTTATGAGGATGTTACCCCCCATGCACCACAAAAATCATTCTAAATGACCCTTGGAAACAACATAGAAAGGTTACCCACAACAACATGCCCAAGGATGGTACTTAGCTTGGTTGCATCATTCCGTCTCTTTTATGGGAAATTCACCTCGAACTTGTGCTTTTAGGGGACACAATCCAGAGATCATGTTTTGATACCAAATAAACGAAAAATAGCAAATCCTTCCTACCTAAAGCTTAAGCTTTCATTACGAGACACTTGAACTGTCACACTTAATCCTCGTCTAAAGCTCACACCAACTTACGAGAATGTTACCCCCAATGCACTACAAAAGTCATTCTAAATGACCCTTGTAAACAACATAGAAAGGTTACCCACAACAACCAGCCCAAGGATGGTACTTAGCTTGGTTGCATCATTCCGTCTCTTTTATGGGAAATTCACCTCGAACTTGTGCTTTTAGGGGACACAATCCAGAGATCATGTTTTGATACCAAATAAACGAAAAATAGCAAATCCTTCCTACCTAAAGCGTAAGCTTTCATTACGAGACACTTGAACTGTCACACTTAATCCTCGTCTAAAGCTCACACCAAGTTACGAGAATGTTACCCCCAATGCACCACAAAAGTCATTCTAAATGACCCTTGGAAACAACATAGAAAGGTTACCCACAACAACGTGCCTAAGGATGGTACTTAGCTTGGTTGCATCATTCCGTCTCTTTTATGGGAAATTCACCTCGAACTTGTGCTTTTAGGGGACATAATCCAGAGATCATGTCTTGATTCCAAATAAACGAAAAATAGCAAATCCTTTCTACCTAAAGCTTAAGCTTTCATTACGAGACACTTGAACTGTCACACTTAATCCTCGTCTAAAGCTCACACCAACTTACGAGAATGTTACCCCCAATGCACTACAAAAGTCATTCTAAATGACCCTTGTAAACAACATAGAAAGGTTACCCACAACAACCAGCCCAAGGATGGTACTTAGCTTGGTTGCATCATTCTGTCTCTTTTATGGGAAATTCACCTCGAACTTGTGCTTTTAGGGGACACATACCAGAGATAATGTTTTGATAGCAAACATAGGAAAAATAGCTAATCCTTCCTACCTAATGCCTAAGCTTTCATTGCGGGACGCTTGAACTGCCATACTTAATCCTCGTCTAAAGCTCACACCAAGTCACGAGGATGTTACCCCCCATGCACCACACAAGTCATTCTAAATGACCCTTGGAAACAACATAGAAAGGTTACCCACAACAACTAGCCCAAGGATGGTACTTAGCTTGGTTGCATCATTCCGTCTCTTTTATGGGAAATTCACCTCGAACTTGTGCTTTTAAGGGACACAATCCAGATATCATGTTTTGATACCAAATAAACGAAAAATAGCAAATCCTTCCTACCTAAAGCTTAAGCTTTCATTACGAGACACTTGAACTGTCACACTTAATCCTCGTCTAAAGCTCACACCAAGTTACGAGGATGTTACCCCCCATGCACCACAAAAATCATTCTAAATGACCCTTGGAAACAACATAGAAAGGTTACCCACAACAACATGCCCAAGGATGGTACTTAGCTTGGTTGCATCATTCCGTCTCTTTTATGGGAAATTCACCTCGAACTTGTGCTTTTAGGGGACACAATCCAGAGATCATGTTTTGATACCAAATAAACGAAAAATAGCAAATCCTTCCTACCTAAAGCTTAAGCTTTCATTACGAGACACTTGAACTGTCACACTTAATCCTCGTCTAAAGCTCACACCAACTTACGAGAATGTTACCCCCAATGCACTACAAAAGTCATTCTAAATGACCCTTGTAAACAACATAGAAAGGTTACCCACAACAACCAGCCCAAGGATGGTACTTAGCTTGGTTGCATCATTCCGTCTCTTTTATGGGAAATTCACCTCGAACTTGTGCTTTTAGGGGACACAATCCAGAGATCATGTTTTGATACCAAATAAACGAAAAATAGCAAATCCTTCCTACCTAAAGCGTAAGCTTTCATTACGAGACACTTGAACTGTCACACTTAATCCTCGTCTAAAGCTCACACCAACTTACGAGAATGTTACCCCCAATGCACCACAAAAGTCATTCTAAATGACCCTTGGAAACAACATAGAAAGGTTACCCACAACAACGTGCCTAAGGATGGTACTTAGCTTGGTTGCATCATTCCGTCTCTTTTATGGGAAATTCACCTCGAACTTGTGCTTTTAGGGGACATAATCCAGAGATCATGTCTTGATTCCAAATAAACGAAAAATAGCAAATCCTTTCTACCTAAAGCTTAAGCTTTCATTACGAGACACTTGAACTGTCACACTTAATCCTCGTCTAAAGCTCACACCAAGTGACGAGAATGTTACCCCCAATGCACCACAAAAGTCATTCTAAATGACCCTTGGAAACAACATAGAAAGGTTACCCACAACAACGTGCCTAAGGATGGTACTTAGCTTGGTTGCATCATTCCGTCTCTTTTATGGGAAATTCACCTCGAACTTGTGCTTTTAGGGGACATAATCCAGAGATCATGTCTTGATTCCAAATAAATGAAAAATAGCAAATCCTTTCTACCTAAAGCTTAAGCTTTCATTACGAGAAACTTGAGCTGTCACACCTAATCCTCGTCTAAAGCTCACACCAAGTCACGAGGATGTTACCCCCATGCACCACAAAAGTCATTCTAAATGACCCTTGGAAACAACATAGAAAGGTTACCCACAACAACCAGCCCAAGGATGGTACTTAGCTTGGTTGCATCATTCCGTCTCTTTTATGGGAAATTCACCTCGAACTTGTGCTTTTAGGGGACACAATCCAGAGATCATGTTTTGATACCAAATAAACGAAAAATAGCAAATCCTTCCTACCTAAAGCTTAAGCTTTCATTACGAGACACTTGAACTGTCACACTTAATCCTCATCTAAAGCTCACACCAAGTTACGAGGATGTTACCCCCCATGCACCACAAAAATCATTCTAAATGACCGTTGGAAACAACATAGAAAGGTTACCCACAACAACATGCCCAAGGCTGGTACTTAGCTTGGTTGCATAATTCCGTCTCTTTTAAGAGAAATTCATCTCGAATTTGTGCTTTTATGGGATTCGAACCTGAGATCATGTTTTGATACCAAATAAACGAAAAATAGCAAATCCTTCCTACCTAAAGCTTAAGCTTTCATTACGTGACGCTTGAACTGTCACACTTAATACTCGTCTAAAGCTCACACCAAGTCACGAGGATGTTACCCCCATGCACCACAAAAGTCATTCTAAATGACACTTGGAAACAACATAGAAAGGTTACCCACAACAACGTACCCAGGGATGGTACTTACCTTGGTTGCATCATTCCGTTTCTTTTATGGGAAATTCATCTCGAACTTGTGCATTTATTGGATTCGAACATGAGATCATGTTTTGATACCAAACATAGAAAAATAGCTAATCCTTCCTACCTAAAGCTTAAGCTTTCATTACGGGACGCTTGAACTGTCACACTTAATCCTCGTCTATAGCTCACACCAAGTCACGAGGATGTTACCCCCCATGCACCACAAAATTCATTCTAAATGACCCTTGGATACAACATAGAAAGGTTACCCACAACAACGTGCCCAGGGATGGTACTTACCTTGGTTGCATCATTCCGTCTCTTTTATGGGAAATTCATCTCGAACTTGTGCATTTATGGGATTCGAACATGAGATCATGTTTTGATACCAAACATATGAAAAATAGCTATTCCTTCCTACCTAAATCTTAAGCTTTCAATACGGGGCGCTTGAACTGTCACACTTAATCCTCGTCTAAAGCTCACACCAAGTCACGAGGATGTTACCCCCCATGCACCACACAAGTCATTCAAAATGACACTTGGAAACAACATAGAAAGGTTACCCACAACAACCAGCCCAAGGATGGTACTTAGCTTGGTTGCATCATTTCATCTCTTTTAAGAGAAATTCATCTCGAACTTGTGCATTTATGGGATTCGAACATGAGTTCATGTTTCGATACCAAACATAGGAAAAATAACTAATCCTTCCTACCTAAAGCTTAAGCTTTCATTACGAGACAATTGAACTGTCACACTTAATTCTCGTCTAAAGCTCACACCAAGTCACGAGAATGTTACCCCCCATGCACCACAAAAGTCATTCTAAATGACCCTTGGAAACAACATAGAAAGGTTACCCACAACAACGTGCCCAGGGATGGTACTTACCTTGGTTGCATAATTCCGTCTCTTTTAATAGAAATTCATCTCGAATTTGTGCTTTTATGGGATTCGAACCTGAGATCATGTTTTGATACCAAATAAACGAAAAATAGCAAATCCTTCCTACCTAAAGCTTAAGCTTTCATTACGGGACGCTTGAACTGTCACACTTAATCCTCGTCTAAAGCTCACACCAAGTCACGAGGATGTTACCCCCATGCACCACAAAAGTCATTCTAAATGACCCTTGGAAACAACATAGAAAGGTTACCCACAACAACGTGCCCAGAGATGGTACTTACCTTGGTTGCATCATTCCGTCTCTTTTATGGGAAATTCGCCTCGAACTTGTGCTTTTAGGGGACACATACCAGAGATCATGTTTTGATACCAAATATAGGAAAAATAGCTAATCCTTCCTACCTAAAGCTTAAGCTTTCATTACGAGGCGCTTGAACTGTCACACTTAATCCTCGTCTAAAGCTCACACCAAGTCACGAGGATGTTACCCCCCATGCACCACAAAAGTCATTCTAAATGACCCTTGGAAACAACATAGAAAGGTTACCCACAACAACCAGCCAAAGGATGATACTTAGCTTGGTTGCATCATTCCGTCTCTTTTATGGGAAATTCACCTCGAACTTGTGCTTTTAGGGGACACAATCCAGAGATCATGTTTTGATACCAAATAAACGAAAAATAGCAAATCCTAGCTACCTAAAGCTTAAGCTTTCATTACGAGACACTTGAACTCTCACACTTAATCCTCGTCTAAAGCTCACACCAAGTCACGAGGATGTTACCCCCCATGCACCACAAAAGTCATTCTAAATGACCCTTGGAAACAACATAGAAAGGTTACCCACAACAACGTGCCCAGAGATGATACTTACCTTGGTTGCATCATTCTGTCTCTTTTATGGGAAATTCACCTCGAACTTGTTCTTTTAGGGGACACATACCAGAGATCATGTTTTGATAGCAAACATAGGAAAAATAGCTAATCCTTCCTACCTAATGCCTAAGCTTTCATTGCGGGACGCTTGAACTGCCACACTTAATCCTCGTCTAAAGCTCACACCAAGTCACGAGGATGTTACCCCCCATGTACCACACAAGTCATTCTAAATGACCCTTGGAAACAACATAGAAAGGTTACCCACAACAACCAGCCCAAGGATGGTACTTAGCTTGGTTGCATCATTCCGTCTCTTTTATGGGAAATTCACCTCGAACTTGTGCTTTTAGGGGACACAATCCAGAGATCATGTTTTGATACCAAATAAACGAAAAATAGCAAATCCTTCCTACCTAAAGCTTAAGCTTTCATTACGAGACACTTGAACTGTCACACTTAATCCTCGTCTAAAGCTCACACCAAGTTACGAGGATGTTACCCCCCATGCACCACAAAAATCATTCTAAATGACCCTTGGAAACAACATAGAAAGGTTACCCACAACAACATGCCCAAGGATGGTACTTAGCTTGGTTGCATCATTCCGTCTCTTTTATGGGAAATTCACCTCGAACTTGTGCTTTTAGGGGACACAATCCAGAGATCATGTTTTGATACCAAATAAACGAAAAATAGCAAATCCTTCCTACCTAAAGCTTAAGCTTTCATTACGAGACACTTGAACTGTCACACTTAATCCTCGTCTAAAGCTCACACCAACTTACGAGAATGTTACCCCCAATGCACCACAAAAGTCATTCTAAATGACCCTTGTAAACAACATAGAAAGGTTACCCACAACAACCAGCCCAAGGATGGTACTTAGCTTGGTTGCATCATTCCGTCTCTTTTATGGGAAATTCACCTCGAACTTGTGCTTTTAGGGGACACAATCCAGAGATCATGTTTTGATACCAAATAAACGAAAAATAGCAAATCCTTCCTACCTAAAGCGTAAGCTTTCATTACGAGACACTTGAACTGTCACACTTAATCCTCGTCTAAAGCTCACACCAAGTTACGAGAATGTTACCCCCAATGCACCACAAAAGTCATTCTAAATGACCCTTGGAAACAACATAGAAAGGTTACCCACAACAACGTGCCTAAGGATGGTACTTAGCTTGGTTGCATCATTCCGTCTCTTTTATGGGAAATTCACCTCGAACTTGTGCTTTTAGGGGACATAATCCAGAGATCATGTCTTGATTCCAAATAAACGAAAAATAGCAAATCCTTTCTACCTAAAGCTTAAGCTTTCATTACGAGACACTTGAACTGTCACACTTAATCCTCGTCTAAAGCTCACACCAAGTTACGAGAATGTTACCCCCAATGCACCACAAAAGTCATTCTAAATGACCCTTGGAAACAACATAGAAAGGTTACCCACAACAACGTGCCTAAGGATGGTACTTAGCTTGGTTGCATCATTCCGTCTCTTTTATGGGAAATTCACCTCGAACTTGTGCTTTTAGGGGACATAATCCAGAGATCATGTCTTGATTCCAAATAAACGAAAAATAGCAAATCCTTTCTACCTAAAGCTTAAGCTTTCATTACGAGAAACTTGAGCTGTCACACCTAATCCTCGTCTAAAGCTCACACCAAGTCACGAGGATGTTACCCCCATGCACCACAAAAGTCATTCTAAATGACCCTTGGAAACAACATAGAAAGGTTACCCACAACAACCAGCCCAAGGATGGTACTTAGCTTGGTTGCATCATTTCGTCTCTTTTATGGGAAATTCACCTCGAACTTGTGCTTTTAGGGGACACAATCCAGAGATCATGTTTTGATACCAAATAAACGAAAAATAGCAAATCCTTCCTACCTAAAGCTTAAGCTTTCATTACGAGACACTTGAACTGTCACACTTAATCCTCGTCTAAAGCTCACACCAAGTTACGAGGATGTTACCCCCCATGCACCACAAAAATCATTCTAAATGACCCTTGGAAACAACATAGAAAGGTTACCCACAACAACATGCCCAAGGCTGGTACTTAGCTTGGTTGCATAATTCCGTCTCTTTTAAGAGAAATTCATCTCGAATTTGTGCTTTTATGGGATTCGAACCTGAGATCATGTTTTGATACCAAATAAACGAAAAATAGCAAATCCTTTCTACCTAAAGCTTAAGCTTTCATTACGGCACGCTTGAACTGTCACACTTAATCCTCGTCTAAAGCTCACACCAAGTCACGAGGATGTTACCCCAATGCACCACAAAAGTCATTCTAAATGACACTTGGAAACAACATAGAAAGGTTACCCACAACAACGTACCTAGGGATGGTACTTACCTTGGTTGCATCATTCCGTTTCTTTTATGGGAAATTCATCTCGAACTTGTGCATTTATTGGATTCGAACATGAGATCATGTTTTGATACCAAACATAGAAAAATAGCTAATCCTTCCTACCTAAAGCTTAAGCTTTCATTACGGGACGCTTGAACTGTCACACTTAATCCTCGTCTAAAGCTCACACCAAGTCACGAGGATGTTACCCCCCATGCACCACAAAATTCATTCTAAATGACCCTTGGAAACAACATAGAAAGGTTACCCACAACAACGTGCCCAGGGATGGTACTTACCTTGGTTGCATCATTCCGTCTCTTTTATGGGAAATTCATCTCGAACTTGTGCATTTATGGGATTCGAACATGAGATCATGTTTTGATACCAAACATATGAAAAATAGCTATTCCTTCCTACCTAAATCTTAAGCTTTCAATACGGGGCGCTTGAACTGTCACACTTAATCCTCGTCTAAAGCTCACACCAAGTCACGAGGATGTTACCCCCCATGCACCACACAAGTCATTCAAAATGACACTTGGAAACAACATAGAAAGGTTACCCACAACAACCAGCCCAAGGATGGTACTTAGCTTGGTTGCATCATTTCATCTCTTTTAAGAGAAATTCATCTCGAACTTGTGCATTTATGGGATTCGAACATGAGTTCATGTTTCGATACCAAACATAGGAAAAATAGCTAATCCTTCCTACCTAAAGCTTAAGCTTTCATTACGAGACAATTGAACTGTCACACTTAATTCTCGTCTAAAGCTCACACCAAGTCACGAGAATGTTACCCCCCATGCACCACAAAAGTCATTCTAAATGACCCTTGGAAACAACATAGAAAGGTTACCCACAACAACGTGCCCAGGGATGGTACTTACCTTGGTTGCATAATTCCGTCTCTTTTAATAGAAATTCATCTCGAATTTGTGCTTTTATGGGATTCGAACCTGAGATCATGTTTTGATACCAAATAAACGAAAAATAGCAAATCCTTCCTACCTAAAGCTTAAGCTTTCATTACGGGACGCTTGAACTGTCACACTTAATCCTCGTCTAAAGCTCACACCAAGTCACGAGGATGTTACCCCCATGCACCACAAAAGTCATTCTAAATGACCCTTGGAGACAACATAGAAAGGTTACCCACAACAACGTGCCCAGAGATGGTACTTACCTAGGTTCCATCATTCCGTCTCTTTTATGGGAAATTCGCCTCGAACTTGTGCTTTTAGGGGACATAATCCAGAGATCATGTTTTGATACCAAATAAACGAAAAATAGCAAATCCTTCCTACCTAAAGCTTAAGCTTTCATTACGAGACACTTGAACTGTCACACTTAATCCTCGTCTAAAGCTCACACCAACTTACGAGAATGTTACCCCCAATGCACCACAAAAGTCATTCTAAATGACCCTTGTAAACAACATAGAAAGGTTACCCACAACAACCAGCCCAAGGATGGTACTTAGCTTGGTTGCATCATTCCGTCTCTTTTATGGGAAATTCACCTCGAACTTGTGCTTTTAGGGGACACAATCCAGAGATCATGTTTTGATACCAAATAAACGAAAAATAGCAAATCCTTCCTACCTAAAGCGTAAGCTTTCATTACGAGACACTTGAACTGTCACACTTAATCCTCGTCTAAAGCTCACACCAAGTTACGAGAATGTTACCCCCAATGCACCACAAAAGTCATTCTAAATGACCCTTGGAAACAACATAGAAAGGTTACCCACAACAACGTGCCTAAGGATGGTACTTAGCTTGGTTGCATCATTCCGTCTCTTTTATGGGAAATTCACCTCGAACTTGTGCTTTTAGGGGACATAATCCAGAGATCATGTCTTGATTCCAAATAAACGAAAAATAGCAAATCCTTTCTACCTAAAGCTTAAGCTTTCATTACGAGACACTTGAACTGTCACACTTAATCCTCGTCTAAAGCTCACACCAAGTTACGAGAATGTTACCCCCAATGCACCACAAAAGTCATTCTAAATGACCCTTGGAAACAACATAGAAAGGTTACCCACAACAACGTGCCTAAGGATGGTACTTAGCTTGGTTGCATCATTCCGTCTCTTTTATGGGAAATTCACCTCGAACTTGTGCTTTTAGGGGACATAATCCAGAGATCATGTCTTGATTCCAAATAAACGAAAAATAGCAAATCCTTTCTACCTAAAGCTTAAGCTTTCATTACGAGAAACTTGAGCTGTCACACCTAATCCTCGTCTAAAGCTCACACCAAGTCACGAGGATGTTACCCCCATGCACCACAAAAGTCATTCTAAATGACCCTTGGAAACAACATAGAAAGGTTACCCACAACAACCAGCCCAAGGATGGTACTTAGCTTGGTTGCATCATTTCGTCTCTTTTATGGGAAATTCACCTCGAACTTGTGCTTTTAGGGGACACAATCCAGAGATCATGTTTTGATACCAAATAAACGAAAAATAGCAAATCCTTCCTACCTAAAGCTTAAGCTTTCATTACGAGACACTTGAACTGTCACACTTAATCCTCGTCTAAAGCTCACACCAAGTTACGAGGATGTTACCCCCCCATGCACCACAAAAATCATTCTAAATGACCCTTGGAAACAACATAGAAAGGTTACCCACAACAACATGCCCAAGGCTGGTACTTAGCTTGGTTGCATAATTCCGTCTCTTTTAAGAGAAATTCATCTCGAATTTGTGCTTTTATGGGATTCGAACCTGAGATCATCTTTTGATACCAAATAAACGAAAAATAGCAAATCCTTTCTACCTAAAGCTTAAGCTTTCATTACGGCACGCTTGAACTGTCACACTTAATCCTCGTCTAAAGCTCACACCAAGTCACGAGGATGTTACCCCAATGCACCACAAAAGTCATTCTAAATGACACTTGGAAACAACATAGAAAGGTTACCCACAACAACGTACCTAGGGATGGTACTTACCTTGGTTGCATCATTCCGTTTCTTTTATGGGAAATTCATCTCGAACTTGTGCATTTATTGGATTCGAACATGAGATCATGTTTTGATACCAAACATAGAAAAATAGCTAATCCTTCCTACCTAAAGCTTAAGCTTTCATTACGGGACGCTTGAACTGTCACACTTAATCCTCGTCTAAAGCTCACACCAAGTCACGAGGATGTTACCCCCCATGCACCACAAAATTCATTCTAAATGACCCTTGGAAACAACATAGAAAGGTTACCCACAACAACGTGCCCAGGGATGGTACTTACCTTGGTTGCATCATTCCGTCTCTTTTATGGGAAATTCATCTCGAACTTGTGCATTTATGGGATTCGAACATGAGATCATGTTTTGATACCAAACATATGAAAAATAGCTATTCCTTCCTACCTAAATCTTAAGCTTTCAATACGGGGCGCTTGAACTGTCACACTTAATCCTCGTCTAAAGCTCACACCAAGTCACGAGGATGTTACCCCCCATGCACCACACAAGTCATTCAAAATGACACTTGGAAACAACATAGAAAGGTTACCCACAACAACCAGCCCAAGGATGGTACTTAGCTTGGTTGCATCATTTCATCTCTTTTAAGAGAAATTCATCTCGAACTTGTGCATTTATGGGATTCGAACATGAGTTCATGTTTCGATACCAAACATAGGAAAAATAGCTAATCCTTCCTACCTAAAGCTTAAGCTTTCATTACGAGACAATTGAACTGTCACACTTAATTCTCGTCTAAAGCTCACACCAAGTCACGAGAATGTTACCCCCCATGCACCACAAAAGTCATTCTAAATGACCCTTGGAAACAACATAGAAAGGTTACCCACAACAACGTGCCCAGGGATGGTACTTACCTTGGTTGCATAATTCCGTCTCTTTTAATAGAAATTCATCTCGAATTTGTGCTTTTATGGGATTCGAACCTGAGATCATGTTTTGATACCAAATAAACGAAAAATAGCAAATCCTTCCTACCTAAAGCTTAAGCTTTCATTACGGGACGCTTGAACTGTCACACTTAATCCTCGTCTAAAGCTCACACCAAGTCACGAGGATGTTACCCCCATGCACCACAAAAGTCATTCTAAATGACCCTTGGAGACAACATAGAAAGGTTACCCACAACAACGTGCCCAGAGATGGTACTTACCTAGGTTCCATCATTCCGTCTCTTTTATGGGAAATTCGCCTCGAACTTGTGCTTTTAGGGGACACATACCAGAGATCATGTTTTGATACCAAACATAGGAAAAATAGCTAATCCTTCCTACCTAAAGCTTAAGCTTTCAATACGAGACGCTTGAACTGTCTTACTTAATCCTCCTTTAAAGCTCACACAAAGTCACGAGGATGTTACCCCCCATGCACCACACAAGTCATTGTAAATGACCCTTTGAAACAACATAGAAAGGTTACCCACAACAACCAGCCCAAGGATGATACTTAGCTTGGTTGCATCATTTCATCTTTTTTAAGAGAAATTCATCTCGAATTTGTGCTTTTGTGGGATTCGAACCTGAGATCATGTTTTCATACCAAATAAACGAAAAATAGCCAATCCTTCCTACCTAAAGCTTAAGCTTTCATTACGAGACAATTGAACTATCACACTTAATTCTCGTCTAAAGCTCACACCAAGTCACGAGGATCTTACCCCCCATGCACCACAAAAGTCATTCTAAATGACCCTTGGAAACAACATTGAAAGGTTACCCACAACAACGTGCCCAGGGATGGTATTTACCTTGGTTGCATAATTCCGTCTCTTTTAAGAGAAATTCATCACGAATTTGTGCTTTTATGGGATTCGAACCTGAGATCATGTTTTGATACCAAATAAACGAAAAATAGCTAATCCTTCCTACCTAAAGCTTATGCTTTCATTACGGGACGCTTGAACTGTCACACTTAATCCTCGTCTAAAGCTCACACCAAGTCACGAGGATGTTACCCCCCATGCACCACAAAAGTCATTCTAAATGACCCTTGCAAACAACAAAGAAAGGTTACCCACAACAATGTGCCCAGAGATGGTACTTACCTTGGTTGCATCATTCCGTCTCTTTTATGGGAAATTCACCTCGAACTTGTGCTTTTAGGGGACACATACCAGAGATCATGTTTTGATACCAAACATAGGAAAAATAGCTAATCCTTCCTACCTAAAGCTTAAGCTTTCATTACGGGACGCTTGAACTGTCACACTTAATCCTCGTCTAAAGCTCACACGAAGTCACGAGGATGTTACCCCCCATGCACCACACAAGTCATTCTAAATGACCCTTGGAAACAACATAGAAAGGTTACTCACAACAAGCAGCCCAAGGATGGTACTTAGCTTGGTTGCATCATTTCATCTCTTTTAAGAGAAATTCATCTCGAATTTGTGCTTTTATGGGATTCGAACCTGAGATCATGTTTTGATACCAAATAAACGAAAAATAGCAAATCCTTCCTACCTAAAGCTTAAGCTTTCATTACGAGACCCTTGAACTGTCACACTTAATCCTCGTCTAAAGCTCACACCAAGTCACGAGGATGTTACCCCCCATGCACCACAAAAGTCATTCTAAATGACCCTTGGAAACAACATATAAAGGTTACCCACAACAACGTGCCCAGGGATGGTACTTACCTTGGTTGCATCAATCCGTCTCTTTTATGGGAAATTCACCTCGAACTTGTGCTTTTAGGGGACACATACCAGAGATCATGTTTCGATACCAAACATAGGAAAAATAGCTAATCCTTCCTACCTAAAGCTTAAGCTTTCATTGCGGGACGCTTGAACTGCCACACTTAATCCTCGTCTAAAGCTCACACCAAGTCACGAGGATGTTACCCCCCATGCACCACACAAGTCATTCTAAATGACCCTTGGAAACAACATAGAAAGGTTACCCACAACAACTAGCCCAAGGATGGTACTTAGCTTGGTTGCATCATTTCATCTCTTTTAAGAGAAATTCATCTCGAACTTGTGCATTTATGGGTTTCGAACATGAGATCATGTTTCGATACCAAACATTGGAAAAATAGCTAATCCTTCCTACCTAAAGCTTAAGCTTTCATTACGGGACGCTTGAACTGTCACACTTAATCCTCGTCTAAAGCTCACACCAAGTCACGAGGATGTTACCCCCATGCACCACACAAGTCATTCTAAATGACCCTTGGAAACAACATAGAAAGGTAACCCACAACAACCAACCCAAGGATGGTACTTAGCTTGGTTGCATCATTTCATCTCTTTTAAGAAAAATTCATCTCGAATTTGTGATTTAATGGGATTCGAACCTGAGATCATGTTTTGATACCAAATAAACGAAAAATAGCAAATCCTTCCTACCTAAAGCTTAAGCTTTCATTACGAGACACTTGAACTGTCACACTTAATCCTCGTCTAAAGCTCACACCAAGTCACGAGGATGTTACCCCCCATGCACCACAAAAGTCATTCTAAATGACCCATGGAAACAACATAGAAAGGTTACCCACAACAACGTGCCCAGGGATGGTACTTACCTTGGTTGCATCAATCCGTCTCTTTTATGGGAAATTCATCTCGAACTTGTGCATTTATGGGATTCGAACATGAGATCATGTTTCGATACCAAACATAGGAAAAATAGCTAATCCTTCCTACCTAAAGCTTAAGCTTTCATTACGGGACGCTTAAACTGTCACACTTAATCCTCGTCTAAAGCTCACACCAAGTCACGAGGATATTACCCCCCATGCACCACACAAGTCATTCTAAATGACCCTTGGAAACAACATAGAAAGGTTACCCACAACAACTAGCCCAAGGATGGTACTTAGCTTGGTTGCATCATTTCATCTCTTTTAAGAGAAATTCATCTCGAACTTGTGCATTTATGGGATTCGAACATGAGTTCATGTTTCGATACCAAACATAGGAAAAATAGCTAATCCTTCCTACCTAAAGCTTAAGCTTTCATTACGGGACGCTTGTACTGTCACACTTAATCCTCGTCTAAAGCTCACACCAAGTCACGAGGATGTTACCCCCCATGCACCACACAAGTCATTCTAAATAACCTTTGGAAACAACATAGAAAGGTTACCCACAACAACCAGCCCAAGGATGGTACTTAGCTTGGTTGCATCATTTCATCTCTTTTAAGAGAAATTCATCTTGAACTTGTGCATTTATGGGATTCGAACATGAGATCATGTTTCGATACCAAACATAGGAAAAATAGCTAATCCTTCCTACCTAAAGCTTAAGCTTTCATTACGAGACACTTGAAATGTCACACTTAATCCTCGTCTAAAGCTAAAACCAAGTCACGAGGATGTTACCCCCCATGCACCACAAAAGTCATTCTAAATGACCCTTGGAAACAACATAGAAAGGTTACCCACAACAACGTGCCCAGGGATGGTACTTACCTTGGTTGCATCATTCCGTCTCTTTTATGGGAAATTCATCTCGAACTTGTGCATTTATGGGATTCGAACATGAGATCATGTTTCGATACCAAACATAGGAAAAATAGCTAATCCTTCCTACCTAAAGCTTAAGCTTTCATTACGGGACGCTTGAACTGCCACACTTAATCCTCGTCTAAAGCTCACACCAAGTCACGAGGATGTTACCCCCCATGCACCACACAAGTCATTCTAAATAACCCTTGGAAACAACATAGAAAGGTTACCCACAACAACCAGCCCAAGGATGGTACTTAGCTTGGTTGCATCATTTCATCTCTTTTAAGAGAAATTCATCTCGAATTTGTGCTTTTATGGGATTTGAACCTGAGATCATGTTTTGATACCAAATAAACGAAAAATAGCAAATCCTTCCTACCTAAACCTCAAGATTACGGGGCGCTTGAACTGTCACACTTAATCCTCGTCTAAAGCTAAAACCAAGTCACGAGGATGTTACCCCCCATGCACCACAAAAGTTATTCTAAATGACCCTTGGAAATAACATAGAAAGGTTACCCACAACAACGTGCCCAGGGATGGTACTTACCTTGGTTGCATCATTCCGTCTCTTTTATGGGAAATTCATCTCGAACTTGTGCATTTATGGGATTCGAACATGAGATCATGTTTCGATACCAAACATAGGAAAAATAGCTAATCCTTCCTACCTAAAGCTTAAGCTTTCATTACGGGACGCTTGAACTGTCACACTTAATCCTCGTCTAAAGCTCACACCAAGTCACGAGGATGTTACCACCCATGCACCACACAAGTCATTCTAAATAACCCTTGGAAACAACATAGAAAGGTTACCCACAACAACCAGCCCAAGGATGGTACTTAGCTTGGTTGCATCATTTCATCTCTTTTAAGAGAAATTCATCTCGAATTTGTGCTTTTACGGGATTCGAACCTGAGATAATGTTTTGATACCAAATAAACGAAAAATAGTAAATCCTTCCTACCTAAAGCTTAAGCTTTCATTACGAGACACTTGAACTGTCACACTTAATCCTCGTCTAAAGCTCACACCAAGTCACGAGGATGTTACCCCCCATGCACCACAAAAGTCATTCTAAATGACCCTTGGAAACAACATATAAAGGTTATCCACAACAACGTGCCCAGGGATGGTACTTACCTTGGTTGCATCATTCCGTCTCTTTTATTGGAAATTCACCTAGAACTTGTGCTTTTAGGGGACACATACCAGAGATCATGTTTCGATACCAAACATAGGAAAAATTGCTAATCCTTCCTACCTAAAGCTTAAGCTTTCATTACGGGACGCTTGAACTGTCACACTTAATCCTCGTCTAAAGCTCACACCAAGTGACGAGGATGTTACCCCCATGCACCACACAAGTCATTCTAAAAGACCCTTGGAAACAACATAGAAAGGTTACCCACAACAACCAGCCCAAGGATGGTACTTAGCTTGGTTGCATCATTTCATCTCTTTTAAGAGAAATTCATCTCGAACTTGTGCATTTATGGGATTCGAACATGAGATCATGTTTCGATACCAAACATAGGAAAAATAGCTAATCCTTCCTACCTAAAGCTTAAGCTTTCATTACGGGACGCTTGAACTGACACAATTAATCCTCGTCTAAAGCTCACACCAAGTCACGAGGATGTTACCCCCATGCACCACACAAGTCATTCTAAATGACCCTTGGAAACAACATAGAAAGGTTACCCACAACAACCAGCCCAAGGATGGTACTTAGATTGGTTGCATCATTTCATCTCTTTTAAGAGAAATTCATCTCGAATTTGTGCTTTAATGGGATTCGAACCTGAGATCATGTTTTGATACCAAATAAACGAAAAATAGCAAATCCTTCCAACCTAAAGCTTAAGCTTTCATTACGAGACACTTGAACTGTCACACTTAATCCTCGTCTAAAGCTCACACCAAGTCACGAGGATGTTACCCCCCATGCACCACAAAAGTCATTCTAAATGACCCTTGGAAACAACATAGAAAGGTTACCCACAACAACGTGCCCAGGGATGGTACTTACCTTGGTTGCATCATTCCGTCTCTTTTATGGGAAATTCATCTCGAACTTGTGCATTTATGGGATTCGAACATGAGATCATGTTTCGATACCAAACATAGGAAAAATAGCTAATCCTTCCTACCTAAAGCTTAAGCTTTCATTGCGGGACGCTTGACTTGCCACACTTAATCCTCGTCTAAAGCTCACACCAAGTCACGAGGATGTTACCCCCCATGCACCACACAAGTCATTCTAAATGACCCTTGGAAACAACATAGAAAGGTTACCCACAACAACCAGCCCAAGGATGGTACTTAGCTTGGTTGCATCATTTCATCTCTTTTAAGAGAAATTCATCTCGAACTTGTGCATTTATGGGATTCGAACATGAGATCATGTTTCGATACCAAACATAGGGAAAATAGCTAATCCTTCCTACCTAAAGCTTAAGCTTTCATTACGGGACGCTTGAACTGTCACACTTAATCCTCGTCTAAAGCTCACACCAAGTCACGAGGATGTTACCCCCATGCACCACACAAGTCATTTTAAATGACCCTTGGAAACAACATAGAAAGGTTACCCACAACAACCAGCCCAAAGATGGTACTTAGCTTGGTTGCATCATTTCATCTCTTTTAAGAGAAATTCATCTCGAACTTGTGCATTTATGGGTTTCGAACATGAGATCATGTTTCGATACCAAACATAGGAAAAATAGCTAATCCTTCCTACCTAAAGCTTAAGCTTTCATTACGGGACGCTTGAACTGTCACACTTAATCCTCGTCTAAAGCTCACACCAAGTCACGAGGATATTACCCCCATGCACCACACAAGTCATTCTAAATGACCCTTGGAAACAACATAGAAAGGTTACTCACAACAACCAGCCCAAGGATGGTACTTAGCTTGGTTGCATCATATCATCTCTTTTAAGAGAAATTCATCTCGAATTTGTGCTTTTATGGGATTCGAACCTGAGATCATGTTTTGATACCAAATAAACGAAAAATAGCAAATCCTTCCTACCTAAAGCTTAAGCTTTCATTACGAGACACTTGAACTGTCACACTTAATCCTCGTCTAAAGCTCACACCAAGTCACGAGGATGTTACCCCCCATGCACCACAAAAGTCATTCTAAATGACCCTTGGAAACAACATATAAAGGTTACCCACAACAACGTGCCCAGGGATGTTACTTACCTTGGTTGCATCATTCCGTCTCTTTTATGGGAAATTCACCTCGAACTTGTGCTTTTAGGGGACACATACCAGAGATCATGTTTCGATACCAAACATAGGAAAAATAGCTAATCCTTCCTACCTAAAGCTTAAGCTTTCATTGCGGGACGCTTGACTTGCCACACTTAATCCTCGTCTAAAGCTCACACCAAGTCACGAGGATGTTACCCCCCATGCACCACACAAGTCATTCTAAATGACCCTTGGAAACAACATAGAAAGGTTACCCACAACAACCAGCCCAAGGATGGTACTTAGCTTGGTTGCATCATTTCATCTCTTTTAAGAGAAATTCATCTCGAACTTGTGCATTTATGGGATTCGAACATGAGATCATGTTTCGATACCAAACATAGGGAAAATAGCTAATCCTTCCTACCTAAAGCTTAAGCTTTCATTACGGGACGCTTGAACTGTCACACTTAATCCTCGTCTAAAGCTCACACCAAGTCACGAGGATGTTACCCCCATGCACCACACAAGTCATTTTAAATGACCCTTGGAAACAACATAGAAAGGTTACCCACAACAACCAGCCCAAAGATGGTACTTAGCTTGGTTGCATCATTTCATCTCTTTTAAGAGAAATTCATCTCGAACTTGTGCATTTATGGGTTTCGAACATGAGATCATGTTTCGATACCAAACATAGGAAAAATAGCTAATCCTTCCTACCTAAAGCTTAAGCTTTCATTACGGGACGCTTGAACTGTCACACTTAATCCTCGTCTAAAGCTCACACCAAGTCACGAGGATATTACCCCCATGCACCACACAAGTCATTCTAAATGACCCTTGGAAACAACATAGAAAGGTTACTCACAACAACCAGCCCAAGGATGGTACTTAGCTTGGTTGCATCATATCATCTCTTTTAAGAGAAATTCATCTCGAATTTGTGCTTTTATGGGATTCGAACCTGAGATCATGTTTTGATACCAAATAAACGAAAAATAGCAAATCCTTCCTACCTAAAGCTTAAGCTTTCATTACGAGACACTTGAACTGTCACACTTAATCCTCGTCTAAAGCTCACACCAAGTCACGAGGATGTTACCCCCCATGCACCACAAAAGTCATTCTAAATGACCCTTGGAAACAACATATAAAGGTTACCCACAACAACGTGCCCAGGGATGTTACTTACCTTGGTTGCATCATTCCGTCTCTTTTATGGGAAATTCACCTCGAACTTGTGCTTTTAGGGGACACATACCAGAGATCATGTTTCGATACCAAACATAGGAAAAATAGCTAATCCTTCCTACCTAAAGCTTAAGCTTTCATTGCGGGACGCTTGACTTGCCACACTTAATCCTCGTCTAAAGCTCACACCAAGTCACGAGGATGTTACCCCCCATGCACCACACAAGTCATTCTAAATGACCCTTGGAAACAACATAGAAAGGTTACCCACAACAACCAGCCCAAGGATGGTACTTAGCTTGGTTGCATCATTTCATCTCTTTTAAGAGAAATTCATCTCGAACTTGTGCATTTATGGGATTCGAACATGAGTTCATGTTTCGATACCAAACATAGGAAAAATAGCTAATCCTTCCTACCTAAAGCTTAAGCTTTCATTACGGGACGCTTGAACTGTCACACTTAATCCTCGTCTAAAGCTCACACCAAGTCACGAGGATGTTACCCCCATGCACCACAAAAGTCATTCTAAATGACCCTTGGAAACAACATAGAAAGGTTACCCACAACAACGTGCCCAGGGATGGTACTTACCTTGGTTGCATCATTCCGTCTCTTTTATGGGAAATTCACCTAGAACTTGTGCTTTTAGGGGACACATACCAGAGATCATGTTTCGATACCAAACATAGGAAAAATAGCTAATCCTTCCTACCTAAAGCTTAAGCTTTCATTGCGGGACGCTTGACTTGCCACACTTAATCCTCGTCTAAAGCTCACACCAAGTCACGAGGATGTTACCCCCCATGCACCACACAAGTCATTCTAAATGACCCTTGGAAACAACATAGAAAGGTTACCCACAACAACCAGCCCAAGGATGGTACTTAGCTTGGTTGCATCATTTCATCTCTTTTAAGAGAAATTCATCTCGAACTTGTGCATTTATGGGATTCGAACATGAGTTCATGTTTCGATACCAAACATAGGAAAAATAGCTAATCCTTCCTACCTAAAGCTTAAGCTTTCATTACGAGACACTTGAAATGTCACACTTAATCCTCGTCTAAAGCTCACACCAAGTCACGAGGATGTTACCCCCCATGCACCACAAAAATCATTCTAAATGACCCTTGGAAACAACATAGAAAGGTTACCCACAACAACATGCCCAAGGCTGGTACTTAGCTTGGTTGCATAATTCCGTCTCTTTTAAGAGAAATTCATCTCGAATTTGTGCTTTTATGGGATTCGAACCTGAGATCATGTTTTGATACCAAATAAACGAAAAATAGCAAATCCTTTCTACCTAAAGCTTAAGCTTTCATTACGGCACGCTTGAACTGTCACACTTAATCCTCGTCTAAAGCTCACACCAAGTCACGAGGATGTTACCCCAATGCACCACAAAAGTCATTCTAAATGACACTTGGAAACAACATAGAAAGGTTACCCACAACAACGTACCTAGGGATGGTACTTACCTTGGTTGCATCATTCCGTTTCTTTTATGGGAAATTCATCTCGAACTTGTGCATTTATTGGATTCGAACATGAGATCATGTTTTGATACCAAACATAGAAAAATAGCTAATCCTTCCTACCTAAAGCTTAAGCTTTCATTACGGGACGCTTGAACTGTCACACTTAATCCTCGTCTAAAGCTCACACCAAGTCACGAGGATGTTACCCCCCATGCACCACAAAATTCATTCTAAATGACCCTTGGAAACAACATAGAAAGGTTACCCACAACAACGTGCCCAGGGATGGTACTTACCTTGGTTGCATCATTCCGTCTCTTTTATGGGAAATTCATCTCGAACTTGTGCATTTATGGGATTCGAACATGAGATCATGTTTTGATACCAAACATATGAAAAATAGCTATTCCTTCCTACCTAAATCTTAAGCTTTCAATACGGGGCGCTTGAACTGTCACACTTAATCCTCGTCTAAAGCTCACACCAAGTCACGAGGATGTTACCCCCCATGCACCACACAAGTCATTCAAAATGACACTTGGAAACAACATAGAAAGGTTACCCACAACAACCAGCCCAAGGATGGTACTTAGCTTGGTTGCATCATTTCATCTCTTTTAAGAGAAATTCATCTCGAACTTGTGCATTTATGGGATTCGAACATGAGTTCATGTTTCGATACCAAACATAGGAAAAATAGCTAATCCTTCCTACCTAAAGCTTAAGCTTTCATTACGAGACAATTGAACTGTCACACTTAATTCTCGTCTAAAGCTCACACCAAGTCACGAGAATGTTACCCCCCATGCACCACAAAAGTCATTCTAAATGACCCTTGGAAACAACATAGAAAGGTTACCCACAACAACGTGCCCAGGGATGGTACTTACCTTGGTTGCATAATTCCGTCTCTTTTAATAGAAATTCATCTCGAATTTGTGCTTTTATGGGATTCGAACCTGAGATCATGTTTTGATACCAAATAAACGAAAAATAGCAAATCCTTCCTACCTAAAGCTTAAGCTTTCATTACGGGACGCTTGAACTGTCACACTTAATCCTCGTCTAAAGCTCACACCAAGTCACGAGGATGTTACCCCCATGCACCACAAAAGTCATTCTAAATGACCCTTGGAGACAACATAGAAAGGTTACCCACAACAACGTGCCCAGAGATGGTACTTACCTAGGTTCCATCATTCCGTCTCTTTTATGGGAAATTCGCCTCGAACTTGTGCTTTTAGGGGACATAATCCAGAGATCATGTTTTGATACCAAATAAACGAAAAATAGCAAATCCTTCCTACCTAAAGCTTAAGCTTTCATTACGAGACACTTGAACTGTCACACTTAATCCTCGTCTAAAGCTCACACCAACTTACGAGAATGTTATCCCCAATGCACCACAAAAGTCATTCTAAATGACCCTTGTAAACAACATAGAAAGGTTACCCACAACAACCAGCCCAAGGATGGTACTTAGCTTGGTTGCATCATTCCGTCTCTTTTATGGGAAATTCACCTCGAACTTGTGCTTTTAGGGGACACAATCCAGAGATCATGTTTTGATACCAAATAAACGAAAAATAGCAAATCCTTCCTACCTAAAGCGTAAGCTTTCATTACGAGACACTTGAACTGTCACACTTAATCCTCGTCTAAAGCTCACACCAAGTTACGAGAATGTTACCCCCAATGCACCACAAAAGTCATTCTAAATGACCCTTGGAAACAACATAGAAAGGTTACCCACAACAACGTGCCTAAGGATGGTACTTAGCTTGGTTGCATCATTCCGTCTCTTTTATGGGAAATTCACCTCGAACTTGTGCTTTTAGGGGACATAATCCAGAGATCATGTCTTGATTCCAAATAAACGAAAAATAGCAAATCCTTTCTACCTAAAGCTTAAGCTTTCATTACGAGACACTTGAACTGTCACACTTAATCCTCGTCTAAAGCTCACACCAAGTTACGAGAATGTTACCCCCAATGCACCACAAAAGTCATTCTAAATGACCCTTGGAAACAACATAGAAAGGTTACCCACAACAACGTGCCTAAGGATGGTACTTAGCTTGGTTGCATCATTCCGTCTCTTTTATGGGAAATTCACCTCGAACTTGTGCTTTTAGGGGACATAATCCAGAGATCATGTCTTGATTCCAAATAAACGAAAAATAGCAAATCCTTTCTACCTAAAGCTTAAGCTTTCATTACGAGAAACTTGAGCTGTCACACCTAATCCTCGTCTAAAGCTCACACCAAGTCACGAGGATGTTACCCCCATGCACCACAAAAGTCATTCTAAATGACCCTTGGAAACAACATAGAAAGGTTACCCACAACAACCAGCCCAAGGATGGTACTTAGCTTGGTTGCATCATTTCGTCTCTTTTATGGGAAATTCACCTCGAACTTGTGCTTTTAGGGGACACAATCCAGAGATCATGTTTTGATACCAAATAAACGAAAAATAGCAAATCCTTCCTACCTAAAGCTTAAGCTTTCATTACGAGACACTTGAACTGTCACACTTAATCCTCGTCTAAAGCTCACACCAAGTTACGAGGATGTTACCCCCCCATGCACCACAAAAATCATTCTAAATGACCCTTGGAAACAACATAGAAAGGTTACCCACAACAACATGCCCAAGGCTGGTACTTAGCTTGGTTGCATAATTCCGTCTCTTTTAAGAGAAATTCATCTCGAATTTGTGCTTTTATGGGATTCGAACCTGAGATCATGTTTTGAAACCAAATAAACGAAAAATAGCAAATCCTTTCTACCTAAAGCTTAAGCTTTCATTACGGCACGCTTGAACTGTCACACTTAATCCTCGTCTAAAGCTCACACCAAGTCACGAGGATGTTACCCCAATGCACCACAAAAGTCATTCTAAATGACACTTGGAAACAACATAGAAAGGTTACCCACAACAACGTACCTAGGGATGGTACTTACCTTGGTTGCATCATTCCGTTTCTTTTATGGGAAATTCATCTCGAACTTGTGCATTTATTGGATTCGAACATGAGATCATGTTTTGATACCAAACATAGAAAAATAGCTAATCCTTCCTACCTAAAGCTTAAGCTTTCATTACGGGACGCTTGAACTGTCACACTTAATCCTCGTCTAAAGCTCACACCAAGTCACGAGGATGTTACCCCCCATGCACCACAAAATTCATTCTAAATGACCCTTGGAAACAACATAGAAAGGTTACCCACAACAACGTGCCCAGGGATGGTACTTACCTTGGCTGCATCATTCCGTCTCTTTTATGGGAAATTCATCTCGAACTTGTGCATTTATGGGATTCGAACATGAGATCATGTTTTGATACCAAACATATGAAAAATAGCTATTCCTTCCTACCTAAATCTTAAGCTTTCAATACGGGGCGCTTGAACTGTCACACTTAATCCTCGTCTAAAGCTCACACCAAGTCACGAGGATGTTACCCCCCATGCACCACACAAGTCATTCAAAATGACACTTGGAAACAACATAGAAAGGTTACCCACAACAACCAGCCCAAGGATGGTACTTAGCTTGGTTGCATCATTTCATCTCTTTTAAGAGAAATTCATCTCGAACTTGTGCATTTATGGGATTCGAACATGAGTTCATGTTTCGATACCAAACATAGGAAAAATAGCTAATCCTTCCTACCTAAAGCTTAAGCTTTCATTACGAGACAATTGAACTGTCACACTTAATTCTCGTCTAAAGCTCACACCAAGTCACGAGAATGTTACCCCCCATGCACCACAAAAGTCATTCTAAATGACCCTTGGAAACAACATAGAAAGGTTACCCACAACAACGTGCCCAGGGATGGTACTTACCTTGGTTGCATAATTCCGTCTCTTTTAATAGAAATTCATCTCGAATTTGTGCTTTTATGGGATTCGAACCTGAGATCATGTTTTGATACCAAATAAACGAAAAATAGCAAATCCTTCCTACCTAAAGCTTAAGCTTTCATTACGGGACGCTTGAACTGTCACACTTAATCCTCGTCTAAAGCTCACACCAAGTCACGAGGATGTTACCCCCATGCACCACAAAAGTCATTCTAAATGACCCTTGGAGACAACATAGAAAGGTTACCCACAACAACGTGCCCAGAGATGGTACTTACCTAGGTTCCATCATTCCGTCTCTTTTATGGGAAATTCGCCTCGAACTTGTGCTTTTAGGGGACACATACCAGAGATCATGTTTTGATACCAAACATAGGAAAAATAGCTAATCCTTCCTACCTAAAGCTTAAGCTTTCAATACGAGGCGCTTGAACTGTCTTACTTAATCCTCCTTTAAAGCTCACACAAAGTCACGAGGATGTTACCCCCCATGCACCACACAAGTCATTGTAAATGACCCTTTGAAACAACATAGAAAGGTTACCCACAACAACCAGCCCAAGGATGATACTTAGCTTGGTTGCATCATTTCATCTTTTTTAAGAGAAATTCATCTCGAATTTGTGCTTTTGTGGGATTCGAACCTGAGATCATGTTTTCATACCAAATAAACGAAAAATAGCCAATCCTTCCTACCTAAAGCTTAAGCTTTCATTACGAGACAATTGAACTATCACACTTAATTCTCGTCTAAAGCTCACACCAAGTCACGAGGATCTTACCCCCCATGCACCACAAAAGTCATTCTAAATGACCCTTGGAAACAACATTGAAAGGTTACCCACAACAACGTGCCCAGGGATGGTATTTACCTTGGTTGCATAATTCCGTCTCTTTTAAGAGAAATTCATCACGAATTTGTGCTTTTATGGGATTCGAACCTGAGATCATGTTTTGATACCAAATAAACGAAAAATAGCTAATCCTTCCTACCTAAAGCTTATGCTTTCATTACGGGACGCTTGAACTGTCACACTTAATCCTCGTCTAAAGCTCACACCAAGTCACGAGGATGTTACCCCCCATGCACCACAAAAGTCATTCTAAATGACCCTTGCAAACAACAAAGAAAGGTTACCCACAACAATGTGCCCAGAGATGGTACTTACCTTGGTTGCATCATTCCGTCTCTTTTATGGGAAATTCACCTCGAACTTGTGCTTTTAGGGGACACATACCAGAGATCATGTTTTGATACCAAACATAGGAAAAATAGCTAATCCTTCCTACCTAAAGCTTAAGCTTTCATTACGGGACGCTTGAACTGTCACACTTAATCCTCGTCTAAAGCTCACACGAAGTCACGAGGATGTTACCCCCCATGCACCACACAAGTCATTCTAAATGACCCTTGGAAACAACATAGAAAGGTTACTCACAACAAGCAGCCCAAGGATGGTACTTAGCTTGGTTGCATCATTTCATCTCTTTTAAGAGAAATTCATCTCGAATTTGTGCTTTTATGGGATTCGAACCTGAGATCATGTTTTGATACCAAATAAACGAAAAATAGCAAATCCTTCCTACCTAAAGCTTAAGCTTTCATTACGAGACCCTTGAACTGTCACACTTAATCCTCGTCTAAAGCTCACACCAAGTCACGAGGATGTTACCCCCCATGCACCACAAAAGTCATTCTAAATGACCCTTGGAAACAACATATAAAGGTTACCCACAACAACGTGCCCAGGGATGGTACTTACCTTGGTTGCATCAATCCGTCTCTTTTATGGGAAATTCACCTCGAACTTGTGCTTTTAGGGGACACATACCAGAGATCATGTTTCGATACCAAACATAGGAAAAATAGCTAATCCTTCCTACCTAAAGCTTAAGCTTTCATTGCGGGACGCTTGAACTGCCACACTTAATCCTCGTCTAAAGCTCACACCAAGTCACGAGGATGTTACCCCCCATGCACCACACAAGTCATTCTAAATGACCCTTGGAAACAACATAGAAAGGTTACCCACAACAACTAGCCCAAGGATGGTACTTAGCTTGGTTGCATCATTTCATCTCTTTTAAGAGAAATTCATCTCGAACTTGTGCATTTATGGGTTTCGAACATGAGATCATGTTTCGATACCAAACATAGGAAAAATAGCTAATCCTTCCTACCTAAAGCTTAAGCTTTCATTACGGGACGCTTGAACTGTCACACTTAATCCTCGTCTAAAGCTCACACCAAGTCACGAGGATGTTACCCCCATGCACCACACAAGTCATTCTAAATGACCCTTGGAAACAACATAGAAAGGTTACCCACAACAACCAACCCAAGGATGGTACTTAGCTTGGTTGCATCATTTCATCTCTTTTAAGAAAAATTCATCTCGAATTTGTGATTTAATGGGATTCGAACCTGAGATCATGTTTTGATACCAAATAAACGAAAAATAGCAAATCCTTCCTACCTAAAGCTTAAGCTTTCATTACGAGACACTTGAACTGTCACACTTAATCCTCGTCTAAAGCTCACACCAAGTCACGAGGATGTTACCCCCCATGCACCACAAAAGTCATTCTAAATGACCCATGGAAACAACATAGAAAGGTTACCCACAACAACGTGCCCAGGGATGGTACTTACCTTGGTTGCATCATTCCGTCTCTTTTATGGGAAATTCATCTCGAACTTGTGCATTTATGGGATTCGAACATGAGATCATGTTTCGATACCAAACATAGGAAAAATAGCTAATCCTTCCTACCTAAAGCTTAAGCTTTCATTACGGGACGCTTAAACTGTCACACTTAATCCTCGTCTAAAGCTCACACCAAGTCACGAGGATATTACCCCCCATGCACCACACAAGTCATTCTAAATGACCCTTGGAAACAACATAGAAAGGTTACCCACAACAACTAGCCCAAGGATGGTACTTAGCTTGGTTGCATCATTTCATCTCTTTTAAGAGAAATTCATCTCGAACTTGTGCATTTATGGGATTCGAACATGAGTTCATGTTTCGATACCAAACATAGGAAAAATAGCTAATCCTTCCTACCTAAAGCTTAAGCTTTCATTACGGGACGCTTGTACTGTCACACTTAATCCTCGTCTAAAGCTCACACCAAGTCACGAGGATGTTACCCCCCATGCACCACACAAGTCATTCTAAATAACCTTTGGAAACAACATAGAAAGGTTACCCACAACAACCAGCCCAAGGATGGTACTTAGCTTGGTTGCATCATTTCATCTCTTTTAAGAGAAATTCATCTTGAACTTGTGCATTTATGGGATTCGAACATGAGATCATGTTTCGATACCAAACATAGGAAAAATAGCTAATCCTTCCTACCTAAAGCTTAAGCTTTCATTACGAGACACTTGAAATGTCACACTTAATCCTCGTCTAAAGCTAAAACCAAGTCACGAGGATGTTACCCCCCATGCACCACAAAAGTCATTCTAAATGACCCTTGGAAACAACATAGAAAGGTTACCCACAACAACGTGCCCAGGGATGGTACTTACCTTGGTTGCATCATTCCGTCTCTTTTATGGGAAATTCATCTCGAACTTGTGCATTTATGGGATTCGAACATGAGATCATGTTTCGATACCAAACATAGGAAAAATAGCTAATCCTTCCTACCTAAAGCTTAAGCTTTCATTACGGGACGCTTGAACTGCCACACTTAATCCTCGTCTAAAGCTCACACCAAGTCACGAGGATGTTACCCCCCATGCACCACACAAGTCATTCTAAATAACCCTTGGAAACAACATAGAAAGGTTACCCACAACAACCAGCCCAAGGATGGTACTTAGCTTGGTTGCATCATTTCATCTCTTTTAAGAGAAATTCATCTCGAATTTGTGCTTTTATGGGATTTGAACCTGAGATCATGTTTTGATACCAAATAAACGAAAAATAGCAAATCCTTCCTACCTAAACCTCAAGATTACGGGGCGCTTGAACTGTCACACTTAATCCTCGTCTAAAGCTAAAACCAAGTCACGAGGATGTTACCCCCCATGCACCACAAAAGTTATTCTAAATGACCCTTGGAAATAACATAGAAAGGTTACCCACAACAACGTGCCCAGGGATGGTACTTACCTTGGTTGCATCATTCCGTCTCTTTTATGGGAAATTCATCTCGAACTTGTGCATTTATGGGATTCGAACATGAGATCATGTTTCGATACCAAACATAGGAAAAATAGCTAATCCTTCCTACCTAAAGCTTAAGCTTTCATTACGGGACGCTTGAACTGTCACACTTAATCCTCGTCTAAAGCTCACACCAAGTCACGAGGATGTTACCACCCATGCACCACACAAGTCATTCTAAATAACCCTTGGAAACAACATAGAAAGGTTACCCACAACAACCAGCCCAAGGATGGTACTTAGCTTGGTTGCATCATTTCATCTCTTTTAAGAGAAATTCATCTCGAATTTGTGCTTTTACGGGATTCGAACCTGAGATAATGTTTTGATACCAAATAAACGAAAAATAGTAAATCCTTCCTACCTAAAGCTTAAGCTTTCATTACGAGACACTTGAACTGTCACACTTAATCCTCGTCTAAAGCTCACACCAAGTCACGAGGATGTTACCCCCCATGCACCACAAAAGTCATTCTAAATGACCCTTGGAAACAACATATAAAGGTTACCCACAACAACGTGCCCAGGGATGGTACTTACCTTGGTTGCATCATTCCGTCTCTTTTATTGGAAATTCACCTAGAACTTGTGCTTTTAGGGGACACATACCAGAGATCATGTTTCGATACCAAACATAGGAAAAATTGCTAATCCTTCCTACCTAAAGCTTAAGCTTTCATTACGGGACGCTTGAACTGTCACACTTAATCCTCGTCTAAAGCTCACACCAAGTGACGAGGATGTTACCCCCATGCACCACACAAGTCATTCTAAAAGACCCTTGGAAACAACATAGAAAGGTTACCCACAACAACCAGCCCAAGGATGGTACTTAGCTTGGTTGCATCATTTCATCTCTTTTAAGAGAAATTCATCTCGAACTTGTGCATTTATGGGATTCGAACATGAGATCATGTTTCGATACCAAACATAGGAAAAATAGCTAATCCTTCCTACCTAAAGCTTAAGCTTTCATTACGGGACGCTTGAACTGACACAATTAATCCTCGTCTAAAGCTCACACCAAGTCACGAGGATGTTACCCCCATGCACCACACAAGTCATTCTAAATGACCCTTGGAAACAACATAGAAAGGTTACCCACAACAACCAGCCCAAGGATGGTACTTAGATTGGTTGCATCATTTCATCTCTTTTAAGAGAAATTCATCTCGAATTTGTGCTTTAATGGGATTCGAACCTGAGATCATGTTTTGATACCAAATAAACGAAAAATAGCAAATCCTTCCAACCTAAAGCTTAAGCTTTCATTACGAGACACTTGAACTGTCACACTTAATCCTCGTCTAAAGCTCACACCAAGTCACGAGGATGTTACCCCCCATGCACCACAAAAGTCATTCTAAATGACCCTTGGAAACAACATAGAAAGGTTACCCACAACAACGTGCCCAGGGATGGTACTTACCTTGGTTGCATCATTCCGTCTCTTTTATGGGAAATTCATCTCGAACTTGTGCATTTATGGGATTCGAACATGAGATCATGTTTCGATACCAAACATAGGAAAAATAGCTAATCCTTCCTACCTAAAGCTTAAGCTTTCATTGCGGGACGCTTGACTTGCCACACTTAATCCTCGTCTAAAGCTCACACCAAGTCACGAGGATGTTACCCCCCATGCACCACACAAGTCATTCTAAATGACCCTTGGAAACAACATAGAAAGGTTACCCACAACAACCAGCCCAAGGATGGTACTTAGCTTGGTTGCATCATTTCATCTCTTTTAAGAGAAATTCATCTCGAACTTGTGCATTTATGGGATTCGAACATGAGATCATGTTTCGATACCAAACATAGGGAAAATAGCTAATCCTTCCTACCTAAAGCTTAAGCTTTCATTACGGGACGCTTGAACTGTCACACTTAATCCTCGTCTAAAGCTCACACCAAGTCACGAGGATGTTACCCCCATGCACCACACAAGTCATTTTAAATGACCCTTGGAAACAACATAGAAAGGTTACCCACAACAACCAGCCCAAAGATGGTACTTAGCTTGGTTGCATCATTTCATCTCTTTTAAGAGAAATTCATCTCGAACTTGTGCATTTATGGGTTTCGAACATGAGATCATGTTTCGATACCAAACATAGGAAAAATAGCTAATCCTTCCTACCTAAAGCTTAAGCTTTCATTACGGGACGCTTGAACTGCCACACTTAATCCTCGTCTAAAGCTCACACCAAGTCACGAGGATGTTACCCCCCATGCACCACACAAGTCATTCTAAATAACCCTTGGAAACAACATAGAAAGGTTACCCACAACAACCAGCCCAAGGATGGTACTTAGCTTGGTTGCATCATTTCATCTCTTTTAAGAGAAATTCATCTCGAATTTGTGCTTTTATGGGATTTGAACCTGAGATCATGTTTTGATACCAAATAAACGAAAAATAGCAAATCCTTCCTACCTAAACCTCAAGATTACGGGGCGCTTGAACTGTCACACTTAATCCTCGTCTAAAGCTAAAACCAAGTCACGAGGATGTTACCCCCCATGCACCACAAAAGTTATTCTAAATGACCCTTGGAAATAACATAGAAAGGTTACCCACAACAACGTGCCCAGGGATGGTACTTACCTTGGTTGCATCATTCCGTCTCTTTTATGGGAAATTCATCTCGAACTTGTGCATTTATGGGATTCGAACATGAGATCATGTTTCGATACCAAACATAGGAAAAATAGCTAATCCTTCCTACCTAAAGCTTAAGCTTTCATTACGGGACGCTTGAACTGTCACACTTAATCCTCGTCTAAAGCTCACACCAAGTCACGAGGATGTTACCACCCATGCACCACACAAGTCATTCTAAATAACCCTTGGAAACAACATAGAAAGGTTACCCACAACAACCAGCCCAAGGATGGTACTTAGCTTGGTTGCATCATTTCATCTCTTTTAAGAGAAATTCATCTCGAATTTGTGCTTTTACGGGATTCGAACCTGAGATAATGTTTTGATACCAAATAAACGAAAAATAGTAAATCCTTCCTACCTAAAGCTTAAGCTTTCATTACGAGACACTTGAACTGTCACACTTAATCCTCGTCTAAAGCTCACACCAAGTCACGAGGATGTTACCCCCCATGCACCACAAAAGTCATTCTAAATGACCCTTGGAAACAACATATAAAGGTTACCCACAACAACGTGCCCAGGGATGGTACTTACCTTGGTTGCATCATTCCGTCTCTTTTATTGGAAATTCACCTAGAACTTGTGCTTTTAGGGGACACATACCAGAGATCATGTTTCGATACCAAACATAGGAAAAATTGCTAATCCTTCCTACCTAAAGCTTAAGCTTTCATTACGGGACGCTTGAACTGTCACACTTAATCCTCGTCTAAAGCTCACACCAAGTGACGAGGATGTTACCCCCATGCACCACACAAGTCATTCTAAAAGACCCTTGGAAACAACATAGAAAGGTTACCCACAACAACCAGCCCAAGGATGGTACTTAGCTTGGTTGCATCATTTCATCTCTTTTAAGAGAAATTCATCTCGAACTTGTGCATTTATGGGATTCGAACATGAGATCATGTTTCGATACCAAACATAGGAAAAATAGCTAATCCTTCCTACCTAAAGCTTAAGCTTTCATTACGGGACGCTTGAACTGACACAATTAATCCTCGTCTAAAGCTCACACCAAGTCACGAGGATGTTACCCCCATGCACCACACAAGTCATTCTAAATGACCCTTGGAAACAACATAGAAAGGTTACCCACAACAACCAGCCCAAGGATGGTACTTAGATTGGTTGCATCATTTCATCTCTTTTAAGAGAAATTCATCTCGAATTTGTGCTTTAATGGGATTCGAACCTGAGATCATGTTTTGATACCAAATAAACGAAAAATAGCAAATCCTTCCAACCTAAAGCTTAAGCTTTCATTACGAGACACTTGAACTGTCACACTTAATCCTCGTCTAAAGCTCACACCAAGTCACGAGGATGTTACCCCCCATGCACCACAAAAGTCATTCTAAATGACCCTTGGAAACAACATAGAAAGGTTACCCACAACAACGTGCCCAGGGATGGTACTTACCTTGGTTGCATCATTCCGTCTCTTTTATGGGAAATTCATCTCGAACTTGTGCATTTATGGGATTCGAACATGAGATCATGTTTCGATACCAAACATAGGAAAAATAGCTAATCCTTCCTACCTAAAGCTTAAGCTTTCATTGCGGGACGCTTGACTTGCCACACTTAATCCTCGTCTAAAGCTCACACCAAGTCACGAGGATGTTACCCCCCATGCACCACACAAGTCATTCTAAATGACCCTTGGAAACAACATAGAAAGGTTACCCACAACAACCAGCCCAAGGATGGTACTTAGCTTGGTTGCATCATTTCATCTCTTTTAAGAGAAATTCATCTCGAACTTGTGCATTTATGGGATTCGAACATGAGATCATGTTTCGATACCAAACATAGGGAAAATAGCTAATCCTTCCTACCTAAAGCTTAAGCTTTCATTACGGGACGCTTGAACTGTCACACTTAATCCTCGTCTAAAGCTCACACCAAGTCACGAGGATGTTACCCCCATGCACCACACAAGTCATTTTAAATGACCCTTGGAAACAACATAGAAAGGTTACCCACAACAACCAGCCCAAAGATGGTACTTAGCTTGGTTGCATCATTTCATCTCTTTTAAGAGAAATTCATCTCGAACTTGTGCATTTATGGGTTTCGAACATGAGATCATGTTTCGATACCAAACATAGGAAAAATAGCTAATCCTTCCTACCTAAAGCTTAAGCTTTCATTACGGGACGCTTGAACTGTCACACTTAATCCTCGTCTAAAGCTCACACCAAGTCACGAGGATATTACCCCCATGCACCACACAAGTCATTCTAAATGACCCTTGGAAACAACATAGAAAGGTTACTCACAACAACCAGCCCAAGGATGGTACTTAGCTTGGTTGCATCATATCATCTCTTTTAAGAGAAATTCATCTCGAATTTGTGCTTTTATGGGATTCGAACCTGAGATCATGTTTTGATACCAAATAAACGAAAAATAGCAAATCCTTCCTACCTAAAGCTTAAGCTTTCATTACGAGACACTTGAACTGTCACACTTAATCCTCGTCTAAAGCTCACACCAAGTCACGAGGATGTTACCCCCCATGCACCACAAAAGTCATTCTAAATGACCCTTGGAAACAACATATAAAGGTTACCCACAACAACGTGCCCAGGGATGTTACTTACCTTGGTTGCATCATTCCGTCTCTTTTATGGGAAATTCACCTCGAACTTGTGCTTTTAGGGGACACATACCAGAGATCATGTTTCGATACCAAACATAGGAAAAATAGCTAATCCTTCCTACCTAAAGCTTAAGCTTTCATTGCGGGACGCTTGACTTGCCACACTTAATCCTCGTCTAAAGCTCACACCAAGTCACGAGGATGTTACCCCCCATGCACCACACAAGTCATTCTAAATGACCCTTGGAAACAACATAGAAAGGTTACCCACAACAACCAGCCCAAGGATGGTACTTAGCTTGGTTGCATCATTTCATCTCTTTTAAGAGAAATTCATCTCGAACTTGTGCATTTATGGGATTCGAACATGAGTTCATGTTTCGATACCAAACATAGGAAAAATAGCTAATCCTTCCTACCTAAAGCTTAAGCTTTCATTACGGGACGCTTGAACTGTCACACTTAATCCTCGTCTAAAGCTCACACCAAGTCACGAGGATGTTACCCCCATGCACCACAAAAGTCATTCTAAATGACCCTTGGAAACAACATAGAAAGGTTACCCACAACAACGTGCCCAGGGATGGTACTTACCTTGGTTGCATCATTCCGTCTCTTTTATGGGAAATTCACCTAGAACTTGTGCTTTTAGGGGACACATACCAGAGATCATGTTTCGATACCAAACATAGGAAAAATAGCTAATCCTTCCTACCTAAAGCTTAAGCTTTCATTGCGGGACGCTTGACTTGCCACACTTAATCCTCGTCTAAAGCTCACACCAAGTCACGAGGATGTTACCCCCCATGCACCACACAAGTCATTCTAAATGACCCTTGGAAACAACATAGAAAGGTTACCCACAACAACCAGCCCAAGGATGGTACTTAGCTTGGTTGCATCATTTCATCTCTTTTAAGAGAAATTCATCTCGAACTTGTGCATTTATGGGATTCGAACATGAGTTCATGTTTCGATACCAAACATAGGAAAAATAGCTAATCCTTCCTACCTAAAGCTTAAGCTTTCATTACGAGACACTTAATCCTCGTCTAAAGCTAAAACCAAGTCACGAGGATGTTACCCCCCATGCACCACAAAAGTTATTCTAAATAACCCTTGGAAACAACATAGAAAGGTTACCCACAACAACCAGCCCAAGGATGGTACTTAGCTTGGTTGCATCATTTCATCTCTTTTAAGAGAAATTCATCTAGAATTTGTGCTTTAACGGGATTCGAACCTGAGATAATGTTTTGATACCAAATAAACGAAAAATAGTAAATCCTTCCTACCTCAAGCTTAAGCTTTCATTACGAGACAGTTGAACTGTCACACTTAATCCTCGTCTAAAGCTCACACCAAGTCACGAGGATGTTACCCCCCATGCACCACAAAAGTCATTCTAAATGACCCTTGGAAACAACATAGAAAGGTTACCGACAACAACGTGCCCAGGGATGGTACTTACCTTGGTTGCATCATTCCGTCTCTTTTATGGGAAATTCACCTAGAACTTGTGCTTTTAGGGGACACATACCAGAGATCATGTTTCGATACCAAACATAGGAAAAATAGCTAATCCTTCCTACCTAAAGCTTAAGCTTTCATTACGGGACGCTTGAACTGTCACACTTAATCCTCGTCTAAAGCTCACACCAAGTCACGAGGATGTTACCCCCATGCACCACACAAGTCATTCTAAATGACCCTTAGAAACAACATAGAAAGGTTACCCACAACAACCAGCCCAAAGATGGTACTTAGCTTGGTTACATCATTTCATCTCTTTTAAGGGAAATTCATCTCGAACTTGTGCATTTATGGGTTTCGAACATGAGATCATGTTTCGATACCAAACATAGGAAAAATAGCTAATCCTTCCTACCTAAAGCTTAAGCTTTCATTACGGGACGCTTTAACTGTCGCACTTAATCCTCATCTAAAGCTCACACCAAGTCACGAGGATGTTACCCCCATGCACCACACAAGTCATTCTAAATGACCCTTGGAAACAACATAGAAAGGTTACTCACAACAACCAGCCCAAGGATGGTACTTAGCTTGGTTGCATCATTTCATCTCTTTTAAGAGAAATTCATCTCGAATTTGTGCTTTAATGGGATTCGAACATGAGATCATGTTTCGATACCAAACATAGGAAAAATAGCTAATCCTTCCTACCTAAAGCTTAAGCTTTCATTACGGGACGCTTAAACTGTCACACTTAATCCTCGTCTAAAGCTCACACCAAGTCACGAGGATATTACCCCCCATGCACCACACAAGTCATTCTAAATGACCCTTGGAAACAACATAGAAAGGTTACCCACAACAACTAGCCCAAGGATGGTACTTAGCTTGGTTGCATCATTTCATCTCTTTTAAGAGAAATTCATCTCGAACTTGTGCATTTATGGGATTCGAACATGAGTTCATGTTTCGATACCAAACATAGGAAAAATAGCTAATCCTTCCTACCTAAAGCTTAAGCTTTCATTACGGGACGCTTGAACTGTCACACTTAATCCTCGTCTAAAGCTCACACCAAGTCACGAGGATGTTACCCCCATGCACCACACAAGTCATTCTAAATGACCCTTAGAAACAACATAGAAAGGTTACCCACAACAACCAGCCCAAAGATGGTACTTAGCTTGGTTACATCATTTCATCTCTTTTAAGGGAAATTCATCTCGAACTTGTGCATTTATGGGTTTCGAACATGAGATCATGTTTCGATACCAAACATAGGAAAAATAGCTAATCCTTCCTACCTAAAGCTTAAGCTTTCATTACGGGACGCTTGAACTGTCACACTTAATCCTCGTCTAAAGCTCACACCAAGTCACGAGGATGTTACCCCCATGCACCACACAAGTCATTTTAAATGACCCTTGGAAACAACATAGAAAGGTTACCCACAACAACCAGCCCAAAGATGGTACTTAGCTTGGTTGCATCATTTCATCTCTTTTAAGAGAAATTCATCTCGAACTTGTGCATTTATGGGATTCGAACATGAGTTCATGTTTCGATACCAAACATAGGAAAAATAGCTAATCCTTCCTACCTAAAGCTTAAGCTTTCATTACGGGACGCTTGAACTGTCACACTTAATCCTCGTCTAAAGCTCACACCAAGTCACGAGGATGTTACCCCCATGCACCACACAAGTCATTTTAAATGACCCTTGGAAACAACATAGAAAGGTTACCCACAACAACCAGCCCAAAGATGGTACTTAGCTTGGTTGCATCATTTCATCTCTTTTAAGAGAAATTCATCTCGAACTTGTGCATTTATGGGTTTCGAACATGAGATCATGTTTCGATACCAAACATAGGAAAAATAGCTAATCCTTCCTACCTAAAGCTTAAGCTTTCATTACGGGACGCTTGAACTGTCACACTTAATCCTCGTCTAAAGCTCACACCAAGTCACGAGGATATTACCCCCATGCACCACACAAGTCATTCTAAATGACCCTTGGAAACAACATAGAAAGGTTACTCACAACAACCAGCCCAAGGATGGTACTTAGCTTGGTTGCATCATATCATCTCTTTTAAGAGAAATTCATCTCGAATTTGTGCTTTTATGGGATTCGAACCTGAGATCATGTTTTGATACCAAATAAACGAAAAATAGCAAATCCTTCCTACCTAAAGCTTAAGCTTTCATTACGAGACACTTGAACTGTCACACTTAATCCTCGTCTAAAGCTCACACCAAGTCACGAGGATGTTACCCCCCATGCACCACAAAAGTCATTCTAAATGACCCTTGGAAACAACATATAAAGGTTACCCACAACAACGTGCCCAGGGATGTTACTTACCTTGGTTGCATCATTCCGTCTCTTTTATGGGAAATTCACCTCGAACTTGTGCTTTTAGGGGACACATACCAGAGATCATGTTTCGATACCAAACATAGGAAAAATAGCTAATCCTTCCTACCTAAAGCTTAAGCTTTCATTGCGGGACGCTTGACTTGCCACACTTAATCCTCGTCTAAAGCTCACACCAAGTCACGAGGATGTTACCCCCCATGCACCACACAAGTCATTCTAAATGACCCTTGGAAACAACATAGAAAGGTTACCCACAACAACCAGCCCAAGGATGGTACTTAGCTTGGTTGCATCATTTCATCTCTTTTAAGAGAAATTCATCTCGAACTTGTGCATTTATGGGATTCGAACATGAGTTCATGTTTCGATACCAAACATAGGAAAAATAGCTAATCCTTCCTACCTAAAGCTTAAGCTTTCATTACGGGACGCTTGAACTGTCACACTTAATCCTCGTCTAAAGCTCACACCAAGTCACGAGGATGTTACCCCCATGCACCACAAAAGTCATTCTAAATGACCCTTGGAAACAACATAGAAAGGTTACCCACAACAACGTGCCCAGGGATGGTACTTACCTTGGTTGCATCATTCCGTCTCTTTTATGGGAAATTCACCTAGAACTTGTGCTTTTAGGGGACACATACCAGAGATCATGTTTCGATACCAAACATAGGAAAAATAGCTAATCCTTCCTACCTAAAGCTTAAGCTTTCATTGCGGGACGCTTGACTTGCCACACTTAATCCTCGTCTAAAGCTCACACCAAGTCACGAGGATGTTACCCCCCATGCACCACACAAGTCATTCTAAATGACCCTTGGAAACAACATAGAAAGGTTACCCACAACAACCAGCCCAAGGATGGTACTTAGCTTGGTTGCATCATTTCATCTCTTTTAAGAGAAATTCATCTCGAACTTGTGCATTTATGGGATTCGAACATGAGTTCATGTTTCGATACCAAACATAGGAAAAATAGCTAATCCTTCCTACCTAAAGCTTAAGCTTTCATTACGAGACACTTGAAATGTCACACTTAATCCTCGTCTAAAGCTAAAACCAAGTCACGAGGATGTTACCCCCCATGCACCACAAAAGTTATTCTAAATAACCCTTGGAAACAACATAGAAAGGTTACCCACAACAACCAGCCCAAGGATGGTACTTAGCTTGGTTGCATCATTTCATCTCTTTTAAGAGAAATTCATCTAGAATTTGTGCTTTAACGGGATTCGAACCTGAGATAATGTTTTGATACCAAATAAACGAAAAATAGTAAATCCTTCCTACCTCAAGCTTAAGCTTTCATTACGAGACAGTTGAACTGTCACACTTAATCCTCGTCTAAAGCTCACACCAAGTCACGAGGATGTTACCCCCCATGCACCACAAAAGTCATTCTAAATGACCCTTGGAAACAACATAGAAAGGTTACCGACAACAACGTGCCCAGGGATGGTACTTACCTTGGTTGCATCATTCCGTCTCTTTTATGGGAAATTCACCTAGAACTTGTGCTTTTAGGGGACACATACCAGAGATCATGTTTCGATACCAAACATAGGAAAAATAGCTAATCCTTCCTACCTAAAGCTTAAGCTTTCATTACGGGACGCTTGAACTGTCACACTTAATCCTCGTCTAAAGCTCACACCAAGTCACGAGGATGTTACCCCCATGCACCACACAAGTCATTCTAAATGACCCTTAGAAACAACATAGAAAGGTTACCCACAACAACCAGCCCAAAGATGGTACTTAGCTTGGTTACATCATTTCATCTCTTTTAAGGGAAATTCATCTCGAACTTGTGCATTTATGGGTTTCGAACATGAGATCATGTTTCGATACCAAACATAGGAAAAATAGCTAATCCTTCCTACCTAAAGCTTAAGCTTTCATTACGGGACGCTTTAACTGTCGCACTTAATCCTCATCTAAAGCTCACACCAAGTCACGAGGATGTTACCCCCATGCACCACACAAGTCATTCTAAATGACCCTTGGAAACAACATAGAAAGGTTACTCACAACAACCAGCCCAAGGATGGTACTTAGCTTGGTTGCATCATTTCATCTCTTTTAAGAGAAATTCATCTCGAATTTGTGCTTTAATGGGATTCGAACATGAGATCATGTTTCGATACCAAACATAGGAAAAATAGCTAATCCTTCCTACCTAAAGCTTAAGCTTTCATTACGGGACGCTTAAACTGTCACACTTAATCCTCGTCTAAAGCTCACACCAAGTCACGAGGATATTACCCCCCATGCACCACACAAGTCATTCTAAATGACCCTTGGAAACAACATAGAAAGGTTACCCACAACAACTAGCCCAAGGATGGTACTTAGCTTGGTTGCATCATTTCATCTCTTTTAAGAGAAATTCATCTCGAACTTGTGCATTTATGGGATTCGAACATGAGTTCATGTTTCGATACCAAACATAGGAAAAATAGCTAATCCTTCCTACCTAAAGCTTAAGCTTTCATTACGGGACGCTTGAACTGTCACACTTAATCCTCGTCTAAAGCTCACACCAAGTCACGAGGATGTTACCCCCATGCACCACACAAGTCATTCTAAATGACCCTTAGAAACAACATAGAAAGGTTACCCACAACAACCAGCCCAAAGATGGTACTTAGCTTGGTTACATCATTTCATCTCTTTTAAGGGAAATTCATCTCGAACTTGTGCATTTATGGGTTTCGAACATGAGATCATGTTTCGATACCAAACATAGGAAAAATAGCTAATCCTTCCTACCTAAAGCTTAAGCTTTCATTACGGGACGCTTTAACTGTCGCACTTAATCCTCATCTAAAGCTCACACCAAGTCACGAGGATGTTACCCCCATGCACCACACAAGTCATTCTAAATGACCCTTGGAAACAACATAGAAAGGTTACTCACAACAACCAGCCCAAGGATGGTACTTAGCTTGGTTGCATCATTTCATCTCTTTTAAGAGAAATTCATCTCGAATTTGTGCTTTAATGGGATTCGAACATGAGATCATGTTTCGATACCAAACATAGGAAAAATAGCTAATCCTTCCTACCTAAAGCTTAAGCTTTCATTACGGGACGCTTAAACTGTCACACTTAATCCTCGTCTAAAGCTCACACCAAGTCACGAGGATATTACCCCCCATGCACCACACAAGTCATTCTAAATGACCCTTGGAAACAACATAGAAAGGTTACCCACAACAACTAGCCCAAGGATGGTACTTAGCTTGGTTGCATCATTTCATCTCTTTTAAGAGAAATTCATCTCGAACTTGTGCATTTATGGGATTCGAACATGAGTTCATGTTTCGATACCAAACATAGGAAAAATAGCTAATCCTTCCTACCTAAAGCTTAAGCTTTCATTACGGGACGCTTGAACTGTCACACTTAATCCTCGTCTAAAGCTCACACCAAGTCACGAGGATGTTACCCCCATGCACCACACAAGTCATTCTAAATGACCCTTAGAAACAACATAGAAAGGTTACCCACAACAACCAGCCCAAAGATGGTACTTAGCTTGGTTACATCATTTCATCTCTTTTAAGGGAAATTCATCTCGAACTTGTGCATTTATGGGTTTCGAACATGAGATCATGTTTCGATACCAAACATAGGAAAAATAGCTAATCCTTCCTACCTAAAGCTTAAGCTTTCATTACGGGACGCTTGAACTGTCACACTTAATCCTCGTCTAAAGCTCACACCAAGTCACGAGGATGTTACCCCCATGCACCACACAAGTCATTCTAAATGACCCTTGGAAACAACATAGAAAGGTTACCCACAACAACCAACCCAAGGATGGTACTTAGCTTGGTTGCATCATTTCATCTCTTTTAAGAAAAATTCATCTCGAATTTGTGCTTTAATGGGATTCGAACATGAGATCATGTTTCGATACCAAACATAGGAAAAATAGCTAATCCTTCCTACCTAAAGCTTAAGCTTTCATTACGGGACGCCTAAACTGTCACACTTAATCCTCGTCTAAAGCTCACACCAAGTCACGAGGATATTACCCCCCATGCACCACACAAGTCATTCTAAATGACCCTTGGAAACAACATAGAAAGGTTACCCACAACAACTAGCCCAAGGATGGTACTTAGCTTGGTTGCATCATTTCATCTCTTTTAAGAGAAATTCATCTCGAACTTGTGCATTTATGGGATTCGAACATGAGTTCATGTTTCGATACCAAACATAGGAAAAATAGCTAATCCTTCCTACCTAAAGCTTAAGCTTTCATTACGGGACGCTTGTACTGTCACATTTAATCCTCGTCTAAAGCTCCCACCAAGTCCCGAGGATGTTACCCCCCATGCACTACACAAGTCATTCTAAATAACCTTTGGAAACAACATAGAAAGGTTACCCACAACAATCAGCCCAACGATGGTACTTAGCTTGGTTGCATCATTTCATCTCTTTTAAGAGAAATTCATCTCGAATTTGTGCTTTTATGGGATTCGAACCTGAGATCATGTTTTGATACCAAATAAACGAAAAATAGCAAATCCTTCCTACCTAAAGCTTAAGATTACGGGGCGCTTGAACTGTCACACTTAATCCTCGTCTAAAGCTAAAACCAAGTCACGAGGATGTTACCCCCCATGCACCACAAAAGTTATTCTAAATGACCCTTAGAAATAAGATAGAAAGGTTACCCACAACAACGTGCCCAGGGATGGTACTTACCTTGGTTGCATCATTCCGTCTCTTTTATGGGAAATTCATCTCGAACTTGTGCATTTATGGGATTCGAACATGAGATCATGTTTCGATACCAAACATAGGAAAAATAGCTAATCCTTCCTACCTAAAGCTTAAGCTTTCATTACGGGACGCTTAAACTGTCACACTTAATCCTCGTCTAAAGCTCACACCAAGTCACGAGGATATTACCCCCCATGCACCACACAAGTCATTCTAAATGACCCTTCGAAACAACATAGAAAGGTTACCCACAACAACTAGCCCAAGGATGGTACTTAGCTTGGTTGCATCATTTCATCTCTTTTAAGAGAAATTCATCTCGAACTTGTGCATTTATGGGATTCGAACATGAGTTCATGTTTCGATACCAAACATAGGAAAAATAGCTAATCCTTCCTACCTAAAGCTTAAGCTTTCATTACGGGACGCTTGTACTGTCACATTTAATCCTCGTCTAAAGCTCCCACCAAGTCCCGAGGATGTTACCCCCCATGCACTACACAAGTCATTCTAAATAACCTTTGGAAACAACATAGAAAGGTTACCCACAACAACCAGCCCAACGATGGTACTTAGCTTGGTTGCATCATTTCATCTCTTTTAAGAGAAATTCATCTCGAACTTGTGCATTTATGGGATTCGAACATGAGTTCATGTTTCGATACCAAACATAGGAAAAATAGCTAATCCTTCCTACCTAAAGCTTAAGCTTTCATTACGAGACACTTGAAATGTCACACTTAATCCTCGTCTAAAGCTAAAACCAAGTCACGAGGATGTTACCCCCCATGCACCACAAAAGTTATTCTAAATAACCCTTGGAAACAACATAGAAAGGTTACCCACAACAACCAGCCCAAGGATGGTACTTAGCTTGGTTGCATCATTTCATCTCTTTTAAGAGAAATTCATCTAGAATTTGTGCTTTAACGGGATTCGAACCTGAGATAATGTTTTGATACCAAATAAACGAAAAATAGTAAATCCTTCCTACCTCAAGCTTAAGCTTTCATTACGAGACAGTTGAACTGTCACACTTAATCCTCGTCTAAAGCTCACACCAAGTCACGAGGATGTTACCCCCCATGCACCACAAAAGTCATTCTAAATGACCCTTGGAAACAACATAGAAAGGTTACCGACAACAACGTGCCCAGGGATGGTACTTACCTTGGTTGCATCATTCCGTCTCTTTTATGGGAAATTCACCTAGAACTTGTGCTTTTAGGGGACACATACCAGAGATCATGTTTCGATACCAAACATAGGAAAAATAGCTAATCCTTCCTACCTAAAGCTTAAGCTTTCATTACGGGACGCTTGAACTGTCACACTTAATCCTCGTCTAAAGCTCACACCAAGTCACGAGGATGTTACCCCCATGCACCACACAAGTCATTCTAAATGACCCTTAGAAACAACATAGAAAGGTTACCCACAACAACCAGCCCAAAGATGGTACTTAGCTTGGTTACATCATTTCATCTCTTTTAAGGGAAATTCATCTCGAACTTGTGCATTTATGGGTTTCGAACATGAGATCATGTTTCGATACCAAACATAGGAAAAATAGCTAATCCTTCCTACCTAAAGCTTAAGCTTTCATTACGGGACGCTTTAACTGTCGCACTTAATCCTCATCTAAAGCTCACACCAAGTCACGAGGATGTTACCCCCATGCACCACACAAGTCATTCTAAATGACCCTTGGAAACAACATAGAAAGGTTACTCACAACAACCAGCCCAAGGATGGTACTTAGCTTGGTTGCATCATTTCATCTCTTTTAAGAGAAATTCATCTCGAATTTGTGCTTTAATGGGATTCGAACATGAGATCATGTTTCGATACCAAACATAGGAAAAATAGCTAATCCTTCCTACCTAAAGCTTAAGCTTTCATTACGGGACGCTTAAACTGTCACACTTAATCCTCGTCTAAAGCTCACACCAAGTCACGAGGATATTACCCCCCATGCACCACACAAGTCATTCTAAATGACCCTTGGAAACAACATAGAAAGGTTACCCACAACAACTAGCCCAAGGATGGTACTTAGCTTGGTTGCATCATTTCATCTCTTTTAAGAGAAATTCATCTCGAACTTGTGCATTTATGGGATTCGAACATGAGTTCATGTTTCGATACCAAACATAGGAAAAATAGCTAATCCTTCCTACCTAAAGCTTAAGCTTTCATTACGGGACGCTTGAACTGTCACACTTAATCCTCGTCTAAAGCTCACACCAAGTCACGAGGATGTTACCCCCATGCACCACACAAGTCATTCTAAATGACCCTTAGAAACAACATAGAAAGGTTACCCACAACAACCAGCCCAAAGATGGTACTTAGCTTGGTTACATCATTTCATCTCTTTTAAGGGAAATTCATCTCGAACTTGTGCATTTATGGGTTTCGAACATGAGATCATGTTTCGATACCAAACATAGGAAAAATAGCTAATCCTTCCTACCTAAAGCTTAAGCTTTCATTACGGGACGCTTGAACTGTCACACTTAATCCTCGTCTAAAGCTCACACCAAGTCACGAGGATGTTACCCCCATGCACCACACAAGTCATTCTAAATGACCCTTGGAAACAACATAGAAAGGTTACCCACAACAACCAACCCAAGGATGGTACTTAGCTTGGTTGCATCATTTCATCTCTTTTAAGAAAAATTCATCTCAAATTTGTGCTTTAATGGGATTCGAACATGAGATCATGTTTCGATACCAAACATAGGAAAAATAGCTAATCCTTCCTACCTAAAGCTTAAGCTTTCATTACGGGACGCCTAAACTGTCACACTTAATCCTCGTCTAAAGCTCACACCAAGTCACGAGGATATTACCCCCCATGCACCACACAAGTCATTCTAAATGACCCTTGGAAACAACATAGAAAGGTTACCCACAACAATTAGCCCAAGGATGGTACTTAGCTTGGTTGCATCATTTCATCTCTTTTAAGAGAAATTCATCTCGAACTTGTGCATTTATGGGATTCGAACATGAGTTCATGTTTCGATACCAAACATAGGAAAAATAGCTAATCCTTCCTACCTAAAGCTTAAGCTTTCATTACGGGACGCTTGTACTGTCACATTTAATCCTCGTCTAAAGCTCCCACCAAGTCCCGAGGATGTTACCCCCCATGCACTACACAAGTCATTCTAAATAACCTTTGGAAACAACATAGAAAGGTTACCCACAACAACCAGCCCAACGATGGTACTTAGCTTGGTTGCATCATTTCATCTCTTTTAAGAGAAATTCATCTCGAATTTGTGCTTTTATGGGATTCGAACCTGAGATCATGTTTTGATACCAAATAAACGAAAAATAGCAAATCCTTCCTACCTAAAGCTTAAGATTACGGGGCGCTTGAACTGTCACACTTAATCCTCGTCTAAAGCTAAAACCAAGTCACGAGGATGTTACCCCCCATGCACCACAAAAGTTATTCTAAATGACCCTTAGAAATAAGATAGAAAGGTTACCCACAACAACGTGCCCAGGGATGGTACTTACCTTGGTTGCATCATTCCGTCTCTTTTATGGGAAATTCATCTCGAACTTGTGCATTTATGGGATTCGAACATGAGATCATGTTTCGATACCAAACATAGGAAAAATAGCTAATCCTTCCTACCTAAAGCTTAAGCTTTCATTACGGGACGCTTAAACTGTCACACTTAATCCTCGTCTAAAGCTCACACCAAGTCACGAGGATATTACCCCCCATGCACCACACAAGTCATTCTAAATGACCCTTCGAAACAACATAGAAAGGTTACCCACAACAACTAGCCCAAGGATGGTACTTAGCTTGGTTGCATCATTTCATCTCTTTTAAGAGAAATTCATCTCGAACTTGTGCATTTATGGGATTCGAACATGAGTTCATGTTTCGATACCAAACATAGGAAAAATAGCTAATCCTTCCTACCTAAAGCTTAAGCTTTCATTACGGGACGCTTGTACTGTCACATTTAATCCTCGTCTAAAGCTCCCACCAAGTCCCGAGGATGTTACCCCCCATGCACTACACAAGTCATTCTAAATAACCTTTGGAAACAACATAGAAAGGTTACCCACAACAACCAGCCCAACGATGGTACTTAGCTTGGTTGCATCATTTCATCTCTTTTAAGAGAAATTCATCTCGAACTTGTGCATTTATGGGATTCGAACATGAGTTCATGTTTCGATACCAAACATAGGAAAAATAGCTAATCCTTCCTACCTAAAGCTTAAGCTTTCATTACGGGACGCTTGTACTGTCACATTTAATCCTCGTCTAAAGCTCCCACCAAGTCCCGAGGATATTACCCCCCATGCACCACACAAGTCATTCTAAATGACCCTTGGAAACAACATAGAAAGGTTACCCACAACAACTAGCCCAAGGATGGTACTTAGCTTGGTTGCATCATTTCATCTCTTTTAAGAGAAATTCATCTCGAACTTGTGCATTTATGGGATTCGAACATGAGTTCATGTTTCGATACCAAACATAGGAAAAATAGCTAATCCTTCCTACCTAAAGCTTAAGCTTTCATTACGGGACGCTTGTACTGTCACATTTAATCCTCGTCTAAAGCTCCCACCAAGTCCCGAGGATGTTACCCCCCATGCACTACACAAGTCATTCTAAATAACCTTTGGAAACAACATAGAAAGGTTACCCACAACAACCAGCCCAACGATGGTACTTAGCTTGGTTGCATCATTTCATCTCTTTTAAGAGAAATTCATCTCGAATTTGTGCTTTTATGGGATTCGAACCTGAGATCATGTTTTGATACCAAATAAACGAAAAATAGCAAATCCTTCCTACCTAAAGCTTAAGATTACGGGGCGCTTGAACTGTCACACTTAATCCTCGTCTAAAGCTAAAACCAAGTCACGAGAATGTTACCCCCCATGCACCACAAAAGTTATTCTAAATGACCCTTAGAAATAACATAGAAAGGTTACCCACAACAACGTGCCCAGGGATGGTACTTACCTTGGTTGCATCATTCCGTCTCTTTTATGGGAAATTCATCTCGAACTTGTGCATTTATGGGATTCGAACATGAGATCATGTTTCGATACCAAACATAGGAAAAATAGCTAATCCTTCCTACCTAAAGCTTAAGCTTTCATTACGGGACGCTTAAACTGTCACACTTAATCCTCGTCTAAAGCTCACACCAAGTCACGAGGATATTACCCCCCATGCACCACACAAGTCATTCTAAATGACCCTTCGAAACAACATAGAAAGGTTACCCACAACAACTAGCCCAAGGATGGTACTTAGCTTGGTTGCATCATTTCATCTCTTTTAAGAGAAATTCATCTCGAACTTGTGCATTTATGGGATTCGAACATGAGTTCATGTTTCGATACCAAACATAGGAAAAATAGCTAATCCTTCCTACCTAAAGCTTAAGCTTTCATTACGGGACGCTTGTACTGTCACATTTAATCCTCGTCTAAAGCTCCCACCAAGTCCCGAGGATGTTACCCCCCATGCACTACACAAGTCATTCTAAATAACCTTTGGAAACAACATAGAAAGGTTACCCACAACAACCAGCCCAACGATGGTACTTAGGTTGGTTGCATCATTTCATCTCTTTTAAGAGAAATTCATCTCGAACTTGTGCATTTATGGGATTCGAACATGAGTTCATGTTTCGATACCAAACATAGGAAAAATAGCTAATCCTTCCTACCTAAAGCTTAAGCTTTCATTACGGGACGCTTGTACTGTCACATTTAATCCTCGTCTAAAGCTCCCACCAAGTCCCGAGGATGTTACCCCCCATGCACTACACAAGTCATTCTAAATAACCTTTGGAAACAACATAGAAAGGTTACCCACAACAACCAGCCCAACGATGGTACTTAGCTTGGTTGCATCATTTTATCTCTTTTAAGAGAAATTCATCTCGAATTTGTGCTTTTATGGGATTCGAACCTGAGATCATGTTTTGATACCAAATAAACGAAAAATAGCAAATCCTTCCTACCTAAAGCTTAAGATTACGGGGCGCTTGAACTGTCACACTTAATCCTCGTCTAAAGCTAAAACCAAGTCACGAGGATGTTACCCCCCATGCACCACACAAGTCATTCTAAATGACCCTTGGAAACAACATAGAAAGGTTACCCACAACAACTAGCCCAAGGATGGTACTTAGCTTGGTTGCATCATTTCATCTCTTTTAAGAGAAATTCATCTCGAACTTGTGCATTTATGGGATTCGAACATGAGTTCATGTTTCGATACCAAACATAGGAAAAATAGCTAATCCTTCCTACCTAAAGCTTAAGCTTTCATTACGGGACGCTTGAACTGTCACACTTAATCCTCGTCTAAAGCTCACACCAAGTCACGAGGATGTTACCCCCATGCACCACACAAGTCATTCTAAATGACCCTTAGAAACAACATAGAAAGGTTACCCACAACAACCAGCCCAAAGATGGTACTTAGCTTGGTTACATCATTTCATCTCTTTTAAGGGAAATTCATCTCGAACTTGTGCATTTATGGGTTTCGAACATGAGATCATGTTTCGATACCAAACATAGGAAAAATAGCTAATCCTTCCTACCTAAAGCTTAAGCTTTCATTACGGGACGCTTGAACTGTCACACTTAATCCTCGTCTAAAGCTCACACCAAGTCACGAGGATGTTACCCCCATGCACCACACAAGTCATTCTAAATGACCCTTGGAAACAACATAGAAAGGTTACCCACAACAACCAACCCAAGGATGGTACTTAGCTTGGTTGCATCATTTCATCTCTTTTAAGAAAAATTCATCTCGAATTTGTGCTTTAATGGGATTCGAACATGAGATCATGTTTCGATACCAAACATAGGAAAAATAGCTAATCCTTCCTACCTAAAGCTTAAGCTTTCATTACGGGACGCTTAAACTGTCACACTTAATCCTCGTCTAAAGCACACACCAAGTCACGAGGATATTACCCCCCATGCACCACACAAGTCATTCTAAATGACCCTTGGAAACAACATAGAAAGGTTACCCACAACAACTAGCCCAAGGATGGTACTTAGCTTGGTTGCATCATTTCATCTCTTTTAAGAGAAATTCATCTCGAACTTGTGCATTTATGGGATTCGAACATGAGTTCATGTTTCGATACCAAACATAGGAAAAATAGCTAATCCTTCCTACCTAAAGCTTAAGCTTTCATTACGGGACGCTTGTACTGTCACATTTAATCCTCGTCTAAAGCTCCCACCAAGTCCCGAGGATGTTACCCCCCATGCACTACACAAGTCATTCTAAATAACCTTTGGAAACAACATAGAAAGGTTACCCACAACAACCAGCCCAACGATGGTACTTAGCTTGGTTGCATCATTTCATCTCTTTTAAGAGAAATTCATCTCGAATTTGTGCTTTTATGGGATTCGAACCTGAGATCATGTTTTGATACCAAATAAACGAAAAATAGCAAATCCTTCCTACCTAAAGCTTAAGATTACGGGGCGCTTGAACTGTCACACTTAATCCTCGTCTAAAGCTAAAACCAAGTCACGAGGATGTTACCCCCCATGCACCACAAAAGTTATTCTAAATGACCCTTGGAAATAACATAGAAAGGTTACCCACAACAACGTGCCCAGCGATGGTACTTACCTTGGTTGCATCATTCCGTCTCTTTTATGGGAAATTCATCTCGAACTTGTGCATTTATGGGATTCGAACATGAGATCATGTTTCGATACCAAACATAGGAAAAATAGCTAATCCTTCCTACCTAAAGCTTAAGCTTTCATTACGAGACACTTGAAATGTCACACTTAATCCTCGTCTAAAGCTAAAACCAAGTCACGAGGATGTTACCCCCCATGCACCACAAAAGTTATTCTAAATGACCCTTGGAAACAACATAGAAAGGTTACCCACAACAACCAGCCCAAGGATGGTACTTAGCTTGGTTGCATCATTTCATCTCTTTTAAGAGAAATTCATCTAGAATTTGTGCTTTTACGGGATTCGAACCTGAGATAATGTTTTGATACCAAATAAACGAAAAATAGTAAATCCTTCCTACCTCAAGCTTAAGCTTTCATTACGAGACACTTGAACTGTCACACTTAATCCTCGTCTAAAGCTCACACCAAGTCACGAGGATGTTACCCCCCATGCACCACAAAAGTCATTCTAAATGACCCTTGGAAACAACATAGAAAGGTTACCCACAACAACGTGCCCAGGGATGGTACTTACATTGGTTGCATCATTCCGTCTCTTTTATGGGAAATTCACCTAGAACTTGTGCTTTTAGGGGACACATACCAGAGATCATGTTTCGATACCAAACATAGGAAAAATAGCTAATCCTTCCTACCTAAAGCTTAAGCTTTCATTACGGGACGCTTGAACTGTCACACTTAATCCTCGTCTAAAGCTCACACCAAGTCACGAGGATGTTACCCCCATGCACCACACAAGTCATTCTAAATGACCCTTAGAAACAACATAGAAAGGTTACCCACAACAACCAGCCCAAAGATGGTACTTAGCTTGGTTACATCATTTCATCTCTTTTAAGGGAAATTCATCTCGAACTTGTGCATTTATGGGTTTCGAACATGAGATCATGTTTCGATACCAAACATAGGAAAAATAGCTAATCCTTCCTACCTAAAGCTTAAGCTTTCATTACGGGACGCTTGAACTGTCACACTTAATCCTCGTCTAAAGCTCACACCAAGTCACGAGGATGTTACCCCCATGCACCACACAAGTCATTCTAAATGACCCTTGGAAACAACATAGAAAGGTTACCCACAACAACCAACCCAAGGATGGTACTTAGCTTGGTTGCATCATTTCATCTCTTTTAAGAAAAATTCATCTCGAATTTGTGCTTTAATGGGATTCGAACATGAGATCATGTTTCGATACCAAACATAGGAAAAATAGCTAATCCTTCCTACCTAAAGCTTAAGCTTTCATTACGGGACGCTTAAACTGTCACACTTAATCCTCGTCTAAAGCTCACACCAAGTCACGAGGATATTACCCCCCATGCACCACACAAGTCATTCTAAATGACCCTTGGAAACAACATAGAAAGGTTACCCACAACAACTAGCCCAAGGATGGTACTTAGCTTGGTTGCATCATTTCATCTCTTTTAAGAGAAATTCATCTCGAACTTGTGCATTTATGGGATTCGAACATGAGTTCATGTTTCGATACCAAACATAGGAAAAATAGCTAATCCTTCCTACCTAAAGCTTAAGCTTTCATTACGGGACGCTTGTACTGTCACATTTAATCCTCGTCTAAAGCTCCCACCAAGTCCCGAGGATGTTACCCCCCATGCACTACACAAGTCATTCTAAATAACCTTTGGAAACAACATAGAAAGGTTACCCACAACAACCAGCCCAACGATGGTACTTAGCTTGGTTGCATCATTTCATCTCTTTTAAGAGAAATTCATCTCGAATTTGTGCTTTTATGGGATTCGAACCTGAGATCATGTTTTGATACCAAATAAACGAAAAATAGCAAATCCTTCCTACCTAAAGCTTAAGATTACGGGGCGCTTGAACTGTCATACTTAATCCTCGTCTAAAGCTAAAACCAAGTCACGAGGATGTTACCCCCCATGCACCACAAAAGTTATTCTAAATGACCCTTGGAAATAACATAGAAAGGTTACCCACAACAACGTGCCCAGGGATGGTACTTACCTTGTTTGCATCATTCCGTCTCTTTTATGGGAAATTCATCTCGAACTTGTGCATTTATGGGATTCGAACATGAGATCATGTTTCGATACCAAACATAGGAAAAATAGCTAATCCTTCCTACCTAAAGCTTAAGCTTTCATTACGAGACACTTGAAATGTCACACTTAATCCTCGTCTAAAGCTAAAACCAAGTCACGAGGATGTTACCCCCCATGCACCACAAAAGTTATTCTAAATGACCCTTGGAAACAACATAGAAAGGTTACCCACAACAACCAGCCCAAGGATGGTACTTAGCTTGGTTGCATCATTTCATCTCTTTTAAGAGAAATTCATCTCGAATTTGTGCTTTTACGGGATTCGAACCTGAGATCATGTTTTGATACCAAATAAACGAAAAATAGCAAATCCTTCCTACCTAAAGCTTAAGCTTTCATTACGAGACACTTGAACTGTCACACTTAATCCTCGTCTAAAGCTCACACCAAGTCACGAGGATGTTACCCCCCATGCACCACAAAAGTTATTCTAAATGACCCTTGGAAACAACATAGAAAGGTTACCCACAACAACCAGCCCAAGGATGGTACTTAGCTTGGTTGCATCATTTCATCTCTTTTAAGAGAAATTCATCTAGAATTTGTGCTTTTACGGGATTCGAACCTGAGATAAGGTTTTGATACCAAATAAACGAAAAATAGTAAATCCTTCCTACCTCAAGCTTAAGCTTTCATTACGAGACACTTGAACTGTCACACTTAATCCTCGTCTAAAGCTCACACCAAGTCACGAGGATGTTACCCCCCATGCACCACAAAAGTCATTCTAAATGACCCTTGGAAAAACATAGAAAGGTTACCCACAACAACGTGCCCAGGGATGGTACTTACCTTGGTTGCATCATTCCGTCTCTTTTATGGGAAATTCACCTAGAACTTGTGCTTTTAGGGGACACATACCAGAGATCATGTTTCGATACCAAACATAGGAAAAATAGCTAATCCTTCCTACCTAAAGCTTAAGCTTTCATTACGGGACGCTTGAACTGTCACACTTAATCCTCGTCTAAAGCTCACACCAAGTCACGAGGATGTTACCCCCATGCACCACACAAGTCATTCTAAATGACCCTTAGAAACAACATAGAAAGGTTACCCACAACAACCAGCCCAAAGATGATACTTAGCTTGGTTACATCATTTCATCTCTTTTAAGGGAAATTCATCTCGAACTTGTGCATTTATGGGTTTCGAACATGAGATCATGTTTCGATACCAAACATAGGAAAAATAGCTAATCCTTCCTACCTAAAGCTTAAGCTTTCATTATGAGACACTTGAACTGTCACACTTAATCCTCGTCTAAAGCTCACACCAAGTCACGAGGATGTTACCACCCATGCACCACAAAAGTCATTCTAAATAACCCTTGGAAACAACATAGAAAGGTTACCCACAACAACCAGCCCAAGGATGGTACTTAGCTTGGTTGCATCATTTCATCTCTTTTAAGAGAAATTCATCTCGAATTTGTGCTTTTACGGGATTCGAACCTGAGATAATGTTTTGATACCAAATAAACGAAAAATAGTAAATCCTTCCTACCTAAAGCTAATGCTTTCATTACGAGACACTTGAACTGTCACACTTAATCCTCGTCTAAAGCTCACACCAAGTCACGAGGATGTTACCCCCCATGCACCACAAAAGTCATTCTAAATGACCCTTGGAAACAACATAGAAAGGTTACCCACAACAACGTGCCCAGGGATGGTACTTACCTTGGTTGCATCATTCCGTCTCTTTTATGGGAAATTCACCTAGAACTTGTGCTTTTAGGGGACACATACCAGAGATCATGTTTCGATACCAAACATAGGAAAAATAGCTAATCCTTCCTACCTAAAGCTTAAGCTTTCATTACGGGACGCTTGAACTGTCACACTTAATCCTCGTCTAAAGCTCACACCAAGTCACGAGGATGTTACCCCCATGCACCACACAAGTCATTCTAAATGACCCTTAGAAACAACATAGAAAGGTTACCCACAACAACCAGCCCAAAGATGATACTTAGCTTGGTTACATCATTTCATCTCTTTTAAGGGAAATTCATCTCGAACTTGTGCATTTATGGGTTTCGAACATGAGATCATGTTTCGATACCAAACATAGGAAAAATAGCTAATCCTTCCTACCTAAAGCTTAAGCTTTCATTACGGGACGCTTGAACTGTCACACTTAATCCTCGTCTAAAGCTCACACCAAGTCACGAGGATGTTACCCCCATGCACCACACAAGTCATTCTAAATGACCCTTGGAAACAACATAGAAAGGTTACCCACAACAACCAACCCAAGGATGGTACTTAGCTTGGTTGCATCATTTCATCTCTTTTAAGAAAAATTCATCTCGAATTTGTGCTTTAATGGGATTCGAACATGAGATCATGTTTCGATACCAAACATAGGAAAAATAGCTAATCCTTCCTACCTAAAGCTTAAGCTTTCATTACGGGACGCTTAAACTGTCACACTTAATCCTCGTCTAAAGCTCACACCAAGTCACGAGGATATTACCCCCCATGCACCACACAAGTCATTCTAAATGACCCTTGGAAACAACATAGAAAGGTTACCCACAACAACTAGCCCAAGGATGGTACTTAGCTTGGTTGCATCATTTCATCTCTTTTAAGAGAAATTCATCTCGAACTTGTGCATTTATGGGATTCGAACATGAGTTCATGTTTCGATACCAAACATAGGAAAAATAGCTAATCCTTCCTACCTAAAGCTTAAGCTTTCATTACGGGACGCTTGTACTGTCACATTTAATCCTCGTCTAAAGCTCCCACCAAGTCCCGAGGATGTTACCCCCCATGCACTACACAAGTCATTCTAAATAACCTTTGGAAACAACATAGAAAGGTTACCCACAACAACCAGCCCAACGATGGTACTTAGCTTGGTTGCATCATTTCATCTCTTTTAAGAGAAATTCATCTCGAATTTGTGCTTTTATGGGATTCGAACCTGAGATCATGTTTTGATACCAAATAAACGAAAAATAGCAAATCCATCCTACCTAAAGCTTAAGATTACGGGGCGCTTGAACTGTCATACTTAATCCTCGTCTAAAGCTAAAACCAAGTCACGAGGATGTTACCCCCCATGCACCACAAAAGTTATTCTAAATGACCCTTGGAAATAACATAGAAAGGTTACCCACAACAACGTGCCCAGGGATGGTACTTACCTTGGTTGCATCATTCCGTCTCTTTTATGGGAAATTCATCTCGAACTTGTGCATTTATGGGATTCGAACATGAGATCATGTTTCGATACCAAACATAGGAAAAATAGCTAATCCTTCCTACCTAAAGCTTAAGCTTTCATTACGAGACACTTGAAATGTCAAACTTAATCCTCGTCTAAAGCTAAAACCAAGTCACGAGGATGTTACCCCCCATGCACCACAAAAGTTATTCTAAATGACCCTTGGAAACAACATAGAAAGGTTACCCACAACAACCAGCCCAAGGATGGTACTTAGCTTGGTTGCATCATTTCATCTCTTTTAAGAGAAATTCATCTAGAATTTGTGCTTTTACGGGATTCGAACCTGAGATAATGTTTTGATACCAAATAAACGAAAAATAGTAAATCCTTCCTACCTCAAGCTTAAGCTTTCATTACGAGACACTTGAACTGTCACACTTAATCCTCGTCTAAAGCTCACACCAAGTCACGAGGATGTTACCCCCATGCACCACAAAAGTCATTCTAAATGACCCTTGGAAACAACATAGAAAGGTTACCCACAACAACGTGCCCAGGGATGGTACTTACCTTGGTTGCATCATTCCGTCTCTTTTATGGGAAATTCACCTAGAACTTGTGCTTTTAGGGGACACATACCAGAGATCATGTTTCGATACCAAACATAGGAAAAATAGCTAATCCTTCCTACCTAAAGCTTAAGCTTTCATTACGGGACGCTTGAACTGTCACACTTAATCCTCGTCTAAAGCTCACACCAAGTCACGAGGATGTTACCCCCATGCACCACACAAGTCATTCTAAATGACCCGTAGAAACAACATAGAAAGGTTACCCACAACAACCAGCCCAAAGATGATACTTAGCTTGGTTACATCATTTCATCTCTTTTAAGGGAAATTCATCTCGAACTTGTGCATTTATGGGTTTCGAACATGAGATCATGTTTCGATACCAAACATAGGAAAAATAGCTAATCCTTCCTACCTAAAGCTTAAGCTTTCATTATGAGACACTTGAACTGTCACACTTAATCCTCGTCTAAAGCTCACACCAAGTCACGAGGATGTTACCACCCATGCACCACAAAAGTCATTCTAAATAACCCTTGGAAACAACATAGAAAGGTTACCCACAACAACCAGCCCAAGGATGGTACTTAGCTTGGTTGCATCATTTCATCTCTTTTAAGAAAAATTCATCTGGAATTTGTGCTTTAATGGGATTCGAACATGAGATCATGTTTCGATACCAAACATAGGAAAAATAGCTAATCCTTCCTACCTAAAGCTTAAGCTTTCATTACGGGACGCTTAAACTGTCACACTTAATCCTCGTCTAAAGCTCACACCAAGTCACGAGGATATTACCCCCCATGCACCACACAAGTCATTCTAAATGACCCTTGGAAACAACATAGAAAGGTTACCCACAACAACTAGCCCAAGGATGGTACTTAGCTTGGTTGCATCATTTCATCTCTTTTAAGAGAAATTCATCTCGAACTTGTGCATTTATGGGATTCGAACATGAGTTCATGTTTCGATACCAAACATAGGAAAAATAACTAATCCTTCCTACCTAAAGCTTAAGCTTTCATTACGGGACGCTTGTACTGTCAAATTTAATCCTCGTCTAAAGCTCCCACCAAGTCCCGAGGATGTTACCCCCCATGCACTACACAAGTCATTCTAAATAACCTTTGGAAACAACATAGAAAGGTTACCCACAACAACCAGCCCAACGATGGTACTTAGCTTGGTTGCATCATTTCATCTCTTTTAAGAGAAATTCATCTCGAATTTGTGCTTTTATGGGATTCGAACCTGAGATCATGTTTTGATACCAAATAAACGAAAAATAGCAAATCCTTCCTACCTAAAGCTTAAGATTACGGGGCGCTTGAACTGTCATACTTAATCCTCGTCTAAAGCTAAAACCAAGTCACGAGGATGTTACCCCCCATGCACCACAAAAGTTATTCTAAATGACCCTTGGAAATAACATAGAAAGGTTACCCACAACAACGTGCCCAGGGATGGTACTTACCTTGGTTGCATCATTCCGTCTCTTTTATGGGAAATTCATCTCGAACTTGTGCATTTATGGGATTCGAACATGAGATCATGTTTCGATACCAAACATAGGAAAAATAGCTAATCCTTCCTACCTAAAGCTTAAGCTTTCATTACGAGACACTTGAAATGTCACACTTAATCCTCGTCTAAAGCTAAAACCAAGTCACGAGGATGTTACCCCCCATGCACCACAAAAGTTATTCTAAATGCCCCTTGGAAACAACATAGAAAGGTTACCCACAACAACCAGCCCAAGGATGGTACTTAGCTTGGTTGCATCATTTCATCTCTTTTAAGAGAAATTCATCTAGAATTTGTGCTTTTACGGGATTCGAACCTGAGATAATGTTTTGATACCAAATAAACGAAAAATAGTAAATCCTTCCTACCTCAAGCTTAAGCTTTCATTACGAGACACTTGAACTGTCACACTTAATCCTCGTCTAAAGCTCACACCAAGTCACGAGGATGTTACCCCCATGCACCACAAAAGTCATTCTAAATGACCCTTGGAAACAACATAGAAAGGTTACCCACAACAACGTGCCCAGGGATGGTACTTACCTTGGTTGCATCATTCCGTCTCTTTTATGGGAAATTCACCTAGAACTTGTGCTTTTAGGGGACACATACCAGAGATCATGTTTCGATACCAAACATAGGAAAAATAGCTAATCCTTCCTACCTAAAGCTTAAGCTTTCATTACGGGACGCTTGAACTGTCACACTTAATCCTCGTCTAAAGCTCACACCAAGTCACGAGGATGTTACCCCCATGCACCACACAAGTCATTCTAAATGACCCGTAGAAACAACATAGAAAGGTTACCCACAACAACCAGCCCAAAGATGATACTTAGCTTGGTTACATCATTTCATCTCTTTTAAGGGAAATTCATCTCGAACTTGTGCATTTATGGGTTTCGAACATGAGATCATGTTTCGATACCAAACATAGGAAAAATAGCTAATCCTTCCTACCTAAAGCTTAAGCTTTCATTATGAGACACTTGAACTGTCACACTTAATCCTCGTCTAAAGCTCACACCAAGTCACGAGGATGTTACCACCCATGCACCACAAAAGTCATTCTAAATGACCCTTGGAAACAACATAGAAAGGTTACCCACAACAACCAGCCCAAGGATGGTACTTAGCTTGGTTGCATCATTTCATCTCTTTTAAGAAAAATTCATCTGGAATTTGTGCTTTAATGGGATTCGAACATGAGATCATGTTTCGATACCAAACATAGGAAAAATAGCTAATCCTTCCTACCTAAAGCTTAAGCTTTCATTACGGGACGCTTAAACTGTCACACTTAATCCTCGTCTAAAGCTCACACCAAGTCACGAGGATATTACCCCCCATGCACCACACAAGTCATTCTAAATGACCCTTGGAAACAACATAGAAAGGTTACCCACAACAACTAGCCCAAGGATGGTACTTAGCTTGGTTGCATCATTTCATCTCTTTTAAGAGAAATTCATCTCGAACTTGTGCATTTATGGGATTCGAACATGAGTTCATGTTTCGATACCAAACATAGGAAAAATAACTAATCCTTCCTACCTAAAGCTTAAGCTTTCATTACGGGACGCTTGTACTGTCAAATTTAATCCTCGTCTAAAGCTCCCACCAAGTCCCGAGGATGTTACCCCCCATGCACTACACAAGTCATTCTAAATAACCTTTGGAAACAACATAGAAAGGTTACCCACAACAACCAGCCCAACGATGGTACTTAGCTTGGTTGCATCATTTCATCTCTTTTAAGAGAAATTCATCTCGAATTTGTGCTTTTATGGGATTCGAACCTGAGATCATGTTTTGATACCAAATAAACGAAAAATAGCAAATCCTTCCTACCTAAAGCTTAAGATTACGGGGCGCTTGAACTGTCATACTTAATCCTCGTCTAAAGCTAAAACCAAGTCACGAGGATGTTACCCCCCATGCACCACAAAAGTTATTCTAAATGACCCTTGGAAATAACATAGAAAGGTTACCCACAACAACGTGCCCAGGGATGGTACTTACCTTGGTTGCATCATTCCGTCTCTTTTATGGGAAATTCATCTCGAACTTGTGCATTTATGGGATTCGAACATGAGATCATGTTTCGATACCAAACATAGGAAAAATAGCTAATCCTTCCTACCTAAAGCTTAAGCTTTCATTACGAGACACTTGAAATGTCACACTTAATCCTCGTCTAAAGCTAAAACCAAGTCACGAGGATGTTACCCCCCATGCACCACAAAAGTTATTCTAAATGCCCCTTGGAAACAACATAGAAAGGTTACCCACAACAACCAGCCCAAGGATGGTACTTAGCTTGGTTGCATCATTTCATCTCTTTTAAGAGAAATTCATCTCGAATTTGTGCTTTTACGGGATTCGAACCTGAGATCATGTTTTGATACCAAATAAACGAAAAATAGCAAATCCTTCCTACCTAAAGCTTAAGCTTTCATTACGAGACACTTGAACTGTCACACTTAATCCTCGTCTAAAGCTCACACCCAGTCACGAGGATGTTACCCCCCATGCACCACAAAAGTTATTCTAAATGACCCTTGGAAACAACATAGAAAGGTTACCCACAACAACCAGCCCAAGGATGGTACTTAGCTTGGTTGCATCATTTCATCTCTTTTAAGAGAAATTCATCTAGAATTTGTGCTTTTACGGGATTCGAACCTGAGATAATGTTTTGATACCAAATAAACGAAAAATAGTAAATCCTTCCTACCTCAAGCTTAAGCTTTCAATACGAGACACTTGAACTGTCACACTTAATCCTCGTCTAAAGCTCACACCAAGTCACGAGGATGTTACCCCCCATGCACCACAAAAGTCATTCTAAATGACCCTTGGAAACAACATAGAAAGGTTACCCACAACAACGTGCCCAGGGATGGTACTTACCTTGGTTGCATCATTCCGTCTCTTTTATGGGAAATTCACCTAGAACTTGTGCTTTTAGGGGACACATACCAGAGATCATGTTTCGATACCAAACATAGGAAAAATAGCTAATCCTTCCTACCTAAAGCTTAAGCTTTCATTACGGGACGCTTGAACTGTCACACTTAATCCTCGTCTAAAGCTCACACCAAGTCACGAGGATGTTACCCCCATGCACCACACAAGTCATTCTAAATGACCCTTAGAAACAACATAGAAAGGTTACCCACAACAACCAGCCCAAAGATGGTACTTAGCTTGGTTACATCATTTCATCTCTTTTAAGGGAAATTCATCTCGAACTTGTGCATTTATGGGTTTCGAACATGAGATCATGTTTCGATACCAAACATAGGAAAAATAGCTAATCCTTCCTACCTAAAGCTTAAGCTTTCATTATGAGACACTTGAACTGTCACACTTAATCCTCGTCTAAAGCTCACACCAAGTCACGAGGATGTTACCACCCATGCACCACACAAGTCATTCTAAATAACCCTTGGAAACAACATAGAAAGGTTACCCACAACAACCAGCCCAAGGATGGTACTTAGCTTGGTTGCATCATTTCATCTCTTTTAAGAGAAATTCATCTCGAATTTGTGCTTTTACGGGATTCGAACCTGAGATAATGTTTTGATACCAAATAAACGAAAAATAGTAAATCCTTCCTACCTAAAGCTAATGCTTTCATTACGAGACACTTGAACTGTCACACTTAATCCTCGTCTAAAGCTCACACCAAGTCACGAGGATGTTACCCCCCATGCACCACAAAAGTCATTCTAAATGACCCTTGGAAACAACATAGAAAGGTTACCCACAACAACGTGCCCAGGGATGGTACTTACCTTGGTTGCATCATTCCGTCTCTTATATGGGAAATGCACCTAGAACTTGTGCTTTTAGGGGACACATACCAGAGATCATGTTTCGATACCAAACATAGGAAAAATAGCTAATCCTTCCTACCTAAAGCTTAAGCTTTCATTACGGGACGCTTGAACTGTCACACTTAATCCTCGTCTAAAGCTCACACCAAGTCACGAGGATGTTACCCCCATGCACCACACAAGTCATTCTAAATGACCCTTAGAAACAACATAGAAAGGTTACCCACAACAACCAGCCCAAAGATGGTACTTAGCTTGGTTACATCATTTCATCTCTTTTAAGGGAAATTCATCTCGAACTTGTGCATTTATGGGTTTCGAACATGAGATCATGTTTCGATACCAAACATAGGAAAAATAGCTAATCCTTCCTACCTAAAGCTTAAGCTTTCATTACGGGACGCTTGAACTGTCACACTTAATCCTCGTCTAAAGCTCACACCAAGTCACGAGGATGTTACCCCCATGCACCACACAAGTCATTCTAAATGACCCTTGGAAACAACATAGAAAGGTTACCCACAACAACCAACCCAAGGATGGTACTTAGCTTGGTTGCATCATTTCATCTCTTTTAAGAAAAATTCATCTCGAATTTGTGCTTTAATGGGATTCGAACATGAGATCATGTTTCGATACCAAACATAGGAAAAATAGCTAATCCTTCCTACCTAAAGCTTAAGCTTTCATTACGGGACGCTTAAACTGTCACACTTAATCCTCGTCTAAAGCTCACACCAAGTCACGAGGATATTACCCCCCATGCACCACACAAGTCATTCTAAATGACCCTTGGAAACAACATAGAAAGGTTACCCACAACAACTAGCCCAAGGATGGTACTTAGCTTGGTTGCATCATTTCATCTCTTTTAAGAGAAATTCATCTCGAACTTGTGCATTTATGGGATTCGAACATGAGTTCATGTTTCGATACCAAACATAGGAAAAATAGCTAATCCTTCCTACCTAAAGCTTAAGCTTTCATTACGGGACGCTTGTACTGTCACATTTAATCCTCGTCTAAAGCTCCCACCAAGTCCCGAGGATGTTACCCCCCATGCACTACACAAGTCATTCTAAATAACCTTTGGAAACAACATAGAAAGGTTACCCACAACAACCAGCCCAACGATGGTACTTAGCTTGGTTGCATCATTTCATCTCTTTTAAGAGAAATTCATCTCGAATTTGTGCTTTTATGGGATTCGAACCTGAGATCATGTTTTGATACCAAATAAACGAAAAATAGCAAATCCTTCCTACCTAAAGCTTAAGATTACGGGGCGCTTGAACTGTCATACTTAATCCTCTTCTAAAGCTAAAACCAAGTCACGAGGATGTTACCCCCCATGCACCACAAAAGTTATTCTAAATGACCCTTGGAAATAACATAGAAAGGTTACCCACAACAACGTGCCCAGGGATGGTACTTACCTTGGTTGCATGATTCCGTCTCTTTTATGGGAAATTCATCTCGAACTTGTGCATTTATGGGATTCGAACATGAGATCATGTTTCGATACCAAACATAGGAAAAATAGCTAATCCTTCCTACCTAAAGCTTAAGCTTTCATTACGAGACACTTGAAAAGTCACACTTAATCCTCGTCTAAAGCTAAAACCAAGTCACGAGGATGTTACCCCCCATGCACCACAAAAGTTATTCTAAATGACCCTTGGAAACAACATAGAAAGGTTACCCACAACAACCAGCCCAAGGATGGTACTTAGCTTGGTTGCATCATTTCATCTCTTTTAAGAGAAATTCATCTAGAATTTGTGCTTTTACGGGATTCGAACCTGAGATAATGTTTTGATACCAAATAAACGAAAAATAGTAAATCCTTCCTACCTCAAGCTTAAGCTTTCATTACGAGACACTTGAACTGTCACACTTAATCCTCGTCTAAAGCTCACACCAAGTCACGAGGATGTTACCCCCCATGCACCACAAAAGTCATTCTAAATGACCCTTGGAAACAACATAGAAAGGTTACACACAACAACGTGCCCAGGGATGGTACTTACCTTGGTTGCATCATTCCGTCTCTTTTATGTGAAATTCACCTAGAACTTGTGCTTTTAGGGGACACATACCAGAGATCATGTTTCGATACCAAACATAGGAAAAATAGCTAATCCTTCCTACCTAAAGCTTAAGCTTTCATTACGGGACGCTTGAACTGTCACACTTAATCCTCGTCTAAAGCTCACACCAAGTCACGAGGATGTTACCCCCATGCACCACACAAGTCATTCTAAATGACCCTTAGAAACAACATAGAAAGGTTACCCACAACAACCAGCCCAAAGATGGTACTTAGCTTGGTTACATCATTTCATCTCTTTTAAGGGAAATTCATCTCGAACTTGTGCATTTATGGGTTTCGAACATGAGATCATGTTTCGATACCAAACATAGGAAAAATAGCTAATCCTTCCTACCTAAAGCTTAAGCTTTCATTATGAGACACTTGAACTGTCACACTTAATCCTCGTCTAAAGCTCACACCAAGTCACGAGGATGTTACCACCCATGCACCACACAAGTCATTCTAAATAACCCTTGGAAACAACATAGAAAGGTTACCCACAACAACCAGCCCAAGGATGGTACTTAGCTTGGTTGCATCATTTCATCTCTTTTAAGAGAAATTCATCTCGAATTTGTGCTTTTACGGGATTCGAACCTGAGATAATGTTTTGATACCAAATAAACGAAAAATAATAAATCCTTCCTACCTAAAGCTAATGCTTTCATTACGAGACACTTGAACTGTCACACTTAATCCTCGTCTAAAGCTCACACCAAGTCACGAGGATGTTACCCCCCATGCACCACAAAAGTCATTCTAAATGACCCTTGGAAACAACATAGAAAGGTTACCCACAACAACGTGCCCAGGGATGGTACTTACCTTGGTTGCATGATTCCGTCTCTTTTATGGGAAATTCATCTCGAACTTGTGCATTTATGGGATTCGAACATGAGATCATGTTTCGATACCAAACATAGGAAAAATAGCTAATCCTTCCTACCTAAAGCTTAAGCTTTCATTACGAGACACTTGAAATGTCACACTTAATCCTCGTCTAAAGCTAAAACCAAGTCACGAGGATGTTACCCCCCATGCACCACAAAAGTTATTCTAAATGACCCTTGGAAACAACATAGAAAGGTTACCCACAACAACCAGCCCAAGGATGGTACTTAGCTTGGTTGCATGATTCCGTCTCTTTTATGGGAAATTCATCTCGAACTTGTGCATTTATGGGATTCGAACATGAGATCATGTTTCGATACCAAACATAGGAAAAATAGCTAATCCTTCCTACCTAAAGCTTAAGCTTTCATTACGAGACACTTGAAATGTCACACTTAATCCTCGTCTAAAGCTAAAACCAAGTCACGAGGATGTTACCCCCCATGCACCACAAAAGTTATTCTAAATGACCCTTGGAAACAACATAGAAAGGTTACCCACAACAACCAGCCCAAGGATGGTACTTAGCTTGGTTGCATCATTTCATCTCTTTTAAGAGAAATTCATCTAGAATTTGTGCTTTTACGGGATTCGAACCTGAGATAATGTTTTGATACCAAATAAACGAAAAATAGTAAATCCTTCCTACCTCAAGCTTAAGCTTTCATTACGAGACACTTGAACTGTCACACTTAATCCTCGTCTAAAGCTCACACCAAGTCACGAGGATGTTACCCCCCATGCACCACAAAAGTCATTCTAAATGACCCTTGGAAACAACATAGAAAGGTTACACACAACAACGTGCCCAGGGATGGTACTTACCTTGGTTGCATCATTCCGTCTCTTTTATGTGAAATTCACCTAGAACTTGTGCTTTTAGGGGACACATACCAGAGATCATGTTTCGATACCAAACATAGGAAAAATAGCTAATCCTTCCTACCTAAAGCTTAAGCTTTCATTACGGGACGCTTGAACTGTCACACTTAATCCTCGTCTAAAGCTCACACCAAGTCACGAGGATGTTACCCCCATGCACCACACAAGTCATTCTAAATGACCCTTAGAAACAACATAGAAAGGTTACCCACAACAACCAGCCCAAAGATGGTACTTAGCTTGGTTACATCATTTCATCTCTTTTAAGGGAAATTCATCTCGAACTTGTGCATTTATGGGTTTCGAACATGAGATCATGTTTCGATACCAAACATAGGAAAAATAGCTAATCCTTCCTACCTAAAGCTTAAGCTTTCATTATGAGACACTTGAACTGTCACACTTAATCCTCGTCTAAAGCTCACACCAAGTCACGAGGATGTTACCACCCATGCACCACACAAGTCATTCTAAATAACCCTTGGAAACAACATAGAAAGGTTACCCACAACAACCAGCCCAAGGATGGTACTTAGCTTGGTTGCATCATTTCATCTCTTTTAAGAGAAATTCATCTCGAATTTGTGCTTTTACGGGATTCGAACCTGAGATAATGTTTTGATACCAAATAAACGAAAAATAGTAAATCCTTCCTACCTAAAGCTAATGCTTTCATTACGAGACACTTGAACTGTCACACTTAATCCTCGTCTAAAGCTCACACCAAGTCACGAGGATGTTACCCCCCATGCACCACAAAAGTCATTCTAAATGACCCTTGGAAACAACATAGAAAGGTTACCCACAACAACGTGCCCAGGGATGGTACTTACCTTGGTTGCATCATTCCGTCTCTTTTATGGGAAATTCACCTAGAACTTGTGCTTTTAGGGGACACATACCAGAGATCATGTTTCGATACCAAACATAGGAAAAATAGCTAATCCTTCCTACCTAAAGCTTAAGCTTTCATTACGGGACGCTTGAACTGTCACACTTAATCCTCGTCTAAAGCTCACACCAAGTCACGAGGATGTTACCCCCATGCACCACACAAGTCATTCTAAATGACCCTTAGAAACAACATAGAAAGGTTACCCACAACAACCAGCCCAAAGATGGTACTTAGCTTGGTTACATCATTTCATCTCTTTTAAGGGAAATTCATCTCGAACTTGTGCATTTATGGGTTTCGAACATGAGATCATGTTTCGATACCAAACATAGGAAAAATAGCTAATCCTTCCTACCTAAAGCTTAAGCTTTCATTACGGGACGCTTGAACTGTCACACTTAATCCTCGTCTAAAGCTCACACCAAGTCACGAGGATGTTACCCCCATGCACCACACAAGTCATTCTAAATGACCCTTGGAAACAACATAGAAAGGTTACCCACAACAACCAACCCAAGGATGGTACTTAGCTTGGTTGCATCATTTCATCTCTTTTAAGAAAAATTCATCTCGAATTTGTGCTTTAATTTGATTCGAACATGAGATCATGTTTCGATACCAAACATAGGAAAAATAGCTAATCCTTCCTACCTAAAGCTTAAGCTTTCATTACGGGACGCTTAAACTGTCACACTTAATCCTCGTCTAAAGCTCACACCAAGTCACGAGGATATTACCCCCCATGCACCACACAAGTCATTCTAAATGACCCTTGGAAACAACATAGAAAGGTTACCCACAACAACTAGCCCAAGGATGGTACTTAGCTTGGTTGCATCATTTCATCTCTTTTAAGAGAAATTCATCTCGAACTTGTGCATTTATGGGATTCGAACATGAGTTCATGTTTCGATACCAAACATAGGAAAAATAGCTAATCCTTCCTACCTAAAGCTTAAGCTTTCATTACGGGACGCTTGTACTGTCACATTTAATCCTCGTCTAAAGCTCACACCAAGTCACGAGGATGTTACCACCCATGCACCACACAAGTCATTCTAAATAACCCTTGGAAACAACATAGAAAGGTTACCCACAACAACCAGCCCAAGGATGGTACTTAGCTTGGTTGCATCATTTCATCTCTTTTAAGAGAAATTCATCTCGAATTTGTGCTTTTACGGGATTCGAACCTGAGATAATGTTTTGATACCAAATAAACGAAAAATAGTAAATCCTTCCTACCTAAAGCTAATGCTTTCATTACGAGACACTTGAACTGTCACACTTAATCCTCGTCTAAAGCTCACACCAAGTCACGAGGATGTTACCCCCCATGCACCACAAAAGTCATTCTAAATGACCCTTGGAAACAACATAGAAAGGTTACCCACAACAACGTGCCCAGGGATGGTACTTACCTTGGTTGCATCATTCCGTCTCTTTTATGGGAAATTCACCTAGAACTTGTGCTTTTAGGGGACACATACCAGAGATCATGTTTCGATACCAAACATAGGAAAAATAGCTAATCCTTCCTACCTAAAGCTTAAGCTTTCATTACGGGACGCTTGAACTGTCACACTTAATCCTCGTCTAAAGCTCACACCAAGTCACGAGGATGTTACCCCCATGCACCACACAAGTCATTCTAAATGACCCTTAGAAACAACATAGAAAGGTTACCCACAACAACCAGCCCAAAGATGGTACTTAGCTTGGTTACATCATTTCATCTCTTTTAAGGGAAATTCATCTCGAACTTGTGCATTTATGGGTTTCGAACATGAGATCATGTTTCGATACCAAACATAGGAAAAATAGCTAATCCTTCCTACCTAAAGCTTAAGCTTTCATTATGAGACACTTGAACTGTCACACTTAATCCTCGTCTAAAGCTCACACCAAGTCACGAGGATGTTACCACCCATGCACCACACAAGTCATTCTAAATAACCCTTGGAAACAACATAGAAAGGTTACCCACAACAACCAGCCCAAGGATGGTACTTAGCTTGGTTGCATCATTTCATCTCTTTTAAGAGAAATTCATCTCGAATTTGTGCTTTTACGGGATTCGAACCTGAGATAATGTTTTGATACCAAATAAACGAAAAATAATAAATCCTTCCTACCTAAAGCTAATGCTTTCATTACGAGACACTTGAACTGTCACACTTAATCCTCGTCTAAAGCTCACACCAAGTCACGAGGATGTTACCCCCCATGCACCACAAAAGTCATTCTAAATGACCCTTGGAAACAACATAGAAAGGTTACCCACAACAACGTGCCCAGGGATGGTACTTACCTTGGTTGCATGATTCCGTCTCTTTTATGGGAAATTCATCTCGAACTTGTGCATTTATGGGATTCGAACATGAGATCATGTTTCGATACCAAACATAGGAAAAATAGCTAATCCTTCCTACCTAAAGCTTAAGCTTTCATTACGAGACACTTGAAATGTCACACTTAATCCTCGTCTAAAGCTAAAACCAAGTCACGAGGATGTTACCCCCCATGCACCACAAAAGTTATTCTAAATGACCCTTGGAAACAACATAGAAAGGTTACCCACAACAACCAGCCCAAGGATGGTACTTAGCTTGGTTGCATGATTCCGTCTCTTTTATGGGAAATTCATCTCGAACTTGTGCATTTATGGGATTCGAACATGAGATCATGTTTCGATACCAAACATAGGAAAAATAGCTAATCCTTCCTACCTAAAGCTTAAGCTTTCATTACGAGACACTTGAAATGTCACACTTAATCCTCGTCTAAAGCTAAAACCAAGTCACGAGGATGTTACCCCCCATGCACCACAAAAGTTATTCTAAATGACCCTTGGAAACAACATAGAAAGGTTACCCACAACAACCAGCCCAAGGATGGTACTTAGCTTGGTTGCATCATTTCATCTCTTTTAAGAGAAATTCATCTAGAATTTGTGCTTTTACGGGATTCGAACCTGAGATAATGTTTTGATACCAAATAAACGAAAAATAGTAAATCCTTCCTACCTCAAGCTTAAGCTTTCATTACGAGACACTTGAACTGTCACACTTAATCCTCGTCTAAAGCTCACACCAAGTCACGAGGATGTTACCCCCCATGCACCACAAAAGTCATTCTAAATGACCCTTGGAAACAACATAGAAAGGTTACACACAACAACGTGCCCAGGGATGGTACTTACCTTGGTTGCATCATTCCGTCTCTTTTATGTGAAATTCACCTAGAACTTGTGCTTTTAGGGGACACATACCAGAGATCATGTTTCGATACCAAACATAGGAAAAATAGCTAATCCTTCCTACCTAAAGCTTAAGCTTTCATTACGGGACGCTTGAACTGTCACACTTAATCCTCGTCTAAAGCTCACACCAAGTCACGAGGATGTTACCCCCATGCACCACACAAGTCATTCTAAATGACCCTTAGAAACAACATAGAAAGGTTACCCACAACAACCAGCCCAAAGATGGTACTTAGCTTGGTTACATCATTTCATCTCTTTTAAGGGAAATTCATCTCGAACTTGTGCATTTATGGGTTTCGAACATGAGATCATGTTTCGATACCAAACATAGGAAAAATAGCTAATCCTTCCTACCTAAAGCTTAAGCTTTCATTATGAGACACTTGAACTGTCACACTTAATCCTCGTCTAAAGCTCACACCAAGTCACGAGGATGTTACCACCCATGCACCACACAAGTCATTCTAAATAACCCTTGGAAACAACATAGAAAGGTTACCCACAACAACCAGCCCAAGGATGGTACTTAGCTTGGTTGCATCATTTCATCTCTTTTAAGAGAAATTCATCTCGAATTTGTGCTTTTACGGGATTCGAACCTGAGATAATGTTTTGATACCAAATAAACGAAAAATAGTAAATCCTTCCTACCTAAAGCTAATGCTTTCATTACGAGACACTTGAACTGTCACACTTAATCCTCGTCTAAAGCTCACACCAAGTCACGAGGATGTTACCCCCCATGCACCACAAAAGTCATTCTAAATGACCCTTGGAAACAACATAGAAAGGTTACCCACAACAACGTGCCCAGGGATGGTACTTACCTTGGTTGCATCATTCCGTCTCTTTTATGGGAAATTCACCTAGAACTTGTGCTTTTAGGGGACACATACCAGAGATCATGTTTCGATACCAAACATAGGAAAAATAGCTAATCCTTCCTACCTAAAGCTTAAGCTTTCATTACGGGACGCTTGAACTGTCACACTTAATCCTCGTCTAAAGCTCACACCAAGTCACGAGGATGTTACCCCCATGCACCACACAAGTCATTCTAAATGACCCTTAGAAACAACATAGAAAGGTTACCCACAACAACCAGCCCAAAGATGGTACTTAGCTTGGTTACATCATTTCATCTCTTTTAAGGGAAATTCATCTCGAACTTGTGCATTTATGGGTTTCGAACATGAGATCATGTTTCGATACCAAACATAGGAAAAATAGCTAATCCTTCCTACCTAAAGCTTAAGCTTTCATTACGGGACGCTTGAACTGTCACACTTAATCCTCGTCTAAAGCTCACACCAAGTCACGAGGATGTTACCCCCATGCACCACACAAGTCATTCTAAATGACCCTTGGAAACAACATAGAAAGGTTACCCACAACAACCAACCCAAGGATGGTACTTAGCTTGGTTGCATCATTTCATCTCTTTTAAGAAAAATTCATCTCGAATTTGTGCTTTAATTTGATTCGAACATGAGATCATGTTTCGATACCAAACATAGGAAAAATAGCTAATCCTTCCTACCTAAAGCTTAAGCTTTCATTACGGGACGCTTAAACTGTCACACTTAATCCTCGTCTAAAGCTCACACCAAGTCACGAGGATATTACCCCCCATGCACCACACAAGTCATTCTAAATGACCCTTGGAAACAACATAGAAAGGTTACCCACAACAACTAGCCCAAGGATGGTACTTAGCTTGGTTGCATCATTTCATCTCTTTTAAGAGAAATTCATCTCGAACTTGTGCATTTATGGGATTCGAACATGAGTTCATGTTTCGATACCAAACATAGGAAAAATAGCTAATCCTTCCTACCTAAAGCTTAAGCTTTCATTACGGGACGCTTGTACTGTCACATTTAATCCTCGTCTAAAGCTCACACCAAGTCACGAGGATGTTACCACCCATGCACCACACAAGTCATTCTAAATAACCCTTGGAAACAACATAGAAAGGTTACCCACAACAACCAGCCCAAGGATGGTACTTAGCTTGGTTGCATCATTTCATCTCTTTTAAGAGAAATTCATCTCGAATTTGTGCTTTTACGGGATTCGAACCTGAGATAATGTTTTGATACCAAATAAACGAAAAATAGTAAATCCTTCCTACCTAAAGCTAATGCTTTCATTACGAGACACTTGAACTGTCACACTTAATCCTCGTCTAAAGCTCACACCAAGTCACGAGGATGTTACCCCCCATGCACCACAAAAGTCATTCTAAATGACCCTTGGAAACAACATAGAAAGGTTACCCACAACAACGTGCCCAGGGATGGTACTTACCTTGGTTGCATCATTCCGTCTCTTTTATGGGAAATTCACCTAGAACTTGTGCTTTTAGGGGACACATACCAGAGATCATGTTTCGATACCAAACATAGGAAAAATAGCTAATCCTTCCTACCTAAAGCTTAAGCTTTCATTACGGGACGCTTGAACTGTCACACTTAATCCTCGTCTAAAGCTCACACCAAGTCACGAGAATGTTACCCCCATGCACCACACAAGTCATTCTAAATGACCCTTAGAAACAACATAGAAAGGTTACCCACAACAACCAGCCCAAAGATGGTACTTAGCTTGGTTACATCATTTCATCTCTTTTAAGGGAAATTCATCTCGAACTTGTGCATTTATGGGTTTCGAACATGAGATCATGTTTCGATACCAAACATAGGAAAAATAGCTAATCCTTCCTACCTAAAGCTTAAGCTTTCATTACGGGACGCTTGAACTGTCACACTTAATCCTCGTCTAAAGCTCACACCAAGTCACGAGGATGTTACCCCCATGCACCACACAAGTCATTCTAAATGACCCTTGGAAACAACATAGAAAGGTTACCCACAACAACCAACCCAAGGATGGTACTTAGCTTGGTTGCATCATTTCATCTCTTTTAAGAAAAATTCATCTCGAATTTGTGCTTTAATGGGATTCGAACATGAGATCATGTTTCGATACCAAACATAGGATAAATAGCTAATCCTTCCTACCTAAAGCTTAAGCTTTCATTACGGGACGCTTAAACTGTCACACTTAATCCTCGTCTAAAGCTCACACCAAGTCACGAGGATATTACCCCCCATGCACCACACAAGTCATTCTAAATGACCCTTGGAAACAACATAGAAAGGTTACCCACAACAACTAGCCCAAGGATGGTACTTAGCTTGTTTGCATCATTTCATCTCTTTTAAGAGAAATTCATCTCGAACTTGTGCATTTATGGGATTCGAACATGAGTTCATGTTTCGATACCAAACATAGGAAAAATAGCTAATCCTTCCTACCTAAAGCTTAAGCTTTCATTACGGGACGCTTGTACTGTCACATTTAATCCTCGTCTAAAGCTCCCACCAAGTCCCGAGGATGTTACCCCCCATGCACTACACAAGTCATTCTAAATAACCTTTGGAAACAACATAGAAAGGTTACCCACAACAACCAGCCCAAGGATGGTACTTAGCTTGGTTGCATTATTTCATCTCTTTTAAGAGAAATTCATCTCGAATTTGTGCTTTTATGGGATTCGAACCTGAGATCATGTTTTGATACCAAATAAACGAAAAATAGCAAATCCTTCCTACCTAAAGCTTAAGATTACGGGGCGCTTGAACTGTCACACTTAATCCTCGTCTAAAGCTAAAACCATGCACCACAAAAGTTATTCTAAATGACCTTTGGAAATAACATAGAAAGGTTACCCACAACAACGTGCCCAGGGATGGTACTTACCTTGGTTGCATCATTCCGTCTCTTTTATGTGAAATTCATCTCGAACTTGTGCATTTATGGGATTCGAACATGAGATCATGTTTCGATACCAAACATAGGAAAAATAGCTAATCCTTCCTACCTAAAGCTTAAGCTTTCATTACGAGACACTTGAAATGTCACACTTAATCCTCGTCTAAAGCTAAAACCAAGTCACGAGGATGTTACCCCCCATGCACCACAAAAGTTATTCTAAATGACCCTTGGAAACAACATAGAAAGGTTACCCACAACAACCAGCCCAAGGATGGTACTTAGCTTGGTTGCATCATTTCATCTCTTTTAAGAGAAATTCATCTAGAATTTGTGCTTTTACGGGATTCGAACCTGAGATAATGTTTTGATACCAAATAAACGAAAAATAGTAAATCCTTCCTACCTCAAGCTTAAGCTTTCATTACGAGACACTTGAACTGTCACACTTAATCCTCGTCTAAAGCTCACACCAAGTCACGAGGATGTTACCCCCCATGCACCACAAAAGTCATTCTAAATGACCCTTGGAAACAACATAGAAAGGTTACCCACAACAACGTGCCCAGGGATGGTACTTACCTTGGTTGCATCATTCCGTCTCTTTTATGGGAAATTCACCTAGAACTTGTGCTTTTAGGGGACACATACCAGAGATCATGTTTCGATACCAAACATAGGAAAAATAGCTAATCCTTCCTACCTAAAGCTTAAGCTTTCATTACGGGACGCTTGAACTGTCACACTTAATCCTCGTCTAAAGCTCACACCAAGTCACGAGGATGTTACCCCCATGCACCACACAAGTCATTCTAAATGACCCTTAGAAACAACATAGAAAGGTTACCCACAACAACCAGCCCAAAGATGGTACTTAGCTTGGTTACATCATTTCATCTCTTTTAAGGGAAATTCATCTCGAACTTGTGCATTTATGGGTTTCGAACATGAGATCATGTTTCGATACCAAACATAGGAAAAATAGCTAATCCTTCCTACCTAAAGCTTAAGCTTTCATTATGAGACACTTGAACTGTCACACTTAATCCTCGTCTAAAGCTCACACCAAGTCACGAGGATGTTACCACCCATGCACCACACAAGTCATTCTAAATAACCCTTGGAAACAACATAGAAAGGTTACCCACAACAACCAGCCCAAGGATGGTACTTAGCTTGGTTGCATCATTTCATCTCTTTTAAGAGAAATTCATCTCGAATTTGTGCTTCTACGGGATTCGAACCTGAGATAATGTTTTGATACCAAATAAACGAAAAATAGTAAATCCTTCCTACCTAAAGCTAATGCTTTCATTACGAGACACTTGAACTGTCACACTTAATCCTCGTCTAAAGCTCACACCAAGTCACGAGGATGTTACCCCCCATGCACCACAAAAGTCATTCTAAATGACCCTTGGAAACAACATAGAAAGGTTACCCACAACAACGTGCCCAGGGATGGTACTTACCTTGGTTGCATCATTCCGTCTCTTTTATGGGAAATTCACCTAGAACTTGTGCTTTTAGGGGACACATACCAGAGATCATGTTTCGATACCAAACATAGGAAAAATAGCTAATCCTTCCTACCTAAAGCTTAAGCTTTCATTACGGGACGCTTGAACTGTCACACTTAATCCTCGTCTAAAGCTCACACCAAGTCACGAGGATGTTACCCCCATGCACCACACAAGTCATTCTAAATGACCCTTAGAAACAACATAGAAAGGTTACCCACAACAACCAGCCCAAAGATGGTACTTAGCTTGGTTACATCATTTCATCTCTTTTAAGGGAAATTCATCTCGAACTTGTGCATTTATGGGTTTCGAACATGAGATCATGTTTCGATACCAAACATAGGAAAAATAGCTAATCCTTCCTACCTAAAGCTTAAGCTTTCATTACGGGACGCTTGAACTGTCACACTTAATCCTCGTCTAAAGCTCACACCAAGTCACGAGGATGTTACCCCCATGCACCACACAAGTCATTCTAAATGACCCTTGGAAACAACATAGAAAGGTTACCCACAACAACCAACCCAAGGATGGTACTTAGCTTGGTTGCATCATTTCATCTCTTTTAAGAAAAATTCATCTCGAATTTGTGCTTTAATGGGATTCGAACATGAGATCATGTTTCGATACCAAACATAGGAAAAATAGCTAATCCTTCCTACCTAAAGCTTAAGCTTTCATTACGGGACGCTTAAACTGTCACACTTAATCCTCGTCTAAAGCTCACACCAAGTCACGAGGATATTACCCCCCATGCACCACACAAGTCATTCTAAATGACCCTTGGAAACAACATAGAAAGGTTACCCACAACAACTAGCCCAAGGATGGTACTTAGCTTGTTTGCATCATTTCATCTCTTTTAAGAGAAATTCATCTCGAACTTGTGCATTTATGGGATTCGAACATGAGTTCATGTTTCGATACCAAACATAGGAAAAATAGCTAATCCTTCCTACCTAAAGCTTATGCTTTCATTACGGGACGCTTGTACTGTCACATTTAATCCTCGTCTAAAGCTCCCACCAAGTCCCGAGGATGTTACCCCCCATGCACTGCACAAGTCATTCTAAATAACCTTTGGAAACAACATAGAAAGGTTACCCACAACAACCAGCCCAAGGATGGTACTTAGCTTGGTTGCATTATTTCATCTCTTTTAAGAGAAATTCATCTCGAATTTGTGCTTTTATGGGATTCGAACCTGAGATCATGTTTTGATACCAAATAAACGAAAAATAGCAAATCCTTCCTACCTAAAGCTTAAGATTACGGGGCGCTTGAACTGTCACACTTAATCCTCGTCTAAAGCTAAAACCAAGTCACGAGGATGTTACCCCCCATGCACCACAAAAGTTATTCTAAATGACCTTTGGAAATAACATAGAAAGGTTACCCACAACAACGTGCCCAGGGATGGTACTTACCTTGGTTGCATCATTCCGTCTCTTTTATGTGAAATTCATCTCGAACTTGTGCATTTATGGGATTCGAACATGAGATCATGTTTCGATACCAAACATAGGAAAAATAGCGAATCCTTCCTACCTAAAGCTTAAGCTTTCATTACGAGACACTTGAAATGTCACACTTAATCCTCGTCTAAAGCTAAAACCAAGTCACGAGGATGTTACCCCCCATGCACCACAAAAGTTATTCTAAATGACCCTTGGAAACAACATAGAAAGGTTACCCACAACAACCAGCCCAAGGATGGTACTTAGCTTGGTTGCATCATTTCATCTCTTTTAAGAGAAATTCATCTAGAATTTGTGCTTTTACGGGATTCGAACCTGAGATAATGTTTTGATACCAAATAAACGAAAAATAGTAAATCCTTCCTACCTCAAGCTTAAGCTTTCATTACGAGACACTTGAACTGTCACACTTAATCCTCGTCTAAAGCTCACACCAAGTCACGAGGATGTTACCCCCCATGCACCACAAAAGTCATTCTAAATGACCCTTGGAAACAACATAGAAAGGTTACCCACAACAACGTGCCCAGGGATGGTACTTACCTTGGTTGCATCATTCCGTCTCTTTTATGGGAAATTCACCTAGAACTTGTGCTTTTAGGGGACACATACCAGAGATCATGTTTCGATACCAAACATAGGAAAAATAGCTAATCCTTCCTACCTAAAGCTTAAGCTTTCATTACGGGACGCTTGAACTGTCACACTTAATCCTCGTCTAAAGCTCACACCAAGTCACGAGGATGTTACCCCCATGCACCACACAAGTCATTCTAAATGACCCTTAGAAACAACATAAAAAGGTTACCCACAACAACCAGCCCAAAGATGGTACTTAGCTTGGTTACATCATTTCATCTCTTTTAAGGGAAATTCATCTCGAACTTGTGCATTTATGGGTTTCGAACATGAGATCATGTTTCGATACCAAACATAGGAAAAATAGCTAATCCTTCCTACCTAAAGCTTAAGCTTTCATTATGAGACACTTGAACTGTCACACTTAATCCTCGTCTAAAGCTCACACCAAGTCACGAGGATGTTACCACCCATGCACCACACAAGTCATTCTAAATAACCCTTGGAAACAACATAGAAAGGTTACCCACAACAACCAGCCCAAGGATGGTACTTAGCTTGGTTGCATCATTTCATCTCTTTTAAGAGAAATTCATCTCGAATTTGTGCTTCTACGGGATTCGAACCTGAGATAATGTTTTGATACCAAATAAACGAAAAATAGTAAATCCTTCCTACCTAAAGCTAATGCTTTCATTACGAGACACTTGAACTGTCACACTTAATCCTCGTCTAAAGCTCACACCAAGTCACGAGGATGTTACCCCCCATGCACCACAAAAGTCATTCTAAATGACCCTTGGAAACAACATATAAAGGTTACCCACAACAACGTGCCCAGGGATGGTACTTACCTTGGTTGCATCATTCCGTCTCTTTTATTGGAAATTCACCTAGAACTTGTGCTTTTAGGGGACACATACCAGAGATCATGTTTCGATACCAAACATAGGAAAAATTGCTAATCCTTCCTACCTAAAGCTTAAGCTTTCATTACGGGACGCTTGAACTGTCACACTTAATCCTCGTCTAAAGCTCACACCAAGTCACGAGGATGTTACCCCCATGCACCACACAAGTCATTCTAAATGACCCTTAGAAACAACATAGAAAGGTTACCCACAATAACCAGCCCAAAGATGGTACTTAGCTTGGTTACATCATTTCATCTCTTTTAAGGGAAATTCATCTCGAACTTGTGCATTTATGGGTTTCGAACATGAGATCATGTTTCGATACCAAACATAGGAAAAATAGCTAATCCTTCCTACCTAAAGCTTAAGCTTTCATTACGGGACGCTTGAACTGTCACACTTAATCCTCGTCTAAAGCTCACACCAAGTCACGAGAATGTTACCCCCATGCACCACACAAGTCATTCTAAATGACCCTTGGAAACAACATAGAAAGGTTACCCACAACAACCAACCCAAGGATGGTACTTAGCTTGGTTGCATCATTTCATCTCTTTTAAGAAAAATTCATCTCGAATTTGTGCTTTAATGGGATTCGAACATGAGATCATGTTTCGATACCAAACATAGGAAAAATAGCTAATCCTTCCTACCTAAAGCTTAAGCTTTCATTACGGGACGCTTGAACTGACACACTTAATCCTCGTCTAAAGCTCACACCAAGTCACGAGGATGTTACCCCCATGCACCACACAAGTCATTCTAAATGACCCTTGGAAACAACATAGAAAGGTTACCCACAACAACCAGCCCAAGGATGGTACTTAGATTGGTTGCATCATTTCATCTCTTTTAAGAGAAATTCATCTCGAATTTGTGCTTTAATGGGATTCGAACCTGAGATCATGTTTTGATACCAAATAAACGAAAAATAGCAAATCCTTCCTACCTAAAGCTTAAGCTTTCATTACGAGACACTTGAACTGTCACACTTAATCCTCGTCTAAAGCTCACACCAAGTCCCGAGGATGTTACCCCCCATGCACCATAAAAGTCATTCTAAATGACCCTTGGAAACAACATAGAAAGGTTACCCACAACAACGTGCCCAGGGATGGTACTTACCTTGGTTGCATCATTCCGTCTCTTTTATGGGAAATTCATCTCGAACTTGTGCATTTATGGGATTCGAACATGAGATCATGTTTCGATACCAAATATAGGAAAAATAGCTAATCCTTCCTACCTAAAGCTTAAGCTTTCATTACGGGACGCTTAAACTGTCACACTTAATCCTCGTCTAAAGCTCACACCAAGTCACGAGGATATTACCCCCCATGCACCACACAAGTCATTCTAAATGACCCTTGGAAACAACATAGAAAGGTTACCCACAACAACTAGCCCAAGGATGGTACTTAGCTTGGTTGCATCATTTCATCTCTTTTAAGAGAAATTCATCTCGAACTTGTGCATTTATGGGTTTCGAACATGAGATCATGTTTCGATACCAAACATAGGAAAAATTGCTAATCCTTCCTACCTAAAGCTTACGCTTTCATTACGGGACGCTTGAACTGTCACACTTAATCCTCGTCTAAAGCTCACACCAAGTCACGAGGATGTTACCCCCATGCACCACACAAGTCATTCTAAATGACCCTTGGAAACAACATAGAAAGGTTACCCATAACAACCAACCCAAGGATGGTACTTAGCTTGGTTGCATCATTTCATCTCTTTTAAGAGAAATTCATCTCGAATTTGTGCTTTTATGGGATTCGAACCTGAGATCATGTTTTGATACCAAATAAACGAAAAATAGCAAATCCTTCCTACCTAAAGCTTAAGCTTTCATTACGAGACACTTGAACTGTCACACTTAATCCTCGTCTAAAGCTCACACCAAGTCACGAAGATGTTACCCCCCATGCACCACAAAAGTCATTCTAAATGACCCTTGGAAACAACATAGAAAGGTTACCCACAACAACGTGCCCAGGGATGGTACTTACCTTGGTTGCATCATTCCGTCTCTTTATGGGAAATTCATCTCGAACTTGTGCATTTATGGGATTCGAACATGAGATCATGTTTCGATACCAAACATAGGAAAAATAGCTAATCCTTCCTACCTAAAGCTTAAGCTTTCATTACGGGACACTTAAACTGTCACACTTAATCCTCGTCTAAAGCTCACACCAAGTCACGAGGATGTTACCCCCAATGCACCACACAAGTCATTCTAAATAACCCTTGGAAACAACATAGAAAGGTTACCCACAACAACCAGCCCAAGGATGGTACTTAGCTTGGTTGCATCATTTCATCTCTTTTAAGAGAAATTCATCTCGAATTTGTGCTTTTACGGGATTCGAACCTGAGATAATGTTTTGATACCAAATAAACGAAAAATAGTAAATCCTTCCTACCTAAAGCTAATGCTTTCATTACGAGACACTTGAACTGTCACACTTAATCCTCGTCTAAAGCTCACACCAAGTCACGAGGATGTTACCCCCCATGCACCACAAAAGTCATTCTAAATGACCCTTGGAAACAACATATAAAGGTTACCCACAACAACGTGCCCAGGGATGGTACTTACCTTGGTTGCATCATTCCGTCTCTTTTATTGGAAATTCACCTAGAACTTGTGCTTTTAGGGGACACATACCAGAGATCATGTTTCGATACCAAACATAGGAAAAATTGCTAATCCTTCCTACCTAAAGCTTAAGCTTTCATTACGGGACGCTTGAACTGTCACACTTAATCCTCGTCTAAAGCTCACACCAAGTGACGAGGATGTTACCCCCATGCACCACACAAGTCATTCTAAATGACCCTTGGAAACAACATAGAAAGGTTACCCACAACAACCAGCCCAAGGATGGTACTTAGCTTGGTTGCATCATTTCATCTCTTTTAAGAGAAATTCATCTCGAACTTGTGCATTTATGGGATTCGAACATGAGATCATGTTTCGATATTAAACATAGGAAAAATAGCTAATCCTTCCTACCTAAAGCTTAAGCTTTCATTACGGGACGCTTGAACTGACACAATTAATCCTCGTCTAAAGCTCACACCAAGTCACGAGGATGTTACCCCCATGCACCACACAAGTCATTCTAAATGACCCTTGGAAACAACATAGAAAGGTTACCCACAACAACCAGCCCAAGGATGGTACTTAGATTGGTTGCATCATTTCATCTCTTTTAAGAGAAATTCATCTCGAATTTGTGCTTTAATGGGATTCGAACCTGAGATCATGTTTTGATACCAAATAAACGAAAAATAGCAAATCCTTCCAACCTAAAGCTTAAGCTTTCATTACGAGACACTTGAACTGTCACACTTAATCCTCGTCTAAAGCTCACACCAAGTCACGAGGATGTTACCCCCCATGCACCATAAAAGTCATTCTAAATGACCCTTGGAAACAACATAGAAAGGTTACCCACAACAACGTGCCCAGGGATGGTACTTACCTTGGTTGCATCATTCCGTCTCTTTTATGGGAAATTCATCTCGAACTTGTGCATTTATGGGATTCGAACATGAGATCATGTTTCGATACCAAACATAGGAAAAATAGCTAATCCTTCCTACCTAAAGCTTAAGCTTTCATTACGGGACGCTTGAACTGTCACACTTAATCCTCGTCTAAAGCTCACACCAAGTCACGAGAATGTTACCCCCCATGCACCACACAAGTCATTCTAAATGACCCTTGGAAACAACATAGAAAGGTTACCCACAACAACCAGCCCAAGGATGGTACTTAGCTTGGTTGCATCATTTCATCTCTTTTAAGAGAAATTCATCTCGAACTTGTGCATTTATGGGATTCGAACATGAGTTCATGTTTCGATACCAAACATAAGAAAAATAGCTAATCCTTCCTACCTAAAGCTTAAGCTTTCATTACGGGACGCTTGAACTGTCACACTTAATCCTCGTCTAAAGCTCACACCAAGTCACGAGGATGTTACCCCCATGCACCACACAAGTCATTCTAAATGACCCTTGGAAACAACATAGAAAGGTTACCCACAACAACCAGCCCAAGGATGGTACTTAGCTTGGTTGCATCATTTCATCTCTTTTAAGAGAAATTCATCTCGAATTTGTGCTTTTACGGGATTCGAACCTGAGATAATGTTTTGATACCAAATAAACGAAAAATAGTAAATCCTTCCTACCTAAAGCTAATGCTTTCATTACGAGACACTTGAACTGTCACACTTAATCCTCGTCTAAAGCTCACACCAAGTCACGAGGATGTTACCCCCCATGCACCACAAAAGTCATTCTAAATGACCCTTGGAAACAACATATAAAGGTTACCCACAACAACGTGCCCAGGGATGGTACTTACCTTGGTTGCATCATTCCGTCTCTTTTATTGGAAATTCACCTAGAACTTGTGCTTTTAGGGGACACATACCAGAGATCATGTTTCGATACCAAACATAGGAAAAATTGCTAATCCTTCCTACCTAAAGCTTAAGCTTTCATTACGGGACGCTTGAACTGTCACACTTAATCCTCGTCTAAAGCTCACACCAAGTGACGAGGATGTTACCCCCATGCACCACACAAGTCATTCTAAATGACCCTTGGAAACAACATAGAAAGGTTACCCACAACAACCAGCCCAAGGATGGTACTTAGCTTGGTTGCATCATTTCATCTCTTTTAAGAGAAATTCATCTCGAACTTGTGCATTTATGGGATTCGAACATGAGATCATGTTTCGATATTAAACATAGGAAAAATAGCTAATCCTTCCTACCTAAAGCTTAAGCTTTCATTACGGGACGCTTGAACTGACACAATTAATCCTCGTCTAAAGCTCACACCAAGTCACGAGGATGTTACCCCCATGCACCACACAAGTCATTCTAAATGACCCTTGGAAACAACATAGAAAGGTTACCCACAACAACCAGCCCAAGGATGGTACTTAGATTGGTTGCATCATTTCATCTCTTTTAAGAGAAATTCATCTCGAATTTGTGCTTTAATGGGATTCGAACCTGAGATCATGTTTTGATACCAAATAAACGAAAAATAGCAAATCCTTCCAACCTAAAGCTTAAGCTTTCATTACGAGACACTTGAACTGTCACACTTAATCCTCGTCTAAAGCTCACACCAAGTCACGAGGATGTTACCCCCCATGCACCATAAAAGTCATTCTAAATGACCCTTGGAAACAACATAGAAAGGTTACCCACAACAACGTGCCCAGGGATGGTACTTACCTTGGTTGCATCATTCCGTCTCTTTTATGGGAAATTCATCTCGAACTTGTGCATTTATGGGATTCGAACATGAGATCATGTTTCGATACCAAACATAGGAAAAATAGCTAATCCTTCCTACCTAAAGCTTAAGCTTTCATTACGGGACGCTTGAACTGTCACACTTAATCCTCGTCTAAAGCTCACACCAAGTCACGAGAATGTTACCCCCCATGCACCACACAAGTCATTCTAAATGACCCTTGGAAACAACATAGAAAGGTTACCCACAACAACCAGCCCAAGGATGGTACTTAGCTTGGTTGCATCATTTCATCTCTTTTAAGAGAAATTCATCTCGAACTTGTGCATTTATGGGATTCGAACATGAGTTCATGTTTCGATACCAAACATAAGAAAAATAGCTAATCCTTCCTACCTAAAGCTTAAGCTTTCATTACGGGACGCTTGAACTGTCACACTTAATCCTCGTCTAAAGCTCACACCAAGTCACGAGGATGTTACCCCCATGCACCACACAAGTCATTCTAAATGACCCTTGGAAACAACATAGAAAGGTTACCCACAACAACCAACCCAAGGATGGTACTTAGCTTGGTTGCATCATTTCATCTCTTTTAAGAAAAATTCATCTCGAATTTGTGCTTTAATGGGATTCGAACCTGAGATCATGTTTTGATACCAAATAAACGAAAAATAGCAAATCTTTCCTACCTAAAGCTTAAGCTTTCATTACGAGACACTTGAACTGTCACACTTAATCCTCGTCTAAAGCTCACACCAAGTCACGAGAATGTTACCCCCCATGCACCACAAAATTCTTTCTAAATGACCCTTGGAAACAACATAGAAAGGTTACCCACAACAACGTGCCCAGGGATGGTACTTACCTTGGTTGCATCATTCCGTCTCTTTTAATGGAAATTCATATCGAACTTGTGCATTTATGGGATTCGAACATGAGATCATGTTTCGAAACCAAACATAGGAAAAATAGCTAATCCTTCCTACCTAAAGCTTAAGCTTTCATTACGGGACGCTTGAACTGTCACACTTAATCCTCGTCTAAAGCTCACACCAAGTCACGAGAATGTTACCCCCCATGCACCACACAAGTCATTCTAAATGACCCTTGGAAACAACATAGAAAGGTTACCCACAACAACCAGCCCAAGGATGGTACTTAGCTTGGTTGCATCATTTCATCTCTTTTAAGAGAAATTCATCTCGAACTTGTACATTTATGGGATTCGAACATGAGTTCATGTTTCGATACCAAACATAAGAAAAATAGCTAATCCTTCCTACCTAAAGCTTAAGCTTTCATTACGGGACGCTTGAACTGTCAAACTTAATCCTCGTCTAAAGCTCACACCAAGTCTCGAGGATGTTACCCCCCATGCACCACACAAGTCATTCTAAATAACCCTTGGAAACAACATAGAAAGGTTACCCGCAACAACGTGCCCAGTGATGGTACTTACCTTGGTTGCATCATTCCGTCTCTTTTATGGGAAATTCATCTCGAACTTGTGCATTTATGGGATTCGAACATGAGATCATGTTTCGATACCAAACATAGGAAAAATAGCTAATCCTTCCTACCTAAAGCTTAAGCTTTCATTACGGGACGCTTGAACTGTCACACTTAATCCTCGTCTAAAGCTCACACCAAGTCACGAGGATGTTACCCCCATGCACCACACAAGTCATTCTAAATGACCCTTGGAAACAACATAGAAAGGTTACCCACAACAACCAACCCAAGGATGGTACTTAGCTTGGTTGCATCATTTCATCTCTTTTAAGAAAAATTCATCTCGAATTTGTGCTTTAATGGGATTCGAACCTGAGATCATGTTTTGATACCAAATAAACGAAAAATAGCAAATCCTTCCTACCTAAAGCTTAAGCTTTCATTACGAGACACTTGAACTGTCACACTTAATCCTCGTCTAAAGCTCACACCAAGTCACGAGGATGTTACCCCCCATGCACCACAAAAGTCATTCTAAATGACCCATGGAAACAACATAGAAAGGTTACCCAGAACAACGTGCCCAGGGATGGTACTTACCTTGGTTGCATCATTCCGTCTCTTTTATGGGAAATTCATCTCGAACTTGTGCATTTATGGGATTCGAACATGAGATCATGCTTCGATACCAAACATAGGAAAAATAGCTAATCCTTCCTACCTAAAGCTTAAGCTTTCATTACGGGACGCTTAAACTGTCACACTTAATCCTCGTCTAACGCTCACACCAAGTCACGAGGATATTACCCCCCATGCACCACACAAGTCATTCTAAATGACCCTTGGAAACAACATAGAAAGGTTACCCACAACAACTAGCCCAAGGATGGTACTTAGCTTGGTTGCATCATTTCATCTCTTTTAAGAGAAATTCATCTCGAACTTGTGCATTTATGGGATTCGAACATGAGTTCATGTTTCGATACCAAACATAGGAAAAATAGCTAATCCTTCCTACCTAAAGCTTAAGCTTTCATTACGGGACGCTTGTACTGTCACACTTAATCCCCGTCTAAAGCTCACACCAAGTCCCGAGGATGTTACCCCCCATGCACCACACAAGTCATTCTAAATAACCTTTGGAAACAACATAGAAAGGTTACCCACAACAACCAGTCCAAGGATGGTACTTAGCTTGGTTGCATCATTTCATCTCTTTTAAGAGAAATTCATCTCTAATTTGTGCTTTTATGGGATTCGAACCTGAGATCATGTTTTGATACCAAATAAACGAAAAATAGCAAATCCTTTCTACCTAAAGCTGAAGCTTTCATTACGAGACACTTGAAATGTCACACTTAATCCTCGTCTAAAGCTAAAACCAAGTCACGAGGATGTTACCCCCCATGCACCACAAAAGTCATTCTAAATGACCCTTGGAAACAACATAGAAAGGTTACCCGCAACAACGTGCCCAGTGATGGTACTTACCTTGGTTGCATCATTCCGTCTCTTTTATGGGAAATTCATCTCGAACTTGTGCATTTATGGGATTCGAACATGAGATCATGTTTCGATACCAAACATAGGAAAAATAGCTAATCCTTCCTACCTAAAGCTTAAGCTTTCATTACGGGACGCTTGAACTGCCACACTTAATCCTCGTCTAAAGCTCACACCAAGTCACGAGGATGTTACCCCCCATGCACCACACAAGTCATTCTAAATAACCCTTGGAAACAACATAGAAAGGTTACCCATAACAACCAGCCCAAGGATGGTACTTAGCTTGGTTGCATCATTTCATCTCTTTTAAGAGAAATTCATCTCGAATTTGTGCTTTTACGGGATTCGAAACTGAGATCATGTTTTGATACCAAATAAACGAAAAATAGCAAATCCTTCCTACCTAAAGCTTAAGATTACGGGGCGCTTGAACTGTCACACTTAATCCTCGTCTAAAGCTAAAACCAAGTCACGAGGATGTTACCCCCCATGCACCACAAAAGTTATTCTAAATGACCCTTGGAAATAACATAGAAAGGTTACCCACAACAACGTGCCCAGGGATGGTACTTACCTTGGTTGCATCATTCCGTCTCTTTTATGGGAAATTCATCTCGAACTTGTGCATTTATATGATTCGAACATGAGATCATGTTTCGATACCAAACATAGGAAAAATAGCTAATCCTTCCTACCTAAAGCTTAAGCTTTCATTACGGGACGCTTGAACTGTCACACTTAATCCTCGTCTAAAGCTCAAACCAAGTCACGAGGATGGTACCCCCATGCACCACACAAGTCATTCTAAATGACCCTTGGAAACAACATAGAAAGGTTACACACAACAACCAACCCAAGGATGGTACTTAGCTTGGTTGCATCATTTCATCTCTTTTTAGAGAAATTCATCTCGAATTTGTGCTTTAATGGGATTCGAACCTGAGATCATGTTTTGATACCAAATAAACGAAAAATAGCAAATCCTTCCTACCTAAAGCTTAAGCTTTCATTATGAGACACTTGAACTGTCACACTTAATCCTCGTCTAAAGCTCACACCAAGTCACGAGGATGTTACCACCCATACACCACACAAGTCATTCTAAATAACCCTTTGAAACAACATAGAAAGGTTACCCACAACAACCAGCCCAAGGATGGTACTTAGCTTGGTTGCATCATTTCATCTCTTTTAAGAGAAATTAATCTCGAATTTGTGCTTTTACGGGATTCGAACCTGAGATAATGTTTTGATACCAAATAAACGAAAAATAGTAAATCCTTCCTACCTAAAGCTTAAGCTTTCATTACGAGACACTTGAACTGTCACACTTAATCCTCGTCTAAAGCTCACACCAAGTCACGAGGATGTTACCCCCCATGCACCACAAAAGTCATTCTAAATGACCCTTGGAAGCAACATAGAAAGGTTACCCACAACAACGTGCCCAGGGATGGTACTTACCTTGGTTGCATCATTCCGTCTCTTTTATTGGAAATTCACCTAGAACTTGTGCTTTTAGGGGACACATACCAGAGATCATGTTTCGATACCAAACATAGGAAAAATTGCTAATCCTTCCTAACTAAAGCTTAAGCTTTCATTACGGGACGCTTGAACTGTCACACTTAATCCTCGTCTAAAGCTCACACCAAGTGACGAGGATGTTACCCCCATGCACCACACAAGTCATTCTAAATGACCCTTGGAAACAACATAGAAAGGTTACCCACAACAACCAGCCCAAGGATGGTACTTAGCTTGGTTGCATCATTTCATCTCTTTTAAGAGAAATTCATCTCGAACTTGTTCATTTATGGGATTCGAACATGAGATCATGTTTCGATACCAAACATACGAAAAATAGCTAATCCTTCCTACCTAAAGCTTAAGCTTTCATTACGGGACGCTTGAACTGACACAATTAATTCTCGTCTAAAGCTCACACCAAGTCACGAGGATGTTACCCCCATGCACCACACAAGTCATTCTAAATGACCCTTGGAAACAACATAGAAAGGTTACCCACAACAACCAGCCCAAGGATGGTACTTAGATTGGTTGCATCATTTCATCTCTTTTAAGAGAAATTCATCTCGAATTTGTGCTTTAATGGGATTCGAACCTGAGATCATGTTTTGATACCAAATAAACGAAAAATAGCAAATCCTTCCTACCTAAAGCTTAAGCTTTCATTACGAGACACTTGAACTGTCACACTTAATCCTCGTCTAAAGCTCACACCAAGTCACGAGGATGTTACCCCCCATGCACCACAAAATTCTTTCTAAATGACCCTTGGAAACAACATAGAAAGGTTACCCACAACAACGTGCCCAGGGATGGTACTTACCTTGGTTGCATCATTCCGTCTCTTTTAATGGAAATTCATATCGAACTTGTGCATTTATGGGATTCGAACATGAGATCATGTTTCGATACCAAACATAGGAAAAATAGCTAATCCTTCCTACCTAAAGCTTAAGCTTTCATTACGGGACGCTTGAACTGTCACACTTAATCCTCTTCTAAAGCTCACACCAAGTCACGAGAATGTTACCCCCCATGCACCACACAAGTCATTCTAAATGACCCTTGGAAACAACATAGAAAGGTTACCCACAACAACCAGCCCAAGGATGGTACTTAGCTTGGTTGCATCATTTCATCTCTTTTAAGAGAAATTCATCTCGAACTTGTACATTTATGGGATTCGAACATGAGTCATGTTTCGATACCAAACATAAGAAAAATAGCTAATCCTTCCTACGTAAAGCTTAAGCTTTCATTACGGGACGCTTGAACTGTCAAACTTAATCCTCGTCTAAAGCTCACACCAAGTCTCGAGGATGTTACCCCCCATGCACCACACAAGTCATTCTAAATAACCCTTGGAAACAACATAGAAAGGTTACCCGCAACAACGTGCCCAGTGATGGTACTTACCTTGGTTGCATCATTCCGTCTCTTTTATGGGAAATTCATCTCGAACTTGTGCATTTATGGGATTCGAACATGAGATCATGTTTCGATACCAAACATAGGAAAAATAGCTAATCCTTCCTACCTAAAGCTTAAGCTTTCATTACGGGACGCTTGAACTGCCACACTTAATCCTCGTCTAAAGCTCACACCAAGTCACGAGGATGTTACCCCCCATGCACCACACAAGTCATTCTAAATGACCCTTGGAAACAACATAGAAAGGTTACCCATAACAACCAGCCCAAGGATGGTACTTAGCTTGGTTGCATCATTTCATCTCTTTTAAGAGAAATTCATCTCGAATTTGTGCTTTTATGGGATTCGAACCTGAGATCATGTTTTGATACCAAATAAACGAAAAATAGCAAATCCTTCCTACCTAAAGCTTAAGATTACGGGGCGCTTGAACTGTCACACTTAATCCTCGTCTAAAGCTAAAACCAAGTCACGAGGATGTTACCCCCCATGCACCACAAAAGTTATTCTAAATGACCCTTGGAAATAACATAGAAAGGTTACCCACAACAACGTGCCCAGGGATGGTACTTACCTTGGTTGCATCATTCCGTCTCTTTTATGGGAAATTCATCTCGAACTTGTGCATTTATGGGATTCGAACATGAGATCATGTTTCGATACCAAACATAGGAAAAATAGCTAATCCTTCCTACCTAAAGCTTAAGCTTTCATTACGGGACGCTTGAACTGTCACACTTAATCCTCGTCTAAAGCTCACACCAAGTCACCAGGATGTTACCCCCATGCACCACACAAGTCATTCTAAATGACCCTTGGAAACAACATAGAAAGGTTACACACAACAACCAACCCAAGGATGGTACTTAGCTTGGTTGCATCATTTCATCTCTTTTAAGAGAAATTCATCTCGAATTTGTGCTTTAATGGGATTCGAACCTGAGATCATGTTTTGATACCAAATAAACGAAAAATAGCAAATCCTTCCTACCTAAAGCTTAAGCTTTCATTATGAGACACTTGAACTGTCACACTTAATCCTCGTCTAAAGCTCACACCAAGTCACGAGGATGTTACCACCCATACACCACACAAGTCATTCTAAATAACCCTTTGAAACAACATAGAAAGGTTACCCACAACAACCAGCCCAAGGATGGTACTTAGCTTGGTTGCATCATTTCATCTCTTTTAAGAGAAATTCATCTCGAATTTGTGCTTTTACGGGATTCGAACCTGAGATAATGTTTTGATACCAAATAAACGAAAAATAGTAAATCCTTCCTACCTAAAGCTTAAGCTTTCATTACGAGACACTTGAACTGTCACACTTAATCCTCGTCTAAAGCTCAAACCAAGTCACGAGGATGTTACCCCCCATGCACCGCAAAAGTTATTCTAAATGACCCTTGGAAACAACATAGAAAGGTTACCCACAACAACCAGCCCAAGGATGGTACTTAGCTTGGTCGCATCATTTCATCTCTTTTAAGAGAAATTCATCTCGAATTTGTGCTTTTACGGGATTCGAACCTGAGATCATGTTTTGATACCAAATAAACGAAAAATAGCAACTCCTTCCTACCTAAAGCTTAAGCTTTCATTACGAGACACTTGAACCGTCACACTTAATCCTCGTCTAAAGCTCAAACCAAGTCACGAGGATGTTACCCCCCATGCACCGCAAAAGTTATTCTAAATGACCCTTGGAAACAACATAGAAAGGTTACCCACAACAACCAGCCCAAGGATGGTACTTAGCTTGGTCGCATCATTTCATCTCTTTTAAGAGAAATTCATCTCGAATTTGTGCTTTTACGGGATTCGAACCTGAGATCATGTTTTGATACCAAATAAACGAAAAATAGCAAATCCTTCCTACCTAAAGCTTAAGCTTTCATTACGAGACACTTGAACTGTCACACTTAATCCTCGTCTCAAGCTAAAACCAAGTCACGAGGATGTTACCCCCCATGCACCACAAAAGTTATTCTAAATGACCCTTGGAAATAACATAGAAAGGTTACCCACAACAACGTGCCCAGGGATGGTACTTACCTTGGTTGCATCATTCCGTCTCTTTTATGGGAAATTCATCTCGAACTTGTGCATTTATGGCATTCGAACATGAGATCATGTTTCGATACCAAACATAGGAAAAATAGCTAATCCTTCCTACCTAAAGCTTAAGCTTTCATTACGGGACGCTTGAACTGTCACACTTAATCCTCGTCTAAAGCTCACACCAAGTCACGAGGATGTTACCCCCATGCACCACACAAGTCATTCTAAATGACCCTTGGAAACAACATAGAAAGGTTACCCACAACAACCAGCCCAAGGATGGTACTTAGATTGGTTGCATCATTTCATCTCTTTTAAGAGAAATTCATCTCGAATTTGTGCTTTGATGGGATTCGAACCTGAGATCATGTTTTGATACCAAATAAACGAAAAATAGCAAATCCTTCCTACCTAAAGCTTAAGCTTTCATTACGGGACGCTTGAACTGTCACACTTAATCCTCGTTTAAAGCTCACACCAAGTCACGAGAATGTTACCCCCCATGCACCACACAAGTCATTCTAAATGACCCTTGGAAACAACATAGAAAGGTTACCCACAACAACGTGCCCAGGGATGGTACTTACCTTGGTTGCTTCATTCCGTCTCTTTTATTGGAAATTCACCTAAAACTTGTGCTTTTAGGGGACACATACCAGAGATCATGTTTCGATACCAAACATAGGAAAAATTGCTAATCCTTCCTACCTAAAGCTTAAGCTTTCATTACGGGACGCTTGAACTGTCACACTTAATCCTCGTCTAAAGCTCACACCAAGTCACGAGGATGTTACCTCCATGCACCACACAAGTCATTCTAAATGACCCTTGGAAACAACATAGAAAGGTTACCCACAACAACCAGCCCAAGGATGGTACTTAGCTTGGTTGCATCATTTCATCTCTTTTAAGAGAAATTCATCTCGAACTTGTGCATTTATGGGATTCGAACCTGAGATCATGTTTTGATACCAAATAAACGAAAAATAGCAAATCCTTCCTACCTAAAGCTTAAGCTTTCATTACGAGACACTTGAACTGTCACACTTAATCCTCGTCTAAAGCTCACACCAAGTCACGAAGATGTTACCCCCCATGCACCACAAAAGTCATTCTAAATGACCCTTGGAAACAACATAGAAAGGTTACCCACAACAACGTGCCCAGGGATGGTACTTACCTTGGTTGCATCATTCCGTCTCTTTATGGGAAATTCATCTCGAACTTGTGCATTTATGGGATTCGAACATGAGATCATGTTTCGATACCAAACATAGGAAAAATAGCTAATCCTTCCTACCTAAAGCTTAAGCTTTCATTACGGGACACTTAAACTGTCACACTTAATCCTCGTCTAAAGCTCACACCAAGTCACAAGGATGTTACCCCCCATGCACCACACAAGTCATTCTAAATAACCCTTGGAAACAACATAGAAAGGTTACCCACAACAACCAGCCCAAGGATGGTACTTAGCTTGGTTGCATCATTTCATCTCTTTTAAGAGAAATTCATCTCGAATTTGTGCTTTTACGGGATTCGAACCTGAGATAATGTTTTGATACCAAATAAACGAAAAATAGTAAATCCTTCCTACCTAAAGCTAATGCTTTCATTACGAGACACTTGAACTGTCACACTTAATCCTCGTCTAAAGCTCACACCAAGTCACGAGGATGTTACCCCCCATGCACCACAAAAGTCATTCTAAATGACCCTTGGAAACAACATATAAAGGTTACCCACAACAACGTGCCCAGGGATGGTACTTACCTTGGTTGCATCATTCCGTCTCTTTTATTGGAAATTCACCTAGAACTTGTGCTTTTAGGGGACACATACCAGAGATCATGTTTCGATACCAAACATAGGAAAAATTGCTAATCCTTCCTACCTAAAGCTTAAGCTTTCATTACGGGACGCTTGAACTGTCACACTTAATCCTCGTCTAAAGCTCACACCAAGTGACGAGGATGTTACCCCCATGCACCACACAAGTCATTCTAAATGACCCTTGGAAACAACATAGAAAGGTTACCCACAACAACCAGCCCAAGGATGGTACTTAGCTTGGTTGCATCATTTCATCTCTTTTAAGAGAAATTCATCTCGAACTTGTGCATTTATGGGATTCGAACATGAGATCATGTTTCGATATTAAACATAGGAAAAATAGCTAATCCTTCCTACCTAAAGCTTAAGCTTTCATTACGGGACGCTTGAACTGACACAATTAATCCTCGTCTAAAGCTCACACCAAGTCACGAGGATGTTACCCCCATGCACCACACAAGTCATTCTAAATGACCCTTGGAAACAACATAGAAAGGTTACCCACAACAACCAGCCCAAGGATGGTACTTAGATTGGTTGCATCATTTCATCTCTTTTAAGAGAAATTCATCTCGAATTTGTGCTTTAATGGGATTCGAACCTGAGATCATGTTTTGATACCAAATAAACGAAAAATAGCAAATCCTTCCAACCTAAAGCTTAAGCTTTCATTACGAGACACTTGAACTGTCACACTTAATCCTCGTCTAAAGCTCACACCAAGTCACGAGGATGTTACCCCCCATGCACCATAAAAGTCATTCTAAATGACCCTTGGAAACAACATAGAAAGGTTACCCACAACAACGTGCCCAGGGATGGTACTTACCTTGGTTGCATCATTCCGTCTCTTTTATGGGAAATTCATCTCGAACTTGTGCATTTATGGGATTCGAACATGAGATCATGTTTCGATACCAAACATAGGAAAAATAGCTAATCCTTCCTACCTAAAGCTTAAGCTTTCATTACGGGACGCTTGAACTGTCACACTTAATCCTCGTCTAAAGCTCACACCAAGTCACGAGAATGTTACCCCCCATGCACCACACAAGTCATTCTAAATGACCCTTGGAAACAACATAGAAAGGTTACCCACAACAACCAGCCCAAGGATGGTACTTAGCTTGGTTGCATCATTTCATCTCTTTTAAGAGAAATTCATCTCGAACTTGTGCATTTATGGGATTCGAACATGAGTTCATGTTTCGATACCAAACATAAGAAAAATAGCTAATCCTTCCTACCTAAAGCTTAAGCTTTCATTACGGGACGCTTGAACTGTCACACTTAATCCTCGTCTAAAGCTCACACCAAGTCACGAGGATGTTACCCCCATGCACCACACAAGTCATTCTAAATGACCCTTGGAAACAACATAGAAAGGTTACCCACAACAACCAACCCAAGGATGGTACTTAGCTTGGTTGCATCATTTCATCTCTTTTAAGAAAAATTCATCTCGAATTTGTGCTTTAATGGGATTCGAACCTGAGATCATGTTTTGATACCAAATAAACGAAAAATAGCAAATCCTTCCTACCTAAAGCTTAAGCTTTCATTACGAGACACTTGAACTGTCACACTTAATCCTCGTCTAAAGCTCACACCAAGTCACGAGGATGTTACCCCCCATGCACCACAAAAGTCATTCTAAATGACCCATGGAAACAACATAGAAAGGTTACCCAGAACAACGTGCCCAGGGATGGTACTTACCTTGGTTGCATCATTTCATCTCTTTTAAGAGAAATTCATCTCGAATTTGTGCTTTTATGGGATTCGAACCTGAGATCATGTTTTGATACCAAATAAACGAAAAATAGCAAATCCTTCCTACCTAAAGCTTAAGATTACGGGGCGCTTGAACTGTCACACTTAATCCTCGTCTAAAGCTAAAACCAAGTCACGAGGATGTTACCCCCCATGCACCACAAAAGTTATTCTAAATGACCCTTGGAAATAACATAGAAAGGTTACCCACAACAACGTGCCCAGGGATGGTACTTACCTTGGTTGCATCTTTCCGTCTCTTTTATGGGAAATTCATCTCGAACTTGTGCATTTATGGGATTCGAACATGAGATCATGTTTCGATACCAAACATAGGAAAAATAGCTAATCCTTCCTACCTAAAGCTTAAGCTTTCATTACGGGACGCTTGAACTGTCACACTTAATCCTCGTCTAAAGCTCACACCAAGTCACGAGGATGTTACCCCCATGCACCACACAAGTCATTCTAAATGACCCTTGGAAACAACATAGAAAGGTTACACACAACAACCAACCCAAGGATGGTACTTAGCTTGGTTGCATCATTTCATCTCTTTTAAGAGAAATTCATCTCGAATTTGTGCTTTAATGGGATTCGAACCTGAGATCATGTTTTGATACCAAATAAACGAAAAATAGCAAATCCTTCCTACCTAAAGCTTAAGCTTTCATTATGAGACACTTGAACTGTCACACTTAATCCTCGTCTAAAGCTCACACCAAGTCACGAGGATGTTACCCCCCATGCACCACACAAGTCATTCTAAATAACCCTTTGAAACAACATAGAAAGGTTACCCACAACAACCAGCCCAAGGATGGTACTTAGCTTGGTTGCATCATTTCATCTCTTTTAAGAGAAATTAATCTCGAATTTGTGCTTTTACGGGATTCGAACCTGAGATAATGTTTTGATACCAAATAAACGAAAAATAGTAAATCCTTCCTACCTAAAGCTTAAGCTTTCATTACGAGACACTTGAACTGTCACACTTAATCCTCGTCTAAAGCTCACACCAAGTCACGAGGATGTTACCGCCCATGCACCACAAAAGTCATTCTAAATGACCCTTGGAAACAACATAGAAAGGTTACCCACAACAACGTGCCCAGGGATGGTACTTACCTTGGTTGCATCATTCCGTCTCTTTTATTGGAAATTCACCTAGAACTTGTGCTTTTAGGGGACACATACCAGAGATCATGTTTCGATACCAAACATAGGAAAAATTGCTAATCCTTCCTAACTAAAGCTTAAGCTTTCATTACGGGACGCTTGAACTGTCACACTTAATCCTCGTCTAAAGCTCACACCAAGTGACGAGGATGTTACCCCCATGCACCACACAAGTCATTCTAAATGACCCTTGGAAACAACATAGAAAGGTTACCCACAACAACCAGCCCAAGGATGGTACTTAGATTGGTTGCATCATTTCATCTCTTTTAAGAGAAATTCATCTCGAATTTGTGCTTTAATGGGATTCGAACCTGAGATCATGTTTTGATACCAAATAAACGAAAAATAGCAAATCTTTCCTACCTAAAGCTTAAGCTTTCATTACGAGACACTTGAACTGTCACACTTAATCCTCGTCTAAAGCTCACACCAAGTCACGAGAATGTTACCCCCCATGCACCACAAAATTCTTTCTAAATGACCCTTGGAAACAACATAGAAAGGTTACCCACAACAACGTGCCCAGGGATGGTACTTACCTTGGTTGCATCATTCCGTCTCTTTTAATGGAAATTCATATCGAACTTGTGCATTTATGGGATTCGAACATGAGATCATGTTTCGATACCAAACATAGGAAAAATAGCTAATCCTTCCTACCTAAAGCTTAAGCTTTCATTACGGGACGCTTGAACTGTCACACTTAATCCTCGTCTAAAGCTCACACCAAGTCACGAGAATGTTACCCCCCATGCACCACACAAGTCATTCTAAATGACCCTTGGAAACAACATAGAAAGGTTACCCACAACAACCAGCCCAAGGATGGTACTTAGCTTGGTTGCATCATTTCATCTCTTTTAAGAGAAATTCATCTCGAACTTGTACATTTATGGGATTCGAACATGAGTTCATGTTTCGATACCAAACATAAGAAAAATAGCTAATCCTTCCTACCTAAAGCTTAAGCTTTCATTACGGGACGCTTGAACTGTCAAACTTAATCCTCGTCTAAAGCTCACACCAAGTCTCGAGGATGTTACCCCCCATGCACCACACAAGTCATTCTAAATAACCCTTGGAAACAACATAGAAAGGTTACCCGCAACAACGTGCCCAGTGATGGTACTTACCTTGGTTGCATCATTCCGTCTCTTTTATGGGAAATTCATCTCGAACTTGTGCATTTATGGGATTCGAACATGAGATCATGTTTCGATACCAAACATAGGAAAAATAGCTAATCCTTCCTACCTAAAGCTTAAGCTTTCATTACGGGACGCTTGAACTGCCACACTTAATCCTCGTCTAAAGCTCACACCAAGTCACGAGGATGTTACCCCCCATGCACCACACAAGTCATTCTAAATGACCCTTGGAAACAACATAGAAAGGTTACCCATAACAACCAGCCCAAGGATGGTACTTAGCTTGGTTGCATCATTTCATCTCTTTTAAGAGAAATTCATCTCGAATTTGTGCTTTTATGGGATTCGAACCTGAGATCATGTTTTGATACCAAATAAACGAAAAATAGCAAATCCTTCCTACCTAAAGCTTAAGATTACGGGGCGCTTGAACTGTCACACTTAATCCTCGTCTAAAGCTAAAACCAAGTCACGAGGATGTTACCCCCCATGCACCACAAAAGTTATTCTAAATGACCCTTGGAAATAACATAGAAAGGTTACCCACAACAACGTGCCTAGGGATGGTACTTACCTTGGTTGCATCATTCCGTCTCTTTTATGGGAAATTCATCTCGAACTTGTGCATTTATGGGATTCGAACATGAGATCATGTTTCGATACCAAACATAGGAAAAATAGCTAATCCTTCCTACCTAAAGGTTAAGCTTTCATTACGGGACGCTTGAACTGTCACACTTAATCCTCGTCTAAAGCTCACACCAAGTCACCAGGATGTTACCCCCATGCACCACACAAGTCATTCTAAATGACCCTTGGAAACAACATAGAAAGGTTACACACAACAACCAACCCAAGGATGGTACTTAGCTTGGTTGCATCATTTCATCTCTTTTAAGAGAAATTCATCTCGAATTTGTGCTTTAATGGGATTCGAACCTGAGATCATGTTTTGATACCAAATAAACGAAAAATAGCAAATCCTTCCTACCTAAAGCTTAAGCTTTCATTATGAGACACTTGAACTGTCACACTTAATCCTCGTCTAAAGCTCACACCAAGTCACGAGGATGTTACCACCCATACACCACACAAGTCATTCTAAATAACCCTTTGAAACAACATAGAAAGGTTACCCACAACAACCAGCCCAAGGATGGTACTTAGCTTGGTTGCATCATTTCATCTCTTTTAAGAGAAATTCATCTCGAATTTGTGCTTTTACGGGATTCGAACCTGAGATAATGTTTTGATACCAAATAAACGAAAAATAGTAAATCCTTCCTACCTAAAGCTTAAGCTTTCATTACGAGACACTTGAACTGTCACACTTAATCCTCGTCTAAAGCTCAAACCAAGTCACGAGGATGTTACCCCCCATGCACCGCAAAAGTTATTCTAAATGACCCTTGGAAACAACATAGAAAGGTTACCCACAACAACCAGCCCAAGGATGGTACTTAGCTTGGTCGCATCATTTCATCTCTTTTAAGAGAAATTCATCTCGAATTTGTGCTTTTACGGGATTCGAACCTGAGATCATGTTTTGATACCAAATAAACGAAAAATAGCAACTCCTTCCTACCTAAAGCTTAAGCTTTCATTACGAGACACTTGAACCGTCACACTTAATCCTCGTCTAAAGCTCAAACCAAGTCACGAGGATGTTACCCCCCATGCACCGCAAAAGTTATTCTAAATGACCCTTGGAAACAACATAGAAAGGTTACCCACAACAACCAGCCCAAGGATGGTACTTAGCTTGGTCGCATCATTTCATCTCTTTTAAGAGAAATTCATCTCGAATTTGTGCTTTTACGGGATTCGAACCTGAGATCATGTTTTGATACCAAATAAACGAAAAATAGCAAATCCTTCCTACCTAAAGCTTAAGCTTTCATTACGAGACACTTGAACTGTCACACTTAATCCTCGTCTCAAGCTAAAACCAAGTCACGAGGATGTTACCCCCCATGCACCACAAAAGTTATTCTAAATGACCCTTGGAAATAACATAGAAAGGTTACCCACAACAACGTGCCCAGGGATGGTACTTACCTTGGTTGCATCATTCCGTCTCTTTTATGGGAAATTCATCTCGAACTTGTGCATTTATGGCATTCGAACATGAGATCATGTTTCGATACCAAACATAGGAAAAATAGCTAATCCTTCCTACCTAAAGCTTAAGCTTTCATTACGGGACGCTTGAACTGTCACACTTAATCCTCGTCTAAAGCTCACACCAAGTCACGAGGATGTTACCCCCATGCACCACACAAGTCATTCTAAATGACCCTTGGAAACAACATAGAAAGGTTACCCACAACAACCAGCCCAAGGATGGTACTTAGATTGGTTGCATCATTTCATCTCTTTTAAGAGAAATTCATCTCGAATTTGTGCTTTGATGGGATTCGAACCTGAGATCATGTTTTGATACCAAATAAACGAAAAATAGCAAATCCTTCCTACCTAAAGCTTAAGCTTTCATTACGGGACGCTTGAACTGTCACACTTAATCCTCGTTTAAAGCTCACACCAAGTCACGAGAATGTTACCCCCCATGCACCACACAAGTCATTCTAAATGACCCTTGGAAACAACATAGAAAGGTTACCCACAACAACGTGCCCAGGGATGGTACTTACCTTGGTTGCTTCATTCCGTCTCTTTTATTGGAAATTCACCTAAAACTTGTGCTTTTAGGGGACACATACCAGAGATCATGTTTCGATACCAAACATAGGAAAAATTGCTAATCCTTCCTACCTAAAGCTTAAGCTTTCATTACGGGACGCTTGAACTGTCACACTTAATCCTCGTCTAAAGCTCACACCAAGTCACGAGGATGTTACCTCCATGCACCACACAAGTCATTCTAAATGACCCTTGGAAACAACATAGAAAGGTTACCCACAACAACCAGCCCAAGGATGGTACTTAGCTTGGTTGCATCATTTCATCTCTTTTAAGAGAAATTCATCTCGAACTTGTGCATTTATGGGATTCGAACCTGAGATCATGTTTTGATACCAAATAAACGAAAAATAGCAAATCCTTCCTACCTAAAGCTTAAGCTTTCATTATGAGACACTTGAACTGTCACACTTAATCCTCGTCTAAAGCTCACACCAAGTCACGAGGATGTTACCACCCATACACCACACAAGTCATTCTAAATAACCCTTTGAAACAACATAGAAAGGTTACCCACAACAACCAGCCCAAGGATGGTACTTAGCTTGGTTGCATCATTTCATCTCTTTTAAGAGAAATTCATCTCGAATTTGTGCTTTTACGGGATTCGAACCTGAGATAATGTTTTGATACCAAATAAACGAAAAATAGTAAATCCTTCCTACCTAAAGCTTAAGCTTTCATTACGAGACACTTGAACTGTCACACTTAATCCTCGTCTAAAGCTCAAACCAAGTCACGAGGATGTTACCCCCCATGCACCACAAAAGTCATTCTAAATGACCCTTGGAAACAACATAGAAAGGTTACCCACAACAACGTGCCCAGGGATGGTACTTACCTTAGTTGCTTCATTCCGTCTCTTTTATTGGAAATTCACCTAGAACTTGTGCTTTTAGGGGACACATACCAGAGATCATGTTTCGATACCAAACATAGGAAAAATTGCTAATCCTTCCTACCTAAAGCTTAAGCTTTCATTACGGGACGCTTGAACTGTCACACTTAATCCTCGTCTAAAGCTCACACCAAGTGACGAGGATGTTACCCCCATGCACCACACAAGTCATTCTAAATGACCCTTGGAAACAACATAGAAAGGTTACCCACAACAACCAGCCCAAGGATGGTACTTAGCTTGGTTGCATCATTTCATCTCTTTTAAGAGAAATTCATCTCGAACTTGTGCATTTATGGGATTCGAACATGAGATCATGTTTCGATACCAAACATAGGAAAAATAACTAATCCTTCCTACCTAAAGCTTAAGCTTTCATTACGGAACGCTTGAACTGACACAATTAATCCTCGTCTAAAGCTCACACCAAGTCACGAGGATGTTACCCCCATGCACCACACAAGTCATTCTAAATGACCCTTGGAAACAACATAGAAAGGTTACCCACAACAACCAGCCCAAGGATGGTACTTAGCTTGGTCGCATCATTTCATCTCTTTTAAGAGAAATTCATCTCGAATTTGTGCTTTTACGGGATTCGAACCTGAGATCATGTTTTGATACCAAATAAACGAAAAATAGCAAATCCTTCCTACCTAAAGCTTAAGCTTTCATTACGAGACACTTGAACTGTCACACTTAATCCTCGTCTCAAGCTAAAACCAAGTCACGAGGATGTTACCCCCCATGCACCACAAAAGTTATTCTAAATGACCCTTGGAAATAACATAGAAAGGTTACCCACAACAACGTGCCCAGGGATGGTACTTACCTTGGTTGCATCATTCCGTCTCTTTTATGGGAAATTCATCTCGAACTTGTGCATTTATGGCATTCGAACATGAGATCATGTTTCGATACCAAACATAGGAAAAATAGCTAATCCTTCCTACCTAAAGCTTAAGCTTTCATTACGGGACGCTTGAACTGTCACACTTAATCCTCGTCTAAAGCTCACACCAAGTCACGAGGATGTTACCCCCATGCACCACACAAGTCATTCTAAATGACCCTTGGAAACAACATAGAAAGGTTACCCACAACAACCAGCCCAAGGATGGTACTTAGATTGGTTGCATCATTTCATCTCTTTTAAGAGAAATTCATCTCGAATTTGTGCTTTGATGGGATTCGAACCTGAGATCATGTTTTGATACCAAATAAACGAAAAATAGCAAATCCTTCCTACCTAAAGCTTAAGCTTTCATTACGGGACGCTTGAACTGTCACACTTAATCCTCGTTTAAAGCTCACACCAAGTCACGAGAATGTTACCCCCCATGCACCACACAAGTCATTCTAAATGACCCTTGGAAACAACATAGAAAGGTTACCCACAACAACGTGCCCAGGGATGGTACTTACCTTGGTTGCTTCATTCCGTCTCTTTTATTGGAAATTCACCTAAAACTTGTGCTTTTAGGGGACACATACCAGAGATCATGTTTCGATACCAAACATAGGAAAAATTGCTAATCCTTCCTACCTAAAGCTTAAGCTTTCATTACGGGACGCTTGAACTGTCACACTTAATCCTCGTCTAAAGCTCACACCAAGTCACGAGGATGTTACCCCCATGCACCACACAAGTCATTCTAAATGACCCTTGGAAACAACATAGAAAGGTTAACCACAACAACCAGCCCAAGGATGGTACTTAGCTTGGTTGCATCATTTCATCTCTTTTAAGAGAAATTCATCTCGAACTTGTGCATTTATGGGATTCGAACCTGAGATCATGTTTTGATACCAAATAAACGAAAAATAGCAAATCCTTCCTACCTAAAGCTTAAGCTTTCATTATGAGACACTTGAACTGTCACACTTAATCCTCGTCTAAAGCTCACACCAAGTCACGAGGATGTTACCACCCATACACCACACAAGTCATTCTAAATAACCCTTTGAAACAACATAGAAAGGTTACCCACAACAACCAGCCCAAGGATGGTACTTAGCTTGGTTGCATCATTTCATCTCTTTTAAGAGAAATTCATCTCGAATTTGTGCTTTTACGGGATTCGAACCTGAGATAATGTTTTGATACCAAATAAACGAAAAATAGTAAATCCTTCCTACCTAAAGCTTAAGCTTTCATTACGAGACACTTGAACTGTCACACTTAATCCTCGTCTAAAGCTCAAACCAAGTCACGAGGATGTTACCCCCCATGCACCACAAAAGTCATTCTAAATGACCCTTGGAAACAACATAGAAAGGTTACCCACAACAACGTGCCCAGGGATGGTACTTACCTTAGTTGCTTCATTCCGTCTCTTTTATTGGAAATTCACCTAGAACTTGTGCTTTTAGGGGACACATACCAGAGATCATGTTTCGATACCAAACATAGGAAAAATTGCTAATCCTTCCTACCTAAAGCTTAAGCATTCATTACGGGACGCTTGAACTGTCACACTTAATCCTCGTCTAAAGCTCACACCAAGTGACGAGGATGTTACCCCCATGCACCACACAAGTCATTCTAAATGACCCTTGGAAACAACATAGAAAGGTTACCCACAACAACCAGCCCAAGGATGGTACTTAGCTTGGTTGCATCATTTCATCTCTTTTAAGAGAAATTCATCTCGAACTTGTGCATTTATGGGATTCGAACATGAGATCATGTTTCGATACCAAACATAGGAAAAATAACTAATCCTTCCTACCTAAAGCTTAAGCTTTCATTACGGAACGCTTGAACTGACACAATTAATCCTCGTCTAAAGCTCACACCAAGTCACGAGGATGTTACCCCCATGCACCACACAAGTCATTCTAAATGACCCTTGGAAACAACATAGAAATGTTACCCACAACAACCAGCCCAAGGATGGTACTTAGATTGGTTGCATCATTTCATCTCTTTTAAGAGAAATTCATCTCGAATTTGTGCTTTAATGGGATTCGAACCTGAGATCATGTTTTGATACCAAATAAACGAAAAATAGCAAATCCTTCCAACCTAAAGCTTAAGCTTTCATTACGAGACACTTGAACTGTCACACTTAATCCTCGTCTAAAGCTCACACCAAGTCACGAGGATGTTACCCCCCATGCACCACAAAAGTCATTCTAAATGACCCTTGGAAACAACATAGAAAGGTTACCCACAACAACGTGCCCAGGGATGGTACTTACCTTGGTTGCATCATTCCGTCTCTTTTATGGGAAATTCATCTCGAACTTGTGCATTTATGGGATTCGAACATGAGATCATGTTTCGATACCAAACATAGGAAAAATAGCTAATCCTTCCTACCTAAAGCTTAAGCTTTCATTACGGGACGCTTGAACTGTCACACTTAATCCTCCTCTAAAGCTCACACCAAGTCACGAGAATGTTACCCCCCATGCACCACACAAGTCATTCTAAATGTCCCTTGGAAACAACATAGAAAGGTTACCCACAACAACCAGCCCAAGGATGGTACTTAGCTTGGTTGCATCATTTCATCTCTTTTAAGAGAAATTCATTTGAACTTGTGCATTTATGGGATTCGAACATGAGTTCATGTTTCGATACCAAACATAAGAAAAATAGCTAATCCTTCCTACCTAAAGCTTAAGCTTTCATTACGGGACGCTTGAACTGTCACACTTAATCCTCGTCTAAAGCTCACACCAAGTCTCGAGTATGTTACCCCCCATGCACCACACAAGTCATTCTAAATAACCCTTGGAAACAACATAGAAAGGTTACCCACAACAACCAGCCCAAGGATGGTACTTAGCTTGGTTGCATCATTTCATCTCTTTTAAGAGAAATTCATCTCGAATTTGTGCTTTTATGGGATTCGAACCTGAGATCATGTTTTGATACCAAATAAACGAAAAATAGCAACTCCTTCCTACCTAAAGCTTAAGCTTTCATTACGAGACACTTGAACTGTCACACTTAATCCTCGTCTAAAGCTCAAACCAAGTCACGAGGATGTTACCCCCCATGCACCGCAAAAGTTATTCTAAATGACCCTTGGAAACAACATAGAAAGGTTACCCACAACAACCAGCCCAAGGATGGTACTTAGCTTGGTCGCATCATTTCATCTCTTTTAAGAGAAATTCATCTCGAATTTGTGCTTTTACGGGATTCGAACCTGAGATCATGTTTTGATACCAAATAAACGAAAAATAGCAAATCCTTCCTACCTAAAGCTTAAGCTTTCATTACGAGACACTTGAACTGTCACACTTAATCCTCGTCTCAAGCTAAAACCAAGTCACGAGGATGTTACCCCCCATGCACCGCAAAAGTTATTCTAAATGACCCTTGGAAACAACATAGAAAGGTTACCCACAACAACCAGCCCAAGGATGGTACTTAGCTTGGTCGCATCATTTCATCTCTTTTAAGAGAAATTCATCTCGAATTTGTGCTTTTACGGGATTCGAACCTGAGATCATGTTTTGATACCAAATAAACGAAAAATAGCAACTCCTTCCTACCTAAAGCTTAAGCTTTCATTACGAGACACTTGAACTGTCACACTTAATCCTCGTCTAAAGCTCAAACCAAGTCACGAGGATGTTACCCCCCATGCACCGCAAAAGTTATTCTAAATGACCTTTGGAAACAACATAGAAAGGTTACCCACAACAACCAGCCCAAGGATGGTACTTAGCTTGGTTGCATCATTCCGTCTCTTTTAAGAGAAATTCATCTCGAACTTGTGCATTTACGGGATTCGAACATGAGATCATGTTTCGATACCAAACATAGGAAAAATAGCTAATCCTTCCTACCTAAAGCTTAAGCTTTCATTACGGGACGCTTGAACTGTCACACTTAATCCTCGTCTAAAGCTCACACCAAGTCACGAGGATGTTACCCCCATGCACCACACAAGTCATTCTAAATGACCCTTGGAAACAACATAGAAAGGTTAACCACAACAACCAGCCCAAGGATGGTACTTAGCTTGGTTGCATCATTTCATCTCTTTTAAGAGAAATTCATCTCGAACTTGTGCATTTATGGGATTCGAACCTGAGATCATGTTTTGATACCAAATAAACGAAAAATAGCAAATCCTTCCTACCTAAAGCTTAAGCTTTCATTATGAGACACTTGAACTGTCACACTTAATCCTCGTCTAAAGCTCACACCAAGTCACGAGGATGTTACCCCCATGCACCACACAAGTCATTCTAAATGACCCTTGGAAACAACATAGAAAGGTTAACCACAACAACCAGCCCAAGGATGGTACTTAGCTTGGTTGCATCATTTCATCTCTTTTAAGAGAAATTCATCTCGAACTTGTGCATTTATGGGATTCGAACCTGAGATCATGTTTTGATACCAAATAAACGAAAAATAGCAAATCCTTCCTACCTAAAGCTTAAGCTTTCATTATGAGACACTTGAACTGTCACACTTAATCCTCGTCTAAAGCTCACACCAAGTCACGAGGATGTTACCACCCATACACCACACAAGTCATTCTAAATAACCCTTTGAAACAACATAGAAAGGTTACCCACAACAACCAGCCCAAGGATGGTACTTAGCTTGGTTGCATCATTTCATCTCTTTTAAGAGAAATTCATCTCGAATTTGTGCTTTTACGGGATTCGAACCTGAGATAATGTTTTGATACCAAATAAACGAAAAATAGTAAATCCTTCCTACCTAAAGCTTAAGCTTTCATTACGAGACACTTGAACTGTCACACTTAATCCTCGTCTAAAGCTCAAACCAAGTCACGAGGATGTTACCCCCCATGCACCACAAAAGTCATTCTAAATGACCCTTGGAAACAACATAGAAAGGTTACCCACAACAACGTGCCCAGGGATGGTACTTACCTTAGTTGCTTCATTCCGTCTCTTTTATTGGAAATTCACCTAGAACTTGTGCTTTTAGGGGACACATACCAGAGATCATGTTTCGATACCAAACATAGGAAAAATTGCTAATCCTTCCTACCTAAAGCTTAAGCATTCATTACGGGACGCTTGAACTGTCACACTTAATCCTCGTCTAAAGCTCACACCAAGTGACGAGGATGTTACCCCCATGCACCACACAAGTCATTCTAAATGACCCTTGGAAACAACATAGAAAGGTTACCCACAACAACCAGCCCAAGGATGGTACTTAGCTTGGTTGCATCATTTCATCTCTTTTAAGAGAAATTCATCTCGAACTTGTGCATTTATAGGATTCGAACATGAGATCATGTTTCGATACCAAACATAGGAAAAATAACTAATCCTTCCTACCTAAAGCTTAAGCTTTCATTACGGAACGCTTGAACTGACACAATTAATCCTCGTCTAAAGCTCACACCAAGTCACGAGGATGTTACCCCCATGCACCACACAAGTCATTCTAAATGACCCTTGGAAACAACATAGAAATGTTACCCACAACAACCAGCCCAAGGATGGTACTTAGATTGGTTGCATCATTTCATCTCTTTTAAGAGAAATTCATCTCGAATTTGTGCTTTAATGGGATTCGAACCTGAGATCATGTTTTGATACCAAATAAACGAAAAATAGCAAATCCTTCCAACCTAAAGCTTAAGCTTTCATTACGAGACACTTGAACTGTCACACTTAATCCTCGTCTAAAGCTCACACCAAGTCACGAGGATGTTACCCCCCATGCACCACAAAAGTCATTCTAAATGACCCTTGGAAACAACATAGAAAGGTTACCCACAACAACGTGCCCAGGGATGGTACTTACCTTGGTTGCATCATTCCGTCTCTTTTATGGGAAATTCATCTCGAACTTGTGCATTTATGGGATTCGAACATGAGATCATGTTTCGATACCAAACATAGGAAAAATAGCTAATCCTTCCTACCTAAAGCTTAAGCTTTCATTACGGGACGCTTGAACTGTCACACTTAATCCTCCTCTAAAGCTCACACCAAGTCACGAGAATGTTACCCCCCATGCACCACACAAGTCATTCTAAATGTCCCTTGGAAACAACATAGAAAGGTTACCCACAACAACCAGCCCAAGGATGGTACTTAGCTTGGTTGCATCATTTCATCTCTTTTAAGAGAAATTCATTTGAACTTGTGCATTTATGGGATTCGAACATGAGTTCATGTTTCGATACCAAACATAAGAAAAATAGCTAATCCTTCCTACCTAAAGCTTAAGCTTTCATTACGGGACGCTTGAACTGTCACACTTAATCCTCGTCTAAAGCTCACACCAAGTCTCGAGTATGTTACCCCCCATGCACCACACAAGTCATTCTAAATAACCCTTGGAAACAACATAGAAAGGTTACCCACAACAACCAGCCCAAGGATGGTACTTAGCTTGGTTGCATCATTTCATCTCTTTTAAGAGAAATTCATCTCGAATTTGTGCTTTTATGGGATTCGAACCTGAGATCATGTTTTGATACCAAATAAACGAAAAATAGCAACTCCTTCCTACCTAAAGCTTAAGCTTTCATTACGAGACACTTGAACTGTCACACTTAATCCTCGTCTAAAGCTCAAACCAAGTCACGAGGATGTTACCCCCCATGCACCGCAAAAGTTATTCTAAATGACCCTTGGAAACAACATAGAAAGGTTACCCACAACAACCAGCCCAAGGATGGTACTTAGCTTGGTCGCATCATTTCATCTCTTTTAAGAGAAATTCATCTCGAATTTGTGCTTTTACGGGATTCGAACCTGAGATCATGTTTTGATACCAAATAAACGAAAAATAGCAAATCCTTCCTACCTAAAGCTTAAGCTTTCATTACGAGACACTTGAACTGTCACACTTAATCCTCGTCTCAAGCTAAAACCAAGTCACGAGGATGTTACCCCCCATGCACCGCAAAAGTTATTCTAAATGACCCTTGGAAACAACATAGAAAGGTTACCCACAACAACCAGCCCAAGGATGGTACTTAGCTTGGTCGCATCATTTCATCTCTTTTAAGAGAAATTCATCTCGAATTTGTGCTTTTACGGGATTCGAACCTGAGATCATGTTTTGATACCAAATAAACGAAAAATAGCAACTCCTTCCTACCTAAAGCTTAAGCTTTCATTACGAGACACTTGAACTGTCACACTTAATCCTCGTCTAAAGCTCAAACCAAGTCACGAGGATGTTACCCCCCATGCACCGCAAAAGTTATTCTAAATGACCTTTGGAAACAACATAGAAAGGTTACCCACAACAACCAGCCCAAGGATGGTACTTAGCTTGGTTGCATCATTCCGTCTCTTTTAAGAGAAATTCATCTCGAACTTGTGCATTTACGGGATTCGAACATGAGATCATGTTTCGATACCAAACATAGGAAAAATAGCTAATCCTTCCTACCTAAAGCTTAAGCTTTCATTACGGGACGCTTGAACTGTCACACTTAATCCTCGTCTAAAGCTCACACCAAGTCACGAGGATGTTACCCCCATGCACCACACAAGTCATTCTAAATGACCCTTGGAAACAACATAGAAAGGTTAACCACAACAACCAGCCCAAGGATGGTACTTAGCTTGGTTGCATCATTTCATCTCTTTTAAGAGAAATTCATCTCGAACTTGTGCATTTATGGGATTCGAACCTGAGATCATGTTTTGATACCAAATAAACGAAAAATAGCAAATCCTTCCTACCTAAAGCTTAAGCTTTCATTATGAGACACTTGAACTGTCACACTTAATCCTCGTCTAAAGCTCACACCAAGTCACGAGGATGTTACCACCCATACACCACACAAGTCATTCTAAATAACCCTTTGAAACAACATAGAAAGGTTACCCACAACAACCAGCCCAAGGATGGTACTTAGCTTGGTTGCATCATTTCATCTCTTTTAAGAGAAATTCATCTCGAATTTGTGCTTTTACGGGATTCGAACCTGAGATAATGTTTTGATACCAAATAAACGAAAAATAGTAAATCCTTCCTACCTAAAGCTTAAGCTTTCATTACGAGACACTTGAACTGTCACACTTAATCCTCGTCTAAAGCTCAAACCAAGTCACGAGGATGTTACCCCCCATGCACCACAAAAGTCATTCTAAATGACCCTTGGAAACAACATAGAAAGGTTACCCACAACAACGTGCCCAGGGATGGTACTTACCTTAGTTGCTTCATTCCGTCTCTTTTATTGGAAATTCACCTAGAACTTGTGCTTTTAGGGGACACATACCAGAGATCATGTTTCGATACCAAACATAGGAAAAATTGCTAATCCTTCCTACCTAAAGCTTAAGCTTTCATTACGGGACGCTTGAACTGTCACACTTAATCCTCGTCTAAAGCTCACACCAAGTGACGAGGATGTTACCCCCATGCACCACACAAGTCATTCTAAATGACCCTTGGAAACAACATAGAAAGGTTACCCACAACAACCAGCCCAAGGATGGTACTTAGCTTGGTTGCATCATTTCATCTCTTTTAAGAGAAATTCATCTCGAACTTGTGCATTTATGGGATTCGAACATGAGATCATGTTTCGATACCAAACATAGGAAAAATAACTAATCCTTCCTACCTAAAGCTTAAGCTTTCATTACGGAACGCTTGAACTGACACAATTAATCCTCGTCTAAAGCTCACACCAAGTCACGAGGATGTTACCCCCATGCACCACACAAGTCATTCTAAATGACCCTTGGAAACAACATAGAAATGTTACCCACAACAACCAGCCCAAGGATGGTACTTAGATTGGTTGCATCATTTCATCTCTTTTAAGAGAAATTCATCTCGAATTTGTGCTTTAATGGGATTCGAACCTGAGATCATGTTTTGATACCAAATAAACGAAAAATAGCAAATCCTTCCAACCTAAAGCTTAAGCTTTCATTACGAGACACTTGAACTGTCACACTTAATCCTCGTCTAAAGCTCACACCAAGTCACGAGGATGTTACCCCCCATGCACCACAAAAGTCATTCTAAATGACCCTTGGAAACAACATAGAAAGGTTACCCACAACAACGTGCCCAGGGATGGTACTTACCTTGGTTGCATCATTCCGTCTCTTTTATGGGAAATTCATCTCGAACTTGTGCATTTATGGGATTCGAACATGAGATCATGTTTCGATACCAAACATAGGAAAAATAGCTAATCCTTCCTACCTAAAGCTTAAGCTTTCATTACGGGACGCTTGAACTGTCACACTTAATCCTCGTCTAAAGCTCACACCAAGTCACGAGAATGTTACCCCCCATGCACCACACAAGTCATTCTAAATGTCCCTTGGAAACAACATAGAAAGGTTACCCACAACAACCAGCCCAAGGATGGTACTTAGCTTGGTTGCATCATTTCATCTCTTTTAAGAGAAATTCATCTCGAACTTGTGCATTTATGGGATTCGAACATGAGTTCATGTTTCGATACCAAACATAAGAAAAATAGCTAATCCTTCCTACCTAAAGCTTAAGCTTTCATTACGGGACGCTTGAACTGTCACACTTAATCCTCGTCTAAAGCTCACACCAAGTCTCGAGAATGTTACCCCCCATGCACCACACAAGTCATTCTAAATAACCCTTGGAAACAACATAGAAAGGTTACCCACAACAACCAGCCCAAGGATGGTACTTAGCTTGGTTGCATCATTTCATCTCTTTTAAGAGAAATTCATCTCGAATTTGTGCTTTTATGGGATTCGAACCTGAGATCATGTTTTGATACCAAATAAACGAAAAATAGCAACTCCTTCCTACCTAAAGCTTAAGCTTTCATTACGAGACACTTGAACTGTCACACTTAATCCTCGTCTAAAGCTCAAACCAAGTCACGAGGATGTTACCCCCCATGCACCGCAAAAGTTATTCTAAATGACCCTTGGAAACAACATAGAAAGGTTACCCACAACAACCAGCCCAAGGATGGTACTTAGCTTGGTCGCATCATTTCATCTCTTTTAAGAGAAATTCATCTCGAATTTGTGCTTTTACGGGATTCGAACCTGAGATCATGTTTTGATACCAAATAAACGAAAAATAGCAAATCCTTCCTACCTAAAGCTTAAGCTTTCATTACGAGACACTTGAACTGTCACACTTAATCCTCGTCTCAAGCTAAAACCAAGTCACGAGGATGTTACCCCCCATGCACCGCAAAAGTTATTCTAAATGACCCTTGGAAACAACATAGAAAGGTTACCCACAACAACCAGCCCAAGGATGGTACTTAGCTTGGTCGCATCATTTCATCTCTTTTAAGAGAAATTCATCTCGAATTTGTGCTTTTACGGGATTCGAACCTGAGATCATGTTTTGATACCAAATAAACGAAAAATAGCAACTCCTTCCTACCTAAAGCTTAAGCTTTCATTACGAGACACTTGAACTGTCACACTTAATCCTCGTCTAAAGCTCAAACCAAGTCACGAGGATGTTACCCCCCATGCACCGCAAAAGTTATTCTAAATGACCTTTGGAAACAACATAGAAAGGTTACCCACAACAACCAGCCCAAGGATGGTACTTAGCTTGGTTGCATCATTCCGTCTCTTTTAAGAGAAATTCATCTCGAACTTGTGCATTTACGGGATTCGAACATGAGATCATGTTTCGATACCAAACATAGGAAAAATAGCTAATCCTTCCTACCTAAAGCTTAAGCTTTCATTACGGGACGCTTGAACTGTCACACTTAATCCTCGTCTAAAGCTCACACCAAGTCACGAGGATGTTACCCCCATGCACCACACAAGTCATTCTAAATGACCCTTGGAAACAACATAGAAAGGTTAACCACAACAACCAGCCCAAGGATGGTACTTAGCTTGGTTGCATCATTTCATCTCTTTTAAGAGAAATTCATCTCGAACTTGTGCATTTATGGGATTCGAACCTGAGATCATGTTTTGATACCAAATAAACGAAAAATAGCAAATCCTTCCTACCTAAAGCTTAAGCTTTCATTATGAGACACTTGAACTGTCACACTTAATCCTCGTCTAAAGCTCACACCAAGTCACGAGGATGTTACCACCCATACACCACACAAGTCATTCTAAATAACCCTTTGAAACAACATAGAAAGGTTACCCACAACAACCAGCCCAAGGATGGTACTTAGCTTGGTTGCATCATTTCATCTCTTTTAAGAGAAATTCATCTCGAATTTGTGCTTTTACGGGATTCGAACCTGAGATAATGTTTTGATACCAAATAAACGAAAAATAGTAAATCCTTCCTACCTAAAGCTTAAGCTTTCATTACGAGACACTTGAACTGTCACACTTAATCCTCGTCTAAAGCTCAAACCAAGTCACGAGGATGTTACCCCCCATGCACCACAAAAGTCATTCTAAATGACCCTTGGAAACAACATAGAAAGGTTACCCACAACAACGTGCCCAGGGATGGTACTTACCTTAGTTGCTTCATTCCGTCTCTTTTATTGGAAATTCACCTAGAACTTGTGCTTTTAGGGGACACATACCAGAGATCATGTTTCGATACCAAACATAGGAAAAATTGCTAATCCTTCCTACCTAAAGCTTAAGCTTTCATTACGGGACGCTTGAACTGTCACACTTAATCCTCGTCTAAAGCTCACACCAAGTGACGAGGATGTTACCCCCATGCACCACACAAGTCATTCTAAATGACCCTTGGAAACAACATAGAAAGGTTACCCACAACAACCAGCCCAAGGATGGTACTTAGCTTGGTTGCATCATTTCATCTCTTTTAAGAGAAATTCATCTCGAACTTGTGCATTTATGGGATTCGAACATGAGATCATGTTTCGATACCAAACATAGGAAAAATAACTAATCCTTCCTACCTAAAGCTTAAGCTTTCATTACGGAACGCTTGAACTGACACAATTAATCCTCGTCTAAAGCTCACACCAAGTCACGAGGATGTTACCCCCATGCACCACACAAGTCATTCTAAATGACCCTTGGAAACAACATAGAAATGTTACCCACAACAACCAGCCCAAGGATGGTACTTAGATTGGTTGCATCATTTCATCTCTTTTAAGAGAAATTCATCTCGAATTTGTGCTTTAATGGGATTCGAACCTGAGATCATGTTTTGATACCAAATAAACGAAAAATAGCAAATCCTTCCAACCTAAAGCTTAAGCTTTCATTACGAGACACTTGAACTGTCACACTTAATCCTCGTCTAAAGCTCACACCAAGTCACGAGGATGTTACCCCCCATGCACCACAAAAGTCATTCTAAATGACCCTTGGAAACAACATAGAAAGGTTACCCACAACAACGTGCCCAGGGATGGTACTTACCTTGGTTGCATCATTCCGTCTCTTTTATGGGAAATTCATCTCGAACTTGTGCATTTATGGGATTCGAACATGAGATCATGTTTCGATACCAAACATAGGAAAAATAGCTAATCCTTCCTACCTAAAGCTTAAGCTTTCATTACGGGACGCTTGAACTGTCACACTTAATCCTCGTCTAAAGCTCACACCAAGTCACGAGAATGTTACCCCCCATGCACCACACAAGTCATTCTAAATGTCCCTTGGAAACAACATAGAAAGGTTACCCACAACAACCAGCCCAAGGATGGTACTTAGCTTGGTTGCATCATTTCATCTCTTTTAAGAGAAATTCATCTCGAACTTGTGCATTTATGGGATTCGAACATGAGTTCATGTTTCGATACCAAACATAAGAAAAATAGCTAATCCTTCCTACCTAAAGCTTAAGCTTTCATTACGGGACGCTTGAACTGTCACACTTAATCCTCGTCTAAAGCTCACACCAAGTCTCGAGAATGTTACCCCCCATGCACCACACAAGTCATTCTAAATAACCCTTGGAAACAACATAGAAAGGTTACCCACAACAACCAGCCCAAGGATGGTACTTAGCTTGGTTGCATCATTTCATCTCTTTTAAGAGAAATTCATCTCGAATTTGTGCTTTTATGGGATTCGAACCTGAGATCATGTTTTGATACCAAATAAACGAAAAATAGCAACTCCTTCCTACCTAAAGCTTAAGCTTTCATTACGAGACACTTGAACTGTCACACTTAATCCTCGTCTAAAGCTCAAACCAAGTCACGAGGATGTTACCCCCCATGCACCGCAAAAGTTATTCTAAATGACCCTTGGAAACAACATAGAAAGGTTACCCACAACAACCAGCCCAAGGATGGTACTTAGCTTGGTCGCATCATTTCATCTCTTTTAAGAGAAATTCATCTCGAATTTGTGCTTTTACGGGATTCGAACCTGAGATCATGTTTTGATACCAAATAAACGAAAAATAGCAAATCCTTCCTACCTAAAGCTTAAGCTTTCATTACGAGACACTTGAACTGTCACACTTAATCCTCGTCTCAAGCTAAAACCAAGTCACGAGGATGTTACCCCCCATGCACCGCAAAAGTTATTCTAAATGACCCTTGGAAACAACATAGAAAGGTTACCCACAACAACCAGCCCAAGGATGGTACTTAGCTTGGTCGCATCATTTCATCTCTTTTAAGAGAAATTCATCTCGAATTTGTGCTTTTACGGGATTCGAACCTGAGATCATGTTTTGATACCAAATAAACGAAAAATAGCAACTCCTTCCTACCTAAAGCTTAAGCTTTCATTACGAGACACTTGAACTGTCACACTTAATCCTCGTCTAAAGCTCAAACCAAGTCACGAGGATGTTACCCCCCATGCACCGCAAAAGTTATTCTAAATGACCTTTGGAAACAACATAGAAAGGTTACCCACAACAACCAGCCCAAGGATGGTACTTAGCTTGGTTGCATCATTCCGTCTCTTTTAAGAGAAATTCATCTCGAACTTGTGCATTTACGGGATTCGAACATGAGATCATGTTTCGATACCAAACATAGGAAAAATAGCTAATCCTTCCTACCTAAAGCTTAAGCTTTCATTACGGGACGCTTGAACTGTCACACTTAATCCTCGTCTAAAGCTCACACCAAGTCACGAGAATGTTACCCCCCATGCACCACACAAGTCATTCTAAATGACCCTTGGAAACAACATAGAAAGGTTACCCACAACAACGTGCCCAGGGATGGTACTTACCTTGGTTGCTTCATTCCGTCTCTTTTATTGGAAATTCACCTAGAACTTGTGCTTTTAGGGGACACATACCAGAGATCATGTTTCGATACCAAACATAGGAAAAATTGCTAATCCTTCCTACCTAAAGCTTAAGCTTTCATTACGGGACGCTTGAACTGTCACACTTAATCCTCGTCTAAAGCTCACACCAACTGACGAGGATGTTACCCCCATGCACCACACAAGTCATTCTAAATGACCCTTGGAAACAACATAGAAAGGTTACCCACAACAAGCAGCCCAAGGATGGTACTTAGCTTGGTTGCATCATTTCATCTCTTTTAAGAGAAATTCATCTCGAACTTGTGCATTTATGAGATTCGAACATGAGATCATGTTTCGATACCAAACATAGGAAAAATCACTAATCCTTCCTACCTAAAGCTTAAGCTTTCATTATGTGACGCTTGAACTGACACAATTAATCCTCGTCTAAAGCTCACACCAAGTCACGAGGATGTTACCCCCATGCACCACACAAGTCATTCTAAATAACCCTTGGAAACAACATAGAAATGTTACCCACAACAACCAGCCCAAGGATGGTACTTAGATTGGTTGCATCATTTCATCTCTTTTAAGAGAAATTCATCTCGAATTTGTGCTTTAATGGGATTCGAACCTGAGATCATGTTTTGATACCAAATAAACGAAAAATAGCAAATCCTTCCAACCTAAAGCTTAAGCTTTCATTACGAGACACTTGAACTGTCACACTTAATCCTCGTCTAAAGCTCACACCAAGTCACGAGGATGTTACCCCCCATGCACCACAAAAGTCATTCTAAATGACCCTTGGAAACAACATAGAAAGGTTACCCACAACAACGTGCCCAGGGATGGTACTTACCTTGGTTGCATCATTCCGTCTCTTTTATGGGAAATTCATCTCGAACTTGTGCATTTATGGGATTCGAACATGAGATCATGTTTCGATACCAAACATAGGAAAAATAGCTAATCCTTCCTACCTAAAGCTTAAGCTTTCATTACGGGACGCTTGAACTGTCACACTTAATCCTCGTCTAAAGCTCACACCAAGTCACGAGAATGTTACCCCCCATGCACCACACAAGTCATTCTAAATGACCCTTGGAAACAACATAGAAAGGTTACCCACAACAACCAGCCCAAGGATGGTACTTAGCTTGGTTGCATCATTTCATCTCTTTTAAGAGAAATTCATCTCGAACTTGTGCATTTATGGGATTCGAACATGAGTTCATGTTTCGATACCAAACATAAGAAAAATAGCTAATCCTTCCTACCTAAAGCTTAAGCTTTCATTACGGGACGCTTGAACTGTCACACTTAATCCTCGTCTAAAGCTAACACCAAGTCACGAGGATGTTACCCCCATGCACCACACAAGTCATTCTAAATGACCCTTGGAAACAACATAGAAAGGTTACCCACAACAACCAGCCCAAGGATGGTACTTAGCTTGGTTGCATCATTTCATCTCTTTTAAGAGAAATTCATCTCGAACTTGTGCATTTATGGGATTCGAACCTGAGATCATGTTTTGATACCAAATAAACGAAAAATAGCAAATCCTTCCTACCTAAAGCTTAAGCTTTCATTATGAGACACTTGAACTGTCACACTTAATCCTCGTCTAAAGCTCACACCAAGTCACGAGGATGTTACCACCCATACACCACACAAGTCATTCTAAATAACCCTTTGAAACAACATAGAAAGGTTACCCACAACAACCAGCCCAAGGATGGTACTTAGCTTGGTTGCATCATTTCATCTCTTTTAAGAGAAATTCATCTCGAATTTGTGCTTTTACGGGATTCGAACCTGAGATAATGTTTTGATACCAAATAAACGAAAAATAGTAAATCCTTCCTACCTAAAGCTTAAGCTTTCATTACGAGACACTTGAACTGTCACACTTAATCCTCGTCTAAAGCTCAAACCAAGTCACGAGGATGTTACCCCCCATGCACCACAAAAGTCATTCTAAATGACCCTTGGAAACAACATAGAAAGGTTACCCACAACAACGTGCCCAGGGATGGTACTTACCTTGGTTGCTTCATTCCGTCTCTTTTATTGGAAATTCACCTAGAACTTGTGCTTTTAGGGGACACATACCAGAGATCATGTTTCGATACCAAACATAGGAAAAATTGCTAATCCTTCCTACCTAAAGCTTAAGCTTTCATTACGGGACGCTTGAACTGTCACACTTAATCCTCGTCTAAAGCTCACACCAAGTGACGAGGATGTTACCCCCATGCACCACACAAGTCATTCTAAATGACCCTTGGAAACAACATAGAAAGGTTACCCACAACAACCAGCCCAAGGATGGTACTTAGCTTGGTTGCATCATTTCATCTCTTTTAAGAGAAATTCATCTCGAACTTGTGCATTTATGGGATTCGAACATGAGATCATGTTTCGATACCAAACATAGGAAAAATAACTAATCCTTCCTACCTAAAGCTTAAGCTTTCATTACGGAACGCTTGAACTGACACAATTAATCCTCGTCTAAAGCTCACACCAAGTCACGAGGATGTTACCCCCATGCACCACACAAGTCATTCTAAATGACCCTTGGAAACAACATAGAAATGTTACCCACAACAACCAGCCCAAGGATGGTACTTAGATTGGTTGCATCATTTCATCTCTTTTAAGAGAAATTCATCTCGAATTTGTGCTTTAATGGGATTCGAACCTGAGATCATGTTTTGATACCAAATAAACGAAAAATAGCAAATCCTTCCAACCTAAAGCTTAAGCTTTCATTACGAGACACTTGAACTGTCACACTTAATCCTCGTCTAAAGCTCACACCAAGTCACGAGGATGTTACCCCCCATGCACCACAAAAGTCATTCTAAATGACCCTTGGAAACAACATAGAAAGGTTACCCACAACAACGTGCCCAGGGATGGTACTTACCTTGGTTGCATCATTCCGTCTCTTTTATGGGAAATTCATCTCGAACTTGTGCATTTATGGGATTCGAACATGAGATCATGTTTCGATACCAAACATAGGAAAAATAGCTAATCCTTCCTACCTAAAGCTTAAGCTTTCATTACGGGACGCTTGAACTGTCACACTTAATCCTCCTCTAAAGCTCACACCAAGTCACGAGAATGTTACCCCCCATGCACCACACAAGTCATTCTAAATGTCCCTTGGAAACAACATAGAAAGGTTACCCACAACAACCAGCCCAAGGATGGTACTTAGCTTGGTTGCATCATTTCATCTCTTTTAAGAGAAATTCATCTCGAACTTGTGCATTTATGGGATTCGAACATGAGTTCATGTTTCGATACCAAACATAAGAAAAATAGCTAATCCTTCCTACCTAAAGCTTAAGCTTTCATTACGGGACGCTTGAACTGTCACACTTAATCCTCGTCTAAAGCTCACACCAAGTCTCGAGGATGTTACCCCCCATGCACCACACAAGTCATTCTAAATAACCCTTGGAAACAACATAGAAAGGTTACCCACAACAACCAGCCCAAGGATGGTACTTAGCTTGGTTGCATCATTTCATCTCTTTTAAGAGAAATTCATCTCGAATTTGTGCTTTTATGGGATTCGAACCTGAGATCATGTTTTGATACCAAATAAACGAAAAATAGCAACTCCTTCCTACCTAAAGCTTAAGCTTTCATTACGAGACACTTGAACTGTCACACTTAATCCTCGTCTAAAGCTCAAACCAAGTCACGAGGATGTTACCCCCCATGCACCGCAAAAGTTATTCTAAATGACCCTTGGAAACAACATAGAAAGGTTACCCACAACAACCAGCCCAAGGATGGTACTTAGCTTGGTCGCATCATTTCATCTCTTTTAAGAGAAATTCATCTCGAATTTGTGCTTTTACGGGATTCGAACCTGAGATCATGTTTTGATACCAAATAAACGAAAAATAGCAAATCCTTCCTACCTAAAGCTTAAGCTTTCATTACGAGACACTTGAACTGTCACACTTAATCCTCGTCTCAAGCTAAAACCAAGTCACGAGGATGTTACCCCCCATGCACCGCAAAAGTTATTCTAAATGACCCTTGGAAACAACATAGAAAGGTTACCCACAACAACCAGCCCAAGGATGGTACTTAGCTTGGTCGCATCATTTCATCTCTTTTAAGAGAAATTCATCTCGAATTTGTGCTTTTACGGGATTCGAACCTGAGATCATGTTTTGATACCAAATAAACGAAAAATAGCAACTCCTTCCTACCTAAAGCTTAAGCTTTCATTACGAGACACTTGAACTGTCACACTTAATCCTCGTCTAAAGCTCAAACCAAGTCACGAGGATGTTACCCCCCATGCACCGCAAAAGTTATTCTAAATGACCTTTGGAAACAACATAGAAAGGTTACCCACAACAACCAGCCCAAGGATGGTACTTAGCTTGGTTGCATCATTCCGTCTCTTTTAAGAGAAATTCATCTCGAACTTGTGCATTTACGGGATTCGAACATGAGATCATGTTTCGATACCAAACATAGGAAAAATAGCTAATCCTTCCTACCTAAAGCTTAAGCTTTCATTACGGGACGCTTGAACTGTCACACTTAATCCTCGTCTAAAGCTCACACCAAGTCACGAGAATGTTACCCCCCATGCACCACACAAGTCATTCTAAATGACCCTTGGAAACAACATAGAAAGGTTACCCACAACAACGTGCCCAGGGATGGTACTTACCTTGGTTGCTTCATTCCGTCTCTTTTATTGGAAATTCACCTAGAACTTGTGCTTTTAGGGGACATATACCAGAGATCATGTTTCGATACCAAACATAGGAAAAATTGCTAATCCTTCCTACCTAAAGCTTAAGCTTTCATTACGGGACGCTTGAACTGTCACACTTAATCCTCGTCTAAAGCTCACACCAACTGACGAGGATGTTACCCCCATGCACCACACAAGTCATTCTAAATGACCCTTGGAAACAACATAGAAAGGTTACCCACAACAACCAGCCCAAGGATGGTACTTAGCTTGGTTGCATCATTTCATCTCTTTTAAGAGAAATTCATCTCGAACTTGTGCATTTATGAGATTCGAACATGAGATCATGTTTCGATACCAAACATAGGAAAAATCACTAATCCTTCCTACCTAAAGCTTAAGCTTTCATTACGGGACGCTTGAACTGACACAATTAATCCTCGTCTAAAGCTCACACCAAGTCACGAGGATGTTACCCCCATGCACCACACAAGTCATTCTAAATAACCCTTGGAAGCAACATAGAAATGTTACCCACAACAACCAGCCCAAGGATGGTACTTAGATTGGTTGCATCATTTCATCTCTTTTAAGAGAAATTCATCTCGAATTTGTGCTTTAATGGGATTCGAACCTGAGATCATGTTTTGATACCAAATAAACGAAAAATAGCAAATCCTTCCAACCTAAAGCTTAAGCTTTCATTACGAGACACTTGAACTGTCACACTTAATCCTCGTCTAAAGCTCACACCAAGTCACGAGGATGTTACCCCCCATGCACCACAAAAGTCATTCTAAATGACCCTTGGAAACAACATAGAAAGGTTACCCACAACAACGTGCCCAGGGATGGTACTTACCTTGGTTGCATCATTCCGTCTCTTTTATGGGAAATTCATCTCGAACTTGTGCATTTATGGGATTCGAACATGAGATCATGTTTCGATACCAAACATAGGAAAAATAGCTAATCCTTCCTACCTAAAGCTTAAGCTTTCATTACGGGACGCTTGAACTGTCACACTTAATCCTCGTCTAAAGCTCACACCAAGTCACGAGAATGTTACCCCCCATGCACCACACAAGTCATTCTAAATGACCCTTGGAAACAACATAGAAAGGTTACCCACAACAACCAGCCCAAGGATGGTACTTAGCTTGGTTGCATCATTTCATCTCTTTTAAGAGAAATTCATCTCGAACTTGTGCATTTATGGGATTCGAACATGAGTTCATGTTTCGATACCAAACATAAGAAAAATAGCTAATCCTTCCTACCTAAAGCTTAAGCTTTCATTACGGGACGCTTGAACTGTCACACTTAATCCTCGTCTAAAGCTCACACCAAGTCTCGAGGATGTTACCCCCCATGCACCACACAAGTCATTCTAAATAACCCTTGGAAACAACATAGAAAGGTTACCCACAACAACCAGCCCAAGGATGGTACTTAGCTTGGTTGCATCATTTCATCTCTTTTAAGAGAAATTCATCTCGAATTTGTGCTTTTATGGGATTCGAACCTGAGATCATGTTTTGATACCAAATAAACGAAAAATAGCAACTCCTTCCTACCTAAAGCTTAAGCTTTCATTACGAGACACTTGAACTGTCACACTTAATCCTCGTCTAAAGCTCAAACCAAGTCACGAGGATGTTACCCCCCATGCACCGCAAAAGTTATTCTAAATGACCCTTGGAAACAACATAGAAAGGTTACCCACAACAACCAGCCCAAGGATGGTACTTAGCTTGGTCGCATCATTTCATCTCTTTTAAGAGAAATTCATCTCGAATTTGTGCTTTTACGGGATTCGAACCTGAGATCATGTTTTGATACCAAATAAACGAAAAATAGCAAATCCTTCCTACCTAAAGCTTAAGCTTTCATTACGAGACACTTGAACTGTCACACTTAATCCTCGTCTCAAGCTAAAACCAAGTCACGAGGATGTTACCCCCCATGCACCACAAAAGTTATTCTAAATGACCCTTGGAAATAACATAGAAAGGTTACCCACAACAACGTGCCCAGGGATGGTACTTACCTTGGTTGCATCATTCCGTCTCTTTTATGGGAAATTCATCTCGAACTTGTGCATTTATGGGATTCGAACATGAGATCATGTTTCGATACCAAACATAGGAAAAATAGCTAATCCTTCCTACCTAAAGCTTAAGCTTTCATTACGGGACGCTTGAACTGTCACACTTAATCCTCGTCTAAAGCTCACACCAAGTCACGAGGATGTTACCCCCATGCACCACACAAGTCATTCTAAATGACCCTTGGAAACAACATAGAAAGGTTACCCACAACAACCAGCCCAAGGATGGTACTTAGATTGGTTGCATCATTTCATCTCTTTTAAGAGAAATTCATCTCGAATTTGTGCTTTGATGGGATTCGAACCTGAGATCATGTTTTGATACCAAATAAACGAAAAATAGCAAATCCTTCCTACCTAAAGCTTAAGCTTTCATTACGAGACACTTGAACTGTTACACTTAATCCTCGTCTAAAGCTCACACCAAGTCACGAGGATGTTACCCCCCATGCACCACAAAAGTCATTCTAAATAACCCTTGGAAACAACATAGAAAGGTTACCCACAACAACCAACCCAAGGATGGTACTTAGCTTGGTTGCATCATTCCGTCTCTTTTATGGGAAATTCATCTCGAACTTGTGCATTTATGGGATTCGAACATGAGATCATGTTTCGATACCAAACATAGGAAAAATAGCTAATCCTTCCTACCTAAAGCTTAAGCTTTCATTACGGGACGCTTGAACTGTCACACTTAATCCTCGTCTAAAGCTCACACCAAGTCACGAGAATGTTACCCCCCATGCACCACACAAGTCATTCTAAATGACCCTTGGAAACAACATAGAAAGGTTACCCACAACAACGTGCCCAGGGATGGTACTTACCTTGGTTGCTTCATTCCGTCTCTTTTATTGGAAATTCACCTAGAACTTGTGCTTTTAGGGGACACATACCAGAGATCATGTTTCGATACCAAACATAGGAAAAATTGCTAATCCTTCCTACCTAAAGCTTAAGCTTTCATTACGGGACGCTTGAACTGTCACACTTAATCCTCGTCTAAAGCTCACACCAACTGACGAGGATGTTACCCCCATGCACCACACAAGTCATTCTAAATGACCCTTGGAAACAACATAGAAAGGTTACACACAACAACCAGCCCAAGGATGGTACTTAGCTTGGTTGCATCATTTCATCTCTTTTAAGAGAAATTCATCTCGAACTTGTGCATTTATGAGATTCGAACATGAGATCATGTTTCGATACCAAACATAGGAAAAATAACTAATCCTTCCTACCTAAAGCTTAAGCTTTCATTACGGGACGCTTGAACTGACACAATTAATCCTCGTCTAAAGCTCACACCAAGTCACGAGGATGTTACCCCCATGCACCACACAAGTCATTCTAAATGACCCTTGGAAACAACATAGAAATGTTACCCACAACAACCAGCCCAAGGATGGTACTTAGATTGGTTGCATCATTTCATCTCTTTTAAGAGAAATTCATCTCGAATTTGTGCTTTAATAGGATTCGAACCTGAGATCATGTTTTGATACCAAATAAACGAAAAATAGCAAATCCTTCCAACCTAAAGCTTAAGCTTTCATTACGAGACACTTGAACTGTCACACTTAATCCTCGTCTAAAGCTCACACCAAGTCACGAGGATGTTACCCCCCATGCACCACAAAAGTCATTCTAAATGACCCTTGGAAACAACATAGAAAGGTTACCCACAACAACGTGCCCAGGGATGGTACTTACCTTGGTTGCATCATTCCGTCTCTTTTATGGGAAATTCATCTCGAACTTGTGCATTTATGGGATTCGAACATGAGATCATGTTTCGATACCAAACATAGGAAAAATAGCTAATCCTTCCTACCTAAAGCTTAAGCTTTCATTACGGGACGCTTGAACTGTCACACTTAATCCTCGTCTAAAGCTCACACCAAGTCACGAGAATGTTACCCCCCATGCACCACACAAGTCATTCTAAATGACCCTTGGAAACAACATAGAAAGGTTACCCACAACAACCAGCCCAAGGATGGTACTTAGCTTGGTTGCATCATTTCATCTCTTTTAAGAGAAATTCATCTCGAACTTGTGCATTTATGGGATTCGAACATGAGTTCATGTTTCGATACCAAACATAAGAAAAATAGCTAATCCTTCCTACCTAAAGCTTAAGCTTTCATTACGGGACGCTTGAACTGTCACACTTAATCCTCGTCTAAAGCTCACACCAAGTCTCGAGGATGTTACCCCCCATGCACCACACAAGTCATTCTAAATAACCCTTGGAAACAACATAGAAAGGTTACCCACAACAACCAGCCCAAGGATGGTACTTAGCTTGGTTGCATCATTTCATCTCTTTTAAGAGAAATTCATCTCGAATTTGTGCTTTTATGGGATTCGAACCTGAGATCATGTTTTGATACCAAATAAACGAAAAATAGCAACTCCTTCCTACCTAAAGCTTAAGCTTTCATTACGAGACACTTGAACTGTCACACTTAATCCTCGTCTAAAGCTCAAACCAAGTCACGAGGATGTTACCCCCCATGCACCGCAAAAGTTATTCTAAATGACCCTTGGAAACAACATAGAAAGGTTACCCACAACAACCAGCCCAAGGATGGTACTTAGCTTGGTCGCATCATTTCATCTCTTTTAAGAGAAATTCATCTCGAATTTGTGCTTTTACGGGATTCGAACCTGAGATCATGTTTTGATACCAAATAAACGAAAAATAGCAAATCCTTCCTACCTAAAGCTTAAGCTTTCATTACGAGACACTTGAACTGTCACACTTAATCCTCGTCTCAAGCTAAAACCAAGTCACGAGGATGTTACCCCCCATGCACCACAAAAGTTATTCTAAATGACCCTTGGAAATAACATAGAAAGGTTACCCACAACAACGTGCCCAGGGATGGTACTTACCTTGGTTGCATCATTCCGTCTCTTTTATGGGAAATTCATCTCGAACTTGTGCATTTATGGGATTCGAACATGAGATCATGTTTCGATACCAAACATAGGAAAAATAGCTAATCCTTCCTACCTAAAGCTTAAGCTTTCATTACGGGACGCTTGAACTGTCACACTTAATCCTCGTCTAAAGCTCACACCAAGTCACGAGGATGTTACCCCCATGCACCACACAAGTCATTCTAAATGACCCTTGGAAACAACATAGAAAGGTTACCCACAACAACCAGCCCAAGGATGGTACTTAGATTGGTTGCATCATTTCATCTCTTTTAAGAGAAATTCATCTCGAATTTGTGCTTTGATGGGATTCGAACCTGAGATCATGTTTTGATACCAAATAAACGAAAAATAGCAAATCCTTCCTACCTAAAGCTTAAGCTTTCATTACGAGACACTTGAACTGTTACACTTAATCCTCGTCTAAAGCTCACACCAAGTCACGAGGATGTTACCCCCCATGCACCACAAAAGTCATTCTAAATAACCCTTGGAAACAACATAGAAAGGTTACCCACAACAACCAACCCAAGGATGGTACTTAGCTTGGTTGCATCATTCCGTCTCTTTTATGGGAAATTCATCTCGAACTTGTGCATTTATGGGATTCGAACATGAGATCATGTTTCGATACCAAACATAGGAAAAATAGCTAATCCTTCCTACCTAAAGCTTAAGCTTTCATTACGGGACGCTTGAACTGTCACACTTAATCCTCGTCTAAAGCTCACACCAAGTCACGAGAATGTTACCCCCCATGCACCACACAAGTCATTCTAAATGACCCTTGGAAACAACATAGAAAGGTTACCCACAACAACGTGCCCAGGGATGGTACTTACCTTGGTTGCTTCATTCCGTCTCTTTTATTGGAAATTCACCTAGAACTTGTGCTTTTAGGGGACACATACCAGAGATCATGTTTCGATACCAAACATAGGAAAAATTGCTAATCCTTCCTACCTAAAGCTTAAGCTTTCATTACGGGACGCTTGAACTGTCACACTTAATCCTCGTCTAAAGCTCACACCAAGTGACGAGGATGTTACCCCCATGCACCACACAAGTCATTCTAAATGACCCTTGGAAACAACATAGAAAGGTTACACACAACAACCAGCCCAAGGATGGTACTTAGCTTGGTTGCATCATTTCATCTCTTTTAAGAGAAATTCATCTCGAACTTGTGCATTTATGAGATTCGAACATGAGATCATGTTTCGATACCAAACATAGGAAAAATAACTAATCCTTCCTACCTAAAGCTTAAGCTTTCATTACGGGACGCTTGAACTGACACAATTAATCCTCGTCTAAAGCTCACACCAAGTCACGAGGATGTTACCCCCATGCACCACACAAGTCATTCTAAATGACCCTTGGAAACAACATAGAAATGTTACCCACAACAACCAGCCCAAGGATGGTACTTAGATTGGTTGCATCATTTCATCTCTTTTAAGAGAAATTCATCTCGAATTTGTGCTTTAATAGGATTCGAACCTGAGATCATGTTTTGATACCAAATAAACGAAAAATAGCAAATCCTTCCAACCTAAAGCTTAAGCTTTCATTACGAGACACTTGAACTGTCACACTTAATCCTCTTCTAAAGCTCACACCAAGTCACGAGGATGTTACCCCCCATGCACCACAAAAGTCATTCTAATTGACCCTTGGAAACAACATAGAAAGGTTACCCACAACAACGTGCCCAGGGATGGTACTTACCTTGGTTGCATCATTCCGTCTCTTTGATGGGAAATTCATCTCGAACTTGTGCATTTATGGGATTCGAACATGAGATCATGTTTCGATACCAAACATAGGAAAAATAGCTAATCCTTCCTACCTAAAGCTTAAGCTTTCATTACGGGACGCTTGAACTGTCACACTTAATCCTCGTCTAAAGCTCACACCAAGTCACGAGAATGTTACCCCCCATGAACCACACAAGTCATTCTAAATGACCCTTGGAAACAACATAGAAAGGTTACCCACAACAACCAGCCCAAGGATGGTACTTAGCTTGGTTGCATCATTTCATCTCTTTTAAGAGAAATTCATCTCGAATTTATGCTTTTATGGGATTCGAACCTGAGATCATGTTTTGATACCAAATAAACGAACAATAGCAAATCCTTCCTACCTAAAGCTTAAGCTTTCATTACGAGACACTTGAACTGTCACACTTAATACTCGTCTAAAGCTCACACCAAGTCACGAGGATGTTACCCCCCATGCACCACAAAAGTCATTCTAAATGACCCTTGGAAACAACATAGAAAGGTTACCCACAACAACGTGCCCAGGGATGGTACTTACCTTGGTTGCATCATTCCGTCTCTTTTATGGGAAATTCATCACGAACTTGTGCATTTATGGGATTCGAACATGTGATCATGTTTCGATACCAAACATAGGAAAAATAGCTAATCCTTCCAACCTAAAGCTTAAGCTTTCATTACGGGACGCTTGAACTGACACACTTAATCCTCGTCTAAAGCTCACACCAAGTCACGAGGATGTTACCCCCCATGCACCACACAAGTCATTCTAAATAACCCTTGGAAACAACATAGAAAAGTTACCCACAACAACCAGCCTAAGGATGGTACTTAGCTTGGTTGCATCATTTCATCTCTTTTAAGAGAAATTCATCTCGAATTTGTGCTTTTACGGGATTCGAACCTGAGATCATGTTTTGATACCAAATAAACGAAAAATTGCAAATCCTTCCTACCTAAAGCTTAAGCTTTCATTACGAGACACTTGAACTGTCACACTTAATACTCGTCTAAAGCTCACACCAAGTCACGAGGATGTTACCCCCCATGCACCACAAAAGTCATTCTAAATGACACTTGGAAACAACATAGAAAGGTTACCCACAACAACGTGTGCAGGGATGGTACTTACCTTGGTTGCATCATTCCGTCTCTTTATGGGAAATTCATCTCGAACTTGTGCATTTATGGGATTCGAACATGAGATCATGTTTCGATACCAAACATAGGAAAAATAGCTAATCCTTAATACCTAAAGCTTAAGCTTTCATTACGGGACGCTTGAACTGTCACACTTAATCCTCGTCTAAAGCTCACACCAAGTAACGAGGATGTTACCCCCCATGCACGACACAAGTCATTCTAAATGACCCTTGGAAACAACATAGAAAGGTTACCCACAACAACCAGCCCAAGGATGGTACTTAGCTTGGTTGCATCATTTCATCTCTTTTAAGAGAAATTCATCTCGAACTTGTGCTTATAGGGGACACATACCAGAGATCATGTTTCGATACCAAACATAGGAAATATAGCTAATCCTTCCTACCTAAAGCTTAAGCTTTCATTACGGGACGCTTGAACTGTCAAACTTAATCCTCTTCTAAAGCTCACACCAAGTCACGAGCATGTTACCCCCCATGCACCACACAAGTCATTCTAAATCACCCTTGGAAACAACATAGAAAGGTTACCCACAACAACCAGCCCAAGGATGCTACTTAGCTTGGTTGCATCATTTCATCTCTTTTAAGAGAAATTCATCTCGAATTTGTGCTTTTACGGGATTCGAACCTGAGATCATGTTTTGATATCAAATAAACGAAAAATGGCAAATCCTTCTTACCTAAAGCTTAAGCTTTCATTACGAGACACTTGAACTGTCACACTTAATCCTCGTCTAAAGCTCACACCAAGTCACGAGGATGTTACCCCCACGCACCACAAAAGTCATTCTAAATGACCCTTGGAAACAACACAGAAAGGTTACCCACAACAACGTGCCCAGGGATGGTACTTACCTTGGTTGCATCATTCCGTCTCTTTTATGGGAAATTCACCTCGAACTTGTGCTTTTAGGGGACACATACCAGAGATCATGTTTCGATACCAAACATAGGAAAAATAGCTAATCCTTCCTACCTAAAGCTTAAGCTTTCATTACGGGACGCTTGAACTGTCACACTTAATCCTCGTCTAAAGCTCACACCAAGTCACGAGGATGTTACCCCAATGCACCACACAAGTCATTCTAAATGACCCTTGGAAACAACATAGAAAGGTTACCCACAACAACGTGCCCAGGGATAGTACTTACCTTGGTTGCATCATTCCGTCTCTTTTATGGGAAATTCATCTCGAACTTGTGCATTTATGGGATTCGAACATGAGATCATGTTTCGATACCAAACATAGGAAAAATAGCTAATCCTTCCTACCTAAAGGTTAAGCTTTCATTACGGGACGCTTGAACTGTCACACTTAATCCTCGTCTAAAGCTCACACCAAGTCACGAGGATGTTACCCCCATGCACCACACAAGTCATTCTAAATGACCCTTGGAAACAACATAGAAATGTTACCCACAACAACCAGCCCAAGGATGGTACTTAGATTGGTTGCATCATTTCATCTCTTTTAAGAGAAATTCATCTCGAATTTGTGCTTTGATGGGATTCGAACCTGAGATCATGTTTTGATACCAAATAAACGAAAAATAGCAAATCCTTCCTACCTAAAGCTTAAGCTTTCATTACGAGACACTTGAACTGTCACACTTAATCCTCGTCTAAAGCTCACACCAAGTCACGAGAATGTTACCCCCCATGCACCACAAAAGTCATTCTAAATGAACCTTGGAAACAACATAGAAAGGTTACCCACAACAACGTGTGCAGGGATGGTACTTACCTTGGTTGCATCATTCCGTCTCTTTTATGGGAAATTCATCTCGAACTTGTGCATTTATGGGATTCGAACATGAGATCATGTTTCGATACCAAACATAGGAAAAATAGCAAATCCTTCCTACCTAAAGCTTAAGCTTTCATTACGGGACGCTTGAACTGTCAAACTTAATCCTCGTCTAAACCTCACACCAAGTCACGAGAATGTTACCCCCCATGCACCACACAAGTCATTCTAAATGACCCTTGGAAACAACATAGAAAGGTTACCCACAACAACCAGCCCAAGGATGGTACTTAGCTTGGTTGCATCATTTCATCTCTTTTAAGAGAAATTCATCTCGAACTTGTGCATTTATGGGATTCGAACATGAGTTCATGTTTCAATACCAAACATAGGAAAAATAGCTAATCCTTCCTACCTAAAGCTTAAGCTTTCATTACGGGACACTTGAACTGTCACACTTAATCCTCGTCTAAAGCTCACACCAAGTCCCGAGGATGTTACCCCCCATGCACCACACAAGTCATTCTAAATAACCCTTGGAAACAACATAGAAAGGTTACCCACAACAACCAGCCCAAGGATGGTACTTAGCTTGGTTGCATCATTTCATCTCTTTTAAGAGAAATTCATCTCGAATTTGTGCTTTTATGGGATTCGAACCGGAGATCATGTTTTGATACCAAATAAACGAAAAATAGCAACTCCTTCCTACCTAAAGCTTAAGCTTTCATTACGAGACACTTGAACTGTCACACTTAATCCTCGTCTAAAGCTCACACCAAGTCACGAGGATGTTACCCCCACGCACCACAAAAGTCATTCTAAATGACCCTTGGAAACAACACAGAAAGGTTACCCACAACAACGTGCCCAGGGATGGTACTTACCTTGGTTGCATCATTCCGTCTCTTTTATGGGAAATTCACCTCGAACTTGTGCTTTTAGGGGACACATACCAGAGATCATGTTTCGATACCAAACATAGGAAAAATAGCTAATCCCTCCTACCTAAAGCTTAAGCTTTCATTACGGGACGCTTGAACTGTCACACTTAATCCTCGTCTAAAGCTCACACCAAGTCACGAGGATGTTACCCCAATGCACCACACAAGTCATTCTAAATGACCCTTGGAAACAACATAGAAAGGTTACCCACAACAACCAGCCCAAGGATGGTACTTAGATTGGTTGCATCATTTCATCTCTTTTAAGAGAAATTCATCTCGAATTTGTGCTTTTATGGGATTCGAACCTGAGATCATGTTTTGATACCAAATAAACGAAAAATAGCAAATCCTTCCTACCTAAAGCTTAAGCTTTCATTACGAGACACTTGAATTGTCACACTTAATCCTCGTCTAAAGCTCAGACCAAGTCACGAGGATATTACCCCCCATGCACCACAAAAGTCATTCTAAATGACCCTTGGAAACAACATAGAAAGGTTACCCACAACAACGTGAGCAGGGATGGTACTTACCTTGGTTGCATCATTCCGTCTCTTTTATGGGAAATTCATCACGAACTTGTGCATTTATGGGATTCGAACATGTGATCATGTTTCGATACCAAACATAGGAAAAATAGCTAATCCTTCCTACCTAAAGCTTAAGCTTTCATTACGGGACGCTTGAACTGACACACTTAATCCTCGTCTAAAGCTCACACCAAGTCACGAGGATGTTACCCCGCATGCACCACACAAGTCATTCTAAATAACCCTTGGAAACAACATAGAAAGGTTACCCACAACAACCAGCCTAAGGATGGTACTTAGCTTGGTTGCATCATTTCATCTCTTTTAAGAGAAATTCATCTCGAATTTGTGCTTTTACGGGATTCGAACCTGAGATCATGTTTTGATACCAAATAAACGAAAAATAGCAAATCCTTCCTACCTAAAGCTTAAGCTTTCATTACGAGACACTTGAACTGTCACACTTAATACTCGTCTAAAGCTCACACCAAGTCACGAGGATGTTACCCCCCATGCACCACAAAAGTCATTCTAAATGACCCTTGGAAACAACATAGAAAGGTTACCCACAACAACGTGAGCAGGGATGGTACTTACCTTGGTTGCATCATTCCGTCTCTTTATGGGAAATTCATCTCGAACTTGTGCATTTATGGGATTCGAACATGAGATCATGTTTCGATACCAAACATAGGAAAAATAGCTAATCCTTCCTACCTAAAGCTTAAGCTTTCATTACGGGACGCTTGAACTGTCACACTTAATACTCGTCTAAAGCTTACACCAAGTCACGAGGATGTTACCCCCCATGCACGACACAAGTCATTCTAAATAACCCTTGGAAACAACATAGAAAGGTTACCCACAACAACCAGCCTAAGGATGGTACTTAGCTTGGTTGCATCATTTCATCTCTTTTAAGAGAAATTCATCTCGAATTTGTGCTTTTACGGGATTCGAACCTGAGATCATGTTTTGATACCAAATAAACGAAAAATATCAAATCATTCCTACCTAAAGCTTAAGCTTTCATTACGAGACACTTGAACTGTCACACTTAATCCTCGTCTAAAGCTCAAACCAAGTCACGAGGATGTTACCCCCCATGCACCGCAAAAGTTATTCTAAATGACCCTTGGAAACAACATAGAAAGGTTACCCACAACAACCAGCCCAAGGATGGTACTTAGCTTGGTCGCATCATTTCATCTCTTTTAAGAGAAATTCATCTCGAATTTGTGCTTTTACGGGATTCGAACCTGAGATCATGTTTTGATACCAAATAAACGAAAAATAGCAAATCCTTCCTACCTAAAGCTTAAGCTTTCATTACGAGACACTTGAACTGTCACACTTAATCCTCGTCTAAAGATCACACCAAGTCACGAGGATGTTACCCCGCATGCACCACACAAGTCATTCTAAATAACCCTTGGAAACAACATAGAAAGGTTACCCACAACAACCAGCCTAAGGATGGTACTTAGCTTGGTTGCATCATTTCATCTCTTTTAAGAGAAATTCATCTCGAATTTGTGCTTTTACGGGATTCGAACCTGAGATCATGTTTTGATACCAAATAAACGAAAAATAGCAAATCCTTCCTACCAAAAGCTTAAGCTTTCATTACGAGACACTTGAACTGTCACACTTAATACTCGTCTAAAGCTCACACCAAGTCACGAGTATGTTACCCCCCATGCACCACAAAAGTCATTCTAAATGACCCATGGAAACAACATAGAAAGGTTACCCACAACAACGTGAGCAGGGATGGTACTTACCTTGGTTGCATCATTCCGTCTCTTTATGGGAAATTCATCTCGAACTTGTGCATTTATGGGATTCGAACATGAGATCATGTTTCGATACCAAACATAGGAAAAATAGCTAATCCTTCCTACCTAAAGCTTAAGCTTTCATTACGGGACGCTTGAACTGACACACTTAATCCTCGTCTAAAGCTCACACCAAGTCACAAGGATGTTACCCCGCATGCACCACACAAGTCATTCTAAATAACCCTTGGAAACAACATAGAAAGGTTACCCACAGAACCAGCCTAAGGATGGTACTTAGCTTGGTTGCATCATTTCATCTCTTTTAAGAGAAATTCATCTCGAATTTGTGCTTTTACGGGATTCGAACCTGAGATCATGTTTTGATACCAAATAAACGAAAAATAGCAAATCCTTCCTACCTAAAGCTTAAGCTTTCATTACGAGACACTTGAACTATCACACTTAATACTCGTCTAAAGCTCACACCAAGTCACGAGGATGTTACCCCCATGCACCACAAAAGTCATTCTAAATGACCCTTGGAAACAACATAGAAAGGTTACCCACAACAACGTGAGCAGGGATGGTACTTACCTTGGTTGCATCATTCCGTCTCTTTATGGGAAATTCATCTCGAACTTGTGCATTTATGGGATTCGAACATGAGATCATGTTTCGATACCAAACATAGGAAAAATAGCTAATCCTTCCTACCTAAAGCTTAAGCTTTCATTACGGGACGCTTGAACTGTCACACTTAATACTCGTCTAAAGCTCACACCAAGTCACGAGGATGTTACCCCCCATGCACGACACAAGTCATTCTAAATAACCCTTGGAAACAACATAGAAAGGTTACCCACAACAACCAGCCTAAGGATGGTACTTAGCTTGGTTGCATCATTTCATCTCTTTTAAGAGAAATTCATCTCGAATTTGTGCTTTTACGGGATTCGAACCTGAGATCATGTTTTGATACCAAATAAACGAAAAATAGCTAATCCTTCCTACCTAAAGCTTAAGCTTTCATTACGGGACGCTTGAACTGTCAAACTTAATCCTCGTCTAAAGCTCACACCAAGTCACGAGAATGTTACCCCTCATGCACCACACAAGTCATTCTAAATGAGCCTTGGAAACAACATAGAAAGGTTACCCACAACAACCAGCCCAAGGATGGTACTTAGCTTGGTTGCATCATTTCATCTCTTTTAAGAGAAATTCATCTCGAATTTGTGCTTTTATGGGATTCGAACCTGAGATCATGTTTTGATACCAAATAAACGAAAAATAGCAAATCCTTCCTACCTAAAGCTTAAGCTTTCATTACGAGACACTTGAACTATCACACTTAATACTCGTCTAAAGCTCACACCAAGTCACGAGGATGTTACCCCCATGCACCACAAAAGTCATTCTAAATGACCCTTGGAAACAACATAGAAAGGTTACCCACAACAATTTGAGCAGGGATGGTACTTACCTTGGTTGCATCATTCCGTCTCTTTTATGGGAAATTCATCACGAACTTGTGCATTTATGGGATTCGAACATGTGATCATGTTTCGATACCAAACATAGGAAAAATAGCTAATCCTTCCTACCTAAAGCTTAAGCTTTCATTACGGGACGCTTGAACTGTCACACTTAATCCTCGTCTAAAGCTCACACCAAGTCACGAGGATGTTACCCCCACGCACCACAAAAGTCATTCTAAATGACCCTTGGAAACAACACAGAAAGGTTACCCACAACAACGTGCCCAGGGATGGTACTTACCTTGGTTGCATCATTCCGTCTCTTTTATGGGAAATTCACCTCGAACTTGTGCTTTTAGGGGACACATACCAGAGATCATGTTTCGATACCAAACATAGGAAAAATAGCTAATCCCTCCTACCTAAAGCTTAAGCTTTCATTACGGGACGCTTGAACTGTCACACTTAATCCTCGTCTAAAGCTCACACCAAGTCACGAGGATGTTACCCCAATGCACCACACAAGTCATTCTAAATGACCCTTGGAAACAACATAGAAAGGTTACCCACAACAACCAGCCCAAGGATGGTACTTAGATTGGTTGCATCATTTCATCTCTTTTAAGAGAAATTCATCTCGAATTTGTGCTTTTATGGGATTCGAACCTGAGATCATGTTTTGATACCAAATAAACGAAAAATAGCAAATCCTTCCTACCTAAAGCTTAAGCTTTCATTACGAGACACTTGAATTGTCACACTTAATCCTCGTCTAAAGCTCAGACCAAGTCACGAGGATATTACCCCCCATGCACCACAAAAGTCATTCTAAATGACCCTTGGAAACAACATAGAAAGGTTACCCACAACAACGTGAGCAGGGATGGTACTTACCTTGGTTGCATCATTCCGTCTCTTTTATGGGAAATTCATCACGAACTTGTGCATTTATGGGATTCGAACATGTGATCATGTTTCGATACCAAACATAGGAAAAATAGCTAATCCTTCCTACCTAAAGCTTAAGCTTTCATTACGGGACGCTTGAACTGACACACTTAATCCTCGTCTAAAGCTCACACCAAGTCACGAGGATGTTACCCCGCATGCACCACACAAGTCATTCTAAATAACCCTTGGAAACAACATAGAAAGGTTACCCACAACAACCAGCCTAAGGATGGTACTTAGCTTGGTTGCATCATTTCATCTCTTTTAAGAGAAATTCATCTCGAATTTGTGCTTTTACGGGATTCGAACCTGAGATCATGTTTTGATACCAAATAAACGAAAAATAGCAAATCCTTCCTACCTAAAGCTTAAGCTTTCATTACGAGACACTTGAACTGTCACACTTAATACTCGTCTAAAGCTCACACCAAGTCACGAGGATGTTACCCCCCATGCACCACAAAAGTCATTCTAAATGACCCTTGGAAACAACATAGAAAGGTTACCCACAACAACGTGAGCAGGGATGGTACTTACCTTGGTTGCATCATTCCGTCTCTTTATGGGAAATTCATCTCGAACTTGTGCATTTATGGGATTCGAACATGAGATCATGTTTCGATACCAAACATAGGAAAAATAGCTAATCCTTCCTACCTAAAGCTTAAGCTTTCATTACGGGACGCTTGAACTGTCACACTTAATACTCGTCTAAAGCTTACACCAAGTCACGAGGATGTTACCCCCCATGCACGACACAAGTCATTCTAAATAACCCTTGGAAACAACATAGAAAGGTTACCCACAACAACCAGCCTAAGGATGGTACTTAGCTTGGTTGCATCATTTCATCTCTTTTAAGAGAAATTCATCTCGAATTTGTGCTTTTACGGGATTCGAACCTGAGATCATGTTTTGATACCAAATAAACGAAAAATATCAAATCATTCCTACCTAAAGCTTAAGCTTTCATTACGAGACACTTGAACTGTCACACTTAATCCTCGTCTAAAGCTCAAACCAAGTCACGAGGATGTTACCCCCCATGCACCGCAAAAGTTATTCTAAATGACCCTTGGAAACAACATAGAAAGGTTACCCACAACAACCAGCCCAAGGATGGTACTTAGCTTGGTCGCATCATTTCATCTCTTTTAAGAGAAATTCATCTCGAATTTGTGCTTTTACGGGATTCGAACCTGAGATCATGTTTTGATACCAAATAAACGAAAAATAGCAAATCCTTCCTACCTAAAGCTTAAGCTTTCATTACGAGACACTTGAACTGTCACACTTAATCCTCGTCTAAAGATCACACCAAGTCACGAGGATGTTACCCCGCATGCACCACACAAGTCATTCTAAATAACCCTTGGAAACAACATAGAAAGGTTACCCACAACAACCAGCCTAAGGATGGTACTTAGCTTGGTTGCATCATTTCATCTCTTTTAAGAGAAATTCATCTCGAATTTGTGCTTTTACGGGATTCGAACCTGAGATCATGTTTTGATACCAAATAAACGAAAAATAGCAAATCCTTCCTACCAAAAGCTTAAGCTTTCATTACGAGACACTTGAACTGTCACACTTAATACTCGTCTAAAGCTCACACCAAGTCACGAGTATGTTACCCCCCATGCACCACAAAAGTCATTCTAAATGACCCATGGAAACAACATAGAAAGGTTACCCACAACAACGTGAGCAGGGATGGTACTTACCTTGGTTGCATCATTCCGTCTCTTTATGGGAAATTCATCTCGAACTTGTGCATTTATGGGATTCGAACATGAGATCATGTTTCGATACCAAACATAGGAAAAATAGCTAATCCTTCCTACCTAAAGCTTAAGCTTTCATTACGGGACGCTTGAACTGACACACTTAATCCTCGTCTAAAGCTCACACCAAGTCACAAGGATGTTACCCCGCATGCACCACACAAGTCATTCTAAATAACCCTTGGAAACAACATAGAAAGGTTACCCACAGAACCAGCCTAAGGATGGTACTTAGCTTGGTTGCATCATTTCATCTCTTTTAAGAGAAATTCATCTCGAATTTGTGCTTTTACGGGATTCGAACCTGAGATCATGTTTTGATACCAAATAAACGAAAAATAGCAAATCCTTCCTACCTAAAGCTTAAGCTTTCATTACGAGACACTTGAACTATCACACTTAATACTCGTCTAAAGCTCACACCAAGTCACGAGGATGTTACCCCCATGCACCACAAAAGTCATTCTAAATGACCCTTGGAAACAACATAGAAAGGTTACCCACAACAACGTGAGCAGGGATGGTACTTACCTTGGTTGCATCATTCCGTCTCTTTATGGGAAATTCATCTCGAACTTGTGCATTTATGGGATTCGAACATGAGATCATGTTTCGATACCAAACATAGGAAAAATAGCTAATCCTTCCTACCTAAAGCTTAAGCTTTCATTACGGGACGCTTGAACTGTCACACTTAATACTCGTCTAAAGCTCACACCAAGTCACGAGGATGTTACCCCCCATGCACGACACAAGTCATTCTAAATAACCCTTGGAAACAACATAGAAAGGTTACCCACAACAACCAGCCTAAGGATGGTACTTAGCTTGGTTGCATCATTTCATCTCTTTTAAGAGAAATTCATCTCGAATTTGTGCTTTTACGGGATTCGAACCTGAGATCATGTTTTGATACCAAATAAACGAAAAATAGCTAATCCTTCCTACCTAAAGCTTAAGCTTTCATTACGGGACGCTTGAACTGTCAAACTTAATCCTCGTCTAAAGCTCACACCAAGTCACGAGAATGTTACCCCCCATGCACCACACAAGTCATTCTAAATGAGCCTTGGAAACAACATAGAAAGGTTACCCACAACAACCAGCCCAAGGATGGTACTTAGCTTGGTTGCATCATTTCATCTCTTTTAAGAGAAATTCATCTCGAATTTGTGCTTTTATGGGATTCGAACCTGAGATCATGTTTTGATACCAAATAAACGAAAAATAGCAAATCCTTCCTACCTAAAGCTTAAGCTTTCATTACGAGACACTTGAACTATCACACTTAATACTCGTCTAAAGCTCACACCAAGTCACGAGGATGTTACCCCCATGCACCACAAAAGTCATTCTAAATGACCCTTGGAAACAACATAGAAAGGTTACCCACAACAATTTGAGCAGGGATGGTACTTACCTTGGTTGCATCATTCCGTCTCTTTTATGGGAAATTCATCACGAACTTGTGCATTTATGGGATTCGAACATGTGATCATGTTTCGATACCAAACATAGGAAAAATAGCTAATCCTTCCTACCTAAAGCTTAAGCTTTCATTACGGGACGCTTGAACTGACACACTTAATCCTCGTCTAAAGCTCACACCAAGTCACGAGGATGTTACCCCCCATGCACCACAAAAGTCATTCTAAATGACCCTTGGAAACAACATAGAAAGGTTACCCACAACAACGTGAGCAGGGATGGTACTTACCTTGGTTGCATCATTCCGTCTCTTTATGGGAAATTCATCTCGAACTTGTGCATTTATGGGATTCGAACATGAGATCATGTTTCGATACCAAACATAGGAAAAATAGCTAATCCTTCCTACCTAAAGCTTAAGCTTTCATTACGGGACGCTTGAACTGTCAAACTTAATCCTCGTCTAAAGCTCACACCAAGTCACGAGGATGTTACCCCCCATGCACGACACAAGTCATTCTAAATGAGCCTTGGAAACAACATAGAAAGGTTACCCACAACAACCAGCCCAAGGATGGTACTTAGCTTGGTTGCATCATTTCATCTCTTTTAAGAGAAATTCATCTCGAATTTGTGCTTTTATGGGATTCGAACCTGAGATCATGTTTTGATACCAAATAAACGAAAAATAGCAACTCCTTCCTACCTAAAGCTTAAGCTTTCATTACGAGACACTTGAACTGTCACACTTAATCCTCGTCTAAAGCTCAAACCAAGTCACGAGGATGTTACCCCCCATGCACCGCAAAAGTTATTCTAAATGACCCTTGGAAACAACATAGAAAGGTTACCCACAACAACCAGCCCAGGGATGGTACTTAGCTTGGTCGCTTCATTTCATCTCTTTTAAGAGAAATTCATCTCGAATTTGTGCTTTTACGGGATTCGAACCTGAGATCATGTTTTGATACCAAATAAACGAAAAATAGCAAATCCTTCCTACCAAAAGCTTAAGCTTTCATTACGAGACACTTGAACTGTCACACTTAATACTCGTCTAAAGCTCACACCAAGTTACGAGGATGTTACCCCCCATGCACCACAAAAGTCATTCTAAATGACCCATGGAAACAACATAGAAAGGTTACCCACAACAACGTGAGCAGGGATGGTACTTACCTTGGTTGCATCATTCCGTCTCTTTATGGGAAATTCATCTCGAACTTGTGCATTTATGGGATTCGAACATGAGATCATGTTTCGATACCAAACATAGGAAAAATAGCTAATCCTTCCTACCTAAAGCTTAAGCTTTCATTACGGGACGCTTGAACTGTCACACTTAATACTCGTCTAAAGCTCACACCAAGTCACGAGGATGTTACCCCCCATGCACGACACAAGTCATTCTAAATGACCCTTGGAAACAACATAGAAAGGTTACCCACAAGAACCAGCCCAAGGATGGTACTTAGCTTGGTTGCATCATTTCATCTCTTTTAAGAGAAATTCATCTCGAATTTGTGCTTTTACGAGATTCGAACCAGAGATCATGTTTTGATACCAAATAAACGAAAAATGGCAAATCCTTCCTACCTAAAGCTTAAGCTTTCATTACGAGACACTTGAACTGTCACACTTAATCCTCGTCTCAAGCTCACACCAAGTCACGAGGATGTTACCCCCACGCACCACAAAAGTCATTCTAAATGACCCTTGGAAACAACATAGAAAGGTTACCCACAACAACGTGCCCAGGGATGGTACTTACCTTGGTTGCATCATTCCGTCTCTTTATGGGAAATTCATCTCGAACTTGTGCATTTATGGGATTCGAACATGAGATCATGTTTCGATACCAAACATAGGAAAAATAGCTAATCCTTCCTACCTAAAGCTTAAGCTTTCATTACGGGACGCTTGAACTGTCAAACTTAATCCTCGTCTAAAGCTCACACCAAGTCACGAGAATGTTACCCCCCATGCACCACAAAAGTCATTCTAAATGAGCCTTGGAAACAACATAGAAAGGTTACCCACAACAACCAGCCTAAGGATGGTACTTAGCTTGGTTGCATCATTTCATCTCTTTTAAGAGAAATTCATCTCGAATTTGTGCTTTTACGGGATTCGAACCTGAGATCATGTTTTGATACCAAATAAACGAAAAATAGCAAATCCTTCCTACCTAAAGCTTAAGCTTTCATTACGAGACACTTGAACTGTCACACTTAATCCTCGTCTAAAGCTCACACCAAGTCACGAGGATGTTACCCCGCATGCACCACACAAGTCATTCTAAATAACCCTTGGAAACAACATAGAAAGGTTACCCACAATAACCAGCCTAAGGATGGTACTTAGCTTGGTTGCATCATTTCATCTCTTTTAAGAGAAATTCATCTCGAATTTGTGCTTTTACGGGATTCGAACCTGAGATCATGTTTTGATACCAAATAAACGAAAAATAGCAAATCCTTCCTACCAAAAGCTTAAGCTTTCATTACGAGACACTTGAACTGTCACACTTAATACTCGTCTAAAGCTCACACCAAGTTACGAGGATGTTACCCCCCATGCACCACAAAAGTCATTCTAAATGACCCATGGAAACAACATAGAAAGGTTACCCACAACAACGTGAGCAGGGATGGTACTTACCTTGGTTGCATCATTCCGTCTCTTTATGGGAAATTCATCTCGAACTTGTGCATTTATGGGATTCGAACATGAGATCATGTTTCGATACCAAACATAGGAAAAATAGATAATCCTTCCTACCTAAAGCTTAAGCTTTCATTACGGGACGCTTGAACTGACACACTTAATCCTCGTCTAAATCTCACACCAAGTCACAAGGATGTTACCCCGCATGCACCACACAAGTCATTCTAAATAACCCTTGGAAACAACATAGAAAGGTTACCCACAACAACCAGCCTAAGGATGGTACTTAGCTTGGTTGCATCATTTCATCTCTTTTAAGAGAAATTCATCTCGAATTTGTGCTTTTACGGGATTCGAACCTGAGATCATGTTTTGATACCAAATAAACGAAAAATAGCAAATCCTTCCTACCTAAAGCTTAAGCTTTCATTACGAGACACTTGAACTATCACACTTAATACTCGTCTAAAGCTCACACCAAGTCACGAGGATGTTACCCCCCATGCACCACAAAAGTCATTCTAAATGACCCTTGGAAACAACATAGAAAGGTTACCCACAACAACGTGAGCAGGGATGGTACTTACCTTGGTTGCATCATTCCGTCTCTTTATGGGAAATTCATCTCGAACTTGTGCATTTATGGGATTCGAACATGAGATCATGTTTCGATACCAAACATAGGAAAAATAGCTAATCCTTCCTACCTAAAGCTTAAGCTTTCATTACGGGACGCTTGAACTATCACACTTAATACTCGTCTAAAGCTCACACCAAGTCACGAGGATGTTACCCCCCATGCACGACACAAGTCATTCTAAATGACCCTTGGAAACAACATAGAAAGGTTACCCACAACAACCAGCCCAAGGATGGTACTTAGCTTGGTTGCATCATTTCATCTCTTTTAAGAGAAATTCATCTCGAATTTGTGCTTTTACGGGATTCGAACCAGAGATCATGTTTTGATACCAAATAAACGAAAAATGGCAAATCCTTCCTACCTAAAGCTTAAGCTTTCATTACGAGACACTTGAACTGTCACACTTAATCCTCGTCTAAAGCTCACACCAAGTCACGAGGATGTTACCCCCACGCACCACAAAAGTCATTCTAAATGACCCTTGGAAACAACATAGAAAGGTTACCCACAACAACGTGCCCAGGGATGGTACTTACCTTGGTTGCATCATTCCGTCTCTTTTATGGGAAATTCATCTCGAACTTGTGCATTTATGGGATTCGAACATGAGATCATGTTTCGATACCAAACATAGGAAAAATAGCTAATCCTTCCTACCTAAAGCTTAAGCTTTCATTACGGGACGCTTGAACTGTCAAACTTAATCCTCGTCTAAAGCTCACACCAAGTCACGAGAATGTTACCCCCCATGCACCACACAAGTCATTCTAAATGAGCCTTGGAAACAACATAGAAAGGTTACCCACAACAACCAGCCCAAGGATGGTACTTAGCTTGGTTGCATCATTTCATCTCTTTTAAGAGAAATTCATCTCGAATTTGTGCTTTTATGGGATTCGAAACTGAGATCATGTTTTGATACCAAATAAACGAAAAATAGCAACTCCTTCCTACCTAAAGCTTAAGCTTTCATTACGAGACACTTGAACTGTCACACTTAATCCTCGTCTAAAGCTCAAACCAAGTCACGAGGATGTTACCCCCCATGCACCGCAAAAGTTATTCTAAATGACCCTTGGAAACAACATAGAAAGGTTACCCACAACAACCAGCCCAAGGATGGTACTTAGCTTGGTCGCATCATTTCATCTCTTTTAAGAGAAATTCATCTCGAATTTGTGCTTTTACGGGATTCGAACCTGAGATCATGTTTTGATACCAAATAAACGAAAAATAGCAAATCCTTCCTACCTAAAGCTTAAGCTTTCATTACGAGACACTTGAACTGTCACACTTAATCCTCGTCTAAAGCTCACACCAAGTCACGAGGATGTTACCCCGCATGCACCACACAAGTCATTCTAAATAACCCTTGGAAACAACATAGAAAGGTTACCCACAACAACCAGCCTAAGGATGGTACTTAGCTTGGTTGCATCATTTCATCTCTTTTAAGAGAAATTCATCTCGAATTTGTGCTTTTACGGGATTCGAACCTGAGATCATGTTTAGATACCAAATAAACGAAAAATAGCAAATCCTTCCTACCTAAAGCTTAAGCTTTCATTACGAGACACTTGAACTATCACACTTAATACTCGTCTAAAGCTCACACCAAGTCACGAGGATGTTACCCCCATGCACCACAAAAGTCATTCTAAATGACCCTTGGAAACAACATAGAAAGGTTACCCACAACAACGTGAGCAGGGATGGTACTTACCTTGGTTGCATCATTCCGTCTCTTTATGGGAAATTCATCTCGAACTTGTGCATTTATGGGATTCGAACATGAGATCATGTTTCGATACCAAACATAGGAAAAATAGCTAATCCTTCCTACCTAAAGCTTAAGCTTTCATTACGGGACGCTTGAACTGTCACACTTAATACTCGTCTAAAGCTCACACCAAGTCACGAGGATGTTACCCCCCATGCACGACACAAGTCATTCTAAATGACCCTTGGAAACAACATAGAAAGGTTACCCACAAGAACCAGCCCAAGGATGGTACTTAGCTTGGTTGCATCATTTCATCTCTTTTAAGAGAAATTCATTTCGAATTTGTGCTTTTACGGGATTCGAACCAGAGATCATGTTTTGATACCAAATAAACGAAAAATGGCAAATCCTTCCTACCTAAAGCTTAAGCTTTCATTACGAGACACTTGAACTGTCACACTTAATCCTCGTCTAAAGCTCACACCAAGTCACGAGGATGTTACCCCCACGCACCACAAAAGTCATTCTAAATGACCCTTGGAAACAACATAGAAAGGTTACCCACAACAACGTGCCCAGGGATGGTACTTACCTTGGTTGCATCATTCCGTCTCTTTTATGGGAAATTCATCTCGAACTTGTGCATTTATGGGATTCGAACATGAGATCATGTTTCGATACCAAACATAGGAAAAATAGCTAATCCTTCCTACCTAAAGCTTAAGCTTTCATTACGGGACGCTTGAACTGTCAAACTTAATCCTCGTCTAAAGCTCACACCAAGTCACGAGAATGTTACCCCCCATGCACCACACAAGTCATTCTAAATGAGCCTTGGAAACAACATAGAAAGGTTACCCACAACAACCAGCCCAAGGATGGTACTTAGCTTGGTTGCATCATTTCATCTCTTTTAAGAGAAATTCATCTCGAATTTGTGCTTTTATGGGATTCGAACCTGAGATCATGTTTTGATACCAAATAAACGAAAAATAGCAACTCCTTCCTACCTAAAGCTTAAGCTTTCATTACGAGACACTTGAACTGTCACACTTAATCCTCGTCTAAAGCTCAAACCAAGTCACGAGGATGTTACCCCCCATGCACCGCAAAAGTTATTCTAAATGACCCTTGGAAACAACATAGAAAGGTTACCCACAACAACCAGCCCAAGGATGGTACTTAGCTTGGTCGCATCATTTCATCTCTTTTAAGAGAAATTCATCTCGAACTTGTGCATTTATGGGATTCGAACCTGAGATCATGTTTTGATACCAAATAAACGAAAAATAGCTAATCCTTCCTACCTAAAGCTTAAGCTTTCATTACGAGACACTTGAACTGTCACACTTAATACTCGTCTAAAGCTCACACCAAGTCACGAGGATGTTACCCCGCATGCACGACACAAGTCATTCTAAATAACCCTTGGAAACAACATAGAAAGGTTACCCACAAGAACCAGCCCAAGGATGGTACTTAGCTTGGTTGCATCATTTCATCTCTTTTAAGAGAAATTCATCTCGAATTTGTGCTTTTACGGGATTCGAACCAGAGATCATGTTTTGATACCAAATAAACGAAAAATAGCAACTCCTTCCTACCTAAAGCTTAAGCTTTCATTACGAGACACTTGAACTGTCACACTTAATCCTCGTCTAAAGCTCAAACCAAGTCACGAGGATGTTACCCCCCATGCATCGCAAAAGTTATTCTAAATGACCCTTGGAAACAACATAGAAAGGTTACCCACAACAACCAGCCCAGGGATGGTACTTAGCTTGGTCGCATCATTTCATCTCTTTTAAGAGAAATTCATCTCGAATTTGTGCTTTTACGGGATTCGAACCTGAGATCATGTTTTGATACCAAATAAACGAAAAATAGCAAATCCTTCCTACCTAAAGCTTAAGCTTTCATTACGAGACACTTGAACTGTCACACTTAATCCTCGTCTAAAGCTCACACCAAGTCACGAGGATGTTACCCCGCATGCACCACACAAGTCATTCTAAATAACCCTTGGAAACAACATAGAAAGGTTACCCACAACAACCAGCCTAAGGATGGTACTTAGCTTGGTTGCATCATTTCATCTCTTTTAAGAGAAATTCATCTCGAATTTGTGCTTTTACGGGATTCGAACCTGAGATCATGTTTTGATACCAAATAAACGAAAAATAGCAAATCCTTCCTACCAAAAGCTTAAGCTTTCATTACGAGACACTTGAACTGTCACACTTAATACTCGTCTAAAGCTCACACCAAGTCACGAGGATGTTACCCCCCATGCACCACAAAAGTCATTCTAAATGACCCTTGGAAACAACATAGAAAGGTTACCCACAACAACGTGAGCAGGGATGGTACTTACCTTGGTTGCATCATTCCGTCTCTTTATGGGAAATTCATCTCGAACTTGTGCATTTATGGGATTCGAACATGAGATCATGTTTCGATACCAAACATAGGAAAAATAGCTAATCCTTCCTACCTAAAGCTTAAGCTTTCATTACGGGACGCTTGAACTGTCAAACTTAATCCTCGTCTAAAGCTCACACCAAGTCACGAGGATGTTACCCCCCATGCACGACACAAGTCATTCTAAATGAGCCTTGGAAACAACATAGAAAGGTTACCCACAACAACCAGCCCAAGGATGGTACTTAGCTTGGTTGCATCATTTCATCTCTTTTAAGAGAAATTCATCTCGAATTTGTGCTTTTATGGGATTCGAACCTGAGATCATGTTTTGATACCAAATAAACGAAAAATAGCAACTCCTTCCTACCTAAAGCTTAAGCTTTCATTACGAGACACTTGAACTGTCACACTTAATCCTCGTCTAAAGCTCAAACCAAGTCACGAGGATGTTACCCCCCATGCACCGCAAAAGTTATTCTAAATGACCCTTGGAAACAACATAGAAATGTTACCCACAACAACCAGCCCAGGGATGGTACTTAGCTTGGTCGCATCATTTCATCTCTTTTAAGAGAAATTCATCTCGAATTTGTGCTTTTACGGGATTCGAACCTGAGATCATGTTTTGATACCAAATAAACGAAAAATAGCAAATCCTTCCTACCTAAAGCTTAAGCTTTCATTACGAGACACTTGAACTGTCACACTTAATCCTCGTCTAAAGCTCACACCAAGTCACGAGGATGTTACCCCGCATGCACCACACAAGTCATTCTAAATAACCCTTGGAAACAACATAGAAAGGTTACCCACAACAACCAGCCTAAGGATGGTACTTAGGTTGGTTGCATCATTTCATCTCTTTTAAGAGAAATTCATCTCGAATTTGTGCTTTTACGGGATTCGAACCTGAGATCATGTTTTGATACCAAATAAACGAAAAATAGCAAATCCTTCCTACCAAAAGCTTAAGCTTTCATTACGAGACACTTGAACTGTCACACTTAATACTCGTCTAAAGCTCACACCAAGTCACGAGGATGTTACCCCCCATGCACCACAAAAGTCATTCTAAATGACCCTTGGAAACAACATAGAAAGGTTACCCACAACAACGTGAGCAGGGATGGTACTTACCTTGGTTGCATCATTCCGTCTCTTTTATGGGAAATTCATCTCGAACTTGTGCATTTATGGGATTCGAACATGAGATCATGTTTCGATACCAAACATAGGAAAAATAGCTAATCCTTCCTACCTAAAGCTTAAGCTTTCATTACGGGACGCTTGAACTGTCACACTTAATACTCGTCTAAAGCTCACACCAAGTCACGAGTATGTTACCCCGCATGCACGACAAAAGTCATTCTAAATGAGCCTTGGAAACAACATAGAAAGGTTACCCACAACAACCAGCCTAAGGATGGTACTTAGCTTGGTTGCATCATTTCATCTCTTTTAAGAGAAATTCATCTCGAATTTGTGCTTTTACGGGATTCGAACCTGAGATCATGTTTTGATACCAAATAAACGAAAAATAGCAAATCCTTCCTACCTAAAGCTTAAGCTTTCATTACGAGACACTTGAACTGTCACACTTAATACTCGTCTAAAGCTCACACCAAGTCACGAGGATGTTACCCCCCATGCACCACAAAAGTCATTCTAAATGACCCTTGGAAACAACATAGAAAGGTTACCCACAACAACGTGAGCAGGGATGGTACTTACCTTGGTTGCATCATTCCGTCTCTTTATGGGAAATTCATCTCGAACTTGTGCATTTATGGGATTCGAACATGAGATCATGTTTCGATACCAAACATAGGAAAAATAGCTAATCCTTCCTACCTAAAGCTTAAGCTTTCATTACGGGACGCTTGAACTGTCACACTTAATACTCGTCTAAAGCTTACACCAAGTCACGAGGATGTTACCCCCCATGCACGACACAAGTCATTCTAAATAACCCTTGGAAACAACATAGAAAGGTTACCCACAACAACCAGCCTAAGGATGGTACTTAGCTTGGTTGCATCATTTCATCTCTTTTAAGAGAAATTCATCTCGAATTTGTGCTTTTACGGGATTCGAACCTGAGATCATGTTTTGATACCAAATAAACGAAAAATATCAAATCATTCCTACCTAAAGCTTAAGCTTTCATTACGAGACACTTGAACTGTCACACTTAATCCTCGTCTAAAGCTCAAACCAAGTCACGAGGATGTTACCCCCCATGCACCGCAAAAGTTATTCTAAATGACCCTTGGAAACAACATAGAAAGGTTACCCACAACAACCAGCCCAAGGATGGTACTTAGCTTGGTCGCATCATTTCATCTCTTTTAAGAGAAATTCATCTCGAATTTGTGCTTTTACGGGATTCGAACCTGAGATCATGTTTTGATACCAAATAAACGAAAAATAGCAAATCCTTCCTACCTAAAGCTTAAGCTTTCATTACGAGACACTTGAACTGTCACACTTAATCCTCGTCTAAAGATCACACCAAGTCACGAGGATGTTACCCCGCATGCACCACACAAGTCATTCTAAATAACCCTTGGAAACAACATAGAAAGGTTACCCACAACAACCAGCCTAAGGATGGTACTTAGCTTGGTTGCATCATTTCATCTCTTTTAAGAGAAATTCATCTCGAATTTGTGCTTTTACGGGATTCGAACCTGAGATCATGTTTTGATACCAAATAAACGAAAAATAGCAAATCCTTCCTACCAAAAGCTTAAGCTTTCATTACGAGACACTTGAACTGTCACACTTAATACTCGTCTAAAGCTCACACCAAGTCACGAGTATGTTACCCCCCATGCACCACAAAAGTCATTCTAAATGACCCATGGAAACAACATAGAAAGGTTACCCACAACAACGTGAGCAGGGATGGTACTTACCTTGGTTGCATCATTCCGTCTCTTTATGGGAAATTCATCTCGAACTTGTGCATTTATGGGATTCGAACATGAGATCATGTTTCGATACCAAACATAGGAAAAATAGCTAATCCTTCCTACCTAAAGCTTAAGCTTTCATTACGGGACGCTTGAACTGACACACTTAATCCTCGTCTAAAGCTCACACCAAGTCACAAGGATGTTACCCCGCATGCACCACACAAGTCATTCTAAATAACCCTTGGAAACAACATAGAAAGGTTACCCACAGAACCAGCCTAAGGATGGTACTTAGCTTGGTTGCATCATTTCATCTCTTTTAAGAGAAATTCATCTCGAATTTGTGCTTTTACGGGATTCGAACCTGAGATCATGTTTTGATACCAAATAAACGAAAAATAGCAAATCCTTCCTACCTAAAGCTTAAGCTTTCATTACGAGACACTTGAACTATCACACTTAATACTCGTCTAAAGCTCACACCAAGTCACGAGGATGTTACCCCCATGCACCACAAAAGTCATTCTAAATGACCCTTGGAAACAACATAGAAAGGTTACCCACAACAACGTGAGCAGGGATGGTACTTACCTTGGTTGCATCATTCCGTCTCTTTATGGGAAATTCATCTCGAACTTGTGCATTTATGGGATTCGAACATGAGATCATGTTTCGATACCAAACATAGGAAAAATAGCTAATCCTTCCTACCTAAAGCTTAAGCTTTCATTACGGGACGCTTGAACTGTCACACTTAATACTCGTCTAAAGCTCACACCAAGTCACGAGGATGTTACCCCCCATGCACGACACAAGTCATTCTAAATAACCCTTGGAAACAACATAGAAAGGTTACCCACAACAACCAGCCTAAGGATGGTACTTAGCTTGGTTGCATCATTTCATCTCTTTTAAGAGAAATTCATCTCGAATTTGTGCTTTTACGGGATTCGAACCTGAGATCATGTTTTGATACCAAATAAACGAAAAATAGCTAATCCTTCCTACCTAAAGCTTAAGCTTTCATTACGGGACGCTTGAACTGTCAAACTTAATCCTCGTCTAAAGCTCACACCAAGTCACGAGAATGTTACCCCCCATGCACCACACAAGTCATTCTAAATGAGCCTTGGAAACAACATAGAAAGGTTACCCACAACAACCAGCCCAAGGATGGTACTTAGCTTGGTTGCATCATTTCATCTCTTTTAAGAGAAATTCATCTCGAATTTGTGCTTTTATGGGATTCGAACCTGAGATCATGTTTTGATACCAAATAAACGAAAAATAGCAAATCCTTCCTACCTAAAGCTTAAGCTTTCATTACGAGACACTTGAACTATCACACTTAATACTCGTCTAAAGCTCACACCAAGTCACGAGGATGTTACCCCCATGCACCACAAAAGTCATTCTAAATGACCCTTGGAAACAACATAGAAAGGTTACCCACAACAATTTGAGCAGGGATGGTACTTACCTTGGTTGCATCATTCCGTCTCTTTTATGGGAAATTCATCACGAACTTGTGCATTTATGGGATTCGAACATGTGATCATGTTTCGATACCAAACATAGGAAAAATAGCTAATCCTTCCTACCTAAAGCTTAAGCTTTCATTACGGGACGCTTGAACTGACACACTTAATCCTCGTCTAAAGCTCACACCAAGTCACGAGGATGTTACCCCCCATGCACCACAAAAGTCATTCTAAATGACCCTTGGAAACAACATAGAAAGGTTACCCACAACAACGTGAGCAGGGATGGTACTTACCTTGGTTGCATCATTCCGTCTCTTTATGGGAAATTCATCTCGAACTTGTGCATTTATGGGATTCGAACATGAGATCATGTTTCGATACCAAACATAGGAAAAATAGCTAATCCTTCCTACCTAAAGCTTAAGCTTTCATTACGGGACGCTTGAACTGTCAAACTTAATCCTCGTCTAAAGCTCACACCAAGTCACGAGGATGTTACCCCCCATGCACGACACAAGTCATTCTAAATGAGCCTTGGAAACAACATAGAAAGGTTACCCACAACAACCAGCCCAAGGATGGTACTTAGCTTGGTTGCATCATTTCATCTCTTTTAAGAGAAATTCATCTCGAATTTGTGCTTTTATGGGATTCGAACCTGAGATCATGTTTTGATACCAAATAAACGAAAAATAGCAACTCCTTCCTACCTAAAGCTTAAGCTTTCATTACGAGACACTTGAACTGTCACACTTAATCCTCGTCTAAAGCTCAAACCAAGTCACGAGGATGTTACCCCCCATGCACCGCAAAAGTTATTCTAAATGACCCTTGGAAACAACATAGAAAGGTTACCCACAACAACCAGCCCAGGGATGGTACTTAGCTTGGTCGCTTCATTTCATCTCTTTTAAGAGAAATTCATCTCGAATTTGTGCTTTTACGGGATTCGAACCTGAGATCATGTTTTGATACCAAATAAACGAAAAATAGCAAATCCTTCCTACCAAAAGCTTAAGCTTTCATTACGAGACACTTGAACTGTCACACTTAATACTCGTCTAAAGCTCACACCAAGTTACGAGGATGTTACCCCCCATGCACCACAAAAGTCATTCTAAATGACCCATGGAAACAACATAGAAAGGTTACCCACAACAACGTGAGCAGGGATGGTACTTACCTTGGTTGCATCATTCCGTCTCTTTATGGGAAATTCATCTCGAACTTGTGCATTTATGGGATTCGAACATGAGATCATGTTTCGATACCAAACATAGGAAAAATAGCTAATCCTTCCTACCTAAAGCTTAAGCTTTCATTACGGGACGCTTGAACTGTCACACTTAATACTCGTCTAAAGCTCACACCAAGTCACGAGGATGTTACCCCCCATGCACGACACAAGTCATTCTAAATGACCCTTGGAAACAACATAGAAAGGTTACCCACAAGAACCAGCCCAAGGATGGTACTTAGCTTGGTTGCATCATTTCATCTCTTTTAAGAGAAATTCATCTCGAATTTGTGCTTTTACGAGATTCGAACCAGAGATCATGTTTTGATACCAAATAAACGAAAAATGGCAAATCCTTCCTACCTAAAGCTTAAGCTTTCATTACGAGACACTTGAACTGTCACACTTAATCCTCGTCTCAAGCTCACACCAAGTCACGAGGATGTTACCCCCACGCACCACAAAAGTCATTCTAAATGACCCTTGGAAACAACATAGAAAGGTTACCCACAACAACGTGCCCAGGGATGGTACTTACCTTGGTTGCATCATTCCGTCTCTTTTATGGGAAATTCATCTCGAACTTGTGCATTTATGGGATTCGAACATGAGATCATGTTTCGATACCAAACATAGGAAAAATAGCTAATCCTTCCTACCTAAAGCTTAAGCTTTCATTACGGGACGCTTGAACTGTCAAACTTAATCCTCGTCTAAAGCTCACACCAAGTCACGAGAATGTTACCCCCCATGCACCACAAAAGTCATTCTAAATGAGCCTTGGAAACAACATAGAAAGGTTACCCACAACAACCAGCCTAAGGATGGTACTTAGCTTGGTTGCATCATTTCATCTCTTTTAAGAGAAATTCATCTCGAATTTGTGCTTTTACGGGATTCGAACCTGAGATCATGTTTTGATACCAAATAAACGAAAAATAGCAAATCCTTCCTACCTAAAGCTTAAGCTTTCATTACGAGACACTTGAACTGTCACACTTAATCCTCGTCTAAAGCTCACACCAAGTCACGAGGATGTTACCCCGCATGCACCACACAAGTCATTCTAAATAACCCTTGGAAACAACATAGAAAGGTTACCCACAATAACCAGCCTAAGGATGGTACTTAGCTTGGTTGCATCATTTCATCTCTTTTAAGAGAAATTCATCTCGAATTTGTGCTTTTACGGGATTCGAACCTGAGATCATGTTTTGATACCAAATAAACGAAAAATAGCAAATCCTTCCTACCAAAAGCTTAAGCTTTCATTACGAGACACTTGAACTGTCACACTTAATACTCGTCTAAAGCTCACACCAAGTTACGAGGATGTTACCCCCCATGCACCACAAAAGTCATTCTAAATGACCCATGGAAACAACATAGAAAGGTTACCCACAACAACGTGAGCAGGGATGGTACTTACCTTGGTTGCATCATTCCGTCTCTTTATGGGAAATTCATCTCGAACTTGTGCATTTATGGGATTCGAACATGAGATCATGTTTCGATACCAAACATAGGAAAAATAGATAATCCTTCCTACCTAAAGCTTAAGCTTTCATTACGGGACGCTTGAACTGACACACTTAATCCTCGTCTAAAGCTCACACCAAGTCACAAGGATGTTACCCCGCATGCACCACACAAGTCATTCTAAATAACCCTTGGAAACAACATAGAAAGGTTACCCACAACAACCAGCCTAAGGATGGTACTTAGCTTGGTTGCATCATTTCATCTCTTTTAAGAGAAATTCATCTCGAATTTGTGCTTTTACGGGATTCGAACCTGAGATCATGTTTTGATACCAAATAAACGAAAAATAGCAAATCCTTCCTACCTAAAGCTTAAGCTTTCATTACGAGACACTTGAACTATCACACTTAATACTCGTCTAAAGCTCACACCAAGTCACGAGGATGTTACCCCCCATGCACCACAAAAGTCATTCTAAATGACCCTTGGAAACAACATAGAAAGGTTACCCACAACAACGTGAGCAGGGATGGTACTTACCTTGGTTGCATCATTCCGTCTCTTTATGGGAAATTCATCTCGAACTTGTGCATTTATGGGATTCGAACATGAGATCATGTTTCGATACCAAACATAGGAAAAATAGCTAATCCTTCCTACCTAAAGCTTAAGCTTTCATTACGGGACGCTTGAACTATCACACTTAATACTCGTCTAAAGCTCACACCAAGTCACGAGGATGTTACCCCCCATGCACGACACAAGTCATTCTAAATGACCCTTGGAAACAACATAGAAAGGTTACCCACAACAACCAGCCCAAGGATGGTACTTAGCTTGGTTGCATCATTTCATCTCTTTTAAGAGAAATTCATCTCGAATTTGTGCTTTTACGGGATTCGAACCAGAGATCATGTTTTGATACCAAATAAACGAAAAATGGCAAATCCTTCCTACCTAAAGCTTAAGCTTTCATTACGAGACACTTGAACTGTCACACTTAATCCTCGTCTAAAGCTCACACCAAGTCACGAGGATGTTACCCCCACGCACCACAAAAGTCATTCTAAATGACCCTTGGAAACAACATAGAAAGGTTACCCACAACAACGTGCCCAGGGATGGTACTTACCTTGGTTGCATCATTCCGTCTCTTTTATGGGAAATTCATCTCGAACTTGTGCATTTATGGGATTCGAACATGAGATCATGTTTCGATACCAAACATAGGAAAAATAGCTAATCCTTCCTACCTAAAGCTTAAGCTTTCATTACGGGACGCTTGAACTGTCAAACTTAATCCTCGTCTAAAGCTCACACCAAGTCACGAGAATGTTACCCCCCATGCACCACACAAGTCATTCTAAATGAGCCTTGGAAACAACATAGAAAGGTTACCCACAACAACCAGCCCAAGGATGGTACTTAGCTTGGTTGCATCATTTCATCTCTTTTAAGAGAAATTCATCTCGAATTTGTGCTTTTATGGGATTCGAAACTGAGATCATGTTTTGATACCAAATAAACGAAAAATAGCAACTCCTTCCTACCTAAAGCTTAAGCTTTCATTACGAGACACTTGAACTGTCACACTTAATCCTCGTCTAAAGCTCAAACCAAGTCACGAGGATGTTACCCCCCATGCACCGCAAAAGTTATTCTAAATGACCCTTGGAAACAACATAGAAAGGTTACCCACAACAACCAGCCCAAGGATGGTACTTAGCTTGGTCGCATCATTTCATCTCTTTTAAGAGAAATTCATCTCGAATTTGTGCTTTTACGGGATTCGAACCTGAGATCATGTTTTGATACCAAATAAACGAAAAATAGCAAATCCTTCCTACCTAAAGCTTAAGCTTTCATTACGAGACACTTGAACTGTCACACTTAATCCTCGTCTAAAGCTCACACCAAGTCACGAGGATGTTACCCCGCATGCACCACACAAGTCATTCTAAATAACCCTTGGAAACAACATAGAAAGGTTACCCACAACAACCAGCCTAAGGATGGTACTTAGCTTGGTTGCATCATTTCATCTCTTTTAAGAGAAATTCATCTCGAATTTGTGCTTTTACGGGATTCGAACCTGAGATCATGTTTAGATACCAAATAAACGAAAAATAGCAAATCCTTCCTACCTAAAGCTTAAGCTTTCATTACGAGACACTTGAACTATCACACTTAATACTCGTCTAAAGCTCACACCAAGTCACGAGGATGTTACCCCCATGCACCACAAAAGTCATTCTAAATGACCCTTGGAAACAACATAGAAAGGTTACCCACAACAACGTGAGCAGGGATGGTACTTACCTTGGTTGCATCATTCCGTCTCTTTATGGGAAATTCATCTCGAACTTGTGCATTTATGGGATTCGAACATGAGATCATGTTTCGATACCAAACATAGGAAAAATAGCTAATCCTTCCTACCTAAAGCTTAAGCTTTCATTACGGGACGCTTGAACTGTCACACTTAATACTCGTCTAAAGCTCACACCAAGTCACGAGGATGTTACCCCCCATGCACGACACAAGTCATTCTAAATGACCCTTGGAAACAACATAGAAAGGTTACCCACAAGAACCAGCCCAAGGATGGTACTTAGCTTGGTTGCATCATTTCATCTCTTTTAAGAGAAATTCATTTCGAATTTGTGCTTTTACGGGATTCGAACCAGAGATCATGTTTTGATACCAAATAAACGAAAAATGGCAAATCCTTCCTACCTAAAGCTTAAGCTTTCATTACGAGACACTTGAACTGTCACACTTAATCCTCGTCTAAAGCTCACACCAAGTCACGAGGATGTTACCCCCACGCACCACAAAAGTCATTCTAAATGACCCTTGGAAACAACATAGAAAGGTTACCCACAACAACGTGCCCAGGGATGGTACTTACCTTGGTTGCATCATTCCGTCTCTTTTATGGGAAATTCATCTCGAACTTGTGCATTTATGGGATTCGAACATGAGATCATGTTTCGATACCAAACATAGGAAAAATAGCTAATCCTTCCTACCTAAAGCTTAAGCTTTCATTACGGGACGCTTGAACTGTCAAACTTAATCCTCGTCTAAAGCTCACACCAAGTCACGAGAATGTTACCCCCCATGCACCACACAAGTCATTCTAAATGAGCCTTGGAAACAACATAGAAAGGTTACCCACAACAACCAGCCCAAGGATGGTACTTAGCTTGGTTGCATCATTTCATCTCTTTTAAGAGAAATTCATCTCGAATTTGTGCTTTTATGGGATTCGAACCTGAGATCATGTTTTGATACCAAATAAACGAAAAATAGCAACTCCTTCCTACCTAAAGCTTAAGCTTTCATTACGAGACACTTGAACTGTCACACTTAATCCTCGTCTAAAGCTCAAACCAAGTCACGAGGATGTTACCCCCCATGCACCGCAAAAGTTATTCTAAATGACCCTTGGAAACAACATAGAAAGGTTACCCACAACAACCAGCCCAAGGATGGTACTTAGCTTGGTCGCATCATTTCATCTCTTTTAAGAGAAATTCATCTCGAACTTGTGCATTTATGGGATTCGAACCTGAGATCATGTTTTGATACCAAATAAACGAAAAATAGCTAATCCTTCCTACCTAAAGCTTAAGCTTTCATTACGAGACACTTGAACTGTCACACTTAATACTCGTCTAAAGCTCACACCAAGTCACGAGGATGTTACCCCGCATGCACGACACAAGTCATTCTAAATAACCCTTGGAAACAACATAGAAAGGTTACCCACAAGAACCAGCCCAAGGATGGTACTTAGCTTGGTTGCATCATTTCATCTCTTTTAAGAGAAATTCATCTCGAATTTGTGCTTTTACGGGATTCGAACCAGAGATCATGTTTTGATACCAAATAAACGAAAAATAGCAACTCCTTCCTACCTAAAGCTTAAGCTTTCATTACGAGACACTTGAACTGTCACACTTAATCCTCGTCTAAAGCTCAAACCAAGTCACGAGGATGTTACCCCCCATGCACCGCAAAAGTTATTCTAAATGACCCTTGGAAACAACATAGAAAGGTTACCCACAACAACCAGCCCAGGGATGGTACTTAGCTTGGTCGCATCATTTCATCTCTTTTAAGAGAAATTCATCTCGAATTTGTGCTTTTACGGGATTCGAACCTGAGATCATGTTTTGATACCAAATAAACGAAAAATAGCAAATCCTTCCTACCTAAAGCTTAAGCTTTCATTACGAGACACTTGAACTGTCACACTTAATCCTCGTCTAAAGCTCACACCAAGTCACGAGGATGTTACCCCGCATGCACCACACAAGTCATTCTAAATAACCCTTGGAAACAACATAGAAAGGTTACCCACAACAACCAGCCTAAGGATGGTACTTAGCTTGGTTGCATCATTTCATCTCTTTTAAGAGAAATTCATCTCGAATTTGTGCTTTTACGGGATTCGAACCTGAGATCATGTTTTGATACCAAATAAACGAAAAATAGCAAATCCTTCCTACCAAAAGCTTAAGCTTTCATTACGAGACACTTGAACTGTCACACTTAATACTCGTCTAAAGCTCACACCAAGTCACGAGGATGTTACCCCCCATGCACCACAAAAGTCATTCTAAATGACCCTTGGAAACAACATAGAAAGGTTACCCACAACAACGTGAGCAGGGATGGTACTTACCTTGGTTGCATCATTCCGTCTCTTTATGGGAAATTCATCTCGAACTTGTGCATTTATGGGATTCGAACATGAGATCATGTTTCGATACCAAACATAGGAAAAATAGCTAATCCTTCCTACCTAAAGCTTAAGCTTTCATTACGGGACGCTTGAACTGTCAAACTTAATCCTCGTCTAAAGCTCACACCAAGTCACGAGGATGTTACCCCCCATGCACGACACAAGTCATTCTAAATGAGCCTTGGAAACAACATAGAAAGGTTACCCACAACAACCAGCCCAAGGATGGTACTTAGCTTGGTTGCATCATTTCATCTCTTTTAAGAGAAATTCATCTCGAATTTGTGCTTTTATGGGATTCGAACCTGAGATCATGTTTTGATACCAAATAAACGAAAAATAGCAACTCCTTCCTACCTAAAGCTTAAGCTTTCATTACGAGACACTTGAACTGTCACACTTAATCCTCGTCTAAAGCTCAAACCAAGTCACGAGGATGTTACCCCCCATGCACCGCAAAAGTTATTCTAAATGACCCTTGGAAACAACATAGAAATGTTACCCACAACAACCAGCCCAGGGATGGTACTTAGCTTGGTCGCATCATTTCATCTCTTTTAAGAGAAATTCATCTCGAATTTGTGCTTTTACGGGATTCGAACCTGAGATCATGTTTTGATACCAAATAAACGAAAAATAGCAAATCCTTCCTACCTAAAGCTTAAGCTTTCATTACGAGACACTTGAACTGTCACACTTAATCCTCGTCTAAAGCTCACACCAAGTCACGAGGATGTTACCCCGCATGCACCACACAAGTCATTCTAAATAACCCTTGGAAACAACATAGAAAGGTTACCCACAACAACCAGCCTAAGGATGGTACTTAGGTTGGTTGCATCATTTCATCTCTTTTAAGAGAAATTCATCTCGAATTTGTGCTTTTACGGGATTCGAACCTGAGATCATGTTTTGATACCAAATAAACGAAAAATAGCAAATCCTTCCTACCAAAAGCTTAAGCTTTCATTACGAGACACTTGAACTGTCACACTTAATACTCGTCTAAAGCTCACACCAAGTCACGAGGATGTTACCCCCCATGCACCACAAAAGTCATTCTAAATGACCCTTGGAAACAACATAGAAAGGTTACCCACAACAACGTGAGCAAGGATGGTACTTACCTTGGTTGCATCATTCCGTCTCTTTATGGGAAATTCATCTCGAACTTGTGCATTTATGGGATTCGAACATGAGATCATGTTTCGATACCAAACATAGGAAAAATAGCTAATCCTTCCTACCTAAAGCTTAAGCTTTCATTACGGGACGCTTGAACTGTCACACTTAATACTCGTCTAAAGCTCACACCAAGTCACGAGTATGTTACCCCCCATGCACGACAAAAGTCATTCTAAATGAGCCTTGGAAACAACATAGAAAGGTTACCCACAACAACCAGCCTAAGGATGGTACTTAGCTTGGTTGCATCATTTCATCTCTTTTAAGAGAAATTCATCTCGAATTTGTGCTTTTACGGGATTCGAACCTGAGATCATGTTTTGATACCAAATAAACGAAAAATAGCAAATCCTTCCTACCTAAAGCTTAAGCTTTCATTACGAGACACTTGAACTGTCACACTTAATCCTCGTCTAAAGCTCACACCAAGTCACGAGGATGTTACCCCGCATGCACCACACAAGTCATTCTAAATAACCCTTGGAAACAACATAGAAAGGTTACCCACAACAACCAGCCTAAGGATGGTACTTAGCTTGGTTGCATCATTTCATCTCTTTTAAGAGAAATTCATCTCGAATTTGTGCTTTTACGGGATTCGAACCTGAGATCATGTTTTGATACCAAATAAACGAAAAATAGCAAATCCTTCCTACCAAAAGCTTAAGCTTTCATTACGAGACACTTGAACTGTCACACTTAATACTCGTCTAAAGCTCACACCAAGTTACGAGGATGTTACCCCCCATGCACCACAAAAGTCATTCTAAATGACCCATGGAAACAACATAGAAAGGTTACCCACAACAACGTGAGCAGGGATGGTACTTACCTTGGTTGCATCATTCCGTCTCTTTATGGGAAATTCATCTCGAACTTGTGCATTTATGGGATTCGAACATGAGATCATGTTTCGATACCAAACATAGGAAAAATAGCTAATCCTTCCTACCTAAAGCTTAAGCTTTCATTACGGGACGCTTGAACTGTCAAACTTAATCCTCGTCTAAAGCTCACACCAAGTCACGAGGATGTTACCCCCCATGCACGACACAAGTCATTCTAAATGAGCCTTGGAAACAACATAGAAAGGTTACCCAGAACAACCAGCCCAAGGATGGTACTTAGCTTGGTTGCATCATTTCATCTCTTTTAAGAGAAATTCATCTCGAATTTGTGCTTTTATGGGATTCGAACCTGAGATCATGTTTTGATACCAAATAAACGAAAAATAGCAACTCCTTCCTACCTAAAGCTTAAGCTTTCATTACGAGACACTTGAACTGTCACACTTAATCCTCGTCTAAAGCTCAAACCAAGTCACGAGGATGTTACCCCCCATGCACCGCAAAAATTATTCTAAATGACCCTTGGAAACAACATAGAAATGTTACCCACAACAACCAGCCCAGGGATGGTACTTAGCTTGGTCGCATCATTTCATCTCTTTTAAGAGAAATTCATCTCGAATTTGTGCTTTTACGGGATTCGAACCTGAGATCATGTTTTGATACCAAATAAACGAAAAATAGCAAATCCTTCCTACCTAAAGCTTAAGCTTTCATTACGAGACACTTGAACTGTCACACTTAATCCTCGTCTAAAGCTCACACCAAGTCACGAGGATGTTACCCCGCATGCACCACACAAGTCATTCTAAATGACCCTTGGAAACAACATAGAAAGGTTACCCACAAGAACCAGCCCAAGGATGGTACTTAGCTTGGTTGCATCATTTCATCTCTTTTAAGAGAAATTCATCTCGAATTTGTGCTTTTACGAGATTCGAACAAGAGATCATGTTTTGATACCAAATAAACGAAAAATGGCAAATCCTTCCTACCTAAAGCTTAAGCTTTCATTACGAGACACTTGAACTGTCACACTTAATCCTCGTCTCAAGCTCACACCAAGTCACGAGGATGTTACCCCCACGCACCACAAAAGTCATTCTAAATGACCCTTGGAAACAACATAGAAAGGTTACCCACAACAACGTGCCCAGGGATGGTACTTACCTTGGTTGCATCATTCCGTCTCTTTTATGGGAAATTCATCTCGAACTTGTGCATTTATCGGATTCGAACATGAGATCATGTTTCGATACCAAACATAGGAAAAATAGCTAATCCTTCCTACCTAAAGCTTAAGCTTTCATTACGGGACGCTTGAACTGTCAAACTTAATCCTCGTCTAAAGCTCACACCAAGTCACGAGAATGTTACCCCCCATGCACCACAAAAGTCATTCTAAATGAGCCTTGGAAACAACATAGAAAGGTTACCCACAACAACCAGCCTAAGGATGGTACTTAGCTTGGTTGCATCATTTCATCTCTTTTAAGAGAAATTCATCTCGAATTTGTGCTTTTACGGGATTCGAACCTGAGATCATGTTTTGATACCAAATAAACGAAAAATAGCAAATCCTTCCTACCTAAAGCTTAAGCTTTCATTACGAGACACTTGAACTGTCACACTTAATCCTCGTCTAAAGCTCACACCAAGTCACGAGGATGTTACCCCGCATGCACCACACAAGTCATTCTAAATAACCCTTGGAAACAACATAGAAAGGTTACCCACAACAACCAGCCTAAGGATGGTACTTAGCTTGGTTGCATCATTTCATCTCTTTTAAGAGAAATTCATCTCGAATTTGTGCTTTTACGGGATTCGAACCTGAGATCATGTTTTGATACCAAATAAACGAAAAATAGCAAATCCTTCCTACCAAAAGCTTAAGCTTTCATTACGAGACACTTGAACTGTCACACTTAATACTCGTCTAAAGCTCACACCAAGTTACGAGGATGTTACCCCCCATGCACCACAAAAGTCATTCTAAATGACCCATGGAAACAACATAGAAAGGTTACCCACAACAACGTGAGCAGGGATGGTACTTACCTTGGTTGCATCATTCCGTCTCTTTATGGGAAATTCATCTCGAACTTGTGCATTTATGGGATTCGAACATGAGATCATGTTTCGATACCAAACATAGGAAAAATAGCTAATCCTTCCTACCTAAAGCTTAAGCTTTCATTACGGGACGCTTGAACTGTCACACTTAATACTCGTCTAAAGCTCACACCAAGTCACGAGTATGTTACCCCCCATGCACGACACAAGTCATTCTAAATGACCTTTGGAAACAACATAGAAAGGTTACCCACAAGAACCAGCCCAAGGATGGTACTTAGCTTGGTTGCATCATTTCATCTCTTTTAAGAGAAATTCATCTCGAATTTGTGCTTTTACGAGATTCGAACCAGAGATCATGTTTTGATACCAAATAAACGAAAAATGGCAACTCCTTCCTACCTAAAGCTTAAGCTTTCATTACGAGACACTTGAACTGTCACACTTAATCCTCGTCTCAAGCTCACACCAAGTCACGAGGATGTTACCCCCACGCACCACAAAAGTCATTCTAAATGACCCTTGGAAACAACATAGAAAGGTTACCCACAACAACGTGTCCAGGGATGGTACTTACCTTGGTTGCATCATTCCGTCTCTTTTATGGGAAATTCATCTCGAACTTGTGCATTTATGGGATTCGAACATGAGATCATGTTTCGATACCAAACATAGGAAAAATAGCTAATCCTTCCTACCTAAAGCTTAAGCTTTCATTACGGGACGCTTGAACTGTCAAACTTAATCCTCGTCTAAAGCTCACACCAAGTCACGAGAATGTTACCCCCCATGCACCACAAAAGTCATTCTAAATGAGCCTTGGAAACAACATAGAAAGGTTACCCACAACAACCAGCCTAAGGATGGTACTTAGCTTGGTTGCATCATTTCATCTCTTTTAAGAGAAATTCATCTCGAATTTGTGCTTTTACGGGATTCGAACCTGAGATCATGTTTTGATACCAAATAAACGAAAAATAGCAAATCCTTCCTACCTAAAGCTTAAGCTTTCATTACGAGACACTTGAACTGTCACACTTAATCCTCGTCTAAAGCTCACACCAAGTCACGAGGATGTTACCCCGCATGCACCACACAAGTCATTCTAAATAACCCTTGGAAACAACATAGAAAGGTTACCCACAACAACCAGCCTAAGGATGGTACTTAGCTTGGTTGCATCATTTCATCTCTTTTAAGAGAAATTCATCTCGAATTTGTGCTTTTACGGGATTCGAACCTGAGATCATGTTTTGATACCAAATAAACGAAAAATAGCAAATCCTTCCTACCAAAAGCTTAAGCTTTCATTACGAGACACTTGAACTGTCACACTTAATACTCGTCTAAAGCTCACACCAAGTCACGAGGATGTTACCCCCCATGCACCACAAAAGTCATTCTAAATGACCCTTGGAAACAACATAGAAAGGTTACCCACAACAACGTGAGCAGGGATGGTACTTACCTTGGTTGCATCATTCCGTCTCTTTATGGGAAATTCATCTCGAACTTGTGCATTTATGGGATTCGAACATGAGATCATGTTTCGATACCAAACATAGGAAAAATAGCTAATCCTTCCTACCTAAAGCTTAAGCTTTCATTACGGGAGGCTTGAACTGTCAAACTTAATCCTCGTCTAAAGCTCACACCAAGTCACGAGGATGTTACCCCCCATGCACGACACAAGTCATTCTAAATGAGCCTTGGAAACAACATAGAAAGGTTACCCACAACAACCAGCCCAAGGATGGTACTTAGCTTGGTTGCATCATTTCATCTCTTTTAAGAGAAATTCATCTCGAATTTGTGCTTTTATGGGATTCGAACCTGAGATCATGTTTTGATACCAAATAAACGAAAAATAGCAACTCCTTCCTACCTAAAGCTTAAGCTTTCATTACGAGACACTTGAACTGTCACACTTAATCCTCGTCTAAAGCTCACACCAAGTCACGAGGATGTTACCCCGCATGCACCACACAAGTCATTCTAAATAACCCTTGGAAACAACATAGAAAGGTTACCCACAACAACCAGCCTAAGGATGGTACTTAGGTTGGTTGCATCATTTCATCTCTTTTAAGAGAAATTCATCTCGAATTTGTGCTTTTACGGGATTCGAACCTGAGATCATGTTTTGATACCAAATAAACGAAAAATAGCAAATCCTTCCTACCAAAAGCTTAAGCTTTCATTACGAGACACTTGAACTGTCACACTTAATACTCGTCTAAAGCTCACACCAAGTCACGAGGATGTTACCCCCCATGCACCACAAAAGTCATTCTAAATGACCCTTGGAAACAACATAGAAAGGTTACCCACAACAACGTGAGCAAGGATGGTACTTACCTTGGTTGCATCATTCCGTCTCTTTATGGGAAATTCATCTCGAACTTGTGCATTTATGGGATTCGAACATGAGATCATGTTTCGATACCAAACATAGGAAAAATAGCTAATCCTTCCTACCTAAAGCTTAAGCTTTCATTACGGGACGCTTGAACTGTCACACTTAATACTCGTCTAAAGCTCACACCAAGTCACGAGTATGTTACCCCCCATGCACGACACAAGTCATTCTAAATGACCTTTGGAAACAACATAGAAAGGTTACCCACAAGAACCAGCCCAAGGATGGTACTTAGCTTGGTTGCATCATTTCATCTCTTTTAAGAGAAATTCATCTCGAATTTGTGCTTTTACGAGATTCGAACCAGAGATCATGTTTTGATACCAAATAAACGAAAAATGGCAACTCCTTCCTACCTAAAGCTTAAGCTTTCATTACGAGACACTTGAACTGTCACACTTAATCCTCGTCTCAAGCTCACACCAAGTCACGAGGATGTTACCCCCACGCACCACAAAAGTCATTCTAAATGACCCTTGGAAACAACATAGAAAGGTTACCCACAACAACGTGTCCAGGGATGGTACTTACCTTGGTTGCATCATTCCGTCTCTTTTATGGGAAATTCATCTCGAACTTGTGCATTTATGGGATTCGAACATGAGATCATGTTTCGATACCAAACATAGGAAAAATAGCTAATCCTTCCTACCTAAAGCTTAAGCTTTCATTACGGGACGCTTGAACTGTCAAACTTAATCCTCGTCTAAAGCTCACACCAAGTCACGAGAATGTTACCCCCCATGCACCACAAAAGTCATTCTAAATGAGCCTTGGAAACAACATAGAAAGGTTACCCACAACAACCAGCCTAAGGATGGTACTTAGCTTGGTTGCATCATTTCATCTCTTTTAAGAGAAATTCATCTCGAATTTGTGCTTTTACGGGATTCGAACCTGAGATCATGTTTTGATACCAAATAAACGAAAAATAGCAAATCCTTCCTACCTAAAGCTTAAGCTTTCATTACGAGACACTTGAACTGTCACACTTAATCCTCGTCTAAAGCTCACACCAAGTCACGAGGATGTTACCCCGCATGCACCACACAAGTCATTCTAAATAACCCTTGGAAACAACATAGAAAGGTTACCCACAACAACCAGCCTAAGGATGGTACTTAGCTTGGTTGCATCATTTCATCTCTTTTAAGAGAAATTCATCTCGAATTTGTGCTTTTACGGGATTCGAACCTGAGATCATGTTTTGATACCAAATAAATGAAAAATAGCAAATCCTTCCTACCAAAAGCTTAAGCTTTCATTACGAGACACTTGAACTGTCACACTTAATACTCGTCTAAAGCTCACACCAAGTTACGAGGATGTTACCCCCCATGCACCACAAAAGTCATTCTAAATGACCCATGGAAACAACATAGAAAGGTTACCCACAACAACGTGAGCAGGGATGGTACTTACCTTGGTTGCATCATTCCGTCTCTTTATGGGAAATTCATCTCGAACTTGTGCATTTATGGGATTCGAACATGAGATCATGTTTCGATACCAAACATAGGAAAAATAGCTAATCCTTCCTACCTAAAGCTTAAGCTTTCATTACGGGACGCTTGAACTGACACACTTAATCCTCGTCTAAAGCTCACACCAAGTCACAAGGATGTTACCCCGCATGCACCACACAAGTCATTCTAAATAACCCTTGGAAACAACATAGAAAGGTTACCCACAACAACCAGCCTAAGGATGGTACTTAGCTTGGTTGCATCATTTCATCTCTTTTAAGAGAAATTCATCTCGAATTTGTGCTTTTACGGGATTCGAACCTGAGATCATGTTTTGATACCAAATAAACGAAAAATAGCAAATCCTTCCTACCTAAAGCTTAAGCTTTCATTACGAGACACTTGAACTATCACACTTAATACTCGTCTAAAGCTCACACCAAGTCACGAGGATGTTACCCCCCATGCACCACAAAAGTCATTCTAAATGACCCTTGGAAACAACATAGAAAGGTTACCCACAACAACGTGAGCAGGGATGGTACTTACCTTGGTTGCATCATTCCGTCTCTTTATGGGAAATTCATCTCGAACTTGTGCATTTATGGGATTCGAACATGAGATCATGTTTCGATACCAAACATAGGAAAAATATCTAATCCTTCCTACCTAAAGCTTAAGCTTTCATTACGGGACGCTTGAACTGTCACACTTAATACTCGTCTAAAGCTCACACCAAGTCACGAGGATGTTACCCCCCATGCACGACACAAGTCATTCTAAATGACCCTTGGAAACAACATAGAAAGGTTACCCACAAGAACCAGCCCAAGGATGGTACTTAGCTTGGTTGCATCATTTCATCTCTTTTAAGAGAAATTCATCTCGAATTTGTGCTTTTACGGGATTCGAACCAGAGATCATGTTTTGATACCAAATAAACGAAAAATGGCAAATCCTTCCTACCTAAAGCTTAAGCTTTCATTACGAGACACTTGAACTGTCACACTTAATCCTCGTCTAAAGCTCACACCAAGTCACGAGGATGTTACCCCCACGCACCACAAAAGTCATTCTAAATGACCCTTGGAAACAACATAGAAAGGTTACCCACAACAACGTGCCCAGGGATGGTACTTACCTTGGTTGCATCATTCCGTCTCTTTTATGGGAAATTCATCTCGAACTTGTGCATTTATGGGATTCGAACATGAGATCATGTTTCGATACCAAACATAGGAAAAATAGCTAATCCTTCCTACCTAAAGCTTAAGCTTTCATTACGGGACGCTTGAACTGTCAAACTTAATCCTCGTCTAAAGCTCACACCAAGTCACGAGAATGTTACCCCCCATGCACCACACAAGTCATTCTAAATGAGCCTTGGAAACAACATAGAAAGGTTACCCACAACAACCAGCCCAAGGATGGTACTTAGCTTGGTTGCATCATTTCATCTCTTTTAAGAGAAATTCATCTCGAATTTGTGCTTTTATGGGATTCGAACCTGAGATCATGTTTTGATACCAAATAAACGAAAAATAGCAACTCCTTCCTACCTAAAGCTTAAGCTTTCATTACGAGACACTTGAACTGTCACACTTAATCCTCGTCTAAAGCTCAAACCAAGTCACGAGGATGTTACCCCCCATGCACCGCAAAAGTTATTCTAAATGACCCTTGGAAACAACATAGAAAGGTTACCCACAACAACCAGCTCAAGGATGGTACTTAGCTTGGTCGCATCATTTCATCTCTTTTAAGAGAAATTCATCTCGAATTTGTGCTTTTACGGGATTCGAACCTGAGATCATGTTTTGATACCAAATAAACGAAAAATAGCAAATCCTTCCTACCAAAAGCTTAAGCTTTCATTACGAGACACTTGAACTGTCACACTTAATACTCGTCTAAAGCTCACACCAAGTTACGAGGATGTTACCCCCCATGCACCACAAAAGTCATTCTAAATGACCCATGGAAACAACATAGAAAGGTTACCCACAACAACGTGAGCAGGGATGGTACTTACCTTGGTTGCATCATTCCGTCTCTTTATGGGAAATTCATCTCGAACTTGTGCATTTATGGGATTCGAACATGAGATCATGTTTCGATACCAAACATAGGAAAAATAGCTAATCCTTCCTACCTAAAGCTTAAGCTTTCATTACGGGACGCTTGAACTGACACACTTAATCCTCGTCTAAAGCTCACACCAAGTCACAAGGATGTTACCCCGCATGCACCACACAAGTCATTCTAAATAACCCTTGGAAACAACATAGAAAGGTTACCCACAACAACCAGCCTAAGGATGGTACTTAGCTTGGTTGCATCATTTCATCTCTTTTAAGAGAAATTCATCTCGAATTTGTGCTTTTACGGGATTCGAACCTGAGATCATGTTTTGATACCAAATAAACGAAAAATAGCAAATCCTTCCTACCTAAAGCTTAAGCTTTCATTACGAGACACTTGAACTATCACACTTAATACTCGTCTAAAGCTCACACCAAGTCACGAGGATGTTACCCCCCATGCACCACAAAAGTCATTCTAAATGACCCTTGGAAACAACATAGAAAGGTTACCCACAACAACGTGAGCAGGGATGGTACTTACCTTGGTTGCATCATTCCGTCTCTTTATGGGAAATTCATCTCGAACTTGTGCATTTATGGGATTCGAACATGAGATCATGTTTCGATACCAAACATAGGAAAAATAGCTAATCCTTCCTACCTAAAGCTTAAGCTTTCATTACGGGACGCTTGAACTGTCACACTTAATACTCGTCTAAAGCTCACACCAAGTCACGAGGATGTTACCCCCCATGCACGACACAAGTCATTCTAAATGACCCTTGGAAACAACATAGAAAGGTTACCCACAAGAACCAGCCCAAGGATGGTACTTAGCTTGGTTGCATCATTTCATCTCTTTTAAGAGAAATTCATCTCGAATTTGTGCTTTTACGGGATTCGAACCAGAGATCATGTTTTGATACCAAATAAACGAAAAATGGCAAATCCTTCCTACCTAAAGCTTAAGCTTTCATTACGAGACACTTGAACTGTCACACTTAATCCTCGTCTAAAGCTCACACCAAGTCACGAGGATGTTACCCCCACGCACCACAAAAGTCATTCTAAATGACCCTTGGAAACAACATAGAAAGGTTACCCACAACAACGTGCCCAGGGATGGTACTTACCTTGGTTGCATCATTCCGTCTCTTTTATGGGAAATTCATCTCGAACTTGTGCATTTATGGGATTCGAACATGAGATCATGTTTCGATACCAAACATAGGAAAAATAGCTAATCCTTCCTACCTAAAGCTTAAGCTTTCATTACGGGATGCTTGAACTGTCAAACTTAATCCTCGTCTAAAGCTCACACCAAGTCACGAGAATGTTACCCCCCATGCACCACACAAGTCATTCTAAATGAGCCTTGGAAACAACATAGAAAGGTTACCCACAACAACCAGCCCAAGGATGGTACTTAGCTTGGTTGCATCATTTCATCTCTTTTAAGAGAAATTCATCTCGAATTTGTGCTTTTATGGGATTCGAACCTGAGATCATGTTTTGATACCAAATAAACGAAAAATACCAACTCCTTCCTACCTAAAGCTTAAGCTTTCATTACGAGACACTTGAACTGTCACACTTAATCCTCGTCTAAAGCTCAAACCAAGTCACGAGGATGTTACCCCCCATGCACCGCAAAAGTTATTCTAAATGACCCTTGGAAACAACATAGAAAGGTTACCCACAACAACCAGCTCAAGGATGGTACTTAGCTTGGTCGCATCATTTCATCTCTTTTAAGAGAAATTCATCTCGAATTTGTGCTTTTACGGGATTCGAACCTGAGATCATGTTTTGATACCAAATAAACGAAAAATAGCAAATCCTTCCTACCTAAAGCTTAAGCTTTCATTACGAGACACTTGAACTGTCACACTTAATCCTCGTCTAAAGCTCACACCAAGTCACGAGGATGTTACCCCGCATGCACCACACAAGTCATTCTAAATAACCCTTGGAAACAACATAGAAAGGTTACCCACAACAACCAGCCTAAGGATGGTACTTAGCTTGGTTGCATCATTTCATCTCTCTTAAGAGAAATTCATCTCGAATTTGTGCTTTTACGGGATTCGAACCTGAGATCATGTTTTGATACCAAATAAACGAAAAATAGCAAATCCTTCCTACCAAAAGCTTAAGCTTTCATTACGAGACACTTGAACTGTCACACTTAATACTCGTCTAAAGCTCACACCAAGTCACGAGGATGTTACCCCCCATGCACCACAAAAGTCATTCTAAATGACCCTTGGAAACAACATAGAAAGGTTACCCACAACAACGTGAGCAGGGATGGTACTTACCTTGGTTGCATCATTCCGTCTCTTTATGGGAAATTCATCTCGAACTTGTGCATTTATGGGATTCGAACATGAGATCATGTTTCGATACCAAACATAGGAAAAATAGCTAATCCTTCCTACCTAAAGCTTAAGCTTTCATTACGGGACGCTTGAACTGTCACACTTAATACTCGTCTAAAGCTCACACCAAGTCACGAGGATGTTACCCCCCATGCACGACACAAGTCATTCTAAATGACCCTTGGAAACAACATAGAAAGGTTACCCACAAGAACCAGCCCAAGGATGGTACTTAGCTTGGTTGCATCATTTCATCTCTTTTAAGAGAAATTCATCTCGAATTTGTGCTTTTACGGGATTCGAACCAGAGATCATGTTTTGATACCAAATAAACGAAAAATGGCAAATCCTTCCTACCTAAAGCTTAAGCTTTCATTACGAGACACTTGAACTGTCACACTTAATCCTCGTCTAAAGCTCACACCAAGTCACGAGGATGTTACCCCCACGCACCACAAAAGTCATTCTAAATGACCCTTGGAAACAACATAGAAAGGTTACCCACAACAACGTGCCCAGGGATGGTACTTACCTTGGTTGCATCATTCCGTCTCTTTTATGGGAAATTCATCTCGAACTTGTGCATTTATGGGATTCGAACATGAGATCATGTTTCGATACCAAACATAGGAAAAATAGCTAATCCTTCCTACCTAAAGCTTAAGCTTTCATTACGGGACGCTTGAACTGTCAAACTTAATCCTCGTCTAAAGCTCACACCAAGTCACGAGAATGTTACCCCCCATGCACCACACAAGTCATTCTAAATGAGCCTTGGAAACAACATAGAAAGGTTACCCACAACAACCAGCCCAAGGATGGTACTTAGCTTGGTTGCATCATTTCATCTCTTTTAAGAGAAATTCATCTCGAATTTGTGCTTTTATGGGATTCGAACCTGAGATCATGTTTTGATACCAAATAAACGAAAAATAGCAACTCCTTCCTACCTAAAGCTTAAGCTTTCATTACGAGACACTTGAACTGTCACACTTAATCCTCGTCTAAAGCTCAAACCAAGTCACGAGGATGTTACCCCCCATGCACCGCAAAAGTTATTCTAAATGACCCTTGGAAACAACATAGAAAGGTTACCCACAACAACCAGCTCAAGGATGGTACTTAGCTTGGTCGCATCATTTCATCTCTTTTAAGAGAAATTCATCTCGAATTTGTGCTTTTACGGGATTCGAACCTGAGATCATGTTTTGATACCAAATAAACGAAAAATAGCAAATCCTTCCTACCTAAAGCTTAAGCTTTCATTACGAGACACTTGAACTGTCACACTTAATCCTCGTCTAAAGCTCACACCAAGTCACGAGGATGTTACCCCGCATGCACCACACAAGTCATTCTAAATAACCCTTGGAAACAACATAGAAAGGTTACCCACAACAACCAGCCTAAGGATGGTACTTAGCTTGGTTGCATCATTTCATCTCTCTTAAGAGAAATTCATCTCGAATTTGTGCTTTTACGGGATTCGAACCTGAGATCATGTTTTGATACCAAATAAACGAAAAATAGCAAATCCTTCCTACCAAAAGCTTAAGCTTTCATTACGAGACACTTGAACTGTCACACTTAATACTCGTCTAAAGCTCACACCAAGTCACGAGGATGTTACCCCCCATGCACCACAAAAGTCATTCTAAATGACCCTTGGAAACAACATAGAAAGGTTACCCACAACAACGTGAGCAGGGATGGTACTTACCTTGGTTGCATCATTCCGTCTCTTTATGGGAAATTCATCTCGAACTTGTGCATTTATGGGATTCGAACATGAGATCATGTTTCGATACCAAACATAGGAAAAATAGCTAATCCTTCCTACCTAAAGCTTAAGCTTTCATTACGGGACGCTTGAACTGTCAAACTTAATCCTCGTCTAAAGCTCACACCAAGTCACGAGGATGTTACCCCCCATGCACGACACAAGTCATTCTAAATGAGCCTTGGAAACAACATAGAAAGGTTACCCACAACAACCAGCCCAAGGATGGTACTTAGCTTGGTTGCATCATTTCATCTCTTTTAAGAGAAATTCATCTCGAATTTGTGCTTTTATGGGATTCGAACCTGAGATCATGTTTTGATACCAAATAAACGAAAAATAGCAACTCCTTCCTACCTAAAGCTTAAGCTTTCATTACGAGACACTTGAACTGTCACACTTAATCCTCGTCTAAAGCTCAAACCAAGTCACGAGGATGTTACCCCCCATGCACCGCAAAAGTTATTCTAAATGACCCTTGGAAACAACATAGAAAGGTTACCCACAACAACCAGCGCAGGGATGGTACTTAGCTTGGTCGCATCATTTCATCTCTTTTAAGAGAAATTCATCTCGAATTTGTGCTTTTACGGGATTCGAACCTGAGATCATGTTTTGATACCAAATAAACGAAAAATAGCAAATCCTTCCTACCTAAAGCTTAAGCTTTCATTACGAGACACTTGAACTGTCACACTTAATCCTCGTCTAAAGCTCACACCAAGTCACGAGGATGTTACCCCGCATGCACCACAAAAGTCATTCTAAATGACCCTTGGAAACAACATAGAAAGGTTACCCACAACAACCAGCCTAAGGATGGTACTTAGCTTGGTTGCATCATTTCATCTCTTTTAAGAGAAATTCATCTCGAATTTGTGCTTTTACGGGATTCGAACCTGAGATCATGTTTTGATACCAAATAAACGAAAAATAGCAAATCCTTCCTACCAAAAGCTTAAGCTTTCATTACGAAACACTTGAACTGTCACACTTAATACTCGTCTAAAGCTCACACCAAGTCACGAGGATGTTACCCCCCATGCACGACACAAGTCATTCTAAATGACCCTTGGAAACAACATAGAAAGGTTACCCACAAGAACCAGCCCAAGGATGGTACTTAGCTTGGTTGCATCATTTCATCTCTTTTAAGAGAAATTCATCTCGAATTTGTGCTTTTACGGGATTCGAACCAGAGATCATGTTTTGATACCAAATAAACGAAAAATGGCAAATCCTTCCTACCTAAAGCTTAAGCTTTCATTACGAGACACTTGAACTGTCACACTTAATCCTCGTCTAAAGCTCACACCAAGTCACGAGGATGTTACCCCCACGCACCACAAAAGTCATTCTAAATGACCCTTGGAAACAACATAGAAAGGTTACCCACAACAACGTGCCCAGGGATGGTACTTACCTTGGTTGCATCATTCCGTCTCTTTTATGAGAAATTCACCTAGAACTCTTGCTTTTAGGGGACACATACCAGAGATCATGTTTCGATACCAAACATAGGAAAAATAGCTAATCCTTCCTACCTAAAGCTTAAGCTTTCATTACGGGACGCTTGAACTGTCAAACTTAATCCTCGTCTAAAGCTCACACCAAGTCACGAGAATGTTACCCCCCATGCACCACACAAGTCATTCTAAATGAGCCTTGGAAACAACATAGAAAGGTTACCCACAACAACCAGCCCAAGGATGGTACTTAGCTTGGTTGCATCATTTCATCTCTTTTAAGAGAAATTCATCTCGAATTTGTGCTTTTATGGGATTCGAACCTGAGATCATGTTTTGATACCAAATAAACGAAAAATAGCAACTCCTTCCTACCTAAAGCTTAAGCTTTCATTACGAGACACTTGAACTGTCACACTTAATCCTCGTCTAAAGCTCAAACCAAGTCACGAGGATGTTACCCCCCATGCACCGCAAAAGTTATTCTAAATGACCCTTGGAAACAACATAGAAAGGTTACCCACAACAACCAGCCCAAGGATGGTACTTAGCTTGGTCGCATCATTTCATCTCTTTTAAGAGAAATTCATCTCGAATTTGTGCTTTTACGGGATTCGAACCTGAGATCATGTTTTGATACCAAATAAACGAAAAATAGCAAATCCTTCCTACCTAAAGCTTAAGCTTTCATTACGAGACACTTGAACTGTCACACTTAATCCTCGTCTAAAGCTCACACCAAGTCACGAGGATGTTACCCCGCATGCACCACAAAAGTCATTCTAAATGACCCTTGGAAACAACATAGAAAGGTTACCCACAACAACCAGCCTAAGGATGGTACTTAGCTTGGTTGCATCATTTCATCTCTTTTAAGAGAAATTCATCTCTTTTAAGAGAAATTCATCTCGAATTTGTGCTTTTACGGGATTCGAACCTGAGATCATGTTTTGATACCAAATAAACGAAAAATAGCAAATCCTTCCTACCAAAAGCTTAAGCTTTCATTACGAAACACTTGAACTGTCACACTTAATACTCGTCTAAAGCTCACACCAAGTCACGAGGATGTTACCCCCCATGCACCACAAAAGTCATTCTAAATGACCCTTGGAAACAACATAGAAAGGTTACCCACAACAACGTGAGCAGGGATGGTACTTACCATGGTTGCATCATTCCGTCTATTTATGGGAAATTCATCTCGAACTTGTGCATTTATGGGATTCGAACATGAGATCATGTTTCGATACCAAACATAGGAAAAATAGCTAATCCTTCCTACCTAAAGCGTAAGCTTTCATTACGGGACGCTTGAACTGTCACACTTAATACTCGTCTAAAGCTCACACCAAGTCACGAGGATGTTACCCCCCATGCACGACACAAGTCATTCTAAATGACCCTTGGAAACAACATAGAAAGGTTACCCACAAGAACCAGCCCAAGGATGGTACTTAGCTTGGTTGCATCATTTCATCTCTTTTAAGAGAAATTCATCTCGAATTTGTGCTTTTACGGGATTCGAACCAGAGATCATGTTTTGATACCAAATAAACGAAAAATGGCAAATCCTTCCTACCTAAAGCTTAAGCTTTCATTACGAGACACTTGAACTGTCACACTTAATCCTCGTCTAAAGCTCACACCAAGTCACGAGGGTGTTACCCCCACGCACCACAAAAGTCATTCTAAATGACCCTTGGAAACAACATAGAAAGGTTACCCACAACAACGTGCCCAGGGATGGTACTTACCTTGGTTGCATCATTCCGTCTCTTTTATGGGAAATTCATCTCGAACTTGTGCATTTATGGGATTCGAACATGAGATCATGTTTCGATACCAAACATAGGAAAAATAGCTAATCCTTCCTACCTAAAGCTTAAGCTTTCATTACGGGACGCTTGAACTGTCAAACTTAATCCTCGTCTAAAGCTCACACCAAGTCACGAGAATGTTACCCCCCATGCACCACACAAGTCATTCTAAATGAGCCTTGGAAACAACATAGAAAGGTTACCCACAACAACCAGCCCAAGGATGGTACTTAGCTTGGTTGCATCATTTCATCTCTTTTAAGAGAAATTCATCTCGAATTTGTGCTTTTATGGGATTCGAACCTGAGATCATGTTTTGATACCAAATAAACGAAAAATAGCAACTCCTTCCTACCTAAAGCTTAAGCTTTCATTACGAGACACTTGAACTGTCACACTTAATCCTCGTCTAAAGCTCAAACCAAGTCACGAGGATGTTACCCCCCATGCACCGCAAAAGTTATTCTAAATGACCCTTGGAAACAACATAGAAAGGTTACCCACAACAACCAGCCCAAGGATGGTAATTAGCTTGGTTGCATCATTTCATCTCTTTTAAGAGAAATTCATCTCGAATTTGTGCTTTTATGGGATTCGAACCTGAGATCATGTTTTGATACCAAATAAACGAAAAATAGCAACTCCTTCCTACCTAAAGCTTAAGCTTTCATTACGAGACACTTGAACTGTCACACTTAATCCTAGTCTAAAGCTCAAACCAAGTCACGAGGATGTTACCCCCCATGCACCGCAAAAGTTATTCTAAATGACCCTTGGAAACAACATAGAAAGGTTACCCACAACAACCAGCCCAAGGATGGTACTTAGCTTGGTCGCATCATTTCATCTCTTTTAAGAGAAATTCATCTCGAATTTGTGCTTTTATGGGATTCGAACCTGAGATCATGTTTTGATACCAAATAAACGAAAAATAGCAAATCCTTCCTACCTAAAGCTTAAGCTTTCATTACGAGACACTTGAACTGTCACACTTAATCCTCGTCTAAAGCTCACACCAAGTCACGAGGATGTTACCCCGCATGCACCACAAAAGTCATTCTAAATGACCCTTGGAAACAACATAGAAAGGTTACCCACAACAACCAGCCTAAGGATGGTACTTAGCTTGGTTGCATCATTTCATCTCTTTTAAGAGAAATTCATCTCGAATTTGTGCTTTTACGGGATTCGAACCTGAGATCATGTTTTGATACCAAATAAACGAAAAATAGCAAATCCTTCCTACCAAAAGCTTAAGCTTTCATTACGAAACACTTGAACTGTCACACTTAATACTCGTCTAAAGCTCACACCAAGTCACGAGGATGTTACCCCCCATGCACCACAAAAGTCATTCTAAATGACCCTTGGAAACAACATAGAAAGGTTACCCACAACAACGTGAGCAGGGATGGTACTTACCTTGGTTGCATCATTCCGTCTATTTATGGGAAATTCATCTCGAACTTGTGCATTTATGGGATTCGAACATGAGATCATGTTTCGATACCAAACATAGGAAAAATAGCTAATCCTTCCTACCTAAAGCGTAAGCTTTCATTACGGGACGCTTGAACTGTCACACTTAATACTCGTCTAAAGCTCACACCAAGTCACGAGGATGTTACCCCCCATGCACGACACAAGTCATTCTAAATGACCCTTGGAAACAACATAGAAAGGTTACCCACAAGAACCAGCCCAAGGATGGTACTTAGCTTGGTTGCATCATTTCATCTCTTTTAAGAGAAATTCATCTCGAATTTGTGCTTTTACGGGATTCGAACCAGAGATCATGTTTTGATACCAAATAAACGAAAAATGGCAAATCCTTCCTACCTAAAGCTTAAGCTTTCATTACGAGACACTTGAACTGTCACACTTAATCCTCGTCTAAAGCTCACACCAAGTCACGAGGGTGTTACCCCCACGCACCACAAAAGTCATTCTAAATGACCCTTGGAAACAACATAGAAAGGTTACCCACAACAACGTGCCCAGGGATGGTACTTACCTTGGTTGCATCATTCCGTCTCTTTTATGGGAAATTCATCTCGAACTTGTGCATTTATGGGATTCGAACATGAGATCATGTTTCGATACCAAACATAGGAAAAATAGCTAATCCTTCCTACCTAAAGCTTAAGCTTTCATTACGGGACGCTTGAACTGTCAAACTTAATCCTCGTCTAAAGCTCACACCAAGTCACGAGAATGTTACCCCCCATGCACCACACAAGTCATTCTAAATGAGCCTTGGAAACAACATAGAAAGGTTACCCACAACAACCAGCCCAAGGATGGTACTAAGCTTGGTTGCATCATTTGATCTCTTTTAAGAGAAATTCATCTCGAATTTGTGCTTTTATGGGATTCGAACCTGAGATCATGTTTTGATACCAAATAAACGAAAAATAGCAACTCCTTCCTACCTAAAGCTTAAGCTTTCATTACGAGACACTTGAACTGTCACACTTAATCCTAGTCTAAAGCTCAAACCAAGTCACGAGGATGTTACCCCCCATGCACCGCAAAAGTTATTCTAAATGACCCTTGGAAACAACATAGAAAGGTTACCCACAACAACCAGCCCAAGGATGGTACTTAGCTTGGTCGCATCATTTCATCTCTTTTAAGAGAAATTCATCTCGAATTTGTGCTTTTACGGGATTCGAACCTGAGATCATGTTTTGATACCAAATAAACGAAAAATAGCAAATCCTTCCTACCTAAAGCTTAAGCTTTCATTACGAGACACTTGAACTGTCACACTTAATCCTCGTCTAAAGCTCACACCAAGTCACGAGGATGTTACCCCCCATGCACCACAAAAGTCATTCTAAATGACCCTTGGAAACAACATAGAAAGGTTACCAACAACAACATGCCCAGGGTTGGTACATACCTTGGTTGCATCATTCCGTCTCTTTTATGGGAAATTAACCTCGAACTTGTGCTTTTAGGGGACACATACCAGAGATCATGTTTCGATACCAAACATAGGAAAAATAGCTAATCCTTCCTACCTAAAGCTTAAGCTTTCATTACGGGACGCTTGAACTGTCAAACTTAATCCTCGTCTAAAGCTCACACCAAGTCACGAGGATGTTACCCCCCATGCACCACACAAGTCATTCTAAATCACCCTTGGAAACAACATAGAAAGGTTACCCACAACAACCAGCCCAAGGATGGTAATTAGCTTGGTTGCATCATTTCATCTCTTTTAAGAGAAATTCATCTCGAATTTGTGCTTTTATGGGATTCGAACCTGAGATCATGTTTTGATACCAAATAAACGAAAAATAGCAAATCCTTCGTACCTAAAGCTTAAGCTTTCATTACGAGACACTTGAACTGTCACACTTAATCCTCGTCTAAAGCTCACACCAAGTCACGAGGATGTTACCCCCCATGCACCACAAAAGTCATTCTAAATGACCCTTGGAAACAACATAGAAAGGTTACCCACAACAACGTGCCCAGGGATGGTACTTACCTTGCTTGCATCATTCCGTCTCTTTTATGGGAAATTCATCACGAACTTGTGCATTTATGGGATTCGAACATGTGATCATGTTTCGATACCAAACATAGGAAAAATAGCTAATCCTTCCTACCTAAAGCATAAGGTTTCATTACGGGACGCTTGAACTGACACACTTAATCCTCGTCTAAAGCTCACACCAAGTCACGAGGATGTTACCCCCCATGCACCACACAAGTCATTCTAAATAACCCTTGGAAAGAACATAGAAAGGTTACCCACAACAACCAGCCCAAGGATGGTACTTAGCTTGGTTGCATCATTTCATCTCTTTTAAGAGAAATTCATCTCGAATTTGTGCTTTTACGGGATTCAAACCAGAGATCATGTTTTGATACCAAATAAACGAAAAATGGCAAATCCTTCCTACCTAAAGCTTAAGCTTTCATTACGAGACACTTGAACTGTCACACTTAATCCTCGTCTCAAGCTCACACCAAGTCACGAGGATGTTACCCCCACGCACTACCAAAGTCATTCTAAATGACCCTTGGAAACAACATAGAAAGGTTACCCACAACAACGTGCCCAGGGATGGTACTTACCTTGGTTGCATCATTCCGTCTCTTTTATGGGAAATTCATCTCGAACTTGTGCATTTATGGGATTCGAACATGAGATCATGTTTCGATACCAAACATAGGAAAAATAGCTAATCCTTCCTACCTAAAGCTTAAGCTTTCATTACGGGACGCTTGAACTGTCACACTTAATACTCGTCTAAAGCTCACACCAAGTCACGAGGATGTTACCCCCCATGCACGACACAAGTCATTCTAAATAACCCTTGGAAACAACATAGAAAGGTTACCCACAACAACCAGCCTAAGGATGGTACTTAGCTTGGTTACATCATTTCATCTCTTTTAAGAGAAATTCATCTCGAATTTGTGCTTTTACGGGATTCGAACCAGAGATCATGTTTTGATACCAAATAAACGAAAAATAGCAAATCCTTCCTACCTAAAGCTTAAGCTTTCATTACGAGACACTTGAACTGTCACACTTAATACTCGTCTAAAGCTCACACCAAGTCACGAGAATGTTACCCCCCATGCACCACAAAAGTCATTCTAAATGACCCTTGGAAACAACATAGAAAGGTTACCCACAACAACGTGAGCAGGGATGGTACTTACCTTGGTTGCATCATTCCGTCTCTTTATGGGAAATTCATCTCAAACTTGTGCATTTATGGGATTCGAACATGAGATCATGTTTCGATACCAAACATAGGAAAAATAGCTAATCCTTCCTACCTAAAGCTTAAGCTTTCATTACGGGACGCTTGAACTGTCACACTTAATACTCGTCTAAAGCTCACACCAAGTCACGAGGATGTTACCCCCCATGCACGACACAAGTCATTCTAAATGACCCTTGGAAACAACATAGAAAGGTTACCCACAAGAACCAGCGCAAGGATGGTACTTAGCTTGGTTGCATCATTTCATCTCTTTTAAGAGAAATTCATCTCGAATTTGTGCTTTTACGGGATTCGAACCAGAGATTATGTTTTGATACCAAATAAACGAAAAATGGCAAATCCTTCCTACCTAAAGCTTAAGCTTTCATTACGAGACACTTGAACTGTCACACTTAATCCTCGTCTAAAGCTCACACCAAGTCACGAGGATGTTACCCCCCATGCACCACAAAAGTCATTCTAAATGACCCTTGGAAACAACATAGAAAGGTTACCCACAACAACGTGCCCAGGGATGGTACTTACCTTGCTTGCATCATTCCGTCTCTTTTATGGGAAATTCATCACGAACTTGTGCATTTATGGGATTCGAACATGTGATCATGTTTCGATACCAAACATAGGAAAAATAGCTAATCCTTCCTACCTAAAGCTTAAGGTTTCATTACGGGACGCTTGAACTGACACACTTAATCCTCGTCTAAAGCTCACACCAAGTCACGAGGATGTTACCCCCCATGCACCACACAAGTCATTCTAAATAACCCTTGGAAACAACATAGAAAGGTTACCCACAACAACCAGCCCAAGGATGGTACTTAGCTTGGTTGCATCATTTCATCTCTTTTAAGAGAAATTCATCTCGAATTTGTGCTTTTACGGGATTCGAACCAGAGATCATGTTTTGATACCAAATAAACGAAAAATGGCAAATCCTTCCTACCTAAAGCTTAAGCTTTCATTACGAGACACTTGAACTGTCACACTTAATCCTCGTCTCAAGCTCACACCAAGTCACGAGGATGTTACCCCCACGCACCACAAAAGTCATTCTAAATGACCCTTGGAAACAACATAGAAAGGTTACCCACAACAACGTGCCCAGGGATGGTACTTACCTTGGTTGCATCATTCCGTCTCTTTTATGGGAAATTCATCTCGAACTTGTGCATTTATGGGATTCGAACATGAGATCATGTTTCGATACCAAACATAGGAAAAATAGCTAATCCTTCCTACCTAAAGCTTAAGCTTTCATTACGGGACGCTTGAACTGACACACTTAATCCTCGTCTAAAGCTCACACCAAGTCACGAGGATGTTACCCCCCATGCACCACACAAGTCATTCTAAATAACCCTTGGAAACAACATAGAAAGGTTACCCACAACAACCAGCCCAAGGAAGGTACTTAGCTTGGTTGCATCATTTCATCTCTTTTAAGAGAAATTCATCTCGAATTTGTGCTTTTGTGGGATTCGAACCTGAGATCATGTTTTGATACCAAATAAACGAAAAATAGCAACTCTTTCCTACCTAAAGCTTAAGCTTTCATTACGAGACACTTGAACTGTCACACTTAATCCTCGTCTAAAGCTCACACCAAGTCACGAGGATGTTACCCCCACGCACCACAAAAGTCATTCTAAATGACCCTTGGAAACAACATAGAAAGGTTACCCACAACAACGTGCCCAGGGATGGTACTTACCTTGGTTGCATCATTCCGTCTCTTTTATGGGAAATTCATCTCGAACTTGTGCATTTATGGGATTCGAACATGAGATCATGTTTCGATACCAAACATAGGAAAAATAGCTAATCCTTCCTACCTAAAGCTTAAGCTTTCATTACGGGACGCTTGAACTGTCAAACCTAATCCTCGTCTAAAGCTCACACCAAGTCACGAGAATGTTACCCCCCATGCACCACACAAGTCATTCTAAATGAGCCTTGGAAACAACATAGAAAGGTTACCCACAACAACCAGCCCAAGGATGGTACTTAGTTTGGTTGCATCATTTCATCTATTTTAAGAGAAATTCATCTCGAATTTGTGCTTTTACGGGATTCGAACCAGAGATCATGTTTTGATACCAAATAAACGAAAAATGGCAAATCCTTCCTACCTAAAGCTTAAGCTTTCATTACGAGACACTTGAACTGTCACACTTAATCCTCGTCTCAAGCTCACACCAAGTCACGAGGATGTTACCCCCACGCACCACAAAAGTCATTCTAAATGACCCTTGGAAACAACATAGAAAGGTTACCCACAACAACGTGCCCAGGGATGGTACTTACCTTGGTTGCATCATTCCCTCTCTTTTATGGGAAATTCATCTCGAACTTTTGCATTTATGGGATTCGAACATGAGATCATGTTTCGATACCAAACATAGGAAAAATAGCTAATCCTTCCTACCTAAAGCTTAAGCTTTCATTACGGGACGCTTGAACTGTCAAACTTAATCCTCGTCTAAAGCTCACACCAAGTCACGAGAATGTTACCCCCCATGCACCACACAAGTCATTCTAAATGAGCCTTGGAAACAACATAGAAAGGTTACCCACAACAACCAGCCCAAGGATGGTACTTAGCTTGGTTGCATCATTTCATCTCTTTTAAGAGAAATTCATCTCGAATTTGTGCTTTTATGGGATTCGAACCTGAGATCATGTTTTGATACCAAATAAACGAAAAATAGCAACTCCTTCCTACCTAAAGCTTAAGCTTTCATTACGAGACACTTGAACTGTCACACTTAATCCTCGTCTAAAGCTCAAACCAAGTCACGAGGATGTTACCCCCCATGCACCGCAAAAGTTATTCTAAATGACCCTTGGAAACAACATAGAAAGGTTACCCACAACAACCAGCCCAAGGATGGTACTTAGCTTGGTCGCATCATTTCATCTCTTTTAAGAGAAATTCATCTCGAATTTGTGCTTTTACGGGATTCGAACCTGAGATCATGTTTTGATACCAAATAAACGAAAAATAGCAAATCCTTCCTACCTAAAGCTTAAGCTTTCATTACGAGACACTTGAACTGTCACACTTAATACTCGTCTAAAGCTCACACCAAGTCACGAGGATGTTACCCCGCATGCACCACACAAGTCATTCTAAATAACCCTTGGAAACAACATAGAAAGGTTACCTACAACAACCAGCCTAAGGATGGTACTTAGCTTGGTTGCATCATTTCATCTCTTTTAAGAGAAATTCATCTCGAATTTGTGCTTTTACGGGATTCGAACCTGAGATCATGTTTTGATACCAAATAAACGAAAAATAGCAAATCCTTCCTACCTAAAGCTTAAGCTTTCATTACGAGACACTTGAACTGTCACACTTAACACTCGTCTAAAGCTCACACCAAGTCACGAGGATGTTACCCCCCATGCACCACAAAAGTCATTCTAAATGACCCTTGGAAACAACATAGAAAGGTTACCCACAACAACGTGAGCAGGGATGGTACTTACCTTGGTTGCATCATTCCGTCTCTTTATGGGAAATTCATCTCGAACTTGTGCATTTATGGGATTCGAACATGAGATCATGTTTCGATACCAAACATAGGAAAAATAGCTAATCCTTCCTACCTAAAGCTTAAGCTTTCATTACGGGACGCTTGAACTGTCACACTTAATACTCGTCTAAAGCTCACACCAAGTCACGAGGATGTTACCCCCCATGCACGACACAAGTCATTCTAAATGACCCTTGGAAACAACATAGAAAGGTTACCCACAAGAACCAGCCCAAGGATGGTACTTAGCTTGGTTGCATCATTTCATCTCTTTTAAGAGAAATTCATCTCGAATTTGTGCTTTTACGGGATTCGAACCTAAGATCATGTTTTGATACCAAATAAACGAAAAATGGCAAATCCTTCCTACCTAAAGCTTAAGCTTTCATTACGAGACACTTGAACTGTCACACTTAATCCTCGTCTAAAGCTCACACCAAGTCACGAGGATGTTACCCCCACGCACCATAAAAGTCATTCTAAATGACCCTTGGAAACAACATAGAAAGGTTACCCACAACAACGTGCCCAGGGATGGTACTTACCTTGGTTGCATCATTCCGTCTCTTTTATGGGAAATTCATCTCGAACTTGTGCATTTATGAGATTCGAACATGAGATCATGTTTCGATACCAAACATAGGAAAAATAGCTAATCCTTCCTACCTAAAGCTTAAGCTTTCATTACGGGACGCTTGAACTGTCAAACTTAATCCTCGTCTAAAGCTCACACCAAGTCACGAGAATGTTACCCCCCATGCACCACACAAGTCATTCTAAATGAGCCTTGGAAACAACATAGAAAGGTTACCCACAACAACCAGCCCAAGGATGGTACTTAGCTTGGTTGCATCATTTCATCTCTTTTAAGAGAAATTCATCTCGAATTTGTGCTTTTGTGGGATTCGAACCTGAGATCATGTTTTGATACCAAATAAACGAAAAATAGCAACTCTTTCCTACCTAAAGCTTAAGCTTTCATTACGAGACACTTGAACTGTCACACTTAATCCTCGTCTAAAGCTCACTCCAAGTCACGAGGATGTTACCCCCCATGCACCGCAAAAGTCATTCTAAATGACCCTTGGAAACAACATAGAAAGGTTACCCACAACAACGTGCCCAGGGATGGTACTTAGCTTGGTCGCATCATTTCATCTCTTTTAAGAGAAATTCATCTCGAATTTGTGCTTTTACGGGATTCGAACCTGAGATCATGTTTTGATACCAAATAAACGAAAAATAGCAAATCCTTCCTACCTAAAGCTTAAGCTTTCATTACGAGACACTTGAACTGTCACACTTAATCCTCGTCTAAAGCTCACACCAAGTCACGAGGATGTTACCCCGCATGCACCACACAAGTCATTCTAAATAACCCTTGGAAACAACATAGAAAGGTTACCTACAACAACCAGCCTAAGGATGGTACTTAGCTTGGTTGCATCATTTCATCTCTTTTAAGAGAAATTCATCTCGAATTTGTGCTTTTACGGGATTCGAACCTGAGATCATGTTTTGATACCAAATAAACGAAAAATAGCAAATCCTTCCTACCTAAAGCTTAAGCTTTCATTACGAGACACTTGAACTGTCACACTTAATACTCGTCTAAAGCTCACACCAAGTCACGAGGATGTTACCCCCCATGCACCACAAAAGTCATTCTAAATGACCCTTGGAAACAACATAGAAAGGTTACCCACAACAACGTGAGCAGGGATGGTACTTACCTTGGTTGCATCATTCCGTCTCTTTATGGGAAATTCATCTCGAACTTGTGCATTTATGGGATTCGAACATGAGATCATGTTTCGATACCAAACATAGGAAAAATAGCTAATCCTTCCTACCTAAAGCTTAAGCTTTCATTACGGGACGCTTGAACTGTCACACTTAATACTCGTCTAAAGCTCACACCAAGTCACGAGGATGTTACCCCCCATGCACGACACAAGTCATTCTAAATGAGCCTTGGAAACAACATAGAAAGGTTACCCACAAGAACCAGCCCAAGGATGGTACTTAGCTTGGTTGCATCATTTCATCTCTTTTAAGAGAAATTCATCTCGAATTTGTGCTTTTGTGGGATTCGAACCTGAGATCATGTTTTGATACCAAATAAACGAAAAATAGCAACTCTTTCCTACCTAAAGCTTAAGCTTTCATTACGAGACACTTGAACTGTTACACTTAATCCTCGTCTAAAGCTCACACCAAGTCACGAGGATGTTACCCCCCATGCACCACAAAAGTCATTCTAAATGACCCTTGGAAACAACATAGAAAGGTTACCCACAACAACGTGCCCAGGGATGGTACTTAGCTTGGTCGCATCATTTCATCTCTTTTAAGAGAAATTCATCTCGAATTTGTGCTTTTACGGGATTCGAACCTGAGATCATGTTTTGATACCAAATAAACGAAAAATAGCAAATCCTTCCTACCTAAAGCTTAAGCTTTCATTACGAGACACTTGAACTGTCACACTTAATCCTCGTCTAAAGCTCACACCAAGTCACGAGGATGTTACCCCGCATGCACCACACAAGTCATTCTAAATAACCCTTGGAAACAACATAGAAAGGTTACCTACAACAACCAGCCTAAGGATGGTACTTAGCTTGGTTGCATCATTTCATCTCTTTTAAGAGAAATTCATCTCGAATTTGTGCTTTTACGGGATTCGAACCTGAGATCATGTTTTGATACCAAATAAACGAAAAATAGCAAATCCTTCCTACCTAAAGCTTAAGCTTTCATTACGAGACACTTGAACTGTCACACTTAATACTCGTCTAAAGCTCACACCAAGTCACGAGGATGTTACCCCCCATGCACCACAAAAGTCATTCTAAATGACCCTTGGAAACAACATAGAAAGGTTACCCACAACAACGTGAGCAGGGATGGTACTTACCTTGGTTGCATCATTCCGTCTCTTTATGGGAAATTCATCTCGAACTTGTGCATTTATGGGATTCGAACATGAGATCATGTTTCGATACCAAACATAGGAAAAATAGCTAATCCTTCCTACCTAAAGCTTAAGCTTTCATTACGGGACGCTTGAACTGTCACACTTAATACTCGTCTAAAGCTCACACCAAGTCACGAGGATGTTACCCCCCATGCACGACACAAGTCATTCTAAATGAGCCTTGGAAACAACATAGAAAGGTTACCCACAAGAACCAGCCCAAGGATGGTACTTAGCTTGGTTGCATCATTTCATCTCTTTTAAGAGAAATTCATCTCGAATTTGTGCTTTTGTGGGATTCGAACCTGAGATCATGTTTTGATACCAAATAAACGAAAAATAGCAACTCTTTCCTACCTAAAGCTTAAGCTTTCATTACGAGACACTTGAACTGTTACACTTAATCCTCGTCTAAAGCTCACACCAAGTCACGAGGATGTTACCCCCCATGCACCACAAAAGTCATTCTAAATGACCCTTGGAAACAACATAGAAAGGTTACCCACAACAACGTGCCCAGGGATGGTACTTAGCTTGGTCGCATCATTTCATCTCTTTTAAGAGAAATTCATCTCGAATTTGTGCTTTTACGGGATTCGAACCTGAGATCATGTTTTGATACCAAATAAACGAAAAATAGCAAATCCTTCCTACCTAAAGCTTAAGCTTTCATTACGAGACACTTGAACTGTCACACTTAATCCTCGTCTAAAGCTCACACCAAGTCACGAGGATGTTACCCCGCATGCACCACACAAGTCATTCTAAATAACCCTTGGAAACAACATAGAAAGGTTACCCACAACAACCAGCCTAAGGATGGTACTTAGCTTGGTTGCATCATTTCATCTCTTTTAAGAGAAATTCATCTCGAATTTGTGCTTTTACGGGATTCGAACCTGAGATCATGTTTTGATACCAAATAAACGAAAAATAGCAAATCCTTCCTACCTAAAGCTTAAGCTTTCATTACGAGACACTTGAACTGTCACACTTAATACTCGTCTAAAGCTCACACCAAGTCACGAGGATGTTACCCCCTATGCACCACAAAAGTCATTCTAAATGACCCTTGGAAACAACATAGAAAGGTTACCCACAACAACGTGAGCAGGGATGGTACTTACCTTGGTTGCATCATTCCGTCTCTTTATGGGAAATTCATCTCGAACTTGTGCATTTATGGGATTCGAACATGAGATCATGTTTCGATACCAAACATAGGAAAAATAGCTAATCCTTCCTACCTAAAGCTTAAGCTTTCATTACGGGACACTTGAACTGTCACACTTAATACTCGTCTAAAGCTCACACCAAGTCACGAGGATGTTACCCCCCATGCACGACACAAGTCATTCTAAATGACCCTTGGAAACAACATAGAAAGGTTACCCACAAGAACCAGCCCAAGGATGGTACTTAGCTTGGTTGCATCATTTCATCTCTATTAAGAGAAATTCATCTCGAATTTGTGCTTTTACGGGATTCGAACCTGAGATCATGTTTTGATACCAAATAAACGAAAAATGGCAAATCCTTCCTACCTAAAGCTTAAGCTTTCATTACGAGACACTTGAACTGTCACACTTAATCCTCGTCTAAAGCTCACACCAAGTCACGAGGATGTTACCCCCACGCACCATAAAAGTCATTCTAAATGACCCTTGGAAACAACATAGAAAGGTTACCCACAACAACGTGCCCAGGGATGGTACTTACCTTGGTTGCATCATTCCGTCTCTTTTATGGGAAATTCATCTCGAACATGTGCATTTATGGGATTCGAACATGAGATCATGTTTCGATACCAAACATAGGAAAAATAGCTAATCCTTCCTACCTAAAGCTTAAGCTTTCATTACGGGACGCTTGAACTGTCAAACTTAATCCTCGTCTAAAGCTCACACCAAGTCACGAGAATGTTACCCCCCATGCACCACACAAGTCATTCTAAATGAGCCTTGGAAACAACATAGAAAGGTTACCCACAACAACCAGCCCAAAGATGGTACTTAGCTTGGTTGCATCATTTCATCTCTTTTAAGAGAAATTCATCTCGAATTTGTGCTTTTGTGGGATTCGAACCTGAGATCATGTTTTGATACCAAATAAACGAAAAATAGCAACTCCTTCCTACCTAAAGCTTAAGCTTTCATTACGAGACACTTGAACTGTCACACTTAATCCTCGTCTAAAGCTCAAACCAAGTCACGAGGATGTTACCCCCCATGCACCGCAAAAGTTATTCTAAATGACCCTTGGAAACAACATAGAAAGGTTACCCACAACAACCAGCCCAAGGATGGTACTTAGCTTGGTCGCATCATTTCATCTCTTTTAAGAGAAATTCATCTCGAATTTGTGCTTTTACGGGATTCGAACCTGAGATCATGTTTTGATACCAAATAAACGAAAAATAGCAAATCCTTCCTACCTAAAGCTTAAGCTTTCATTACGAGACACTTGAACTGTCACACTTAATCCTCGTCTAAAGCTCACACCAAGTCACGAGGATGTTACCCCCCATGCACCACAAAAGTCATTCTAAATGACCCTTGGAAACAACATAGAAAGGTTACCAAGAACAACATGCCCAGGGTTGGTACTTACCTTGGTTGCATAATTCCGTCTCTTTTATGGGAAATTCACCTCGAACTTGTGCTTTTAGGGGACACATACCAGAGATCATGTTTCGATACCAAACATAGGAAAAATAGCTAATCCTTCCTACCTAAAGCTTAAGCTTTCATTACGGGACGCTTGAACTGTCAAACTTAATCCTCGTCTAAAGCTCACACCAAGTCACGAGAATGTTACCCCCCATGCACCACACAAGTCATTCTAAATCACCCTTGGAAACAACATAGAAAGGTTACCCACAACAACCAGCCCAAGGATGGTACTTAGCTTGGTTGCATCATTTCATCTCTTTTAAGAGAAATTCATCTCGAATTTGTGCTTTTATGGGATTCGAACCTGAGATCATGTTTTGATACCAAATAAACGAAAAATAGCAAATCCTTCCTACCTAAAGCTTAAGCTTTCATTACGAGACACTTGAACTGTCACACTTAATCCTCGTCTAAAGCTCACACCAAGTCACGAGGATGTTACCCCCCATGCACCACAAAAGTCATTCTAAATGACCCTTGGAAACAACATAGAAAGGTTACCCACAACAACGTGCCCAGGGATGGTACTTACCTTGCTTGCATCATTCCGTCTCTTTTATGGGAAATTCATCACGAACTTGTGCATTTATGGGATTCGAACATGTGATCATGTTTCGATACCAAACATAGGAAAAATAGCTAATCCTTCCTACCTAAAGCTTAAGCTTTCATTACGGGACGCTTGAACTGTCAAACTTAATCCTCGTCTAAAGCTCACACCAAGTCACGAGAATGTTACCCCCCATGCACCACACAAGTCATTCTAAATGAGCCTTGGAAACAACATAGAAAGGTTACCCACAACAACCAGCCCAAGGATGGTACTTAGCTTGGTTGCATCATTTCATCTCTTTTAAGAGAAATTCATCTCGAATTTGTGCTTTTGTGGGATTCGAACCTGAGATCATGTTTTGATACCAAATAAACGAAAAATAGCAACTCCTTCCTACCTAAAGCTTAAGCTTTCATTACGAGACACTTGAACTGTCACACTTAATCCTCGTCTAAAGCTCAAACCAAGTCACGAGGATGTTACCCCCCATGCACCGCAAAAGTTATTCTAAATGACCCTTGGAAACAACATAGAAAGGTTACCCAGAACAACCAGCCCAAGGATGGTACTTAGCTTGGTTGCATCATTTCATCTCTTTTAAGAGAAATTCATCTCGAATTTGTGCTTTTACGGGATTTGAACCTGAGATCATGTTTTGATACCAAATAAACGAAAAATAGCAAATCCTTCCTACCTAAAGCTTAAGCTTTCATTACGAGACACTTGAACTGTCACACTTAATCCTCGTCTAAAGCTCACACCAAGTCACGAGGATGTTAACCCCCCATGCACCACAAAAGTCATTCTAAATGACCCTTGGAAACAACATAGAAAGGTTACCAACAACAACATGCCCAGGGTTGGTACTTACCTTGGTTGCATCATTCCGTCTCTTTTATGGGAAATTCATCTCGAACTTGTGCTTTTAGGGGACACATACCAGAGATCATGTTTCGATACCAAACATAGGAAAAATAGCTAATCCTTCCTACCTAAAGCTTAAGCTTTCATTACGGGACGCTTGAACTGTCAAACTTAATCCTCGTCTAAAGCTCACACCAAGTCACGAGGATGTTACCCCCCATGCACCACACAAGTCATTCTAAATCACCCTTGGAAACAACATAGAAAGGTTACCCACAACAACTAGCCCAAGGATGGTACTTAGCTTGCTTGCATCATTTCATCTCTTTTAAGAGAAATTCATCTCGAATTTGTGCTTTTATGGGATTCGAACCTGAGATCATGTTTTGATACCAAATAAACGAAAAATAGCAAATCCTTCGTACCTAAAGCTTAAGCTTTCATTACGAGACACTTGAACTGTCACACTTAATCCTCGTCTAAAGCTCACACCAAGTCACGAGGATGTTACCCCCCATGCACCACAAAAGTCATTCTAAATGACCCTTGGAAACAACATAGAAAGGTTACCCACAACAACGTGCCCAGGGATGGTACTTACCTTGCTTGCATCATTCCGTCTCTTTTATGGGAAATTCATCACGAACTTGTGCATTTATGGGATTCGAACATGTGATCATGTTTCGATACCAAACATAGGAAAAATAGCTAATCCTTCCTACCTAAAGCTTAAGGTTTCATTACGGGACGCTTGAACTGACACACTTAATCCTCGTCTAAAGCTCACACCAAGTCACGAGGATGTTACCCCCCATGCACCACACAAGTCATTCTAAATAACCCTTGGAAACAACATAGAAAGGTTACCCACAACAACCAGCCCAAGGATGGTACTTAGCTTGGTTGCATCATTTCATCTCTTTTAAGAGAAATTCATCTCGAATTTGTGCTTTTACGGGATTCGAACCTGAGATCATGTTTTGATACCAAATAAACGAAAAATGGCAAATCCTTCCTACCTAAAGCTTAAGCTTTCATTACGAGACACTTGAACTGTCACACTTAATCCTCGTCTAAAGCTCACACCAAGTCACGAGGATGTTACCCCCACGCACCATAAAAGTCATTCTAAATGACCCTTGGAAACAACATAGAAAGGTTACCCACAACAACGTGCCCAGGGATGGTACTTACCTTGGTTGCATCATTCCGTCTCTTTTATGGGAAATTCATCTCGAACATGTGCATTTATGGGATTCGAACATGAGATCATGTTTCGATACCAAACATAGGAAAAATAGCTAATCCTTCCTACCTAAAGCTTAAGCTTTCATTACGGGACGCTTGAACTGTCAAACTTAATCCTCGTCTAAAGCTCACACCAAGTCACGAGAATGTTACCCCCCATGCACCACACAAGTCATTCTAAATGAGCCTTGGAAACAACATAGAAAGGTTACCCACAACAACCAGCCCAAGGATGGTACTTAGCTTGGTTGCATCATTTCATCTCTTTTAAGAGAAATTCATCTCGAACTTGTGCATTTATGGGATTCGAACATGAGTTCATGTTTCGATACCAAACATAGGAAAAATAGCTAATCCTTCCTACCTAAAGCTTAAGCTTTCATTACGGGACGCTTGAACTGTCACACTTAATCCTCGTCTAAAGCTCACACCAAGTCACGAGGATGTTACCCCCCATGCACGACACAAGTCATTCTAAATGACCCTTGGAAACAACATAGAAAGGTTACCCACAAGAACCAGCCCAAGGATGGTACTTAGCTTGGTTGCATCATTTCATCTCTATTAAGAGAAATTCATCTCGAATTTGTGCTTTTACGGGATTCGAACCTGAGATCATGTTTTGATACCAAATAAACGAAAAATGGCAAATCCTTCCTACCTAAAGCTTAAGCTTTCATTACGAGACACTTGAACTGTCACACTTAATCCTCGTCTAAAGCTCACACCAAGTCACGAGGATGTTACCCCCACGCACCATAAAAGTCATTCTAAATGACCCTTGGAAACAACATAGAAAGGTTACCCACAACAACGTGCCCAGGGATGGTACTTACCTTGGTTGCATCATTCCGTCTCTTTTATGGGAAATTCATCTCGAACATGTGCATTTATGGGATTCGAACATGAGATCATGTTTCGATACCAAACATAGGAAAAATAGCTAATCCTTCCTACCTAAAGCTTAAGCTTTCATTACGGGACGCTTGAACTGTCAAACTTAATCCTCGTCTAAAGCTCACACCAAGTCACGAGAATGTTACCCCCCATGCACCACACAAGTCATTCTAAATGAGCCTTGGAAACAACATAGAAAGGTTACCCACAACAACCAGCCCAAAGATGGTACTTAGCTTGGTTGCATCATTTCATCTCTTTTAAGAGAAATTCATCTCGAATTTGTGCTTTTGTGGGATTCGAACCTGAGATCATGTTTTGATACCAAATAAACGAAAAATAGCAACTCCTTCCTACCTAAAGCTTAAGCTTTCATTACGAGACACTTGAACTGTCACACTTAATCCTCGTCTAAAGCTCAAACCAAGTCACGAGGATGTTACCCCCCATGCACCGCAAAAGTTATTCTAAATGACCCTTGGAAACAACATAGAAAGGTTACCCACAACAACCAGCCCAAGGATGGTACTTAGCTTGGTCGCATCATTTCATCTCTTTTAAGAGAAATTCATCTCGAATTTGTGCTTTTACGGGATTCGAACCTGAGATCATGTTTTGATACCAAATAAACGAAAAATAGCAAATCCTTCCTACCTAAAGCTTAAGCTTTCATTACGAGACACTTGAACTGTCACACTTAATCCTCGTCTAAAGCTCACACCAAGTCACGAGGATGTTACCCCCCATGCACCACAAAAGTCATTCTAAATGACCCTTGGAAACAACATAGAAAGGTTACCAAGAACAACATGCCCAGGGTTGGTACTTACCTTGGTTGCATAATTCCGTCTCTTTTATGGGAAATTCACCTCGAACTTGTGCTTTTAGGGGACACATACCAGAGATCATGTTTCGATACCAAACATAGGAAAAATAGCTAATCCTTCCTACCTAAAGCTTAAGCTTTCATTACGGGACACTTGAACTGTCAAACTTAATCCTCGTCTAAAGCTCACACCAAGTCACGAGAATGTTACCCCCCATGCACCACACAAGTCATTCTAAATCACCCTTGGAAACAACATAGAAAGGTTACCCACAACAACCAGCCCAAGGATGGTACTTAGCTTGGTTGCATCATTTCATCTCTTTTAAGAGAAATTCATCTCGAATTTGTGCTTTTATGGGATTCGAACCTGAGATCATGTTTTGATACCAAATAAACGAAAAATAGCAAATCCTTCCTACCTAAAGCTTAAGCTTTCATTACGAGACACTTGAACTGTCACACTTAATCCTCGTCTAAAGCTCACACCAAGTCACGAGGATGTTACCCCCCATGCACCACAAAAGTCATTCTAAATGACCCTTGGAAACAACATAGAAAGGTTACCCACAACAACGTGCCCAGGGATGGTACTTACCTTGCTTGCATCATTCCGTCTCTTTTATGGGAAATTCATCACGAACTTGTGCATTTATGGGATTCGAACATGTGATCATGTTTCGATACCAAACATAGGAAAAATAGCTAATCCTTCCTACCTAAAGCTTAAGCTTTCATTACGGGACGCTTGAACTGTCAAACTTAATCCTCGTCTAAAGCTCACACCAAGTCACGAGAATGTTACCCCCCATGCACCACACAAGTCATTCTAAATGAGCCTTGGAAACAACATAGAAAGGTTACCCACAACAACCAGCCCAAGGATGGTACTTAGCTTGGTTGCATCATTTCATCTCTTTTAAGAGAAATTCATCTCGAATTTGTGCTTTTGTGGGATTCGAACCTGAGATCATGTTTTGATACCAAATAAACGAAAAATAGCAACTCCTTCCTACCTAAAGCTTAAGCTTTCATTACGAGACACTTGAACTGTCACACTTAATCCTCGTCTAAAGCTCAAACCAAGTCACGAGGATGTTACCCCCCATGCACCGCAAAAGTTATTCTAAATGACCCTTGGAAACAACATAGAAAGGTTACCCAGAACAACCAGCCCAAGGATGGTACTTAGCTTGGTTGCATCATTTCATCTCTTTTAAGAGAAATTCATCTCGAATTTGTGCTTTTACGGGATTTGAACCTGAGATCATGTTTTGATACCAAATAAACGAAAAATAGCAAATCCTTCCTACCTAAAGCTTAAGCTTTCATTACGAGACACTTGAATTGTCACACTTAATCCTCGTCTAAAGCTCACACCAAGTCACGAGGATGTTAACCCCCCATGCACCACAAAAGTCATTCTAAATGACCCTTGGAAACAACATAGAAAGGTTACCAACAACAACATGCCCAGGGTTGGTACTTACCTTGGTTGCATCATTCCGTCTCTTTTATGGGAAATTCATCTCGAACTTGTGCTTTTAGGGGACACATACCAGAGATCATGTTTCGATACCAAACATAGGAAAAATAGCTAATCCTTCCTACCTAAAGCTTAAGCTTTCATTACGGGACGCTTGAACTGTCAAACTTAATCCTCGTCTAAAGCTCACACCAAGTCACGAGGATGTTACCCCCCATGCACCACACAAGTCATTCTAAATCACCCTTGGAAACAACATAGAAAGGTTACCCACAACAACTAGCCCAAGGATGGTACTTAGCTTGCTTGCATCATTTCATCTCTTTTAAGAGAAATTCATCTCGAATTTGTGCTTTTATGGGATTCGAACCTGAGATCATGTTTTGATACCAAATAAACGAAAAATAGCAAATCCTTCGTACCTAAAGCTTAAGCTTTCATTACGAGACACTTGAACTGTCACACTTAATCCTCGTCTAAAGCTCACACCAAGTCACGAGGATGTTACCCCCCATGCACCACAAAAGTCATTCTAAATGACCCTTGGAAACAACATAGAAAGGTTACCCACAACAACGTGCCCAGGGATGGTACTTACCTTGCTTGCATCATTCCGTCTCTTTTATGGGAAATTCATCACGAACTTGTGCATTTATGGGATTCGAACATGTGATCATGTTTCGATACCAAACATAGGAAAAATAGCTAATCCTTCCTACCTAAAGCTTAAGGTTTCATTACGGGACGCTTGAACTGACACACTTAATCCTCGTCTAAAGCTCACACCAAGTCACGAGGATGTTACCCCCCATGCACCACACAAGTCATTCTAAATAACCCTTGGAAACAACATAGAAAGGTTACCCACAACAACCAGCCCAAGGATGGTACTTAGCTTGGTTGCATCATTTCATCTCTTTTAAGAGAAATTCATCTCGAATTTGTGCTTTTACGGGATTCGAACCTGAGATCATGTTTTGATACCAAATAAACGAAAAATGGCAAATCCTTCCTACCTAAAGCTTAACCTTTCATTACGAGACACTTGAACTGTCACACTTAATCCTCGTCTAAAGCTCACACCAAGTCACGAGGATGTTACCCCCACGCACCACAAAAGTCATTCTAAATGACCCTTGGAAACAACATAGAAAGGTTACCCACAACAACGTGCCCAGGGATGGTACTTACCTTGGTTGCATCATTCCGTCTCTTTTATGGGAAATTCATCTCGAACTTGTGCATTTATGGGATTCGAACATGAGATCATGTTTCGATACCAAACATAGGAAAAATAGCTAATCCTTCCTACCTAAAGCTTAAGCTTTCATTACGGGACGCTTGAACTGTCAAACTTAATCCTCGTCTAAAGCTCACACCAAGTCACGAGAATGTTACCCCCCATGCACCACACAAGTCATTCTAAATGAGCCTTGGAAACAACATAGAAAGGTTACCCACAACAACCAGCCCAAGGATGGTACTTAGCTTGGTTGCATCATTTCATCTCTTTTAAGAGAAATTCATCTCGAACTTGTGCATTTATGGGATTCGAACATGAGTTCATGTTTCGATACCAAACATAGGAAAAATAGCTAATCCTTCCTACCTAAAGCTTAAGCTTTCATTACGGGACGCTTGAACTGTCACACTTAATCCTCGTCTAAAGCTCACACCAAGTCCCGAGGATGTTACCCCCCATGCACCACACAAGTCATTCTAAATAACCCTTGGAAACAACATAGAAAGGTTACCCAGAACAACCAGCCCAAGGATGGTACTTAGCTTGGTTGCATCATTTCATCTCTTTTAAGAGAAATTCATCTCGAATTTGTGCTTTTATGGGATTCGAACCTGAGATCATGTTTTGATACCAAATAAACGAAAAATAGCAAATCCTTTGTACCTAAAGCTTAAGCTTTCATTACGAGACACTTGAACTGTCACACTTAATCCTCGTCTAAAGCTCACACCAAGTCACGAGGATGTTACCCCCCATGCACCACATAAGTCATTCTAAATGACCCTTGGAAACAACATAGAAAGGTTACCCACAACAACGTGCCCAGGGATGGTACTTACCTTGCTTGCATCATTCCGTCTCTTTTATGGGAAATTCATCACGAACTTGTGCATTTATGGGATTCGAACATGTGATCATGTTTCGATACCAAACATAGGAAAAATAGCTAATCCTTCCTACCTAAATCTTAAGCTTTCATTACGGGACGCTTGAACTGTCAAACTTAATCCTCGTCTAAAGCTCACACCAAGTCACGAGGATGTTACCCCCCATGCACCACACAAGTCATTCTAAATCACCCTTGGAAACAACATAGAAAGGTTACCCACAACAACCAGCCCAAGGATGGTACTTAGCTTGGTTGCATCATTTCATCTCTTTTAAGAGAAATTCATCACGAACTTGTGCATTTATGGGATTCGAACATGTGATCATGTTTCGATACCAAACATAGGAAAAATAGCTAATCCTTCCTACCTAAAGCTTAAGGTTTCATTACGGGACGCTTGAACTGACACACTTAATCCTCGTCTAAAGCTCACACCAAGTCACGAGGATGTTACCCCCCATGCACCACACAAGTCATTCTAAATAACCCTTGGAAACAACATAGAAAGGTTACCCACAACAACCAGCCCAAGGATGGTACTTAGCTTGGTTGCATCATTTCATCTCTTTTAAGAGAAATTCATCTCGAATTTGTGCTTTTACGGGATTCGAACCTGAGATCATGTTTTGATACCAAATAAACGAAAAATGGCAAATCCTTCCTACCTAAAGCTTAAGCTTTCATTACGAGACACTTGAACTGTCACACTTAATCCTCGTCTAAAGCTCACACCAAGTCACGAGGATGTTACCCCCACGCACCACAAAAGTCATTCTAAATGACCCTTGGAAACAACATAGAAAGGTTACCCACAACAACGTGCCCAGGGATGGTACTTACCTTGGTTGCATCATTCCGTCTCTTTTATGGGAAATTCATCCCGAACTTGTGCATTTATGGGATTCGAACATGAGATCATGTTTCGATACCAAACATAGGAAAAATAGCTAATCCTTCCTACCTAAAGCTTAAGCTTTCATTACGGGACGCTTGAACTGTCAAACTTAATCCTCGTCTAAAGCTCACACCAAGTCACGAGAATGTTACCCCCCATGCACCACACAAGTCATTCTAAATGAGCCTTGGAAACAACATAGAAAGGTTACCCACAACAACCAGCCCAAGGATGGTACTTAGCTTGGTTGCATCATTTCATCTCTTTTAAGAGAAATTCATCTCGAACTTGTGCATTTATGGGATTCGAACATGAGTTCATGTTTCGATACCAAACATAGGAAAAATAGCTAATCCTTCCTACCTAAAGCTTAAGCTTTCATTACGGGACGCTTGAACTGTCACACTTAATCCTCGTCTAAAGCTCACACCAAGTCCCGAGGATGTTACCCCCATGCACCACACAAGTCATTCTAAATAACCCTTGGAAACAACATAGAAAGGTTACCCAGAACAACCAGCCCAAGGATGGTACTTAGCTTGGTTGCATCATTTCATCTCTTTTAAGAGAAATTCATCTCGAATTTGTGCTTTTGTGGGATTCGAACCTGAGATCATGTTTTGATACCAAATAAACGAAAAATAGCAACTCCTTCCTACCTAAAGCTTAAGCTTTCATTACGAGACACTTGAACTGTCACACTTAATCCTCGTCTAAAGCTCAAACCAAGTCACGAGAATGTTACCCCCCATGCACCGCAAAAGTTATTCTAAATGACCCTTGGAAACAACATAGAAAGGTTACCCAGAACAACCAGCCCAAGGATGGTACTTAGCTTGGTTGCATCATTTCATCTCTTTTAAGAGAAATTCATCTCGAATTTGTGCTTTTACGGGATTTGAACCTGAGATCATGTTTTGATACCAAATAAACGAAAAATAGCAAATCCTTCCTACCTAAAGCTTAAGCTTTCATTACGAGACACTTGAACTGTCACACTTAATCCTCGTCTAAAGCTCACACCAAGTCACGAGGATGTTAACCCCCCATGCACCACAAAAGTCATTCTAAATGACCCTTGGAAACAACATAGAAAGGTTACCAACAACAACATGCCCAGGGTTGGTACTTACCTTGGTTGCATCATTCCGTCTCTTTTATGGGAAATTCATCTCGAACTTGTGCTTTTAGGGGACACATACCAGAGATCATGTTTCGATACCAAACATAGGAAAAATAGCTAATCCTTCCTACCTAAAGCTTAAGCTTTCATTACGGGACGCTTGAACTGTCAAACTTAATCCTCGTCTAAAGCTCACACCAAGTCACGAGGATGTTACCCCCCATGCACCACACAAGTCATTCTAAATCACCCTTGGAAACAACATAGAAAGGTTACCCACAACAACTAGCCCAAGGATGGTACTTAGCTTGCTTGCATCATTTCATCTCTTTTAAGAGAAATTCATCTCGAATTTGTGCTTTTATGGGATTCGAACCTGAGATCATGTTTTGATACCAAATAAACGAAAAATAGCAAATCCTTCGTACCTAAAGCTTAAGCTTTCATTACGAGACACTTGAACTGTCACACTTAATCCTCGTCTAAAGCTCACACCAAGTCACGAGGATGTTACCCCCCATGCACCACAAAAGTCATTCTAAATGACCCTTGGAAACAACATAGAAAGGTTACCCACAACAACGTGCCCAGGGATGGTACTTACCTTGCTTGCATCATTCCGTCTCTTTTATGGGAAATTCATCACGAACTTGTGCATTTATGGGATTCGAACATGTGATCATGTTTCGATACCAAACATAGGAAAAATAGCTAATCCTTCCTACCTAAAGCTTAAGGTTTCATTACGGGACGCTTGAACTGACACACTTAATCCTCGTCTAAAGCTCACACCAAGTCACGAGGATGTTACCCCCCATGCACCACACAAGTCATTCTAAATAACCCTTGGAAACAACATAGAAAGGTTACCCACAACAACCAGCCCAAGGATGGTACTTAGCTTGGTTGCATCATTTCATCTCTTTTAAGAGAAATTCATCTCGAATTTGTGCTTTTACGGGATTCGAACCTGAGATCATGTTTTGATACCAAATAAACGAAAAATGGCAAATCCTTCCTACCTAAAGCTTAACCTTTCATTACGAGACACTTGAACTGTCACACTTAATCCTCGTCTAAAGCTCACACCAAGTCACGAGGATGTTACCCCCACGCACCACAAAAGTCATTCTAAATGACCCTTGGAAACAACATAGAAAGGTTACCCACAACAACGTGCCCAGGGATGGTACTTACCTTGGTTGCATCATTCCGTCTCTTTTATGGGAAATTCATCTCGAACTTGTGCATTTATGGGATTCGAACATGAGATCATGTTTCGATACCAAACATAGGAAAAATAGCTAATCCTTCCTACCTAAAGCTTAAGCTTTCATTACGGGACGCTTGAACTGTCAAACTTAATCCTCGTCTAAAGCTCACACCAAGTCACGAGAATGTTACCCCCCATGCACCACACAAGTCATTCTAAATGAGCCTTGGAAACAACATAGAAAGGTTACCCACAACAACCAGCCCAAGGATGGTACTTAGCTTGGTTGCATCATTTCATCTCTTTTAAGAGAAATTCATCTCGAACTTGTGCATTTATGGGATTCGAACATGAGTTCATGTTTCGATACCAAACATAGGAAAAATAGCTAATCCTTCCTACCTAAAGCTTAAGCTTTCATTACGGGACGCTTGAACTGTCACACTTAATCCTCGTCTAAAGCTCACACCAAGTCCCGAGGATGTTACCCCCCATGCACCACACAAGTCATTCTAAATAACCCTTGGAAACAACATAGAAAGGTTACCCAGAACAACCAGCCCAAGGATGGTACTTAGCTTGGTTGCATCATTTCATCTCTTTTAAGAGAAATTCATCTCGAATTTGTGCTTTTATGGGATTCGAACCTGAGATCATGTTTTGATACCAAATAAACGAAAAATAGCAAATCCTTTGTACCTAAAGCTTAAGCTTTCATTACGAGACACTTGAACTGTCACACTTAATCCTCGTCTAAAGCTCACACCAAGTCACGAGGATGTTACCCCCCATGCACCACATAAGTCATTCTAAATGACCCTTGGAAACAACATAGAAAGGTTACCCACAACAACGTGCCCAGGGATGGTACTTACCTTGCTTGCATCATTCCGTCTCTTTTATGGGAAATTCATCACGAACTTGTGCATTTATGGGATTCGAACATGTGATCATGTTTCGATACCAAACATAGGAAAAATAGCTAATCCTTCCTACCTAAATCTTAAGCTTTCATTACGGGACGCTTGAACTGTCAAACTTAATCCTCGTCTAAAGCTCACACCAAGTCACGAGGATGTTACCCCCCATGCACCACACAAGTCATTCTAAATCACCCTTGGAAACAACATAGAAAGGTTACCCACAACAACCAGCCCAAGGATGGTACTTAGCTTGGTTGCATCATTTCATCTCTTTTAAGAGAAATTCATCACGAACTTGTGCATTTATGGGATTCGAACATGTGATCATGTTTCGATACCAAACATAGGAAAAATAGCTAATCCTTCCTACCTAAAGCTTAAGGTTTCATTACGGGACGCTTGAACTGACACACTTAATCCTCGTCTAAAGCTCACACCAAGTCACGAGGATGTTACCCCCCATGCACCACACAAGTCATTCTAAATAACCCTTGGAAACAACATAGAAAGGTTACCCACAACAACCAGCCCAAGGATGGTACTTAGCTTGGTTGCATCATTTCATCTCTTTTAAGAGAAATTCATCTCGAATTTGTGCTTTTACGGGATTCGAACCTGAGATCATGTTTTGATACCAAATAAACGAAAAATGGCAAATCCTTCCTACCTAAAGCTTAAGCTTTCATTACGAGACACTTGAACTGTCACACTTAATCCTCGTCTAAAGCTCACACCAAGTCACGAGGATGTTACCCCCACGCACCACAAAAGTCATTCTAAATGACCCTTGGAAACAACATAGAAAGGTTACCCACAACAACGTGCCCAGGGATGGTACTTACCTTGGTTGCATCATTCCGTCTCTTTTATGGGAAATTCATCCCGAACTTGTGCATTTATGGGATTCGAACATGAGATCATGTTTCGATACCAAACATAGGAAAAATAGCTAATCCTTCCTACCTAAAGCTTAAGCTTTCATTACGGGACGCTTGAACTGTCAAACTTAATCCTCGTCTAAAGCTCACACCAAGTCACGAGAATGTTACCCCCCATGCACCACACAAGTCATTCTAAATGAGCCTTGGAAACAACATAGAAAGGTTACCCACAACAACCAGCCCAAGGATGGTACTTAGCTTGGTTGCATCATTTCATCTCTTTTAAGAGAAATTCATCTCGAACTTGTGCATTTATGGGATTCGAACATGAGTTCATGTTTCGATACCAAACATAGGAAAAATAGCTAATCCTTCCTACCTAAAGCTTAAGCTTTCATTACGGGACGCTTGAACTGTCACACTTAATCCTCGTCTAAAGCTCACACCAAGTCCCGAGGATGTTACCCCCATGCACCACACAAGTCATTCTAAATAACCCTTGGAAACAACATAGAAAGGTTACCCAGAACAACCAGCCCAAGGATGGTACTTAGCTTGGTTGCATCATTTCATCTCTTTTAAGAGAAATTCATCTCGAATTTGTGCTTTTGTGGGATTCGAACCTGAGATCATGTTTTGATACCAAATAAACGAAAAATAGCAACTCCTTCCTACCTAAAGCTTAAGCTTTCATTACGAGACACTTGAACTGTCACACTTAATCCTCGTCTAAAGCTCAAACCAAGTCACGAGAATGTTACCCCCCATGCACCGCAAAAGTTATTCTAAATGACCCTTGGAAACAACATAGAAAGGTTACCCAGAACAACCAGCCCAAGGATGGTACTTAGCTTGGTTGCATCATTTCATCTCTTTTAAGAGAAATTCATCTCGAATTTGTGCTTTTACGGGATTTGAACCTGAGATCATGTTTTGATACCAAATAAACGAAAAATAGCAAATCCTTCCTACCTAAAGCTTAAGCTTTCATTACGAGACACTTGAACTGTCACACTTAATCCTCGTCTAAAGCTCACACCAAGTCACGAGGATGTTAACCCCCCATGCACCACAAAAGTCATTCTAAATGACCCTTGGAAACAACATAGAAAGGTTACCAACAACAACATGCCCAGGGTTGGTACTTACCTTGGTTGCATCATTCCGTCTCTTTTATGGGAAATTCATCTCGAACTTGTGCTTTTAGGGGACACATACCAGAGATCATGTTTCGATACCAAACATAGGAAAAATAGCTAATCCTTCCTACCTAAAGCTTAAGCTTTCATTACGGGACGCTTGAACTGTCAAACTTAATCCTCGTCTAAAGCTCACACCAAGTCACGAGGATGTTACCCCCCATGCACCACACAAGTCATTCTAAATCACCCTTGGAAACAACATAGAAAGGTTACCCACAACAACTAGCCCAAGGATGGTACTTAGCTTGCTTGCATCATTTCATCTCTTTTAAGAGAAATTCATCTCGAATTTGTGCTTTTATGGGATTCGAACCTGAGATCATGTTTTGATACCAAATAAACGAAAAATAGCAAATCCTTCGTACCTAAAGCTTAAGCTTTCATTACGAGACACTTGAACTGTCACACTTAATCCTCGTCTAAAGCTCAAACCAAGTCACGAGGATGTTACCCCCCATGCACCGCAAAAGTTATTCTAAATGACCCTTAGAAATAACATAGAAAGGTTACCCACAACAACCAGCCCAAGGATGGTACTTAGCTTGGTCGCATCATTTCATCTCGTTTAAGAGAAATTCATCTCGAATTTGTGCTTTTACGGGATTCGAACCTGAGATCATGTTTTGATACCAAATAAACGAAAAATAGCAAATCCTTCCTACCTAAAGCTTAAACTTTCATTACGAGACACTTGAACTGTCACACTTAATCCTCGTCTAAAGCTCACACCAAGTCACGAGGATGTTACCCCCCATGCACCACATAAGTCATTCTAAATGACCCTTGGAAACAACATAGAAAGGTTACCCACAACAACGTGCCCAGGGATGGTACTTACCTTGCTTGCATCATTCCGTCTCTTTTATGGGAAATTCATCACGAACTTGTGCATTTATGGGATTCGAACATGTGATCATGTTTCGATACCAAACATAGGAAAAATAGCTAATCCTTCCTACCTAAAGCTTAAGCTTTCATTACGGGACGCTTGAACTGTCAAACTTAATCCTCGTCTAAAGCTCACACCAAGTCACGAGGATGTTACCCCCAATGCACCACACAAGTCATTCTAAATCACCCTTGGAAACAACATAGAAAGGTTACCCACAACAACGTGCCCAGGGATGGTACTTACCTTGCTTGCATCATTCCGTCTCTTTTATGGGAAATTCACCTCGAATTTGTGCTTTTACGGGATTCGAACCTGAGATCATGTTTTGATACCAAATAAACGAAAAATGGCAAATCCTTCCTACCTAAAGCTTAAGCTTTCATTACGAGACACTTGAACTGTCACACTTAATCCTCGTCTAAAGCTCACACCAAGTCACGAGGATGTTACCCCCCATGCACCACAAAAGTCATTCTAAATGACCCTTGGAAACAACATAGAAAGGTTACCAACAACAACATGCCCAGGGTTGGTACTTACCTTGGTTGCATCATTCCGTCTCTTTTATGGGAAATTCACCTCGAACTTGTGCTTTTAGGGGACACATACCAGAGATCATGTTTCGATACCAAACATAGGAAAAATAGCTAATCCTTCCTACCTAAAGCTTAAGCTTTCATTACGGGACGCTTGAACTGTCAAACTTAATCCTCGTCTAAAGCTCACACCAAGTCACGAGGATGTTACCCCCCATGCACCACACAAGTCATTCTAAATCACCCTTGGAAACAACATAGAAAGGTTACCCACAACAACCAGCCCAAGGATGGTACTTAGCTTGGTTGCATCATTTCATCTCTTTTAAGAGAAATTCATCTCGAATTTGTGCTTTTATGGGATTCGAACCTGAGATCATGTTTTGATACCAAATAAACGAAAAATAGCAAATCCTTCGTACCTAAAGCTTAAGCTTTCATTATGAGACACTTGAACTGTCACACTTAATCCTCGTCTAAAGCTCACACCAAGTCACGAGGATGTTACCCCCCATGCACCACAAAAGTCATTCTAAATGACCCTTGGAAACAACATAGAAAGGTTACCCACAACAACGTGCCCAGGGATGGTACTTACCTTGCTTGCATCATTCCGTCTCTTTTATGGGAAATTCATCACGAACTTGTGCATTTATGGGATTCGAACATGTGATCATGTTTCGATACCAAACATAGGAAAAATAGCTAATCCTTCCTACCTAAAGCTTAAGCTTTCATTACGGGACGCTTGAACTGTCAAACTTAATCCTCGTCTAAAGCTCACACCAAGTCACGAGAATGTTACCCCCCATGCACCACACAAGTCATTCTAAATCACCCTTGGAAACAACATAGAAAGGTTACCCACAACAACCAGCCCAAGGATGGTACTTAGCTTGGTTGCATCATTTCATCTCTTTTAAGAGAAATTCATCTCGAATTTGTGCTTTTATGGGATTCGAACCTGAGATCATGTTTTGATACCAAATAAACGAAAAATAGCAACTCCTTCCTACCTAAAGCTTAAGCTTTCATTACGAGACACTTGAACTGTCACACTTAATCCTCGTCTAAAGCTCACACCAAGTCCCGAGGATGTTACTCCCCATGCACCACACAAGTCATTCTAAATAACCCTTGGAAACAACATAGAAAGGTTACCCAGAACAACCAGCCCAACGATGGTACTTAGCTTGGTTGCATCATTTCATCTCTTTTAAGAGAAATTCATCTCGAATTTGTGCTTTTATGGGATTCGAACCTGAGATCATGTTTTGATACCAAATAAACGAAAAATAGCAACTCCTTCCTACCTAAAGCTTAAGCTTTCATTACTAGACACTTGAACTGTCACACTTAATCCTCGTCTAAAGCTCAAACCAAGTCACGAGGATGTTACCCCCCATGCACCGCAAAAGTTATTGTAAATGACCCTTGGAAACATCATAGAAAGGTTACCCACAACAACCAGCCCAAGGATGGTACTTAGCTTGGTCGCATCATTTCATCTCTTTTAAGAGAAATTCATCTCGAATTTGTGCTTTTACGGGATTCGAACCTGAGATCATGTTTTGATACCAAATAAACGAAAAATAGCAAATCCTTCCTACCTAAAGCTTAAACTTTCATTACGAGACACTTGAACTGTCACACTTAATCCTCGTCTAAAGCTCACACCAAGTCACGAGGATGTTACCCCCCATGCACCACAAAAGTCATTCTAAATGACCCTTGGAAACAACATAGAAAGGTTACAACCAACAACATGCCCAGGGTTGGTACTTACCTTGGTTGCATCATTCCGTCTCTTTTATGGGAAATTCACCTCGAACTTGTGCTTTTAGGGGACACATACCAGAGATCATGTTTCGATACCAAACATAGGAAAAATAGCTAATCCTTCCTACCTAAAGCTTAAGCTTTCATTACGGGACGCTTGAACTGTCACACTTAATCCTCGTCTAAAGCTCACACCAAGTCCCGAGGATGTTACCCCCCATGCACCACACAAGTCATTCTAAATAACCCTTGGAAACAACATAGAAAGGTTACCCAGAACAACCAGCCCAAGGATGGTACTTAGCTTGGTTGCATCATTTCATCTCTTTTAAGAGAAATTCATCTCGAATTTGTGCTTTTATGGGATTCGAACCTGAGATCATGTTTTGATACCAAATAAACGAAAAATAGCAACTCCTTCCTACCTAAAGCTTAAGCTTTCATTACTAGACACTTGAACTGTCACACTTAATCCTCGTCTAAAGCTCAAACCAAGTCACGAGGATGTTACCCCCCATGCACCGCAAAAGTTATTGTAAATGACCCTTGGAAACATCATAGAAAGGTTACCCACAACAACCAGCCCAAGGATGGTACTTAGCTTGGTCGCATCATTTCATCTCTTTTAAGAGAAATTCATCTCGAATTTGTGCTTTTACGGGATTCGAACCTGAGATCATGTTTTGATACCAAATAAACGAAAAATAGCAAATCCTTCCTACCTAAAGCTTAAACTTTCATTACGAGACACTTGAACTGTCACACTTAATCCTCGTCTAAAGCTCACACCAAGTCACGAGGATGTTACCCCCCATGCACCACAAAAGTCATTCTAAATGACCCTTGGAAACAACATAGAAAGGTTACCAACAACAACATGCCCAGGGTTGGTACTTACCTTGGTTGCATCATTCCGTCTCTTTTATGGGAAATTCACCTCGAACTTGTGCTTTTAGGGGACACATACCAGAGATCATGTTTCGATACCAAACATAGGAAAAATAGCTAATCCTTCCTACCTAAAGCTTAAGCTTTCATTACGGGACGCTTGAACTGTCAAACTTAATCCTCGTCTAAAGCTCACACCAAGTCACGAGGATGTTACCCCCCATGCACCACACAAGTCATTCTAAATCACCCTTGGAAACAACATAGAAAGGTTACCCACAACAACCAGCCCAAGGATGGTACTTAGCTTGGTTGCATCATTTCATCTCTTTTAAGAGAAATTCATCTCGAATTTGTGCTTTTATGGGATTCGAACCTGAGATCATGTTTTGATACCAAATAAACGAAAAATAGCAACTCCTTCCTACCTAAAGCTTAAGCTTTCATTACGAGACACTTGAACTGTCACACTTAATCCTCGTCTAAAGCTCAAACCAAGTCACGAGGATGTTACCCCCCATGCACCGCAAAAGTTATTGTAAATGACCCTTAGAAATAACATAGAAAGGTTACCCACAACAACCAGCCCAAGGATGGTACTTAGCTTGGTCGCATCATTTCATCTCTTTTAAGAGAAATTCATCTCGAATTTGTGCTTTTACGGGATTCGAACCTGAGATCATGTTTTGATACCAAATAAACGAAAAATAGCAAATCCTTCCTACCTAAAGCTTAAACTTTCATTACGAGACACTTGAACTGTCACACTTAATCCTCGTCTAAAGCTCACACCAAGTCACGAGGATGTTACCCCCCATGCACCACATAAGTCATTCTAAATGACCCTTGGAAACAACATAGAAAGGTTACCCACAACAACGTGCCCAGGGATGGTACTTACCTTGCTTGCATCATTCCGTCTCTTTTATGGGAAATTCATCACGAACTTGTGCATTTATGGGATTCGAACATGTGATCATGTTTCGATACCAAACATAGGAAAAATAGCTAATCCTTCCTACCTAAAGCTTAAGCTTTCATTACGGGACGCTTGAACTGTCAAACTTAATCCTCGTCTAAAGCTCACACCAAGTCACGAGGATGTTACCCCCCATGCACCACACAAGTCATTCTAAATCACCCTTGGAAACAACATAGAAAGGTTACCCACAACAACCAGCCCAAGGATGGTACTTAGCTTGGTTGCATCATTTCATCTCTTTTAAGAGAAATTCATCACGAACTTGTGCATTTATGGGATTCGAACATGTGATCATGTTTCGATACCAAACATAGGAAAAATAGCTAATCCTTCCTACCTAAAGCTTAAGGTTTCATTACGGGACGCTTGAACTGACACACTTAATCCTCGTCTAAAGCTCACACCAAGTCACGAGGATGTTACCCCCCATGCACCACACAAGTCATTCTAAATAACCCTTGGAAACAACATAGAAAGGTTACCCACAACAACCAGCCCAAGGATGGTACTTAGCTTGGTTGCATCATTTCATCTCTTTTAAGAGAAATTCATCTCGAATTTGTGCTTTTACGGGATTCGAACCTGAGATCATGTTTTGATACCAAATAAACGAAAAATGGGAAATCCTTCCTACCTAAAGCTTAAGCTTTCATTACGAGACACTTGAACTGTCACACTTAATCCTCGTCTAAAGCTCACACCAAGTCACGAGGATGTTACCCCCACGCACCACAAAAGTCATTCTAAATGACCCTTGGAAACAACATAGAAAGGTTACCCACAACAACGTGCCCAGGGATGGTACTTACCTTGGTTGCATCATTCCGTCTCTTTTATGGGAAATTCATCTCGAACTTGTGCATTTATGGGATTCGAACATGAGATCATGTTTCGATACCAAACATAGGAAAAATAGGTAATCCTTCCTACCTAAAGCTTAAGCTTTCATTACGGGACGCTTGAACTGTCAAACTTAATCCTCGTCTAAAGCTCACACCAAGTCACGAGAATGTTACCCCCCATGCACCACACAAGTCATTCTAAATGAGCCTTGGAAACAACATAGAAAGGTTACCCACAACAACCAGCCCAAGGATGGTACTTAGCTTGGTTGCATCATTTCATCTCTTTTAAGAGAAATTCATCTCGAACTTGTGCATTTATGGGATTCGAGCATGAGTTCATGTTTCGATACCAAACATAGGAAAAATAGCTAATCCTTCCTACCTAAAGCTTAAGCTTTCATTACGGGACGCTTGAACTGTCACACTTAATCCTCGTCTAAAGCTCACACCAAGTCCCGAGGATGTTACCCCCCATGCACCACACAAGTCATTCTAAATAACCCTTGGAAACAACATAGAAAGGTTACCCAGAACAACCAGCCCAACGATGGTACTTAGCTTGGTTGCATCATTTCATCTCTTTTAAGAGAAATTCATCTCGAATTTGTGCTTTTATGGGATTCGAACCTGAGATCATGTTTTGATACCAAATAAACGAAAAATACCAACTCCTTCCTACCTAAAGCTTAAGCTTTCATTACTAGACACTTGAACTGTCACACTTAATTCTCGTCTAAAGCTCAAACCAAGTCACGAGGATGTTACCCCCCATGCACCGCAAAAGTTATTGTAAATGACCCTTGGAAACATCATAGAAAGGTTACCCACAACAACCAACCCAAGGATGGTACTTAGCTTGGTCGCATCATTTCATCTCTTTTAAGAGAAATTCATCTCGAATTTGTGCTTTTACGGGATTCGAACCTGAGATCATGTTTTGATACCAAATAAACGAAAAATAGCAAATCCTTCCTACCTAAAGCTTAAACTTTCATTACGAGACACTTGAACTGTCACACTTAATCCTCGTCTAAAGATCACACCAAGTCACGAGGATGTTACCCCCCATGCACCACAAAAGTCATTCTAAATGACCCTTGGAAACAACATAGAAAGGTTACCAACAACAACATGCCCAGGGTTGGTACTTACCTTGGTTGCATCATTCCGTCTCTTTTATGGGAAATTCACCTCGAACTTGTGCTTTTAGGGGACACATACCAGAGATCATGTTTCGATACCAAACATAGGAAAAATAGCTAATCCTTCCTACCTAAAGCTTAAGCTTTCATTACGGGACGCTTGAACTGTCAAACTTAATCCTCGTCTAAAGCTCACACCAAGTCACGAGGATGTTACCCCCCATGCACCACACAAGTCATTCTAAATCACCCTTGGAAACAACATAGAAAGGTTACCCACAACAACCAGCCCAAGGATGGTACTTAGCTTGGTTGCATCATTTCATCTCTTTTAAGAGAAATTCATCTCGAATTTGTGCTTTTATGGGATTCGAACCTGAGATCATGTTTTGATACCAAATAAACGAAAAATAGCAACTCCTTCCTACCTAAAGCTTAAGCTTTCATTACGAGACACTTGAACTGTCACACTTAATCCTCGTCTAAAGCTCAAACCAAGTCACGAGGATGTTACCCCCCATGCACCGCAAAAGTTATTCTAAATGACCCTTAGAAATAACATAGAAAGGTTACCCACAACAACCAGCCCAAGGATGGTACTTAGCTTGGTCGCATCATTTCATCTCTTTTAAGAGAAATTCATCTCGAATTTGTGCTTTTACGGGATTCGAACCTGAGATCATGTTTTGATACCAAATAAACGAAAAATAGCAAATCCTTCCTACCTAAAGCTTAAACTTTCATTACGAGACACTTGAACTGTCACACTTAATCCTCGTCTAAAGCTCACACCAAGTCACGAGGATGTTACCCCGCATGCACCACAAAAGTCATTCTAAATGACCCTTGGAAACAACATAGAAAGGTTACCCACAACAACGTGCCCAGGGATGGTACTTACCTTGCTTGCATCATTCCGTCTCTTTTATGGGAAATTCATCACGAACTTGTGCATTTATGGGATTCGAACATGTGATCATGTTTCGATACCAAACATAGGAAAAATAGCTAATCCTTCCTACCTAAAGCTTAAGCTTTCATTACGGGACGCTTGAACTGTCAAACTTAATCCTCATCTAAAGCTCACACCAAGTCACGAGGATGTTACCCCCCATGCACCACACAAGTCATTCTAAATCACCCTTGGAAACAACATAGAAAGGTTACCCACAAAAACCAGCCCAAGGATGGTACTTAGCTTGGTTGCATCATTTCATCTCTTTTAAGAGAAATTCATCACGAACTTGTGCATTTATGGGATTCGAACATGTGATCATGTTTCGATACCAAACATAGGAAAAATAGCTAATCCTTCCTACCTAAAGCTTAAGGTTTCATTACGGGACGCTTGAACTGACACACTTAATCCTCGTCTAAAGCTCAAACCAAGTCACGAGGATGTTACCCCCCATGCACCACACAAGTCATTCTAAATAACCCTTGGAAACAACATAGAAAGGTTACCCACAACAACCAGCCCAAGGATGGTACTTAGCTTGGTTGCATCATTTCATCTCTTTTAAGAGAAATTCATCTCGAATTTGTGCTTTTATGGGATTCGAACCTGAGATCATGTTTTGATACCAAATAAACGAAAAATAGCAACTCCTTCCTACCTAAAGCTTAAGCTTTCATTACGAAACACTTGAACTGTCACACTTAATCCTCGTCTAAAGCTCACACCAAGTCACGAGGATGTTACCCCCCATGCACCACAAAAGTCATTCTAAATGACCCTTGGAAACAACATAGAAAGGTTACCCACAACAACGTGCCCAGGGATGGTACTTACCTTGCTTGCATCATTCCGTCTCTTTTATGGGAAATTCATCACGAACTTGTGCATTTATGGGATTCGAACATGTGATCATGTTTCGATACCAAACATAGGAAAAATAGCTAATCCTTCCTACCTAAAGCTTAAGCTTTCATTACGGGACGCTTGAACTGTCAAACTTAATCCTCGTCTAAAGCTCACACCAAGTCACGAGAATGTTACCCCCCATGCACCACACAAGTCATTCTAAATCACCCTTGGAAACAACATAGAAAGGTTACCCACAACAACCAGCCCAAGGATGGTACTTAGCTTGGTTGCATCATTTCATCTCTTTTAAGAGAAATTCATCTCGAATTTGTGCTTTTATGGGATTCGAACCTGAGATCATGTTTTGATACCAAATAAACGAAAAATAGCAACTCCTTCCTACCTAAAGCTTAAGCTTTCATTACGAGACACTTGAACTGTCACACTTAATCCTCGTCTAAAGCTCAAACCAAGTCACGAGGATGTTACCCCCCATGCACCGCAAAAGTTATTCTAAATGACCCTTAGAAATAACATAGAAAGGTTACCCACAACAACCAGCCCAAGGATGGTACTTAGCTTGGTCGCATCATTTCATCTCTTTTAAGAGAAATTCATCTCGAATTTGTGCTTTTACGGGATTCGAACCTGAGATCATGTTTTGATACCAAATAAACGAAAAATAGCAAATCCTTCCTACCTAAAGCTTAAACTTTCATTACGAGACACTTGAACTGTCACACTTAATCCTCGTCTAAAGCTCACACCAAGTCACGAGGATGTTACCCCGCATGCACCACAAAAGTCATTCTAAATGACCCTTGGAAACAACATAGAAAGGTTACCCACAACAACGTGCCCAGGGATGGTACTTACCTTGCTTGCATCATTCCGTCTCTTTTATGGGAAATTCATCACGAACTTGTGCATTTATGGGATTCGAACATGTGATCATGTTTCGATACCAAACATAGGAAAAATAGCTAATCCTTCCTACCTAAAGCTTAAGCTTTCATTACGGGACGCTTGAACTGTCAAACTTAATCCTCGTCTAAAGCTCACACCAAGTCACGAGGATGTTACCCCCCATGCACCACACAAGTCATTCTAAATCACCCTTGGAAACAACATAGAAAGGTTACCCACAACAACCAGCCCAAGGATGGTACTTAGCTTGGTTGCATCATTTCATCTCTTTTAAGAGAAATTCATCTCGAATTTGTGCTTTTATAGGATTCGAACCTGAGATCATGTTTTGATACCAAATAAACGAAAAATAGCAACTCCTTCCTACCTAAAGCTTAAGCTTTCATTACGAGACACTTGAACTGTCACACTTAATCCTCGTCTAAAGCTCAAACCAAGTCACGAGGATGTTACCCCCCATGCACCGCAAAAGTTATTCTAAATGACCCTTAGAAATAACATAGAAAGGTTACCCACAACAACCAGCCCAAGGATGGTACTTAGCTTGGTCGCATCATTTCATCTCTTTTAAGAGAAATTCATCTCGAATTTGTGCTTTTACGGGATTCGAACCTGAGATCATGTTTTGATACCAAATAAACGAAAAATAGCAAATCCTTCCTACCTAAAGCTTAAACTTTCATTACGAGACACTTGAACTGTCACACTTAATCCTCGTCTAAAGCTCACACCAAGTCACGAGGATGTTACCCCGCATGCACCACAAAAGTCATTCTAAATGACCCTTGGAAACAACATAGAAAGGTTACCCACAACAACGTGCCCAGGGATGGTACTTACCTTGCTTGCATCATTCCGTCTCTTTTATGGGAAATTCATCACGAACTTGTGCATTTATGGGATTCGAACATGTGATCATGTTTCGATACCAAACATAGGAAAAATAGCTAATCCTTCCTACCTAAAGCTTAAGCTTTCATTACGGGACGCTTGAACTGTCAAACTTAATCCTCGTCTAAAGCTCACACCAAGTCACGAGGATGTTACCCCCCATGCACCACACAAGTCATTCTAAATCACCCTTGGAAACAACATAGAAAGGTTACCCACAACAACCAGCCCAAGGATGGTACTTAGCTTGGTTGCATCATTTCATCTCTTTTAAGAGAAATTCATCTCGAATTTGTGCTTTTATGGGATTCGAACCTGAGATCATGTTTTGATACCAAATAAACGAAAAATACCAACTCCTTCCTACCTAAAGCTTAAGCTTTCATTACTAGACACTTGAACTGTCACACTTAATCCTCGTCTAAAGCTCAAACCAAGTCACGAGGATGTTACCCCCCATGCACCGCAAAAGTTATTGTAAATGACCCTTGGAAACATCATAGAAAGGTTACCCACAACAACCAGCCCAAGGATGGTACTTAGCTTGGTCGCATCATTTCATCTCTTTTAAGAGAAATTCATCTCGAATTTGTGCTTTTACGGGATTCGAACCTGAGATCATGTTTTGATACCAAATAAACGAAAAATAGCAAATCCTTCCTACCTAAAGCTTAAACTTTCATTACGAGACACTTGAACTGTCACACTTAATCCTCGTCTAAAGCTCACACCAAGTCACGAGGATGTTACCCCCCATGCACCACATAAGTCATTCTAAATGACCCTTGGAAACAACATAGAAAGGTTACCCACAACAACGTGCCCAGGGATGGTACTTACCTTGCTTGCATCATTCCGTCTCTTTTATGGGAAATTCATCACGAACTTGTGCATTTATGGGATTCGAACATGTGATCATGTTTCGATACCAAACATAGGAAAAATAGCTAATCCTTCCTACCTAAAGCTTAAGCTTTCATTACGGGACGCTTGAACTGTCAAACTTAATCCTCGTCTAAAGCTCACACCAAGTCACGAGGATGTTACCCCCCATGCACCACACAAGTCATTCTAAATCACCCTTGGAAACAACATAGAAAGGTTACCCACAACAACCAGCCCAAGGATGGTACTTAGCTTGGTTGCATCATTTCATCTCTTTTAAGAGAAATTCATCACGAACTTGTGCATTTATGGGATTCGAACATGTGATCATGTTTCGATACCAAACATAGGAAAAATAGCTAATCCTTCCTACCTAAAGCTTAAGGTTTCATTACGGGACGCTTGAACTGACACACTTAATCCTCGTCTAAAGCTCACACCAAGTCACGAGGATGTTACCCCCCATGCACCACACAAGTCATTCTAAATAACCCTTGGAAACAACATAGAAAGGTTACCCACAACAACCAGCCCAAGGATGGTACTTAGCTTGGTTGCATCATTTCATCTCTTTTAAGAGAAATTCATCTCGAATTTGTGCTTTTACGGGATTCGAACCTGAGATCATGTTTTGATACCAAATAAACGAAAAATGGGAAATCCTTCCTACCTAAAGCTTAAGCTTTCATTACGAGACACTTGAACTGTCACACTTAATCCTCGTCTAAAGCTCACACCAAGTCACGAGGATGTTACCCCCACGCACCACAAAAGTCATTCTAAATGACCCTTGGAAACAACATAGAAAGGTTACCCACAACAACGTGCCCAGGGATGGTACTTACCTTGGTTGCATCATTCCGTCTCTTTTATGGGAAATTCATCTCGAACTTGTGCATTTATGGGATTCGAACATGAGATCATGTTTCGATACCAAACATAGGAAAAATAGGTAATCCTTCCTACCTAAAGCTTAAGCTTTCATTACGGGACGCTTGAACTGTCAAACTTAATCCTCGTCTAAAGCTCACACCAAGTCACGAGAATGTTACCCCCCATGCACCACACAAGTCATTCTAAATGAGCCTTGGAAACAACATAGAAAGGTTACCCACAACAACCAGCCCAAGGATGGTACTTAGCTTGGTTGCATCATTTCATCTCTTTTAAGAGAAATTCATCTCGAACTTGTGCATTTATGGGATTCGAACATGAGTTCATGTTTCGATACCAAACATAGGAAAAATAGCTAATCCTTCCTACCTAAAGCTTAAGCTTTCATTACGGGACGCTTGAACTGTCACACTTAATCCTCGTCTAAAGCTCACACCAAGTCCCGAGGATGTTACCCCCCATGCACCACACAAGTCATTCTAAATAACCCTTGGAAACAACATAGAAAGGTTACCCAGAACAACCAGCCCAACGATGGTACTTAGCTTGGTTGCATCATTTCATCTCTTTTAAGAGAAATTCATCTCGAATTTGTGCTTTTATGGGATTCGAACCTGAGATCATGTTTTGATACCAAATAAACGAAAAATACCAACTCCTTCCTACCTAAAGCTTAAGCTTTCATTACTAGACACTTGAACTGTCACACTTAATCCTCGTCTAAAGCTCAAACCAAGTCACGAGGATGTTACCCCCCATGCACCGCAAAAGTTATTGTAAATGACCCTTGGAAACATCATAGAAAGGTTACCCACAACAACCAGCCCAAGGATGGTACTTAGCTTGGTCGCATCATTTCATCTCTTTTAAGAGAAATTCATCTCGAATTTGTGCTTTTACGGGATTCGAACCTGAGATCATGTTTTGATACCAAATAAACGAAAAATAGCAAATCCTTCCTACCTAAAGCTTAAACTTTCATTACGAGACACTTGAACTGTCACACTTAATCCTCGTCTAAAGCTCACACCAAGTCACGAGGATGTTACCCCCCATGCACCACATAAGTCATTCTAAATGACCCTTGGAAACAACATAGAAAGGTTACCCACAACAACGTGCCCAGGGATGGTACTTACCTTGCTTGCATCATTCCGTCTCTTTTATGGGAAATTCATCACGAACTTGTGCATTTATGGGATTCGAACATGTGATCATGTTTCGATACCAAACATAGGAAAAATAGCTAATCCTTCCTACCTAAAGCTTAAGCTTTCATTACGGGACGCTTGAACTGTCAAACTTAATCCTCGTCTAAAGCTCACACCAAGTCACGAGGATGTTACCCCCCATGCACCACACAAGTCATTCTAAATCACCCTTGGAAACAACATAGAAAGGTTACCCACAACAACCAGCCCAAGGATGGTACTTAGCTTGGTTGCATCATTTCATCTCTTTTAAGAGAAATTCATCACGAACTTGTGCATTTATGGGATTCGAACATGTGATCATGTTTCGATACCAAACATAGGAAAAATAGCTAATCCTTCCTACCTAAAGCTTAAGGTTTCATTACGGGACGCTTGAACTGACACACTTAATCCTCGTCTAAAGCTCACACCAAGTCACGAGGATGTTACCCCCCATGCACCACACAAGTCATTCTAAATAACCCTTGGAAACAACATAGAAAGGTTACCCACAACAACCAGCCCAAGGATGGTACTTAGCTTGGTTGCATCATTTCATCTCTTTTAAGAGAAATTCATCTCGAATTTGTGCTTTTACGGGATTCGAACCTGAGATCATGTTTTGATACCAAATAAACGAAAAATGGGAAATCCTTCCTACCTAAAGCTTAAGCTTTCATTACGAGACACTTGAACTGTCACACTTAATCCTCGTCTAAAGCTCACACCAAGTCACGAGGATGTTACCCCCACGCACCACAAAAGTCATTCTAAATGACCCTTGGAAACAACATAGAAAGGTTACCCACAACAACGTGCCCAGGGATGGTACTTACCTTGGTTGCATCATTCCGTCTCTTTTATGGGAAATTCATCTCGAACTTGTGCATTTATGGGATTCGAACATGAGATCATGTTTCGATACCAAACATAGGAAAAATAGGTAATCCTTCCTACCTAAAGCTTAAGCTTTCATTACGGGACGCTTGAACTGTCAAACTTAATCCTCGTCTAAAGCTCACACCAAGTCACGAGAATGTTACCCCCCATGCACCACACAAGTCATTCTAAATGAGCCTTGGAAACAACATAGAAAGGTTACCCACAACAACCAGCCCAAGGATGGTACTTAGCTTGGTTGCATCATTTCATCTCTTTTAAGAGAAATTCATCTCGAACTTGTGCATTTATGGGATTCGAACATGAGTTCATGTTTCGATACCAAACATAGGAAAAATAGCTAATCCTTCCTACCTAAAGCTTAAGCTTTCATTACGGGACGCTTGAACTGTCACACTTAATCCTCGTCTAAAGCTCACACCAAGTCCCGAGGATGTTACCCCCCATGCACCACACAAGTCATTCTAAATAACCCTTGGAAACAACATAGAAAGGTTACCCAGAACAACCAGCCCAACGATGGTACTTAGCTTGGTTGCATCATTTCATCTCTTTTAAGAGAAATTCATCTCGAATTTGTGCTTTTATGGGATTCGAACCTGAGATCATGTTTTGATACCAAATAAACGAAAAATACCAACTCCTTCCTACCTAAAGCTTAAGCTTTCATTACTAGACACTTGAACTGTCACACTTAATCCTCGTCTAAAGCTCAAACCAAGTCACGAGGATGTTACCCCCCATGCACCGCAAAAGTTATTGTAAATGACCCTTGGAAACATCATAGAAAGGTTACCCACAACAACCAGCCCAAGGATGGTACTTAGCTTGGTCGCATCATTTCATCTCTTTTAAGAGAAATTCATCTCGAATTTGTGCTTTTACGGGATTCGAACCTGAGATCATGTTTTGATACCAAATAAACGAAAAATAGCAAATCCTTCCTACCTAAAGCTTAAACTTTCATTACGAGACACTTGAACTGTCACACTTAATCCTCGTCTAAAGCTCACACCAAGTCACGAGGATGTTACCCCCCATGCACCACAAAAGTCATTCTAAATGACCCTTGGAAACAACATAGAAAGGTTACCAACAACAACATGCCCAGGGTTGGTACTTACCTTGGTTGCATCATTCCGTCTCTTTTATGGGAAATTCACCTCGAACTTGTGCTTTTAGGGGACACATACCAGAGATCATGTTTCGATACCAAACATAGGAAAAATAGCTAATCCTTCCTACCTAAAGCTTAAGCTTTCATTACGGGACGCTTGAACTGTCAAACTTAATCCTCGTCTAAAGCTCACACCAAGTCACGAGGATGTTACCCCCCATGCACCACACAAGTCATTCTAAATCACCCTTGGAAACAACATAGAAAGGTTACCCACAACAACCAGCCCAAGGATGGTACTTAGCTTGGTTGCATCATTTCATCTCTTTTAAGAGAAATTCATCTCGAATTTGTGCTTTTATGGGATTCGAACCTGAGATCATGTTTTGATACCAAATAAACGAAAAATAGCAACTCCTTCCTACCTAAAGCTTAAGCTTTCATTACGAGACACTTGAACTGTCACACTTAATCCTCGTCTAAAGCTCAAACCAAGTCACGAGGATGTTACCCCCCATGCACCGCAAAAGTTATTCTAAATGACCCTTAGAAATAACATAGAAAGGTTACCCACAACAACCAGCCCAAGGATGGTACTTAGCTTGGTCGCATCATTTCATCTCTTTTAAGAGAAATTCATCTCGAATTTGTGCTTTTATGGGATTCGAACATGTGATCATGTTTCGATACCAAACATAGGAAAAATAGCTAATCCTTCCTACCTAAAGCTTAAGGTTTCATTACGGGACGCTTGAACTGACACACTTAATCCTCGTCTAAAGCTCAAACCAAGTCACGAGGATGTTACCCCCCATGCACCACACAAGTCATTCTAAATAACCCTTGGAAACAACATAGAAAGGTTACCCACAACAACCAGCCCAAGGATGGTACTTAGCTTGGTTGCATCATTTCATCTCTTTTAAGAGAAATTCATCTCGAATTTGTGCTTTTACGGGATTCGAACCTGAGATCATGTTTTGATACCAAATAAACGAAAAATGGCAAATCCTTCCTACCTAAAGCTTAAGCTTTCATTACGAGACACTTGAACTGTCACACTTAATCCTCGTCTAAAGCTCACACCAAGTCACGAGGATGTTACCCCCACGTACCACAAAAGTCATTCTAAATGACCCTTGGAAACAACATAGAAAGGTTACCCACAAAAACCAGCCCAAGGATGGTACTTAGCTTGGTTGCATCATTTCATCTCTTTTAAGAGAAATTCATCACGAACTTGTGCATTTATGGGATTCGAACATGTGATCATGTTTCGATACCAAACATAGGAAAAATAGCTAATCCTTCCTACCTAAAGCTTAAGGTTTCATTACGGGACGCTTGAACTGACACACTTAATCCTCGTCTAAAGCTCAAACCAAGTCACGAGGATGTTACCCCCCATGCACCACACAAGTCATTCTAAATAACCCTTGGAAACAACATAGAAAGGTTACCCACAACAACCAGCCCAAGGATGGTACTTAGCTTGGTTGCATCATTTCATCTCTTTTAAGAGAAATTCATCTCGAATTTGTGCTTTTACGGGATTCGAACCTGAGATCATGTTTTGATACCAAATAAACGAAAAATGGCAAATCCTTCCTACCTAAAGCTTAAGCTTTCATTACGAGACACTTGAACTGTCACACTTAATCCTCGTCTAAAGCTCACACCAAGTCACGAGGATGTTACCCCCACGTACCACAAAAGTCATTCTAAATGACCCTTGGAAACAACATAGAAAGGTTACCCACAACAACGTGCCCAGGGATGGTACTTACCTTGGTTGCATCATTCCGTCTCTTTTATGGGAAATTCATCTCGAACTTGTCCATTTATGGGATTCGAACATGAGATCATGTTTCGATACCAAACATAGGAAAAATAGGTAATCCTTCCTACCTAAAGCTTAAGCTTTCATTACGGGACGCTTGAACTGTCAAACTTAATCCTCGTCTAAAGCTCACACCAAGTCACGAGGATGTTACCCCCCATGCACCACACAAGTCATTCTAAATCACCCTTGGAAACAACATAGAAAGGTTACCCACAACAACCAGCCCAAGGATGGTACTTAGCTTGGTCGCATCATTTCATCTCTTTTAAGAGAAATTCATCTCGAATTTGTGCTTTTACGGGATTCGAACCTGAGATCATGTTTTGATACCAAATAAACGAAAAATAGCAAATCCTTCCTACCTAAAGCTTAATCTTTCATTACGAGACACTTGAACTGTCACACTTAATCCTCGTCTAAAGCTCAAACCAAGTCACGAGGATGTTACCCCCCATGCACCGCAAAAGTTATTCTAAATGACCCTTAGAAATAACATAGAAAGGTTACCCACAACAACCAGCCCAAGGATGGTACTTACCTTGCTTGCATCATTCCGTCTCTTTTATGGGAAATTCATCACGAACTTGTGCATTTATAGGATTCGAACATGTGATCATGTTTCGATACCAAACATAGGAAAAATAGCTAATCCTTCCTACCTAAAGCTTAAGCTTTCATTACGGGACGCTTGAACTGTCAAACTTAATCCTCGTCTAAAGCTCACACCAAGTCACGAGGATGTTACCCCCCATGCACCACACAAGTCATTCTAAATCACCCTTGGAAACAACATATAAAGGTTACCCACAACAACCAGCCCAAGGATGGTACTTACCTTGGTTGCATCATTTCATCTCTTTTAAGAGAAATTCATCTCGAATTTGGGCTTTTATGGGATTCGAACCTGAGATCATGTTTTGATACCAAATAAACGAAAAATAGCAACTCCTTCCTACCTAAAGCTTAAGCTTTCATTACGAGACACTTGAACTGTCACACTTAATCCTCGTCTAAAGCTCAAACCAAGTCACGAGGATGTTACCCCCCATGCACCGCAAAAGTTATTCTAAATGACCCTTAGAAATAACATAGAAAGGTTACCCACAACAACCAGCCCAAGGATGGTACTTAGCTTGGTCGCATCATTTCATCTCTTTTAAGAGAAATTCATCTCGAATTTGTGCTTTTACGGGATTCGAACCTGAGATCATGTTTTGATACCAAATAAACGAAAAATAGCAAATCCTTCCTACCTAAAGCTTAAACTTTCATTACGAGACACTTGAACTGTCACACTTAATCCTCGTCTAAAGCTCACACCAAGTCACGAGGATGTTACCCCGCATGCACCACAAAAGTCATTCTAAATGACCCTTGGAAACAACATAGAAAGGTTACCCACAACAACGTGCCCAGGGATGGTACTTACCTTGCTTGCATCACTCCGTCTCTTTTATGGGAAATTCATCACGAACTTGTGCATTTATGGGATTCGAACATGTGATCATGTTTCGATACCAAACATAGGAAAAATAGCTAATCCTTCCTACCTAAAGCTTAAGCTTTCATTACGGGACGCTTGAACTGTCAAACTTAATCCTCATCTAAAGCTCACACCAAGTCACGAGGATGTTACCCCCCATGCACCACACAAGTCATTCTAAATCACCCTTGGAAACAACATAGAAAGGTTACCCACAAAAACCAGCCCAAGGATGGTACTTAGCTTGGTTGCATCATTTCATCTCTTTTAAGAGAAATTCATCACGAACTTGTGCATTTATGGGATTCGAACATGTGATCATGTTTCGATACCAAACATAGGAAAAATAGCTAATCCTTCCTACCTAAAGCTTAAGGTTTCATTACGGGACGCTTGAACTGACACACTTAATCCTCGTCTAAAGCTCAAACCAAGTCACGAGGATGTTACCCCCCATGCACCACACAAGTCATTCTAAATAACCCTTGGAAACAACATAGAAAGGTTACCCACAACAACCAGCCCAAGGATGGTACTTAGCTTGGTTGCATCATTTCATCTCTTTTAAGAGAAATTCATCTCGAATTTGTGCTTTTACGGGATTCGAACCTGAGATCATGTTTTGATACCAAATAAACGAAAAATGGCAAATCCTTCCTACCTAAAGCTTAAGCTTTCATTACGAGACACTTGAACTGTCACACTTAATCCTCGTCTAAAGCTCACACCAAGTCACGAGGATGTTACCCCCACGTACCACAAAAGTCATTCTAAATGACCCTTGGAAACAACATAGAAAGGTTACCCACAACAACGTGCCCAGGGATGGTACTTACCTTGGTTGCATCATTCCGTCTCTTTTATGGGAAATTCATCTCGAACTTGTCCATTTATGGGATTCGAACATGAGATCATGTTTCGATACCAAACATAGGAAAAATAGGTAATCCTTCCTACCTAAAGCTTAAGCTTTCATTACGGGACGCTTGAACTGTCAAACTTAATCCTCGTCTAAAGCTCACACCAAGTCACGAGGATGTTACCCCCCATGCACCACACAAGTCATTCTAAATCACCCTTGGAAACAACATAGAAAGGTTACCCACAACAACCAGCCCAAGGATGGTACTTAGCTTGGTCGCATCATTTCATCTCTTTTAAGAGAAATTCATCTCGAATTTGTGCTTTTACGGGATTCGAACCTGAGATCATGTTTTGATACCAAATAAACGAAAAATAGCAAATCCTTCCTACCTAAAGCTTAATCTTTCATTACTAGACACTTGAACTGTCACACTTAATCCTCGTCTAAAGCTCAAACCAAGTCACGAGGATGTTACCCCCCATGCACCGCAAAAATTATTCTAAATGACCCTTAGAAATAACATAGAAAGGTTACCCACAACAACCAGCCCAAGGATGGTACTTACCTTGCTTGCATCATTCCGTCTCTTTTATGGGAAATTCATCACGAACTTGTGCATTTATGGGATTCGAACATGTGATCATGTTTCGATACCAAACATAGGAAAAATAGCTAATCCTTCCTAGCTAAAGCTTAAGCTTTCATTACGGGACGCTTGAACTGTCAAACTTAATCCTCGTCTAAAGCTCACACCAAGTCACGAGGATGTTACCCCCCATGCACCACACAAGTCATTCTAAATCACCCTTGGAAACAACATATAAAGGTTACCCACAACAACCAGCCCAAGGATGGTACTTACCTTGGTTGCATCATTTCATCTCTTTTAAGAGAAATTCATCTCGAATTTGGGCTTTTATGGGATTCGAACCTGAGATCATGTTTTGATACCAAATAAACGAAAAATAGCAACTCCTTCCTACCTAAAGCTTAAGCTTTCATTACGAGACACTTGAACTGTCACACTTAATCCTCGTCTAAAGCTCAAACCAAGTCACGAGGATGTTACCCCCCATGCACCGCAAAAGTTATTCTAAATGACCCTTAGAAATAACATAGAAAGGTTACCCACAACAACCAGCCCAAGGATGGTACTTAGCTTGGTCGCATCATTTCATCTCTTTTAAGAGAAATTTATCTCGAATTTGTGCTTTTACGGGATTCGAACCTGAGATCATGTTTTGATACCAAATAAACGAAAAATAGCAAATCCTTCCTACCTAAAGCTTAAACTTTCATTACGAGACACTTGAACTGTCACACTTAATCCTCGTCTAAAGCTCACACCAAGTCACGAGGATGTTACCCCCCATGCACCACACAAGTCATTCTAAATCACCCTTGGAAACAACATAGAAAGGTTACCCACAACAACCAGCCCAAGGATGGTACTTAGCTTGGTTGCATCATTTCATCTCTTTTAAGAGAAATTCATCACGAACTTGTGCATTTATGGGATTCGAACATGTGATCATGTTTCGATACCAAACATAGGAAAAATAGCTAATCCTTCCTACCTAAAGCTTAAGGTTTCATTACGGGACGCTTGAACTGACACACTTAATCCTCGTCCAAAGCTCAAACCAAGTCACGAGGATGTTACCCCCCATGCACCACACAAGTCATTCTAAATAACCCTTGGAAACAACATAGAAAGGTTACTCACAACAACCAGCCCAAGGATGGTACTTAGCTTGGTTGCATCATTTCATCTCTTTTAAGAGAAATTCATCTCGAATTTGTGCTTTTACGGGATTCGAACCTGAGATCATGTTTTGATACCAAATAAACGAAAAATGGCAAATCCTTCCTACCTAAAGCTTAAGCTTTCATTACGAGACACTTGAACTGTCACACTTAATCCTCGTCTAAAGCTCACACCAAGTCACGAGGATGTTACCCCCACGTACCACAAAAGTCATTCTAAATGACCCTTGGAAACAACATAGAAAGGTTACCCACAACAACGTGCCCAGGGATGGTACTTACCTTGGTTGCATCATTCCGTCTCTTTTATGGGAAATTCATCTCGAACTTGTCCATTTATGGGATTCGAACATGACATCATGTTTCGATACCAAACATAGGAAAAATAGCTAATCCTTCCTACCTAAAGCTTAAGCTTTCATTACGGGACGCTTGAACTGTCAAACTTAATCCTCGTCTAAAGCTCACACCAAGTCACGAGGATGTTACCCCCCATGCACCACACAAGTCATTCTAAATCACCCTTGGAAACAACATAGAAAGGTTACCCACAACAACCAGCCCAAGGATGGTACTTAGCTTGGTCGCATCATTTCATCTCTTTTAAGAGAAATTCATCTCGAATTTGTGCTTTTACGGGATTCGAACCTGAGATCATGTTTTGATACCAAATAAACGAAAAATAGCAAATCCTTCCTACCTAAAGCTTAAACTTTCATTACGAGACACTTGAACTGTCACACTTAATCCTCGTCTAAAGCTCAAACCAAGTCACGAGGATGTTACCCCCCATGCACCGCAAAAGTTATTCTAAATGACCCTTAGAAATAACATAGAAAGGTTACCCACAACAACCAGCCCAAGGATGGTACTTACCTTGCTTGCATCATTCCGTCTCTTTTATGGGAAATTCATCACGAACTTGTGCATTTATGGGATTCGAACATGTGATCATGTTTCGATACCAAACATAGGAAAAATAGCTAATCCTTCCTACCTAAAGCTTAAGCTTTCATTACGGGACGCTTGAACTGTCAAACTTAATCCTCGTCTAAAGCTCACACCAAGTCACGAGGATGTTACCCCCCATGCACCACACAAGTCATTCTAAATCACCCTTGGAAACAACATAGAAAGGTTACCCACAACAACCAGCCCAAGGATGGTACTTACCTTGGTTGCATCATTTCATCTCTTTTAAGAGAAATTCATCTCGAATTTGTGCTTTTATGGGATTCGAACCTGAGATCATGTTTTGATACCAAATAAACGAAAAATAGCAACTCCTTCCTACCTAAAGCTTAAGCTTTCATTACGAGACACTTGAACTGTCACACTTAATCCTCGTCTAAAGCTCAAACCAAGTCACGAGGATGTTACCCCCCATGCACCGCAAAAGTTATTCTAAATGACCCTTAGAAATAACATAGAAAGGTTACCCACAACAACCAGCCCAAGGATGGTACTTAGCTTGGTCGCATCATTTCATCTCTTTTAAGAGAAATTCATCTCGAATTTGTGCTTTTACGGGATTCGAACCTGAGATCATGTTTTGATACCAAATAAACGAAAAATAGCAAATCCTTCCTACCTAAAGCTTAAACTTTCATTACGAGACACTTGAACTGTCACACTTAATCCTCGTCTAAAGCTCACACCAAGTCACGAGGATGTTACCCCGCATGCACCACAAAAGTCATTCTAAATGACCCTTGGAAACAACATAGAAAGGTTACCCACAACAACGTGCCCAGGGATGGTACTTACCTTGCTTGCATCATTCCGTCTCTTTTATGGGAAATTCATCACGAACTTGTGCATTTATGGGATTCGAACATGTGATCATGTTTCGATACCAAACATAGGAAAAATAGCTAATCCTTCCTACCTAAAGCTTAAGCTTTCATTACGGGACGCTTGAACTGTCAAACTTAATCCTCGTCTAAAGCTCACACCAAGTCACGAGGATGTTACCCCCCATGCACCACACAAGTCATTCTAAATCACCCTTGGAAACAACATAGAAAGGTTACCCACAACAACCAGCCCAAGGATGGTACTTAGCTTGGTTGCATCATTTCATCTCTTTTAAGAGAAATTCATCTCGAATTTGTGCTTTTATGGGATTCGAACCTGAGATCATGTTTTGATACCAAATAAACGAAAAATAGCGACTCCTTCCTACCTAAAGCTTAAGCTTTCATTACGAGACACTTGAACTGTCACACTTAATCCTCGTCTAAAGCTCAAACCAAGTCACGAGGATGTTACCCCCCATCCACCGCAAAAGTTATTCTAAATGACCCTTAGAAATAACATAGAAAGGTTACCCACAACAACCAGCCCAAGGATGGTACTTAGCTTGGTCGCATCATTTCATCTCTTTTAAGAGAAATTCATCTCGAATTTGTGCTTTTACGGGATTCGAACCTGAGATCATGTTTTGATACCAAATAAACGAAAAATAGCAAATCCTTCCTACCTAAAGCTTAAACTTTCATTACGAGACACTTGAACTGTCACACTTAATCCTCGTCTAAAGCTCACACCAAGTCACGAGGATGTTACCCCCCATGCACCACATAAGTCATTCTAAATGACCCTTGGAAACAACATAGAAAGGTTACCCACAACAACGTGCCCAGGGATGGTACTTACCTTGCTTGCATCATTCCGTCTCTTTTATGGGAAATTCATCACGAACTTGTGCATTTATGGGATTCGAACATGTGATCATGTTTCGATACCAAACATAGGAAAAATAGTTAATCCTTCCTACCTAAAGCTTAAGCTTTCATTACGGGACGCTTGAACTGTCAAACTTAATCCTCGTCTAAAGCTCACACCAAGTCACGAGGATGTTACCCCCCATGCACCACACAAGTCATTCTAAATCACCCTTGGAAACAACATAGAAAGGTTACCCACAACAACCAGCCCAAGGATGGTACTTAGCTTGGTTGCATCATTTCATCTCTTTTAAGAGAAATTCATCACGAACTTGTGCATTTATGGGATTCGAACATGTGATCATGTTTCGATACCAAACATAGGAAAAATAGCTAATCCTTCCTACCTAAAGCTTAAGGTTTCATTACGGGACGCTTGAACTGACACACTTAATCCTCGTCTAAAGCTCACACCAAGTCACGAGGATGTTACCCCCCATGCACCACACAAGTCATTCTAAATAACCCTTGGAAACAACATAGAAAGGTTACCCACAACAACCAGCCCAAGGATGGTACTTAGCTTGGTTGCATCATTTCATCTCTTTTAAGAGAAATTCATCTCGAATTTGTGCTTTTACGGGATTCGAACCTGAGATCATGTTTTGATACCAAATAAACGAAAAATGGCAAATCCTTCCTACCTAAAGCTTAAGCTTTCATTACGAGACACTTGAACTGTCACACTTAATCCTCGTCTAAAGCTCACACCAAGTCACGAGGATGTTACCCCCACGTACCACAAAAGTCATTCTAAATGACCCTTGGAAACAACATAGAAAGGTTACCCACAACAACGTGCCCAGGGATGGTACTTACCTTGGTTGCATCATTCCGTCTCTTTTATGGGAAATTCATCTCGAACTTGTGCATTTATGGGATTCGAACATGAGATCATGTTTCGATACCAAACATAGGAAAAATAGGTAATCCTTCCTACCTAAAGCTTAAGCTTTCATTACGGGACGCTTGAACTGTCAAACTTAATCCTCGTCTAAAGCTCACACCAAGTCACGAGGATGTTACCCCCCATGCACCACACAAGTCATTCTAAATCACCCTTGGAAACAACATAGAAAGGTTACCCACAACAACCAGCCCAAGGATGGTACTTAGCTTGGTTGCATCATTTCATCTCTTTTAAGAGAAATTCATCTCGAATTTGTGCTTTTATGGGATTCGAACCTGAGATCATGTTTTGATACCAAATAAACGAAAAATAGCAACTCCTTCCTACCTAAAGCTTAAGCTTTCATTACGAGACACTTGAACTGTCACACTTAATCCTCGTCTAAAGCTCAAACCAAGTCACGAGGATGTTACCCCCCATGCACCGCAAAAGTTATTCTAAATGACCCTTAGAAATAACATCGAAAGGTTACCCACAACAACCAGCCCAAGGATGGTACTTAGCTTGGTCGCATCATTTCATCTCTTTTAAGAGAAATTCATCTCGAATTTGTGCTTTTACGGGATTCGAACCTGAGATCATGTTTTGATACCAAATAAACGAAAAATAGCTAATCCTTCCTACCTAAAGCTTAAACTTTCATTACGAGACACTTGAACTGTCACACTTAATCCTCGTGTAAAGCTCACACCAAGTCACGAGGATGTTACCCCCCATGCACCACATAAGTCATTCTAAATGACCCTTGGAAACAACATAGAAAGGTTACCCACAACAACGTGCCCAGGGATGGTACTTACCTTGCTTGCATCATTCCGTCTCTTTTATGGGAAATTCATCACGAACTTGTGCATTTATGGGATTCGAACATGTGATCATGTTTCGATACCAAACATAGGAAAAATAGCTAATCCTTCCTACCTAATGCTTAAGGTTTCATTACGGGACGCTTGAACTGACACACTTAATCCTCTTCTAAAGCTCACACCAAGTCACGAGGATGTTACCCCCCATGCACCACACAAGTCATTCTAAATAACCCTTGGAAACAACATAGAAAGGTTACCCACAACAACCAGCCTAAGGATGGTACTTAGCTTGGTTGCATCATTTCATCTCTTTTAAGAGAAATTCATCTCGAATTTGTGCTTTTACGGGATTCGAACCTGAGATCATGTTTTGATACCAAATAAACGAAAAATAGCAAATCCTTCCTACCTAAAGCTTAAGCTTTCATTACGAGACACTTGAACTGTCACACTTAATACTCGTCTAAAGCTCACACCAAGTCACGAGGATGTTACCCCGCATGCACCACAAAAGTCATTCTAAATGACCCTTGGAAACAACATAGAAAGGTTACCCAGAACAACCAGCCCAAGGATGGTACTTAGCTTGGTTGCATCATTTCATCTCTTTTAAGAGAAATTCATCTCGAATTTGTGCTTTTATGGGATTCGAACCTGAGATCATGTTTTGATACCAAATAAACGAAAAATAGCAACTCCTTCCTACCTAAAGCTTAAGCTTTCATTACGAGACACTTGAACTGTCACACTTAATCCTCGTCTAAAGCTCAAACCAAGTCACGAGGATGTTACCCCCCATGCACCGCAAAAGTTATTCTAAATGACCCTTGGAAACAACATAGAAAGGTTACCCACAACAACCAGCCCAAGGATGGTACTTAGCTTGGTTGCATCATTTCATCTCTTTTAAGAGAAATTCATCTCGAATTTGTGCTTTTACGGGATTCGCCCCTGAGATCATGTTTTGATACCAAATAAACGAAAAATGGCAAATCCTTCCTACCTAAAGCTTAAGCTTTCATTACGAGACACTTGAACTGTCACACTTAATCCTCGTCTAAAGCTCACACCAAGTCACGAGGATGTTACCCCCACGTACCACAAAAGTCATTCTAAATGACCCTTGGAAACAACATAGAAAGGTTACCCACAACAACGTGCCCAGGGATGGTACTTACCTTGGTTGCATCATTCCGTCTCTTTTATGGGAAATTCATCTCGAACTTGTCCATTTATGGGATTCGAACATGAGATCATGTTTCGATACCAAACATAGGAAAAATAGCTAATCCTTCCTACCTAAAGCTTAAGCTTTCATTACGGGACGCTTGAACTGTCAAACTTAATCCTCGTCTAAAGCTCACACCAAGTCACGAGGATGTTACCCCCCATGCACCACACAAGTCATTCTAAATCACCCTTGGAAACAACATAGAAAGGTTACCCACAACAACCAGCCCAAGGATGGTACTTAGCTTGGTCGCATCATTTCATCTCTTTTAAGAGAAATTCATCTCGAATTTGTGCTTTTACGGGATTCGCCCCTGAGATCATGTTTTGATACCAAATAAACGAAAAATGGCAAATCCTTCCTACCTAAAGCTTAAGCTTTCATTACGAGACACTTGAACTGTCACACTTAATCCTCGTCTAAAGCTCACACCAAGTCACGAGGATGTTACCCCCACGTACCACAAAAGTCATTCTAAATGACCCTTGGAAACAACATAGAAAGGTTACCCACAACAACGTGCCCAGGGATGGTACTTACCTTGCTTGCATCATTCCGTCTCTTTTATGGGAAATTCATCACGAACTTGTGCATTTATGGGATTCGAACATGTGATCATGTTTCGATACCAAACATAGGAAAAATAGCTAATCCTTCCTACCTAATGCTTAAGGTTTCATTACGGGACGCTTGAACTGACACACTTAATCCTCTTCTAAAGCTCACACCAAGTCACGAGGATGTTACCCCCCATGCACCACACAAGTCATTCTAAATAACCCTTGGAAACAACATAGAAAGGTTACCCACAACAACCAGCCTAAGGATGGTACTTAGCTTGGTTGCATCATTTCATCTCTTTTAAGAGAAATTCATCTCGAATTTGTGCTTTTACGGGATTCGAACCTGAGATCATGTTTTGATACCAAATAAACGAAAAATAGCAAATCCTTCCTACCTAAAGCTTAAGCTTTCATTACGAGACACTTGAACTGTCACACTTAATACTCGTCTAAAGCTCACACCAAGTCACGAGGATGTTACCCCGCATGCACCACAAAAGTCATTCTAAATGACCCTTGGAAACAACATAGAAAGGTTACCCAGAACAACCAGCCCAAGGATGGTACTTAGCTTGGTTGCATCATTTCATCTCTTTTAAGAGAAATTCATCTCGAATTTGTGCTTTTATGGGATTCGAACCTGAGATCATGTTTTGATACCAAATAAACGAAAAATAGCAACTCCTTCCTACCTAAAGCTTAAGCTTTCATTACGAGACACTTGAACTGTCACACTTAATCCTCGTCTAAAGCTCAAACCAAGTCACGAGGATGTTACCCCCCATGCACCGCAAAAGTTATTCTAAATGACCCTTGGAAACAACATAGAAAGGTTACCCACAACAACCAGCCCAAGGATGGTACTTAGCTTGGTTGCATCATTTCATCTCTTTTAAGAGAAATTCATCTCGAATTTGTGCTTTTACGGGATTCGCCCCTGAGATCATGTTTTGATACCAAATAAACGAAAAATGGCAAATCCTTCCTACCTAAAGCTTAAGCTTTCATTACGAGACACTTGAACTGTCACACTTAATCCTCGTCTAAAGCTCACACCAAGTCACGAGGATGTTACCCCCACGTACCACAAAAGTCATTCTAAATGACCCTTGGAAACAACATAGAAAGGTTACCCACAACAACGTGCCCAGGGATGGTACTTACCTTGGTTGCATCATTCCGTCTCTTTTATGGGAAATTCATCTCGAACTTGTCCATTTATGGGATTCGAACATGAGATCATGTTTCGATACCAAACATAGGAAAAATAGCTAATCCTTCCTACCTAAAGCTTAAGCTTTCATTACGGGACGCTTGAACTGTCAAACTTAATCCTCGTCTAAAGCTCACACCAAGTCACGAGGATGTTACCCCCCATGCACCACACAAGTCATTCTAAATCACCCTTGGAAACAACATAGAAAGGTTACCCACAACAACCAGCCCAAGGATGGTACTTAGCTTGGTCGCATCATTTCATCTCTTTTAAGAGAAATTCATCTCGAATTTGTGCTTTTACGGGATTCGCCCCTGAGATCATGTTTTGATACCAAATAAACGAAAAATGGCAAATCCTTCCTACCTAAAGCTTAAGCTTTCATTACGAGACACTTGAACTGTCACACTTAATCCTCGTCTAAAGCTCACACCAAGTCACGAGGATGTTACCCCCACGTACCACAAAAGTCATTCTAAATGACCCTTGGAAACAACATAGAAAGGTTACCCACAACAACGTGCCCAGGGATGGTACTTACCTTGCTTGCATCATTCCGTCTCTTTTATGGGAAATTCATCACGAACTTGTGCATTTATGGGATTCGAACATGTGATCATGTTTCGATACCAAACATAGGAAAAATAGCTAATCCTTCCTACCTAATGCTTAAGGTTTCATTACGGGACGCTTGAACTGACACACTTAATCCTCTTCTAAAGCTCACACCAAGTCACGAGGATGTTACCCCCCATGCACCACACAAGTCATTCTAAATAACCCTTGGAAACAACATAGAAAGGTTACCCACAACAACCAGCCTAAGGATGGTACTTAGCTTGGTTGCATCATTTCATCTCTTTTAAGAGAAATTCATCTCGAATTTGTGCTTTTACGGGATTCGAACCTGAGATCATGTTTTGATACCAAATAAACGAAAAATAGCAAATCCTTCCTACCTAAAGCTTAAGCTTTCATTACGAGACACTTGAACTGTCACACTTAATACTCGTCTAAAGCTCACACCAAGTCACGAGGATGTTACCCCGCATGCACCACAAAAGTCATTCTAAATGACCCTTGGAAACAACATAGAAAGGTTACCCAGAACAACCAGCCCAAGGATGGTACTTAGCTTGGTTGCATCATTTCATCTCTTTTAAGAGAAATTCATCTCGAATTTGTGCTTTTATGGGATTCGAACCTGAGATCATGTTTTGATACCAAATAAACGAAAAATAGCAACTCCTTCCTACCTAAAGCTTAAGCTTTCATTACGAGACACTTGAACTGTCACACTTAATCCTCGTCTAAAGCTCAAACCAAGTCACGAGGATGTTACCCCCCATGCACCGCAAAAGTTATTCTAAATGACCCTTGGAAACAACATAGAAAGGTTACCCACAACAACCAGCCCAAGGATGGTACTTAGCTTGGTTGCATCATTTCATCTCTTTTAAGAGAAATTCATCTCGAATTTGTGCTTTTACGGGATTCGCCCCTGAGATCATGTTTTGATACCAAATAAACGAAAAATGGCAAATCCTTCCTACCTAAAGCTTAAGCTTTCATTACGAGACACTTGAACTGTCACACTTAATCCTCGTCTAAAGCTCACACCAAGTCACGAGGATGTTACCCCCACGTACCACAAAAGTCATTCTAAATGACCCTTGGAAACAACATAGAAAGGTTACCCACAACAACGTGCCCAGGGATGGTACTTACCTTGGTTGCATCATTCCGTCTCTTTTATGGGAAATTCATCTCGAACTTGTCCATTTATGGGATTCGAACATGAGATCATGTTTCGATACCAAACATAGGAAAAATAGCTAATCCTTCCTACCTAAAGCTTAAGCTTTCATTACGGGACGCTTGAACTGTCAAACTTAATCCTCGTCTAAAGCTCACACCAAGTCACGAGGATGTTACCCCCCATGCACCACACAAGTCATTCTAAATCACCCTTGGAAACAACATAGAAAGGTTACCCACAACAACCAGCCCAAGGATGGTACTTAGCTTGGTCGCATCATTTCATCTCTTTTAAGAGAAATTCATCTCGAATTTGTGCTTTTACGGGATTCGAACCTGAGATCATGTTTTGATACCAAATAAACGAAAAATAGCAAATCCTTCCTACCTAAAGCTTAAACTTTCATTACGAGACACTTGAACTGTCACACTTAATCCTCGTCTAAAGCTCAAACCAAGTCACGAGGATGTTACCCCCCATGCACCGCAAAAGTTATTCTAAATGACCCTTAGAAATAACATAGAAAGGTTACCCACAACAACCAGCCCAAGGATGGTACTTACCTTGCTTGCATCATTCCGTCTCTTTTATGGGAAATTCATCACGAACTTGTGCATTTATGGGATTCGAACATGTGATCATGTTTCGATACCAAACATAGGAAAAATAGCTAATCCTTCCTACCTAAAGCTTAAGCTTTCATTACGGGACGCTTGAACTGTCAAACTTAATCCTCGTCTAAAGCTCACACCAAGTCACGAGGATGTTACCCCCCATGCACCACACAAGTCATTCTAAATCACCCTTGGAAACAACATAGAAAGGTTACCCACAACAACCAGCCCAAGGATGGTACTTACCTTGGTTGCATCATTTCATCTCTTTTAAGAGAAATTCATCTCGAATTTGTGCTTTTATGGGATTCGAACCTGAGATCATGTTTTGATACCAAATAAACGAAAAATAGCAACTCCTTCCTACCTAAAGCTTAAGCTTTCATTACGAGACACTTGAACTGTCACACTTAATCCTCGTCTAAAGCTCAAACCAAGTCACGAGGATGTTACCCCCCATGCACCGCAAAAGTTATTCTAAATGACCCTTAGAAATAACATAGAAAGGTTACCCACAACAACCAGCCCAAGGATGGTACTTAGCTTGGTCGCATCATTTCATCTCTTTTAAGAGAAATTCATCTCGAATTTGTGCTTTTACGGGATTCGAACCTGAGATCATGTTTTGATACCAAATAAACGAAAAATAGCAAATCCTTCCTACCTAAAGCTTAAACTTTCATTACGAGACACTTGAACTGTCACACTTAATCCTCGTCTAAAGCTCACACCAAGTCACGAGGATGTTACCCCGCATGCACCACAAAAGTCATTCTAAATGACCCTTGGAAACAACATAGAAAGGTTACCCACAACAACGTGCCCAGGGATGGTACTTACCTTGCTTGCATCATTCCGTCTCTTTTATGGGAAATTCATCACGAACTTGTGCATTTATGGGATTCGAACATGTGATCATGTTTCGATACCAAACATAGGAAAAATAGCTAATCCTTCCTACCTAAAGCTTAAGCTTTCATTACGGGACGCTTGAACTGTCAAACTTAATCCTCGTCTAAAGCTCACACCAAGTCACGAGGATGTTACCCCCCATGCACCACACAAGTCATTCTAAATCACCCTTGGAAACAACATAGAAAGGTTACCCACAACAACCAGCCCAAGGATGGTACTTAGCTTGGTTGCATCATTTCATCTCTTTTAAGAGAAATTCATCTCGAATTTGTGCTTTTATGGGATTCGAACCTGAGATCATGTTTTGATACCAAATAAACGAAAAATAGCGACTCCTTCCTACCTAAAGCTTAAGCTTTCATTACGAGACACTTGAACTGTCACACTTAATCCTCGTCTAAAGCTCAAACCAAGTCACGAGGATGTTACCCCCCATGCACCGCAAAAGTTATTCTAAATGACCCTTAGAAATAACATAGAAAGGTTACCCACAACAACCAGCCCAAGGATGGTACTTAGCTTGGTCGCATCATTTCATCTCTTTTAAGAGAAATTCATCTCGAATTTGTGCTTTTACGGGATTCGAACCTGAGATCATGTTTTGATACCAAATAAACGAAAAATAGCAAATCCTTCCTACCTAAAGCTTAAACTTTCATTACGAGACACTTGAACTGTCACACTTAATCCTCGTCTAAAGCTCACACCAAGTCACGAGGATGTTACCCCCCATGCACCACATAAGTCATTCTAAATGACCCTTGGAAACAACATAGAAAGGTTACCCACAACAACGTGCCCAGGGATGGTACTTACCTTGCTTGCATCATTCCGTCTCTTTTATGGGAAATTCATCACGAACTTGTGCATTTATGGGATTCGAACATTTGATCATGTTTCGATACCAAACATAGGAAAAATAGTTAATCCTTCCTACCTAAAGCTTAAGCTTTCATTACGGGACGCTTGAACTGTCAAACTTAATCCTCGTCTAAAGCTCACACCAAGTCACGAGGATGTTACCCCCCATGCACCACACAAGTCATTCTAAATCACCCTTGGAAACAACATAGAAAGGTTACCCACAACAACCAGCCCAAGGATGGTACTTAGCTTGGTTGCATCATTTCATCTCTTTTAAGAGAAATTCATCACGAACTTGTGCATTTATGGGATTCGAACATGTGATCATGTTTCGATACCAAACATAGGAAAAATAGCTAATCCTTCCTACCTAAAGCTTAAGGTTTCATTACGGGACGCTTGAACTGACACACTTAATCCTCGTCTAAAGCTCACACCAAGTCACGAGGATGTTACCCCCCATGCACCACACAAGTCATTCTAAATAACCCTTGGAAACAACATAGAAAGGTTACCCACAACAACCAGCCCAAGGATGGTACTTAGCTTGGTTGCATCATTTCATCTCTTTTAAGAGAAATTCATCTCGAATTTGTGCTTTTACGGGATTCGAACCTGAGATCATGTTTTGATACCAAATAAACGAAAAATGGCAAATCCTTCCTACCTAAAGCTTAAGCTTTCATTACGAGACACTTGAACTGTCACACTTAATCCTCGTCTAAAGCTCACACCAAGTCACGAGGATGTTACCCCCACGTACCACAAAAGTCATTCTAAATGACCCTTGGAAACAACATAGAAAGGTTACCCACAACAACGTGCCCAGGGATGGTACTTACCTTGGTTGCATCATTCCGTCTCTTTTATGGGAAATTCATCTCGAACTTGTGCATTTATGGGATTCGAACATGAGATCATGTTTCGATACCAAACATAGGAAAAATAGGTAATCCTTCCTACCTAAAGCTTAAGCTTTCATTACGGGACGCTTGAACTGTCAAACTTAATCCTCGTCTAAAGCTCACACCAAGTCACGAGGATGTTACCCCCCATGCACCACACAAGTCATTCTAAATAACCCTTGGAAACAACATAGAAAGGTTACCCACAACAACCAGCCTAAGGATGGTACTTAGCTTGGTTGCATCATTTCATCTCTTTTAAGAGAAATTCATCTCGAATTTGTGCTTTTACGGGATTCGAACCTGAGATCATGTTTTGATACCAAATAAACGAAAAATAGCAAATCCTTCCTACCTAAAGCTTAAGCTTTCATTACGAGACACTTGAACTGTCACACTTAATACTCGTCTAAAGCTCACACCAAGTCACGAGGATGTTACCCCGCATGCACCACAAAAGTCATTCTAAATGACCCTTGGAAACAACATAGAAAGGTTACCCAGAACAACCAGCCCAAGGATGGTACTTAGCTTGGTTGCATCATTTCATCTCTTTTAAGAGAAATTCATCTCGAATTTGTGCTTTTATGGGATTCGAACCTGAGATCATGTTTTGATACCAAATAAACGAAAAATAGCAACTCCTTCCTACCTAAAGCTTAAGCTTTCATTACGAGACACTTGAACTGTCACACTTAATCCTCGTCTAAAGCTCAAACCAAGTCACGAGGATGTTACCCCCCATGCACCGCAAAAGTTATTCTAAATGACCCTTGGAAACAACATAGAAAGGTTACCCACAACAACCAGCCCAAGGATGGTACTTAGCTTGGTTGCATCATTTCATCTCTTTTAAGAGAAATTCATCTCGAATTTGTGCTTTTACGGGATTCGAACCTGAGATCATGTTTTGATACCAAATAAACGAAAAATAGCAAATCCTTCCTACCTAAAGCTTAAACTTTCATTACGAGACACTTGAACTGTCACACTTAATCCTCGTCTAAAGCTCAAACCAAGTCACGAGGATGTTACCCCCCATGCACCGCAAAAGTTATTCTAAATGACCCTTTTAAACAACATAGAAAGCTTACCCAGAACAACCAGCCCAAGGATGGTACTTAGCTTGGTTGCATCATTTCATCTCTTTTAAGAGAAATTCATCTCGAATTTGTGCTTTTATGGGATTTTAACCTGAGATCATGTTTTGATACCAAATAAACGAAAAATAGCAACTCCTTCCTACCTAAAGCTTAAGCTTTCATTACGAGACACTTGAACTGTCACACTTAATCCTCGTCTAAAGCTCAAACAAAGTCACGAGGATGTTACCCCTCATGCACCGCAAAAGTTATTCTAAATGACCCTTGGAAATAACATAGAACGGTTACCCACAACAACCAGCCCAAGGATGGTACTTAGCTTGGTCGCATCATTTCATCTCTTTTAAGAGAAATTCATCTCGAATTTGTGCTTTTACGGGATTCGAACCTGAGATCATGTTTTGATACCAAATAAACGAAAAATAGCAAATCCTTCCTACCTAAAGCTTAAACTTTCATTACGAGACACTTGAACTGTCACACTTAATCCTCGTGTAAAGCTCACACCAAGTCACGAGGATGTTACCCCCCATGCACCACAAAAGTCATTCTAAATGACCCTTGGAAACAACATAGAAAGGTTACCAACAACAACATGCCCAGGGTTGGTACTTACGTTGGTTGCATCATTCCGTCTCTTTTATGCGAAATTCACCTCGAACTTGTGCTTTTAGGGGACACATACCAGAGATCATGTTTCGATACCAAACATAGGAAAAATAGCTAATCCTTCCTACCTAAAGCTTAAGCTTTCATTACGGGACGCTTGAACTGTCAAACTTAATCCTCGTCTAAAGCTCACACCAAGTCACGAGGATGTTACCCCCCATGCACCACACAAGTCATTCTAAATCACCCTTGGAAACAACATAGAAAGGTTACCCACAACAACCAGCCCAAGGATGGTACTTAGCTTGGTTGCATCATTTCATCTCTTTTAAGAGAAATTCATCTCGAATTTGTGCTTTTATGGGATTCGAACCTGAGATCATGTTTTGATACCAAATAAACGAAAAATAGCAAATCCTTCGTACCTAAAGCTTAAGCTTTCTTTACGAGACACTTGAACTGTCACACTTAATCCTCGTCTAAAGCTCACACCAAGTCACGAGGATGTTACCCCCCATGCACCACAAAAGTCATTCTAAATGACCCTTGGAAACAACATAGAAAGGTTACCCACAACAACGTGCCCAGGGATGGTACTTACCTTGCTTGCATCATTCCGTCTCTTTTATGGGAAATTCATCACGAACTTGTGCATTTATGGGATTCGAACATGTGATCATGTTTCGATACCAAACATAGGAAAAATAGCTAATCCTTCCTACCTAAAGCTTAAGCTTTCATTACGGGACGCTTGAACTGTCAAACTTAATCCTCGTTTAAAGCTCACACCAAGTCACGAGGATGTTACCCCCCATGCACCACACAAGTCATTCTAAATCACCCTTGGAAACAACATAGAAAGGTTACCCACAACAATCAGCCCAAGGATGGTACTTAGCTTGGTTGCATCATTTCATCTCTTTTAAGAGAAATTCATCTCGAATTTGTGCTTTTATGGGATTCGAACCTGAGATCATGTTTTGATACCAAATAAACGAAAAATAGCAACTCCTTCCTACCTAAAGCTTAAGCTTTCATTACGAGACACTTGAACTGTCACACTTAATCCTCGTCTAAAGCTCAAACCAAGTCACGAGGATGTTACCCCCCATGCACCGCAAAAGTTATTCTAAATGACCCTTGGAAATAACATAGAAAGGTTACCCACAACAACCAGCCCAAGGATGGTACTTAGCTTGGTCGCATCATTTCATCTCTTTTAAGAGAAATTCATCTCGAATTTGTGCTTTTACGGGATTCGAACCTGAGATCATGTTTTGATACCAAATAAACGAAAAATAGCAAATCCTTCCTACCTAAAGCTTAAACTTTCATTACGAGACACTTGAACTGTCACACTTAATCCTCGTCTAAAGCTCACACCAAGTCACGAGGATGTTACCCCCCATGCACCACAAAAGTCATTCTAAATGACCCTTGGAAACAACATAGAAAGGTTACCAACAACAACATGCCCAGGGTTGGTACTTACGTTGGTTGCATCATTCCGTCTCTTTTATGGGAAATTCACTTCGAACTTGTGCTTTTAGGGGACACATACCAGAGATCATGTTTCGATACCAAACATAGGAAAAATAGCTAATCCTTCATACCTAAAGCTTAAGCTTTCATTACGGGACGCTTGAACTGTCAAACTTAATCCTCGTCTAAAGCTCACACCAAGTCACGAGGATGTTACCCCCCATGCACCACACAAGTCATTCTAAATCACCCTTGGAAGCAACATAGAAAGGTTACCCACAACAACCAGCCCAAGGATGGTACTTAGCTTGGTTGCATCATTTCATCTCTTTTAAGAGAAATTCATCTCGAATTTGTGCTTTTATGGGATTCGAACCTGAGATCATGTTTTGATACCAAATAAACGAAAAATAGCAAATCCTTCGTACCTAAAGCTTAAGCTTTCATTATGAGACACTTGAACTGTCACACTTAATCCTCGTCTAAAGCTCAAACCAAGTCACGAGGATGTTACCCCCCATGCACCACAAAAGTCATTCTAAATGACCCTTGGAAACAACATAGAAAGGTTACCCACAACAACGTGCCCAGGGATGGTACTTACCTTGCTTGCATCATTCCGTCTCTTTTATGGGAAATTCATCACGAACTTGTGCATTTATGGGATTCGAACATGTGATCATGTTTCGATACCAAACATAGGAAAAATAGCTAATCCTTCCTACCTAAAGCTTAAGGTTTCATTACGGGATGCTTGAACTGACACACTTAATCCTCGTCTAAATCTCACACCAAGTCACGAGGATGTTACCCCCCATGCACCACACAAGTCATTCTAAATAACCCTTGGAAACAACATAGAAAGGTTACCCACAACAACCAGCCTAAGGATGGGACTTAGCTTGGTTGCATCATTTCATCTCTTTTAAGAGAAATTCATCTCGAATTTGTGCTTTTACGGGATTCGAACCTGAGATCATGTTTTGATACCAAATAAACGAAAAATAGCAAATCCTTCCTACCTAAAGCTTAAGCTTTCATTACGAGACACTTGAACTGTCACACTTAATACTCGTCTAAAGCTCACACCAAGTCACGAGGATGTTACCCCGCATGCACCACAAAAGTCATTCTAAATAACCCTTGGAAACAACATAGAAAGGTTACCCAGAACAACCAGCCCAAGGAAGGTACTTAGCTTGGTTGCATCATTTCATCTCTTTTAAGAGAAATTCATCTCGAATTTGTGCTTTTATGGGATTCGAACCTGAGATCATGTTTTGATACCAAATAAACGAAAAATAGCAACTCCTTCCTACCTAAAGCTTAAGCTTTCATTACGAGACACTTGAACTGTCACACTTAATCCTCGTCTAAAGCTCAAACCAAGTCACGAGAATGTTACCCCCCATGCACCGCAAAAGTTATTCTAAATGACCCTTGGAAACAACATAGAAAGGTTACCCACAACAACCAGCCCAAGGATGGTACTTAGCTTGGTCGCATCATTTCATCTCTTTTAAGAGAAATTCATCTCGAATTTGTGCTTTTACGGGATTCGAACCTGAGATCATGTTTTGATACCAAATAAACGAAAAATAGCAAATCCTTCCTACCTAAAGCTTAAACTTTCATTACGAGACACTTGAACTGTCACACTTAATCCTCGTGTAAAGCTCACACCAAGTCACGAGGATGTTACCCCCCATGCACCACAAAAGTCATTCTAAATGACCCTTGGAAACAACATAGAAAGGTTACCAACAACAACATGCCCAGGATTGGTACTTACCTTGGTTGCATCATTCCGTCTCTTTATGGGAAATTCACCTCGAACTTATGCTTTTAGGGGACACATACCAGAGATCATGTTTCGATACCAAACATAGGAAAAATAGCTAATCCTTCCTACCTAAAGCTTAAGGTTTCATTACGGGACGCTTGAACTGTCAAACTTAATCCTCGTCTAAAGCTCACACCAAGTCACGAGGATGTTACCCCACATGCACCACACAAGTCATTCTAAATCACCCTTGGGAACAACATAGAAAGGTTACCCACAACAACCAGCCCAAGGATGGTACTTAGCTTGGTTGCATCATTTCATCTCTTTTAAGAGAAATTCATCTCGAATTTGTGCTTTTATGGGATTCGAACCTGAGATCATGTTTTGATACCAAATAAACGAAAAATAGCAAATCCTTCCTACCTAAAGCTTAAGCTTTCATTACGAGACACTTGAACTGTCACACTTAATACTCGTCTAAAGCTCACACCAAGTCACGAGGATGTTACCCCGCATGCACCACAAAAGTCATTCTAAATGACCCTTGGAAACAACATAGAAAGGTTACCCACAACAACCAGCCCAAGGATGGTACTTAGATTGGTTGCATCATTTCATCTCTTTTAAGAGAAATTGATCTCGAATATGTGCTTTTACGGGATTCGAACCTGAGATCATGTTTTGATACCAAATAAACGAAAAATAGCAAATCCTTCCTACCTAAAGCTTAAGCTTTCATTACGAGACACTTGAACTGTCACACTTAATCCTCGTCTAAAGCTCACACCAAGTCACGAGGATGTTACCCCCACGCACCGCAAAAGTCATTCTAAATGACCCTTGTAAACAACATAGAAAGGTTACCCACAACAACGTGCCCAGGGATGGTACTTACCTTGGTTGCATCATTCCGTCTCTTTTATGGGAAATTCATCTCGAACTTGTGCATTTATGGGATTCGAACATGAGATCATGTTTCGATACCAAACATAGGAAAAATAGCTAATCCTTCCTACCTAAAGCTTAAGCTTTCATTACGGGACGCTTGAACTGTCAAACTTAATCCTCGTCTAAAGCTCACACCAAGTCACGAGGATGTTACCCCCCATGCACCACACAAGTCATTCTAAATCACCCTTGGAAACAACATAGAAAGGTTACCCACAACAACCAGCCCAAGGATGGTACTTAGCTTGGTTGCATCATTTCATCTCTTTTAAGAGAAATTCATCTCGAACTTGTGCATTTATGGGATTCGAACATGAGTTCATGTTTCGATACCAAACATAGGAAAAATAGCTAATCCTTCCTACCTAAAGCTTAAGCTTTCATTACGGGACGCTTGAACTGTCACACTTAATCCTCGTCTAAAGCTCACACCAAGTCCCGAGGATGTTACCCCCCATGCACCACACAAGTCATTCTAAATAACCCTTGGAAACAACATAGAAAGGTTACCCAGAACAACCAGCCCAAGGATGGTACTTAGCTTGGTTGCATCATTTCATCTCTTTTAAGAGAAATTCATCTCGAATTTGTGCTTTTACGGGATTCGAACCTGAGATCATGTTTTGATACCAAATAAACGAAAAATAGCAAATCCTTCCTACCTAAAGCTTAAGCTTTCATTACGAGACACTTGAACTGTCACACTTAATACTCGTCTAAAGCTCACACCAAGTCACGAGGATGTTACCCCGCATGCACCACAAAAGTCATTCTAAATGACCCTTGGAAACAACATAGAAAGGTTACCCACAACAACCAGCCCAAGGATGGTACTTAGATTGGTTGCATCATTTCATCTCTTTTAAGAGAAATTGATCTCGAATTTGTGCTTTTACGGGATTCGAACCTGAGATCATGTTTTGATACCAAATAAACGAAAAATAGCAAATCCTTCCTACCTAAAGCTTAAGCTTTCATTACGAGACACTTGAACTGTCACACTTAATCCTCGTCTAATACTCACACCAAGTCACGAGGATGTTACCCCCACGCACCACAAAAGTCATTCTAAATGACCCTTGGAAACAACATAGAAAGGTTACCCACAACAACGTGCCCAGGGATGGTACTTACCTTGGTTGCATCATTCCGTCTCTTTTATGAGAAATTCATCTCGAACTTGTGCATTTATGGGATTCGAACATGAGATCATGTTTTGATACCAACCATAGAAAAAATAGCTAATCCTTCCTACCTAAAGCTTAAGGTTTCATTACGGGACGCTTGAACTGACACACTTAATCCTCGTCTAAAGCTCACACCAAGTCACGAGGATGTTACCCCCCATGCACCACACAAGTCATTCTAAATAACCCTTGGAAACAACATAGAAAGGTTACCCACAACAACCAGCCTAAGGATGGTACTTAGCTTGGTTGCATCATTCCATCTCTTTTAAGAGAAATTCATCTCGAATTTGTGTTTTTACGGGATTCGAACCTGAGATCATGTTTTGATACCAAATAAACGAAAAATAGCAAATCCTTCCTACCTTAAGCTTAAGCTTTCATTACGAGACACTTGAACTGTCACACTTAATACTCGTCTAAAGCTCACACCAAGTCACGAGGATGTTACCCCCCATGCACCACACAAGTCATTCTAAATCACCCTTGGAAACAACATAGAAAGGTTACCCACAACAACCAGCCCAAGGATGGTACTTAGCTTGGTTGCATCATTTCATCTCTTTTAAGAGAAATTCATCTCGAACTTGTGCATTTATGGGATTCGAACATGAGTTCATGTTTCGATACCAAACATAGGAAAAATAGCTAATCCTTCCTACCTAAAGCTTAAGCTTTCATTACGGGACGCTTGAACTGTCACACTTAATCCTCGTCTAAAGCTCACACCAAGTCCCGAGGATGTTACCCCCCATGCACCACACAAGTCATTCTAAATAACCCTTGGAAACAACATAGAAAGGTTACCCAGAACAACCAGCCCAAGGATGGTACTTAGCTTGGTTGCATCATTTCATCTCTTTTAAGAGAAATTCATCTCGAATTTGTGCTTTTACGGGATTCGAACCTGAGATCATGTTTTGATACCAAATAAACGAAAAATAGCAAATCCTTCCTACCTAAAGCTTAAGCTTTCATTACGAGACACTTGAACTGTCACACTTAATACTCGTCTAAAGCTCACACCAAGTCACGAGGATGTTACCCCGCATGCACCACAAAAGTCATTCTAAATGACCCTTGGAAACAACATAGAAAGGTTACCCACAACAACCAGCCCAAGGATGGTACTTAGATTGGTTGCATCATTTCATCTCTTTTAAGAGAAATTGATCTCGAATTTGTGCTTTTACGGGATTCGAACCTGAGATCATGTTTTGATACCAAATAAACGAAAAATAGCAAATCCTTCCTACCTAAAGCTTAAGCTTTCATTACGAGACACTTGAACTGTCACACTTAATCCTCGTCTAAAGCTCACACCAAGTCACGAGGATGTTACCCCCACGCACCGCAAAAGTCATTCTAAATGACCCTTGTAAACAACATAGAAAGGTTACCCACAACAACGTGCCCAGGGATGGTACTTACCTTGGTTGCATCATTCCGTCTCTTTTATGGGAAATTCATCTCGAACTTGTGCATTTATGGGATTCGAACATGAGATCATGTTTCGATACCAAACATAGGAAAAATAGCTAATCCTTCCTACCTAAAGCTTAAGCTTTCATTACGGGACGCTTGAACTGTCAAACTTAATCCTCGTCTAAAGCTCACACCAAGTCACGAGGATGTTACCCCCCATGCACCACACAAGTCATTCTAAATCACCCTTGGAAACAACATAGAAAGGTTACCCACAACAACCAGCCCAAGGATGGTACTTAGCTTGGTTGCATCATTTCATCTCTTTTAAGAGAAATTCATCTCGAACTTGTGCATTTATGGGATTCGAACATGAGTTCATGTTTCGATACCAAACATAGGAAAAATAGCTAATCCTTCCTACCTAAAGCTTAAGCTTTCATTACGGGACGCTTGAACTGTCACACTTAATCCTCGTCTAAAGCTCACACCAAGTCCCGAGGATGTTACCCCCCATGCACCACACAAGTCATTCTAAATAACCCTTGGAAACAACATAGAAAGGTTACCCAGAACAACCAGCCCAAGGATGGTACTTAGCTTGGTTGCATCATTTCATCTCTTTTAAGAGAAATTCATCTCGAATTTGTGCTTTTACGGGATTCGAACCTGAGATCATGTTTTGATACCAAATAAACGAAAAATAGCAAATCCTTCCTACCTAAAGCTTAAGCTTTCATTACGAGACACTTGAACTGTCACACTTAATACTCGTCTAAAGCTCACACCAAGTCACGAGGATGTTACCCCGCATGCACCACAAAAGTCATTCTAAATGACCCTTGGAAACAACATAGAAAGGTTACCCACAACAACCAGCCCAAGGATGGTACTTAGATTGGTTGCATCATTTCATCTCTTTTAAGAGAAATTGATCTCGAATTTGTGCTTTTACGGGATTCGAACCTGAGATCATGTTTTGATACCAAATAAACGAAAAATAGCAAAATCCTTCCTACCTAAAGCTTAAGCTTTCATTACGAGACACTTGAACTGTCACACTTAATCCTCGTCTAATACTCACACCAAGTCACGAGGATGTTACCCCCACGCACCACAAAAGTCATTCTAAATGACCCTTGGAAACAACATAGAAAGGTTACCCACAACAACGTGCCCAGGGATGGTACTTACCTTGGTTGCATCATTCCGTCTCTTTTATGAGAAATTCATCTCGAACTTGTGCATTTATGGGATTCGAACATGAGATCATGTTTTGATACCAACCATAGAAAAAATAGCTAATCCTTCCTACCTAAAGCTTAAGGTTTCATTACGGGACGCTTGAACTGACACACTTAATCCTCGTCTAAAGCTCACACCAAGTCACGAGGATGTTACCCCCCATGCACCACACAAGTCATTCTAAATAACCCTTGGAAACAACATAGAAAGGTTACCCACAACAACCAGCCTAAGGATGGTACTTAGCTTGGTTGCATCATTCCATCTCTTTTAAGAGAAATTCATCTCGAATTTGTGTTTTTACGGGATTCGAACCTGAGATCATGTTTTGATACCAAATAAACGAAAAATAGCAAATCCTTCCTACCTTAAGCTTAAGCTTTCATTACGAGACACTTGAACTGTCACACTTAATACTCGTCTAAAGCTCACACCAAGTCACGAGGATGTTACCCCCCATGCACCACACAAGTCATTCTAAATCACCCTTGGAAACAACATAGAAAGGTTACCCACAACAACCAGCCCAAGGATGGTACTTAGCTTGGTTGCATCATTTCATCTCTTTTAAGAGAAATTCATCTCGAACTTGTGCATTTATGGGATTCGAACATGAGTTCATGTTTCGATACCAAACATAGGAAAAATAGCTAATCCTTCCTACCTAAAGCTTAAGCTTTCATTACGGGACGCTTGAACTGTCACACTTAATCCTCGTCTAAAGCTCACACCAAGTCCCGAGGATGTTACCCCCCATGCACCACACAAGTCATTCTAAATAACCCTTGGAAACAACATAGAAAGGTTACCCAGAACAACCAGCCCAAGGATGGTACTTAGCTTGGTTGCATCATTTCATCTCTTTTAAGAGAAATTCATCTCGAATTTGTGCTTTTACGGGATTCGAACCTGAGATCATGTTTTGATACCAAATAAACGAAAAATAGCAAATCCTTCCTACCTAAAGCTTAAGCTTTCATTACGAGACACTTGAACTGTCACACTTAATACTCGTCTAAAGCTCACACCAAGTCACGAGGATGTTACCCCGCATGCACCACAAAAGTCATTCTAAATGACCCTTGGAAACAACATAGAAAGGTTACCCACAACAACCAGCCCAAGGATGGTACTTAGATTGGTTGCATCATTTCATCTCTTTTAAGAGAAATTGATCTCGAATTTGTGCTTTTACGGGATTCGAACCTGAGATCATGTTTTGATACCAAATAAACGAAAAATAGCAAATCCTTCCTACCTAAAGCTTAAGCTTTCATTACGAGACACTTGAACTGTCACACTTAATCCTCGTCTAAAGCTCACACCAAGTCACGAGGATGTTACCCCCACGCACCGCAAAAGTCATTCTAAATGACCCTTGTAAACAACATAGAAAGGTTACCCACAACAACGTGCCCAGGGATGGTACTTACCTTGGTTGCATCATTCCGTCTCTTTTATAGGAAATTCATCTCGAACTTGTGCATTTATGGGATTCGAACATGAGATCATGTTTCGATACCAAACATAGGAAAAATAGCTAATCCTTCCTACCTAAAGCTTAAGCTTTCATTACGGGACGCTTGAACTGTCAAACTTAATCCTCGTCTAAAGCTCACACCAAGTCACGAGGATGTTACCCCCCATGCACCACACAAGTCATTCTAAATCACCCTTGGAAACAACATAGAAAGGTTACCCACAACAACCAGCCCAAGGATGGTACTTAGCTTGGTTGCATCATTTCATCTCTTTTAAGAGAAATTCATCTCGAACTTGTGCATTTATGGGATTCGAACATGAGTTCATGTTTCGATACCAAACATAGGAAAAATAGCTAATCCTTCCTACCTAAAGCTTAAGCTTTCATTACGGGACGCTTGAACTGTCACACTTAATCCTCGTCTAAAGCTCACACCAAGTCCCGAGGATGTTACCCCCCATGCACCACACAAGTCATTCTAAATAACCCTTGGAAACAACATAGAAAGGTTACCCAGAACAACCAGCCCAAGGATGGTACTTAGCTTGGTTGCATCATTTCATCTCTTTTAAGAGAAATTCATCTCGAATTTGTGCTTTTACGGGATTCGAACCTGAGATCATGTTTTGATACCAAATAAACGAAAAATAGCAAATCCTTCCTACCTAAAGCTTAAGCTTTCATTACGAGACACTTGAACTGTCACACTTAATACTCGTCTAAAGCTCACACCAAGTCACGAGGATGTTACCCCGCATGCACCACAAAAGTCATTCTAAATGACCCTTGGAAACAACATAGAAAGGTTACCCACAACAACCAGCCCAAGGATGGTACTTAGATTGGTTGCATCATTTCATCTCTTTTAAGAGAAATTGATCTCGAATTTGTGCTTTTACGGGATTCGAACCTGAGATCATGTTTTGATACCAAATAAACGAAAAATAGCAAATCCTTCCTACCTAAAGCTTAAAATTTCATTACGAGACACTTGAACTGTCACACTTAATCCTCGTCTAAAGCTCACACCAAGTCACGAGGATGTTACCCCGCATGCACCACAAAAGTCATTCTAAATGACCCTTGGAAACAACATAGAAAGGTTACCCACAACAACGTGCCCAGGGATGGTACTTACCTTGGTTGCATAATTCCGTCTCTTTTATGAGAAATTCATCTCGAACTTGTGCATTTATGGGATTCGAACATGAGATCATGTTTTGATACCAACCATAGAAAAAATAGCTAATCCTTCCTACCTAAAGCTTAAGGTTTCATTACGGGACGCTTGAACTGACACACTTAATCCTCGTCTAAAGCTCACACCAAGTCACGAGGATGTTACCCCCCATGCACCACACAAGTCATTCTAAATAACCCTTGGAAACAACATAGAAAGGTTACCCACAACAACCAGCCTAAGGATGGTACTTAGCTTGGTTGCATCATTCCATCTCTTTTAAGAGAAATTCATCTCGAATTTGTGTTTTTACGGGATTCGAACCTGAGATCATGTTTTGATACCAAATAAACGAAAAATAGCAAATCCTTCCTACCTTAAGCTTAAGCTTTCATTACGAGACACTTGAACTGTCACACTTAATACTCGTCTAAAGCTCACACCAAGTCACGAGGATGTTACCCCGCATGCACCACAAAAGTCATTCTAAATGACCCTTGGAAACAACATAGAAAGGTTACCCAGAACAACCAGCCCAAGGATGGTACTTAGCTTGGTTGCATCATTTCATCTCTTTTAAGAAAAATTCATCTCGAATTTGTGCTTTTATGGGATTCGAACCTGAGATCATGTTTTGATACCAAATAAACGAAAAATAGCAACTCCTTCCTACCTAAAGCTTAAGCTTTCATTACGAGACACTTGAACTGTCACACTTAATCCTCGTCTAAAGCTCAAACCAAGTCACGAGGATGTTACCCCCCATGCACCACAAAAGTTATTCTAAATGACCCTTGGAAACAACATAGAAAGGTTACCCACAAAACCCAGCCCAAGGATGGTACTTAGCTTGGTCGCATCATTTCATCTCTTTTAAGAGAAATTCATCTCGAATTTGTGCTTTTACGGGATTCGAACCTGAGATCATGTTTTGATACCAAATAAACGAAAAATAGCAAATCCTTCCTACCTAAAGCTTAAACTTTCATTACGAGACACTTGAACTGTCACACTTAATCCTCGTCTAAAGCTCACACCAAGTCACGAGGATGTTACCCCCCATGCACCACAAAAGTCATTCTAAATGACCCTTGGAAACAACATAAAAAGGTTACCAACAACAACATGCCCAGGGTTGGTACTTACCTTGGTTGCATCATTCCGTCTCTTTTATGGGAAATTCACCTCGAACTTATGCTTTTAGGGGACACATACCAGAGATCATGTTTCGATACCAAACATAGGAAAAATAGCTAATCCTTCCTACCTAAAGCTTAAGCTTTCATTACGGGACGCTTGAACTGTCAAACTTAATCCTCGTCTAAAGCTCACACCAAGTCACGAGGATGTTACCCCCCATGCACCACACAAGTCATTCTAAATCACCCTTGGAAACAACATAGAAAGGTTACCCACAACAACCAGCCCAAGGATGGTACTTAGCTTGGTTGCATCATTTCATCTCTTTTAAGAGAAATTCATCTCGAAATTGTGCATTTATGGGATTCGAACATGAGTTCATGTTTCGATACCAAACATAGGAAAAATAGCTAATCCTTCCTACCTAAAGCTTAAGCTTTCATTACGGGACGCTTGAACTGTCACACTTAATCCTCGTCTAAAGCTCACACCAAGTCCCGAGGATGTTACTCCCCATGCACCACACAAGTCATTCTAAATAACCCTTGGAAACAACATAGAAAGGTTACCCAGAACAACCAGCCCAAGGATGGTACTTAGCTTGGTTGCATCATTTCATCTCTTTTAAGAGAAATTCATCTCGAATTTGTGCTTTTATGGGATTCGAACCTGAGATCATGTTTTGATACCAAATAAACGAAAAATAGCAACTCCTTCCTACCTAAAGCTTAAGCTTTCATTACGAGACACTTGAACTGTCACACTTAATCCTCGTCTAAAGCTCAAACCAAGTCACGAGGATGTTACCCCCCATGCACCGCAAAAGTTATTCTAAATGACCCTTGAAAAAACATAGAAAGGTTACCCACAACAACCAGCCCAAGGATGGTACTTAGCTTGGTCGCATCATTTCATCTCTTTTAAGAGAAATTCATCTCGAATTTGTGCTTTTACGGGATTCGAACCTGAGATCATGTTTTGATACCAAATAAACGAAAAATAGCAAATCCTTCCTACCTAAAGCTTAAACTTTCATTACGAGACACTTGAACTGTCACACTTAATCCTCGTCTAAAGCTAACACCAAGTCACGAGGATGTTACCCCCCATGCACCACAAAAGTCATTCTAAATGACCCTTGGAAACAACATAGAAAGGTTACCAACAACAAAATGCCCAGGGTTGGTACTTACCTTGGTTGCATCATTCCGTCTCTTTTATGGGAAATTCACCTCAAACTTGTGCTTTTAGGGGACACATACCAGAGATCATGTTTCGATACCAAACATAGGAAAAATAGCTAATCCTTCCTACCTAAAGCTTAAGCTTTCATTACGGGACGTGTGAACTGTCAAACTTAATCCTCGTCTAAAGCTCACACCAAGTCACGAGGATGTTACTCCCCATGCACCACACAAGTCATTCTAAATCACCCTTGGAAACAACATAGAAAGGTTACCCACAACAACCAGCCCAAGGATGGTACTTAGCTTGGTTGCATCATTTCATCTCTTTTAAGAGAAATTCATCTCGAATTTGTGCTTTTATGGGATTCGAACCTGAGATCATGTTTTGATACCAAATAAACGAAAAATAGCAAATCCTTCGTACCTAAAGCTTAAGCTTTCATTACGAGACACTTGAACTGTCACACTTAATCCTCGTCTAAAGCTCACACCAAGTCACGAGGATGTTACCCCCCATGCACCACAAAAGTCATTCTAAATGACCCTTGGAAACAACATAGAAAGGTTACCAACAACAACATGCCCAGGGTTGGTACTTACCTTGGTTGCATCATTCCGTCTCTTTTATGGGAAATTCACCTCAAACTTGTGCTTTTAGGGGACACATACCAGAGATCATGTTTCGATACCAAACATAGGAAAAATAGCTAATCCTTCCTACCTAAAGCTTAAGCTTTCATTACGGGACGTGTGAACTGTCAAACTTAATCCTCGTCTAAAGCTCACACCAAGTCACGAGGATGTTACCCCCCATGCACCACACAAGTCATTCTAAATCACCCTTGGAAACAACATAGAAAGGTTACCCACAACAACCAGCCCAAGGATGGTACTTAGCTTGGTTGCATCATTTCATCTCTTTTAAGAGAAATTCATCTCGAATTTGTGCTTTTATGGGATTCGAACCTGAGATCATGTTTTGATACCAAATAAACGAAAAATAGCAAATCCTTCGTACCTAAAGCTTAAGCTTTCATTACGAGACACTTGAACTGTCACACTTAATCCTCGTCTAAAGCTCACACCAAGTCACGAGGATGTTACCCCCCATGCACCACAAAAGTCATTCTAAATGACCCTTGGAAACAACATAGAAAGGTTACCCACAACAACGTGCCCAGGGATGGTACTTACCTTGCTTGCATCATTCCGTCTCTTTTATGGGAAATTCATCACGAACTTGTGCATTTATGGGATTCGAACATGTGATCATGTTTCGATACCAAACATAGGGAAAATAGCTAATCCTTCCTACCTAAAGCTTAAGGTTTCATTACGGGACGCTTGAACTGACACACTTAATCCTCGTCTAAAGCTCACACCAAGTCACGAGGATGTTACCCCCCATGCACCACACAAGTCATTCTAAATAACCCTTGGAAACAACATAGAAAGGTTACCCACAACAACCAGCCTAAGGATGGTACTTAGCTTGGTTGCATCATTTCATCTCTTTTAAGAGAAATTCATCTCGAATTTGTGCTTTTACGGGATTCGAACCTGAGATCATGTTTTGATACCAAATAAACGAAAAATAGCAAATCCTTCCTACCTAAAGCTTAAGCTTTCATTACGAGACACTTGGACTGTCACACTTAATACTCGTCTAAAGCTCACACCAAGTCACGAGGATGTTACCCCGCATGCACCACAAAAGTCATTCTAAATGACCCTTGGAAACAACATAGAAAGGTTACCCACAACAACCAGCCCAAGGATGGTACTTAGATTGGTTGCATCATTTCATCTCTTTTAAGAGAAATTGATCTCGAATTTGTGCTTTTACGGGATTCGAACCTGAGATCAAGTTTTGATACCAAATAAACGAAAAATAGCAAATCCTTCCTACCTAAAGCTTAAGCTTTCATTACCAGACACTTGAACTGTCACACTTAATCCTCGTCTAAAGCTCACACCAAGTCACGAGGATGTTACCCCCACGCACCACAAAAGTCATTCTAAATGACCCTTGTAAACAACATAGAAAGGTTACCCACAACAACGTGCCCAGGGATGGTACTTACCTTGGTTGCATCATTCCGTCTCTTTTATGGGAAATTCATCTCGAACTTGTGCATTTATGGGATTCGAACATGAGATCATGTTTCGATACCAAACATAGGAAAAATAGCTAATCCTTCCTACCTAAAGCTTAAGCTTTCATTACGGGACGCTTGAACTGTCAAACTTAATCCTCGTCTAAAGCTCACACCAAGTCACGAGGATGTTACCCCCCATGCACCACACAAGTCATTCTAAATCACCCTTGGAAACAACATAGAAAGGTTACCCACAACAACCAGCCCAAGGATGGTACTTAGCTTGGTTGCATCATTTCATCTCTTTTAAGAGAAATTCATCTCGAATTTGTGCTTTTATGGGATTCGAACCTGAGATCATGTTTTGATACCAAATAAACGAAAAATAGCAAATCCTTCGTACCTAAAGCTTAAGCTTTCATTACGAGACACTTGAACTGTCACACTTAATCCTCGTCTAAAGCTCACACCAAGTCACGAGGATGTTACCCCCCATGCACCACAAAAGTCATTCTAAATGACCCTTGGAAACAACATAGAAAGGTTACCCACAACAACGTGCCCAGGGATGGTACTTACCTTGCTTGCATCATTCCGTCTCTTTTATGGGAAATTCATCACGAACTTGTGCATTTATGGGATTCGAACATGTGATCATGTTTCGATACCAAACATAGGAAAAATAGCTAATCCTTCCTACCAAAAGCTTAAGGTTTCATTACGGGACGCTTGAACTGACACACTTAATCCTCGTCTAAAGCTCACACCAAGTCACGAGGATGTTACCCCCCATGCACCACACAAGTCATTCTAAATAACCCTTGGAAACAACATAGAAAGGTTACCCACAACAACCAGCCTAAGGATGGTACTTAGCTTGGTTGCATCATTTCATCTCTTTTAAGAGAAATTCATCTCGAATTTGTGCTTTTACGGGATTCGAACCTGAGATCATGTTTTGATACCAAATAAACGAAAAATAGCAAATCCTTCCTACCTAAAGCTTAAGCTTTCATTACGAGACACTTGGACTGTCACACTTAATACTCGTCTAAAGCTCACACCAAGTCACGAGGATGTTACCCCGCATGCACCACAAAAGTCATTCTAAATGACCCTTGGAAACAACATAGAAAGGTTACCCACAACAACCAGCCCAAGGATGGTACTTAGATTGGTTGCATCATTTCATCTCTTTTAAGAGAAATTGATCTCGAATTTGTGCTTTTACGGGATTCGAACCTGAGATCAAGTTTTGATACCAAATAAACGAAAAATAGCAAATCCTTCCTACCTAAAGCTTAAGCTTTCATTACCAGACACTTGAACTGTCACACTTAATCCTCGTCTAAAGCTCACACCAAGTCACGAGGATGTTACCCCCACGCACCACAAAAGTCATTCTAAATGACCCTTGTAAACAACATTGAAAGGTTACCCACAACAACGTGCCCAGGGATGGTACTTACCTTGGTTGCATCATTCCGTCTCTTTTATGGGAAATTCATCTCGAACTTGTGCATTTATGGGATTCGAACATGAGATCATGTTTCGATACCAAACATAGGAAAAATAGCTAATCCTTCCTACCTAAAGCTTAAGCTTTCATTACGGGACGCTTGAACTGTCAAACTTAATCCTCGTCTAAAGCTCACACCAAGTCACGAGGATGTTACCCCCCATGCACCACACAAGTCATTCTAAATCACCCTTGGAAACAACATAGAAAGGTTACCCACAACAACCAGCCCAAGGATGGTACTTAGCTTGGTTGCATCATTTCATCTCTTTTAAGAGAAATTCATCTCGAATTTGTGCTTTTATGGGATTCGAACCTGAGATCATGTTTTGATACCAAATAAACGAAAAATAGCAAATCCTTCCTACCTAAAGCTTAAGCTTTCATTACGAGACACTTGAACTGTCACACTTAATCCTCGTCTAAAGCTCACACCAAGTCACGAGGATGTTACCCCCCATGCACCACAAAAGTCATTCTAAATGACCCTTGGAAACAACATAGAAAGGTTACCCACAACAACGTGCCCAGGGATGGTACTTACCTTGCTTGCATCATTCCGTCTCTTTTATGGGAAATTCATCACGAACTTGTGCATTTATGGGATTCGAACATGTGATCATGTTTCGATACCAAACATAGGAAAAATAGCTAATCCTTCCTACCTAAAGCTTAAGGTTTCATTACGGGACGCTTGAACTGACACACTTAATCCTCGTCTAAAGCTCACACCAAGTCACGAGGATGTTACCCCCCATGCACCACACAAGTCATTCTAAATAACCCTTGGAAACAACATAGAAAGGTTACCCACAACAACCAGCCTAAGGATGGTACTTAGCTTGGTTGCATCATTTCATCTCTTTTAAGAGAAATTCATCTCGAATTTCTACTTTTACGGGATTCGAACCTGAGATCATGTTTTGATACCAAATAAACGAAAAATAGCAAATCCTTCCTACCTAAAGCTTAAGCTTTCATTACGAGACACTTGAACTGTCACACTTAATACTCGTCTAAAGCTCACACCAAGTCACGAGGATGTTACCCCGCATGCACCACAAAAGTCATTCTAAATGACCCTTGGAAACAACATAGAAAGGTTACCCACAACAACGTGCCCAGGGATGGTACTTACCTTGGTTGCATCATTCCGTCTCTTTTATGGGAAATTCATCTCGAACTTGTGCATTTATGGGATTCGAACATGAGATCATGTTTCGATACCAAACATAGGAAAAATAGATAATCCTTCCTACCTAAAGCTTAAGCTTTCATTACGGGACGCTTGAACTGTCAAACTTAATCCTCGTCTAAAGCTCACACCAAGTCACGAGGATGTTACCCCCCATGCACCACACAAGTCATTCTAAATCACCCTTTAAAACAACATAGAAAGGTTACCCACAACAACCAGCCTAAGGATGGTACTTAGCTTGGTTGCATCATTTCATCTCTTTTAAGAGAAATTCATCTCGAATTTGTGCTTTTACGGGATTCGAACCTGAGATCATGTTTTGATACCAAATAAACGAAAAATAGCAAATCCTTCCTACCTAAAGCTTAAGCTTTCATTACGAGACACTTGGACTGTCACACTTAATACTCGTCTAAAGCTCACACCAAGTCACGAGGATGTTACCCCGCATGCACCACAAAAGTCATTCTAAATGACCCTTGGAAACAACATAGAAGGTTACCCACAACAACCAGCCCAAGGATGGTACTTAGATTGGTTGCATCATTTCATCTCTTTTAAGAGAAATTGATCTCGAATTTGTGCTTTTACGGGATTCGAACCTGAGATCAAGTTTTGATACCAAATAAACGAAAAATAGCAAATCCTTCCTACCTAAAGCTTAAGCTTTCATTACCAGACACTTGAACTGTCACACTTAATCCTCGTCTAAAGCTCACACCAAGTCACGAGGATGTTACCCCCACGCACCACAAAAGTCATTCTAAATGACCCTTGTAAACAACATTGAAAGGTTACCCACAACAACGTGCCCAGGGATGGTACTTACCTTGGTTGCATCATTCCGTCTCTTTTATGGGAAATTCATCTCGAACTTGTGCATTTATGGGATTCGAACATGAGATCATGTTTCGATACCAAACATAGGAAAAATAGCTAATCCTTCCTACCTAAAGCTTAAGCTTTCATTACGGGACGCTTGAACTGTCAAACTTAATCCTCGTCTAAAGCTCACACCAAGTCACGAGGATGTTACCCCCCATGCACCACACAAGTCATTCTAAATCACCCTTGGAAACAACATAGAAAGGTTACCCACAACAACCAGCCCAAGGATGGTACTTAGCTTGGTTGCATCATTTCATCTCTTTTAAGAGAAATTCATCTCGAATTTGTGCTTTTATGGGATTCGAACCTGAGATCATGTTTTGATACCAAATAAACGAAAAATAGCAAATCCTTCCTACCTAAAGCTTAAGCTTTCATTACGAGACACTTGAACTGTCACACTTAATCCTCGTCTAAAGCTCACACCAAGTCACGAGGATGTTACCCCCCATGCACCACAAAAGTCATTCTAAATGACCCTTGGAAACAACATAGAAAGGTTACCCACAACAACGTGCCCAGGGATGGTACTTACCTTGCTTGCATCATTCCGTCTCTTTTATGGGAAATTCATCACGAACTTGTGCATTTATGGGATTCGAACATGTGATCATGTTTCGATACCAAACATAGGAAAAATAGCTAATCCTTCCTACCTAAAGCTTAAGGTTTCATTACGGGACGCTTGAACTGACACACTTAATCCTCGTCTAAAGCTCACACCAAGTCACGAGGATGTTACCCCCCATGCACCACACAAGTCATTCTAAATCACCCTTGGAAACAACATAGAAAGGTTACCCACAACAACCAGCCCAAGGATGGTACTTAGCTTGGTTGCATCATTTCATCTCTTTTAAGAGAAATTCATCTCGAATTTGTGCTTTTATGGGATTCGAACCTGAGATCATGTTTTGATACCAAATAAACGAAAAATAGCAAATCCTTCGTACCTAAAGCTTAAGCTTTCATTACGAGACACTTGAACTGTCACACTTAATCCTCGTCTAAAGCTCACACCAAGTCACGAGGATGTTACCCCCCATGCACCACAAAAGTCATTCTAAATGACCCTTGGAAACAACATAGAAAGGTTACCCACAACAACGTGCCCAGGGATGGTACTTACCTTGGTTGCATCATTCCGTCTCTTTTATGGGAAATTCATCACGAACTTGTGCATTTATGGGATTCGAACATGTGATCATGTTTCGATACCAAACATAGGAAAAATAGCTAATCCTTCCTACCAAAAGCTTAAGGTTTCATTACGGGACGCTTGAACTGACACACTTAATCCTCGTCTAAAGCTCACACCAAGTCACGAGGATGTTACCCCCCATGCACCACACAAGTCATTCTAAATAACCCTTGGAAACAACATAGAAAGGTTACCCACAACAACCAGCCTAAGGATGGTACTTAGCTTGGTTGCATCATTTCATCTCTTTTAAGAGAAATTCATCTCGAATTTGTGCTTTTACGGGATTCGAACCTGAGATCATGTTTTGATACCAAATAAACGAAAAATAGCAAATCCTTCCTACCTAAAGCTTAAGCTTTCATTACGAGACACTTGGACTGTCACACTTAATACTCGTCTAAAGCTCACACCAAGTCACGAGGATGTTACCCCGCATGCACCACAAAAGTCATTCTAAATGACCCTTGGAAACAACATAGAAAGGTTACCCACAACAACCAGCCCAAGGATGGTACTTAGATTGGTTGCATCATTTCATCTCTTTTAAGAGAAATTGATCTCGAATTCGTGCTTTTACGGGATTCGAACCTGAGATCAAGTTTTGATACCAAATAAACGAAAAATAGCAAATCCTTCCTACCTAAAGCTTAAGCTTTCATTACCAGACACTTGAACTGTCACACTTAATCCTCGTCTAAAGCTCACACCAAGTCACGAGGATGTTACCCCCACGCACCACAAAAGTCATTCTAAATGACCCTTGTAAACAACATTGAAAGGTTACCCACAACAACGTGCCCAGGGATGGTACTTACCTTGGTTGCATCATTCCGTCTCTTTTATGGGAAATTCATCTCGAACTTGTGCATTTATGGGATTCGAACATGAGATCATGTTTCGATACCAAACATAGGAAAAATAGCTAATCCTTCCTACCTAAAGCTTAAGCTTTCATTACGGGACGCTTGAACTGTCAAACTTAATCCTCGTCTAAAGCTCACACCAAGTCACGAGGATGTTACCCCCCATGCACCACACAAGTCATTCTAAATCACCCTTGGAAACAACATAGAAAGGTTACCCACAACAACCAGCCCAAGGATGGTACTTAGCTTGGTTGCATCATTTCATCTCTTTTAAGAGAAATTCATCTCGAATTTGTGCTTTTATGGGATTCGAACCTGAGATCATGTTTTGATACCAAATAAACGAAAAATAGCAAATCCTTCCTACCTAAAGCTTAAGCTTTCATTACGAGACACTTGAACTGTCACACTTAATCCTCGTCTAAAGCTCACACCAAGTCACGAGGATGTTACCCCCCATGCACCACAAAAGTCATTCTAAATGACCCTTGGAAACAACATAGAAAGGTTACCCACAACAACGTGCCCAGGGATGGTACTTACCTTGCTTGCATCATTCCGTCTCTTTTATGGGAAATTCATCACGAACTTGTGCATTTATGGGATTCGAACATGTGATCATGTTTCGATACCAAACATAGGAAAAATAGCTAATCCTTCCTACCTAAAGCTTAAGGTTTCATTACGGGACGCTTGAACTGACACACTTAATCCTCGTCTAAAGCTCACACCAAGTCACGAGGATGTTACCCCCCATGCACCACACAAGTCATTCTAAATAACCCTTGGAAACAACATAGAAAGGTTACCCACAACAACCAGCCTAAGGATGGTACTTAGCTTGGTTGCATCATTTCATCTCTTTTAAGAGAAATTCATCTCGAATTTGTGCTTTTACGGGATTCGAACCTGAGATCATGTTTTGATACCAAATAAACGAAAAATAGCAAATCCTTCCTACCTAAAGCTTAAGCTTTCATTACGAGACACTTGAACTGTCACACTTAATACTCGTCTAAAGCTCACACCAAGTCACGAGGATGTTACCCCGCATGCACCACAAAAGTCATTCTAAATGACCCTTGGAAACAACATAGAAAGGTTACCCACAACAACGTGCCCAGGGATGGTACTTACCTTGGTTGCATCATTCCGTCTCTTTTATGGGAAATTCATCTCGAACTTGTGCATTTATGGGATTCGAACATGAGATCATGTTTCGATACCAAACATAGGAAAAATAGATAATCCTTCCTACCTAAAGCTTAAGCTTTCATTACGGGACGCTTGAACTGTCAAACTTAATCCTCGTCTAAAGCTCACACCAAGTCACGAGGATGTTACCCCCCATGCACCACACAAGTCATTCTAAATCACCCTTTAAAACAACATAGAAAGGTTACCCACAACAACCAGCCTAAGGATGGTACTTAGCTTGGTTGCATCATTTCATCTCTTTTAAGAGAAATTCATCTCGAATTTGTGCTTTTACGGGATTCGAACCTGAGATCATGTTTTGATACCAAATAAACGAAAAATAGCAAATCCTTCCTACCTAAAGCTTAAGCTTTCATTACGAGACACTTGGACTGTCACACTTAATACTCGTCTAAAGCTCACACCAAGTCACGAGGATGTTACCCCGCATGCACCACAAAAGTCATTCTAAATGACCCTTGGAAACAACATAGAAAGGTTACCCACAACAACCAGCCCAAGGATGGTACTTAGATTGGTTGCATCATTTCATCTCTTTTAAGAGAAATTGATCTCGAATTTGTGCTTTTACGGGATTCGAACCTGAGATCAAGTTTTGATACCAAATAAACGAAAAATAGCAAATCCTTCCTACCTAAAGCTTAAGCTTTCATTACCAGACACTTGAACTGTCACACTTAATCCTCGTCTAAAGCTCACACCAAGTCACGAGGATGTTACCCCCACGCACCACAAAAGTCATTCTAAATGACCCTTGTAAACAACATAGAAAGGTTACCCACAACAACGTGCCCAGGGATGTTACTTACCTTGGTTGCATCATTCCGTCTCTTTTATGGGAAATTCATCTCGAACTTGTGCATTTATGGGATTCGAACATGAGATCATGTTTCGATACCAAACATAGGAAAAATAGCTAATCCTTCCTACCTAAAGCTTAAGCTTTCATTACGGGACGCTTGAACTGTCAAACTTAATCCTCGTCTAAAGCTCACACCAAGTCACGAGGATGTTACCCCCCATGCACCACACAAGTCATTCTAAATCACCCTTGGAAACAACATAGAAAGGTTACCCACAACAACCAGCCCAAGGATGGTACTTAGCTTGGTTGCATCATTTCATCTCTTTTAAGAGAAATTCATCTCGAATTTGTGCTTTTATGGGATTCGAACCTAAGATCATGTTTTGATACCAAATAAACGAAAAATAGCAAATCCTTCGTACCTAAAGCTTAAGCTTTCATTACGAGACACTTGAACTGTCACACTTAATCCTCGTCTATAGCTCACACCAAGTCACGAGGATGTTACCCCCCATGCACCACAAAAGTCCTTCTAAATGACCCTTGGAAACAACATAGAAAGGTTACCCACAACAACGTGCCCAGGGATGGTACTTACCTTGCTTGCATCATTCCGTCTCTTTTATGGGAAATTCATCACGAACTTGTGCATTTATGGGATTCGAACATGTGATCATGTTTCGATACCAAACATAGGAAAAATAGCTAATCCTTCCTACCTAAAGCTTAAGGTTTCATTACGGGACGCTTGAACTGACACACTTAATCCTCGTCTAAAGCTCACACCAAGTCACGAGGATGTTACCCCCCATGCACCACACAAGTCATTCTAAATAACCCTTGGAAACAACATAGAAAGGTTACCCAGAACAACCAGCCCAAGGATGGTACTTAGCTTGGTTGCATCATTTCATCTCTTTTAAGAGAAATTCATCTCGAATTTGTGCTTTTATGGGATTCGAACCTGAGATCATGTTTTGATACCAAATAAACGAAAAATAGCAACTCCTTCCTACCTAAAGCTTAAGCTTTCATTACGAGACACTTGAACTGTCACACTTAATCCTCGTCTAAAGCTCAAACCAAGTCACGTGGATGTTACCCCCCATGCACCGCAAAAGTTATTCTAAATGACCCTTGGAAACAACATAGAAAGGTTACCCACAACAACCAGCCCAAGGATGGTACTTAGCTTGGTCGCATCATTTCATCTCTTTTAAGAGAAATTCATCTCGAATTTGTGCTTTTACGGGATTCGAACCTGAGATCATGTTTTGATACCAAATAAACGAAAAATAGCAAATCCTTCCTACCTAAAGCTTAAACTTTCATTACGAGACACTTGAACTATCACACTTAATCCTCGTCTAAAGCTCACACCAAGTCACGAGGATGTTACCCCCCATGCACCACAAAAGTCATTCTAAATAACCCTTGGAAACAACATAGAAAGGTTACCAACAACAACATGCCCAGGGTTGGTACTTACCTTGGTTGCATCATTCCGTCTCTTTTATGGGAAATTCACCTCGAACTTATGCTTTTAGGGGACATATACCAGAGATCATGTTTCGATACCAAACATAGGAAAAATAGCTAATCCTTCCTACCTAAAGCTTAAGCTTTCATTACGGGACGCTTGAACTGTCAAACTTAATCCTCGTCTAAAGCTCACACCAAGTCACGAGTATGTTACCCCCCATGCACCACACAAGTCATTCTAAATCACCCTTGGAAACAACATAGAAAGGTTACCCACAACAACCAGCCCAAGGATGGTACTTAGCTTGGTTGCATCATTTCATCTCTTTTAAGAGAAATTCATCTCGAAATTGTGCATTTATGGGATTCGAACATGAGTTCATGTTTCGATACCAAACATAGGAAAAATAGCTAATCCTTCCTACCTAAAGCTTAAGCTTTCATTACGGGACGCTTGAACTGTCACACTTAATCCTCGTCTAAAGCTCACACCAAGTCCCGAGGATGTTACCCCCCATGCACCACACAAGTCATTCTAAATAACCCTTGGAAACAACATAGAAAGGTTACCCAGAACAACCAGCCCAAGGATGGTACTTAGCTTGGTTGCATCATTTCATCTCTTTTAAGAGAAATTGATCTCGAATTTGTGCTTTTACGGGATTCGAACCTGAGATCAAGTTTTGATACCAAATAAACGAAAAATAGCAAATCCTTCCTACCTAAAGCTTAAGCTTTCATTACGAGACACTTGAACTGTCACACTTAATCCTCGTCTAAAGCTCACACCAAGTCACGAGGATGTTACCCCCACGCACCAAAAAAGTCATTCTAAATGACTCTTGTAAACAACATAGAAAGGTTACCCACAACAACGTGCCCAGGGATGGTACTTACCTTGGTTGCATCATTCCGTCTCTTTTATGGGAAATTCATCTCGAACTTGTGCATTTATGGGATTCGAACATGAGATCATGTTTCGATACCAAACATAGGAAAAATAGCTAATCCTTCCTACCTAAAGCTTAAGCTTTCATTACGGGACGCTTGAACTGTCAAACTTAATCCTCGTCTAAAGCTCACACCAAGTCACGAGGATGTTACCCCCCATGCACCACACAAGTCATTCTAAATCACCCTTGGAAACAACATAGAAAGGTTACCCACAACAACCAGCCCAAGGATGGTACTTAGCTTGGTTGCATCATTTCATCTCTTTTAAGAGAAATTCATCTCGAATTTGTGCTTTTATGGGATTCGAACCTGAGATCATGTTTTGATACCAAATAAACGAAAAATAGCAAATCCTTCGTACCTAAAGCTTAAGCTTTCATTACGAGACACTTGAACTGTCACACTTAATCCTCGTCTAAAGCTCACACCAAGTCACGAGGATGTTACCCCCCATGCACCACAAAAGTCATTCTAAATGACCCTTGGAAACAACATAGAAAGGTTACCCACAACAACGTGCCCAGGGATTTTACATACCTTGCTTGCATCATTCCGTCTCTTTTATGGGAAATTCATCACGAACTTGTGCATTTATGGGATTCGAACATGTGATCATGTTTCGATACCAAACATAGGAAAAATAGCTAATCCTTCCTACCTAAAGCTTAAGGTTTCATTACGGGACGCTTGAACTGACACACTTAATCCTCGTCTAAAGCTCACACCAAGTCACGAGGATGTTACCCCCCATGCACCACACAAGTCATTCTAAATAACCCTTGGAAACAACATAGAAAGGTTACCCACAACAACCAGCCTAAGGATGGTACTTAGCTTGGTTGCATCATTTCATCTCTTTTAAGAGAAATTCATCTCGAATTTGTGCTTTTACGGGATTCGAACCTGAGATCATGTTTTGATACCAAATAAACGAAAAATAGCAAATCCTTCCTACCTAAAGCTTAAGCTTTCATTACGAGACACTTGAACTGTCACACTTAATACTCGTCTAAAGCTCACACCAAGTCACGAGGATGTTACCCCGCATGCACCACAAAAGTCATTCTAAATGACCCTTGGAAACAACATAGAAAGGTTGCCCACAACAACCAGCCCAAGGATGGTACTTAGCTTGGTCGCATCATTTCATCTCTTTTAAGAGAAATTCATCTCGAATTTGTGCTTTTACGGGATTCGAACCTGAGATCATGTTTTGATACCAAATAAACGAAAAATAGCAAATCCTTCCTACCTAAAGCTTAAACTTTCATTACGAGACACTTGAACTATCACACTTAATCCTCGTCTAAAGCTCACACCAAGTCACGAGGATGTTACCCCCCATGCACCACAAAAGTCATTCTAAATAACCCTTGGAAACAACATAGAAAGGTTACCAACAACAACATGCCCAGGGTTGGTACTTACCTTGGTTGCATCATTCCGTCTCTTTTATGGGAAATTCACCTCGAACTTATGCTTTTAGGGGACACATACCAGAGATCATGTTTCGATACCAAACATAGGAAAAATAGCTAATCCTTCCTACCTAAAGCTTAAGCTTTCATTACGGGACGCTTGAACTGTCAAACTTAATCCTCGTCTAAAGCTCACACCAAGTCACGAGTATGTTACCCCCCATGCACCACACAAGTCATTCTAAATCACCCTTGGAAACAACATAGAAAGGTTACCCACAACAACCAGCCCAAGGATGGTACTTAGCTTGGTTGCATCATTTCATCTCTTTTAAGAGAAATTCATCTCGAAATTGTGCATTTATGGGATTCGAACATGAGTTCATGTTTCGATACCAAACATAGGAAAAATAGCTAATCCTTCCTACCTAAAGCTTAAGCTTTCATTACGGGACGCTTGAACTGTCACACTTAATCCTCGTCTAAAGCTCACACCAAGTCCCGAGGATGTTACCCCCCATGCACCACACAAGTCATTCTAAATAACCCTTGGAAACAACATAGAAAGGTTACCCAGAACAACCAGCCCAAGGATGGTACTTAGCTTGGTTGCATCATTTCATCTCTTTTAAGAGAAATTGATCTCGAATTTGTGCTTTTACGGGATTCGAACCTGAAATCAAGTTTTGATACCAAATAAACGAAAAATAGCAAATCCTTCCTACCTAAAGCTTAAGCTTTCATTACGAGACACTTGAACTGTCACACTTAATCCTCGTCTAAAGCTCACACCAAGTCACGAGGATGTTACCCCCACGCACCACAAAAGTCATTCTAAATGACTCTTGTAAACAACATAGAAAGGTTACCCACAACAACGTGCCCAGGGATGGTACTTACCTTGGTTGCATCATTCCGTCTCTTTTATGGGAAATTCATCTCGAACTTGTGCATTTATGGGATTCGAACATGAGATCATGTTTCGATACCAAACATAGGAAAAATAGCTAATCCTTCCTACCTAAAGCTTAAGCTTTCATTACGGGACGCTTGAACTGTCAAACTTAATCCTCGTCTAAAGCTCACACCAAGTCACGAGGATGTTACCCCCCATGCACCACACAAGTCATTCTAAATCACCCTTGGAAACAACATAGAAAGGTTACCCACAACAACCAGCCCAAGGATGGTACTTAGCTTGGTTGCATCATTTCATCTCTTTTAAGAGAAATTCATCTCGAATTTGTGCTTTTATGGGATTCGAACCTGAGATCATGTTTTGATACCAAATAAACGAAAAATAGCAAATCCTTCGTACCTAAAGCTTAAGCTTTCATTACGAGACACTTGAACTGTCACACTTAATCCTCGTCTAAAGCTCACACCAAGTCACGAGGATGTTACCCCCCATGCACCACAAAAGTCATTCTAAATGACCCTTGGAAACAACATAGAAAGGTTACCCACAACAACGTGCCCAGGGATGGTACTTACCTTGGTTGCATCATTCCGTCTCTTTTATGGGAAATTCATCTCGAACTTGTGCATTTATGGGATTCGAACATGAGATCATGTTTCGATACCAAACATAGGAAAAATAGCTAATCCTTCCTACCTAAAGCTTAAGCTTTCATTACGGGACGCTTGAACTGTCAAACTTAATCCTCGTCTAAAGCTCACACCAAGTCACGAGGATGTTACCCCCCATGCACCACACAAGTCATTCTAAATCACCCTTGGAAACAACATAGAAAGGTTACCCACAACAACCAGCCCAAGGATGGTACTTAGCTTGGTTGCATCATTTCATCTCTTTTAAGAGAAATTCATCTCGAATTTGTGCTTTTATGGGATTCGAACCTGAGATCATGTTTTGATACCAAATAAACGAAAAATAGCAAATCCTTCGTACCTAAAGCTTAAGCTTTCATTACGAGACACTTGAACTGTCACACTTAATCCTCGTCTAAAGCTCACACCAAGTCCCGAGGATGTTACCCCCCATGCACCACACAAGTCATTCTAAATAACCCTTGGAAACAACATAGAAAGGTTACCCAGAACAACCAGCCCAAGGATGGTACTTAGCTTGGTTGCATCATTTCATCTCTTTTAAGAGAAATTGATCTCGAATTTGTGCTTTTACGGGATTCGAACCTGAAATCAAGTTTTGATACCAAATAAACGAAAAATAGCAAATCCTTCCTACCTAAAGCTTAAGCTTTCATTACGAGACACTTGAACTGTCACACTTAATCCTCGTCTAAAGCTCACACCAAGTCACGAGGATGTTACCCCCACGCACCACAAAAGTCATTCTAAATGACTCTTGTAAACAACATAGAAAGGTTACCCACAACAACGTGCCCAGGGATGGTACTTACCTTGGTTGCATCATTCCGTCTCTTTTATGGGAAATTCATCTCGAACTTGTGCATTTATGGGATTCGAACATGAGATCATGTTTCGATACCAAACATAGGAAAAATAGCTAATCCTTCCTACCTAAAGCTTAAGCTTTCATTACGGGACGCTTGAACTGTCAAACTTAATCCTCGTCTAAAGCTCACACCAAGTCACGAGGATGTTACCCCCCATGCACCACACAAGTCATTCTAAATAACCCTTGGAAACAACATAGAAAGGTTACCCACAACAACCAGCCTAAGGATGGTACTTAGCTTGGTTGCATCATTTCATCTCTTTTAAGAGAAATTCATCTCGAATTTGTGCTTTTACGGGATTCGAACCTGAGATCATGTTTTGATACCAAATAAACGAAAAATAGCAAATCCTTCCTACCTAAAGCTTAAGCTTTCATTACGAGACACTTGAACTGTCACACTTAATACTCGTCTAAAGCTCACACCAAGTCACGAGGATGTTACCCCGCATGCACCACAAAAGTCATTCTAAATGACCCTTGGAAACAACATAGAAAGGTTGCCCACAACAACCAGCCCAAGGATGGTACTTAGCTTGGTCGCATCATTTCATCTCTTTTAAGAGAAATTCATCTCGAATTTGTGCTTTTACGGGATTCGAACCTGAGATCATGTTTTGATACCAAATAAACGAAAAATAGCAAATCCTTCCTACCTAAAGCTTAAACTTTCATTACGAGACACTTGAACTATCACACTTAATCCTCGTCTAAAGCTCACACCAAGTCACGAGGATGTTACCCCCCATGCACCACAAAAGTCATTCTAAATAACCCTTGGAAACAACATAGAAAGGTTACCAACAACAACATGCCCAGGGTTGGTACTTACCTTGGTTGCATCATTCCGTCTCTTTTATGGGAAATTCACCTCGAACTTATGCTTTTAGGGGACACATACCAGAGATCATGTTTCGATACCAAACATAGGAAAAATAGCTAATCCTTCCTACCTAAAGCTTAAGCTTTCATTACGGGACGCTTGAACTGTCAAACTTAATCCTCGTCTAAAGCTCACACCAAGTCACGAGTATGTTACCCCCCATGCACCACACAAGTCATTCTAAATCACCCTTGGAAACAACATAGAAAGGTTACCCACAACAACCAGCCCAAGGATGGTACTTAGCTTGGTTGCATCATTTCATCTCTTTTAAGAGAAATTCATCTCGAAATTGTGCATTTATGGGATTCGAACATGAGTTCATGTTTCGATACCAAACATAGGAAAAATAGCTAATCCTTCCTACCTAAAGCTTAAGCTTTCATTACGGGACGCTTGAACTGTCACACTTAATCCTCGTCTAAAGCTCACACCAAGTCCCGAGGATGTTACCCCCCATGCACCACACAAGTCATTCTAAATAACCCTTGGAAACAACATAGAAAGGTTACCCAGAACAACCAGCCCAAGGATGGTACTTAGCTTGGTTGCATCATTTCATCTCTTTTAAGAGAAATTGATCTCGAATTTGTGCTTTTACGGGATTCGAACCTGAAATCAAGTTTTGATACCAAATAAACGAAAAATAGCAAATCCTTCCTACCTAAAGCTTAAGCTTTCATTACGAGACACTTGAACTGTCACACTTAATCCTCGTCTAAAGCTCACACCAAGTCACGAGGATGTTACCCCCACGCACCACAAAAGTCATTCTAAATGACTCTTGTAAACAACATAGAAAGGTTACCCACAACAACATGCCCAGGGATGGTACTTACCTTGGTTGCATCATTCCGTCTCTTTTATGGGAAATTCATCTCGAACTTGTGCATTTATGGGATTCGAACATGAGATCATGTTTCGATACCAAACATAGGAAAAATAGCTAATCCTTCCTACCTAAAGCTTAAGCTTTCATTACGGGACGCTTGAACTGTCAAACTTAATCCTCGTCTAAAGCTCACACCAAGTCACGAGGATGTTACCCCCCATGCACCACACAAGTCATTCTAAATCACCCTTGGAAACAACATAGAAAGGTTACCCACAACAACCAGCCCAAGGATGGTACTTAGCTTGGTTGCATCATTTCATCTCTTTTAAGAGAAATTCATCTCGAATTTGTGCTTTTATGGGATTCGAACCTGAGATCATGTTTTGATACCAAATAAACGAAAAATAGCAAATCCTTCGTACCTAAAGCTTAAGCTTTCATTACGAGACACTTGAACTGTCACACTTAATCCTCGTCTAAAGCTCACACCAAGTCACGAGGATGTTACCCCCCATGCACCACAAAAGTCATTCTAAATGACCCTTGGAAACAACATAGAAAGGTTACCCACAACAACGTGCCCAGGGATGGTACTTACCTTGCTTGCATCATTCCGTCTCTTTTATGGGAAATTCATCACGAACTTGTGCATTTATGGGATTCGAACATGTGATCATGTTTCGATACCAAACATAGGAAAAATAGCTAATCCTTCCTACCTAAAGCTTAAGGTTTCATTACGGGACGCTTGAACTGACACACTTAATCCTCGTCTAAAGCTCACACCAAGTCACGAGGATGTTACCCCCCATGCACCACACAAGTCATTCTAAATAACCCTTGGAAACAACATAGAAAGGTTACCCACAACAACCAGCCTAAGGATGGTACTTAGCTTGGTTGCATCATTTCATCTCTTTTAAGAGAAATTCATCTCGAATTTGTGCTTTTACGGGATTCGAACCTGAGATCATGTTTTGATACCAAATAAACGAAAAATAGCAAATCCTTCCTACCTAAAGCTTAAGCTTTCATTACGAGACACTTGAACTGTCACACTTAATACTCGTCTAAAGCTCACACCAAGTCACGAGGATGTTACCCCGCATGCACCACAAAAGTCATTCTAAATGACCCTTGGAAACAACAGAGAAAGGTTACCCACAACAACGTGCCCAGGGATGGTACTTACCTTGCTTGCATCATTCCGTCTCTTTTATGGAAAATTCATCACGAACTTGTGCATTTATGGGATTCGAACATGTGATCATGTTTCGATACCAAACATAGGAAAAATAGCTAATCCTTCCTACCTAAAGCTTAAGGTTTCATTACGGGACGCTTGAACTGACACACTTAATCCTCGTCTAAAGCTCACACCAAGTCACGAGGATGTTACCCCCCATGCACCACACAAGTCATTCTAAATAACCCTTGGAAACAACATAGAAAGGTTACCCAGAACAACCAGCCCAAGGATGGTACTTAGCTTGGTTGCATCATTTCATCTCTTTTAAGAGAAATTCATCTCGAATTTGTGCTTTTATGGGATTCGAACCTGAGATCATGTTTTGATACCAAATAAACGAAAAATAGCAACTCCTTCCTACCTAAAGCTTAAGCTTTCATTACGAGACACTTGAACTGTCACACTTAATCCTCGTCTAAAGCTCAAACCAAGTCACGTGGATGTTACCCCCCATGCACCGCAAAAGTTATTCTAAATGACCCTTGGAAACAACATAGAAAGGTTACCCACAACAACCAGCCCAAGGATGGTACTTAGCTTGGTCGCATCATTTCATCTCTTTTAAGAGAAATTCATCTCGAATTTGTGCTTTTACGGGATTCGAACGTGAGATCATGTTTTGATACCAAATAAATGAAAAATAGCAAATCCTTCCTACCTAAAGCTTAAACTTTCATTACGAGACACTTGAACTATCACACTTAATCCACGTCTAAAGCTGACACCAAGTCACGAGGATGTTACCCCCCATGCACCACAAAAGTCATTCTAAATGACCCTTGGAAACAACATAGAAAGGTTACCAACAACAACATGCCCAGGGTTGGTACTTACCTTGGTTGCATCATTCCGTCTCTTTTATGGGAAATTCACCTCGAACTTATGCTTTTAGGGGACACATACCAGAGATCATGTTTCGATACCAAACATAGGAAAAATAGCTAATCCTTCCTACCTAAAGCTTAAGCTTTCATTACGGGACGCTTGAACTGTCAAACTTAATCCTCGTCTAAAGCTCACACTAAGTCACGAGGATGTTACCCCCCATGCACCACACAAGTCATTCTAAATCACCCTTGGAAACAACATAGAAAGGTTACCCACAACAACCAGCCCAAGGATGGTACTTAGCTTGGTTGCATCATTTCATCTCTTTTAAGAGAAATTCATCTCGAAATTGTGCATTTATGGGATTCGAACATGAGTTCATGTTTCGATACCAAACATAGGAAAAATAGCTAATCCTTCCTACCTAAAGCTTAAGCTTTCATTACGGGACGCTTGAACTGTCACACTTAATCCTCGTCTAAAGCTCACACCAAGTCCCGAGGATGTTACCCCCCATGCACCACACAAGTCATTCTAAATAACCCTTGGAAACAACATAGAAAGGTTACCCAGAACAACCAGCCCAAGGATGGTACTTAGCTTGGTTGCATCATTTCATCTCTTTTAAGAGAAATTCATCTCGAATTTGTGCTTTTATGGGATTCGAACCTGATATCATGTTTTGATACCAAATAAACGAAAAATAGCAACTCCTTCCTACCTAAAGCTTAAGCTTTCATTACGAGACACTTGAACTGTCACACTTAATCCTCGTCTAAAGCTCAAACCAAGTCACGAGGATGTTACCCCCCATGCACCGCAAAAGTTATTCTAAATGACCCTTGGAAATAACATAGAAAGGTTACCCACAACAACCAGCCCAAGGATGGTACTTAGCTTGGTCGCATCATTTCATCTCTTTTAAGAGAAATTCATCTCGAATTTGTGCTTTTACGGGATTCGAACCTGAGATCATGTTTTGATACCAAATAAACGAAAAATAGCAAATCCTTCCTACCTAAAGCTTAAACTTTCATTACGAGACACTTGAACTGTCACACTTAATCCTCGTCTAAAGCTCACACCAAGTCACGAGGATGTTACCCCCCATGCACCACAAAAGTCATTCTAAATGACCCTTGGAAACAACATAGAAAGGTTACCAACAACAACATGCCCAGGGTTGGTACTTACCTTGGTTGCATCATTCCGTCTCTTTTATGGGAAATTCACCTCAAACTTGTGCTTTTAGGGGACACATACCAGAGATCATGTTTCGATACCAAACATAGGAAAAATAGCTAATCCTTCCTACCTAAAGCTTAAGCTTTCATTACGGGACGTGTGAACTGTCAAACTTAATCCTCGTCTAAAGCTCACACCAAGTCATGAGGATGTTACCCCCCATGCACCACACAAGTCATTCTAAATCACCCTTGGAAACAACATAAAAAGGTTACCCACAACAACCAGCCCAAGGATGGTACTTAGCTTGGTTGCATCATTTCATCTCTTTTAAGAGAAATTCAACTCGAATTTGTGCTTTTATGGGATTCGAACCTGAGATCATGTTTTGATACCAAATAAACGAAAAATAGCAAATCCTTCGTACCTAAAGCTTAAGCTTTCATTACGAGACACTTGAACTGTCACACTTAATCCTCGTCTAAAGCTCACACCAAGTCACGAGGATGTTACCCCCCATGCACCACAAAAGTCATTCTAAATGACCCTTGGAAACAACATAGAAAGGTTACCCACAACAACGTGCCCAGGGATGGTACTTACCTTGCTTGCATCATTCCGTCTCTTTTATGGGAAATTCATCACGAACTTGTGCATTTATGGGATTCGAACATGTGATCATGTTTCGATACCAAACATAGGAAAAATAGCTAATCCTTCCTACCTAAAGCTTAAGGTTTCATTACGGGACGCTTGAACTGACACACTTAATCCTCGTCTAAAGCTCACACCAAGTCACGAGGATGTTACCCCTCATGCACCACACAAGTCATTCTAAATAACCCTTGGAAACAACATAGAAAGGTTACCCACAACAACCAGCCCAAGGATGGTACTTAGCTTGGTCGCATCATTTCATCTCTTTTAAGAGAAATTCATCTCGAATTTGTGCTTTTACGGGATTCGAACCTGAGATCATGTTTTGATACCAAATAAACGAAAAATAGCAAATCCTTCCTACCTAAAGCTTAAGCTTTCATTACGAGACACTTGAACTGTCACACTTAATACTCGTCTAAAGCTCACACCAAGTCACGAGGATGTTACCCCGCATGCACCACACAAGTCATTCTAAATAACCCTTGGAAACAACATAGAAAGGTTACCCACAACAACCAGCCTAAGGATGGTACTTAGCTTGGTTGCATCATTTCATCTCTTTTAAGAGAAATTCATCTCGAATTTGTGCTTTTACGGGATTCGAACCTGAGATCATGTTTTGATACCAAATAAACGAAAAATAGCAAATCCTTCCTACCTAAAGCTTAAGCTTTCATTACGAGACACTTGAACTGTCACACTTAATACTCGTCTAAAGCTCACACCAAGTCACGAGGATGTTACCCCGCATGCACCACAAAAGTCATTCTAAATGACCCTTGGAAACAACAGAGAAAGGTTACCCACAACAACGTGCCCAGGGATGGTACTTACCTTGCTTGCATCATTCCGTCTCTTTTATGGAAAATTCATCACGAACTTGTGCATTTATGGGATTCGAACATGTGATCATGTTTCGATACCAAACATAGGAAAAATAGCTAATCCTTCCTACCTAAAGCTTAAGGTTTCATTACGGGACGCTTGAACTGACACACTTAATCCTCGTCTAAAGCTCACACCAAGTCACGAGGATGTTACCCCCCATGCACCACACAAGTCATTCTAAATAACCCTTGGAAACAACATAGAAAGGTTACCCAGAACAACCAGCCCAAGGATGGTACTTAGCTTGGTTGCATCATTTCATCTCTTTTAAGAGAAATTCATCTCGAATTTGTGCTTTTATGGGATTCGAACCTGAGATCATGTTTTGATACCAAATAAACGAAAAATAGCAACTCCTTCCTACCTAAAGCTTAAGCTTTCATTACGAGACACTTGAACTGTCACACTTAATCCTCGTCTAAAGCTCAAACCAAGTCACGTGGATGTTACCCCCCATGCACCGCAAAAGTTATTCTAAATGACCCTTGGAAACAACATAGAAAGGTTACCCACAACAACCAGCCCAAGGATGGTACTTAGCTTGGTCGCATCATTTCATCTCTTTTAAGAGAAATTCATCTCGAATTTGTGCTTTTACGGGATTCGAACGTGAGATCATGTTTTGATACCAAATAAATGAAAAATAGCAAATCCTTCCTACCTAAAGCTTAAACTTTCATTACGAGACACTTGAACTATCACACTTAATCCACGTCTAAAGCTGACACCAAGTCACGAGGATGTTACCCCCCATGCACCACAAAAGTCATTCTAAATGACCCTTGGAAACAACATAGAAAGGTTACCAACAACAACATGCCCAGGGTTGGTACTTACCTTGGTTGCATCATTCCGTCTCTTTTATGGGAAATTCACCTCGAACTTATGCTTTTAGGGGACACATACCAGAGATCATGTTTCGATACCAAACATAGGAAAAATAGCTAATCCTTCCTACCTAAAGCTTAAGCTTTCATTACGGGACGCTTGAACTGTCAAACTTAATCCTCGTCTAAAGCTCACACTAAGTCACGAGGATGTTACCCCCCATGCACCACACAAGTCATTCTAAATCACCCTTGGAAACAACATAGAAAGGTTACCCACAACAACCAGCCCAAGGATGGTACTTAGCTTGGTTGCATCATTTCATCTCTTTTAAGAGAAATTCATCTCGAAATTGTGCATTTATGGGATTCGAACATGAGTTCATGTTTCGATACCAAACATAGGAAAAATAGCTAATCCTTCCTACCTAAAGCTTAAGCTTTCATTACGGGACGCTTGAACTGTCACACTTAATCCTCGTCTAAAGCTCACACCAAGTCCCGAGGATGTTACCCCCCATGCACCACACAAGTCATTCTAAATAACCCTTGGAAACAACATAGAAAGGTTACCCAGAACAACCAGCCCAAGGATGGTACTTAGCTTGGTTGCATCATTTCATCTCTTTTAAGAGAAATTCATCTCGAATTTGTGCTTTTATGGGATTCGAACCTGATATCATGTTTTGATACCAAATAAACGAAAAATAGCAACTCCTTCCTACCTAAAGCTTAAGCTTTCATTACGAGACACTTGAACTGTCACACTTAATCCTCGTCTAAAGCTCAAACCAAGTCACGAGGATGTTACCCCCCATGCACCGCAAAAGTTATTCTAAATGACCCTTGGAAATAACATAGAAAGGTTACCCACAACAACCAGCCCAAGGATGGTACTTAGCTTGGTCGCATCATTTCATCTCTTTTAAGAGAAATTCATCTCGAATTTGTGCTTTTACGGGATTCGAACCTGAGATCATGTTTTGATACCAAATAAACGAAAAATAGCAAATCCTTCCTACCTAAAGCTTAAACTTTCATTACGAGACACTTGAACTGTCACACTTAATCCTCGTCTAAAGCTCACACCAAGTCACGAGGATGTTACCCCCCATGCACCACAAAAGTCATTCTAAATGACCCTTGGAAACAACATAGAAAGGTTACCAACAACAACATGCCCAGGGTTGGTACTTACCTTGGTTGCATCATTCCGTCTCTTTTATGGGAAATTCACCTCAAACTTGTGCTTTTAGGGGACACATACCAGAGATCATGTTTCGATACCAAACATAGGAAAAATAGCTAATCCTTCCTACCTAAAGCTTAAGCTTTCATTACGGGACGTGTGAACTGTCAAACTTAATCCTCGTCTAAAGCTCACACCAAGTCATGAGGATGTTACCCCCCATGCACCACACAAGTCATTCTAAATCACCCTTGGAAACAACATAAAAAGGTTACCCACAACAACCAGCCCAAGGATGGTACTTAGCTTGGTTGCATCATTTCATCTCTTTTAAGAGAAATTCAACTCGAATTTGTGCTTTTATGGGATTCGAACCTGAGATCATGTTTTGATACCAAATAAACGAAAAATAGCAAATCCTTCGTACCTAAAGCTTAAGCTTTCATTACGAGACACTTGAACTGTCACACTTAATCCTCGTCTAAAGCTCACACCAAGTCACGAGGATGTTACCCCCCATGCACCACAAAAGTCATTCTAAATGACCCTTGGAAACAACATAGAAAGGTTACCCACAACAACGTGCCCAGGGATGGTACTTACCTTGCTTGCATCATTCCGTCTCTTTTATGGGAAATTCATCACGAACTTGTGCATTTATGGGATTCGAACATGTGATCATGTTTCGATACCAAACATAGGAAAAATAGCTAATCCTTCCTACCTAAAGCTTAAGGTTTCATTACGGGACGCTTGAACTGACACACTTAATCCTCGTCTAAAGCTCACACCAAGTCACGAGGATGTTACCCCTCATGCACCACACAAGTCATTCTAAATAACCCTTGGAAACAACATAGAAAGGTTACCCACAACAACCAGCCCAAGGATGGTACTTAGCTTGGTCGCATCATTTCATCTCTTTTAAGAGAAATTCATCTCGAATTTGTGCTTTTACGGGATTCGAACCTGAGATCATGTTTTGATACCAAATAAACGAAAAATAGCAAATCCTTCCTACCTAAAGCTTAAGCTTTCATTACGAGACACTTGAACTGTCACACTTAATACTCGTCTAAAGCTCACACCAAGTCACGAGGATGTTACCCCGCATGCACCACAAAAGTCATTCTAAATGACCCTTGGAAACAACATAGAAAGGTTACCCACAACAACCAGCCCAAGGATGGTACTTAGATTGGTTGCATCATTTCATCTCTTTTAAGAGAAATTGATCTCGAATTTGGGCTTTTACGGGATTCGAACCTGAGATCATGTTTTGATACCATATAAACGAAAAATAGCAAATCCTTCCTACCTAAAGCTTAAGCTTTCATTACGAGACACTTGAACTGTCACACTTAATCCTCGTCTAAAGCTCACACCAAGTCACGAGGATGTTACCCCCACGCACCACAAAAGTCATTCTAAATAACCCTTCTAAACAACATAGAAAGGTTACCCACAACAACGTGCCCAGGGATGGTACTTACCTTGGTTGCATCATTCCGTCTCTTTTATGGGAAATTCATCTCGAACTTGTGCATTTATGGGATTCGAACATGAGATCATGTTTCGATACCAAACATAGGAAAAATAGCTAATCCTTCCTACCTAAAGCTTAAGCTTTCATTACGGGACGCTTGAACTGTCAAACTTAATCCTCGTCTAAAGCTCACACCAAGTCACGAGGATGTTACCCCCATGCACCACACAAGTCATTCTAAATCACCCTTGGAAACAACATAGAAAGGTTACCCACAACAACCAGCCCAAGGATGGTACTTAGCTTGGTTGCATCATTTCATCTCTTTTAAGAGAAATTCATCTCGAACTTGTGCATTTATGGGATTCGAACATGAGTTCATGTTTCGATACCAAACATAGGAAAAATAGCTCATCCTTCCTACCTAAAGCTTAAGCTTTCATTACGGGACGCTTGAACTGTCACACTTAATCCTCGTCTAAAGCTCACACCAAGTCCCGAGGATGTTACCCCCCATGCACCACACAAGTCATTCTAAATAACCCTTGGAAACAACATAGAAAGGTTACCCAGAACAACCAGCCCAAGGATGGTACTTAGCTTGGTTGCATCATTTCATCTCTTTTAAGAGAAATTCATCTCGAATTTGTGCTTTTATGGGATTCGAACCTGAGATCATGTTTTGATACCAAATAAGCGAAAAATAGCAACTCCTTCCTACCTAAAGCTTAAGCTTTTATTACGAGACACTTGAACTGTCACACTTAATCCTCGTCTAAAGCTCAAACCAAGTCACGAGGATGTTACCCCCCATGCACCGCAAAAGTTATTCTAAATGACCCTTGGAAACAACATAGAAAGGTTACCCACAACAACCAGCCCAAGGATGGTACTTAGCTTGGTCGCATCATTTCATCTCTTTTAAGAGAAATTCATCTCGAATTTGTGCTTTTACGGGATTCGAACCTGAGATCATGTTTTGATATCAAATAAACGAAAAATAGCAAATCCTTCCTACCTAAAGCTTAAGCTTTCATTACGAGACACTTGAACTGTCACACTTAATCCTCGTCTAAAGCTCACACCAAGTCACGAGGATGTTACCCCCCATGCACCACAAAAGTCATTCTAAATGACCCTTGGAAACAACATAGAAAGGTTACCAACAACAACATGCCCAGGGTTGGTACTTACCTTGGTTGCATCATTCCGTCTCTTTTATGGGAAATTCACCTCGAACTTGTGCTTTTAGGTGGCACATACCAGAGATCATGTTTCGATACCAAACATAGGAAAAATAGCTAATCCTTCCTACCTAAAGCTTAAGCTTTCATTACGGGACGCTTGAACTGTCACACTTAATCCTCGTCTAAAGCTCACACCAAGTCACGAGGATGTTACCCCCCATGCACGACACAAGTCATTCTAAATGACCCTTGGAAACAACATAGAAAGGTTACCCACAACAACCAGCCCAAGGATGGTACTTAGCTTGGTTGCATCATTTCATCTCTTTTAAGAGAAATTCAACTCGAATTTGTCCTTTTACGGGATTCGAACCTGAGATCATGTTTTGATACCAAATAAACGAAAAATGGCAAATCCTTCCTACCTAAAGCTTAAGCTTTCATTACGAGACACTTGAACTGTCACACTTAATCCTCGTCTAAAGCTCACACCAAGTCACGAGGATGTTACCCCGCATGCACCACAAAAGTCATTCTAAATGACCCTTGGAAACAACATAGAAAGGTTACCCACAACAACCAGCCCAAGGATGGTACTTAGATTGGTTGCATCATTTCATCTCTTTTAAGAGAAATTCATCTCGAATTTGTGCTTTTACGGGATTCGAACCTGAGATCATGTTTTGATACCAAATAAACGAAAAATAGCAAATCCTTCCTACCTAAAGCTTAAGCTTTCATTACGAGACACTTGAACTGTCACACTTAATCCTCGTCTAAAGCTCACACCAAGTCACGAGGATGTTACCCCCACGCACCACAAAAGTCATTCTAAATGACCCTTGTAAACAACATAGAAAGGTTACCCACAACAACGTGCCCAGGGATGGTACTTACCTTGGTTGCATCATTCCGTCTCTTTTATGGGAAATTCATCTCGAACTTGTGCATTTATGGGATTCGAACATGAGATCATGTTTCGATACCAAACATAGGAAAAATAGCTAATCCTTCCTACCTAAAGCTTAAGCTTTCATTACGGGACGCTTGAACTGTCAAACTTAATCCTCGTCTAAAGCTCACACCAAGTCACGAGGATGTTACCCCCCATGCACCACACAAGTCATTCTAAATCACCCTTGGAAACAACATAGAAAGGTTACCCACAACAACCAGCCCAAGGATGGTACTTAGCTTGGTTGCATCATTTCATCTCTTTTAAGAGAAATTCATCTCGAACTTGTGCATTTATGGGATTCGAACATGAGTTCATGTTTCGATACCAAACATAGGAAAAATAGCTAATCCTTCCTACCTAAAGCTTAAGCTTTCATTACGGGACGCTTGAACTGTCACACTTAATCCTCGTCTAAAGCTCACACCAAGTCCCGAGGATGTTACCCCCCATGCCCCACACAAGTCATTCTAAATAACCCTTGGAAACAACATAGAAAGGTTACCCAGAACAACCAGCCCAAGGATGGTACTTAGCTTGGTTGCATCATTTCATATCTTTTAAGAGAAATTCATCTCGAATTTGTGCTTTTATGGGATTCGAACCTGAGATCATGTTTTGATACCAAATAAGCGAAAAATAGCAACTCCTTCCTACCTAAAGCTTAAGCTTTCATTACGAGACACTTGAACTGTCACACTTAATCCTCGTCTAAAGCTCAAACCAAGTCACGAGGATGTTACCCCCCATGCACCGCAAAAGTTATTCTAAATGACCCTTGGAAACAACATAGAAAGGTTACCCAAAACAACTAGCCCAAGGATGGTACTTAGCTTGGTCGCATCATTTCATCTCTTTTAAGAGAAATTCATCTCGAATTTGTGCTTTTACGGGATTCGAACCTGAGATCATGTTTTGATACCATATAAACGAAAAATAGCAAATCCTTCCTACCTAAAGCTTAAGCTTTCATTACGAGACACTTGAACTGTCACACTTAATCCTCGTCTAAAGCTCACACCAAGTCACGAGGATGTTACCCCCACGCACCACAAAAGTCATTCTAAATAACCCTTCTAAACAACATAGAAAGGTTACCCACAACAACGTGCCCAGGGATGGTACTTACCTTGGTTGCATCATTCCGTCTCTTTTATGGGAAATTCATCTCGAACTTGTGCATTTATGGGATTCGAACATGAGATCATGTTTCGATACCAAACATAGGAAAAATAGCTAATCCTTCCTACCTAAAGCTTAAGCTTTCATTACGGGACGCTTGAACTGTCAAACTTAATCCTCGTCTAAAGCTCACACCAAGTCACGAGGATGTTACCCCCATGCACCACACAAGTCATTCTAAATCACCCTTGGAAACAACATAGAAAGGTTACCCACAACAACCAGCCCAAGGATGGTACTTAGCTTGGTTGCATCATTTCATCTCTTTTAAGAGAAATTCATCTCGAACTTGTGCATTTATGGGATTCGAACATGAGTTCATGTTTCGATACCAAACATAGGAAAAATAGCTCATCCTTCCTACCTAAAGCTTAAGCTTTCATTACGGGACGCTTGAACTGTCACACTTAATCCTCGTCTAAAGCTCACACCAAGTCCCGAGGATGTTACCCCCCATGCACCACACAAGTCATTCTAAATAACCCTTGGAAACAACATAGAAAGGTTACCCAGAACAACCAGCCCAAGGATGGTACTTAGCTTGGTTGCATCATTTCATCTCTTTTAAGAGAAATTCATCTCGAATTTGTGCTTTTATGGGATTCGAACCTGAGATCATGTTTTGATACCAAATAAGCGAAAAATAGCAACTCCTTCCTACCTAAAGCTTAAGCTTTTATTACGAGACACTTGAACTGTCACACTTAATCCTCGTCTAAAGCTCAAACCAAGTCACGAGGATGTTACCCCCCATGCACCGCAAAAGTTATTCTAAATGACCCTTGGAAACAACATAGAAAGGTTACCCACAACAACCAGCCCAAGGATGGTACTTAGCTTGGTCGCATCATTTCATCTCTTTTAAGAGAAATTCATCTCGAATTTGTGCTTTTACGGGATTCGAACCTGAGATCATGTTTTGATATCAAATAAACGAAAAATAGCAAATCCTTCCTACCTAAAGCTTAAGCTTTCATTACGAGACACTTGAACTGTCACACTTAATCCTCGTCTAAAGCTCACACCAAGTCACGAGGATGTTACCCCCCATGCACCACAAAAGTCATTCTAAATGACCCTTGGAAACAACATAGAAAGGTTACCAACAACAACATGCCCAGGGTTGGTACTTACCTTGGTTGCATCATTCCGTCTCTTTTATGGGAAATTCACCTCGAACTTGTGCTTTTAGGTGGCACATACCAGAGATCATGTTTCGATACCAAACATAGGAAAAATAGCTAATCCTTCCTACCTAAAGCTTAAGCTTTCATTACGGGACGCTTGAACTGTCACACTTAATCCTCGTCTAAAGCTCACACCAAGTCACGAGGATGTTACCCCCCATGCACGACACAAGTCATTCTAAATGACCCTTGGAAACAACATAGAAAGGTTACCCACAACAACCAGCCCAAGGATGGTACTTAGCTTGGTTGCATCATTTCATCTCTTTTAAGAGAAATTCAACTCGAATTTGTCCTTTTACGGGATTCGAACCTGAGATCATGTTTTGATACCAAATAAACGAAAAATGGCAAATCCTTCCTACCTAAAGCTTAAGCTTTCATTACGAGACACTTGAACTGTCACACTTAATCCTCGTCTAAAGCTCACACCAAGTCACGAGGATGTTACCCCGCATGCACCACAAAAGTCATTCTAAATGACCCTTGGAAACAACATAGAAAGGTTACCCACAACAACCAGCCCAAGGATGGTACTTAGATTGGTTGCATCATTTCATCTCTTTTAAGAGAAATTCATCTCGAATTTGTGCTTTTACGGGATTCGAACCTGAGATCATGTTTTGATACCAAATAAACGAAAAATAGCAAATCCTTCCTACCTAAAGCTTAAGCTTTCATTACGAGACACTTGAACTGTTACACTTAATCCTCGTCTAAAGCTCACACCAAGTCACGAGGATGTTACCCCCACGCACCACAAAAGTCATTCTAAATGACCCTTGTAAACAACATAGAAAGGTTACCCACAACAACGTGCCCAGGGATGGTACTTACCTTGGTTGCATCATTCCGTCTCTTTTATGGGAAATTCATCTCGAACTTGTGCATTTATGGGATTCGAACATGAGATCATGTTTCGATACCAAACATAGGAAAAATAGCTAATCCTTCCTACCTAAAGCTTAAGCTTTCATTACGGGACGCTTGAACTGTCAAACTTAATCCTCGTCTAAAGCTCACACCAAGTCACGAGGATGTTACCCCCCATGCACCACACAAGTCATTCTAAATCACCCTTGGAAACAACATAGAAAGGTTACCCACAACAACCAGCCCAAGGATGGTACTTAGCTTGGTTGCATCATTTCATCTCTTTTAAGAGAAATTCATCTCGAACTTGTGCATTTATGGGATTCGAACATGAGTTCATGTTTCGATACCAAACATAGGAAAAATAGCTAATCCTTCCTACCTAAAGCTTAAGCTTTCATTACGGGACGCTTGAACTGTCACACTTAATCCTCGTCTAAAGCTCACACCAAGTCCCGAGGATGTTACCCCCCATGCCCCACACAAGTCATTCTAAATAACCCTTGGAAACAACATAGAAAGGTTACCCAGAACAACCAGCCCAAGGATGGTACTTAGCTTGGTTGCATCATTTCATATCTTTTAAGAGAAATTCATCTCGAATTTGTGCTTTTATGGGATTCGAACCTGAGATCATGTTTTGATACCAAATAAGCGAAAAATAGCAACTCCTTCCTACCTAAAGCTTAAGCTTTCATTACGAGACACTTGAACTGTCACACTTAATCCTCGTCTAAAGCTCAAACCAAGTCACGAGGATGTTACCCCCCATGCACCGCAAAAGTTATTCTAAATGACCCTTGGAAACAACATAGAAAGGTTACCCAAAACAACTAGCCCAAGGATGGTACTTAGCTTGGTCGCATCATTTCATCTCTTTTAAGAGAAATTCATCTCGAATTTGTGCTTTTACGGGATTCGAAACTGAGATCATGTTTTGATACCAAATAAACGAAAAATAGCAAATCCTTCCTACCTAAAGCTTAAGCTTTCATTACGAGACACTTGAACTGTCACACTTAATCCTCGTCTAAAGCTCACACCAAGTCACGAGGATGTTACCCCCACGCACCACAAAAGTCATTCTAAATGACCCTTGTAAACAACATAGAAAGGTTACCCACAACAACGTTCCCAGGGATGGTACTTACCTTGGTTGCATCATTCCATCTCTTTTATGGGAAATTCATCTCGAACTTGTGCATTTATGGGATTCGAACATGAGATCATGTTTCGATACCAAACATAGGAAAAATAGCTAATCCTTCCTACCTAAAGCTTAAGCTTTCATTACGGGACGCTTGAACTGTCAAACTTAATCCTCGTCTAAAGCTCACACCAAGTCACGAGGATGTTACCCCCATGCACCACACAAGTCATTCTAAATCACCCTTGGAAACAACATAGAAAGGTTACCCACAACAACCAGCCCAAGGATGGTACTTAGCTTGGTTGCATCATTTCATCTCTTTTAAGAGAAATTCATCTCGAACTTGTGCATTTATGGGATTCGAACATGAGTTCATGTTTCGATACCAAACATAGGAAAAATAGCTCATCCTTCCTACCTAAAGCTTAAGCTTTCATTACGGGACGCTTGAACTGTCACACTTAATCCTCGTCTAAAGCTCACACCAAGTCCCGAGGATGTTACCCCCCATGCACCACACAAGTCATTCTAAATAACCCTTGGAAACAACATAGAAAGGTTACCCAGAACAACCAGCCCAAGGATGGTACTTAGCTTGGTTGCATCATTTCATCTCTTTTAAGAGAAATTCATCTCGAATTTGTGCTTTTATGGGATTCGAACCTGAGATCATGTTTTGATACCAAATAAGCGAAAAATAGCAACTCCTTCCTACCTAAAGCTTAAGCTTTTATTACGAGACACTTGAACTGTCACACTTAATCCTCGTCTAAAGCTCAAACCAAGTCACGAGGATGTTACCCCCCATGCACCGCAAAAGTTATTCTAAATGACCCTTGGAAACAACATAGAAAGGTTACCCACAACAACCAGCCCAAGGATGGTACTTAGCTTGGTCGCATCATTTCATCTCTTTTAAGAGAAATTCATCTCGAATTTGTGCTTTTACGGGATTCGAACCTGAGATCATGTTTTGATATCAAATAAACGAAAAATAGCAAATCCTTCCTACCTAAAGCTTAAGCTTTCATTACGAGACACTTGAACTGTCACACTTAATCCTCGTCTAAAGCTCACACCAAGTCACGAGGATGTTACCCCCCATGCACCACAAAAGTCATTCTAAATGACCCTTGGAAACAACATAGAAAGGTTACCAACAACAACATGCCCAGGGTTGGTACTTACCTTGGTTGCATCATTCCGTCTCTTTTATGGGAAATTCCCCTCGAACTTGTGCTTTTAGGTGGCACATACCAGAGATCATGTTTCGATACCAAACATAGGAAAAATAGCTAATCCTTCCTACCTAAAGCTTAAGCTTTCATTACGGGACGCTTGAACTGACACACTTAATCCTCGTCTAAAGCTCACACCAAGTCACGAGGATGTTACCCCTCATGCACCACACAAGTCATTCTAAATCACCCTTGGAAACAACATAGAAAGGTTACCCACAACAACCAGCCCAAGGATGGTACTTAGCTTGGTTGCATCATTTCATCTCTTTTAAGAAAAATTCATCTCGAATTTGTGCTTTTATGGGATTCGAACCTGAGATCATGTTTTGATACCAAATAAACGAAAAATAGCAAATCCTTCGTACCTAAAGCTTAAGCTTTCATTACGAGACACTTGAACTGTCATACTTAATACTCGTCTAAAGCTCACACCAAGTCACGAGGATGTTACCCCCCATGCACCACAAAAGTCATTCTAAATGACCCTTGGAAACAACATAGAAAGGTTACCCACAACAACGTGCCCAGGGATGGTACTTACCTTGGTTGCATCATTCCGTCTCTTTTATGGGAAATTCATCACGAACTTGTGCATTTATGGGATTCGAACATGTGATCATGTTTCGATACCAAACATAGGAAAAATAGCTAATCCTTCCTACCTAAAGCTTAAGCTTTCATTACGGGACGCTTGAACTGTCACACTTAATCCTCGTCTAAAGCTCACACCAAGTCACGAGGATGTTACCCCCCATGCACGACACAAGTCATTCTAAATGACCCTTGGAAACAACATAGAAAGGTTACCCACAACAACCAGCCCAAGGATGGTACTTAGCTTGGTTGCATCATTTCATCTCTTTTAAGAGAAATTCATCTCGAATTTGTGCTTTTACGGGATTCGAACCTGAGATCATGTTTTGATACCAAATAAACGAAAAATAGCAAATCCTTCCTACCTAAAGCTTAAGCTTTCATTACGAGACACTTGAACTGTCACACTTAATCCTCGTCTAAAGCTCACACCAAGTCACGAGGATGTTACCCCCACGCACCACAAAAGTCATTCTAAATGACCCTTGTAAACAACATAGAAAGGTTACCCACAACAACGTGCCCAGGGATGGTACTTACCTTGGTTGCATCATTCCGTCTCTTTTATGGGAAATTCATCTCGAACTTGTGCATTTATGGGATTCGAACATGAGATCATGTTTCGATACCAAACATAGGAAAAATAGCTAATCCTTCCTACCTAAAGCTTAAGCTTTCATTACGGGACGCTTGAACTGTCAAACTTAATCCTCGCCTAAAGCTCACACCAAGTCACGAGGATGTTACCCCCCATGCACCACACAAGTCATTCTAAATCACCCTTGGAAACAACATAGAAAGGTTACCCACAACAACCAGCCCAAGGATGGTACTTAGCTTGGTTGCATCATTTCATCTCTTTAAAGAGAAATTCATCTCGAACTTGTGCATTTATGGGATTCGAACATGAGTTCATGTTTCGATACCAAACATAGGAAAAATAGCTAATCCTTCCTACCTAAAGCTTAAGCTTTCATTACGGGACGCTTGAACTGTCACACTTAATCCTCGTCTAAAGCTCACACCAAGTCCCGAGGATGTTACCCCCCATGCACCACACAAGTCATTCTAAATAACCCTTGGAAACAACATAGAAAGGTTACCCAGAACAACCAGCCCAAGGATGGTACTTAGCTTGGTTGCATCATTTCATATCTTTTAAGAGAAATTCATCTCGAATTTGTGCTTTTATGGGATTCGAACCTGAGATCATGTTTTGATACCAAATAAGCGAAAAATAGCAACTCCTTCCTACCTAAAGCTTAAGCTTTCATTACGAGACACTTGAACTGTCACACTTAATCCTCGTCTAAAGCTCAAACCAAGTCACGAGGATGTTACCCCCCATGCACCGCAAAAGTTATTCTAAATGACCCTTGGAAACAACATAGAAAGGTTACCCAAAACAACCAGCCCAAGGATGGTACTTAGCTTGGTCGCATCATTTCATCTCTTTTAAGAGAAATTCATCTCGAATTTGTGCTTTTACGGGATTCGAAACTGAGATCATGTTTTGATACCAAATAAACGAAAAATAGCAAATCCTTCCTACCTAAAGCTTAAGCTTTCATTACGAGACACTTGAACTGTCACACTTAATCCTCGTCTAAAGCTCACACCAAGTCACGAGGATGTTACCCCCACGCACCACAAAAGTCATTCTAAATGACCCTTGTAAACAACATAGAAAGGTTACCCACAACAACGTGCCCAGGGATGGTACTTACCTTGGTTGCATCATTCCATCTCTTTTATGGGAAATTCATCTCGAACTTGTGCATTTATGGGATTCGAACATGAGATCATGTTTCGATACCAAACATAGGAAAAATAGCTAATCCTTCCTACCTAAAGCTTAAGCTTTCATTACGGGACGCTTGAACTGTCAAACTTAATCCTCGTCTAAAGCTCACACCAAGTCACGAGGATGTTACCCCCCATGCACCACACAAGTCATTCTAAATCACCCTTGGAAACAACATAGAAAGGTTACCCACAACAACCAGCCCAAGGATGGTACTTAGCTTGGTTGCATCATTTCATCTCTTTTAAGAGAAATTCATCTCGAACTTGTGCATTTATGGGATTCGAACATGAGTTCATGTTTCGATACCAAACATAGGAAAAATAGCTAATCATTCCTACCTAAAGCTTAAGCTTTCATTACGGGACGCTTGAACTGTCACACTTAATCCTCGTCTAAAGCTCACACCAAGTCCCGAGGATGTTACCCCCCATGCACCACACAAGTCATTCTAAATAACCCTTGGAAACAACATAGAAAGGTTACCCAGAACAACCAGCCCAAGGATGGTACTTAGCTTGGTTGCATCATTTCATCTCTTTTAAGAGAAATTCATCTCGAATTTGTGCTTTTATGGGATTCGAACCTGAGATCATGTTTTGATACCAAATAAGCGAAAAATAGCAACTCCTTCCTACCTAAAGCTTAAGCTTTCATTACGAGACACATGAACTGTCACACTTAATCCTCGTCTAAAGCTCAAACCAAGTCACGAGGATGTTACCCCCCATGCACCGCAAAAGTTATTCTAAATGACCCTTGGAAACAACATAGAAAGGTTACCCAAAACAACCAGCCCAAGGATGGTACTTAGCTTGGTCGCATCATTTCATCTCTTTTAAGAGAAATTCATCTCGAATTTGTGCTTTTACGGGATTCGAACCTGAGATCATGTTTTGATATCAAATAAACGAAAAATAGCAAATCCTTCCTACCTAAAGCTTAAGCTTTCATTACGAGACACTTGAACTGTCACACTTAATCCTCGTCTAAAGCTCACACCAAGTCACGAGGATGTTACCCCCCATACACCACAAAAGTCATTCTAAATGACCCTTGGAAACAACATAGAAAGGTTACCCACAACAACGTGCCCAGGGATGGTACTTACCTTGGTTGCATCATTCCGTCTCTTTTATGGGAAATTCATCACGAACTTGTGCATTTATGGGATTCGAACATGTGATCATGTTTCGATACCAAACATAGGAAAAATAGCTAATCCTTCCAACCTAAAGCTTAAGCTTTCATTACGGGACGCTTGAACTGTCACACTTAATCCTCGTCTAAAGCTCACACCAAGTCACGAGGATGTTACCCCCCCCCCCCATGCACGACACAAGTCATTCTAAATGACCCTTGGAAACAACATAGAAAGGTTACCCACAACAACCAGCCCAAGGATGGTACTTAGCTTGGTTGCATCATTTCATCTCTTTTAAGAGAAATTCATCTCGAATTTGTGCTTTTACGGGATTCGAACCTGAGATCATGTTTTGATACCAAATAAACGAAAAATGGCAAATCCTTCCTACCTAAAGCTTAAGCTTTCATTACGAGACACTTGAACTGTCACACTTAATCCTCGTCTAAAGCTCACACCAAGTCACGAGGATGTTACCCCCACGCACCACAAAAGTCATTCTAAATGACCCTTGGAAACAACATTGAAAGGTTACCCACAACAACGTGCCCAGGGATGGTACTTACCTTGGTTGCATCATTCCGTCTCTTTTATGGGAAATTCACCTCGAACTTGTGCTTTTAGGGGACACAAACCAGAGATCATGTTTCGATACCAAACATAGGAAAAATAGCTAATCCTTCTTACCTAAAGCTTAAGCTTTCATTTCGGGACGCTTGAACTGTCACACTTAATCCTCGTCTAAAGCTCACACCAAGTCACGAGGATGTTACCCCATGCACGACACAAGTCATTCTAAATGACCCTTGGAAACAACATAGAAAGGTTACCCACAACAACCAGCCCAAGGATGGTACTTAGATTGGTTGCATCATTTCATCTCTTTTAAGAGAAATTCATCTCGAATTTGTGCTTTTATGGGATTCGAACCTGAGATCATGTTTTGATACCAAATAAACGAAAAATAGCAAATCCTTCCTACCTAAAGCTTAAGCTTTCATTACGAGACACTTGAACTGTCACACTTAATCCTCGTCTAAAGCTCACACCAACTCACGAGGATGTTACCCCCCATGCACCACAAAAGTCATTCTAAATGACCCTTGGAAACAACATAGAAAGGTTACCCACAACAACGTGCCCAGGGATGGTACTTACCTTGGTTGCATCATTCCGTCTCTTTTATGGGAAATTCACCTCGAACTTGTGCTTTTAGGGGACACAAACCAGAGATCATGTTTCGATACCAAACATAGGAAAAATAGCTAATCCTTCTTACCTAAAGCTTAAGCTTTCATTTCGGGACGCTTGAACTGTCACACTTAATCCTCGTCTAAAGCTCACACCAAGTCACGAGGATGTTACCCCATGCACGACACAAGTCATTCTAAATGACCCTTGGAAACAACATAGAAAGGTTACCCACAACAACCAGCCCAAGGATGGTACTTAGATTGGTTGCATCATTTCATCTCTTTTAAGAGAAATTCATCTCGAATTTGTGCTTTTACGGGATTCGAACCTGAGATCATGTTTTGATACCAAATAAACGAAAAATAGCAAATCCTTCCTACCTAAAGCTTAAGCTTTCATTACGAGACACTTGAACTGTCACACTTAATCCTCGTCTAAAGCTCACACCAAGTCACGAGGATGTTACCCCCACGCACCACAAAAGTCATTCTAAATGACCCTTGTAAACAACATAGAAAGGTTACCCACAACAACGTGCCCAGGGATGGTACTTACCTTGGTTGCATCATTCCGTCTCTTTTATGGGAAATTCATCTCGAACTTGTGCATTTATGGGATTCGAACATGAGATCATGTTTCGATACCAAACATAGGAAAAATAGCTAATCCTTCCTACCTAAAGCTTAAGCTTTCATTACGGGACGCTTGAACTGTCAAACTTAATCCTCGCCTAAAGCTCACACCAAGTCACGAGGATGTTACCCCCCATGCACCACACAAGTCATTCTAAATCACCCTTGGAAACAACATAGAAAGGTTACCCACAACAACCAGCCCAAGGATGGTACTTAGCTTGGTTGCATCATTTCATCTCTTTAAAGAGAAATTCATCTCGAACTTGTGCATTTATGGGATTCGAACATGAGTTCATGTTTCGATACCAAACATAGGAAAAATAGCTAATCCTTCCTACCTAAAGCTTAAGCTTTCATTACGGGACGCTTGAACTGTCACACTTAATCCTCGTCTAAAGCTCACACCAAGTCCCGAGGATGTTACCCCCCATGCACCACACAAGTCATTCTAAATAACCCTTGGAAACAACATAGAAAGGTTACCCAGAACAACCAGCCCAAGGATGGTACTTAGCTTGGTTGCATCATTTCATATCTTTTAAGAGAAATTCATCTCGAATTTGTGCTTTTATGGGATTCGAACCTGAGATCATGTTTTGATACCAAATAAGCGAAAAATAGCAACTCCTTCCTACCTAAAGCTTAAGCTTTCATTACGAGACACTTGAACTGTCACACTTAATCCTCGTCTAAAGCTCAAACCAAGTCACGAGGATGTTACCCCCCATGCACCGCAAAAGTTATTCTAAATGACCCTTGGAAACAACATAGAAAGGTTACCCAAAACAACCAGCCCAAGGATGGTACTTAGCTTGGTCGCATCATTTCATCTCTTTTAAGAGAAATTCATCTCGAATTTGTGCTTTTACGGGATTCGAAACTGAGATCATGTTTTGATACCAAATAAACGAAAAATAGCAAATCCTTCCTACCTAAAGCTTAAGCTTTCATTACGAGACACTTGAACTGTCACACTTAATCCTCGTCTAAAGCTCACACCAAGTCACGAGGATGTTACCCCCACGCACCACAAAAGTCATTCTAAATGACCCTTGTAAACAACATAGAAAGGTTACCCACAACAACGTGCCCAGGGATGGTACTTACCTTGGTTGCATCATTCCATCTCTTTTATGGGAAATTCATCTCGAACTTGTGCATTTATGGGATTCGAACATGAGATCATGTTTCGATACCAAACATAGGAAAAATAGCTAATCCTTCCTACCTAAAGCTTAAGCTTTCATTACGGGACGCTTGAACTGTCAAACTTAATCCTCGTCTAAAGCTCACACCAAGTCACGAGGATGTTACCCCCCATGCACCACACAAGTCATTCTAAATCACCCTTGGAAACAACATAGAAAGGTTACCCACAACAACCAGCCCAAGGATGGTACTTAGCTTGGTTGCATCATTTCATCTCTTTTAAGAGAAATTCATCTCGAACTTGTGCATTTATGGGATTCGAACATGAGTTCATGTTTCGATACCAAACATAGGAAAAATAGCTAATCATTCCTACCTAAAGCTTAAGCTTTCATTACGGGACGCTTGAACTGTCACACTTAATCCTCGTCTAAAGCTCACACCAAGTCCCGAGGATGTTACCCCCCATGCACCACACAAGTCATTCTAAATAACCCTTGGAAACAACATAGAAAGGTTACCCAGAACAACCAGCCCAAGGATGGTACTTAGCTTGGTTGCATCATTTCATCTCTTTTAAGAGAAATTCATCTCGAATTTGTGCTTTTATGGGATTCGAACCTGAGATCATGTTTTGATACCAAATAAGCGAAAAATAGCAACTCCTTCCTACCTAAAGCTTAAGCTTTCATTACGAGACACATGAACTGTCACACTTAATCCTCGTCTAAAGCTCAAACCAAGTCACGAGGATGTTACCCCCCATGCACCGCAAAAGTTATTCTAAATGACCCTTGGAAACAACATAGAAAGGTTACCCAAAACAACCAGCCCAAGGATGGTACTTAGCTTGGTCGCATCATTTCATCTCTTTTAAGAGAAATTCATCTCGAATTTGTGCTTTTACGGGATTCGAACCTGAGATCATGTTTTGATATCAAATAAACGAAAAATAGCAAATCCTTCCTACCTAAAGCTTAAGCTTTCATTACGAGACACTTGAACTGTCACACTTAATCCTCGTCTAAAGCTCACACCAAGTCACGAGGATGTTACCCCCCATACACCACAAAAGTCATTCTAAATGACCCTTGGAAACAACATAGAAAGGTTACCCACAACAACGTGCCCAGGGATGGTACTTACCTTGGTTGCATCATTCCGTCTCTTTTATGGGAAATTCATCACGAACTTGTGCATTTATGGGATTCGAACATGTGATCATGTTTCGATACCAAACATAGGAAAAATAGCTAATCCTTCCAACCTAAAGCTTAAGCTTTCATTACGGGACGCTTGAACTGTCACACTTAATCCTCGTCTAAAGCTCACACCAAGTCACGAGGATGTTACCCCCCCCCCCATGCACGACACAAGTCATTCTAAATGACCCTTGGAAACAACATAGAAAGGTTACCCACAACAACCAGCCCAAGGATGGTACTTAGCTTGGTTGCATCATTTCATCTCTTTTAAGAGAAATTCATCTCGAATTTGTGCTTTTACGGGATTCGAACCTGAGATCATGTTTTGATACCAAATAAACGAAAAATGGCAAATCCTTCCTACCTAAAGCTTAAGCTTTCATTACGAGACACTTGAACTGTCACACTTAATCCTCGTCTAAAGCTCACACCAAGTCACGAGGATGTTACCCCCACGCACCACAAAAGTCATTCTAAATGACCCTTGGAAACAACATTGAAAGGTTACCCACAACAACGTGCCCAGGGATGGTACTTACCTTGGTTGCATCATTCCGTCTCTTTTATGGGAAATTCACCTCGAACTTGTGCTTTTAGGGGACACAAACCAGAGATCATGTTTCGATACCAAACATAGGAAAAATAGCTAATCCTTCTTACCTAAAGCTTAAGCTTTCATTTCGGGACGCTTGAACTGTCACACTTAATCCTCGTCTAAAGCTCACACCAAGTCACGAGGATGTTACCCCATGCACGACACAAGTCATTCTAAATGACCCTTGGAAACAACATAGAAAGGTTACCCACAACAACCAGCCCAAGGATGGTACTTAGATTGGTTGCATCATTTCATCTCTTTTAAGAGAAATTCATCTCGAATTTGTGCTTTTATGGGATTCGAACCTGAGATCATGTTTTGATACCAAATAAACGAAAAATAGCAAATCCTTCCTACCTAAAGCTTAAGCTTTCATTACGAGACACTTGAACTGTCACACTTAATCCTCGTCTAAAGCTCACACCAACTCACGAGGATGTTACCCCCCATGCACCACAAAAGTCATTCTAAATGACCCTTGGAAACAACATAGAAAGGTTACCCACAACAACGTGCCCAGGGATGGTACTTACCTTGGTTGCATCATTCCGTCTCTTTTATGGGAAATTCACCTCGAACTTGTGCTTTTAGGGGACACATACCAGAGATCATGTTTCGATACCAAACATAGGAAAAATAGCTAATCCTTCCTACCTAAAGCTTAAGCTCTCATTACGGAACGCTTGAACTGTTAATCCTCGTCTAAAGCTTACACCAAGTCACGAGGTTGTTACCCCCATGCACCACACAAGTCATTCTAAATGACCCTTGGAAACAACATAGAAAGGTTACCCACAACAACCAGCCCAAGGATGGTACTTAGCTTGGTTGCATCATTTCATCTCTTTTAAGAGAAATTCATCTCGAATTTGTGCTTTTACGGGATTCGAACCTGATATCATGTTTTGATACCAAATAAACAAAAAATGGCAAATCCTTCCTACCTAAAGCTTAAGCTTTCATTACGAGACACTTGAACTGTCACACTTAATCCTCGTCTAAAGCTCATACCAAGTCACGAGGATGTTACCCCCCATGCACCACAAAAGTCATTCTAAATGACCCTTGGAAACAACATAGAAAGGTTACCCACAACAACGTGCCCAGGGATGGTACTTACCTTGGTTGCATCATTCCGTCTCTTTTATGGGAAATTCACCTCGAACTTGTGCTTTTAGGGGACACATACCAGAGATCATGTTTCGATACCAAACATAGGAAAAATAGCTAATCCTTCCTACCTAAAGCTTAAGCTTTCATTACGGGACGCTTAAACTGTCACACTTAATCCTCGTCTAAAGCTTACACCAAGTCACGAGGTTGTTACCCCCATGCACCACACAAGTCATTCTAAATGACCCTTGGAAACAACATAGAAAGGTTACCCACAACAACCAGCCCAAGGATGGTACTTAGCTTGGTTGCATCATTTCATCTCTTTTAAGAGAAATTCATCTCGAATTTGTGCTTTTACGGGATTCGAACCTGATATCATGTTTTGATACCAAATAAACAAAAAATGGCAAATCCTTCCTACCTAAAGCTTAAGCTTTCATTACGAGACACTTGAACTGTCACACTTAATCCTCGTCTAAAGCTCATACCAAGTCACGAGGATGTTACCCCCCATGCACCACAAAAGTCATTCTAAATGACCCTTGGAAACAACATAGAAAGGTTACCCACAACAACGTGCCCAGGGATGGTACTTACCTTGGTTGCATCATTCCGTCTCTTTTATGGGAAATTCACCTCGAACTTGTGCTTTTAGGGGACACATACCAGAGATCATGTTTCGATACCAAACATAGGAAAAATAGCTAATCCTTCCTACCTAAAGCTTAAGCTTTCATTACGGGACGCTTAAACTGTCACATTAATCCTCGTCTAAAGCTCACACCAAGTCACGAGGATGTTACCCCCATGCACACACAAGTCATTCTAAATGACCCTTGGAAACAACATAGAAAGGTTACCCACAAAAACCAGCCCAAGGATGGTACTTAGATTGGTTGCATCATTTCATCTCTTTTAAGAGAAATTCATCTCGAATTTGTGCTTTTATGGGATTCGAACCTGAGATCATGTTTTGATACCAAATAAACGAAAAATAGCAAATCCTTCCTACCTAAAGCTTAAGCTTTCATTACGAGACACTTGAACTGTCACACTTAATCCTCGTCTAAAGCTCACACCAAGTCACGAGGATGTTACCCCCCATGCACCACAAAAGTCATTCTAAATGACCCTTGGAAACAACATAGAAAGGTTACCCACAACAACGTGCCCAGGGATGGTACTTACCTTGGTTGCATCATTCCGTCTCTTTTATGGGAAATTCACCTCGAACTTGTGCTTTTAGGGGACACATACCAGAGATCATGTTTCGATACCAAACATAGGAAAAATAGCTAATCCTTCCTACCTAAAGCTTAAGCTCTCATTACGGAACGCTTGAACTGTCACACTTAATCCTCGTCTAAAGCTCACACCAAGTCACGAGGATGTTACCCCCATGCACCACACAAGTCATTCTAAATGACCCTTGGAAACAACATAGAAAGGTTATCCACAACAACCAGCCCAAGGATGGTACTTAGCTTGGTTGCATCATTCCGTCTCTTTTATGGGAAATTCACCTCGAACTTGTGCTTTTAGGGGACACAATCCAGAGATCATGTTTTGATACCAAATAAACGAAAAATAGCAAATCCTTCCTACCTAAAGCTTAAGCTTTCATTACGAGACACTTGAACTGTCACACTTAATCCTCGTCTAAAGCTCATACCAAGTCACGAGGATGTTACCACCCATGCACCACAAAAGTCATTCTAAATGACCCTTGGAAACAACATAGAAAGGTTACCCACAACAACGTGCCCAGGGATGGTACTTACCTTGGTTGCATCATTCCGTCTCTTTTATGGGAAATTCACCTCGAACTTGTGCTTTTAGGGGACACATACCAGAGATCATGTTTCGATACCAAACATAGGAAAAATAGCTAATCCTTCCTACCTAAAGCTTAAGCTTTCATTACGGGACGCTTAAACTGTCACATTAATCCTCGTCTAAAGCTCACACCAAGTCACGAGGATGTTACCCCCATGCACACACAAGTCATTCTAAATGACCCTTGGAAACAACATAGAAAGGTTACCCACAACAACCAGCCCAAGGATGGTACTTAGATTGGTTGCATCATTTCATCTCTTTTAAGAGAAATTCATCTCGAATTTGTGCTTTTACGGGATTCGAACCTGAGATCATGTTTTGATACCAAATAAACGAAAAATAGCAAATCCTTCCTACCTAAAGCTTAAGCTTTCATTACGAGACACTTGAACTGTCACACTAAATCCTCGTCTAAAGCTCACACCAAGTCACGAGGATGTTACCCCCCATGCACCACAAAAGTCATTCTAAATGACCCTTGGAAACAACATAGAAAGGTTACCCACAACAACGTGTACAGGGATGGTACTTACCTTGGTTGCATCATTCCGTCTCTTTTATGTGAAATTCACCTCGAACTTGTGCTTTTAGGGGACACAAACCAGAGATCATGTTTCGATACCAAACATAGAAAAAATAGCTAATCCTTCCTACCTAAAGCTTAAGCTTTCATTACGGGACGCTTGAACTGTCACACTTAATCCTCGTCTAAAGCTCACACCAAGTCACGAGGATGTTACCCCATGCACGACACAAGTCATTCTAAATGACCCTTGGAAACAACATAGAAAGGTTACCCACAACAACCAGCCCAAGGATGGTACTTAGATTGGTTGCATCATTTCATCTCTTTTAAGAGAAATTCATCTCGAATTTGTGCTTTTATGGGATTCGAACCTGAGATCATGTTTTGATACCAAATAAACGAAAAATAGCAAATCCTTCCTACCTAAAGCTTAAGCTTTCATTACGAGACACTTGAACTGTCACACTTAATCCTCGTCTAAAGCTCACACCAAGTCACGAGGATGTTACCCCCCATGCACCCCAAAAGTCATTCTAAATGACCCTTGGAAACAACATAGAAAGGTTACCCACAACAACGTGCCCAGGGATGGTACTTACCTTGGTTGCATCATTCCGTCTCTTTTATGGGAAATTCACCTCGAACTTGTGCTTTAGGGGACACATACCAGAGATCATGTTTCGATACCAAACATAGGAAAAATAGCTAATCCTTCCTACCCAAAGCTTAAGCTCTCATTACGGAACGCTTGAACTGTCACACTTAATCCTCGTCTAAAGCTCACACCAAGTCACGAGGATGTTACCCCATGCACGACACAAGTCATTCTAAATTACCCTTGGAAACAACATAGAAAGGTTACCCACAACAACCAGCCCAAGGATGGTACTTAGATTGGTTGCATCATTTCATCTCTTTTAAGAGAAATTCATCTCGAATTTGTGCTTTTATGGGATTCGAACCTGAGATCATGTTTTGATACCAAATAAACGAAAAATAGCAAATCCTTCCTACCTAAAGCTTAAGCTTTCATTACGAGACACTTGAACTGTCACACTTAATCCTCGTCTAAAGCTCACACCAAGTCACGAGGATGTTACCCCCCATGCACCACAAAAGTCATTCTAAATGACCCTTGGAAACAACATAGAAAGGTTACCCACAACAACGTGCCCAGGGATGGTACTTACCTTGGTTGCATCATTCCGTCTCTTTTATGGGAAATTCACCTCGAACTTGTGCTTTTAGGGGACACATACCAGAGATCATGTTTCGATACCAAACATAGGAAAAATAGCTAATCCTTCCTACCTAAAGCTTAAGCTCTCATTACGGAACGCTTGAACTGTCACACTTAATCCTCGTCTAAAGCTCACACCAAGTCACGAGGATGTTACCCCCATGCACCACACAAGTCATTCTAAATGACCCTTGGAAACAACATAGAAAGGTTACCCACAACAACCAGCCCAAGGATGGTACTTAGCTTGGTTGCATCATTTCATCTCTTTTAAGAGAAATTCATCTCGAATTTGTGCTTTTACGGGATTCGAACCTGAGATCATGTTTTGATACCAAATAAACGAAAAATGGCAAATCCTTCCTACCTAAAGCTTAAGCTTTCATTACGAGACACTTGAACTGTCACACTTAATCCTCGTCTAAAGCTCATACCAAGTCACGAGGATGTTACCCCCCATGCACCACAAAAGTCATTCTAAATGACCCTTGGAAACAACATAGAAAGGTTACACACAACAACGTGCCCAGGGATGGTACTTACCTTGGTTGCATCATTCCGTCTCTTTTATGGGAAATTCACCTCGAACTTGTGCTTTTAGGGGACACATACCAGAGATCATGTTTCGATACCAAACATAGGAAAAATAGCTAATCCTTCCTACCTAAAGCTTAAGCTTTCATTACGGGACGCTTAAACTGTCACATTAATCCTCGTCTAAAGCTCACACCAAGTCACGAGGATGTTACCCCCATGCACACACAAGTCATTCTAAATGACCCTTGGAAACAACATAGAAAGGTTACCCACAACAACCAGCCCAAGGATGGTACTTAGATTGGTTGCATCATTTCATCTCTTTTAAGAGAAATTCATCTCGAATTTGTGCTTTTACGGGATTCGAACCTGAGATCATGTTTTGATACCAAATAAACGAAAAATAGAAAATCCTTCCTACCTAAAGCTTAAGCTTTCATTACGAGACACTTGAACTGTCACACTAAATCCTCGTCTAAAGCTCACACCAAGTCACGAGGATGTTACCCCCCATGCACCACAAAAGTCATTCTAAATGACCCTTGGAAACAACATAGAAAGGTTACCCACAACAACGTGTACAGGGATGGTACTTACCTTGGTTGCATCATTCCGTCTCTTTTATGTGAAATTCACCTCGAACTTGTGCTTTTAGGGGACACAAACCAGAGATCATGTTTCGATACCAAACATAGAAAAAATAGCTAATCCTTCCTACCTAAAGCTTAAGCTTTCATTACGGGACGCTTGAACTGTCACACTTAATCCTCGTCTAAAGCTCACACCAAGTCACGAGGATGTTACCCCAAGCACGACACAAGTCATTCTAAATGACCCTTGGAAACAACATAGAAAGGTTACCCACAACAACCAGCCCAAGGATGGTACTTAGATTGGTTGCATCATTTCATCTCTTTTAAGAGAAATTCATCTCGAATTTGTGCTTCTATGGGATTCGAACCTGAGATCATGTTTTGATACCAAATAAACGAAAAATAGCAAATCCTTCCTACCTAAAGCTTAAGCTTTCATTACGAGACACTTGAACTGTCACACTTAATCCTCGTCTAAAGCTCACACCAAGTCACGAGGATGTTACCCCCCATGCACCCCAAAAGTCATTCTAAATGACCCTTGGAAACAACATAGAAAGGTTACCCACAACAACGTGCCCAGGGATGGTACTTACCTTGGTTGCATCATTCCGTCTCTTTTATGGGAAATTCACCTCGAACTTGTGCTTTAGGGGACACATACCAGAGATCATGTTTCGATACCAAACATAGGAAAAATAGCTAATCCTTCCTACCTAAAGCTTAAGCTCTCATTACGGAACGCTTGAACTGTCACACTTAATCCTCGTCTAAAGCTAACACCATGTCACGAGGATGTTACCCCCATGCACCACACAAGTCATTCTAAATGACCCTTGGAAACAACATAGAAAGGTTACCCACAACAACCAGCCCAAGGATGGTACTTAGCTTGGTTGCATCATTTCATCTCTTTTAAGAGAAATTCATCTCGAATTTGTGCTTTTACGGGATTCGAACCTGAGATCATGTTTTGATACCAAATAAACGAAAAACGGCAAATCCTTCCTACCTAAAGCTAAAGCTTTCATTACGAGACACTTGAACTGTCACACTTAATCCTCGTCTAAAGCTCATACCAAGTCACGAGGATGTTACCCCCCATGCACCACAAAAGTCATTCTAAATGACCCTTGGAAACAACATAGAAAGGTTACCCACAACAACGTGCCCAGGGATGGTACTTACCTTGGTTGCATCATTCCGTCTCTTTTATGGGAAATTCACCTCGAACTTGTGCTTTTAGGGGACACATACCAGAGATCATGTTTCGATACCAAACATAGGAAAAATAGCTAATCCTTCCTACCTAAAGCTTAAGCTTTCATTACGGGACGCTTAAACTGTCACATTAATCCTCGTCTAAAGCTCACACCAAGTCACGAGGATGTTACCCCCATGCACACACAAGTCATTCTAAATGACCCTTGGAAACAACATAGAAAGGTTACCCACAAAAACCAGCCCAAGGATGGTACTTAGATTGGTTGCATCATTTCATCTCTTTTAAGAGAAATTCATCTCGAATTTATGCTTTTATGGGATTCGAACCTGAGATCATATTTTGATACCAAATAAACGAAAAATAGCAAATCCTTCCTACCTAAAGCTTAAGCTTTCATTACGAGACACTTGAACTGTCACACTTAATCCTCGTCTAAAGCTCACACCAAGTCACGAGGATGTTACCACCCATGCACCACAAAAGTCATTCTAAATGACCCTTGGAAACAACATAGAAAGGTTACCCACAACAACGTGCCCAGGGATGGTACTTACCTTGGTTGCATCATTCCGTCTCTTTTATGGGAAATTCACCTCGAACTTGTGCTTTTAGGGGACACATACCAGAGATCATGTTTCGATACCAAACATAGGAAAAATAGCTAATCCTTCCTACCTAAAGCTTAAGCTTTCATTACGGGACGCTTAAACTGTCACATTAATCCTCGTCTAAAGCTCACACCAAGTCACAAGGATGTTACCCCCATGCACACACAAGTCATTCTAAATAACCCTTGGAAACAACATAGAAAGGTTACCCACAACAACCAGCCCAAGGATGGTACTTAGATTGGTTGCATCATTTCATCTCTTTTAAGAGAAATTCATCTCGAATTTGTGCTTTTACGGGATTCGAACCTGAGATCATGTTTTGATACCAAATAAACGAAAAATAGCAAATCCTTCCTACCTAAAGCTTAAGCTTTCATTACGAGACACTTGAACTGTCACACTAAATCCTCGTCTAAAGCTCACACCAAGTCACGAGGATGTTACCCCCCATGCACCACAAAAGTCATTCTATATGACCCTTGGAAACAACATAGAAAGGTTACCCACAACAACGTGTACAGGGATGGTACTTACCTTGGTTGCATCATTCCGTCTCTTTTAGGTGAAATTCACTTCGAACTTGTGCTTTTAGGGGACACATACCAGAGATCATGTTTCGATACCAAACATAGGAAAAATAGCTAATCCTTCCTACCTAAAGCTTAAGCTTTCATTACGGGATGCTTGAATTGTCACACTTAATCCTCGTCTAAAGCTCACACCAAGTCACGAGGATGTTACCCCCATGCACCACACAAGTCATTCTAAATGACCCTTGGAAACAAGATAGAAAGGTTACCCACAACAACCAGCCCAAGGATGGTACTTAGATTGGTTGCATCATTTCATCTCTTTTAAGAGAAATTCATCTCGAATTTGTGCTTTTATGGGACTCGAACCTGAGATCATGTTTTGATACCAAATAAACGAAAAATAGCAAATCCTTCCTACCTAAAGCTTAAGCTTTCATTACGAGACACTTGAACTGTCACACTTAATCCTCGTCTAAAGCTCACACCAAGTCACGAGGATGTTACCCCCCATGCACCACAAAAGTCATTCTAAATGACCCTTGGAAACAACATAGAAAGGTTACCCACAACAACGTGCCCAGGGATGGTACTTACCTTGGTTGCATCATTCCGTCTCTTTATGGGAAATTCATCTCGAACTTGTGCATTTATGGGATTCGAACATGAGATCATGTTTCGATACCAAACATAGGAAAAATAGCTAATCCTTCCTACCTAAAGCTTAAGCTTTCATTACGGGATGCTTGAACTGTCACACTTAATCCTCGTCTAAAGCTCACACCAAGTCACGAGGTTGTTACCCCCCATGCACGACACAAGTCATTCTAAATGACCCTTGGAAACAACATAGAAAGGTTACCCACAACAACCAGCCCAAGGATGGTACTTAGCTTGGTTGCATCATTTCATCTCTTTTAAGAGAAATTCATCTCGAATTTGTGCTTTTACGGGATTCGAACCTGAGATCATGTTTTGATACCAAATAAACGAAAAATGGCAAATCCTTCCTACCTAAAGCTTAAGCTTTCATTACGAGACACTTGAACTGTCACACTTAATCCTCGTCTAAAGCTCACACCAAGTCACGAGGATGTTACCCCCACGCACCACAAAAGTCATTCTAAATGACCCTTGGAAACAACATAGAAAGGTTACCCACAACAACGTGCCCAGGGATGGTACTTACCTTGGTTGCATCATTCCGTCTCTTTTATGGGAAATTCACCTCGAACTTGTGCTTTTAGGGGACACATACCAGAGATCATGTTTCGATACCAAACATAGGAAAAATAGCTAATCCTTCCTACCTAAAGCTTAAGCTCTCATTACGGGACGCTTGAACTGTCACACTTAATCCTCGTCTAAAGCTCCCACCAAGTCACGAGGATGTTACCCCCATGCAACACACAAGTCATTCTAAATGACCCTTGGAAACAACATAGAAAGGTTACCCACAACAACCAGCCCAAGGATGGTACTTAGATTGGTTGCATCATTTCATCTCTTTTAAGAGAAATTCATCTCGAATTTGTGCTTTTATGGGATTCGAACCTGAGATCATGTTTTGATACCAAATAAACGAAAAATAGCAAATCCTTCCTACCTAAAGCTTAAGCTTTCATTACGAGACACTTGAACTGTCACACTTAATCCTCGTCTAAAGCTCACACCAAGTCACGAGGATGTTACCCCCCATGCACCCCAAAAGTCATTCTAAATGACCCTTGGAAACAACATAGAAAGGTTACCCACAACAACGTGCCCAGGGATGGTACTTACCTTGGTTGCATCATTCCGTCTCTTTTATGGGAAATTCACCTCGAACTTGTGCTTTAGGGGACACATACCAGAGATCATGTTTCGATACCAAACATAGGAAAAATAGCTAATCCTTCCTACCTAAAGCTTAAGCTCTCATTACGGAACGCTTGAACTGTCACACTTAATCCTCGTCTAAAGCTCACACCAAGTCACGAGGTTGTTACCCCCCATGCACGACACAAGTCATTCTAAATGACCCTTGGAAACAACATAGAAAGGTTACCCACAACAACCAGCCCAAGGATGGTACTTAGCTTGGTTGCATCATTTCATCTCTTTTAAGAGAAATTCATCTCGAATTTGTGCTTTTACGGGATTCGAACCTGAGATCATGTTTTGATACCAAATAAACGAAAAATGACAAATCCTTCCTACCTAAAGCTTAAGCTTTCATTACGAGACACTTGAACTGTCACACTTAATCCTCGTCTAAAGCTCACACCAAGTCACGAGGATGTTACCCCCACGCACCACAAAAGTCATTCTAAATGACCCTTGGAAACAACATAGAAAGGTTACCCACAACAACGTGCCCAGGGATGGTACTTACCTTGGTTGCATCATTCCGTCTCTTTTATGGGAAATTCACCTCGAACTTGTGCTTTTAGGGGACACATACCAGAGATCATGTTTCGATACCAAACATAGGAAAAATAGCTAATCCTTCCTACCTAAAGCTTAAGCTTTCGTTACGGGACGCTTGAATTGTCACACTTAATCCTCGTCTAAAGCTCACACCAAGTCACGAGGATGTTACCCCCATGCACCACACAAGTCATTCTAAATGACCCTTGGAAACAACATAGAAAGGTTACCCACAACAACCAGCCCAAGGATGGTACTTAGCTTGGTTGCATCATTTCATCTCTTTTAAGAGAAATTCATCTCGAATTTGTGCTTTTACGGGATTCGAACCTGAGATCATGTTTTGATACCAAATAAACGAAAAATGGCAAATCCTTCCTACCTAAAGCTTAAGCTTTCATTACGAGACACTTGAACTGTCACACTTAATCCTCATCTAAAGCTCATACCAAGTCACGAGGATGTTACCCCCCATGCACCACAAAAGTCATTCTAAATGACCCTTGGAAACAACATAGAAAGGTTACACACAACAACGTGCCCAGGGATGGTACTTACCTTGGTTGCATCATTCCGTCTCTTTTATGGGAAATTCACCTCGAACTTGTGCTTTTAGGGGACACATACCAGAGATCATGTTTCGATACCAAACATAGGAAAAATAGCTAATCCTTCCTACCTAAAGCTTAAGCTTTCATTACGGGACGCTTAAACTGTCACATTAATCCTCGTCTAAAGCTCACACCAAGTCACGAGGATGTTACCCCCATGCACACACAAGTCATTCTAAATGACCCTTGGAAACAACATAGAAAGGTTACCCACAACAACCAGCCCAAGGATGGTACTTAGATTGGTTGCATCATTTCATCTCTTTTAAGAGAAATTCATCTCGAATTTGTGCTTTTACGGGATTCGAACCTGAGATCATGTTTTGATACCAAATAAACGAAAAATAGCAAATCCTTCCTACCTAAAGCTTAAGCTTTCATTACGAGACACTTGAACTGTCACACTAAATCCTCGTCTAAAGCTCACACCAAGTCACGAGGATGTTACCCCCCATGCACCACAAAAGTCATTCTAAATGACCCTTGGAAACAACATAGAAAGGTTACCCACAACAACGTGTACAGGGATGGTACTTACCTTGGTTGCATCATTCCGTCTCTTTTATGTGAAATTCACCTCGAACTTGTGCTTTTAGGGGACACAAACCAGAGATCATGTTTCGATACCAAACATAGAAAAAATAGCTAATCCTTCCTACCTAAAGCTTAAGCTTTCATTACGGGACGCTTGAACTGTCACACTTAATCCTCGTCTAAAGCTCACACCAAGTCACGAGGATGTTACCCCATGCACGACACAAGTCATTCTAAATGACCCTTGGAAACAACATAGAAAGGTTACCCACAACAACCAGCCCAAGGATGGTACTTAGATTGGTTGCATCATTTCATCTCTTTTAAGAGAAATTCATCTCGAATTTGTGCTTCTATGGGATTCGAACCTGAGATCATGTTTTGATACCAAATAAACGAAAAATAGCAAATCCTTCCTACCTAAAGCTTAAGCTTTCATTACGAGACACTTGAACTGTCACACTTAATCCTCGTCTAAAGCTCACACCAAGTCACGAGGATGTTACCCCCCATGCACCCCAAAAGTCATTCTAAATGACCCTTGGAAACAACATAGAAAGGTTACCCACAACAACGTGCCCAGGGATGGTACTTACCTTGGTTGCATCATTCCGTCTCTTTTATGGGAAATTCACCTCGAACTTGTGCTTTAGGGGACACATACCAGAGATCATGTTTCGATACCAAACATAGGAAAAATAGCTAATCCTTCCTACCTAAAGCTTAAGCTCTCATTACGGAACGCTTGAACTGTCACACTTAATCCTCGTCTAAAGCTAACACCAAGTCACGAGGATGTTACCCCCATGCACCACACAAGTCATTCTAAATGACCCTTGGAAACAACATAGAAAGGTTACCCACAACAACCAGCCGAAGGATGGTACTTAGCTTGGTTGCATCATTTCATCTCTTTTAAGAGAAATTCATCTCGAATTTGTGCTTTTACGAAATTCGAACCTGAGATCATGTTTTGATACCAAATAAACGAAAAACGGCAAATCCTTCCTACCTAAAGCTAAAGCTTTCATTACGAGACACTTGAACTGTCACACTTAATCCTCGTCTAAAGCTCATACCAAGTCACGAGGATGTTACCCCCCATGCAACACAAAAGTCATTCTAAATGACCCTTGGAAACAACATAGAAAGGTTACCCACAACAACGTGCCCAGGGATGGTACTTACCTTGGTTGCATCATTCCGTCTCTTTTATGGGAAATTCACCTCGAACTTGTGCTTTTAGGGGACACATACCAGAGATCATGTTTCGATACCAAACATAGGAAAAATAGCTAATCCTTCCTACCTAAAGCTTAAGCTTTCATTACGGGACGCTTAAACTGTCACATTAATCCTCGTCTAAAGCTCACACCAAGTCACGAGGATGTTACCCCCATGCACACACAAGTCATTCTAAATGACCCTTGGAAACAACATAGAAAGGTTACCCACAAAAACCAGCCCAAGGATGGTACTTAGATTGGTTGCATCATTTCATCTCTTTTAAGAGAAATTCATCTCGAATTTGTGCTTTTATGGGATTCGAACCTGAGATCATATTTTGATACCAAATAAACGAAAAATAGCAAATCCTTCCTACCTAAAGCTTAAGCTTTCATTACGAGACACTTGAACTGTCACACTTAATCCTCGTCTAAAGCTCACACCAAGTCACGAGGATGTTACCCCCCATGCACCACAAAAGTCATTCTAAATGACCCTTGGAAACAACATAGAAAGGTTACCCACAACAACGTGCCCAGGGATGGTACTTACCTTGGTTGCATCATTCCGTCTCTTTATGGGAAATTCATCTCGAACTTGTGCATTTATGGGATTCGAACATGAGATCATGTTTCGATACCAAACATAGGAAAAATAGCTAATCCTTCCTACCTAAAGCTTAAGCTTTCATTACGGGATGCTTGAACTGTCACACTTAATCCTCGTCTAAAGCTCACACCAAGTCACGAGGTTGTTACCCCCCATGCACGACACAAGTCATTCTAAATGACCCTTGGAAACAACATAGAAAGGTTACCCACAACAACCAGCCCAAGGATGGTACTTAGCTTGGTTGCATCATTTCATCTCTTTTAAGAGAAATTCATCTCGAATTTGTGCTTTTACGGGATTCGAACCTGAGATCATGTTTTGATACCAAATAAACGAAAAATGGCAAATCCTTCCTACCTAAAGCTTAAGCTTTCATTACGAGACACTTGAACTGTCACACTTAATCCTCGTCTAAAGCTCACACCAAGTCACGAGGATGTTACCCCCACGCACCACAAAAGTCATTCTAAATGACCCTTGGAAACAACATAGAAAGGTTACCCACAACAACGTGCCCAGGGATGGTACTTACCTTGGTTGCATCATTCCGTCTCTTTTATGGGAAATTCACCTCGAACTTGTGCTTTTAGGGGACACATACCAGAGATCATGTTTCGATACCAAACATAGGAAAAATAGCTAATCCTTCCTACCTAAAGCTTAAGCTCTCATTACGGGACGCTTGAACTGTCACACTTAATCCTCGTCTAAAGCTCCCACCAAGTCACGAGGATGTTACCCCCATGCACCACACAAGTCATTCTAAATGACCCTTGGAAACAACATAGAAAGGTTACCCACAACAACCAGCCCAAGGATGGTACTTAGCTTGGTTGCATCATTTCATCTCTTTTAAGAGAAATTCATCTCGAATTTGTGCTTTTACGAAATTCGAACCTGAGATCATGTTTTGATACCAAATAAACGAAAAACGGCAAATCCTTCCTACCTAAAGCTAAAGCTTTCATTACGAGACACTTGAACTGTCACACTTAATCCTCGTCTAAAGCTCATACCAAGTCACGAGGATGTTACCCCCCATGCAACACAAAAGTCATTCTAAATGACCCTTGGAAACAACATAGAAAGGTTACCCACAACAACGTGCCCAGGGATGGTACTTACCTTGGTTGCATCATTCCGTCTCTTTTATGGGAAATTCACCTCGAACTTGTGCTTTTAGGGGACACATACCAGAGATCATGTTTCGATACCAAACATAGGAAAAATAGCTAATCCTTCCTACCTAAAGCTTAAGCTTTCATTACGGGACGCTTAAACTGTCACATTAATCCTCGTCTAAAGCTCACACCAAGTCACGAGGATGTTACCCCCATGCACACACAAGTCATTCTAAATGACCCTTGGAAACAACATAGAAAGGTTACCCACAAAAACCAGCCCAAGGATGGTACTTAGATTGGTTGCATCATTTCATCTCTTTTAAGAGAAATTCATCTCGAATTTGTGCTTTTATGGGATTCGAACCTGAGATCATATTTTGATACCAAATAAACGAAAAATAGCAAATCCTTCCTACCTAAAGCTTAAGCTTTCATTACGAGACACTTGAACTGTCACACTTAATCCTCGTCTAAAGCTCACACCAAGTCACGAGGATGTTACCCCCCATGCACCACAAAAGTCATTCTAAATGACCCTTGGAAACAACATAGAAAGGTTACCCACAACAACGTGCCCAGGGATGGTACTTACCTTGGTTGCATCATTCCGTCTCTTTATGGGAAATTCATCTCGAACTTGTGCATTTATGGGATTCGAACATGAGATCATGTTTCGATACCAAACATAGGAAAAATAGCTAATCCTTCCTACCTAAAGCTTAAGCTTTCATTACGGGATGCTTGAACTGTCACACTTAATCCTCGTCTAAAGCTCACACCAAGTCACGAGGTTGTTACCCCCCATGCACGACACAAGTCATTCTAAATGACCCTTGGAAACAACATAGAAAGGTTACCCACAACAACCAGCCCAAGGATGGTACTTAGCTTGGTTGCATCATTTCATCTCTTTTAAGAGAAATTCATCTCGAATTTGTGCTTTTACGGGATTCGAACCTGAGATCATGTTTTGATACCAAATAAACGAAAAATGGCAAATCCTTCCTACCTAAAGCTTAAGCTTTCATTACGAGACACTTGAACTGTCACACTTAATCCTCGTCTAAAGCTCACACCAAGTCACGAGGATGTTACCCCCACGCACCACAAAAGTCATTCTAAATGACCCTTGGAAACAACATAGAAAGGTTACCCACAACAACGTGCCCAGGGATGGTACTTACCTTGGTTGCATCATTCCGTCTCTTTTATGGGAAATTCACCTCGAACTTGTGCTTTTAGGGGACACATACCAGAGATCATGTTTCGATACCAAACATAGGAAAAATAGCTAATCCTTCCTACCTAAAGCTTAAGCTCTCATTACGGGACGCTTGAACTGTCACACTTAATCCTCGTCTAAAGCTCCCACCAAGTCACGAGGATGTTACCCCCATGCAACACACAAGTCATTCTAAATGACCCTTGGAAACAACATAGAAAGGTTACCCACAACAACCAGCCCAAGGATGGTACTTAGATTGGTTGCATCATTTCATCTCTTTTAAGAGAAATTCATCTCGAATTTGTGCTTTTATGGGATTCGAACCTGAGATCATGTTTTGATACCAAATAAACGAAAAATAGCAAATCCTTCCTACCTAAAGCTTAAGCTTTCATTACGAGACACTTGAACTGTCACACTTAATCCTCGTCTAAAGCTCACACCAAGTCACGAGGATGTTACCCCCCATGCACCCCAAAAGTCATTCTAAATGACCCTTGGAAACAACATAGAAAGGTTACCCACAACAACGTGCCCAGGGATGGTACTTACCTTGGTTGCATCATTCCGTCTCTTTTATGGGAAATTCACCTCGAACTTGTGCTTTAGGGGACACATACCAGAGATCATGTTTCGATACCAAACATAGGAAAAATAGCTAATCCTTCCTACCTAAAGCTTAAGCTCTCATTACGGAACGCTTGAACTGTCACACTTAATCCTCGTCTAAAGCTCACACCAAGTCACGAGGATGTTACCCCCATGCACCACACAAGTCATTCTAAATGACCCTTGGAAACAACATAGAAAGGTTACCCACAACAACCAGCCCAAGGATGGTACTTAGCTTGGTTGCATCATTTCATCTCTTTTAAGAGAAATTCATCTCGAATTTGTGCTTTTACGGGATTCGAACCTGAGATCATGTTTTGATACCAAATAAACGAAAAATGGCAAATCCTTCCTACCTAAAGCTTAAGCTTTCATTACGAGACACTTGAACTGTCACACTTAATCCTCATCTAAAGCTCATACCAAGTCACGAGGATGTTACCCCCCATGCACCACAAAAGTCATTCTAAATGACCCTTGGAAACAACATAGAAAGGTTACACACAACAACGTGCCCAGGGATGGTACTTACCTTGGTTGCATCATTCCGTCTCTTTTATGGGAAATTCACCTCGAACTTGTGCTTTTAGGGGACACATACCAGAGATCATGTTTCGATACCAAACATAGGAAAAATAGCTAATCCTTCCTACCTAAAGCTTAAGCTTTCATTACGGGACGCTTAAACTGTCACATTAATCCTCGTCTAAAGCTCACACCAAGTCACGAGGATGTTACCCCCATGCACACACAAGTCATTCTAAATGACCCTTGGAAACAACATAGAAAGGTTACCCACAACAACCAGCCCAAGGATGGTACTTAGATTGGTTGCATCATTTCATCTCTTTTAAGAGAAATTCATCTCGAATTTGTGCTTTTACGGGATTCGAACCTGAGATCATGTTTTGATACCAAATAAACGAAAAATAGCAAATCCTTCCTACCTAAAGCTTAAGCTTTCATTACGAGACACTTGAACTGTCACACTAAATCCTCGTCTAAAGCTCACACCAAGTCACGAGGATGTTACCCCCCATGCACCACAAAAGTCATTCTAAATGACCCTTGGAAACAACATAGAAAGGTTACCCACAACAACGTGTACAGGGATGGTACTTACCTTGGTTGCATCATTCCGTCTCTTTTATGTGAAATTCACCTCGAACTTGTGCTTTTAGGGGACACAAACCAGAGATCATGTTTCGATACCAAACATAGAAAAAATAGCTAATCCTTCCTACCTAAAGCTTAAGCTTTCATTACGGGACGCTTGAACTGTCACACTTAATCCTCGTCTAAAGCTCACACCAAGTCACGAGGATGTTACCCCATGCACGACACAAGTCATTCTAAATGACCCTTGGAAACAACATAGAAAGGTTACCCACAACAACCAGCCCAAGGATGGTACTTAGATTGGTTGCATCATTTCATCTCTTTTAAGAGAAATTCATCTCGAATTTGTGCTTCTATGGGATTCGAACCTGAGATCATGTTTTGATACCAAATAAACGAAAAATAGCAAATCCTTCCTACCTAAAGCTTAAGCTTTCATTACGAGACACTTGAACTGTCACACTTAATCCTCGTCTAAAGCTCACACCAAGTCACGAGGATGTTACCCCCCATGCACCCCAAAAGTCATTCTAAATGACCCTTGGAAACAACATAGAAAGGTTACCCACAACAACGTGCCCAGGGATGGTACTTACCTTGGTTGCATCATTCCGTCTCTTTTATGGGAAATTCACCTCGAACTTGTGCTTTAGGGGACACATACCAGAGATCATGTTTCGATACCAAACATAGGAAAAATAGCTAATCCTTCCTACCTAAAGCTTAAGCTCTCATTACGGAACGCTTGAACTGTCACACTTAATCCTCGTCTAAAGCTAACACCATGTCACGAGGATGTTACCCCCATGCACCACACAAGTCATTCTAAATGACCCTTGGAAACAACATAGAAAGGTTACCCACAACAACCAGCCCAAGGATGGTACTTAGCTTGGTTGCATCATTTCATCTCTTTTAAGAGAAATTCATCTCGAATTTGTGCTTTTACGGGATTCGAACCTGAGATCATGTTTTGATACCAAATAAACGAAAAACGGCAAATCCTTCCTACCTAAAGCTAAAGCTTTCATTACGAGACACTTGAACTGTCACACTTAATCCTCGTCTAAAGCTCATACCAAGTCACGAGGATGTTACCCCCCATGCACCACAAAAGTCATTCTAAATGACCCTTGGAAACAACATAGAAAGGTTACCCACAACAACGTGCCCAGGGATGGTACTTACCTTGGTTGCATCATTCCGTCTCTTTTATGGGAAATTCACCTCGAACTTGTGCTTTTAGGGGACACATACCAGAGATCATGTTTCGATACCAAACATAGGAAAAATAGCTAATCCTTCCTACCTAAAGCTTAAGCTTTCATTACGGGACGCTTAAACTGTCACATTAATCCTCGTCTAAAGCTCACACCAAGTCACGAGGATGTTACCCCCATGCACACACAAGTCATTCTAAATGACCCTTGGAAACAACATAGAAAGGTTACCCACAAAAACCAGCCCAAGGATGGTACTTAGATTGGTTGCATCATTTCATCTCTTTTAAGAGAAATTCATCTCGAATTTGTGCTTTTATGGGATTCGAACCTGAGATCATATTTTGATACCAAATAAACGAAAAATAGCAAATCCTTCCTACCTAAAGCTTAAGCTTTCATTACGAGACACTTGAACTGTCACACTTAATCCTCGTCTAAAGCTCACACCAAGTCACGAGGATGTTACCACCCATGCACCACAAAAGTCATTCTAAATGACCCTTGGAAACAACATAGAAAGGTTACCCACAACAACGTGCCCAGGGATGGTACTTACCTTGGTTGCATCATTCCGTCTCTTTTATGGGAAATTCACCTCGAACTTGTGCTTTTAGGGGACACATACCAGAGATCATGTTTCGATACCAAACATAGGAAAAATAGCTAATCCTTCCTACCTAAAGCTTAAGCTTTCATTACGGGACGCTTAAACTGTCACATTAATCCTCGTCTAAAGCTCACACCAAGTCACGAGGATGTTACCCCCATGCACACACAAGTCATTCTAAATGACCCTTGGAAACAACATAGAAAGGTTACCCACAACAACCAGCCCAAGGATGGTACTTAGATTGGTTGCATCATTTCATCTCTTTTAAGAGAAATTCATCTCGAATTTGTGCTTTTACGGGATTCGAACCTGAGATCATGTTTTGATACCAAATAAACGAAAAATAGCAAATCTTTCCTACCTAAAGCTTAAGCTTTCATTACGAGACACTTGAACTGTCACACTAAATCCTCGTCTAAAGCTCACACCAAGTCACGAGGATGTTACCCCCCATGCACCACAAAAGTCATTCTAAATGACCCTTGGAAACAACATAGAAAGGTTACCCACAACAACGTGTACAGGGATGGTACTTACCTTGGTTGCATCATTCCGTCTCTTTTATGTGAAATTCACCTCGAACTTGTGCTTTTAGGGGACACAAACCAGAGATCATGTTTCGATACCAAACATAGAAAAAATAGCTAATCCTTCCTACCTAAAGCTTAAGCTTTCATTACGGGACGCTTGAACTGTCACACTTAATCCTCGTCTAAAGCTCACACCAAGTCACGAGGATGTTACCCCATGCACGACACAAGTCATTCTAAATGACCCTTGGAAACAACATAGAAAGGTTACCCACAACAACCAGCCCAAGGATGGTACTTAGATTGGTTGCATCATTTCATCTCTTTTAAGAGAAATTCATCTCGAATTTGTGCTTCTATGGGATTCGAACCTGAGATCATGTTTTGATACCAAATAAACGAAAAATAGCAAATCCTTCCTACCTAAAGCTTAAGCTTTCATTACGAGACACTTGAACTGTCACACTTAATCCTCGTCTAAAGCTCACACCAAGTCACGAGGATGTTATCCCCCATGCACCCCAAAAGTCATTCTAAATGACCCTTGGAAACAACATAGAAAGGTTACCCACAACAACGTGCCCAGGGATGGTACTTACCTTGGTTGCATCATTCCGTCTCTTTTATGGGAAATTCACCTCGAACTTGTGCTTTTAGGGGACACATACCAGAGATCATGTTTCGATACCAAACATAGGAAAAATAGCTAATCCTTCCTACCTAAAGCTTAAGCTCTCATTACGGGACGCTTGAACTGTCACACTTAATCCTCGTCTAAAGCTCCCACCAAGTCACGAGGATGTTACCCCCATGCAACACACAAGTCATTCTAAATGACCCTTGGAAACAACATAGAAAGGTTACCCACAACAACCAGCCCAAGGATGGTACTTAGATTGGTTGCATCATTTCATCTCTTTTAAGAGAAATTCATCTCGAATTTGTGCTTTTATGGGATTCGAACCTGAGATCATGTTTTGATACCAAATAAACGAAAAATAGCAAATCCTTCCTACCTAAAGCTTAAGCTTTCATTACGAGACACTTGAACTGTCACACTTAATCCTCGTCTAAAGCTCACACCAAGTCACGAGGATGTTACCCCCCATGCACCCCAAAAGTCATTCTAAATGACCCTTGGAAACAACATAGAAAGGTTACCCACAACAACGTGCCCAGGGATGGTACTTACCTTGGTTGCATCATTCCGTCTCTTTTATGGGAAATTCACCTCGAACTTGTGCTTTAGGGGACACATACCAGAGATCATGTTTCGATACCAAACATAGGAAAAATAGCTAATCCTTCCTACCTAAAGCTTAAGCTCTCATTACGGAACGCTTGAACTGTCACACTTAATCCTCGTCTAAAGCTCACACCAAGTCACGAGGATGTTACCCCCATGCACCACACAAGTCATTCTAAATGACCCTTGGAAACAACATAGAAAGGTTACCCACAACAACCAGCCCAAGGATGGTACTTAGCTTGGTTGCATCATTTCATCTCTTTTAAGAGAAATTCATCTCGAATTTGTGCTTTTACGGGATTCGAACCTGAGATCATGTTTTGATACCAAATAAACGAAAAATGGCAAATCCTTCCTACCTAAAGCTTAAGCTTTCATTACGAGACACTTGAACTGTCACACTTAATCCTCATCTAAAGCTCATACCAAGTCACGAGGATGTTACCCCCCATGCACCACAAAAGTCATTCTAAATGACCCTTGGAAACAACATAGAAAGGTTACACACAACAACGTGCCCAGGGATGGTACTTACCTTGGTTGCATCATTCCGTCTCTTTTATGGGAAATTCACCTCGAACTTGTGCTTTTAGGGGACACATACCAGAGATCATGTTTCGATACCAAACATAGGAAAAATAGCTAATCCTTCCTACCTAAAGCTTAAGCTTTCATTACGGGACGCTTAAACTGTCACATTAATCCTCGTCTAAAGCTCACACCAAGTCACGAGGATGTTACCCCCATGCACACACAAGTCATTCTAAATGACCCTTGGAAACAACATAGAAAGGTTACCCACAACAACCAGCCCAAGGATGGTACTTAGATTGGTTGCATCATTTCATCTCTTTTAAGAGAAATTCATCTCGAATTTGTGCTTTTACGGGATTCGAACCTGAGATCATGTTTTGATACCAAATAAACGAAAAATAGCAAATCCTTCCTACCTAAAGCTTAAGCTTTCATTACGAGACACTTGAACTGTCACACTAAATCCTCGTCTAAAGCTCACACCAAGTCACGAGGATGTTACCCCCCATGCACCACAAAAGTCATTCTAAATGACCCTTGGAAACAACATAGAAAGGTTACCCACAACAACGTGTACAGGGATGGTACTTACCTTGGTTGCATCATTCCGTCTCTTTTATGTGAAATTCACCTCGAACTTGTGCTTTTAGGGGACACAAACCAGAGATCATGTTTCGATACCAAACATAGAAAAAATAGCTAATCCTTCCTACCTAAAGCTTAAGCTTTCATTACGGGACGCTTGAACTGTCACACTTAATCCTCGTCTAAAGCTCACACCAAGTCACGAGGATGTTACCCCATGCACGACACAAGTCATTCTAAATGACCCTTGGAAACAACATAGAAAGGTTACCCACAACAACCAGCCCAAGGATGGTACTTAGATTGGTTGCATCATTTCATCTCTTTTAAGAGAAATTCATCTCGAATTTGTGCTTCTATGGGATTCGAACCTGAGATCATGTTTTGATACCAAATAAACGAAAAATAGCAAATCCTTCCTACCTAAAGCTTAAGCTTTCATTACGAGACACTTGAACTGTCACACTTAATCCTCGTCTAAAGCTCACACCAAGTCACGAGGATGTTACCCCCCATGCACCCCAAAAGTCATTCTAAATGACCCTTGGAAACAACATAGAAAGGTTACCCACAACAACGTGCCCAGGGATGGTACTTACCTTGGTTGCATCATTCCGTCTCTTTTATGGGAAATTCACCTCGAACTTGTGCTTTAGGGGACACATACCAGAGATCATGTTTCGATACCAAACATAGGAAAAATAGCTAATCCTTCCTACCTAAAGCTTAAGCTCTCATTACGGAACGCTTGAACTGTCACACTTAATCCTCGTCTAAAGCTAACACCAAGTCACGAGGATGTTACCCCCATGCACCACACAAGTCATTCTAAATGACCCTTGGAAACAACATAGAAAGGTTACCCACAACAACCAGCCCAAGGATGGTACTTAGCTTGGTTGCATCATTTCATCTCTTTTAAGAGAAATTCATCTCGAATTTGTGCTTTTACGGGATTCGAACCTGAGATCATGTTTTGATACCAAATAAACGAAAAACGGCAAATCCTTCCTACCTAAAGCTAAAGCTTTCATTACGAGACACTTGAACTGTCACACTTAATCCTCGTCTAAAGCTCATACCAAGTCACGAGGATGTTACCCCCCATGCAACACAAAAGTCATTCTAAATGACCCTTGGAAACAACATAGAAAGGTTACCCACAACAACGTGCCCAGGGATGGTACTTACCTTGGTTGCATCATTCCGTCTCTTTTATGGGAAATTCACCTCGAACTTGTGCTTTTAGGGGACACATACCAGAGATCATGTTTCGATACCAAACATAGGAAAAATAGCTAATCCTTCCTACCTAAAGCTTAAGCTTTCATTACGGGACGCTTAAACTGTCACATTAATCCTCGTCTAAAGCTCACACCAAGTCACGAGGATGTTACCCCCATGCACACACAAGTCATTCTAAATGACCCTTGGAAACAACATAGAAAGGTTACCCACAAAAACCAGCCCAAGGATGGTACTTAGATTGGTTGCATCATTTCATCTCTTTTAAGAGAAATTCATCTCGAATTTGTGCTTTTATGGGATTCGAACCTGAAATCATATTTTGATACCAAATAAACGAAAAATAGCAAATCCTTCCTACCTAAAGCTTAAGCTTTCATTACGAGACACTTGAACTGTCACACTTAATCCTCGTCTAAAGCTCACACCAAGTCACGAGGATGTTACCACCCATGCACCACAAAAGTCATTCTAAATGACCCTTGGAAACAACATAGAAAGGTTACCCACAACAACGTGCCCAGGGATGGTACTTACCTTGGTTGCATCATTCCGTCTCTTTTATGGGAAATTCACCTCGAACTTGTGCTTTTAGGGGACACATACCAGAGATCATGTTTCGATACCAAACATAGGAAAAATAGCTAATCCTTCCTACCTAAAGCTTAAGCTTTCATTACGGGACGCTTAAACTGTCACATTAATCCTCGTCTAAAGCTCACACCAAGTCACGAGGATGTTACCCCCATGCACACACAAGTCATTCTAAATAACCCTTGGAAACAACATAGAAAGGTTACCCACAACAACCAGCCCAAGGATGGTACTTAGATTGGTTGCATCATTTCATCTCTTTTAAGAGAAATTCATCTCGAATTTGTGCTTTTACGGGATTCGAACCTGAGATCATGTTTTGATACCAAATAAACGAAAAATAGCAAATCCTTCCTACCTAAAGCTTAAGCTTTCATTACGAGACACTTGAACTGTCACACTAAATCCTCGTCTAAAGCTCACACCAAGTCACGAGGATGTTACCCCCCATGCACCACAAAAGTCATTCTAAATGACCCTTGGAAACAACATAGAAAGGTTACCCACAACAACGTGCCCAGGGATGGTACTTACCTTGGTTGCATCATTCCGTCTCTTTATGGGAAATTCATCTCGAACTTGTGCATTTATGGGATTCGAACATGAGATCATGTTTCGATACCAAACATAGGAAAAATAGCTAATCCTTCCTACCTAAAGCTTAAGCTTTCATTACGGGATGCTTGAACTGTCACACTTAATCCTCGTCTAAAGCTCACACCAAGTCACGAGGTTGTTACCCCCCATGCACGACACAAGTCATTCTAAATGACCCTTGGAAACAACATAGAAAGGTTACCCACAACAACCAGCCCAAGGATGGTACTTAGCTTGGTTGCATCATTTCATCTCTTTTAAGAGAAATTCATCTCGAATTTGTGCTTTTACGGGATTCGAACCTGAGATCATGTTTTGATACCAAATAAACGAAAAATGGCAAATCCTTCCTACCTAAAGCTTAAGCTTTCATTACGAGACACTTGAACTGTCACACTTAATCCTCGTCTAAAGCTCACACCAAGTCACGAGGATGTTACCCCCACGCACCACAAAAGTCATTCTAAATGACCCTTGGAAACAACATAGAAAGGTTACCCACAACAACGTGCCCAGGGATGGTACTTACCTTGGTTGCATCATTCCGTCTCTTTTATGGGAAATTCACCTCGAACTTGTGCTTTTAGGGGACACATACCAGAGATCATGTTTCGATACCAAACATAGGAAAAATAGCTAATCCTTCCTACCTAAAGCTTAAGCTTTCATTTCGGGACGCTTAAACTGTCACATTAATCCTCGTCTAAAGCTCACACCAAGTCACGAGGATGTTACCCCCATGCACACACAAGTCATTCTAAATGACCCTTGGAAACAACATAGAAAGGTTACCCACAAAAACCAGCCCAAGGATGGTACTTAGATTGGTTGCATCATTTCATCTCTTTTAAGAGAAATTCATCTCGAATTTGTGCTTTTATGGGATTCGAACCTGAAATCATATTTTGATACCAAATAAACGAAAAATAGCAAATCCTTCCTACCTAAAGCTTAAGCTTTCATTACGAGACACTTGAACTGTCACACTTAATCCTCGTCTAAAGCTCACACCAAGTCACGAGGATGTTACCACCCATGCACCACAAAAGTCATTCTAAATGACCCTTGGAAACAACATAGAAAGGTTACCCACAACAACGTGCCCAGGGATGGTACTTACCTTGGTTGCATCATTCCGTCTCTTTTATGGGAAATTCACCTCGAACTTGTGCTTTTAGGGGACACATACCAGAGATCATGTTTCGATACCAAACATAGGAAAAATAGCTAATCCTTCCTACCTAAAGCTTAAGCTTTCATTACGGGATGCTTGAACTGTCACACTTAATCCTCGTCTAAAGCTCACACCAAGTCACGAGGTTGTTACCCCCCATGCACGACACAAGTCATTCTAAATGACCCTTGGAAACAACATAGAAAGGTTACCCACAACAACCAGCCCAAGGATGGTACTTAGCTTGGTTGCATCATTTCATCTCTTTTAAGAGAAATTCATCTCGAATTTGTGCTTTTACGGGATTCGAACCTGAGATCATGTTTTGATACCAAATAAACGAAAAATGACAAATCCTTCCTACCTAAAGCTTAAGCTTTCATTACGAGACACTTGAACTGTCACACTTAATCCTCGTCTAAAGCTCACACCAAGTCACGAGGATGTTACCCCCACGCACCACAAAAGTCATTCTAAATGACCCTTGGAAACAACATAGAAAGGTTACCCACAACAACGTGCCCAGGGATGGTACTTACCTTGGTTGCATCATTCCGTCTCTTTTATGGGAAATTCACCTCGAACTTGTGCTTTTAGGGGACACATACCAGAGATCATGTTTCGATACCAAACATAGGAAAAATAGCTAATCCTTCCTACCTAAAGCTTAAGCTTTCATTACGGGACGCTTAAACTGTCACATTAATCCTCGTCTAAAGCTCACACCAAGTCACGAGGATGTTACCCCCATGCACACACAAGTCATTCTAAATGACCCTTGGAAACAACATAGAAAGGTTACCCACAAAAACCAGCCCAAGGATGGTACTTAGATTGGTTGCATCATTTCATCTCTTTTAAGAGAAATTCATCTCGAATTTGTGCTTTTATGGGATTCGAACCTGAAATCATATTTTGATACCAAATAAACGAAAAATAGCAAATCCTTCCTACCTAAAGCTTAAGCTTTCATTACGAGACACTTGAACTGTCACACTTAATCCTCGTCTAAAGCTCACACCAAGTCACGAGGATGTTACCACCCATGCACCACAAAAGTCATTCTAAATGACCCTTGGAAACAACATAGAAAGGTTACCCACAATAACGTGCCCAGGGATGGTACTTACCTTGGTTGCATCATTCCGTCTCTTTTATGGGAAATTCACCTCGAACTTGTGCTTTTAGGGGACACATACCAGAGATCATGTTTCGATACCAAACATAGGAAAAATAGCTAATCCTTCCTACCTAAAGCTTAAGCTTTCATTACGGGACGCTTAAACTGTCACATTAATCCTCGTCTAAAGCTCACACCAAGTCACGAGGATGTTACCCCCATGCACACACCAGTCATTCTAAATAACCCTTGGAAACAACATAGAAAGGTTACCCACAACAACCAGCCCAAGGATGGTACTTAGATTGGTTGCATCATTTCATCTCTTTTAAGAGAAATTCATCTCGAATTTGTGCTTTTACGGGATTCGAACCTGAGATCATGTTTTGATACCAAATAAACGAAAAATAGCAAATCCTTCCTACCTAAAGCTTAAGCTTTCATTACGAGACACTTGAACTGTCACACTAAATCCTCGTCTAAAGCTCACACCAAGTCACGAGGATGTTACCCCCCATGCACCACAAAAGTCATTCTAAATGACCCTTGGAAACAACATAGAAAGGTTACCCACAACAACGTGCCCAGGGATGGTACTTACCTTGGTTGCATCATTCCGTCTCTTTATGGGAAATTCATCTCGAACTTGTGCATTTATGGGATTCGAACATGAGATCATGTTTCGATACCAAACATAGGAAAAATAGCTAATCCTTCCTACCTAAAGCTTAAGCTTTCATTACGGGATGCTTGAACTGTCACACTTAATCCTCGTCTAAAGCTCACACCAAGTCACGAGGTTGTTACCCCCCATGCACGACACAAGTCATTCTAAATGACCCTTGGAAACAACATAGAAAGGTTACCCACAACAACCAGCCCAAGGATGGTACTTAGCTTGGTTGCATCATTTCATCTCTTTTAAGAGAAATTCATCTCGAATTTGTGCTTTTACGGGATTCGAACCTGAGATCATGTTTTGATACCAAATAAACGAAAAATGGCAAATCCTTCCTACCTAAAGCTTAAGCTTTCATTACGAGACACTTGAACTGTCACACTAAATCCTCGTCTAAAGCTCACACCAAGTCACGAGGATGTTACCCCCCATGCACCACAAAAGTCATTCTAAATGACCCTTGGAAACAACATAGAAAGGTTACCCACAACAACGTGTACAGGGATGGTACTTATCTTGGTTGCATCATTCCGTCTCTTTTATGGGAAATTCACCTCGAACTTGTGCTTTTAGGGGACACATACCAGAGATCATGTTTCGATACCAAACATAGGAAAAATAGCTAATCCTTCCTACCTAAAGCTTAAGCTCTCATTACGGGACGCTTGAACTGTCACACTTAATCCTCGTCTAAAGCTCCCACCAAGTCACGAGGATGTTACCCCCATGCAACACACAAGTCATTCTAAATGACCCTTGGAAACAACATAGAAAGGTTACCCACAACAACCAGCCCAAGGATGGTACTTAGATTGGTTGCATCATTTCATCTCTTTTAAGAGAAATTCATCTCGAATTTGTGCTTTTATGGGATTCGAACCTGAGATCATGTTTTGATACCAAATAAACGAAAAATAGCAAATCCTTCCTACCTAAAGCTTAAGCTTTCATTACGAGACACTTGAACTGTCACACTTAATCCTCGTCTAAAGCTCACACCAAGTCACGAGGATGTTACCCCCCATGCACCCCAAAAGTCATTCTAAATGACCCTTGGAAACAACATAGAAAGGTTACCCACAACAACGTGCCCAGGGATGGTACTTACCTTGGTTGCATCATTCCGTCTCTTTTATGGGAAATTCACCTCGAACTTGTGCTTTAGGGGACACATACCAGAGATCATGTTTCGATACCAAACATAGGAAAAATAGCTAATCCTTCCTACCTAAAGCTTAAGCTCTCATTACGGAACGCTTGAACTGTCACACTTAATCCTCGTCTAAAGCTCACACCAAGTCACGAGGATGTTACCCCCATGCACCACACAAGTCATTCTAAATGACCCTTGGAAACAACATAGAAAGGTTACCCACAACAACCAGCCCAAGGATGGTACTTAGCTTGGTTGCATCATTTCATCTCTTTTAAGAGAAATTCATCTCGAATTTGTGCTTTTACGGGATTCGAACCTGAGATCATGTTTTGATACCAAATAAACGAAAAATGGCAAATCCTTCCTACCTAAAGCTTAAGCTTTCATTACGAGACACTTGAACTGTCACACTTAATCCTCATCTAAAGCTCATACCAAGTCACGAGGATGTTACCCCCCATGCACCACAAAAGTCATTCTAAATGACCCTTGGAAACAACATAGAAAGGTTACACACAACAACGTGCCCAGGGATGGTACTTACCTTGGTTGCATCATTCCGTCTCTTTTATGGGAAATTCACCTCGAACTTGTGCTTTTAGGGGACACATACCAGAGATCATGTTTCGATACCAAACATAGGAAAAATAGCTAATCCTTCCTACCTAAAGCTTAAGCTTTCATTACGGGACGCTTAAACTGTCACATTAATCCTCGTCTAAAGCTCACACCAAGTCACGAGGATGTTACCCCCATGCACACACAAGTCATTCTAAATGACCCTTGGAAACAACATAGAAAGGTTACCCACAACAACCAGCCCAAGGATGGTACTTAGATTGGTTGCATCATTTCATCTCTTTTAAGAGAAATTCATCTCGAATTTGTGCTTTTACGGGATTCGAACCTGAGATCATGTTTTGATACCAAATAAACGAAAAATAGCAAATCCTTCCTACCTAAAGCTTAAGCTTTCATTACGAGACACTTGAACTGTCACACTTAATCCTCGTCTAAAGCTCACACCAAGTCACGAGGATGTTACCACCCATGCACCACAAAAGTCATTCTAAATGACCCTTGGAAACAACATAGAAAGGTTACCCACAACAACGTGCCCAGGGATGGTACTTACCTTGGTTGCATCATTCCGTCTCTTTTATGGGAAATTCACCTCGAACTTGTGCTTTTAGGGGACACATACCAGAGATCATGTTTCGATACCAAACATAGGAAAAATAGCTAATCCTTCCTACCTAAAGCTTAAGCTTTCATTACGGGACGCTTAAACTGTCACATTAATCCTCGTCTAAAGCTCACACCAAGTCACGAGGATGTTACCCCCCATGCACACACCAGTCATTCTAAATAACCCTTGGAAACAACATAGAAAGGTTACCCACAACAACCAGCCCAAGGATGGTACTTAGATTGGTTGCATCATTTCATCTCTTTTAAGAGAAATTCATCTCGAATTTGTGCTTTTACGGGATTCGAACCTGAGATCATGTTTTGATACCAAATAAACGAAAAATAGCAAATCCTTCCTACCTAAAGCTTAAGCTTTCATTACGAGACACTTGAACTGTCACACTAAATCCTCGTCTAAAGCTCACACCAAGTCACGAGGATGTTACCCCCCATGCACCACAAAAGTCATTCTAAATGACCCTTGGAAACAACATAGAAAGGTTACCCACAACAACGTGCCCAGGGATGGTACTTACCTTGGTTGCATCATTCCGTCTCTTTATGGGAAATTCATCTCGAACTTGTGCATTTATGGGATTCGAACATGAGATCATGTTTCGATACCAAACATAGGAAAAATAGCTAATCCTTCCTACCTAAAGCTTAAGCTTTCATTACGGGATGCTTGAACTGTCACACTTAATCCTCGTCTAAAGCTCACACCAAGTCACGAGGTTGTTACCCCCCATGCACGACACAAGTCATTCTAAATGACCCTTGGAAACAACATAGAAAGGTTACCCACAACAACCAGCCCAAGGATGGTACTTAGCTTGGTTGCATCATTTCATCTCTTTTAAGAGAAATTCATCTCGAATTTGTGCTTTTACGGGATTCGAACCTGAGATCATGTTTTGATACCAAATAAACGAAAAATGGCAAATCCTTCCTACCTAAAGCTTAAGCTTTCATTACGAGACACTTGAACTGTCACACTAAATCCTCGTCTAAAGCTCACACCAAGTCACGAGGATGTTACCCCCCATGCACCCCAAAAGTCATTCTAAATGACCCTTGGAAACAACATAGAAAGGTTACCCACAACAACGTGCCCAGGGATGGTACTTACCTTGGTTGCATCATTCCGTCTCTTTTGTGGGAAATTCACCTCGAACTTGTGCTTTTAGGGGACACATACCAGAGATCATGTTTCGATACCAAACATAGGAAAAATAGCTAATCCTTCCTACCTAAAGCTTAAGCTCTCATTACGGGACGCTTGAACTGTCACACTTAATCCTCGTCTAAAGCTCCCACCAAGTCACGAGGATGTTACCCCCATGCAACACACAAGTCATTCTAAATGACCCTTGGAAACAACATAGAAAGGTTACCCACAACAACCAGCCCAAGGATGGTACTTAGATTGGTTGCATCATTTCATCTCTTTTAAGAGAAATTCATCTCGAATTTGTGCTTTTATGGGATTCGAACCTGAGATCATGTTTTGATACCAAATAAACGAAAAATAGCAAATCCTTCCTACCTAAAGCTTAAGGTTTCATTACGAGACACTTGAACTGTCACACTTAATCCTCGTCTAAAGCTCACACCAAGTCACGAGGATGTTACCCCCCATGCACCCCAAAAGTCATTCTAAATGACCCTTGGAAACAACATAGAAAGGTTACCCACAACAACGTGCCCAGGGATGGTACTTACCTTGGTTGCATCATTCCGTCTCTTTTATGGGAAATTCACCTCGAACTTGTGCTTTAGGGGACACATACCAGAGATCATGTTTCGATACCAAACATAGGAAAAATAGCTAATCCTTCCTACCTAAAGCTTAAGCTCTCATTACGGAACGCTTGAACTGTCACACTTAATCCTCGTCTAAAGCTCACACCAAGTCACGAGGATGTTACCCCCATGCACCACACAAGTCATTCTAAATGACCCTTGGAAACAACATAGAAAGGTTACCCACAACAACCAGCCCAAGGATGGTACTTAGCTTGGTTGCATCATTTCATCTCTTTTAAGAGAAATTCATCTCGAATTTGTGCTTTTACGGGATTCGAACCTGAGATCATGTTTTGATACCAAATAAACGAAAAATGGCAAATCCTTCCTACCTAAAGCTTAAGCTTTCATTACGAGACACTTGAACTGTCACACTTAATCCTCATCTAAAGCTCATACCAAGTCACGAGGATGTTACCCCCCATGCACCACAAAAGTCATTCTAAATGACCCTTGGAAACAACATAGAAAGGTTACACACAACAACGTGCCCAGGGATGGTACTTACCTTGGTTGCATCATTCCGTCTCTTTTATGGGAAATTCACCTCGAACTTGTGCTTTTAGGGGACACATACCAGAGATCATGTTTCGATACCAAACATAGGAAAAATAGCTAATCCTTCCTACCTAAAGCTTAAGCTTTCATTACGGGACGCTTAAACTGTCACATTAATCCTCGTCTAAAGCTCACACCAAGTCACGAGGATGTTACCCCCATGCACACACAAGTCATTCTAAATGACCCTTGGAAACAACATAGAAAGGTTACCCACAACAACCAGCCCAAGGATGGTACTTAGATTGGTTGCATCATTTCATCTCTTTTAAGAGAAATTCATCTCGAATTTGTGCTTTTACGGGATTCGAACCTGAGATCATGTTTTGATACCAAATAAACGAAAAATAGCAAATCCTTCCTACCTAAAGCTTAAGCTTTCATTACGAGACACTTGAACTGTCACACTAAATCCTCGTCTAAAGCTCACACCAAGTCACGAGGATGTTACCCCCCATGCACCACAAAAGTCATTCTAAATGACCCTTGGAAACAACATAGAAAGGTTACCCACAACAACGTGTACAGGGATGGTACTTACCTTGGTTGCATCATTCCGTCTCTTTTATGTGAAATTCACCTCGAACTTGTGCTTTTAGGGGACACAAACCAGAGATCATGTTTCGATACCAAACATAGAAAAAATAGCTAATCCTTCCTACCTAAAGCTTAAGCTTTCATTACGGGACGCTTGAACTGTCACACTTAATCCTCGTCTAAAGCTCACACCAAGTCACGAGGATGTTACCCCATGCACGACACAAGTCATTCTAAATGACCCTTGGAAACAACATAGAAAGGTTACCCACAACAACCAGCCCAAGGATGGTACTTAGATTGGTTGCATCATTTCATCTCTTTTAAGAGAAATTCATCTCGAATTTGTGCTTCTATGGGATTCGAACCTGAGATCATGTTTTGATACCAAATAAACGAAAAATAGCAAATCCTTCCTACCTAAAGCTTAAGCTTTCATTACGAGACACTTGAACTGTCACACTTAATCCTCGTCTAAAGCTCACACCAAGTCACGAGGATGTTACCCCCCATGCACCCCAAAAGTCATTCTAAATGACCCTTGGAAACAACATAGAAAGGTTACCCACAACAACGTGCCCAGGGATGGTACTTACCTTGGTTGCATCATTCCGTCTCTTTTATGGGAAATTCACCTCGAACTTGTGCTTTAGGGGACACATACCAGAGATCATGTTTCGATACCAAACATAGGAAAAATAGCTAATCCTTCCTACCTAAAGCTTAAGCTCTCATTACGGAACGCTTGAACTGTCACACTTAATCCTCGTCTAAAGCTAACACCAAGTCACGAGGATGTTACCCCCATGCACCACACAAGTCATTCTAAATGACCCTTGGAAACAACATAGAAAGGTTACCCACAACAACCAGCCCAAGGATGGTACTTAGCTTGGTTGCATCATTTCATCTCTTTTAAGAGAAATTCATCTCGAATTTGTGCTTTTACGGGATTCGAACCTGAGATCATGTTTTGATACCAAATAAACGAAAAACGGCAAATCCTTCCTACCTAAAGCTAAAGCTTTCATTACGAGACACTTGAACTGTCACACTTAATCCTCGTCTAAAGCTCATACCAAGTCACGAGGATGTTACCCCCCATGCAACACAAAAGTCATTCTAAATGACCCTTGGAAACAACATAGAAAGGTTACCCACAACAACGTGCCCAGGGATGGTACTTACCTTGGTTGCATCATTCCGTCTCTTTTATGGGAAATTCACCTCGAACTTGTGCTTTTAGGGGACACATACCAGAGATCATGTTTCGATACCAAACATAGGAAAAATAGCTAATCCTTCCTACCTAAAGCTTAAGCTTTCATTACGGGACGCTTAAACTGTCACATTAATCCTCGTCTAAAGCTCACACCAAGTCACGAGGATGTTACCCCCATGCACACACAAGTCATTCTAAATGACCCTTGGAAACAACATAGAAAGGTTACCCACAAAAACCAGCCCAAGGATGGTACTTAGATTGGTTGCATCATTTCATCTCTTTTAAGAGAAATTCATCTCGAATTTGTGCTTTTATGGGATTCGAACCTGAGATCATATTTTGATACCAAATAAACGAAAAATAGCAAATCCTTCCTACCTAAAGCTTAAGCTTTCATTACGAGACACTTGAACTGTCACACTTAATCCTCGTCTAAAGCTCACACCAAGTCACGAGGATGTTACCACCCATGCACCACAAAAGTCATTCTAAATGACCCTTGGAAACAACATAGAAAGGTTACCCACAACAACGTGCCCAGGGATGGTACTTACCTTGGTTGCATCATTCCGTCTCTTTTATGGGAAATTCACCTCGAACTTGTGCTTTTAGGGGACACATACCAGAGATCATGTTTCGATACCAAACATAGGAAAAATAGCTAATCCTTCCTACCTAAAGCTTAAGCTTTCATTACGGGACGCTTAAACTGTCACATTAATCCTCGTCTAAAGCTCACACCAAGTCACGAGGATGTTACCCCCATGCACACACAAGTCATTCTAAATAACCCTTGGAAACAACATAGAAAGGTTACCCACAACAACCAGCCCAAGGATGGTACTTAGATTGGTTGCATCATTTCATCTCTTTTAAGAGAAATTCATCTCGAATTTGTGCTTTTACGGGATTCGAACCTGAGATCATGTTTTGATACCAAATAAACGAAAAATAGCAAATCCTTCCTACCTAAAGCTTAAGCTTTCATTACGAGACACTTGAACTGTCACACTAAATCCTCGTCTAAAGCTCACACCAAGTCACGAGGATGTTACCCCCCATGCACCACAAAAGTCATTCTAAATGACCCTTGGAAACAACATAGAAAGGTTACCCACAACAACGTGTACAGGGATGGTACTTACCTTGGTTGCATCATTCCGTCTCTTTTAGGTGAAATTCAACTCGAACTTGTGCTTTTAGGGGACACATACCAGAGATCATGTTTCGATACCAAACATAGGAAAAATAGCTAATCCTTCCTACCTAAAGCTTAAGCTTTCATTACGGGACGCTTGAATTGTCACACTTAATCCTCGTCTAAAGCTCACACCAAGTCACGAGGATGTTACCCCCATGCACCACACAAGTCATTCTAAATGACCCTTGGAAACAACATAGAAAGGTTACCCACAACAACCAGCCCAAGGATGGTACTTAGATTGGTTGCATCATTTCATCTCTTTTAAGAGAAATTCATCTCGAATTTGTGCTTTTATGGGATTCGAACCTGAGATCATGTTTTGATACCAAATAAACGAAAAATAGCAAATCCTACCTACCTAAAGCTTAAGCTTTCATTACGAGACACTTGAACTGTCACACTTAATCCTCGTCTAAAGCTCACACCAAGTCACGAGGATGTTACCCCCCATGCACCACAAAAGTCATTCTAAATGACCCTTGGAAACAACATAGAAAGGTTACCCACAACAACGTGCCCAGGGATGGTACTTAGCTTGGTTGCATCATTCCGTCTCTTTTATGGGAAATTCACCTCGAACTTGTGCTTTTAGGGGACATAATCCAGAGATCATGTCTTGATACCAAATAAACGAAAAATAGCAAATCCTTTCTACCTAAAGCTTAAGCTTTCATTACGAGAAACTTGAGCTGTTACACCTAATCCTCGTCTAAAGCTCACACCAAGTCACGAGGATGTTACCCCCTATGCACCACAAAAGTCATTCTAAATGACCCTTGGAAACAACATAGAAAGGTTACCCACAACAACCAGCCCAAGGATGGTACTTAGCTTGGTTGCATCATTCCGTCTCTTTTATGGGAAATTCACCTCGAACTTGTGCTTTTAGGGGACACAATCCAGAGATCATGTTTTGATACCAAATAAACGAAAAATAGCAAATCCTTCCTACCTAAAGCTTAAGCTTTCATTACGAGACACTTGAACTGTCACACTTAATACTCGTCTAAAGCTCACACCAAGTCACGAGGATGTTACCCCGCATGCACCACAAAAGTCATTCTAAATGACCCTTGGAAACAACATAGAAAGGTTACCCACAACAACGTGCCCAGGGATGGTACTTACCTTGGTTGCATCATTCCGTCTCTTTTATAGGAAATTCACCTCGAACTTGTGCTTTTAGGGGACACATACCAGAGATCATGTTTCGATACCAAACATAGGAAAAATAGCTAATCCTTCCTCCCTAAAGCTTAAGCTTTCATTACGGGACGCTTGAACTGTCACACTTAATCCTCGTCTAAAGCTCACACCAAGTCACGAGGATGTTACCCCCAATGCACGACACAAGTTATTCTAAATCACCCTTGGAAACAACATAGAAAGGTTACCCACAACAACCAGCCCAAGGATGGTACTTAGATTGGTTGCATCATTTCATCTCTTTTAAGAGAAATTCATCTCGAATTTGTGCTTTTACGGGATTCGAACCTGAGATCATGTTTTGATACCAAATAAACGAAAAATAGCAAATCCTTCCTACCTAAAGCTTAAGCTTTCATTACGAGACACTTGAACTGTCACACTAAATCCTCGTCTAAAGCTCACACCAAGTCACGAGGATGTTACCCCCCATGCACCACAAAAGTCATTCTAAATGACCCTTGGAAACAACATAGAAAGGTTACCCACAACAACGTGTACAGGGATGGTACTTATCTTGGTTGCATCATTCCGTCTCTTTTATGTGAAATTCACCTCGAACTTGTGCTTTTAGGGGACACATACCAGAGATCATGTTTCGATACCAAACATAGGAAAAATAGCTAATCCTTCCTACCTAAAGCTTAAGGTTTCATTACGGGACGCTTAAATTGTCACACTTAATCCTCGTCTAAAGCTCACACCAAGTCACGAGGATGTTACCCCCATGCACCACACAAGTCATTCTAAATGACCCTTGGAAACAACATAGAAAGGTTACCCACAACAACCAGCCCAAGGATGGTACTTAGATTGGTTGCATCATTTCATCTCTTTTAAGAGAAATTCATCTCGAATTTGCGCTTTTATGGGATTCGAACCTGAGATCATGTTTTGATACCAAATAAACGAAAAATAGCAAATCCTTCGTACCTAAAGCTTAAGCTTTCATTACGAGACACTTGAACTGTCACACTTAATCCTCGTCTAAAGCTCACACCAAGTCACGAGGATGTTACCCCCCATGCACCACAAAAGTCATTCTAAATGACCCTTGGAAACAACATAGAAAGGTTACCCACAACAACGTGCCCAGGGATGGTACTTACCTTGGTTGCATCATTCCGTCTCTTTATGGGAAATTCATCTCGAACTTGTGCATTTATGGGATTCGAACATGAGATCATGTTTCGATACCAAACATAGGAAAAATAGCTAATCCTTTTTACCTAAAGCTTAAGCTTTCATTACGGGACACTTGAACTGTCACACTTAATCCTCGTCTAAAGCTCACACCAAGTCACGAGGATGTTACCCCCACGCACCACAAAAGTCATTCTAAATGACCCTTGGAAACAACATAGAAAGGTTACCCACAACAACGTGCCCAGGGATGGTACTTACCTTGGTTGCATCATTCCGTCTCTTTTATGGGAAATTCACCTCGAACTTGTGCTTTTAGGGGACACATACCAGAGATCATGTTTCGATACCAAACATAGGAAAAATAGCTAATCCTTCCTACCTAAAGCTTAAGCTCTCATTACGGGACGCTTGAACTGTCACACTTAATCCTCGTCTAAAGCTCACACCAAGTCACGAGGATGTTACCCCCCCATGCACCACAAAAGTCATTCTAAATGACCCTTGGAAACAACATAGAAAGGTTACCCACAACAACGTGCCCAGGGATGGTACTTACCTTGGTTGCATCATTCCGTCTCTTTTGTGGGAAATTCACCTCGAACTTGTGCTTTTAGGGGACACATACCAGAGATCATGTTTCGACACCAAACATAGGAAAAATAGCTAATCCTTCCTACCTAAAGCTTAAGCTTTCATTACGGGACGCTTAAACTGTCACACTTAATCCTCGTCTAAAGCTCACACCAAGTCACGAGGATGTTACCCCCATGCACACACAAGTCATTCTAAATGACCCTTGGAAACAACATAGAAAGGTTACCCACAACAACCAGCCCAAGGATGGTACTTAGCTTGGTTGCATCATTTCATCTCTTTTAAGAGAAATTCATCTCGAATTTGTGCTTTTATGGGATTCGAACCTGAGATCATGTTTTGATACCAAATAAACGAAAAATAGCAAATCCTTCCTACCTAAAGCTTAAGCTTTCATTACGAGACACTTGAACTGTCACACTTAATCCTCGTCTAAAGCTTACACCAAGTTACGAGAATGTTACCCCCAATGCACCACAAAAGTCATTCTAAATGACCCTTGGAAACAACATAGAAAGGTTACCCACAACAACGTGCCCAAGGATGGTACTTAGCTTGGTTGCATCATTCCGTCTCTTTTATGGGAAATTCACCTCGAACTTGTGCTTTTATTGGACATAATCCAGAGATCATGTCTTGATACCAAATAAACGAAAAATAGCAAATCCTTTCTACCTAAAGCTTAAGCTTTCATTACGAGAAACTTGAGCTGTTACACCTAATCCTCGTCTAAAGCTCACACCAAGTCACGAGGATGTTACCCCCTATGCACCACAAAAGTCATTCTAAATGACCCTTGGAAACAACATAGAAAGGTTACCCACAACAACCAGCCCAAGGATGGTACTTAGCTTGGTTGCATCATTCCGTCTCTTTTATGGGAAATTCACCTCGAACTTGTGCTTTTAGGGGACACAATCCAGAGATCATGTTTTGATACCAAATAAACGAAAAATAGCAAATCCTTCCTACCTAAAGCTTAAGCTTTCATTACGAGACACTTGAACTGTCACACTTAATACTCGTCTAAAGCTCACACCAAGTCACGAGGATGTTACCCCGCATGCACCACAAAAGTCATTCTAAATGACCCTTGGAAACAACATAGAAAGGTTACCCACAACAACGTGCCCAGGGATGGTACTTACCTTGGTTGCATCATTCCGTCTCTTTTATGGGAAATTCACCTCGAACTTGTGCTTTTAGGGGACACATACCAGAGATCATGTTTCGATACCAAACATAGGAAAAATAGCTAATCCTTCCTACCTAAAGCTTAAGCTTTCATTACGGGACGCTTGAACTGTCACACTTAATCCTCGTCTAAAGCTCACACCAAGTCACGAGGATGTTACCCCCAATGCACGACACAAGTCATTCTAAATGACCCTTGGAAACAACATAGAAAGGTTACCCACAACAACCAGCCCAAGGATGGTACTTAGCTTGGTTGCATCATTTCATCTCTTTTAAGAGAAATTCATCTCGAATTTGTGCTTTTACGGGATTCGAACCTGAGATCATGTTTTGATATAAACGAAAAATGGCAAATCCTTCCTACCTAAAGCTTAAGCTTTCATTACGAGACACTTGAACTGTCACACTTAATCCTCGTCTAAAGCTCACACCAAGTCACGAGGATGTTACCCCCCCATGCACCACAAAAGTCATTCTAAATGACCCTTGGAAACAACATAGAAAGGTTACCCACAACAACGTGCCCAGGGATGGTACTTACCTTGGTTGCATCATTCCGTCTCTTTTATGGGAAATTCACCTCGAACTTGTGCTTTTAGGGGACACATACCAGAGATCATGTTTCGATACCAAACATAGGAAAAATAGCTAATCCTTCCTACCTAAAGCTTAAGCTCTCATTACGGAACGCTTGAACTGTCACACTTAATCCTCGTCTAAAGCTCACACCAAGTCACGAGGATGTTACCCCCATGCACCACACAAGTCATTCTAAATGACCCTTGGAAACAACATAGAAAGGTTACCCACAACAACCAGCCCAAGGATGGTACTTAGCTTGGTTGCATCATTTCATCTCTTTTAAGAGAAATTCATCTCGAATTTGTGCTTTTACGGGATTCGAACCTGAGATCATGTTTTGATACCAAATAAACGAAAAATGGCAAATCCTTCCTACCTAAAGCTTAAGCTTTCATTACGAGACACTTGAACTGTCACACTTAATCCTCGTCTAAAGCTCACACCAAGTCACGAGGATGTTACCCCCCCATGCACCACAAAAGTCATTCTAAATGACCCTTGGAAACAACATAGAAAGGTTACCCACAACAACGTGCCCAGGGATGGTACTTACCTTGGTTGCATCATTCCGTCTCTTTTGTGGGAAATTCACCTCGAACTTGTGCTTTTAGGGGACACATACCAGAGATCATGTTTCGATACCAAACATAGGAAAAATAGCTAATCCTTCCTACCTAAAGCTTAAGCTTTCATTACGGGACGCTTAAACTGTCACACTTAATCCTCGTCTAAAGCTCACACCAAGTCACGAGGATGTTACCCCCATGCACACACAAGTCATTCTAAATGACCCTTGGAAACAACATAGAAAGGTTACCCACAACAACCAGCCCAAGGATGGTACTTAGCTTGGTTGCATCATTTCATCTCTTTTAAGAGAAATTCATCTCGAATTTGTGCTTTTACGGGATTCGAACCTGAGATCATGTTTTGATATAAACGAAAAATGGCAAATCCTTCCTACCTAAAGCTTAAGCTTTCATTACGAGACACTTGAACTGTCACACTTAATCCTCGTCTAAAGCTCACACCAAGTCACGAGGATGTTACCCCCCCATGCACCACAAAAGTCATTCTAAATGACCCTTGGAAACAACATAGAAAGGTTACCCACAACAACGTGCCCAGGGATGGTACTTACGTTGGTTGCATCATTCCGTCTCTTTTATGGGAAATTCACCTCGAACTTGTGCTTTTAGGGGACACATACCAGAGATCATGTTTCGATACCAAACATAGGAAAAATAGCTAATCCTTCCTACCTAAAGCTTAAGCTCTCATTACGGAACGCTTGAACTGTCACACTTAATCCTCGTCTAAAGCTCACACCAAGTCACGAGGATGTTACCCCCATGCACCACACAAGTCATTCTAAATGACCCTTGGAAACAACATAGAAAGGTTACCCACAACAACGTGCCCAGGGATGGTACTTACCTTGGTTGCATCATTCCGTCTCTTTTATGGGAAATTCACCTCGAACTTGTGCTTTAGGGGACACATACCAGAGATCATGTTTCGATACCAAACATAGGAAAAATAGCTAATCCTTCCTACCTAAAGCTTAAGCTTTCATTACGGGACGCTTAAACAGTCACACTTAATCCTCGTCTAAAGCTCACACCAAGTCACGAGGATGTTACCCCCATGCACACACAAGTCATTCTAAATGACCCTTGGAAACAACATAAAAAGGTTACCCACAACAACCAGCCCAAGGATGGTACTTAGCTTGGTTGCATCATTTCATCTCTTTTAAGAGAAATTCATCTCGAATTTGTGCTTTTACGGGATTCGAACCTGAGATCATGTTTTGATACCAAATAAACGAAAAATGGCAAATCCTTCCTACCTAAAGCTTAAGCTTTCATTACGAGACACTTGAACTGTCACACTTAATCCTCGTCTAAAGCTCACACCAAGTCACGAGGATGTTACCCCCCCATGCACCACAAAAGTCATTCTAAATGACCCTTGGAAACAACATAGAAAGGTTACCCACAACAACGTGCCCAGGGATGGTACTTACCTTGGTTGCATCATTCCGTCTCTTTTGTGGGAAATTCACCTCGAACTTGTGCTTTTAGGGGACACATACCAGAGATCATGTTTCGATACCAAACATAGGAAAAATAGCTAATCCTTCCTACCTAAAGCTTAAGCTTTCATTACGGGACGCTTAAACTGTCACACTTAATCCTCGTCTAAAGCTCACACCAAGTCACGAGGATGTTACCCCCATGCACACACAAGTCATTCTAAATGACCCTTGGAAACAACATAGAAAGGTTACCCACAACAACCAGCCCAAGGATGGTACTTAGCTTGGTTGCATCATTTCATCTCTTTTAAGAGAAATTCATCTCGAATTTGTGCTTTTACGGGATTCGAACCTGAGATCATGTTTTGATATAAACGAAAAATGGCAAATCCTTCCTACCTAAAGCTTAAGCTTTCATTACGAGACACTTGAACTGTCACACTTAATCCTCGTCTAAAGCTCACACCAAGTCACGAGGATGTTACCCCCCCATGCACCACAAAAGTCATTCTAAATGACCCTTGGAAACAACATAGAAAGGTTACCCACAACAACGTGCCCAGGGATGGTACTTACGTTGGTTGCATCATTCCGTCTCTTTTATGGGAAATTCACCTCGAACTTGTGCTTTTAGGGGACACATACCAGAGATCATGTTTCGATACCAAACATAGGAAAAATAGCTAATCCTTCCTACCTAAAGCTTAAGCTCTCATTACGGAACGCTTGAACTGTCACACTTAATCCTCGTCTAAAGCTCACACCAAGTCACGAGGATGTTACCCCCATGCACCACACAAGTCATTCTAAATGACCCTTGGAAACAACATAGAAAGGTTACCCACAACAACCAGCCCAAGGATGGTACTTAGCTTGGTTGCATCATTTCATCTCTTTTAAGAGAAATTCATCTCGAATTTGTGCTTTTACGGGATTCGAACCTGAGATCATGTTTTGATACCAAATAAACGAAAAATGGCAAATCCTTCCTACCTAAAGCTTAAGCTTTCATTACGAGACAATTGAACTGTCACACTTAATCCTCGTCTAAAGCTCACACCAAGTCACGAGGATGTTACCCCCCCATGCACCACAAAAGTCATTCTAAATGACCCTTGGAAACAACATAGAAAGGTTACCCACAACAACGTGCCCAGGGATGGTACTTACCTTGGTTGCATCATTCCGTCTCTTTTGTGGGAAATTCACCTCGAACTTGTGCTTTTAGGGGACACATACCAGAGATCATGTTTCGATACCAAACATAGGAAAAATAGCTAATCCTTCCTACCTAAAGCTTAAGCTTTCATTACGGGACGCTTAAACTGTCACACTTAATCCTCGTCTAAAGCTCACACCAAGTCACGAGGATGTTACCCCCATGCACACACAAGTCATTCTAAATGACCCTTGGAAACAACATAAAAAGGTTACCCACAACAACCAGCCCAAGGATGGTACTTAGCTTGGTTGCATCATTTCATCTCTTTTAAGAGAAATTCATCTCGAATTTGTGCTTTTATGGGATTCGAACCTGAGATCATGTTTTGATACCAAATAAACGAAAAATAGCAAATCCTTCCTACCTAAAGCTTAAGCTTTCATTACGAGACACTTGAACTGTCACACTTAATCCTCGTCTAAAGCTTACACCAAGTTACGAGAATGTTACCCCCAATGCACCACAAAAGTCATTCTAAATGACCCTTGGAAACAACATAGAAAGGTTACCCACAACAACGTGCCCAAGGATGGTACTTAGCTTGGTTGCATCATTCCGTCTCTTTTATGGGAAATTCACCTCGAACTTGTGCTTTTAGGGGACATAATCCAGAGATCATGTCTTGATACCAAATAAACGAAAAATAGCAAATCCTTTCTACCTAAAGCTTAAGCTTTCATTACGAGAAACTTGAGCTGTTACACCTAATCCTCGTCTAAAGCTCACACCAAGTCACGAGGATGTTACCCCCTATGCACCACAAAAGTCATTCTAAATGACCCTTGGAAACAACATAGAAAGGTTACCCACAACAACCAGCCCAAGGATGGTACTTAGCTTGGTTGCATCATTCCGTCTCTTTTATGGGAAATTCACCTCGAACTTGTGCTTTTAGGGGACACAATCCAGAGATCATGTTTTGATACCAAATAAACGAAAAATAGCAAATCCTTCCTACCTAAAGCTTAAGCTTTCATTACGAGACACTTGAACTGTCACACTTAATACTCGTCTAAAGCTCACACCAAGTCACGAGGATGTTACCCCGCATGCACCACAAAAGTCATTCTAAATGACCCTTGGAAACAACATAGAAAGGTTACCCACAACAACGTGCCCAGGGATGGTACTTACCTTGGTTGCATCATTCCGTCTCTTTTATGGGAAATTCACCTCGAACTTGTGCTTTTAGGGGACACATACCAGAGATCATGTTTCGATACCAAACATAGGAAAAATAGCTAATCCTTCCTACCTAAAGCTTAAGCTTTCATTACGGGACGCTTGAACTGTCACACTTAATCCTCGTCTAAAGCTCACACCAAGTCACGAGGATGTTACCCCCAATGCACGACACAAGTCATTCTAAATGACCCTTGGAAACAACATAGAAAGGTTACCCACAACAACCAGCCCAAGGATGGTACTTAGCTTGGTTGCATCATTTCATCTCTTTTAAGAGAAATTCATCTCGAATTTGTGCTTTTACGGGATTCGAACCTGAGATCATGTTTTGATATAAACGAAAAATGGCAAATCCTTCCTACCTAAAGCTTAAGCTTTCATTACGAGACACTTGAACTGTCACACTAAATCCTCGTCTAAAGCTCACACCAAGTCACGAGGATGTTACCCCCCCATGCACCACAAAAGTCATTCTAAATGACCCTTGGAAACAACATAGAAAGGTTACCCACAACAACGTGCCCAGGGATGGTACTTACCTTGGTTGCATCATTCCGTCTCTTTTATGGGAAATTCACCTCGAACTTGTGCTTTTAGGGGACACATACCAGAGATCATGTTTCGATACCAAACATAGGAAAAATAGCTAATCCTTCCTACCTAAAGCTTAAGCTCTCATTACGGAACGCTTGAACTGTCACACTTAATCCTCGTCTAAAGCTCACACCAAGTCACGAGGATGTTACCCCCATGCACCACACAAGTCATTCTAAATGACCCTTGGAAACAACATAGAAAGGTTACCCACAACAACCAGCCCAAGGATGGTACTTAGCTTGGTTGCATCATTTCATCTCTTTTAAGAGAAATTCATCTCGAATTTGTGCTTTTACGGGATTCGAACCTGAGATCATGTTTTGATACCAAATAAACGAAAAATGGCAAATCCTTCCTACCTAAAGCTTAAGCTTTCATTACGAGACACTTGAACTGTCACACTTAATCCTCGTCTAAAGCTCACACCAAGTCACGAGGATGTTACCCCCCCATGCACCACAAAAGTCATTCTAAATGACCCTTGGAAACAACATAGAAAGGTTACCCACAACAACATGCCCAGGGATGGTACTTACCTTGGTTGCATCATTCCGTCTCTTTTATGGGAAATTCACCTCGAACTTGTGCTTTTAGGGGACACATACCAGAGATCATGTTTCGATACCAAACATAGGAAAAATAGCTAATCCTTCCTACCTAAAGCTTAAGCTTTCATTACGGGACGCTTAAACTGTCACACTTAATCCTCGTCTAAAGCTCACACCAAGTCACGAGGATGTTACCCCCATGCACACACAAGTCATTCTAAATGACCCTTGGAAACAACATAGAAAGGTTACCCACAACAACCAGCCCAAGGATGGTACTTAGCTTGGTTGCATCATTTCATCTCTTTTAAGAGAAATTCATCTCGAATTTGTGCTTTTACGGGATTCGAACCTGAGATCATGTTTTGATATAAACGAAAAATGGCAAATCCTTCCTACCTAAAGCTTAAGCTTTCATTACGAGACACTTGAACTGTCACACTTAATCCTCGTCTAAAGCTCACACCAAGTCACGAGGATGTTACCCCCCCATGCACCACAAAAGTCATTCTAAATGACCCTTGGAAACAACATAGAAAGGTTACCCACAACAACGTGCCCAGGGATGGTACTTACGTTGGTTGCATCATTCCGTCTCTTTTATGGGAAATTCACCTCGAACTTGTGCTTTTAGGGGACACATACCAGAGATCATGTTTCGATACCAAACATAGGAAAAATAGCTAATCCTTCCTACCTAAAGCTTAAGCTCTCATTACGGAACGCTTGAACTGTCACACTTAATCCTCGTCTAAAGCTCACACCAAGTCACGAGGATGTTACCCCCATGCACCACACAAGTCATTCTAAATGACCCTTGGAAACAACATAGAAAGGTTACCCACAACAACCAGCCCAAGGATGGTACTTAGCTTGGTTGCATCATTTCATCTCTTTTAAGAGAAATTCATCTCGAATTTGTGCTTTTACGGGATTCGAACCTGAGATCATGTTTTGATACCAAATAAACGAAAAATGGCAAATCCTTCCTACCTAAAGCTTAAGCTTTCATTACGAGACAATTGAACTGTCACACTTAATCCTCGTCTAAAGCTCACACCAAGTCACGAGGATGTTACCCCCCCATGCACCACAAAAGTCATTCTAAATGACCCTTGGAAACAACATAGAAAGGTTACCCACAACAACGTGCCCAGGGATGGTACTTACCTTGGTTGCATCATTCCGTCTCTTTTGTGGGAAATTCACCTCGAACTTGTGCTTTTAGGGGACACATACCAGAGATCATGTTTCGATACCAAACATAGGAAAAATAGCTAATCCTTCCTACCTAAAGCTTAAGCTTTCATTACGGGACGCTTAAACTGTCACACTTAATCCTCGTCTAAAGCTCACACCAAGTCACGAGGATGTTACCCCCATGCACACACAAGTCATTCTAAATGACCCTTGGAAACAACATAAAAAGGTTACCCACAACAACCAGCCCAAGGATGGTACTTAGCTTGGTTGCATCATTTCATCTCTTTTAAGAGAAATTCATCTCGAATTTGTGCTTTTATGGGATTCGAACCTGAGATCATGTTTTGATACCAAATAAACGAAAAATAGCAAATCCTTCCTACCTAAAGCTTAAGCTTTCATTACGAGACACTTGAACTGTCACACTTAATCCTCGTCTAAAGGTTACACCAAGTTACGAGAATGTTACCCCCAATGCACCACAAAAGTCATTCTAAATGACCCTTGGAAACAACATAGAAAGGTTACCCACAACAACGTGCCCAAGGATGGTACTTAGCTTGGTTGCATCATTCCGTCTCTTTTATGGGAAATTCACCTCGAACTTGTGCTTTTAGGGGACATAATCCAGAGATCATGTCTTGATACCAAATAAACGAAAAATAGCAAATCCTTTCTACCTAAAGCTTAAGCTTTCATTACGAGAAACTTGAGCTGTTACACCTAATCCTCGTCTAAAGCTCACACCAAGTCACGAGGATGTTACCCCCTATGCACCACAAAAGTCATTCTAAATGACCCTTGGAAACAACATAGAAAGGTTACCCACAACAACCAGCCCAAGGATGGTACTTAGCTTGGTTGCATCATTCCGTCTCTTTTATGGGAAATTCACCTCGAACTTGTGCTTTTAGGGGACACAATCCAGAGATCATGTTTTGATACCAAATAAACGAAAAATAGCAAATCCTTCCTACCTAAAGCTTAAGCTTTCATTACGAGACACTTGAACTGTCACACTTAATACTCGTCTAAAGCTCACACCAAGTCACGAGGATGTTACCCCGCATGCACCACAAAAGTCATTCTAAATGACCCTTGGAAACAACATAGAAAGGTTACCCACAACAACGTGCCCAGGGATGGTACTTACCTTGGTTGCATCATTCCGTCTCTTTTATGGGAAATTCACCTCGAACTTGTGCTTTTAGGGGACACATACCAGAGATCATGTTTCGATACCAAACATAGGAAAAATAGCTAATCCTTCCTACCTAAAGCTTAAGCTTTCATTACGGGACGCTTGAACTGTCACACTTAATCCTCGTCTAAAGCTCACACCAAGTCACGAGGATGTTACCCCCAATGCACGACACAAGTCATTCTAAATGACCCTTGGAAACAACATAGAAAGGTTACCCACAACAACCAGCCCAAGGATGGTACTTAGCTTGGTTGCATCATTTCATCTCTTTTAAGAGAAATTCATCTCGAATTTGTGCTTTTACGGGATTCGAACCTGAGATCATGTTTTGATATAAACGAAAAATGGCAAATCCTTCCTACCTAAAGCTTAAGCTTTCATTACGAGACACTTGAACTGTCACACTTAATCCTCGTCTAAAGCTCACACCAAGTCACGAGGATGTTACCCCCCCATGCACCACAAAAGTCATTCTAAATGACCCTTGGAAACAACATAGAAAGGTTACCCACAACAACGTGCCCAGGGATGGTACTTACCTTGGTTGCATCATTCCGTCTCTTTTATGGGAAATTCACCTCGAACTTGTGCTTTTAGGGGACACATACCAGAGATCATGCTTCGATACCAAACATAGGAAAAATAGCTAATCCTTCCTACCTAAAGCTTAAGCTCTCATTACGGAACGCTTGAACTGTCACACTTAATCCTCGTCTAAAGCTCACACCAAGTCACGAGGATGTTACCCCCATGCACCACACAAGTCATTCTAAATGACCCTTGGAAACAACATAGAAAGGTTACCCACAACAACCAGCCCAAGGATGGTACTTAGCTTGGTTGCATCATTTCATCTCTTTTAAGAGAAATTCATCTCGAATTTGTGCTTTTACGGGATTCGAACCTGAGATCATGTTTTGATACCAAATAAACGAAAAATGGCAAATCCTTCCTACCTAAAGCTTAAGCTTTCATTACGAGACACTTGAACTGTCACACTTAATCCTCGTCTAAAGCTCACACCAAGTCACGAGGATGTTACCCCCCCATGCACCACAAAAGTCATTCTAAATGACCCTTGGAAACAACATAGAAAGGTTACCCACAACAACGTGCCCAGGGATGGTACTTACCTTGGTTGCATCATTCCGTCTCTTTTATGGGAAATTCACCTCGAACTTGTGCTTTTAGGGGACACATACCAGAGATCATGTTTCGATACCAAACATAGGAAAAATAGCTAATCCTTCCTACCTAAAGCTTAAGCTCTCATTACGGAACGCTTGAACTGTCACACTTAATCCTCGTCTAAAGCTCACACCAAGTCACGAGGATGTTACCCCCATGCACTACACAAGTCATTCTAAATGACCCTTGGAAACAACATAGAAAGGTTACCTACAACAACCAGCCCAAGGATGGTACTTAGCTTGGTTGCATCATTTCATCTCTTTTAAGAGAAATTCATCTCGAATTTGTGCTTTTACGGGATTCGAACCTGAGATCATGTTTTGATACCAAATAAACGAAAAATGGCAAATCCTTCCTACCTAAAGCTTAAGCTTTCATTACGAGACACTTGAACTGTCACACTTAATCCTCGTCTAAAGCTCACACCAAGTCACGAGGATGTTACCCCCCATGCACCACAAAAGTCATTCTAAATGACCCTTGGAAACAACATAGAAAGGTTACCCACAACAACGTGCCCAGGGATGGTACTTACCTTGGTTGCATCATTCCGTCTCTTTTATGGGAAATTCACCTCGAACTTGTGCTTTTAGGGGACACATACCAGAGATCATGTTTCGATACCAAACATAGGAAAAATAGCTAATCCTTCCTACCTAAAGCTTAAGCTCTCATTACGGAACGCTTGAACTGTCACACTTAATCCTCGTCTAAAGCTCACACCAAGTCACGAGGATGTTACCCCCATGCACCACACAAGTCATTCTAAATGACCCTTGGAAACAACATAGAAAGGTTACCCACAACAACCAGCCCAAGGATGGTACTTAGCTTGGTTGCATCATTTCATCTCTTTTAAGAGAAATTCATCTCGAATTTGTGCTTTTACGGGATTCGAACCTGAGATCATGTTTTGATACCAAATAAACGAAAAATGGCAAATCCTTCCTACCTAAAGCTTAAGCTTTCATTACGAGACACTTGAACTGTCACACTTAATCCTCGTCTAAAGCTCACACCAAGTCACGAGGATGTTACCCCCCCATGCACCACAAAAGTCATTCTAAATGACCCTTGGAAACAACATAGAAAGGTTACCCACAACAACGTGCCCAGGGATGGTACTTACCTTGGTTGCATCATTCCGTCTCTTTTGTGGGAAATTCACCTCGAACTTGTGCTTTTAGGGGACACATACCAGAGATCATGTTTCGATACCAAACATAGGAAAAATAGCTAATCCTTCCTACCTAAAGCTTAAGCTTTCATTACGGGACGCTTAAACTGTCACACTTAATCCTCGTCTAAAGCTCACACCAAGTCACGAGGATGTTACCCCCATGCACACACAAGTCATTCTAAATGACCCTTGGAAACAACATAGAAAGGTTACCCACAACAACCAGCCCAAGGATGGTACTTAGCTTGGTTGCATCATTTCATCTCTTTTAAGAGAAATTCATCTCGAATTTGTGCTTTTATGGGATTCGAACCTGAGATCATGTTTTGATACCAAATAAACGAAAAATAGCAAATCCTTCCTACCTAAAGCTTAAGCTTTCATTACGAGACACTTGAACTGTCACACTTAATCCTCGTCTAAAGCTTACACCAAGTTACGAGAATGTTACCCCCAATGCACCACAAAAGTCATTCTAAATGACCCTTGGAAACAACATAGAAAGGTTACCCACAACAACGTGCCCAAGGATGGTACTTAGCTTGGTTGCATCATTCCGTCTCTTTTATGGGAAATTCACCTCGAACTTGTGCTTTTAGGGGACATAATCCAGAGATCATGTCTTGATACCAAATAAACGAAAAATGGCAAATCCTTCCTACCTAAAGCTTAAGCTTTCATTACGAGACACTTGAACTGTCACACTTAATCCTCGTCTAAAGCTCACACCAAGTCACGAGGATGTTACCCCCACGCACCACAAAAGTCATTCTAAATGACCCTTGGAAACAACATTGAAAGGTTACCCACAACAACGTGCCCAGGGATGGTACTTACCTTGGTTGCATCATTCCGTCTCTTTTATGGGAAATTCACCTCGAATTTGTGCTTTTAGGGGACACAAACCAGAGATCATGTTTCGATACCAAACATAGGAAAAATAGCTAATCCTTCCTACCTAAAGCTTAAGCTTTCATTACGGGACGCTTGAACTGTCACACTTAATCCTCGTCTAAAGCTCACACCAAGTCACGAGGATGTTACCCCCATGCACGACACAAGTCATTCTAAATGACCCTTGGAAACAACATAGAAAGGTTACACACAACAACCAGCCCAAGGATGGTACTTAGATTGGTTGCATCATTTCATCTCTTTTAAGAGAAATTCATCTCGAATTTGTGCTTTTATGGGATTCGAACCTGAGATCATGTTTTGATACCAAATAAACGAAAAATAGCAAATCCTTCCTACCTAAACCTTAAGCTTTCATTACGAGACACTTGAACTGTCACACTTAATCCTCGTCTAAAGCTCACACCAAGTCACGAGGATGTTACCCCCCATGCACCACAAAAGTCATTCTAAATGACCCTTGGAAACAACATAGAAAGGTTACCCACAACAACGTGCCCAAGGATGGTACTTACCTTGGTTGCATCATTCCGTCTCTTTTATGGGAAATTCACCTCGAACTTGTGCTTTTAGGGGACACATACCAGAGATCATGTTTCGATACCAAACTTAGGAAAAATAGCTAATCCTTCCTACCTAAAGCTTAAGCTCTCATTACGGAACGCTTGAACTGTCACACTTAATCCTCGTCTAAAGCTCACACCAAGTCACGAGGATGTTACCCCCATGCACCACACAAGTCATTCTAAATGACCCTTGGAAACAACATAGAAAGGTTACCTACAACAACCAGCCCAAGGATGGTACTTAGCTTGGTTGCATCATTTCATCTCTTTTAAGAGAAATTCATCTCGAATTTGTGCTTTTACGGGATTCGAACCTGAGATCATGTTTTGATACCAAATAAACGAAAAATGGCAAATCCTTCCTACCTAAAGCTTAAGCTTTCATTACGAGACACTTGAACTGTCACACTTAATCCTCGTCTAAAGCTCACACCAAGTCACGAGGATGTTACCCCCCATGCACCACAAAAGTCATTCTAAATGACCCTTGGAAACAACATAGAAAGGTTACCCACAACAACGTGCCCAGGGATGGTACTTACCTTGGTTGCATCATTCCGTCTCTTTTATGGGAAATTCACCTCGAACTTGTGCTTTTAGGGGACACATACCAGAGATCATGTTTCGATACCAAACATAGGAAAAATAGCTAATCCTTCCTACCTAAAGCTTAAGCTTTCATTACGGGACGCTTAAACTGTCACACTTAATCCTCGTCTAAAGCTCACACCAAGTCACGAGGATGTTACCCCCATGCACACACAAGTCATTCTAAATGACCCTTGGAAACAACATAGAAAGGTTACCCACAACAACCAGCCCAAGGATGGTACTTAGATTGGTTGCATCATTTCATCTCTTTTAAGAGAAATTCATCTCGAATTTGTGCTTTTACGGGATGCGAACCTGAGATCATGTTTTGATACCAAATAAACGAAAAATAGCAAATCCTTCCTACCTAAAGCTTAAGTTTTCATTACGAGACACTTGAACTGTCACACTAAATCCTCGTCTAAAGCTCACACCAAGTCACGAGGATGTTACCCCCCATGCACCACAAAAGTCATTCTAAATGACCCTTGGAAACAACATAGAAAGGTTACCCACAACAACGTGTACAGGGATGGTACTTACCTTGGTTGCATCATTCCGTCTCTTTTATGTGAAATTCACCTCGAACTTGTGCTTTTAGGGGACACATACCAGAGATCATGTTCGATACCAAACATAGGAAAAATAGCTAATCATTCCTACCTAAAGCTTAAGCTTTCATTACGGGACGCTTAAACTGTCACATTTAATCCTCGTCTAAAGCTCACACTAAGTCACGAGGATGTTACCCCCATGCACACACAAGTCATTCTAAATGACCCTTGGAAACAACATAGAAAGGTTACCCACAACAACCAGCCCAAGGATGGTACTTAGCTTGGTTGCATCATTTCATCTCTTTTAAGAGAAATTCATCTCGAATTTGTGCTTTTATGGGATTCGAACCTGAGATCATGTTTTGATACCAAATAAACGAAAAATAGCAAATCCTTCCTACCTAAAGCTTAAGCTTTCATTACGAGACACTTGAACTGTCACACTTAATCCTCGTCTAAAGCTCACACCAAGTTACGAGTATGTTACCCCCAATGCACCACAAAAGTCATTCTAAATGACCCTTGGAAACAACATAGAAAGGTTACCCACAACAACGTGCCCAAGGATGGTACTTAGCTTGGTTGCATCATTCCGTCTCTTTTATGGGAAATTCACCTCGAACTTGTGCTTTTAGGGGACATAATCCAGAGATCATGTCTTGACACCAAATAAACGAAAAATAGCAAATCCTTTCTACCTAAAGCTTAAGCTTTCATTACGAGAAACTTGAGCTGTCACACCTAATCCTCGTCTAAAGCTCACACCAAGTCACGAGGATGTTACCCCCCATGCACCACAAAAGTCATTCTAAATGACCCTTGGAAACAACATAGAAAGGTTACCCACAACAACCAGCCCAAGGATGGTACTTAGCTTGGTTGCATCATTCCGTCTCTTTTATGGGAAATTCACCTCGAACTTGTGCTTTTAGGGGACACAATCCAGAGATCATGTTTTGATACCAAATAAACGAAAAATTGCAAATCCTTCCTACCTAAAGCTTAAGCTTTCATTAAGAGACACTTGAACTGTCACACTTAATACTCGTCTAAAGCTCACACCAAGTCACGAGGATGTTACCCCGCATGCACCACAAAAGTCATTCTAAATGACCCTTGGAAACAACATAGAAAGGTTACCCACAACAACGTGCCTAGGGATGGTACTTACCTTGGTTGCATCATTCCGTCTCTTTATGGGAAATTCATCTCGAACTTGTGCATTTATGGGATTCGAACATGAGATCATGTTTCGATACCAAACATAGGAAAAATAGCTAATCCTTCCTACCTAAAGCTTAAGCTTTCATTACGGGACGCTTGAACTGTCACACTTAATCCTCGTCTAAAGCTCACACCAAGTCACGAGGATGTTACCCCCCATGCACGACACAAGTCATTCTAAATGACCCTTGGAAACAACATAGAAAGGTTACCCACAACAACCAGCCCAAGGATGGTACATAGCTTGGTTGCATCATTTCATCTCTTTTAAGAGAAATTCATCTCGAATTTGTGCTTTTACGGGATTCGAACCTGAGATCATGTTTTGATACCAAATAAACGAAAAATGGCAAATCCTTCCTACCTAAAGCTTAAGCTTTCATTACGAGACACTTGAACTGTCACACTTAATCCTCGTCTAAAGCTCACACCAAGTCACGAGGATGTTACCCCCACGCACCACAAAAGTCATTCTAAATGACCCTTGGAAACAACATTGAAAGGTTACCCACAACAACGTGCCCAGGGATGTTACTTACCTTGGTTGCATCATTCCGTCTCTTTTATGGGAAATTCACCTCGAACTTGTGCTTTTAGGGGACACAAACCAGAGATCATGTTTCGATACCAAACATAGGAAAAATAGCTAATCCTTCCTACCTAAAGCTTAAGCTTTCATTACGGGACGCTTGAACTGTCACACTTAATCCTCGTCTAAAGCTCACACCAAGTCACGAGGATGTTACCCCCATGCACGACACAAGTCATTCTAAATGACCCTTGGAAACAACATAGAAATGTTACCCACAACAACCAGCCCAAGGATGGTACTTAGATTGGTTGCATCATTTCATCTCTTTTAAGAGAAATTCATCTCGAATTTGTGCTTTTATGGGATTCGAACCTGAGATCATGTTTTGATACCAAATAAACGAAAAATAGCAAATCCTTCCTACCTAAAGCTTAAGCTTTCATTACGAGACACTTGAACTCTCACACTTAATCCTCGTCTAAAGCTCACACCAAGTCACGAGGATGTTACCCCCCATGCACCACAAAAGTCATTCTAAATGACCCTTGGAAACAACATAGAAAGGTTACCCACAACAACGTGCCCAGGGATGGTACTTACCTTGGTTGCATCATTCCGTCTCTTTTATGGGAAATTCACCTCGAACTTGTGCTTTTAGGGGACATAATCCAGAGATCATGTCTTGATACCAAATAAACGAAAAATTGCAAATCCTTCCTACCTAAAGCTTAAGCTTTCATTACGAGACACTTGAACTGTCACACTTAATCCTCGTCTAAAGCTCACACCAAGTCACGAGGATGTTACCCCCCATGCACCACAAAAGTCATTCTAAATGACCCTTGGAAACAACATAGAAAGGTTACCCACAACAACCAGCCCAAGGATGGTACTTAGCTTGGTTGCATCATTCCGTCTCTTTTATGGGAAATTCACCTCGAACTTGTGCTTTTAGGGGACACAATCCAGAGATCATATTTTGATACCAAATAAACGAAAAATTGCAAATCCTTCCTACCTAAAGCTTAAGCTTTCATTACGAGACACTTGAACTGTCACACTTAATACTCGTCTAAAGCTCACACCAAGTCACGAGGATGTTACCCCGCATGCACCACAAAAGTCATTCTAAATGACCCTTGGAAACAACATAGAAAGGTTACCCACAACAACGTGCCTAGGGATGGTACTTACCTTGGTTGCATCATTCCGTCTCTTTATGGGAAATTCATCTCGAACTTGTGCATTTATGGGATTCGAACATGAGATCATGTTTCGATACCAAACATAGGAAAAATAGCTAATCCTTCCTACCTAAAGCTTAAGCTTTCATTACGGGACGCTTGAACTGTCACACTTAATCCTCGTCTAAAGCTTACACCAAGTTACGAGAATGTTACCCCCAATGCACCACAAAAGTCATTCTAAATGACCCTTGGAAACAACATAGAAAGGTTACCCACAACAACGTGCCCAAGGATGGTACTTAGCTTGGTTGCATCATTCCGTCTCTTTTATGGGAAATTCACCTCGAACTTGTGCTTTTAGGGGACATAATCCAGAGATCATGTCTTGATACCAAATAAACGAAAAATGGCAAATCCTTCCTACCTAAAGCTTAAGCTTTCATTACGAGACACTTGAACTGTCACACTTAATCCTCGTCTAAAGCTCACACCAAGTCACGAGGATGTTACCCCCACGCACCACAAAAGTCATTCTAAATGACCCTTGGAAACAACATTGAAAGGTTACCCACAACAACGTGCCCAGGGATGGTACTTACCTTGGTTGCATCATTCCGTCTCTTTTATGGGAAATTCACCTCGAATTTGTGCTTTTAGGGGACACAAACCAGAGATCATGTTTCGATACCAAACATAGGAAAAATAGCTAATCCTTCCTACCTAAAGCTTAAGCTTTCATTACGGGACGCTTGAACTGTCACACTTAATCCTCGTCTAAAGCTCACACCAAGTCACGAGGATGTTACCCCCATGCACGACACAAGTCATTCTAAATGACCCTTGGAAACAACATAGAAAGGTTACACACAACAACCAGCCCAAGGATGGTACTTAGATTGGTTGCATCATTTCATCTCTTTTAAGAGAAATTCATCTCGAATTTGTGCTTTTATGGGATTCGAACCTGAGATCATGTTTTGATACCAAATAAACGAAAAATAGCAAATCCTTCCTACCTAAACCTTAAGCTTTCATTACGAGACACTTGAACTGTCACACTTAATCCTCGTCTAAAGCTCACACCAAGTCACGAGGATGTTACCCCCCATGCACCACAAAAGTCATTCTAAATGACCCTTGGAAACAACATAGAAAGGTTACCCACAACAACGTGCCCAAGGATGGTACTTACCTTGGTTGCATCATTCCGTCTCTTTTATGGGAAATTCACCTCGAACTTGTGCTTTTAGGGGACACATACCAGAGATCATGTTTCGATACCAAACTTAGGAAAAATAGCTAATCCTTCCTACCTAAAGCTTAAGCTCTCATTACGGAACGCTTGAACTGTCACACTTAATCCTCGTCTAAAGCTCACACCAAGTCACGAGGATGTTACCCCCATGCACCACACAAGTCATTCTAAATGACCCTTGGAAACAACATAGAAAGGTTACCTACAACAACCAGCCCAAGGATGGTACTTAGCTTGGTTGCATCATTTCATCTCTTTTAAGAGAAATTCATCTCGAATTTGTGCTTTTACGGGATTCGAACCTGAGATCATGTTTTGATACCAAATAAACGAAAAATGGCAAATCCTTCCTACCTAAAGCTTAAGCTTTCATTACGAGACACTTGAACTGTCACACTTAATCCTCGTCTAAAGCTCACACCAAGTCACGAGGATGTTACCCCCCATGCACCACAAAAGTCATTCTAAATGACCCTTGGAAACAACATAGAAAGGTTACCCACAACAACGTGCCCAGGGATGGTACTTACCTTGGTTGCATCATTCCGTCTCTTTTATGGGAAATTCACCTCGAACTTGTGCTTTTAGGGGACACATACCAGAGATCATGTTTCGATACCAAACATAGGAAAAATAGCTAATCCTTCCTACCTAAAGCTTAAGCTTTCATTACGGGACGCTTAAACTGTCACACTTAATCATCGTCTAAAGCTCACACCAAGTCACGAGGATGTTACCCCCATGCACACACAAGTCATTCTAAATGACCCTTGGAAACAACATAGAAAGGTTACCCACAACAACCAGCCCAAGGATGGTACTTAGATTGGTTGCATCATTTCATCTCTTTTAAGAGAAATTCATCTCGAATTTGTGCTTTTACAGGATGCGAACCTGAGATCATGTTTTGATACCAAATAAACGAAAAATAGCAAATCCTTCCTACCTAAAGCTTAAGTTTTCATTACGAGACACTTGAACTGTCACACTAAATCCTCGTCTAAAGCTCACACCAAGTCACGAGGATGTTACCCCCCATGCACCACAAAAGTCATTCTAAATGACCCTTGGAAACAACATAGAAAGGTTACCCACAACAACGTGTACAGGGATGGTACTTACCTTGGTTGCATCATTCCGTCTCTTTTATGTGAAATTCACCTCGAACTTGTGCTTTTAGGGGACACATACCAGAGATCATGTTTCGATACCAAACATAGGAAAAATAGCTAATCCTTCCTACCTAAAGCTTAAGCTTTTATTACGGGACGCTTAAACTGTCACACTTAATCCTCGTCTAAAGCTCACACCAAGTCACGAGGATGTTACCCCCATGCACACACAAGTCATTCTAAATGACCCTTGGAAACAACATAGAAAGGTTACCCACAACAACCAGCCCAAGGATGGTACTTAGCTTGGTTGCATCATTTCATCTCTTTTAAGAGAAATTCATCTCGAATTTGTGCTTTTATGGGATTCGAACCTGAGATCATGTTTTGATACCAAATAAACGAAAAATAGCAAATCCTTCCTACCTAAAGCTTAAGCTTTCATTACGAGACACTTGAACTGTCACACTTAATCCTCGTCTAAAGCTCACACCAAGTTACGAGAATGTTACCCCCAATGCACCACAAAAGTCATTCTAAATGACCCTTGGAAACAACATAGAAAGGTTACCCACAACAACGTGCCCAAGGATGGTACTTAGCTTGGTTGCATCATTCCGTCTCTTTTATGGGAAATTCACCTCGAACTTGTACTTTTAGGGGACATAATCCAGAGATCATGTCTTGTCACCAAATAAACGAAAAATAGCAAATCCTTTCTACCTAAAGCTTAAGCTTTCATTACGAGAAACTTGAGCTGTCACACCTAATCCTCGTCTAAAGCTCACACCAAGTCACGAGGATGTTACCTCCCATGCACCACAAAAGTCATTCTAAATGACCCTTGGAAACAACATAGAAAGGTTACCCACAACAACCAGCCCAAGGATGGTACTTAGCTTGGTTGAATCATTCCGTCTCTTTTATCGGAAATTCACCTCGAACTTGTGCTTTTAGGGGACACAATCCAGAGATCATGTTTTGATACCAAATAAACGAAAAATAGCAAATCCTTCCTACCTAAAGCTTAAGCTTTCATTACGAGACACTTGAACTGTCACACTTAATACTCGTCTAAAGCTCACACCAAGTCACGAGGATGTTACCCCGCATGCACCACAAAAGTCATTCTAAATGACCCTTGGAAACAACATAGAAAGGTTACCCACAACAACGTGCCTAGGGATGGTACTTACCTTCGTTGCATCATTCCGTCTCTTTATGGGAAATTCATCTCGAACTTGTGCATGTATGGGATTCGAACATGAGATCATGTTTCGATACCAAACATAGGAAAAATAGCTAATCCTTCCTACCTAAAGCTTAAGCTTTCATTACGGGACGCTTGAACTGTCACACTTAATCCTCGTCTAAAGCTCACACCAAGTCACGAGGATGTTACCCCCCATGCACGACACAAGTCATTCTAAATGACCCTTGGAAACAACATAGAAAGGTTACCCACAACAACCAGCCCAAGGATGGTACTTAGCTTGGTTGCATCATTTCATCACTTTTAAGAGAAATTCATCTCGAATTTGTGCTTTTACGGGATTCGAACCTGAGATCATGTTTTGATACCAAATAAACGAAAAATGGCAAATCCTTCCTACCTAAAGCTTAAGCTTTCATTACGAGACACTTGAACTGTCACACTTAATCCTCGTCTAAAGCTCACACCAAGTCACGAGGATGTTACCCCCACGCACCACAAAAGTCATTCTAAATGACCCTTGGAAACAACATTGAAAGATTACCCACAACAACGTGCCCAGGGATGTTACTTACCTTGGTTGCATCATTCCGTCTCTTTTATGAGAAATTCACCTCGAACTTGTGCTTTTAGGGGACACAAACCAGAGATCATGTTTCGATACCAAACATAGGAAAAATAGCTAATCCTTCCTACCTAAAGCTTAAGCTTTCATTACGGGACGCTTGAACTGTCACACTTAATCCTCGTCTAAAGCTCACACCAAGTCACGAGGATGTTACCCCCATGCACGACACAAGTCATTCTAAATGACCCTTGGAAACAACATAGAAAGGTTACACACAACAACCAGCCCAAGGATGGTACTTAGATTGGTTGCATCATTTCATCTCTTTTAAGAGAAATTCATCTCGAATTTGTGCTTTTATGGGATTCGAACCTGAGATCATGTTTTGATACCAAATAAACGAAAAATAGCAAATCCTTCCTACCTAAAGCTTAAGCTTTCGTTACGAGACACTTGAACTGTCACACTTAATCCTCGTCTAAAGCTCACACCAAGTCACGAGGATGTTACCCCCCATGCACCACAAAAGTCATTCTAAATGACCCTTGGAAACAACATAGAAAGGTTACCCACAACAACGTGCCCAGGGATGGTACTTACCTTGGTTGCATCATTCCGTCTCTTTTATGGGAAATTCACCTCGAACTTGTGCTTTTAGGGGACACATACCAGAGATCATGTTTCGATACCAAACATAGGAAAAATAGTTAATCCTTCCTACCTAAAGCTTAAGCTTTCATTACGGGACGCTTCAACTGTCACACTTAATCCTCGTCTAAAGCTCACACCAAGTCACGAGGATGTTACCCCCATGCACACACAAGTCATTCTAAATGACCCTTGGAAACAACATAGAAAGGTTACCCACAACAACCAGCCCAAGGATGGTACTTAGATTGGTTGCATCATTTCATCTCTTTTAAGAGAAATTCATCTCGAATTTGTGCTTTTACGGGATTCGAACCTGAGATCATGTTTTGATACCAAATAAACGAAAAATAGCAAATCCTTCCTACCTAAAGCTTAAGCTTTCATTACGAGACACTTGAACTGTCACACTAAATCCTCGTCTAAAGCTCACACCAAGTCACGAGGATGTTACCCCCCATGCACCACAAAAGTCATTCTAAATGACCCTTGGAAACAACATAGAAAGGTTACACACAACAACGTGTACAGGGATGGTACTTACCTTGGTTGCATCATTCCGTCTCTTTTATGTGAAATTCACCTCGAACTTGTGCTTTTAGGGGACACATACCAGAGATCATGTTTCGATACCAAACATAGGAAAAATAGCTAATCCTTCCTACCTAAAGCTTAAGCTTTCATTACGGGACGCTTAAACTGTCACACTTAATCCTCGTCTAAAGCTCACACCAAGTCACGAGGATGTTACCCCCATGCACACACAAGTCATTCTAAATGACCCTTGGAAACAACATAGAAAGGTTACCCACAACAACCAGCCCAAGGATGGTACTTAGCTTGGTTGCATCATTTCATCTCTTTTAAGAGAAATTCATCTCGAATTTGTGCTTTTATGGGATTCGAACCTGAGATCATGTTTTGATACCAAATAAACGAAAAATAGCAAATCCTTCCTACCTAAAGCTTAAGCTTTCATTACGAGACACTTGAACTGTCACACTTAATCCTCGTCTAAAGCTCACACCAAGTCACGAGGATGTTACCCCCCATGCACCACAAAAGTCATTCTAAATGACCCTTGGAAACAACATAGAAAGGTTACCCACAACAACCAGCCCAAGGATGGTACTTAGCTTGGTTGCATCATTCCGTCTCTTTTATGGGAAATTCACCTCGAACTTGTGCTTTTAGGGGACACAATCCAGAGATCATGTTTTGATACCAAATAAACGAAAAATAGCAAATCCTTCCTACCTAAAGCTTAAGCTTTCATTACGAGACACTTGAACTGTCACACTTAATACTCGTCTAAAGCTCACACCAAGTCACGAGGATGTTACCTCGCATGCACCACAAAAGTCATTCTAAATGACCCTTGGAAACAACATAGAAAGGTTACCCACAACAACGTGCCCAGGGATGGTACTTACCTTGGTTGCATCATTCCGTCTCTTTATGGGAAATTCATCTCGAACTTTTGCATTTATGGGATTCGAACATGAGATCATGTTTCGATAGCAAACATAGGAAAAATAGCTAATCCTTCCTACCTAAAGCTTAAGCTTTCATTACGGGATGCTTGAACTGTCACACTTAATCCTCGTCTAAAGCTCACACCAAGTCACGAGGATGTTACCCCCCATGCACGACACAAGTCAGTCTAAATGACCCTTGGAAACAACATAGAAAGGTTACCCACAACAACCAGCCCAAGGATGGTACTTAGCTTGGTTGCATCATTTCATCTCTTTTAAGAGAAATTCATCTCGAATTTGTGCTTTTACGGGATTCGAACCTGAGATCATGTTTTGATACCAAATAAACGAAAAATGGCAAATCCTTCCTACCTAAAGCTTAAGCTTTCATTACGAGACACTTGAACTGTCACACTTAATCCTCGTCTAAAGCTCACACCAAGTCACGAGGATGTTACCCCCACGCACCACAAAAGTCATTCTAAATGACCCTTGGAAACAACATTGAAAGGTTACCCACAACAACGTGCCCAGGGATGGTACTTACCTTGGTTGCATCATTCCGTCTCTTTTATGGGAAATTCACCTCGAACTTGTGCTTTTAGGGGACACAAACCAGAGATCATGTTTCGATACCAAACATAGGAAAAATAGCTAATCCTTCCTACCTAAAGCTTAAGCTTTCATTACGGGATGCTTGAACTGTCACACTTAATCCTCGTCTAAAGCTCACACCAAGTCACGAGGATGTTACCCCCATGCACACACAAGTCATTCTAAATGACCCTTGGAAACAACATAGAAAGGTTACCCACAACAACCAGCCCAAGGATGGTACTTAGCTTGGTTGCATCATTTCATCTCTTTTAAGAGAAATTCATCTCGAATTTGTGCTCTTATGGGATTCGAACCTGAGATCATGTTTTGATAACAAATAAACGAAAAATAGCAAATCCTTCCTACCTAAAGCTTAAGCTTTCATTACGAGACACTTGAACTGTCACACTTAATCCTCGTCTAAAGCTCACACCAAGTTACGAGAATGTTACCCCCAATGCACCACAAAAGTCATTCTAAATGACCCTTGGAAACAACATAGAAAGGTTACCCACAACAACGTGCCCAAGGATGGTACTTAGCTTGGTTGCATCATTCCGTCTCTTTTATGGGAAATTCACCTCGAACTTGTGCTTTTAGGGGACATAATCCAGAGATCATGTCTTGATACCAAATAAACGAAAAATAGCAAATCCTTTCTACCTAAAGCTTAAGCTTTCATTACGAGACACTTGAACAGTCACACTTAATACTCGTCTAAAGCTCACACCAAGTCACGAGGATGTTACCCCGCATGCACCACAAAAGTCATTCTAAATGTCCCTTGGAAACAACATAGAAAGGTTACCCACAACAACGTGCCCAGGGATGGTACTTATCTTGGTTGCATCATTCCGTCTCTTTTATGGGAAATTCACCTCGAACTTGTGCTTTTAGGGGACACAATCCAGAGATCATGTTTTGATACCAAATAAACGAAAAATAGCAAATCCTTCCTACCTAAAGCTTAAGCTTTCATTACGAGACACTTGAACTGTCACACTTAATACTCGTCTAAAGCTCACACCAAGTCACGAGGATGTTACCCCGCATGCACCACAAAAGTCATTCTAAATGACCCTTGGAAACAACATAGAAAGATTACCCACAACAACGTGCCCAGGGATGGTACTTACCTTGGTTGCATCATTCCGTCTCTTTTATGGGAAATTCACCTCGAACTTGTGCTTTTAGGGGACATAATCCAGAGATCATGTCTTGATACCAAATAAACGAAAAATAGCAAATCCTTTCTACCTAAAGCTTAAGCTTTCATTACGAGACACTTGAACTGTCACACTTAATACTCGTCTAAAGCTCACACCAAGTCACGAGGATGTTACCCCGCATGCACCACAAAAGTCATTCTAAATGACCCTTGGAAACAACATAGAAAGGTTACCCACAACAACGTGCCCAGGGATGGTACTTACCTTGGTTGCATCATTCCGTCTCTTTATGGGAAATTCACCTCGAACTTGTGCTTTTAGGGGACACAATCCAGAGATCAAGTTTTGATACCAAATAAACTAAAAATAGCAAATCCTTCCTACCTAAAGCTTAAGCTTTCATTACGAGACACTTGAACTGTCACACTTAATCCTCGTCTAAAGCTCACACCAAGTTACGAGAATGTTACCCCCAATGCACCACAAAAGTCATTCTAAATGACCCTTGGAAACAACATAGAAAGGTTACCCACAACAACGTGCCCAAGGATGGTACTAAGCTTGGTTGCATCATTCCGTCTCTTTTATGGGAAATTCACCTCGAACTTGTGCTTTTAGGGGACACAATCCAGAGATCATGTCTTGATACCAAATAAACTAAAAATAGCAAATCCTTCCTACCTAAAGCTTAAGCTTTCATTACGAGACACTTGAACTGTCACACTTAATCCTCGTCTAAAGCTCACACCAAGTTACGAGAATGTTACCCCCAATGCACCACAAAAGTCATTCTAAATGACCCTTGAAAACAACATAGAAAGGTTACCCACAACAACGTGCCCAAGGATGGTACTAAGCTTGGTTGCATCATTCCGTCTCTTTTATGGGAAATTCACCTCGAACTTGTGCTTTTAGGGGACATAATCCAGAGATCATTTCTTGATACCAAATAAACGAAAAATAGCAAATCATTTCTACCTAAAGCTTAAGCTTTCATTACGAGACACTTGAACTGTCACACTTAATACTCGTCTAAAGCTCACACCAAGTCACGAGGATGTTACCCCGCATGCACCACAAAAGTCATTCTAAATGACCCTTGGAAACAACATAGAAAGGTTACCCACAACAACGTGCCCAGGGATGGTACTTACCTTGGTTGCATCATTCCGTCTCTTTATGGGAAATTCACCTCGAACTTGTGCTTTTAGGGGACACAATCCAGAGATCATGTTTTGATACCAAATAAACGAAAAATAGCAAATCCTTCCTACCTAAAGCTTAAGCTTTCATTACGAGACACTTGAACTGTCACACTAAATCCTCGTCAAAAGCTCACACCAAGTCACGAGGATGTTACCCCCCATGCACCACAAAAGTCATTCTAAATGACCCTTGGAAACAACATAGAAAGGTTACCCACAACAACCAGCCCAAGGATGGTACTTAGCTTGGTTGCATCATTTCATCTCTTTTAAGAGAAATTCATCTCGAATTTGTGCTTTTACGGGATTCGAACCTGAGATCATGTTTTGATACCAAATAAACGAAAAATGGCAAATCCTTCCTACCTAAAGCTTAAGCTTTCATTACGAGACACTTGAACTGTCACACTTAATCCTCGTCTAAAGCTCACACCAAGTCACGAGGATGTTACCCCCCATGCACGACACAAGTCATTCTAAATGACCCTTGGAAACAACATAGAAAGGTTACCCACAACAACGTGCCCAAGGATGGTACTTACCTTGGTTGCATCATTCCGTCTCTTTTATGTGAAATTCACCTCGAACTTGTGCTTTTAGGGGACACATACCAGAGATCATGTTTCGATACCAAATATAGGAAAAATAGCTAATCCTTCCTACCTAAAGCTTAAGCTTTCATTACGGGACGCTTAAACTGTCACACTTAATCCTCGTCTAAAGCTCACACCAAGTCACGAGGATGTTACCCCCATGCACACACAAGTCATTCTAAATGACCCTTGGAAACAACATAGAAAGGTTACCCACAACAACCAGCCCAAGGATGGTACTTAGCTTGGTTGCATCATTTCATCTCTTTTAAGAGAAATTCATCTCGAATTTGTGCTTTTATGGGATTCGAACCTGAGATCATGTTTTGATACCAAATAAACGAAAAATAGCAAATCCTTCCTACCTAAAGCTTAAGCTTTCATTACGAGACACTTGAACTGTCACACTTAATCCTCGTCTAAAGCTCACACCAAGTCACGAGGATGTTACCCCCCATGCACCACAAAAGTCATTCTAAATGACCCTTGGAAACAACATAGAAAGGTTACCCACAACAACCAGCCCAAGGATGGTACTTAGCTTGGTTGCATCATTCCGTCTCTTTTATGGGAAATTCACCTCGAACTTGTGCTTTTAGGGGACACAATCCAGAGATCATGTTTTGATACCAAATAAACGAAAAATAGCAAATCCTTCCTACCTAAAGCTTAAGCTTTCATTACGAGACACTTGAACTGTCACACTTAATACTCGTCTAAAGCTCACACCAAGTCACGAGGATGTTACCTCGCATGCACCACAAAAGTCATTCTAAATGACCCTTGGAAACAACATAGAAAGGTTACCCACAACAACGTGCCCAGGGATGGTACTTACCTTGGTTGCATCATTCCGTCTCTTTATGGGAAATTCATCTCGAACTTGTGCATTTATGGGATTCGAACATGAGATCATGTTTCGATAGCAAACATAGGAAAAATAGCTAATCCTTCCTACCTAAAGCTTAAGCTTTCATTACGGGATGCTTGAACTGTCACACTTAATCCTCGTCTAAAGCTCACACCAAGTCACGAGGATGTTACCCCCCATGCACGACACAAGTCAGTCTAAATGAATCTTGGAAACAACATAGAAAGGTTACCCACAACAACCAGCCCAAGGATGGTACTTAGCTTGGTTGCATCATTTCATCTCTTTTAAGAGAAATTCATCTCGAATTTGTGCTTTTACGGGATTCGAACCTGAGATCATGTTTTGATACCAAATAAACGAAAAATGGCAAATCCTTCCTACCTAAAGCTTAAGCTTTCATTACGAGACACTTGAACTGTCACACTTAATCCTCGTCTAAAGCTCACACCAAGTCACGAGGATGTTACCCCCACGCACCACAAAAGTCATTCTAAATGACCCTTGGAAACAACATTGAAAGGTTACCCACAACAACGTGCCCAGGGATGGTACTTACCTTGGTTGCATCATTCCGTCTCTTTTATGGGAAATTCACCTCGAACTTGTGCTTTTAGGGGACACAAACCAGAGATCATGTTTCGATACCAAACATAGGAAAAATAGCTAATCCTTCCTACCTAAAGCTTAAGCTTTCATTACGGGATGCTTGAACTGTCACACTTAATCCTCGTCTAAAGCTCACACCAAGTCACGAGGATGTTACCCCCATGCACACACAAGTCATTTTAAATGACCCTTGGAAACAACATAGAAAGGTTACCCACAACAACCAGCCCAAGGATGGTACTTAGCTTGGTTGCATCATTTCATCTCTTTTAAGAGAAATTCATCTCGAATTTGTGCTTTTATGGGATTCGAAACTGAGATCATGTTTTGATACCAAATAAACGAAAAATAGCAAATCCTTCCTACCTAAAGCTTAAGCTTTCATTACGAGACACTTGAACTGTCACACTTAATCCTCGTCTAAAGCTCACACCAAGTGACGAGGATGTTACCCCCCATGCACCACAAAAGTCATTCTAAATGACCCTTGGAAACAACATAGAAAGGTTACCCACAACAACCAGCCCAAGGATGGTACTTAGCTTGGTTGCATCATTCCGTCTCTTTTATGGGAAATTCACCTCGAACTTGTGCTTTTAGGGGACACAATCCAGAGATCATGTTTTGATACCAAATAAACGAAAAATAGCAAATCCTTCCTACCTAAAGCTTAAGCTTTCATTACGAGACACTTGAACTGTCACACTTAATACTCGTCTAAAGCTCACACCAAGTCACGAGGATGTTACCCCGCATGCACCACAAAAGTCATTCTAAATGACCCTTGGAAACAACATAGAAAGGTTACCCACAACAACGTGCCCAGGGATGGTACTTACCTTGGTTGCATCATTCCGTCTATTTATGGGAAATTCGTCTCGAACTTGTGCATTTATGGGATTCGAACATGAGATCATGTTTCGATACCAAACATAGGAAAAATAGCTAATCCTTCCTACCTAAAGCTTAAGCTTTCATTACGGGACGCTTGAACTGTCAAACTTAATCCTCGTCTAAAGCTCACACCAAGTCACGAGGATGTTACCCCCCATGCACGACACAAGTCAGTCTAAATGACCCTTGGAAACAACATAGAAAGGTTACCCACAACAACCAGCCCAAGGATGGTACTTAGCTTGGTTGCATCATTTCATCTCTTTTAAGAGAAATTCATCTCGAATTTGTGCTTTTACGGGATTCGAACCTGAGATCATGTTTTGATACCAAATAAACGAAAAATGGCAAATCCTTCCTACCTAAAGCTTAAGCTTTCATTACGAGACACTTGAACTGTCACACTTAATCCTCGTCTAAAGCTCACACCAAGTCACGAGGATGTTACCCCCCATGCACCACAAAAGTCATTCTAAATGACCCTTGGAAACAACATAGAAAGGTTACCCACAACAACGTGCCCAGGGATGGTACTTACCTTGGTTGCATCATTCCGTCTCTTTTATGGGAAATTCACCTCGAACTTGTGCTTTTAGAGGACACAAACCAGAGATCATGTTTCGATACCAAACATAGGAAAAATAGCTAATCCTTCCTACCTAAAGCTTAAGCTTTCATTACGGGACGCTGGAACTGTCACACTTAATCCTCGTCTAAAGCTCACACCAAGTCACGAGGATGTTACCCCCATGCACGACACAAGTCATTCTAAATGACCCTTGGAAACAACATAGAAAGGTTACCCACAACAACCAGCCCAAGGATGGTACTTAGATTGGTTGCATCATTTCATCTCTTTTAAGAGAAATTCATCTCGAATTTGTGCTTTTATGGGATTCGAACCTGAGATCATGTTTTGATACCAAATAAACGAAAAATTGCAAATCCTTCCTACCTAAAGCTTAAGCTTTCATTACGAGACACTTGAACTGTCACACTTAATCCTCGTCTAAAGCTCACACCAAGTCACGAGGATGTTACCCCCCATGCACCACAAAAGTCATTCTAAATGACCCTTGGAAACAACATAGAAAGGTTACCCACAACAACGTGCCCAGGGATGGTACTTACCTTGGTTGCATCATTCCGTCTCTTTTATGGGAAATTCACCTCGAACTTGTGCTTTTAGGGGACACATACCAGAGATCATGTTTCGATACCAAACATAGGAAAAATAGCTAATCCTTCCTACCTAAAGCTTAAGCTCTCATTACGGAACGCTTGAACTGTCACACTTAATCCTCGTCTAAAGCTCACACCAAGTCACGAGGATGTTACCCCCATGCACCACACAAGTCATTCTAAATGACACTTGGAAACAACATAGAAAGGTTACCTACAACAACCAGCCCAAGGATGGTACTTAGCTTGGTTGCATCATTTCATCTCTTTTAAGAGAAATTCATCTCGAATTTGTGCTTTTACGGGATTCGAACCTGAGATCATGTTTTGATACCAAATAAACGAAAAATGGCAAATCCTTCCTACCTAAAGCTTAAGCTTTCATTACGAGACACTTGAACTGTCACACTTAATCCTCGTCTAAAGCTCACACCAAGTCACGAGGATGTTACCCCCCATGCACCACAAAAGTCATTCTAAATGACCCTTGGAAACAACATAGAAAGGTTACCCACAACAACGTGCCCAGGGATGGTACTTACCTTGGTTGCATCATTCCGTCTCTTTTATGGGAAATTCACCTCGAACTTGTGCTTTTAGGGGACACATACCAGAGATCATGTTTCGATACCAAACATAGGAAAAATAGCTAATCCTTCCTACCTAAAGCTTAAGCTTTCATTACGGGACGCTTAAACTGTCACACTTAATCCTCGTCTAAAGCTCACACCAAGTCACGAGGATGTTACCCTCATGCACACACAAGTCATTCTAAATGACCCTTGGAAACAACATAGAAAGGTTACCCACAACAACCAGCCCAAGGATGGTACTTAGATTGGTTGCATCATTTCATCTCTTTTAAGAGAAATTCATCTCGAATTTGTGCTTTTACGGGATGCGAACCTGAGATCATGTTTTGATACCAAATAAACGAAAAATAGAAAATCCTTCCTACGTAAAGCTTAAGCTTTCATTACGAGACACTTGAACTGTAACACTAAATCCTCGTCTAAAGCTCACACCAAGTCACGAGGATGTTACCCCCCATGCACCACAAAAGTCATTCTAAATGACCCTTGGAAACAACATAGAAAGGTTACCCACAACAACGTGTACAGGGATGGTACTTACCTTGGTTGCATCATTCCGTCTCTTTTATGTGAAATTCACCTCGAACTTGTGCTTTTATGGGATTCGAACATGAGATCATGTTTTGATACCAAATAAACGAAAAATGGCAAATCCTTCCTACCTAAAGCTTAAGCTTTCATTACGAGACACTTGAACTGTCACACTTAATCCTCGTCTAAAGCTCACACCAAGTCACGAGGATGTTACCCCCACGCACCACAAAAGTCATTCTAAATGACCCTTGGAAACAACATTGAAAGGTTACCCACAACAACGTGCCCAGGGATGGTACTTACCTTGGTTGCATCATTCCGTCTCTTTTATGGGAAATTCACCTCGAACTTGTGCTTTTAGAGGACACAAACGAGAGATCATGTTTCGATACCAAACATAGGAAAAATAGCTAATCCTTCCTACCTAAAGCTTAAGACTTCATTACGGGACGCTTGAACTGTCACACTTAATCCTCGTCTAAAGCTCACACCAAGTCACGAGGATGTTACCCCCATGCACGACACAAGTCATTCTAAATGACCCTTGGAAACAACATAGAAAGGTTACCCACAACAACCAGCCCAAGGATGGTACTTAGATTGGTTGCATCATTTCATCTCTTTTAAGAGAAATTCATCTCGAATTTGTGCTTTTATGGGATTCGAACCTGAGATCATGTTTTGATACCAAATAAACGAAAAATAGCAAATCCTTCCTACCTAAAGCTTAAGCTTTCATTACGAGACACTTGAACTGTCACACTTAATCCTCGTCTAAAGCTCACACCAAGTCACGAGGATGTTACCCCCCATGCACCACAAAAGTCATTCTAAATGACCCTTGGAAACAACATAGAAAGGTTACCCACAACAACGTGCCCAGGGATGGTACTTACCTTGGTTGCATCATTCCGTCTCTTTTATGGGAAATTCACCTCGAACTTGTGCTTTTAGGGGACACATACCAGAGATCATGTTTCGATACCAAACATAGGAAAAATAGCTAATCCTTCCTACCTAAAGCTTAAGCTCTCATTACGGAACGCTTGAACTGTCACACTTAATCCTCGTCTAAAGCTCACACCAAGTCACGAGGATGTTACCCCCATGCACCACACAAGTCATTCTAAATGACACTTGGAAACAACATAGAAAGGTTACCTACAACAACCAGCCCAAGGATGGTACTTAGCTTGGTTGCATCATTTCATCTCTTTTAAGAGAAATTCATCTCGAATTTCTGCTTTTACGGGATTCGAACCTGAGATCATGTTTTGATACCAAATAAACGAAAAATGGCAAATCCTTCCTACCTAAAGCTTAAGCTTTCATTACGAGACACTTGAACTGTCACACTTAATCCTCGTATAAAGCTCACACCAAGTCACGAGGATGTTACCCCCCATGCACCACAAAAGTCATTCTAAATGACCCTTGGAAACAACATAGAAAGGTTACCCACAACAACGTGTACAGGGATGGTACTTACCTTGGTTGCATCATTCCGTCTCTTTTATGTGAAATTCACCTCGAACTTGTGCTTTTAGGGGACACATACCAGAGATCATGTTTCGATACCAAACATAGGAAAAATAGCTAATCCTTCCTACCTAAAGCTTAAGCTTTTATTACGGGACGCTTAAACTGTCACACTTAATCCTCGTCTAAAGCTCACACCAAGTCACGAGGATGTTACCCTCATGCACACACAAGTCATTCTAAATGACCCTTGGAAACAACATAGAAAGGTTACCCACAACAACCAGCCCAAGGATGGTACTTAGATTGGTTGCATCATTTCATCTCTTTTAAGAGAAATTCATCTCGAATTTGTGCTTTTACGGGATGCGAACCTGAGATCATGTTTTGATACCAAATAAACGAAAAATAGCAAATCCTTCCTACCTAAAGCTTAAGCTTTCATTACGAGACACTTGAACTGTAACACTAAATCCTCGTCTAAAGCTCACACCAAGTCACGAGGATGTTACCCCCCATGCACCACAAAAGTAATTCTAAATGACCCTTGGAAACAACATAGAAAGGTTACCCACAACAACGTGTACAGGGATGGTACTTACCTTGGTTGCATCATTCCGTCTCTTTTATGTGAAATTCACCTCGAACTTGTGCTTTTAGGGGACACATACCAGAGATCATGTTTCGATACCAAACATAGGAAAAATAGCTAATCCTTCCTACCTAAAGCTTAAGCTTTTATTACGGGACGCTTAAACTGTCACACTTAATCCTCGTCTAAAGCTCACACCAAGTCACGAGGATGTTACCCTCATGCACACACAAGTCATTCTAAATGACCCTTGGAAACAACATAGAAAGGTTACCCACAACAACCAGCCCAAGGATGGTACTTAGATTGGTTGCATCATTTCATCTCTTTTAAGAGAAATTCATCTCGAATTTGTGCTTTTACGGGATGCGAACCTGAGATCATGTTTTGAAACCAAATAAACGAAAAATAGCAAATCCTTCCTACCTAAAGCTTAAGCTTTCATTACGAGACACTTGAACTGTAACACTAAATCCTCGTCTAAAGCTCACACTAAGTCACGAGGATGTTACCCCCCATGCACCACAAAAGTCATTCTAAATGACCCTTGGAAACAACATAGAAAGGTTACCCACAACAACGTGCCCAGGGATGGTACTTACCTTGGTTGCATCATTCCGTCTCTTTATGGGAAATTCATCTCGAACTTGTGCATTTATGGGATTCGAACATGAGATCATGTTTCGATACCAAACATAGGAAAAATAGCTAATCCTTCCTACCTAAAGTTTAAGCTTTAATTACGGGACGCTTGAACTGTCACACTTAATCCTCGTCTAAAGCTCACACCAAGTCACGAGGATGTTACCCCCCAAGCACGACACAAGTCATTCTAAATGACCCTTGGAAACAACATAGAAAGGTTACCCACAACAACCAGCCCAAGGATGGTACTTAGCTTGGTTGCATCATTTCATCTCTTTTAAGAGAAATTCATCTCGAATTTGTGCTTTTACGGGATTCGAACCTGAGATCATGTTTTGATACCAAATAAACGAAAAATGGCAAATCCTTCCAACCTAAAGCTTAAGCTTTCATTACGAGACACTTGAACTGTCACACTTAATCCTCGTCTAAAGCTTACACCAAGTCACGAGGATGTTACCCCCACGCACCACAAAAGTCATTCTAAATTACCCTTGGAAACAACATTGAAAGGTTACCCACAACAACGTGCCCAGGGATGGTACTTACCTTGGTTGCATCATTCCGTCTCGTTTATGGGAAATTCACCTCGAACTTGTGCTTTTAGGGGACACAAACCAGAGATCATGTTTCGATACCAAACATAGGAAAAATAGCTAATCCTTCCTACCTAAAGCTTAAGCTTTCATTACGGGACGCTTTAACTGTCACACTTAATCCTCGTCTAAAGCTCACACCAAGTCACGAGGATGTTACCCCCATGCACGACACAAGTCATTCTAAATGACCCTTGGAAACAACATAGAAAGGTTACCCACAACAACCAGCCCAAGGATGGTACTTAGATTGGTTGCATCATTTCATCTCTTTTAAGAGAAATTCATCTCGAATTTGTGCTTTTATGGGATTCGAACCTGAGATCATGTTTTGATACCAAATAAACGAAAAATAGCAAATCCTTCCTACCTAAAGCTTAAGCTTTCATTACGAGACACTTGAACTGTCACACTTAATCCTCGTCTAAAGCTCACACCAAGTCACGAGGATGTTACCCCCCATGCACCACAAAAGTCATTCTAAATGACCCTTGGAAACAACATAGAAAGGTTACCCACAACAACGTGCCCAGGGATGGTACTTACCTTGGTTGCATCATTCCGTCTCTTTTATGGGAAATTCACCTCGAACTTGTGCTTTTAGGGGACACATACCAGAGATCATGTTTCGATACCAAACATAGGAAAAATAGCTAATCCTTCCTACCTAAAGCTTAAGCTCTCATTACGGAACGCTTGAACTGTCACACTTAATCCTCGTCTAAAGCTCACACCAAGTCACGAGGATGTTACCCCCATGCACCACACAAGTCATTCTAAATGACCCTTGGAAACAACATAGAAAGGTTACCTACAACAACCAGCCCAAGGATGGTACTTAGCTTGGTTGCATCATTTCATCTCTTTTAAGAGAAATTCATCTCGAATTTGTGCTTTTATGGGATGCGAACCTGAGATCATGTTTTGATACCAAATAAACGAAAAATAGCAAATCCTTCCTACCTAAAGCTTAAGCTTTCATTACGAGACACTTGAACTGTCACACTAAATCCTCGTCTAAAGCTCACACCAAGTCACGAGGATGTTACCCCCCATGCACCACAAAAGTCATTCTAAATAACCCTTGGAAACAACATAGAAAGGTTACCCACAACAACGTGTACAGGGATGGTACTTACCTTGGTTGCATCATTCCGTCTCTTTTATGTGAAATTCACCTCGAACTTGTGCTTTTAGGGGACACATACCAGAGATCATGTTTCGATACCAAACATAGGAAAAATAGCTAATCCTTCCTACCTAAAGCTTAAGCTTTCATTACGGGACGCTTAAACTGTCACACTTAATCCTCGTCTAAAGCTCACACCAAGTCACGAGGATGTTACCCCCATGCACACACAAGTCATTCTAAATGACCCTTGGAAACAACATAGAAAGGTTACCCACAACAACCAGCCCAAGGATGGTACTTAGCTTGGTTGCATCATTTCATCTCTTTTAAGAGAAATTCATCTCGAATTTGTGCTTTTATGGGATTCGAACCTGAGATCATGTTTTGATACCAAATAAACGAAAAATAGCAAATCCTTCCTACCTAAAGCTTAAGCTTTCATTACGAGACACTTGAACTGTCACACTTAATCCTCGTCTAAAGCTCACACCAAGTTACGAGAATGTTACCCCCAATGCACCACAAAAGTCATTCTAAATGACCCTTGGAAACAACATAGAAAGGTTACCCACAACAACGTGCCCAAGGATGGTACTTAGCTTGGTTGCATCATTCCGTCTCTTTTATGGGAAATTCACCTCGAACTTGTGCTTTTAGGGGACATAATCCAGAGATCATGTCTTGATACCAAATAAACGAAAAGTAGCAAATCCTTTCTACCTAAAGCTTAAGCTTTCATTACGAGAAACTTGAGCTGTCACACCTAAACCTCGTCTAAAGCTCACACCAAGTCACGAGGATGTTACCCCCCATGCACCACAAAAGTCATTCTAAATGACCCTTGGAAACAACATAGAAAGGTTACCCACAACAACCAGCCCAAGGATGGTACTTAGCTTGGTTGCATCATTCCGTCTCTTTTATGGGAAATTCACCTCGAACTTCTGCTTTTAGGGGACACAATCCAGAGATCATGTTTTGATACCAAATAAACGAAAAATAGCAAATCCTTCCTACCTAAAGCTTAAGCTTTCATTACGAGACACTTGAACTGTCACACTTAATACTCGTCTAAAGCTCACACCAAGTCACAAGGATGTTACCCCGCATGCACCACAAAAGTCATTCTAAATGACCCTTGGAAACAACATAGAAAGGTTACCCACAACAACGTGCCCAGGGATGGTACTTACCTTGGTTGCATCATTCCGTCTCTTTAAGGGAAATTCATCTCGAACTTGTGCATTTATGGGATTCGAACATGAGATCATGTTTCGATACCAAACATAGGAAAAATAGCTAATCCTTCCTACCTAAAGTTTAAGCTTTAATTACGGGACGCTTGAACTGTCACACTTAATCCTCGTCTAAAGCTCACACCAAGTCACGAGGATGTTACCCCCCATGCACGACACAAGTCATTCTAAATAACCCTTGGAAACAACATAGAAAGGTTACCCACAACAACCAGCCCAAGGATGGTACTTAGCTTGGTTGCATCATTTCATCTCTTTTAAGAGAAATTCATCTCGAATTTGTGCTTTTACGGGATTCGAACCTGAGATCATGTTTTGATACCAAATAAACGAAAAATGGCAAATCCTTCCTACCTAAAGCTTAAGCTTTCATTACGAGACACTTGAACTGTCACACTAAATCCTCGTCTAAAGCTCACACCAAGTCACGAGGATGTTACCCCCCATGCACCACAAAAGTCATTCTAAATGACCCTTGGAAACAACATAGAAAGGTTACCCACAACAACCAGCCCAAGGATGGTACTTAGCTTGGTTGCATCATTCCGTCTCTTTTATGGGAAATTCACCTCGAACTTGTGCTTTTAGGGGACACAATCCAGAGATCATGTTTTGATACCAAATAAACGAAAAATAGCAAATCCTTCCTACCTAAAGCTTAAGCTTTCATTACGAGACACTTGAACTGTCACACTTAATACTCGTCTAAAGCTCACACCAAGTCACGAGGATGTTACCCCGCATGCACCACAAAAGTCATTCTAAATGACCCTTGGAAACAACATAGAAAGGTTACCCACAACAACGTGCCCAGGGATGGTACTTACCTTGGTTGCATCATTCCGTCTATTTATGGGAAATTCGTCTCGAACTTGTGCATTTATGGGATTCGAACATGAGATCATGTTTCGATACCAAACATAGGAAAAATAGCTAATCCTTCCTACCTAAAGCTTAAGCTTTCATTACGGGACGCTTGAACTGTCAAACTTAATCCTCGTCTAAAGCTCACACCAAGTCACGAGGATGTTACCCCCCATGCACGACACAAGTCAGTCTAAATGACCCTTGGAAACAACATAGAAAGGTTACCCACAACAACCAGCCCAAGGATGGTACTTAGCTTGGTTGCATCATTTCATCTCTTTTAAGAGAAATTCATCTCGAATTTGTGCTTTTACGGGATTCGAACCTGAGATCATGTTTTGATACCAAATAAACGAAAAATGGCAAATCCTTCCTACCTAAAGCTTAAGCTTTCATTACGAGACACTTGAACTGTCACACTTAATCCTCGTCTAAAGCTCACACCAAGTCACGAGGATGTTACCCCCCATGCACCACAAAAGTCATTCTAAATGACCCTTGGAAACAACATAGAAAGGTTACCCACAACAACGTGCCCAGGGATGGTACTTACCTTGGTTGCATCATTCCGTCTCTTTTATGGGAAATTCACCTCGAACTTGTGCTTTTAGAGGACACAAACCAGAGATCATGTTTCGATACCAAACATAGGAAAAATAGCTAATCCTTCCTACCTAAAGCTTAAGCTTTCATTACGGGACGCTGGAACTGTCACACTTAATCCTCGTCTAAAGCTCACACCAAGTCACGAGGATGTTACCCCCATGCACGACACAAGTCATTCTAAATGACCCTTGGAAACAACATAGAAAGGTTACCCACAACAACCAGCCCAAGGATGGTACTTAGATTGGTTGCATCATTTCATCTCTTTTAAGAGAAATTCATCTCGAATTTGTGCTTTTATGGGATTCGAACCTGAGATCATGTTTTGATACCAAATAAACGAAAAATTGCAAATCCTTCCTACCTAAAGCTTAAGCTTTCATTACGAGACACTTGAACTGTCACACTTAATCCTCGTCTAAAGCTCACACCAAGTCACGAGGATGTTACCCCCCATGCACCACAAAAGTCATTCTAAATGACCCTTGGAAACAACATAGAAAGGTTACCCACAACAACGTGCCCAGGGATGGTACTTACCTTGGTTGCATCATTCCGTCTCTTTTATGGGAAATTCACCTCGAACTTGTGCTTTTAGGGGACACATACCAGAGATCATGTTTCGATACCAAACATAGGAAAAATAGCTAATCCTTCCTACCTAAAGCTTAAGCTCTCATTACGGAACGCTTGAACTGTCACACTTAATCCTCGTCTAAAGCTCACACCAAGTCACGAGGATGTTACCCCCATGCACCACACAAGTCATTCTAAATGACACTTGGAAACAACATAGAAAGGTTACCTACAACAACCAGCCCAAGGATGGTACTTAGCTTGGTTGCATCATTTCATCTCTTTTAAGAGAAATTCATCTCGAATTTGTGCTTTTACGGGATTCGAACCTGAGATCATGTTTTGATACCAAATAAACGAAAAATGGCAAATCCTTCCTACCTAAAGCTTAAGCTTTCATTACGAGACACTTGAACTGTCACACTTAATCCTCGTCTAAAGCTCACACCAAGTCACGAGGATGTTACCCCCCATGCACCACAAAAGTCATTCTAAATGACCCTTGGAAACAACATAGAAAGGTTACCCACAACAACGTGCCCAGGGATGGTACTTACCTTGGTTGCATCATTCCGTCTCTTTTATGGGAAATTCACCTCGAACTTGTGCTTTTAGGGGACACATACCAGAGATCATGTTTCGATACCAAACATAGGAAAAATAGCTAATCCTTCCTACCTAAAGCTTAAGCTTTCATTACGGGACGCTTAAACTGTCACACTTAATCCTCGTCTAAAGCTCACACCAAGTCACGAGGATGTTACCCTCATGCACACACAAGTCATTCTAAATGACCCTTGGAAACAACATAGAAAGGTTACCCACAACAACCAGCCCAAGGATGGTACTTAGATTGGTTGCATCATTTCATCTCTTTTAAGAGAAATTCATCTCGAATTTGTGCTTTTACGGGATGCGAACCTGAGATCATGTTTTGATACCAAATAAACGAAAAATAGAAAATCCTTCCTACGTAAAGCTTAAGCTTTCATTACGAGACACTTGAACTGTAACACTAAATCCTCGTCTAAAGCTCACACCAAGTCACGAGGATGTTACCCCCCATGCACCACAAAAGTCATTCTAAATGACCCTTGGAAACAACATAGAAAGGTTACCCACAACAACGTGTACAGGGATGGTACTTACCTTGGTTGCATCATTCCGTCTCTTTTATGTGAAATTCACCTCGAACTTGTGCTTTTATGGGATTCGAACATGAGATCATGTTTTGATACCAAATAAACGAAAAATGGCAAATCCTTCCTACCTAAAGCTTAAGCTTTCATTACGAGACACTTGAACTGTCACACTTAATCCTCGTCTAAAGCTCACACCAAGTCACGAGGATGTTACCCCCACGCACCACAAAAGTCATTCTAAATGACCCTTGGAAACAACATTGAAAGGTTACCCACAACAACGTGCCCAGGGATGGTACTTACCTTGGTTGCATCATTCCGTCTCTTTTATGGGAAATTCACCTCGAACTTGTGCTTTTAGAGGACACAAACGAGAGATCATGTTTCGATACCAAACATAGGAAAAATAGCTAATCCTTCCTACCTAAAGCTTAAGACTTCATTACGGGACGCTTGAACTGTCACACTTAATCCTCGTCTAAAGCTCACACCAAGTCACGAGGATGTTACCCCCATGCACGACACAAGTCATTCTAAATGACCCTTGGAAACAACATAGAAAGGTTACCCACAACAACCAGCCCAAGGATGGTACTTAGATTGGTTGCATCATTTCATCTCTTTTAAGAGAAATTCATCTCGAATTTGTGCTTTTATGGGATTCGAACCTGAGATCATGTTTTGATACCAAATAAACGAAAAATAGCAAATCCTTCCTACCTAAAGCTTAAGCTTTCATTACGAGACACTTGAACTGTCACACTTAATCCTCGTCTAAAGCTCACACCAAGTCACGAGGATGTTACCCCCCATGCACCACAAAAGTCATTCTAAATGACCCTTGGAAACAACATAGAAAGGTTACCCACAACAACGTGCCCAGGGATGGTACTTACCTTGGTTGCATCATTCCGTCTCTTTTATGGGAAATTCACCTCGAACTTGTGCTTTTAGGGGACACATACCAGAGATCATGTTTCGATACCAAACATAGGAAAAATAGCTAATCCTTCCTACCTAAAGCTTAAGCTCTCATTACGGAACGCTTGAACTGTCACACTTAATCCTCGTCTAAAGCTCACACCAAGTCACGAGGATGTTACCCCCATGCACCACACAAGTCATTCTAAATGACACTTGGAAACAACATAGAAAGGTTACCTACAACAACCAGCCCAAGGATGGTACTTAGCTTGGTTGCATCATTTCATCTCTTTTAAGAGAAATTCATCTCGAATTTCTGCTTTTACGGGATTCGAACCTGAGATCATGTTTTGATACCAAATAAACGAAAAATGGCAAATCCTTCCTACCTAAAGCTTAAGCTTTCATTACGAGACACTTGAACTGTCACACTTAATCCTCGTATAAAGCTCACACCAAGTCACGAGGATGTTACCCCCCATGCACCACAAAAGTCATTCTAAATGACCCTTGGAAACAACATAGAAAGGTTACCCACAACAACGTGTACAGGGATGGTACTTACCTTGGTTGCATCATTCCGTCTCTTTTATGTGAAATTCACCTCGAACTTGTGCTTTTAGGGGACACATACCAGAGATCATGTTTCGATACCAAACATAGGAAAAATAGCTAATCCTTCCTACCTAAAGCTTAAGCTTTTATTACGGGACGCTTAAACTGTCACACTTAATCCTCGTCTAAAGCTCACACCAAGTCACGAGGATGTTACCCTCATGCACACACAAGTCATTCTAAATGACCCTTGGAAACAACATAGAAAGGTTACCCACAACAACCAGCCCAAGGATGGTACTTAGATTGGTTGCATCATTTCATCTCTTTTAAGAGAAATTCATCTCGAATTTGTGCTTTTACGGGATGCGAACCTGAGATCATGTTTTGATACCAAATAAACGAAAAATAGCAAATCCTTCCTACCTAAAGCTTAAGCTTTCATTACGAGACACTTGAACTGTAACACTAAATCCTCGTCTAAAGCTCACACCAAGTCACGAGGATGTTACCCCCCATGCACCACAAAAGTAATTCTAAATGACCCTTGGAAACAACATAGAAAGGTTACCCACAACAACGTGTACAGGGATGGTACTTACCTTGGTTGCATCATTCCGTCTCTTTTATGTGAAATTCACCTCGAACTTGTGCTTTTAGGGGACACATACCAGAGATCATGTTTCGATACCAAACATAGGAAAAATAGCTAATCCTTCCTACCTAAAGCTTAAGCTTTTATTACGGGACGCTTAAACTGTCACACTTAATCCTCGTCTAAAGCTCACACCAAGTCACGAGGATGTTACCCTCATGCACACACAAGTCATTCTAAATGACCCTTGGAAACAACATAGAAAGGTTACCCACAACAACCAGCCCAAGGATGGTACTTAGATTGGTTGCATCATTTCATCTCTTTTAAGAGAAATTCATCTCGAATTTGTGCTTTTACGGGATGCGAACCTGAGATCATGTTTTGAAACCAAATAAACGAAAAATAGCAAATCCTTCCTACCTAAAGCTTAAGCTTTCATTACGAGACACTTGAACTGTAACACTAAATCCTCGTCTAAAGCTCACACTAAGTCACGAGGATGTTACCCCCCATGCACCACAAAAGTCATTCTAAATGACCCTTGGAAACAACATAGAAAGGTTACCCACAACAACGTGCCCAGGGATGGTACTTACCTTGGTTGCATCATTCCGTCTCTTTATGGGAAATTCATCTCGAACTTGTGCATTTATGGGATTCGAACATGAGATCATGTTTCGATACCAAACATAGGAAAAATAGCTAATCCTTCCTACCTAAAGTTTAAGCTTTAATTACGGGACGCTTGAACTGTCACACTTAATCCTCGTCTAAAGCTCACACCAAGTCACGAGGATGTTACCCCCCAAGCACGACACAAGTCATTCTAAATGACCCTTGGAAACAACATAGAAAGGTTACCCACAACAACCAGCCCAAGGATGGTACTTAGCTTGGTTGCATCATTTCATCTCTTTTAAGAGAAATTCATCTCGAATTTGTGCTTTTACGGGATTCGAACCTGAGATCATGTTTTGATACCAAATAAACGAAAAATGGCAAATCCTTCCAACCTAAAGCTTAAGCTTTCATTACGAGACACTTGAACTGTCACACTTAATCCTCGTCTAAAGCTTACACCAAGTCACGAGGATGTTACCCCCACGCACCACAAAAGTCATTCTAAATTACCCTTGGAAACAACATTGAAAGGTTACCCACAACAACGTGCCCAGGGATGGTACTTACCTTGGTTGCATCATTCCGTCTCGTTTATGGGAAATTCACCTCGAACTTGTGCTTTTAGGGGACACAAACCAGAGATCATGTTTCGATACCAAACATAGGAAAAATAGCTAATCCTTCCTACCTAAAGCTTAAGCTTTCATTACGGGACGCTTTAACTGTCACACTTAATCCTCGTCTAAAGCTCACACCAAGTCACGAGGATGTTACCCCCATGCACGACACAAGTCATTCTAAATGACCCTTGGAAACAACATAGAAAGGTTACCCACAACAACCAGCCCAAGGATGGTACTTAGATTGGTTGCATCATTTCATCTCTTTTAAGAGAAATTCATCTCGAATTTGTGCTTTTATGGGATTCGAACCTGAGATCATGTTTTGATACCAAATAAACGAAAAATAGCAAATCCTTCCTACCTAAAGCTTAAGCTTTCATTACGAGACACTTGAACTGTCACACTTAATCCTCGTCTAAAGCTCACACCAAGTCACGAGGATGTTACCCCCCATGCACCACAAAAGTCATTCTAAATGACCCTTGGAAACAACATAGAAAGGTTACCCACAACAACGTGCCCAGGGATGGTACTTACCTTGGTTGCATCATTCCGTCTCTTTTATGGGAAATTCACCTCGAACTTGTGCTTTTAGGGGACACATACCAGAGATCATGTTTCGATACCAAACATAGGAAAAATAGCTAATCCTTCCTACCTAAAGCTTAAGCTCTCATTACGGAACGCTTGAACTGTCACACTTAATCCTCGTCTAAAGCTCACACCAAGTCACGAGGATGTTACCCCCATGCACCACACAAGTCATTCTAAATGACCCTTGGAAACAACATAGAAAGGTTACCTACAACAACCAGCCCAAGGATGGTACTTAGCTTGGTTGCATCATTTCATCTCTTTTAAGAGAAATTCATCTCGAATTTGTGCTTTTATGGGATGCGAACCTGAGATCATGTTTTGATACCAAATAAACGAAAAATAGCAAATCCTTCCTACCTAAAGCTTAAGCTTTCATTACGAGACACTTGAACTGTCACACTAAATCCTCGTCTAAAGCTCACACCAAGTCACGAGGATGTTACCCCCCATGCACCACAAAAGTCATTCTAAATAACCCTTGGAAACAACATAGAAAGGTTACCCACAACAACGTGTACAGGGATGGTACTTACCTTGGTTGCATCATTCCGTCTCTTTTATGTGAAATTCACCTCGAACTTGTGCTTTTAGGGGACACATACCAGAGATCATGTTTCGATACCAAACATAGGAAAAATAGCTAATCCTTCCTACCTAAAGCTTAAGCTTTCATTACGGGACGCTTAAACTGTCACACTTAATCCTCGTCTAAAGCTCACACCAAGTCACGAGGATGTTACCCCCATGCACACACAAGTCATTCTAAATGACCCTTGGAAACAACATAGAAAGGTTACCCACAACAACCAGCCCAAGGATGGTACTTAGCTTGGTTGCATCATTTCATCTCTTTTAAGAGAAATTCATCTCGAATTTGTGCTTTTATGGGATTCGAACCTGAGATCATGTTTTGATACCAAATAAACGAAAAATAGCAAATCCTTCCTACCTAAAGCTTAAGCTTTCATTACGAGACACTTGAACTGTCACACTTAATCCTCGTCTAAAGCTCACACCAAGTTACGAGAATGTTACCCCCAATGCACCACAAAAGTCATTCTAAATGACCCTTGGAAACAACATAGAAAGGTTACCCACAACAACGTGCCCAAGGATGGTACTTAGCTTGGTTGCATCATTCCGTCTCTTTTATGGGAAATTCACCTCGAACTTGTGCTTTTAGGGGACATAATCCAGAGATCATGTCTTGATACCAAATAAACGAAAAGTAGCAAATCCTTTCTACCTAAAGCTTAAGCTTTCATTACGAGAAACTTGAGCTGTCACACCTAAACCTCGTCTAAAGCTCACACCAAGTCACGAGGATGTTACCCCCCATGCACCACAAAAGTCATTCTAAATGACCCTTGGAAACAACATAGAAAGGTTACCCACAACAACCAGCCCAAGGATGGTACTTAGCTTGGTTGCATCATTCCGTCTCTTTTATGGGAAATTCACCTCGAACTTCTGCTTTTAGGGGACACAATCCAGAGATCATGTTTTGATACCAAATAAACGAAAAATAGCAAATCCTTCCTACCTAAAGCTTAAGCTTTCATTACGAGACACTTGAACTGTCACACTTAATACTCGTCTAAAGCTCACACCAAGTCACAAGGATGTTACCCCGCATGCACCACAAAAGTCATTCTAAATGACCCTTGGAAACAACATAGAAAGGTTACCCACAACAACGTGCCCAGGGATGGTACTTACCTTGGTTGCATCATTCCGTCTCTTTAAGGGAAATTCATCTCGAACTTGTGCATTTATGGGATTCGAACATGAGATCATGTTTCGATACCAAACATAGGAAAAATAGCTAATCCTTCCTACCTAAAGTTTAAGCTTTAATTACGGGACGCTTGAACTGTCACACTTAATCCTCGTCTAAAGCTCACACCAAGTCACGAGGATGTTACCCCCCATGCACGACACAAGTCATTCTAAATAACCCTTGGAAACAACATAGAAAGGTTACCCACAACAACCAGCCCAAGGATGGTACTTAGCTTGGTTGCATCATTTCATCTCTTTTAAGAGAAATTCATCTCGAATTTGTGCTTTTACGGGATTCGAACCTGAGATCATGTTTTGATACCAAATAAACGAAAAATGGCAAATCCTTCCTACCTAAAGCTTAAGCTTTCATTACGAGACACTTGAACTGTCACACTAAATCCTCGTCTAAAGCTCACACCAAGTCACGAGGATGTTACCCCCCATGCACCACAAAAGTCATTCTAAATGACCCTTGGAAACAACATAGAAAGGTTACCCACAACAACGTGTACAGGGATGGTACTTACCTTGGTTGCATCATTCCGTCTCTTTTATGTGAAATTCACCTCGAACTTGTGCTTTTAGGGGACACATACCAGAGATCATGTTTCGATACCAAACATAGGAAAAATAGCTAATCCTTCCTACCTAAAGCTTAAGCTTTCATTACGGGACGCTTAAACTGTCACACTTAATCCTCGTCTAAAGCTCACACCAAGTCACGAGGATGTTACCCCCATGCACACACAAGTCATTCTAAATGACCCTTGGAAACAACATAGAAAGGTTACCCACAACAACCAGCCCAAGGATGGTACTTAGCTTGGTTGCATCATTTCATCTCTTTTAAGAGAAATTCATCTCGAATTTGTGCTTTTACGGGATTCGAACCTGAGATCATGTTTTGATACCAAATAAATTAAAAATGGCAAATCCTTCCTACCTAAAGCTTAAGCTTTCATTACGAGACACTTGAACTGTCACACTTAATCCTCGTCTAAAGCTTACACCAAGTCACGAGGATGTTACCCCCACGCACCACAAAAGTCATTCTAAATGACCCTTGGAAACAACATTGAAAGGTTACCCACAACAACGTGCCCAGGGATGGTACTTACCTTGGTTGCATCATTCCGTCTCGTTTATGGGAAATTCAACTCGAACTTGTGCTTTTAGGGGACACAAACCAGAGATCATGTTTCGATACCAAACATAGGAAAAATAGCTAATCCTTCCTACCTAAAGCTTAAGCTTTCATTACGGGACGCTTAAACTGTCACACTTAATCCTCGTCTAAAGCTCACACCAAGTCACGAGGATGTTACCCCCATGCACGACACAAGTCATTCTAAATGACCCTTGGAAACAACATAGAAAGGTTACCCACAACAACCAGCCCAAGGATGGTACTTAGATTGGTTGCATCATTTCATCTCTTTTAAGAGAAATTCATCTCGAATTTGTGCTTTTATGGGATTCGAACCTGAGATCATGTTTTGATACCAAATAAACGAAAAATAGCAAATCCTTCCTACCTAAAGCTTAAGCTTTCATTACGAGACACTTGAACTGTCACACTTAATCCTCGTCTAAAGCTCACACCAAGTCACGAGGATGTTACCCCCCATGCACCACAAAAGTCATTCTAAATGACCCTTGGAAACAACATAGAAAGGTTACCCACACCAACGTGCCCAGGGATGGTACTTACCTTGGTTGCATCATTCCGTCTCTTTTACGGGAAATTCACCTCGAACTTGTGCTTTTAGGGGACACATACCAGAGATCATGTTTCGATACCAAACATAGGAAAAATAGCTAATCCTTCCTACCTAAAGCTTAAGCTCTCATTACGGAACGCTTGAACTGTCACACTTAATCCTCGTCTAAAGCTCACACCAAGTCACGAGGATGTTACCCCCATGCACCACACAAGTCATTCTAAATGACCCTTGGAAACAACATAGAAAGGTTACCTACAACAACTAGCCCAAGGATGGTACTTAGCTTGGTTGCATCATTTCATCTCTTTTAAGAGAAATTCATCTCGAATTTGTGCTTTTACGGGATTCGAACCTGAGATCATGTTTTGATACCAAATAAACGAAAAATGGCAAATCCTTCCTACCTAAAGCTTAAGCTTTCATTACGAGACACTTGAACTGTCACACTTAATCCTCGTCTAAAGCTCACACCAAGTCACGAGGATGTTACCCCCCATGCACCACAAAAGTCATTCTAAATGACCCTTGGAAACAACATAGAATGGTTACCCACAACAACGTGCCCAGGGATGGTACTTACCTTGGTTGCATCATTCCGTCTCTTTTATGGGAAATTCACCTCGAACTTGTGCTTTTAGGGGACACATACCAGAGATCATGTTTCGATACCAAACATAGGAAAAATAGCTAATCCTTCCTACCTAAAGCTTAAGCTTTCATTACGGGACGCTTAAACTGTCACACTTAATCCTCGTCTAAAGCTCACACCAAGTCACGAGGATGTTACCCCCATGCACACACAAGTCATTCTAAATGACCCTTGGAAACAACATAGAAAGGTTACCCACAACAACCAGCCCAAGGATGGTACTTAGATTGGTTGCATCATTTCATCTCTTTTAAGAGAAATTCATCTCGAATTTGTGCTTTTACGGGATTCGAACCTGAGATCATGTTTTGATACCAAATAAACGAAAAATAGCAAATCCTTCCTACCTAAAGCTTAAGCTTTCATTACGAGACACTTGAACTGTCACACTTAATCCTCGTCTAAAGCTCACACCAAGTCACGTGGATGTTACCCCCCATGCACCACAAAAGTCATTCTAAATGACCCTTGGAAACAACATAGAAAGGTTACCCACACCAACGTGCCCAGGGATGGTACTTACCTTGGTTGCATCATTCCGTCTCTTTTACGGGAAATTCACCTCGAACTTGTGCTTTTAGGGGACACATACCAGAGATCATGTTTCGATACCAAACATAGGAAAAATAGCTAATCCTTCCTACCTAAAGCTTAAGCTCTCATTACGGAACGCTTGAACTGTCACACTTAATCCTCGTCTAAAGCTCACACCAAGTCACGAGGATGTTACCCCCATGCACCACACAAGTCATTCTAAATGACCCTTGGAAACAACATAGAAAGGTTACCTACAACAACCAGCCCAAGGATGGTACTTAGCTTGGTTGCATCATTTCATCTCTTTTAAGAGAAATTCATCTCGAATTTGTGCTTTTACGGGATTCGAACCTGAGATCATGTTTTGATACCAAATAAACGAAAAATGGCAAATCCTTCCTACCTAAAGCTTAAGCTTTCATTACGAGACACTTGAACTGTCACACTTAATCCTCGTCTAAAGCTCACACCAAGTCACGAGGATGTTACCCCCCATGCACCACAAAAGTCATTCTAAATGACCCTTGGAAACAACATAGAATGGTTACCCACAACAACGTGCCCAGGGATGGTACTTACCTTGGTTGCATCATTCCGTCTCTTTTATGGGAAATTCACCTCGAACTTGTGCTTTTAGGGGACACATACCAGAGATCATGTTTCGATACCAAACATAGGAAAAATAGCTAATCCTTCCTACCTAAAGCTTAAGCTTTCATTACGGGACGCTTAAACTGTCACACTTAATCCTCGTCTAAAGCTCACACCAAGTCACGAGGATGTTACCCCCATGCACACACAAGTCATTCTAAATGACCCTTGGAAACAACATAGAAAGGTTACCCACAACAACCAGCCCAAGGATGGTACTTAGATTGGTTGCATCATTTCATCTCTTTTAAGAGAAATTCATCTCGAATTTGTGCTTTTACGGGATTCGAACCTGAGATCATGTTTTGATACCAAATAAACGAAAAATAGCAAATCCTTCCTACCTAAAGCTTAAGCTTTCATTACGAGACACTTGAACTGTCACACTAAATCCTCGTCTAAAGCTCACACCAAGTCACGAGGATGTTACCCCCCATGCACCACAAAAGTCATTCTAAATGACCCTTGGAAACAACATAGAAAGGTTACCCACAACAACGTGCCAAGGGATGGTACTTACCTTGGTTGCATCATTCCGTCTCTTTTATGGGAAATTCACCTCGAACTTGTGCTTTTAGGGGACACATACCAGAGATCATGTTTCGATACCAAACATAGGAAAAATAGCTAATCCTTCCTACCTAAAGCTTAAGCTTTCATTACGGGACGCTTAAACTGTCACACTTAATCCTCGTCTAAAGCTCACACCAAGTCACGAGGATGTTACCCCCATGCACACACAAGTCATTCTAAATGACCCTTGGAAACAACATAGAAAGGTTACCCACAACAACCAGCCCAAGGATGGTACTTAGATTGGTTGCATCATTTCATCTCTTTTAAGAGAAATTCATCTCGAATTTTTGCTTTTACGGGATTCGAACCTGAGATCATGTTTTGATACCAAATAAACGAAAAATAGCAAATCCTTCCTACCTAAAGCTTAAGCTTTCATTACGAGACACTTGAACTGTCACACTAAATCCTCGTCTAAAGCTCACACCAAGTCACGAGGATGTTACCCCCCATGCACCACAAAAGTCATTCTAAATGACCCTTGGAAACAACATAGAAAGGTTACCCACAACAACGTGCCCAGGGATGGTACTTACCTTGGTTGCATCATTCCGTCTCTTTATGGGAAATTCACCTCGAACTTGTGCTTTTAGGGGACACAATCCAGAGATCATGTTTTGATACCAAATAAACGAAAAATTGCAAATCCTTCCTACCTAAAGCTTAAGCTTTCATTACGAGACACTTGAATTGTCACACTTAATACTCGTCTAAAGCTCACACCAAGTCACGAGGATGTTACCCCGCATGCACCACAAAAGTCATTCTAAATGACCCTTGGAAACAACATAGAAAGGTTACCCACAACAACGTGCCCAGGGATGGTACTTACCTTGGTTGCATCATTCCGTCTTTTTATGGGAAATTCACCTCGAACTTGTGCTTTTAGGGGACACAATCCAGAGATCATGTTTTGATACCAAATAAACGAAAAATAGCAAATCCTTCCTACCTAAAGCTTAAGCTTTCATTACGAGACACTTGAACTGTCACACTAAATCCTCGTCTAAAGCTCACACCAAGTCACGAGGATGTTACCCCCCATGCACCACAAAAGTCATTCTAAATGACCCTTGGAAACAACATAGAAAGGTTACCCACAACAACCAGCCCAAGGATGGTACTTAGATTGGTTGCATCATTTCATCTCTTTTAAGAGAAATTCATCTCGAATTTGTGCTTTTACGGGATTCGAACCTGAGATCATGTTTTGATACCAAATAAACGAAAAATAGCAAATCCTTCCTACCTAAAGCTTAAGCTTTCATTACGAGACACTTGAACTGTCACACTAAATCCTCGTCTAAAGCTCACACCAAGTCACGAGGATGTTACCCCCCATGCACCACAAAAGTCATTCTAAATGACCCTTGGAAACAACATAGAAAGGTTACCCACAACAACGTGCCCAGGGATGGTACTTACCTTGGTTGCATCATTCCGTCTCTTTATGGGAAATTCACCTCGAACTTGTGCTTTTAGGGGACACAATCCAGAGATCATGTTTTGATACCAAATAAACGAAAAATAGCAAATCCTTCCTACCTAAAGCTTAAGCTTTCATTACGAGACACTTGAACTGTCACACTTAATACTCGTCTAAAGCTCACACCAAGTCACGAGGATGTTACCCCGCATGCACCACAAAAGTCATTCTAAATGACCCTTGGAAACAACATAGAAAGGTTACCCACAACAACGTGCCCAGGGACGGTACTTACCTTGGTTGCATCATTCCGTCTCTTTATGGGAAATTCACCTCGAACTTGTGCTTTTAGGGGACACAATCCAGAGATCATGTTTTGATACCAAATAAACGAAAAATAGCAAATCCTTCCTACCTAAAGCTTAAGCTTTCATTACGAGACACTTGAACTGTCACACTAAATCCTCGTCTAAAGCTCACACCAAGTCACGAGGATGTTACCCCCCATGCACCACAAAAGTCATTCTAAATGACCCTTGGAAACAACATAGAAAGGTTACCCACAACAACCAGCCCAAGGATGGTACTTAGCTTGGTTGCATCATTTCATCTCTTTTAAGAGAAATTCATCTCGAATTTGTGCTTTTATGGGATTCGAACCTGAGATCATGTTTTGATACCAAATCAACGAAAAATAGCAAATCCTTCCTACCTAAAGCTTAAGCTTTCATTACGAGACACTTGAACTGTCACACTTAATACTCGTCTAAAGCTCACACCAAGTCACGAGGATGTTACCCCCCATGCACGACACAAGTCATTCTAAATGACCCTTGGAAACAACATTGAAAGGTTACCCACAACAACGTGCCCAGGGATGGTACTTACCTTGGTTGCATCATTCCGTCTCTTTTATGGGAAATTCACCTCGAACTTGTGCTTTTAGGGGACACAAACCAGAGATCATGTTTCGATACCAAACATAGGAAAAATAGCTAATCCTTCCTACCTAAAGCTTAAGCTTTCATTACGGGACGCTTAAACTGTCACACTTAATCCTCGTCTAAAGCTCACACCAAGTCACGAGGATGTTACCCCCATGCACGACACAAGTCATTCTAAATGACCCTTGGAAACAACATAGAAAGGTTACGCACAACAACCAGCTCAAGGATGGTACTTAGCTTGGTTGCATCATTTCATCTCTTTTAAGAGAAATTCATCTCGAATTTGTGCTTTTACGGGATTCGAACCTGAGATCATGTTTTGATACCAAATAAACGAAAAATGGCAAATCCTTCCTACCTAAAGCTTAAGCTTTCATTACGAGACACTTGAACTGTCACACTTAATCCTCGTCTAAAGCTCACACCAAGTCACGAGGATGTTACCCCCACGCACCACAAAAGTCATTCTAAATGACCCTTGGAAACAACATTGAAAGGTTACCCACAACAACGTGCCCAGGGATGGTACTTACCTTGGTTGCATCATTCCGTCTCTTTTATGGGAAATTCACCTCGAACTTGTGCTTTTAGGGGACACAAACCAGAGATCATGTTTCGATACCAAACATAGGAAAAATAGCTAATCCTTCCTACCTAAAGCTTAAGCTTTCATTACGGGACGCTTAAACTGTCACACTTAATCCTCGTCTAAAGCTCACACCAAGTCACGAGGATGTTACCCCCATGCACGACACAAGTCATTCTAAATGACCCTTGGAAACAACATAGAAAGGTTACCCACAACAACCAGCCCAAGGATGGTACTTAGATTGGTTGCATCATTTCATCTATTTTAAGATAAATTCATCTCGAATTTGTGCTTTTATGGGATTCGAACCTGAGATCATGTTTTGATACCAAATAAACGAAAAATAGCAAATCCTTCCTACCTAAAGCTTAAGCTTTCATTACGAGACACTTGAACTGTCACACTTAATCCTCGTCTAAAGCTCACACCAAGTCACGAGGATGTTACCCCCCATGCACCACAAAAGTCATTCTAAATGACCCTTGGAAACAACATAGAAAGGTTACCCACAACAACGTGCCCAGGGATGGTACTTACCTTGGTTGCATCATTCCGTCTCTTTTACGGGAAATTCACCTCGAACTTGTGCTTTTAGGGGACACATACCAGAGATCATGTTTCGATACCAAACATAGGAAAAATAGCTAATCCTTCCTACCTAAAGCTTAAGCTCTCATTACGGAACGCTTGAACTGTCACACTTAATCCTCGTCTAAAGCTCACACCAAGTCACGAGGATGTTACCCCCATGCACCACACAAGTCATTTTAAATGACCCTTGGAAACAACATAGAAAGGTTACCTACAACAACCAGCCCAAGGATGGTACTTAGCTTGGTTGCATCATTTCATCTCTTTTAAGAGAAATTCATCTCGAATTTGTGCTTTTACGGGATTCGAACCTGAGATCATGTTTTGATACCAAATAAACGAAAAATGGCAAATCCTTCCTACCTAAAGCTTAAGCTTTCATTACGAGACACTTGAACTGTCACACTTAATCCTCGTCTAAAGCTCACACCAAGTCACGAGGATGTTACCCCCCATGCACCACAAAAGTCATTCTAAATGACCCTTGGAAACAACATAGAATGGTTACCCACAACAACGTGCCCAGGGATGGTACTTACCTTGGTTGCATCATTCCGTCTCTTTTATGGGAAATTCACCTCGAACTTGTGCTTTTAGGGGACACATACCAGAGATCATGTTTCGATACCAAACATAGGAAAAATAGCTAATCCTTCCTACCTAAAGCTTAAGCTTTCATTACGGGACGCTTAAACTGTCACACTTAATCCTCGTCTAAAGCTCACACCAAGTCACGAGGATGTTACCCCCATGCACACACAAGTCATTCTAAATGACCCTTGGAAACAACATAGAAAGGTTACCCACAACAACCAGCCCAAGGATGGTACTTAGATTGGTTGCATCATTTCATCTCTTTTAAGAGAAATTCATCTCGAATTTGTGCTTTTACGGGATTCGAACCTGAGATCATGTTTTGATACCAAATAAACGAAAAATAGCAAATCCTTCCTACCTAAAGCTTAAGCTTTCATTACGAGACACTTGAACTGTCACACTAAATCCTCGTCTAAAGCTCACACCAAGTCACGAGGATGTTACCCCCCATGCACCACAAAAGTCATTCTAAATGACCCTTGGAAACAACATAGAAAGGTTACCCACAACAACGTGCCAAGGGATGGTACTTACCTTGGTTGCATCATTCCGTCTCTTTTATGGGAAATTCACCTCGAACTTGTGCTTTTAGGGGACACATACCAGAGATCATGTTTCGATACCAAACATAGGAAAAATAGCTAATCCTTCCTACCTAAAGCTTAAGCTTTCATTACGGGACGCTTAAACTGTCACACTTAATCCTCGTCTAAAGCTCACACCAAGTCACGAGGATGTTACCCCCCATGCACGACACAAGTCATTCTAAATGACCCTTGGAAACAACATAAAAAGGTTACCCACAACAACGTGCCCAGGGATGGTACTTACCTTGGTTGCATCATTCCGTCTATTTATGGGAAATTCATCTCGAACTTGTGCATTTATGGGATTCGAACATGAGATCATGTTTCGATACCAAACATAGGAAAAATAGCTAATCCTTCCTACCTAAAGCTTAAGCTTTCATTACGGGACGCTTGAACTGTCACACTTAATCCTCGTCTAAAGCTCACACCAAGTCACGAGGATGTTACCCCCCATGCACGACACAAGTCATTCTAAATGACCCTTGGAAACAACATAGAAAGGTTACGCACAACAACCAGCTCAAGGATGGTACTTAGCTTGGTTGCATCATTTCATCTCTTTTAAGAGAAATTCATCTCGAATTTGTGCTTTTACGGGATTCGAACCTGAGATCATGTTTTGATACCAAATAAACGAAAAATGGCAAATCCTTCCTACCTAAAGCTTAAGCTTTCATTACGAGACACTTGAACTGTCACACTTAATCCTCGTCTAAAGCTCACACCAAGTCACGAGGATGTTACCCCCCATGCACCACAAAAGTCATTCTAAATGACCCTTGGAAACAACATAGAAAGGTTACCCACAACAACGTGCCCAGGGATGGTACTTACCTTGGTTGCATCATTCCGTCTCTTTTACGGGAAATTCACCTCGAACTTGTGCTTTTAGGGGACACATACCAGAGATCATGTTTCGATACCAAACATAGGAAAAATAGCTAATCCTTCCTACCTAAAGCTTAAGCTCTCATTACGGAACGCTTGAACTGTCACACTTAATCCTCGTCTAAAGCTCACACCAAGTCACGAGGATGTTACCCCCATGCACCACACAAGTCATTTTAAATGACCCTTGGAAACAACATAGAAAGGTTACCTACAACAACCAGCCCAAGGATGGTACTTAGATTGGTTGCATCATTTCATCTATTTTAAGAGAAATTCATCTCGAATTTGTGCTTTTATGGGATTCGAACCTGAGATCATGTTTTGATACCAAATAAACGAAAAATAGCAAATCCTTCCTACCTAAAGCTTAAGCTTTCATTACGAGACACTTGAACTGTCACACTTAATCCTCGTCTAAAGCTCACACCAAGTCACGAGGATGTTACCCCCCATGCACCACAAAAGTCATTCTAAATGACCCTTGGAAACAACATAGAAAGGTTACCCACAACAACGTGCCCAGGGATGGTACTTACCTTGGTTGCATCATTCCGTCTCTTTTACGGGAAATTCACCTCGAACTTGTGCTTTTAGGGGACACATACCAGAGATCATGTTTCGATACCAAACATAGGAAAAATAGCTAATCCTTCCTACCTAAAGCTTAAGCTCTCATTACGGAACGCTTGAACTGTCACACTTAATCCTCGTCTAAAGCTCACACCAAGTCACGAGGATGTTACCCCCATGCACCACACAAGTCATTTTAAATGACCCTTGGAAACAACATAGAAAGGTTACCTACAACAACCAGCCCAAGGATGGTACTTAGCTTGGTTGCATCATTTCATCTCTTTTAAGAGAAATTCATCTCGAATTTGTGCTTTTACGGGATTCGAACCTGAGATCATGTTTTGATACCAAATAAACGAAAAATGGCAAATCCTTCCTACCTAAAGCTTAAGCTTTCATTACGAGACACTTGAACTGTCACACTTAATCCTCGTCTAAAGCTCACACCAAGTCACGAGGATGTTACCCCCCATGCACCACAAAAGTCATTCTAAATGACCCTTGGAAACAACATAGAATGGTTACCCACAACAACGTGCCCAGGGATGGTACTTACCTTGGTTGCATCATTCCGTCTCTTTTATGGGAAATTCACCTCGAACTTGTGCTTTTAGGGGACACATACCAGAGATCATGTTTCGATACCAAACATAGGAAAAATAGCTAATCCTTCCTACCTAAAGCTTAAGCTTTCATTACGGGACGCTTAAACTGTCACACTTAATCCTCGTCTAAAGCTCACACCAAGTCACGAGGATGTTACCCCCATGCACACACAAGTCATTCTAAATGACCCTTGGAAACAACATAGAAAGGTTACCCACAACAACCAGCCCAAGGATGGTACTTAGATTGGTTGCATCATTTCATCTCTTTTAAGAGAAATTCATCTCGAATTTGTGCTTTTACGGGATTCGAACCTGAGATCATGTTTTGATACCAAATAAACGAAAAATAGCAAATCCTTCCTACCTAAAGCTTAAGCTTTCATTACGAGACACTTGAACTGTCACACTAAATCCTCGTCTAAAGCTCACACCAAGTCACGAGGATGTTACCCCCCATGCACCACAAAAGTCATTCTAAATGACCCTTGGAAACAACATAGAAAGGTTACCCACAACAACGTGCCAAGGGATGGTACTTACCTTGGTTGCATCATTCCGTCTCTTTTATGGGAAATTCACCTCGAACTTGTGCTTTTAGGGGACACATACCAGAGATCATGTTTCGATACCAAACATAGGAAAAATAGCTAATCCTTCCTACCTAAAGCTTAAGCTTTCATTACGGGACGCTTAAACTGTCACACTTAATCCTCGTCTAAAGCTCACACCAAGTCACGAGGATGTTACCCCCATGCACACACAAGTCATTCTAAATGACCCTTGGAAACAACATAGAAAGGTTACCCACAACAACCAGCCCAAGGATGGTACTTAGATTGGTTGCATCATTTCATCTCTTTTAAGAGAAATTCATCTCGAATTTGTGCTTTTACGGGATTCGAACCTGAGATCATGTTTTGATACCAAATAAACGAAAAATAGCAAATCCTTCCTACCTAAAGCTTAAGCTTTCATTACGAGACACTTGAACTGTCACACTAAATCCTCGTCTAAAGCTCACACCAAGTCACGAGGATGTTACCCCCCATGCACCACAAAAGTCATTCTAAATGACCCTTGGAAACAACATAGAAAGGTTACCCACAACAACGTGCCAAGGGATGGTACTTACCTTGGTTGCATCATTCCGTCTCTTTTATGGGAAATTCACCTCGAACTTGTGCTTTTAGGGGACACATACCAGAGATCATGTTTCGATACCAAACATAGGAAAAATAGCTAATCCTTCCTACCTAAAGCTTAAGCTTTCATTACGGGACGCTTAAACTGTCACACTTAATCCTCGTCTAAAGCTCACACCAAGTCACGAGGATGTTACCCCCATGCACACACAAGTCATTCTAAATGACCCTTGGAAACAACATAGAAAGGTTACCCACAACAACCAGCCCAAGGATGGTACTTAGATTGGTTGCATCATTTCATCTCTTTTAAGAGAAATTCATCTCGAATTTTTGCTTTTACGGGATTCGAACCTGAGATCATGTTTTGATACCAAATAAACGAAAAATAGCAAATCCTTCCTACCTAAAGCTTAAGCTTTCATTACGAGACACTTGAACTGTCACACTAAATCCTCGTCTAAAGCTCACACCAAGTCACGAGGATGTTACCCCCCATGCACCACAAAAGTCATTCTAAATGACCCTTGGAAACAACATAGAAAGGTTACCCACAACAACGTGCCCAGGGATGGTACTTACCTTGGTTGCATCATTCCGTCTCTTTATGGGAAATTCACCTCGAACTTGTGCTTTTAGGGGACACAATCCAGAGATCATGTTTTGATACCAAATAAACGAAAAATTGCAAATCCTTCCTACCTAAAGCTTAAGCTTTCATTACGAGACACTTGAATTGTCACACTTAATACTCGTCTAAAGCTCACACCAAGTCACGAGGATGTTACCCCGCATGCACCACAAAAGTCATTCTAAATGACCCTTGGAAACAACATAGAAAGGTTACCCACAACAACGTGCCCAGGGATGGTACTTACCTTGGTTGCATCATTCCGTCTTTTTATGGGAAATTCACCTCGAACTTGTGCTTTTAGGGGACACAATCCAGAGATCATGTTTTGATACCAAATAAACGAAAAATAGCAAATCCTTCCTACCTAAAGCTTAAGCTTTCATTACGAGACACTTGAACTGTCACACTAAATCCTCGTCTAAAGCTCACACCAAGTCACGAGGATGTTACCCCCCATGCACCACAAAAGTCATTCTAAATGACCCTTGGAAACAACATAGAAAGGTTACCCACAACAACCAGCCCAAGGATGGTACTTAGATTGGTTGCATCATTTCATCTCTTTTAAGAGAAATTCATCTCGAATTTGTGCTTTTACGGGATTCGAACCTGAGATCATGTTTTGATACCAAATAAACGAAAAATAGCAAATCCTTCCTACCTAAAGCTTAAGCTTTCATTACGAGACACTTGAACTGTCACACTAAATCCTCGTCTAAAGCTCACACCAAGTCACGAGGATGTTACCCCCCATGCACCACAAAAGTCATTCTAAATGACCCTTGGAAACAACATAGAAAGGTTACCCACAACAACGTGCCCAGGGATGGTACTTACCTTGGTTGCATCATTCCGTCTCTTTATGGGAAATTCACCTCGAACTTGTGCTTTTAGGGGACACAATCCAGAGATCATGTTTTGATACCAAATAAACGAAAAATAGCAAATCCTTCCTACCTAAAGCTTAAGCTTTCATTACGAGACACTTGAACTGTCACACTTAATACTCGTCTAAAGCTCACACCAAGTCACGAGGATGTTACCCCGCATGCACCACAAAAGTCATTCTAAATGACCCTTGGAAACAACATAGAAAGGTTACCCACAACAACGTGCCCAGGGATGGTACTTACCTTGGTTGCATCATTCCGTCTCTTTATGGGAAATTCACCTCGAACTTGTGCTTTTAGGGGACACAATCCAGAGATCATGTTTTGATACCAAATAAACGAAAAATAGCAAATCCTTCCTACCTAAAGCTTAAGCTTTCATTACGAGACACTTGAACTGTCACACTAAATCCTCGTCTAAAGCTCACACCAAGTCACGAGGATGTTACCCCCCATGCACCACAAAAGTCATTCTAAATGACCCTTGGAAACAACATAGAAAGGTTACCCACAACAACCAGCCCAAGGATGGTACTTAGCTTGGTTGCATCATTTCATCTCTTTTAAGAGAAATTCATCTCGAATTTGTGCTTTTATGGGATTCGAACCTGAGATCATGTTTTGATACCAAATAAACGAAAAATAGCAAATCCTTCCTACCTAAAGCTTAAGCTTTCAGTACGAGACACTTGAACTGTCACACTTAATACTCGTCTAAAGCTCACACCAAGTCACGAGGATGTTACCCCCCATGCACGACACAAGTCATTCTAAATGACCCTTGGAAACAACATAGAAAGGTTACCCACAACAACGTGCCCAGGGATGGTACTTACCTTGGTTGCATCATTCCGTCTATTTATGGGAAATTCATCTCGAACTTGTGCATTTATGGGATTCGAACATGAGATCATGTTTCGATACCAAACATAGGAAAAATAGCTAATCCTTCCTACCTAAAGCTTAAGCTTTCATTACGGGACGCTTGAACTGTCACACTTAATCCTCGTCTAAAGCTCACACCAAGTCACGAGGATGTTACCCCCCATGCACGACACAAGTCATTCTAAATGACCCTTGGAAACAACATAGAAAGGTTACGCACAACAACCAGCTCAAGGATGGTACTTAGCTTGGTTGCATCATTTCATCTCTTTTAAGAGAAATTCATCTCGAATTTGTGCTTTTACGGGATTCGAACCTGAGATCATGTTTTGATACCAAATAAACGAAAAATGGCAAATCCTTCCTACCTAAAGCTTAAGCTTTCATTACGAGACACTTGAACTGTCACACTTAATCCTCGTCTAAAGCTCACACCAAGTCACGAGGATGTTACCCCCACGCACCACAAAAGTCATTCTAAATGACCCTTGGAAACAACATTGAAAGGTTACCCACAACAACGTGCCCAGGGATGGTACTTACCTTGGTTGCATCATTCCGTCTCTTTTATGGGAAATTCACCTCGAACTTGTGCTTTTAGGGGACACAAACCAGAGATCATGTTTCGATACCAAACATAGGAAAAATAGCTAATCCTTCCTACCTAAAGCTTAAGCTTTCATTACGGGACGCTTAAACTGTCACACTTAATCCTCGTCTAAAGCTCACACCAAGTCACGAGGATGTTACCCCCATGCACGACACAAGTCATTCTAAATGACCCTTGGAAACAACATAGAAAGGTTACCCACAACAACCAGCCCAAGGATGGTACTTAGATTGGTTGCATCATTTCATCTATTTTAAGATAAATTCATCTCGAATTTGTGCTTTTATGGGATTCGAACCTGAGATCATGTTTTGATACCAAATAAACGAAAAATAGCAAATCCTTCCTACCTAAAGCTTAAGCTTTCATTACGAGACACTTGAACTGTCACACTTAATCCTCGTCTAAAGCTCACACCAAGTCACGAGGATGTTACCCCCCATGCACCACAAAAGTCATTCTAAATGACCCTTGGAAACAACATAGAAAGGTTACCCACAACAACGTGCCCAGGGATGGTACTTACCTTGGTTGCATCATTCCGTCTCTTTTACGGGAAATTCACCTCGAACTTGTGCTTTTAGGGGACACATACCAGAGATCATGTTTCGATACCAAACATAGGAAAAATAGCTAATCCTTCCTACCTAAAGCTTAAGCTCTCATTACGGAACGCTTGAACTGTCACACTTAATCCTCGTCTAAAGCTCACACCAAGTCACGAGGATGTTACCCCCATGCACCACACAAGTCATTTTAAATGACCCTTGGAAACAACATAGAAAGGTTACCTACAACAACCAGCCCAAGGATGGTACTTAGCTTGGTTGCATCATTTCATCTCTTTTAAGAGAAATTCATCTCGAATTTGTGCTTTTACGGGATTCGAACCTGAGATCATGTTTTGATACCAAATAAACGAAAAATGGCAAATCCTTCCTACCTAAAGCTTAAGCTTTCATTACGAGACACTTGAACTGTCACACTTAATCCTCGTCTAAAGCTCACACCAAGTCACGAGGATGTTACCCCCCATGCACCACAAAAGTCATTCTAAATGACCCTTGGAAACAACATAGAATGGTTACCCACAACAACGTGCCCAGGGATGGTACTTACCTTGGTTGCATCATTCCGTCTCTTTTATGGGAAATTCACCTCGAACTTGTGCTTTTAGGGGACACATACCAGAGATCATGTTTCGATACCAAACATAGGAAAAATAGCTAATCCTTCCTACCTAAAGCTTAAGCTTTCATTACGGGACGCTTAAACTGTCACACTTAATCCTCGTCTAAAGCTCACACCAAGTCACGAGGATGTTACCCCCATGCACACACAAGTCATTCTAAATGACCCTTGGAAACAACATAGAAAGGTTACCCACAACAACCAGCCCAAGGATGGTACTTAGATTGGTTGCATCATTTCATCTCTTTTAAGAGAAATTCATCTCGAATTTGTGCTTTTACGGGATTCGAACCTGAGATCATGTTTTGATACCAAATAAACGAAAAATAGCAAATCCTTCCTACCTAAAGCTTAAGCTTTCATTACGAGACACTTGAACTGTCACACTAAATCCTCGTCTAAAGCTCACAGCAAGTCACGAGGATGTTACCCCCCATGCACCACAAAAGTCATTCTAAATGACCCTTGGAAACAACATAGAAAGGTTACCCACAACAACGTGCCAAGGGATGGTACTTACCTTGGTTGCATCATTCCGTCTCTTTTATGGGAAATTCACCTCGAACTTGTGCTTTTAGGGGACACATACCAGAGATCATGTTTCGATACCAAACATAGGAAAAATAGCTAATCCTTCCTACCTAAAGCTTAAGCTTTCATTACGGGACGCTTAAACTGTCACACTTAATCCTCGTCTAAAGCTCACACCAAGTCACGAGGATGTTACCCCCCATGCACGACACAAGTCATTCTAAATGACCCTTGGAAACAACATAGAAAGGTTACCCACAACAACCAGCCCAAGGATGGTACTTAGATTGGTTGCATCATTTCATCTCTTTTAAGAGAAATTCATCTCGAATTTGTGCTTTTACGGGATTCGAACCTGAGATCATGTTTTGATACCAAATAAACGAAAAATAGCAAATCCTTCCTACCTAAAGCTTAAGCTTTCATTACGAGACACTTGAACTGTCACACTAAATCCTCGTCTAAAGCTCACACCAAGTCACGAGGATGTTACCCCCCATGCACCACAAAAGTCATTCTAAATGACCCTTGGAAACAACATAGAAAGGTTACCCACAACAACGTGCCCAGGGATGGTACTTACCTTGGTTGCATCATTCCGTCTCTTTATGGGAAATTCACCTCGAACTTGTGCTTTTAGGGGACACAATCCAGAGATCATGTTTTGATACCAAATAAACGAAAAATCGCAAATCCTTCCTACCTAAAGCTTAAGCTTTCATTACGAGACACTTGAATTGTCACACTTAATACTCGTCTAAAGCTCACACCAAGTCACGAGGATGTTACCCCGCATGCACCACAAAAGTCATTCTAAATGACCCTTGGAAACAACATAGAAAGGTTACCCACAACAACGTGCCCAGGGATGGTACTTACCTTGGTTGCATCATTCCGTCTTTTTATGGGAAATTCACCTCGAACTTGTGCTTTTAGGGGACACAATCCAGAGATCATGTTTTGATACCAAATAAACGAAAAATAGCAAATCCTTCCTACCTAAAGCTTAAGCTTTCATTACGAGACACTTGAACTGTCACACTAAATCCTCGTCTAAAGCTCACACCAAGTCACGAGGATGTTACCCCCCATGCACCACAAAAGTCATTCTAAATGACCCTTGGAAACAACATAGAAAGGTTACCCACAACAACGTGCCCAGGGATGGTACTTACCTTGGTTGCATCATTCCGTCTCTTTATGGGAAATTCACCTCGAACTTGTGCTTTTAGGGGACACAATCCAGAGATCATGTTTTGATACCAAATAAACGAAAAATAGCAAATCCTTCCTACCTAAAGCTTAAGCTTTCATTACGAGACACTTGAACTGTCACACTTAATACTCGTCTAAAGCTCACACCAAGTCACGAGGATGTTACCCCGCATGCACCACAAAAGTCATTCTAAATGACCCTTGGAAACAACATAGAAAGGTTACCCACAACAACGTGCCCAGGGATGGTACTTACCTTGGTTGCATCATTCCGTCTCTTTATGGGAAATTCACCTCGAACTTGTGCTTTTAGGGGACACAATCCAGAGATCATGTTTTGATACCAAATAAACGAAAAATAGCAAATCCTTCCTACCTAAAGCTTAAGCTTTCATTACGAGACACTTGAACTGTCACACTAAATCCTCGTCTAAAGCTCACACCAAGTCACGAGGATGTTACCCCCCCATGCACCACAAAAGTCATTCTAAATGACCCTTGGAAACAACATAGAAAGGTTACCCACAACAACCAGCCCAAGGATGGTACTTAGCTTGGTTGCATCATTTCATCTCTTTTAAGAGAAATTCATCTCGAATTTGTGCTTTTATGGGATTCGAACCTGAGATCATGTTTTGATACCAAATAAACGAAAAATAGCAAATCCTTCCTACCTAAAGCTTAAGCTTTCATTACGAGACACTTGAACTGTCACACTTAATACTCGTCTAAAGCTCACACCAAGTCACGAGGATGTTACCCCCCATGCACGACACAAGTCATTCTAAATGACCCTTGGAAACAACATAGAAAGGTTACCCACAACAACGTGCCCAGGGATGGTACTTACCTTGGTTGCATCATTCCGTCTATTTATGGGAAATTCATCTCGAACTTGTGCATTTATGGGATTCGAACATGAGATCATGTTTCGATACCAAACATAGGAAAAATAGCTAATCCTTCCTACCTAAAGCTTAAGCTTTCATTACGGGACGCATGAACTGTCACACTTAATCCTCGTCTAAAGCTCACACCAAGTCACGAGGATGTTACCCCCCATGCACGACACAAGTCATTCTAAATGACCCTTGGAAACAACATAGAAAGGTTACGCACAACAACCAGCTCAAGGATGGTACTTAGCTTGGTTGCATCATTTCATCTCTTTTAAGAGAAATTCATCTCGAATTTGTGCTTTTACGGGATTCTAACCTGAGATCATGTTTTGATACCAAATAAACGAAAAATGGCAAATCCTTCCTACCTAAAGCTTAAGCTTTCATTACGAGACACTTGAACTGTCACACTTAATCCTCGTCTAAAGCTCACACCAAGTCACGAGGATGTTACCCCCACGCACCACAAAAGTCATTCTAAATGACCCTTGGAAACAACATTGAAAGGTTACCCACAACAACGTGCCCAGGGATGGTACTTACCTTGGTTGCATCATTCCGTCTCTTTTATGGGAAATTCACCTCGAACTTGTGCTTTTAGGGGACACAAACCAGAGATCATGTTTCGATACCAAACATAGGAAAAATAGCTAATCCTTCCTACCTAAAGCTTAAGCTTTCATTACGGGACGCTTAAACTGTCACACTTAATCCTCGTCTAAAGCTCACACCAAGTCACGAGGATGTTACCCCCATGCACGACACAAGTCATTCTAAATGACCCTTGGAAACAACATAGAAAGGTTACCCACAACAACCAGCCCAAGGATGGTACTTAGATTGGTTGCATCATTTCATCTATTTTAAGATAAATTCATCTCGAATTTGTGCTTTTATGGGATTCGAACCTGAGATCATGTTTTGATACCAAATAAACGAAAAATAGCAAATCCTTCCTACCTAAAGCTTAAGCTTTCATTACGAGACACTTGAACTGTCACACTTAATCCTCGTCTAAAGCTCACACCAAGTCACGAGGATGTTACCCCCCATGCACCACAAAAGTCATTCTAAATGACCCTTGTAAACAACATAGAAAGGTTACCCACAACAACGTGCCCAGGGATGGTACTTACCTTGGTTGCATCATTCCGTCTCTTTTATGGGAAATTCACCTCGAACTTGTGCTTTTAGGGGACACATACCAGAGATCATGTTTCGATACCAAACATTGGAAAAATAGCTAATCCTTCCTACCTAAAGCTTAAGCTCTCATTACGGAACACTTGAACTGTCACACTTAATCCTCGTCTAAAGCTCACACCAAGTCACGAGGATGTTACCCCCATGCACCACACAAGTCATTCTAAATGACCCTTGGAAACAACATAGAAAGGTTACCTACAACAACCAGCCCAAGGATGGTACTTAGCTTGGTTGCATCATTTCATCTCTTTTAAGAGAAATTCATCTCGAATTTGTGCTTTTACGGGATTCGAACCTGAGATCATGTTTTGATACCAAATAAACGAAAAATAGCAAATCCTTCCTACCTAAAGCTTAAGCTTTCATTACGAGACACTTGAACTGTCACACTAAATCCTCGTCTAAAGCTCACACCAAGTCACGAGGATGTTACCCCCCATGCACCACAAAAGTCATTCTAAATGACCCTTGGAAACAACATAGAAAGGTTACCCACAACAACGTGCCAAGGGATGGTACTTACCTTGGTTGCATCATTCCGTCTCTTTTATGGGAAATTCACCTCGAACTTGTGCTTTTAGGGGACACATACCAGAGATCATGTTTCGATACCAAACATAGGAAAAATAGCTAATCCTTCCTACCTAAAGCTTAAGCTTTCATTACGGGACGCTTAAATTGTCACACTTAATCCTCGTCTAAAGCTCACACCAAGTCACGAGGATGTTACCCCCATGCACACACAAGTCATTCTAAATGACCCTTGGAAACAACATAGAAAGGTTACCCACAACAACCAGCCCAAGGATGGTACTTAGATTGGTTGCATCATTTCATCTCTTTTAAGAGAAATTCATCTCGAATTTGTGCTTTTACGGGATTCGAACCTGAGATCATGTTTTGATACCAAATAAACGAAAAATAGCAAATCCTTCCTACCTAAAGCTTAAGCTTTCATTACGAGACACTTGAACTGTCACACTAAATCCTCGTCTAAAGCTCACACCAAGTCACGAGGATGTTACCCCCCATGCACCACAAAAGTCATTCTAAATGACCCTTGGAAACAACATAGAAAGGTTACCCACAACAACGTGCCCAGGGATGGTACTTACCTTGGTTGCATCATTCCGTCTCTTTATGGGAAATTCACCTCGAACTTGTGCTTTTAGGGGACACAATCCAGAGATCATGTTTTGATACCAAATAAACGAAAAATCGCAAATCCTTCCTACCTAAAGCTTAAGCTTTCATTACGAGACACTTGAATTGTCACACTTAATACTCGTCTAAAGCTCACACCAAGTCACGAGGATGTTACCCCGCATGCACCACAAAAGTCATTCTAAATGACCCTTGGAAACAAAATAGAATGGTTACCCACAACAACGTGCCCAGGGATGGTACTTACCTTGGTTGCATTATTCCGTCTTTTTATGGGAAATTCACCTCGAACTTGTGCTTTTAGGGGACACAATCCAGAGATCATGTTTTGATACCAAATAAACGAAAAATAGCAAATCCTTCCTACCTAAAGCTTAAGCTTTCATTACGAGACACTTGAACTGTCACACTAAATCCTCGTCTAAAGCTCACACCAAGTCACGAGGATGTTACCCCCCATGCACCACAAAAGTCATTCTAAATGACCCTTGGAAACAACATAGAAAGCTTACCCACAACAACCAGCCCAAGGATGGTACTTAGATTGGTTGCATCATTTCATCTCTTTTAAGAGAAATTCATCTCGAATTTGTGCTTTTACGGGATTCGAACCTGAGATCATGTTTTGATACCAAATAAACGAAAAATAGCAAATCCTTCCTACCTAAAGCTTAAGCTTTCATTACGAGACACTTGAACTGTCACACTAAATCCTCGTCTAAAGCTCACACCAAGTCACGAGGATGTTACCCCCCATGCACCACAAAAGTCATTCTAAATGACCCTTGGAAACAACATAGAAAGGTTACCCACAACAACGTGCCCAGGGATGGTACTTACCTTGGTTGCATCATTCCGTCTTTTTATGGGAAATTCACCTCGAACTTGTGCTTTTAGGGGACACAATCCAGAGATCATGTTTTGATACCAAATAAACGAAAAATAGCAAATCCTTCCTACCTAAAGCTTAAGCTTTCATTACGAGACACTTGAACTGTCACACTAAATCCTCGTCTAAAGCTCACACCAAGTCACGAGGATGTTACCCCCCATGCACCACAAAAGTCATTCTAAATGACCCTTGGAAACAACATAGAAAGGTTACCCACAACAACCAGCCCAAGGATGGTACTTAGCTTGGTTGCATCATTTCATCTCTTTTAAGAGAAATTCATCTCGAATTTGTGCTTTTATGGGATTCGAACCTGAGATCATGTTTTGATACCAAATAAACGAAAAATAGCAAATCCTTCCTACCTAAAGCTTAAGCTTTCATTACGAGACACTTGAACTGTCACACTTAATACTCGTCTAAAGCTCACACCAAGTCACGAGGTTGTTACCCCCCATGCACGACACAAGTCATTCTAAATGACCCTTGGAAACAACATAGAAAGGTTACCCACAACAACGTGCCCAGGGATGGTACTTACCTTGGTTGCATCATTCCGTCTATTTATGGGAAATTCATCTCGAACTTGTGCATTTATGGGATTCGAACATGAGATCATGTTTCGATACCAAACATAGGAAAAATAGCTAATCCTTCCTACCTAAAGCTTAAGCTTTCATTACGGGACGCTTGAACTGTCACACTTAATCCTCGTCTAAAGCTCACACCAAGTCACGAGGATGTTACCCCCCATGCACGACACAAGTCATTCTAAATGACCCTTTGAAACAACATAGAAAGGTTACGCACAACAACCAGCTCAAGGATGGTACTTAGCTTGGTTGCATCATTTCATCTCTTTTAAGAGAAATTCATCTCGAATTTGTGCTTTTACGGGATTCGAACCTGAGATCATGTTTTGATACCAAATAAACGAAAAATGGCAAATCCTTCCTACCTAAAGCTTAAGCTTTCATTACGAGACACTTGAACTGTCACACTTAATCCTCGTCTAAAGCTCACACCAAGTCACGAGGATGTTACCCCCACGCACCACAAAAGTCATTCTAAATGACCCTTGGAAACAACATTGAAAGGTTACCCACAACAACGTGCCCAGGGATGGTACTTACCTTGGTTGCATCATTCCGTCTCTTTTATGGGAAATTCACCTCGAACTTGTGCTTTTAGGGGACACAAACCAGAGATCATGTTTCGATACCAAACATAGGAAAAATAGCTAATCCTTCCTACCTAAAGCTTAAGCTTTCATTACGGGACGCTTAAACTGTCACACTTAATCCTCGTCTAAAGCTCACACCAAGTCACGAGGATGTTACCCCCATGCACGACACAAGTCATTCTAAATGACCCTTGGAAACAACATAGAAAGGTTACCCACAACAACCAGCCCAAGGATGGTACTTAGATTGGTTGCATCATTTCATCTATTTTAAGATAAATTCATCTCGAATTTGTGCTTTTATGGGATTCGAACCTGAGATCATGTTTTGATACCAAATAAACGAAAAATAGCAAATCCTTCCTACCTAAAGCTTAAGCTTTCATTACGAGACACTTGAACTGTCACACTAAATCCTCGTCTAAAGCTCACACCAAGTCACGAGGATGTTACCCCCCATGCACCACAAAAGTCATTCTAAATGACCCTTGGAAACAACATAGAAAGGTTACCCACAACAACGTGCCCAGGGATGGTACTTACCTTGGTTGCATCATTCCGTCTTTTTATGGGAAATTCACCTCGAACTTGTGCTTTTAGGGGACACAATCCAGAGATCATGTTTTGATACCAAATAAACGAAAAATAGCAAATCCTTCCTACCTAAAGCTTAAGCTTTCATTACGAGACACTTGAACTGTCACACTAAATCCTCGTCTAAAGCTCACACCAAGTCACGAGGATGTTACCCCCCATGCACCACAAAAGTCATTCTAAATGACCCTTGGAAACAACATAGAAAGGTTACCCACAACAACCAGCCCAAGGATGGTACTTAGCTTGGTTGCATCATTTCATCTCTTTTAAGAGAAATTCATCTCGAATTTGTGCTTTTATGGGATTCGAACCTGAGATCATGTTTTGATACCAAATAAACGAAAAATAGCAAATCCTTCCTACCTAAAGCTTAAGCTTTCATTACGAGACACTTGAACTGTCACACTTAATACTCGTCTAAAGCTCACACCAAGTCACGAGGTTGTTACCCCCCATGCACGACACAAGTCATTCTAAATGACCCTTGGAAACAACATAGAAAGGTTACCCACAACAACGTGCCCAGGGATGGTACTTACCTTGGTTGCATCATTCCGTCTATTTATGGGAAATTCATCTCGAACTTGTGCATTTATGGGATTCGAACATGAGATCATGTTTCGATACCAAACATAGGAAAAATAGCTAATCCTTCCTACCTAAAGCTTAAGCTTTCATTACGGGACGCTTGAACTGTCACACTTAATCCTCGTCTAAAGCTCACACCAAGTCACGAGGATGTTACCCCCCATGCACGACACAAGTCATTCTAAATGACCCTTTGAAACAACATAGAAAGGTTACGCACAACAACCAGCTCAAGGATGGTACTTAGCTTGGTTGCATCATTTCATCTCTTTTAAGAGAAATTCATCTCGAATTTGTGCTTTTACGGGATTCGAACCTGAGATCATGTTTTGATACCAAATAAACGAAAAATGGCAAATCCTTCCTACCTAAAGCTTAAGCTTTCATTACGAGACACTTGAACTGTCACACTTAATCCTCGTCTAAAGCTCACACCAAGTCACGAGGATGTTACCCCCACGCACCACAAAAGTCATTCTAAATGACCCTTGGAAACAACATTGAAAGGTTACCCACAACAACGTGCCCAGGGATGGTACTTACCTTGGTTGCATCATTCCGTCTCTTTTATGGGAAATTCACCTCGAACTTGTGCTTTTAGGGGACACAAACCAGAGATCATGTTTCGATACCAAACATAGGAAAAATAGCTAATCCTTCCTACCTAAAGCTTAAGCTTTCATTACGGGACGCTTAAACTGTCACACTTAATCCTCGTCTAAAGCTCACACCAAGTCACGAGGATGTTACCCCCATGCACGACACAAGTCATTCTAAATGACCCTTGGAAACAACATAGAAAGGTTACCCACAACAACCAGCCCAAGGATGGTACTTAGATTGGTTGCATCATTTCATCTATTTTAAGATAAATTCATCTCGAATTTGTGCTTTTATGGGATTCGAACCTGAGATCATGTTTTGATACCAAATAAACGAAAAATAGCAAATCCTTCCTACCTAAAGCTTAAGCTTTCATTACGAGACACTTGAACTGTCACACTTAATCCTCGTCTAAAGCTCACACCAAGTCACGAGGATGTTACCCCCACGCACCACAAAAGTCATTCTAAATGACCCTTGGAAACAACATTGAAAGGTTACCCACAACAACGTGCCCAGGGATGGTACTTACCTTGGTTGCATCATTCCGTCTCGTTTATGGGAAATTCACCTCGAACTTGTGCTTTTAGGGGACACATACCAGAGATCATGTTTCGATACCAAACATAGGAAAAATAGCTAATCCTTCCTACCTAAAGCTTAAGCTCTCATTACGGAACGCTTGAACTGTCACACTTAATCCTCGTCTAAAGCTCACACCAAGTCACGAGGATGTTACCCCCATGCACGACACAAGTCATTCTAAATGACCCTTGGAAACAACATAGAAAGGTTACCCACAACAACCAGCCCAAGGATGGTACTTAGATTGGTTGCATCATTTCATCTATTTTAAGATAAATTCATCTCGAATTTGTGCTTTTATGGGATTCGAACCTGAGATCATGTTTTGATACCAAATAAACGAAAAATAGCAAATCCTTCCTACCTAAAGCTTAAGCTTTCATTACGAGACACTTGAACTGTCACACTTCATCCTCGTCTAAAGCTCACACCAAGTCACGAGGATGTTACCCCCCATGCACCACAAAAGTCATTCTAAATGACCCTTGGAAACAACATAGAAAGGTTACCCACAACAACGTGCCCAGGGATGGTACTTACCTTGGTTGCATCATTCCGTCTCTTTTATGGGAAATTCACCTCGAACTTGTGCTTTTAGGGGACACATACCAGAGATCATGTTTCGATACCAAACATAGGAAAAATAGCTAATCCTTCCTACCAAAAGCTTAAGCTCTCATTACGGAACGCTTGAACTGTCACACTTAATCCTCGTCTAAAGCTCACACCAAGTCACGAGGATGTTACCCCCATGCACCACACAAGTCATTCTAAATGACCCTTGGAAACAACATAGAAAGGTTACCTACAACAACCAGCCCAAGGATGGTACTTAGCTTGGTTGCATCATTTCATCTCTTTTAAGAGAAATTCATCTCGAATTTGTGCTTTTACGGGATTCGAACCTGAGATCATGTTTTGATACCAAATAAACGAAAAATGGCAAATCCTTCCTACCTAAAGCTTAAGCTTTCATTACGAGACACTTGAACTGTCACACTTAATCCTCGTCTAAAGCTCACACCAAGTCACGAGGATGTTACCCCCACGCACCACAAAAGTCATTCCAAATGACCCTTGGAAACAACATTGAAAGGTTACCCACAACAACGTGCCCAGGGATGGTACTTACCTTGGTTGCATCATTCCGTCTCGTTTATGGGAAATTCACCTCGAACTTGTGCTTTTAGGGGACACAAACCAGAGATCATGTTTCGATACCAAACATAGGAAAAATAGCTAATCCTTCCTACCTAAAGCTTAAGCTTTCATTACGGGACGCTTGAACTGTCATACTTAATCCTCGTCTAAAGCTCACACCAAGTCACGAGGATGTTACCCCCATGCACGACACAAGTCATTCTAAATGACCCTTGGAAACAACATAGAAAGGTTACCTACAACAACCAGCCCAGGGATGGTACTTACCTTGGTTGCATCATTCCGTCTCTTTTAAGAGAAATTCATCTCGAATTTGTGCTTTTACGGGATTCGAACCTGAGATCATGTTTTGATACCAAATAAACGAAAAATGGCAAATCCTTCCTACCTAAAGCTTAAGCTTTCATTACGAGACACTTGAACTGTCACACTTAATCCTCGTCTAAAGCTCACACCAAGTCACGAGGATGTTACCCCCCATGTACCACAAAAGTCATTCTAAATGACCCTTGGAAACAACATAGAAAGGTTACCCACAACAACGTGCCCAGGGATGGTACTTACCTTGGTTGCATCATTCCGTCTCTTTTATGGGAAATTCACCTCGAACTTGTGCTTTTAGGGGACACATACCAGAGATCATGTTTCGATACCAAACATAGGAAAAATAGCTAATCCTTCCTACCTAAAGCTTAAGCTTTCATTACGGGACGCTTAAACTGTCACACTTAATCCTCGTCTAAAGCTCACACCAAGTCACGAGGATGTAACCCCCATGCACACACAAGTCATTCTAAATGACCCTTGGAAACAACATAGAAAGGTTACCCACACCAACCAGCCCAAGGATGGTACTTAGATTGGTTGCATCATTTCATCTCTTTTAAGAGAAATTCATCTCGAATTTGTGCTTTTACGGGATTCGAACCTGAGATCATGTTTTGATACCAAATAAACGAAAAATAGCAAATCCTTCCTACCTAAAGCTTAAGCTTTCATTACGAGACACTTGAACTGTCACACTAAATCCTCGTCTAAAGCTCACACCAATTCACGAGGATGTTACCCCCCATGCACCACAAAAGTCATTCTAAATGACCCTTGGAAACAACATAGAAAGGTTACCCACAACAACGCGCCCAGGGATGGTACTTACCTTGGTTGCATCATTCCGTCTCTTTAATGGGAAATTCACCTCGAACTTGTGCTTTTAGGGGACACATACCAGAGATCATGTTTCGATACCAAACATAGAAAAATAGCTAATCCTTCCTACCTAAAGCTTAAGCTGTCATTACGGGACGCTTAAACTGTCACACTTAATCCTCGTCTAAAGCTCACACCAAGTCACGAGGATGTTACCCCCATGCACACACAAGTCATTCTAAATGACCCTTGGAAACAACATAGAAAGGTTACCCACAACAACCAGCCCAAGGATGGTACTTACCTTGGTTGCATCATTTCATCTCTTTTAAGAGAAATTCATCTCGAATTTGTGCTTTTATGGGATTCGAACCTGAGATCATGTTTTGATACCAAATAAACGAAAAATAGCAAATACTTCCTACCTAAAGCTTAAGCTTTCATTACGAGACACTTGAACTGTCACACTTAATCCTCGTCTAAAGCTCACACCAAGTCACGAGGATGTTACCCCGCATGCACCACAAAAGTCATTCTAAATGACCCTTGGAAACAACATAGAAAGGTTACCCACAACAACGTGCCCAAGGATGGTACTTAGCTTGGTTGCATCATTTCGTCTCTTTTATGGGAAATTCACCTCGAACTTGTGCTTTTAGGGGACATAATCCAGAGATCATGTCTTGATACCAAATAAACGAAAAATAGCAAATCCTTTCTACCTAAAGCTTAAGCTTTCATTACGAGACACTTGAACTGTCACACTTAATACTCGTCTAAAGCTCACACCAAGTCACGAGGATGTTACCCCGCATGCACCACAAAAGTCATTCTAAATGACCCTTGGAAACAACATAGAAAGGTTACCCACAACAACGTGCCCAGGGATGGTACTTACCTTGGTTGCATCATTCCGTCTCTTTATGGGAAATTCACCTCGAACTTGTGCTTTTAGGGGACACAATCCAGAGATCATGTTTTGATACCAAATAAACGAAAAATAGCAAATCCTTCCTACCTAAAGCTTAAGCTTTCATTACGAGACACTTGAACTGTCACACTTAATCCTCGTCTAAAGCTCACACCAAGTTAGGAGAATGTTACCCCCAATGCACCAGAAAAGTCATTCTAAATGACCCTTGGAAACAACATAGAAAGGTTACTCACAACAACGTGCCCAAGGATGGTACTTAGCTTGGTTGCATCATTCCGTCTCTTTTATGGGAAATTCACCTCGAACTTGTGCTTTTAGGGGACATAATCCAGAGATCATGTCTTGATACCAAATAAACGAAAAATAGCAAATCCTTTCTACCTAAAGCTTAAGCTTTCATTACGAGACACTTGAACTGTCACACTTAATACTCGTCTAAAGCTCACACCAAGTCACGAGGATGTTACCCCGCATGCACCACAAAAGTCATTCTAAATGACCCTTGGAAACAACATAGAAAGGTTACCCACAACAACGTGCCCAGGGATGGTACTTAGCTTGGTTGCATCATTCCGTCTCTTTATGGGAAATTCACCTCGAACTTGTGCTTTTAGGGGACACAATCCAGAGATCATGTTTTGATACCAAATAAACGGAAAATAGCAAATCCTTCCTACCTAAAGCTTAAGCTTTCATTACGAGACACTTGAACTGTCACACTAAATCCTCGTCTAAAGCTCACACCAAGTCACGAGGATGTTACCCCCCATGCACCACAAAAGTCATTCTAAATGACCCTTGGAAACAACATAGAAAGGTTACCCACAACAACCAGCCCAAGGATGGTACTTAGCTTGGTTGCATCATTTCATCTCTTTTAAGAGAAATTCATCTCGAATTTGTGCTTTTATGGGATTCGAACCTGAGATCATGTTTTGATACCAAATAAACGAAAAATAGCAAATCCTTCCTACCTAAAGCTTAAGCTTTCATTACGAGACACTTGAACTGTCACACTTAATTCTCGTCTAAAGCTCACACCAAGTTACGAGGATGTTACCCCCCATGCACGACACAAGTCATTCTAAATGACCCTTGGAAACAACATAGAAAGGTTACCCACAACAACGTGCCCAAGGATGGTACTTACCTTGGTTGCATCATTCCGTCTCTTTTATGTGAAATTCACCTCGAACTTTTGCTTTTAGGGGACACATACCAGAGATCATGTTTCGATACCAAATATAGGAAAAATAGCTAATCCTTCCTACCTAAAGCTTAAGCTTTCATTACGGGACGCTTAAACTGTCACACTTAATCCTCGTCTAAAGCTCACACCAAGTCACGAGGATGTTACCCCCATGCACACACAAGTCATTCTAAATGACCCTTGGAAACAACATAGAAAGGTTACCCACAACAACCAGCCCAAGGATGGTACTTAGCTTGGTTGCATCATTTCATCTCTTTTAAGAGAAATTCATCTCGAATTTGTGCTTTTATGGGATTCGAACCTGAGATCATGTTTTGATACCAAATAAACGAAAAATAGCAAATCCTTCCTACCTAAAGCTTAAGCTTTCATTACGAGACACTTGAACTATCACACTTAATCCTCGTCTAAAGCTCACACCAAGTCACGAGGATGTTACCCCCCATGCACCACAAAAGTCATTCTAAATGACCCTTGGAAACAACATAGAAAGGTTACCCACAACAACCAGCCCAAGGATGGTACTTAGCTTGGTTGCATCATTCCGTCTCTTTTATGGGAAATTCACCTCGAACTTGTGCTTTTAGGGGACACAATCCAGAGATCATGTTTTGATACCAAATAAACGAAAAATAGCAAATCCTTCCTACCTAAAGCTTAAGCTTTCATTACGAGACACTTGAACTGTCACACTTAATACTCGTCTAAAGCTCACACCAAGTCACGAGGATGTTACCCCGCATGCACCACAAAAGTCATTCTAAATGACCCTTGGAAACAACATAGAAAGGTTACCCACAACAACGTGCCTAGGGATGGTACTTACCTTGGTTGCATCATTCCGTCTCTTTATGGGAAATTCATCTCGAACTTGTGCATTTATGGGATTCGAACATGAGATCATGTTTCGATACCAAACATAGGAAAAATAGCTAATCCTTCCTACCTAAAGCTTAAGCTTTCATTACGGGACGCTTGAACTGTCACACTTAATCCTCGTCTAAAGCTCACACCAAGTCACGAGGATGTTACCCCCCATGCACGACACAAGTCATTCTAAATGACCCTTGGAAACAACATAGAAAGGTTACCCACAACAACCAGCCCAAGGATGGTACTTAGCTTGGTTGCATCATTTCATCTCTTTTAAGAGAAATTCATCTCGAATTTGTGCTTTTACGGGATTCGAACCTGAGATCATGTTTTGATACCAAATAAACGAAAAATGGCAAATCCATCCTACCTAAAGCTTAAGCTTTCATTACGAGACACTTGAACTGTCACACTTAATCCTCGTCTAAAGCTCACACCAAGTCACGAGGATGTTACCCCCCATGCACCACAAAAGTCATTCTAAATGACCCTTGGAAACAACATAGAAAGGTTACCCACAACAACGTGCCCAGGGATGGTACTTACCTTGGTTGCATCATTCCGTCTCTTTTATGGGAAATTCACCTCGAACTTGTGCTTTTAGGGGACACATACCAGAGATCATGTTTCGATACCAAACATAGGAAAAATAGCTAATCCTTCCTACCTAAAGCTTAAGCTCTCATTACGGGACGCTTGAACTGTCACACTTAATCCTCGTCTAAAGCTCACACCAAGTCACGAGGATGTTACCCCCATGCACCACACAAGTCATTCTAAATGACCCTTGGAAACAACATAGAAAGGTTACCCACAACAACCAGCCCAAGGATGGTTCTTAGATTGGTTGCATCATTTCATCTCTTTTAAGAGAAATTCATCTCGAATTTGTGCTTTTATGGGATTCGAACCTGAGATCATGTTTTGATACCAAATAAACGAAAAATAGCAAATCCTTCCTACCTAAAGCTTAAGCTTTCATTACGAGACACTTGAACTGTCACACTTAATCCTCGTCTAAAGCTCACACCAAGTCACGAGGATGTTACCCCCCATGCACCACAAAAGTCATTCTAAATGACCCTTGGAAACAACATAGAAAGGTTACCCACAACAACGTGCCCAGGGATGGTACTTACCTTGGTTGCATCATTCCGTCTCTTTTATGGGAAATTCACCTCGAACTTGTGCTTTTAGGGGACACATACCAGAGATCATGTTTCGATACCAAACATAGGAAAAATAGCTAATCCTTCCTACCTAAAGCTTAAGCTCTCATTACGGAACGCTTGAACTGTCACACTTAATCCTCGTCTAAAGCTCACACCAAGTCACGAGGATGTTACCCCCATGCACCACACAAGTCATTCTAAATGACCTTTGGAAACAACATAGAAAGGTTACCTACAACAACCAGCCCAAGGATGGTACTTAGCTTGGTTGCATCATTTCATCTCTTTTAAGAGAAATTCATCTCGAATTTGTGCTTTTACGGGATTCGAACCTGAGATCATGTTTTGATACCAAATAAACGAAAAATGGCAAATCCTTCCTACCTAAAGCTTAAGCTTTCATTACGAGACACTTGAACTGTCACACTTAATCCTCGTCTAAAGCTCACACCAAGTCACGAGGATGTTACCCCCCATGCACCACAAAAGTCATTCTAAATGACCCTTGGAAACAACATAGAAAGGTTACCCACAACAACGTGCCCAGGGATGGTACTTACCTTGGTTGCATCATTCCACCTCTTTTATGGGAAATTCACCTCGAACTTGTGCTTTTAGGGGACACATACCAGAGATCATGTTTCGATACCAAACATAGGAAAAATAGCTAATCCTTCCTACCTAAAGCTTAAGCTTTCATTACGGGACGCTTAAACTGTCATACTTAATCCTCGTCTAAAGCTCACACCAAGTCACGAGGATGTTACCCCCATGCACACACAAGTCATTCTAAATGACCCTTGGAAACAACATAGAAAGGTTACCCACAACAACCAGCCCAAGGATGGTACTTAGATTGGTTGCATCATTTCATCTCTTTTAAGAGAAATTCATCTCGAATTTGTGCTTTTACGGGATTCGAACCTGAGATCATGTTTTGATACCAAATAAACGAAAAATAGCAAATCCTTCCTACCTAAAGCTTAAGCTTTCATTACGAGACACTTGAACTGTCACACTAAATCCTCGTCTAAAGCTCACACCAAGTCACGAGGATGTTACCCCCCATGCACCACAAAAGTCATTCTAAATGACCCTTGGAAACAACATAGAAAGGTGACCCACAACAACGTGTACAGGGATGGTACTTACCTTGGTTGCATCATTCCGTCTCTTTTATGTGAAATTCACCTCGAACTTGTGCTTTTAGGGGACACATACCAGAGATCATGTTTCGATACCAAACATAGGAAAAATAGCTAATCCTTCCTACCTAAAGCTTAAGCTTTCGTTACGGGACGCTTGAATTGTCACACTTAATCCTCGTCTAAAGCTCACACCAAGTCACGAGGATGTTACCCCCATGCACCACACAAGTCATTCTAAATGACCCTTGGAAACAACATAGAAAGGGTACCCACAACAACCAGCCCAAGGATGGTACTTAGATTGGTTGCATCATTTCATCTCTTTTAAGATAAATTCATCTCGAATTTGTGCTTTTAAGGGATTCGAACCTGAGATCATGTTTTGATACCAAATAAACGAAAAATAGCAAATCCTTCCTACCTAAAGCTTAAGCTTTCATTACGAGACACTTGAACTATCACACTTAATCCTCGTCTAAAGCTCACACCAAGTCACGAGGATGTTACCCCCCATGCACCACAAAAGTCATTCTAAATGACCCTTGGAAACAACATAGAAAGGTTACCCACAACAACCAGCCCAAGGATGGTACTTAGCTTGGTTGCATCATTCCGTCTCTTTTATGGGAAATTCACCTCGAACTTGTGCTTTTAGGGGACACAATCCAGAGATCATGTTTTGATACCAAATAAACGAAAAATAGCAAATCCTTCCTACCTAAAGCTTAAGCTTTCATTACGAGACACTTGAACTGTCACACTTAATACTCGTCTAAAGCTCACACCAAGTCACGAGGATGTTACCCCGCATGCACCACAAAAGTCATTCTAAATGACCCTTGGAAACAACATAGAAAGGTTACCCACAACAACGTGCCCAGGGATGGTACTTACCTTGGTTGCATCATTCCGTCTCTTTATGGGAAATTCATCTCGAACTTGTGCATTTATGGGATTCGAACATGAGATCATGTTTCGATACCAAACATAGGAAAAATAGCTAATCCTTCCTACCTAAAGCTTAAGCTTTCATTACGGGACGCTTGAACTGTCACACTTAATCCTCGTCTAAAGCTCACACCAAGTCACGAGAATGTTACCCCCCATGCACGACACAAGTCATTCTAAATGACCCTTGGAAACAACATAGAAAGGTTACCCACAACAACCAGCCCAAGGATGGTACTTAGCTTGGTTGCATCATTTCATCTCTTTTAAGAGAAATTCATCTGGAATTTGTGCTTTTACGGGATTCGAACCGGAGATCATGTTTTGATACCAAATAAACGAAAAATGGCAAATCCATCCTACCTAAAGCTTAAGCTTTCATTACGAGACCCTTGAGCTGTCACACTTAATCCTCGTCTAAAGCTCACACCAAGTCACGAGGATGTTACCCCCCATGCACCACAAAAGTCATTCTAAATGACCCTTGGAAACAACATAGAAAGGTTACCCACAACAACGTGCCCAGGGATGGTACTTACCTTGGTTGCATCATTCCGTCTCTTTTATGGGAAATTCACCTCGAACTTGTGCTTTTAGGGGACACATACCAGAGATCATGTTTCGATACCAAACATAGAAAAAATAGCTAATCCTTCCTACCTAAAGCTTAAGCTCTTATTACGGAACGCTTGAACTGTCACACTTAATCCTCGTCTAAAGCTCACACCAAGTCACGAGGATGTTACCCCCATGCACCACACAAGTCATTCTAAATGACCCTTGGAAACAACATAGAAAGGTTACCCACAACAACGTGCCCAGGGATGGTACTTACCTTGGTTGCATCATACCACCTCTTTTATGGGAAATTCACCTCGAACTTGTGCTTTTAGGGGACACATACCAGAGATCATGTTTTGATACCAAACATAGGAAAAATAGCTAATCCTTCCTACCTAAAGCTTAAGCTTTCATTACGGGACGCTTAAACTGTCATACTTAATCCTCGTCTAAAGCTCACACCAAGTCACGAGGATGTTACCCCCATGCACACACAAGTCATTCTAAATGACCCTTGGAAACAACATAGAAAGGTTACCCACAACAACCAGCCCAAGGATGGTACTTAGCTTGGTTGCATCATTTCATCTCTTTTAAGAGAAATTCATCTCGAATTTGTGCTTTTACGGGATTCGAACCTGAGATCATGTTTTGATACCAAATAAACGAAAAATGGCAAATCCATCCTACCTAAAGCTTAAGCTTTCATTACGAGACACTTGAACTGTCACACTTAATCCTCGTCTAAAGCTCACACCAAGTCACGAGGATGTTACCCCCCATGCACCACAAAAGTCATTCTAAATGACCCTTGGAAACAACATAGAAAGGTTACCCACAACAACGTGCCCAGGGATGGTACTTACCTTGGTTGCATCATTCCGTCTCTTTTATGGGAAATTCACCTCGAACTTGTGCTTTTAGGGGACACATACCAGAGATCATGTTTCGATACCAAACATAGGAAAAATAGCTAATCCTTCCTACCTAAAGCTTAAGCTCTTATTACGGAACGCTGGAACTGTCACACTTAATCCTCGTCTAAAGCTCACACCAAGTCACGAGGATGTTACCCCCATGCACCACACAAGTCATTCTAAATGACCTTTGGAAACAACATAGAAAGGTTACCTACAACAACCAGCCCAAGGATGGTACTTAGCTTGGTTGCTTCATTTCATCTCTTTTAAGAGAAATTCATCTCGAATTTGTGCTTTTACGGGATTCGAACCTGAGATCATGTTTTGATACCAAATAAACGAAAAATGGCAAATCCTTCCTACCTAAAGCTTAAGCTTTCATTACGAGACACTTGAACTGTCACACTAAATCCTCGTCTAAAGCTCACACCAAGTCACGAGGATGTTACCCCCCATGCACCACAAAAGTCATTCTAAATGACCCTTGGAAACAACATAGAAAGGTGACCCACAACAACGTGTACAGGGATGGTACTTACCTTGGTTGCATCATTCCGTCTCTTTTATGTGAAATTCACCTCGAACTTGTGCTTTTAGGGGACACATACCAGAGATCATGTTTCGATACCAAACATAGGAAAAATAGCTAATCCTTCCTACCTAAAGCTTAAGCTTTCGTTACGGGACGCTTGAATTGTCACACTTAATCCTCGTCTAAAGCTCACACCAAGTCACGAGGATGTTACCCCCATGCACCACACAAGTCATTCTAAATGACCCTTGGAAACAACATAGAAAGGGTACCCACAACAACCAGCCCAAGGATGGTACTTAGATTGGTTGCATCATTTCATCTCTTTTAAGAGAAATTCATCTCGAATTTGTGCTTTTAAGGGATTCGAACCTGAGATCATGTTTTGATACCAAATAAACGAAAAATAGCAAATCCTTCCTACCTAAAGCTTAAGCTTTCATTACGAGACACTTGAACTATCACACTTAATCCTCGTCTAAAGCTCACACCAAGTCACGAGGATGTTACCCCCCATGCACCACAAAAGTCATTCTAAATGACCCTTGGAAACAACATAGAAAGGTTACCCACAACAACCAGCCCAAGGATGGTACTTAGCTTGGTTGCATCATTCCGTCTCTTTTATGGGAAATTCACCTCGAACTTGTGCTTTTAGGGGACACAATCCAGAGATCATGTTTTGATACCAAATAAACGAAAAATAGCAAATCCTTCCTACCTAAAGCTTAAGCTTTCATTACGAGACACTTGAACTGTCACACTTAATACTCGTCTAAAGCTCACACCAAGTCACGAGGATGTTACCCCGCATGCACCACAAAAGTCATTCTAAATGACCCTTGGAAACAACATAGAAAGGTTACCCACAACAACGTGCCCAGGGATGGTACTTACCTTGGTTGCATCATTCCGTCTCTTTATGGGAAATTCATCTCAAACTTGTGCATTTATGGGATTCGAACATGAGATCATGTTTCGATACCAAACATAGGAAAAATAGCTAATCCTTCCTACCTAAAGCTTAAGCTTTCATTACGGGACGCTTGAACTGTCACACTTAATCCTCGTCTAAAGCTCACACCAAGTCACGAGAATGTTACCCCCCATGCACGACACAAGTCATTCTAAATGACCCTTGGAAACAACATAAAAAGGTTACCCACAACAACCAGCCCAAGGATGGTACTTAGCTTGGTTGCATCATTTCATCTCTTTTAAGAGAAATTCATCTGGAATTTGTGCTTTTACGGGATTCGAACCGGAGATCATGTTTTGATTCCAAATAAACGAAAAATGGCAAATCCATCCTACCTAAAGCTTAAGCTTTCATTACGAGACCCTTGAACTGTCACACTTAATCCTCGTCTAAAGCTCACACCAAGTCACGAGGATGTTACCCCCCATGCACCACAAAAGTCATTCTAAATGACCCTTGGAAACAACATAGAAAGGTTACCCACAACAACGTGCCCAGGGATGGTACTTACCTTGGTTGCATCATTCCGTCTCTTTTATGGGAAATTCACCTCGAACTTGTGCTTTTAGGGGACACATACCAGAGATCATGTTTCGATACCAAACATAGGAAAAATAGCTAATCCTTCCTACCTAAAGCTTAAGCTCTTATTACGGAACGCTTGAACTGTCACACTTAATCCTCGTCTAAAGCTCACACCAAGTCACGAGGATGTTACCCCCATGCACCACACAAGTCATTCTAAATGACCCTTGGAAACAACATAGAAAGGTTACTTACAACAACCAGCCCAAGGATGGTACTTAGCTTGGTTGCATCATTTCATCTCTTTTAAGAGAAATTCATCTCGAATTTGTGCTTTTACGGGATTCGAACCTGAGATCATGTTTTGATACCAAATAAACGAAAAATGGCAAATCCTTCCTACCTAAAGCTTAAGCTTTCATTACGAGACACTTGAACTGTCACACTTAATCCTCGTCTAAAGCTCACACCAAGTCACGAGGATGTTACCCCCCATGCACCACAAAAGTCATTCTAAATGACCCTTGGAAACAACATAGAAAGGTTACCCACAACAACGTGCCCAGGGATGGTACTTACCTTGGTTGCATCATTCCACCTCTTTTATGGGAAATTCACCTCGAACTTGTGCTTTTAGGGGACACATACCAGAGATCATGTTTCGATACCAAACATAGGAAAAATAGCTAATCCTTCCTACCTAAAGCTTAAGCTTTCATTACGGGACGCTTAAACTGTCATACTTAATCCTCGTCTAAAGCTCACACCAAGTCACGAGGATGTTACCCCCATGCACGCACAAGTCATTCTAAATGACCCTTGGAAACAACATAGAATGGTTACCCACAACAACCAGCCCAAGGATGGTACTTAGATTGGTTGCATCATTTCATCTCTTTTAAGAGAAATTCATCTCGAATTTGTGCTTTTACGGGATTCGAACCTGAGATCATGTTTTGATACCAAATAAACGAAAAATAGCAAATCCTTCCTACCTAAAGCTTAAGCTTTCATTACGAGACACTTGAACTGTCACACTAAATCCTCGTCTAAAGCTCACACCAAGTCACGAGGATGTTACCCCCCATGCACCACAAAAGTCATTCTAAATGACCCTTGGAAACAACATAGAAAGGTTACCCACAACAACGTGTACAGGGATGGTACTTACCTTGGTTGCATCATTCCGTCTCTTTTATGTGAAATTCACCTCGAACTTGTGCTTTTAGGGGACACATACCAGAGATCATGTTTCGATACCAAACATAGGAAAAATAGCTAATCCTTCCTACCTAAAGCTTAAGCTTTCGTTACGGGACGCTTGAATTGTCACACTTAATCCTCGTCTAAAGCTCACACCAAGTCACGAGGATGTTACCCCCATGCACCACACAAGTCATTCTAAATGACCCTTGGAAACAACATAGAAAGGGTACCCACAACAACCAGCCCAAGGATGGTACTTAGATTGGTTGCATCATTTCATCTCTTTTAAGAGAAATTCATCTCGAATTTGTGCTTTTATGGGATTCGAACCTGAGATCATGTTTTGATACCAAATAAACAAAAAATAGCAAATCCTTCCTACCTAAAGCTTAAGCTTTCATTACGAGACACTTGAACTGTCACACTTAATCCTCGTCTAAAGCTCACACCAAGTCACGAGGATGTTACCCCCCATGCACCACAAAAGTCATTCTAAATGACCCTTGGAAACAACATAGAAAGGTTCCCCACAACAACCAGCCCAAGGATGGTACTTAGCTTGGTTGCATCATTCCGTCTCTTTTATGGGAAATTCACCTCGAACTTGTGCTTTTAGGGGACACAATCCAGAGATCATGTTTTGATACCAAATAAACGAAAAATAGCAAATCCTTCCTACCTAAAGCTTAAGCTTTCATTACGAGACACTTGAACTGTCACACTTAATACTCGTCTAAAGCTCACACCAAGTCACGAGTATGTTACCCCGCATGCACCACAAAAGTCATTCTAAATGACCCTTGGAAACAACATAGAAAGGTTACCCACAACAACGTGCCCAGGGATGGTACTTACCTTGGTTGCATCATTCCGTCTCTTTATGGGAAATTCATCTCGAACTTGTGCATTTATGGGATTCGAACATGAGATCATGTTTCGATACCAAACATAGGAAAAATAGCTAATCCTTCCTACCTAAAGCTTAAGCTTTCATTACGGGACGCTTGAACTGTCACACTTAATCCTCGTCTAAAGCTCACACCAAGTCACGAGGATGTTACCCCCCATGCACGACACAAGTCATTCTAAATGACCCTTGGAAACAACATAGAAAGGTTACCCACAACAACCAGCCCAAGGATGGTACTTAGCTTGGTTGCATCATTTCATCTCTTTTAAGAGAAATTCATCTCGAATTTGTGCTTTTACGGGATTCGAACCTGAGATCATGTTTTGATACCAAATAAACGAAAAATGGCAAATCCTTCCTACCTAAAGCTTAAGCTTTCATTACGAGACACTTGAACTGTCACACTTAATCCTCGTCTAAAGCTCACACCAAGTCACGAGGATGTTACCCCTACGCACCACAAAAGTCATTCTAAATGACCCTTGGAAACAACATTGAAAGGTTACCCACAACAACGTGCCCAGGGATGGTACTTACCTTGGTTGCATCATTCCGTCTCTTTTATGGGAAATTCACCTCGAACTTGTGCTTTTAGGGGACACATACCAGAGATCATGTTTCGATACCAAACATAGGAAAAATAGCTAATCCTTCCTACCTAAAGCTTAAGCTCTCATTACGGAACGCTTGAACTGTCACACTTAATCCTCGTCTAAAGCTCACACCAAGTCACGAGGATGTTACCCCCATGCACCACACAAGTTATTCTAAATGACCCTTGGAAACAACATAGAAAGGTTACTTACAACAACCAGCCCAAGGATGGTACTTAGCTTGGTTGCATCATTTCATCTCTTTTAAGAGAAATTCATCTCGAATTTGTGCTTTTACGGGATTCGAACCTGAGATCATGTTTTGATACCAAATAAACGAAAAATGGCAAATCCTTCCTACCTAAAGCTTAAGCTTTCATTACGAGACACTTGAACTGTCACACTTAATCCTCGTCTAAAGCTCACACCAAGTCACGAGGATGTTACCCCCCATGCACCACAAAAGTCATTCTAAATGACCCTTGGAAACAACATAGAAAGGTTACCCACAACAACGTGCCCAGGGATGGTACTTACCTTGGTTGCATCATTCCGCCTCTTTTATGGGAAATTCACCTCGAACTTGTGCTTTTAGGGGACACAATCCAGAGATCATGTTTTGATACCAAATAAACGAAAAATAGCAAATCCTTCCTACCTAAAGCTTAAGCTTTCATTACGAGACACTTGAACTGTCACACTTAATACTCGTCTAAAGCTCACACCAAGTCACGAGGATGTTACCCCGCATGCACCACAAAAGTCATTCTAAATGACCCTTGGAAACAACATAGAAAGGTTACCCACAACAACGTGCCCAGGGATGGTACTTACCTTGGTTGCATCATTCCGTCTCTTTATGGGAAATTCATCTCGAACTTGTGCATTTATGGGATTCGAACATGAGATCATGTTTCGATACCAAACATAGGAAAAATAGCTAATCCTTCCTACCTAAAGCTTAAGCTTTCATTACGGGACGCTTGAACTGTCACACTTAATCCTCGTCTAAAGCTCACACCAAGTCACGAGGATGTTACCCCCCATGCACGACACAAGTCATTCTAAATGACCCTTGGAAACAACATAGAAAGGTTACCCACAACAACCAGCCCAAGGATGGTACTTAGCTTGGTTGCATCATTTCATCTCTTTTAAGAGAAATTCATCTCGAATTTGTGCTTTTACGGGATTCGAACCGGAGATCATGTTTTGATACCAAATAAACGAAAAATGGCAAATCCATCCTACCTAAAGCTTAAGCTTTCATTACGAGACACTTGAACTGTCACACTTAATCCTCGTCTAAAGCTCACACCAAGTCACGAGGATGTTACCCCCACGCACCACAAAAGTCATTCTAAATGACCCTTGGAAACAACATTGAAAGGTTACCCACAACAACGTGCCCAGGGATGGTACTTACCTTGGTTGCATCATTCCGTCTCTTTTATGGGAAATTCACCTCGAACTTGTGCTTTTAGGGGACACAAACCAGAGATCATGTTTCGATACCAAATATAGGAAAAATAGCTAATCCTTCCTACCTAAAGCTTAAGCTTTCATTACGGGACGCTTGAACTGTCACACTTAATCCTCGTCTAAAGCTCACACCAAGTCACGAGGATGTTACCCCTACGCACCACAAAAGTCATTCTAAATGACCCTTGGAAACAACATTGAAAGGTTACCCACAACAACGTGCCCAGGGATGGTACTTACCTTGGTTGCATCATTCCGTCTCTTTTATGGGAAATTCACCTCGAACTTGTGCTTTTAGGGGACACATACCAGAGATCATGTTTCGATACCAAACATAGGAAAAATAGCTAATCCTTCCTACCTAAAGCTTAAGCTCTCATTACGGAACGCTTGAACTGTCACACTTAATCCTCGTCTAAAGCTCACACCAAGTCACGAGGATGTTACCCCCATGCACCACACAAGTTATTCTAAATGACCCTTGGAAACAACATAGAAAGGTTACTTACAACAACCAGCCCAAGGATGGTACTTAGCTTGGTTGCATCATTTCATCTCTTTTAAGAGAAATTCATCTCGAATTTGTGCTTTTACGGGATTCGAACCTGAGATCATGTTTTGATACCAAATAAACGAAAAATGGCAAATCCTTCCTACCTAAAGCTTAAGCTTTCATTACGAGACACTTGAACTGTCACACTTAATCCTCGTCTAAAGCTCACACCAAGTCACGAGGATGTTACCCCCCATGCACCACAAAAGTCATTCTAAATGACCCTTGGAAACAACATAGAAAGGTTACCCACAACAACGTGCCCAGGGATGGTACTTACCTTGGTTGCATCATTCCGCCTCTTTTATGGGAAATTCACCTCGAACTTGTGCTTTTAGGGGACACAATCCAGAGATCATGTTTTGATACCAAATAAACGAAAAATAGCAAATCCTTCCTACCTAAAGCTTAAGCTTTCATTACGAGACACTTGAACTGTCACACTTAATACTCGTCTAAAGCTCACACCAAGTCACGAGGATGTTACCCCGCATGCACCACAAAAGTCATTCTAAATGACCCTTGGAAACAACATAGAAAGGTTACCCACAACAACGTGCCCAGGGATGGTACTTACCTTGGTTGCATCATTCCGTCTCTTTATGGGAAATTCATCTCGAACTTGTGCATTTATGGGATTCGAACATGAGATCATGTTTCGATACCAAACATAGGAAAAATAGCTAATCCTTCCTACCTAAAGCTTAAGCTTTCATTACGGGACGCTTGAACTGTCACACTTAATCCTCGTCTAAAGCTCACACCAAGTCACGAGGATGTTACCCCCCATGCACGACACAAGTCATTCTAAATGACCCTTGGAAACAACGTAGAAAGGTTACCCACAACAACCAGCCCAAGGATGGTACTTAGCTTGGTTGCATCATTTCATCTCTTTTAAGAGAAATTCATCTCGAATTTGTGCTTTTACGGGATTCGAACCGGAGATCATGTTTTGATACCAAATAAACGAAAAATGGCAAATCCATCCTACCTAAAGCTTAAGCTTTCATTACGAGACACTTGAACTGTCACACTTAATCCTCGTCTAAAGCTCACACCAAGTCACGAGGATGTTACCCCCACGCACCACAAAAGTCATTCTAAATGACCCTTGGAAACAACATTGAAAGGTTACCCACAACAACGTGCCCAGGGATGGTACTTACCTTGGTTGCATCATTCCGTCTCTTTTATGGGAAATTCACCTCGAACTTGTGCTTTTAGGGGACACAAACCAGAGATCATGTTTCGATACCAAATATAGGAAAAATAGCTAATCCTTCCTACCTAAAGCTTAAGCTTTCATTACGGGACGCTTGAACTGTCACACTTAATCCTCGTCTAAAGCTCACACCAAGTCACGAGGATGTTACCCCCATGCACGACACAAGTCATTCTAAATGACCCTTGGAAACAACATAGAAAGGTTACCCACAACAACCAGCCCAAGGATGGTACTTAGATTGGTTGCATCATTCCGTCTCTTTTATGGGAAATTCACCTCGAACTTGTGCTTTTAGGGGACACATACCAGAGATCATGTTTCGATACCAAACATAGGAAAAATAGCTAATCCTTCCTACCTAAAGCTTAAGCTCTCATTACGGAACGCTTGAACTGTCACACTTAATCCTCGTCTAAAGCTAACACCAAGTCACGAGGATGTTACCCCCATGCACCACACAAGTCATTCTAAATGACCCTTGGAAACAACATAGAAAGGTTACTTACAACAACCAGCCCAAGGATAGTACTTAGCTTGGTTGCATCATTTCATCTCTTTTAAGAGAAATTCATCTCGAATTTGTGCTTTTACGGGATTCGAACCTGAGATCATGTTTTGATACCAAATAAACGAAAAATGGCAAATCCTTCCTACCTAAAGCTTAAGCTTTCATTACGAGACACTTGAACTGTCACACTTAATCCTCGTCTAAAGCTCACACCAAGTCACGAGGATGTTACCCCCCATGCACCACAAAAGTCATTCTAAATGACCCTTGGAAACAACATAGAAAGGTTACCCACAACAACGTGCCCAGGGATGGTACTTACCTTGGTTGCATCATTCCGCCTCTTTTATGGGAAATTCACCTCGAACTTGTGCTTTTAGGGGACACATACCAGAGATCATGTTTCGATACCAAACATAGGAAAAATAGCTAATCCTTCCTACCTAAAGCTTAAGCTTTCATTACGGGACGCTTAAACTGTCACACTTAATCCTCGTCTAAAGCTCACACCAAGTCACGAGGATGTTACCCCCATGCACACACAAGTCATTCTAAATGACCCTTGGAAACAACATAGAAAGGTTACCCACAACAACCAGCCCAAGGATGGTACTTAGATTGGTTGCATCATTTCATCTCTTTTAAGAGAAATTCATCTCGAATTTGTGCTTTTACGGGATTCGAACCTGAGATCATGTTTTGATACCAAATAAACGAAAAATAGCAAATCCTTCCTACCTAAAGCTTAAGCTTTCATTACGAGACACTTGAACTGTCACACTAAATCCTCGTCTAAAGCTCACACCAAGTCACGAGGATGTTACCCCCCATGCACCACAAAAGTCATTCTAAATGACCCTTGGAAACAACATAGAAAGGTTACCCACAACAACGTGTAAAGGGATGGTACTTACCTTGGTTGCATCATTCCGTCTCTTTTATGTGAAATTCACCTCGAACTTGTGCTTTTAGGGGACACATACCAGAGATCATGTTTCGATACCAAACATAAGAAAAATAGCTAATCCTTCCTACCTAAAGCTTAAGCTTTCATTACGGGACGCTTGAATTGTCACACTTAATCCTCGTCTAAAGCTCACACCAAGTCACGAGGATGTTACCCCCATGCACCACACAAGTTATTCTAAATGACCCTTGGAAACAACATAGAAAGGTTACTTACAACAACCAGCCCAAGGATGGTACTTAGCTTGGTTGCATCATTTCATCTCTTTTAAGAGAAATTCATCTCGAATTTGTGCTTTTACGGGATTCGAACCTGAGATCATGTTTTGATACCAAATAAACGAAAAATGGCAAATCCTTCCTACCTAAAGCTTAAGCTTTCATTACGAGACACTTGAACTGTCACACTTAATCCTCGTCTAAAGCTCACACCAAGTCACGAGGATGTTACCCCCCATGCACCACAAAAGTCATTCTAAATGACCCTTGGAAACAACATAGAAAGGTTACCCACAACAACGTGCCCAGGGATGGTACTTACCTTGGTTGCATCATTCCGCCTCTTTTATGGGAAATTCACCTCGAACTTGTGCTTTTAGGGGACACATACCAGAGATCATGTTTCGATACCAAACATAGGAAAAATAGCTAATCCTTCCTACCTAAAGCTTAAGCTTTCTTTACGAGACGCTTGAACTGTCACACTTAATCCTCGTCTAAAGCTCACACCAAGTCACGAGGATGTTACACCCATGCACCATACAAGTTATTCTAAATGACCCTTGGAAACAACATAGAAAGGTTACCCACACCAACCAGCCCAAGGATGGTTCTTAGATTGGTTGCATCATTTCATCTCTTTTAAGAGAAATTCATCTCGAATTTGTGCTTTTATGGGATTCGAACCTGAGATCATGTTTTGATACCAAATAAACGAAAAATAGCAAATCCTTCCTACCTAAAGCTTAAGCTTTCATTACGAGACACTTGAACTGTCACACTTAATCCTCGTCTAAAGTTCACACCAAGTCACGAGGATGTTACCCCCCATGCACCACAAAAGTCATTCTAAATGACCCTTGGAAACAACATAGAAAGGTTACCCACAACAACGTGCCCAGGGATGGTACTTACCTTGGTTGCATCATTCCGTCTCTTTTATGGGAAATTCACCTCGAACTTGTGCTTTTAGGGTACACATACCAGAGATCATGTTTCGATACCAAACATAGGAAAAATAGCTAATCCTTCCTACCTAAAGCTTAAGCTCTCATTACGGGACGCTTGAACTGTCACACTTAATCCTCGTCTAAAGCTCACACCAAGTCACGAGGATGTTACCCCCATGCACCACACAAGTCATTCTAAATGACCCTTGGAAACAACATAGAAAGGTTACCCACAACAACCAGCCCAAGGATGGTTCTTAGATTGGTTGCATCATTTCATCTCTTTTAAGAGAAATTCATCTCGAATTTGTGCTTTTATGGGATTCGAACCTGAGATCATGTTTTGATACCAAATAAACGAAAAATAGCAAATCCTTCCTACCTAAAGCTTAAGCTTTCATTACGAGACACTTGAACTGTCACACTTAATCCTCGTCTAAAGCTCACACCAAGTCACGAGGATGTTACCCCCCATGCACCACAAAAGTCATTCTAAATGACCCTTGGAAACAACATAGAAAGGTTACCCACAACAACGTGCCCAGGGATGGTACTTACCTTGGTTGCATCATTCCGTCTCTTTTATGGGAAATTCACCTCGAACTTGTGCTTTTAGGGGACACATACCAGAGATCATGTTTCGATACCAAACATAGGAAAAATAGCTAATCCTTCCTACCTAAAGCTTAAGCTCTCATTACGGGACGCTTGAACTGTCACACTTAATCCTCGTCTAAAGCTCATACCAAGTCACGAGAATGTTACCCCCATGCACCACACAAGTCATTCTAAATGACCCTTGGAAACAACATAGAAAGGTTACCCACAACAACCAGCCCAAGGATGGTACTTAGCTTGGTTGCATCATTTCATCTCTTTTAAGAGAAATTCATCTCGAATTTGTGCTTTTACGGGATTCGAACCTGAGATCATGTTTTGATACCAAATAAACGAAAAATGGCAAATCCTTCCTACCTAAAGCTTAAGCTTTCATTACGAGACACTTGAACTGTCACACTTAATCCTCGTCTAAAGCTCACACCAAGTCACGAGGATGTTACCCCCCATGCACCGCAAAAGTCATTCTAAATGACCCTTGGAAACAACATAGAAAGGTTACCCACAACAACGTGCCTAGGGATGGTACTTACCTTGGTTGCATCATTCCGTCTCTTTTATGGGAAATTCACCTCGAACTTGTGCTTTTAGGGGACACATACCAGAGATCATGTTTCGATACCAAACATAGGAAAAATAGCTAATCCTTCCTACCTAAAGCTTAAGCTTTCATTACGGGACGCTTGAACTGTCACACTTAATCCTCGTCTAAAGCTCACACCAAGTCACGAGGATGTTACCCCCATGCACCATACAAGTTATTCTAAATGACCCTTGGAAACAACATAGAAAGGTTACCCACAACAACCAGCCCAAGGATGGTACTTAGATTGGTTGCATCATTTCATCTCTTTTAAGAGAAATTCATCTCGAATTTTTGCTTTTATGGGATTCGAACCTGAGATCATGTTTTGATACCAAATAAACGAAAAATAGCAAATCCTTCCTACCTAAAGCTTAAGCTTTCATTACGAGACACTTGAACTGTCACACTTAATCCTCGTCTAAAGCTCACACCAAGTCACGAGGATGTTACCCCCCATGCACCACAAAAGTCATTCTAAATGACCCTTGGAAACAACATAGAAAGGTTACCCACAACAACGTGCCCAGGGATGGTACTTACCTTGGTTGCATCATTCCGTCTCTTTTATGGGAAATTCACCTCGAACTTGTGCTTTTAGGGGACACATACCAGAGATCATGTTTCGATACCAAACATAGGAAAAATAGCTAATCCTTCCTACCTAAAGCTTAAGCTCTCATTACGGGACGCTTGAACTGTCACACTTAATCCTCGTCTAAAGCTCACACCAAGTCACGAGGATGTTACCCCCATGCACCACACAAGTCATTCTAAATGACCCTTGGAAACAACATAGAAAGGTTACCCACAACAACCAGCCCAAGGATGGTACTTAGCTTGGTTGCATCATTTCATCTCTTTTAAGAGAAATTCATCTCGAATTTGTGCTTTTACGGGATTCGAACCTGAGATCATGTTTTGATACCAAATAAACGAAAAATGGCAAATCCTTCCTACCTAAAGCTTAAGCTTTCATTACGAGACACTTGAACTGTCACACTTAATTCTCGTCTAAAGCTCACACCAAGTCACGAGGATGTTACCCCCCATGCACCACAAAAGTCATTCTAAATGACCCTTGGAAACAACATAGAAAGGTTACCCACAACAACGTGCCCAGGGATGGTACTTACCTTGGTTGCATCATTCCGCCTCTTTTATGGGAAATTCACCTCGAACTTGTGCTTTTAGGGGACACATACCAGAGATCATGTTTCGATACCAAACATAGGAAAAATAGCTAATCCTTCCTACCTAAAGCTTAAGCTTTCTTTACGAGACGCTTGAACTGTCACACTTAATCCTCGTCTAAAGCTCACACCAAGTCACGAGGATGTTACCCCCCATGCACCACAAAAGTCATTCTAAATGACCCTTGGAAACAACATAGAAAGGTTACCCACAACAACGTGCCCAGGGATGGTACTTACCTTGGTTGCATCATTCCGCCTCTTTTATGGGAAATTCACCTCGAACTTGTGCTTTTAGGGGACACATACCAGAGATCATGTTTCGATACCAAACATAGGAAAAATAGCTAATCCTTCCTACCTAAAGCTTAAGCTTTCTTTACGAGACGCTTGAACTGTCACACTTAATCCTCGTCTAAAGCTCACACCAAGTCACGAGGATGTTACCCCCATGCACCACACAAGTCATTCTAAATGACCCTTGGAAACAACATAGAAAGGTTACTTACAACAACCAGCCCAAGGATGGTACTTAGCTTGGTTGCATCATTTCATCTCTTTTAAGAGAAATTCATCTCGAATTTGTGCTTTTACGGGATTCGAACCTGAGATCATGTTTTGATACCAAATAAACGAAAAATGGCAAATCCTTCCTACCTAAAGCTTAAGCTTTCATTACGAGACACTTGAACTGTCACACTTAATCCTCGTCTAAAGCTCACACCAAGTCACGAGGATGTTACCCCCCATGCACCACAAAAGTCATTCTAAATGACCCTTGGAAACAACATAGAAAGGTTACCCACAACAACGTGCCCAGGGATGGTACTTACCTTGGTTGCATCATTCCGCCTCTTTTATGGGAAATTCACCTCGAACTTGTGCTTTTAGGGGACACATACCAGAGATCATGTTTCGATACCAAACATAGGAAAAATAGCTAATCCTTCCTACCTAAAGCTTAAGCTTTCTTTACGAGACGCTTGAACTGTCACACTTAATCCTCGTCTAAAGCTCACACCAAGTCACGAGGATGTTACCCCCATGCACCATACAAGTTATTCTAAATGACCCTTGGAAACAACATAGAAAGGTTACCCACACCAACCAGCCCAAGGATGGTTCTTAGATTGGTTGCATCATTTCATCTCTTTTAAGAGAAATTCATCTCGAATTTGTGCTTTTATGGGATTCGAACCTGAGATCATGTTTTGATACCAAATAAACGAAAAATAGCAAATCCTTCCTACCTAAAGCTTAAGCTTTCATTACGAGACACTTGAACTGTCACACTTAATCCTCGTCTAAAGTTCACACCAAGTCACGAGGATGTTACCCCCCATGCACCACAAAAGTCATTCTAAATGACCCTTGGAAACAACATAGAAAGGTTACCCACAACAACGTGCCCAGGGATGGTACTTACCTTGGTTGCATCATTCCGTCTCTTTTATGGGAAATTCACCTCGAACTTGTGCTTTTAGGGGACACATACCAGAGATCATGTTTCGATACCAAACATAGGAAAAATAGCTAATCCTTCCTACCTAAAGCTTAAGCTCTCATTACGGGACGCTTGAACTGTCACACTTAATCCTCGTCTAAAGCTCACACCAAGTCACGAGGATGTTACCCCCATGCACCACACAAGTCATTCTAAATGACCCTTGGAAACAACATAGAAAGGTTACCCACAACAACCAGCCCAAGGATGGTTCTTAGATTGGTTGCATCATTTCATCTCTTTTAAGAGAAATTCATCTCGAATTTGTGCTTTTATGGGATTCGAACCTGAGATCATGTTTTGATACCAAATAAACGAAAAATAGCAAATCCTTCCTACCTAAAGCTTAAGCTTTCATTACGAGACACTTGAACTGTCACACTTAATCCTCGTCTAAAGCTCACACCAAGTCACGAGGATGTTACCCCCCATGCACCACAAAAGTCATTCTAAATGACCCTTGGAAACAACATAGAAAGGTTACCCACAACAACGTGCCCAGGGATGGTACTTTCCTTGGTTGCATCATTCCGTCTCTTTTATGGGAAATTCACCTCGAACTTGTGCTTTTAGGGGACACATACCAGAGATCATGTTTCGATACCAAACATAGGAAAAATAGCTAATCCTTCCTACCTAAAGCTTAAGCTCTCATTACGGGACGCTTGAACTGTCACACTTAATCCTCGTCTAAAGCTCATACCAAGTCACGAGAATGTTACCCCCATGCACCACACAAGTCATTCTAAATGACCCTTGGAAACAACATAGAAAGGTTACCCACAACAACCAGCCCAAGGATGGTACTTAGCTTGGTTGCATCATTTCATCTCTTTTAAGAGAAATTCATCTCGAATTTGTGCTTTTACGGGATTCGAACCTGAGATCATGTTTTGATACCAAATAAACGAAAAATGGCAAATCCTTCCTACCTAAAGCTTAAGCTTTCATTACGAGACACTTGAACTGTCACACTTAATCCTCGTCTAAAGCTCACACCAAGTCACGAGGATGTTACCCCCCATGCACCGCAAAAGTCATTCTAAATGACCCTTGGAAACAACATAGAAAGGTTACCCACAACAACGTGCCTAGGGATGGTACTTACCTTGGTTGCATCATTCCGTCTCTTTTATGGGAAATTCACCTCGAACTTGTGCTTTTAGGGGACACATACCAGAGATCATGTTTCGATACCAAACATAGGAAAAATAGCTAATCCTTCCTACCTAAAGCTTAAGCTTTCATTACGGGACGCTTGAACTGTCACACTTAATCCTCGTCTAAAGCTCACACCAAGTCACGAGGATGTTACCCCCATGCACCATACAAGTTATTCTAAATGACCCTTGGAAACAACATAGAAAGGTTACCCACAACAACCAGCCCAAGGATGGTACTTAGATTGGTTGCATCATTTCATCTCTTTTAAGAGAAATTCATCTCGAATTTTTGCTTTTATGGGATTCGAACCTGAGATCATGTTTTGATACCAAATAAACGAAAAATAGCAAATCCTTCCTACCTAAAGCTTAAGCTTTCATTACGAGACACTTGAACTGTCACACTTAATCCTCGTCTAAAGCTCACACCAAGTCACGAGGATGTTACCCCCCATGCACCACAAAAGTCATTCTAAATGACCCTTGGAAACAACATAGAAAGGTTACCCACAACAACGTGCCCAGGGATGGTACTTACCTTGGTTGCATCATTCCGTCTCTTTTATGGGAAATTCACCTCGAACTTGTGCTTTTAGGGGACACATACCAGAGATCATGTTTCGATACCAAACATAGGAAAAATAGCTAATCCTTCCTACCTAAAGCTTAAGCTCTCATTACGGGACGCTTGAACTGTCACACTTAATCCTCGTCTAAAGCTCACACCAAGTCACGAGGATGTTACCCCCATGCACCACACAAGTCATTCTAAATGACCCTTGGAAACAACATAGAAAGGTTACCCACAACAACCAGCCCAAGGATGGTACTTAGCTTGGTTGCATCATTTCATCTCTTTTAAGAGAAATTCATCTCGAATTTGTGCTTTTACGGGATTCGAACCTGAGATCATGTTTTGATACCAAATAAACGAAAAATGGCAAATCCTTCCTACCTAAAGCTTAAGCTTTCATTACGAGACACTTGAACTGTCACACTTAATTCTCGTCTAAAGCTCACACCAAGTCACGAGGATGTTACCCCCCATGCACCACAAAAGTCATTCTAAATGACCCTTGGAAACAACATAGAAAGGTTACCCACAACAACGTGCCTAGGGATGGTACTTACCTTGGTTGCATCATTCCGTCTCTTTTATGGGAAATTCACCTCGAACTTGTGCTTTTAGGGGACACATACCAGAGATCATGTTTCGATACCAAACATAGGAAAAATAGCTAATCCTTCCTACCTAAAGCTTAAGCTTTCATTACGGGACGCTTAAACTGTCACACTAAATTCTCGTCTAAAGCTCACACCAAGTCACGAGGATGTTACCCCCATGCACACACAAGTCATTCTAAATGACCCTTGGAAAGAACATAGAAAGGTTACCCACAACAACCAGCCCAAGGATGGTACTTAGATTGGTTGCATCATTTCATCTCTTTTAAGAGAAATTCATCTCGAATTTGTGCTTTTATGGGATTCGAACTTGAGATCATGTTTTGATACCAAATAAACGAAAAATACCAAATCCTTCCTACCTAAAGCTTAAGCTTAGATTACGAGACACTTGAACTGTCACACTTAATCCTCGTCTAAAGCTCACACCAAGTCACGAGGATGTTACCCCCCATGCACCACAAAAGTCATTCTAAATGACCCTTGGAAACAACATAGAAAGGTTACCCACAACAACGTGCCCAGGGATGGTACTTACCTTGGTTGCATCATTCCGTCTCTTTTATGGGAAATTCATCTCGAACTTGTGCATTTATGGGATTCGAACATGAGATCATGTTTCGATACCAAACATAGGAAAAATAGCTAATCCTTCCTACCTAAAGCTTAAGCTTTCATTACGGGACGCTTGAATTGTCACACTTAATCCTCGTCTAAAGCTCACACCAAGTCACGAGGATGTTACCCCCCATGCACCACAAAAGTCATTCTAAATGACCCTTGGAAACAACATAGAAAGGTTACCCACAACAACGTGCCCAGGGATGGTACTTACCTTGGTTGCATCATTCCGTCTCTTTTATGGGAAATTAACCTCGAACTTGTGCTTTTAGGGGACACATACCAGAGATCATGTTTCGATACCAAACATAGGAAAAATAGCTAATCCTTCCTACCTAAAGCTTAAGCTTTCATTAAGGGACGCTTGAACTGTCACACTTAATCCTCGTCTAAAGCTCACACCAAGTCACGAGGATGTTACCCCCCATGCACCACAAAAGTCATTCTAAATGACCCTTGGAAACAACATAGAAAGGTTACCCACAACAACGTGCCCATGGATGGTACTTACCTTGGTTGCATCATTCCGTCTCTTTTATGGGAAATTCACCTCGAACTTGTGCTTTTAGGGGACACATACCAGAGATCATGTTTCGATACCAAACATAGGAAAAATAGCTAATCCTTCCTACCTAAAGCTTAAGCTTTCATTACGGGACGCTTGAACTGTCACACTTAATCCTCGTCTAAAGCTCACACCAAGTCACGAGGATGTTACCCCCATGCACCACACAAGTCATTCTAAATGACCCTTGGAAACAACATAGAAAGGTTACCCACACCAACCAGCCCAAGGATGGTACTTAGATTGGTTGCATCATTTCATCTCTTTTAAGAGAAATTCATCTCGAATTTGTGCTTTTATGGGATTCGAACCTGAGATCATGTTTTGATACCAAATAAACGAAAAATAGCAAATCCTTCCTACCTAAAGCTTAAGCTTTCATTACGAGACACTTGAACTGTCACACTAAATCCTCGTCTAAAGCTCACACCAAGTCACGAGGATGTTACCCCCCATGCACCACAAAAGTCATTCTAAATGACCCTTGGAAACAACATAGAAAGGTTACCCACAACAACCTGCCCAGGGATGGTACTTACCTTGGTTGCATCATATCGTCTCTTTTATGGGAAATTCATCTCGAACTTGTGCATTTATGGGATTCGAACATGATATCATGTTTCGATACCAAACATAGGAAAAATAGCTAATCCTTCCTACCTAAAGCTTAAGCTTTCATTACGGGACGCTTGAACTGTCACACTCAATCCTCGTCTAAAGCTCACACCAAGTCACGAGGATGTTACCCCCCATGCACCACACAAGTCATTCTAAATGACCCTTGGAAACAACATAGAAAGGTTACCCACAACAACCAGCCCAAAGATGGTACTTAGCTTGGTTGCATCATTTCATCTCTTTTAAGAGAAATTCATCTCGAATTTGTGCATTTACGGGATTCGAATCTGAGATCATGTTTTGATACCAAATAAACGAAAAATAGCAAATCCTTCCTACCTAAAGCTTAAGCTTTCATTACGAGAAACTTGAACTGTCACACTTAATCCTCGTCTAAAGCTCACACCAAGTCACGAGGATGTTACCCCCATGCACACACAAGTCATTCTAAATTACCCTTGGAAACAACATAGAAAGGTTACCCACAACAACCAGCCCAAGGATGGTACTTAGATTGGTTGCATCATTTCATCTCTTTTAAGAGAAATTCATCTCGAATTTGTGCTTTTACGGGATTCGAACCTGAGATCATGTTTTGATACCAAATAAACGAAAAATAGCAAATCCTTCCTACCTAAAGCTTAAGCTTTCATTACGAGACACTTGAACTGTCACACTAAATCCTCGTCTAAAGCTCACACCAAGTCACGAGGATGTTACCCCACATGTACCACAAAAGTCATTCTAAATGACCCTTGGAAACAACATAGAAAGGTTACCCACAACAACGTGCCCAGGGATGGTACTTACCTTGGTTGCATCATTCCGTCTCTTTTATGGGAAATTCACCTCGAACTTGTGCTTTTAGGGGACACATACCAGAGATCATGTTTCGATACCAAACATAGGAAAAATAGCTAATCCTTCCTACCTAAAGCTTAAGCTTTCATTACGGGACGCTTAAACTGTTACACTAAATTCTCGTCTAAAGCTCACACCAAGTCACGAGGATGTTACCCCCCATGCACCACAAAAGTCATTCTAAATGACCCTTGGAAACAACATAGAAAGGTTACCCACAACAACGTGCCCAGGGATGGTACTTACCTTGGTTGCATCATTCCGTCTCTTTTATGGGAAATTCACCTCGAACTTGTGCTTTTAGGGGACACATACCAGAGATCATGTTTCGATACCAAACTTAGGAAAAATAGCTAATCCTTCCTACCTAAAGCTTAAGCTCTCATTACTGGACGCTTGAACTGTCACACTTAATCCTCGTCTAAAGCTCACACCAAGTCACGAGGATGTTACCCCCATGCACCACACAAGTCATTCTAAATGACCCTTGGAAACAACATAGAAATGTTACCCACAACAACGTGCCCAGGGATGGTACTTACCTTGGTTGCATCATTCCGTCTCTTTTATGGGAAATTCACCTCGAACTTGTGCTTTTAGGGGACACATACCAGAGATCATGTTTCGATACCAAACATAGGAAAAATAGCTAATCCTTCCTACCTAAAGCTTAAGCTCTCATTACGGGACGCTTGAACTGTCACACTTAATCCTCGTCTAAAGCGCACACCAAGTAACGAGGATGTTACCCTCATGCACCACACAAGTCATTCTAAATGACCCTTGGAAACAACATAGAAAGGTTACCCACAACAACCAGCCCAAGGATGGTACTTAGCTTGGTTGCATTATTTCATCTCTTTTAAGAGAAATTCATCTCGAATTTGTGCTTTTATGGGATTCGAACCTGAGATCATGTTTTGATACCAAATAAACGAAAAATAGCAAATCCTTCCTACCTAAAGCTTAAGCTTTCATTACGAGACACTTGAAATGTCACACTTAATCCTCGTCTAAAGCTCACACCAAGTCACGAGGATGTTACCCCCCATGCACCACAAAAGTCATTCTAAATGACCCTTGGAAACAACATAGAAAGGTTACCCACAACAACGTGCCCAGGGATGGTACTTACCTTGGTTGCATCATATCGTCTCTTTTATGGGAAATTCATCTCGAACTTGTGCATTTATGGGATTCGAACATGAGATCATGTTTCGATACCAAACATAGGAAAAATAGCTAATCCTTCCTACCTAAAGCTTAAGCTTTCATTACGGGACGCTTGAACTGTCACACTTAATCCTCGTCTAAAGCTCACACCAAGTCACGAGGAGGTTACACCCATGCACCACACAAGTCATTCTAAATGACCCTTGGAAACAACATAGAAAGGTTACCCACAACAACCAGCCCAAGGATGGTACTTAGCTTGGTTGCATCATTTCATCTCTTTTAAGAATAATTCATCTCGAACTTGTGCATTTATGGGATTCGAACATGAGATCATGTTTCGATACCAAACATAGGAAAAATAGCTAATCCTTCCTACCTAAAGCTTAAGCTTTCATTTCGGGACGCTTGAACTGTCACACTCAATCCTCGTCTAAAGCTCACACCAAGTCACGAGGATGTTACCCCCCATGCACCACACAAGTCATTCTAAATAACCCTTGGAAACAACATAGAAAGGTTACCCACAACAACCAGCCCAAGGATGGTACTTAGCTTGGTTGCATCATTTCATCTCTTTTAAGAGAAATTCATCTCGAACTTGTGCATTTATGGGATTCGAACATGAGATCATGTTTCGATACCAAACATAGGAAAAATAGCTAATCCTTCCTACCTAAAGCTTAAGCTTTCATTACGGGACGCTTGAACTGTCACACTCAATCCTCGTCTAAAGCTCACACCAAGTCACGAGGATGTTACCCCCCATGCACCACACAAGTCATTCTAAATGACCCTTGGAAACAACATAGAAAGGTTACCCACAACAACCAGCCCAAGGATTGTACTTAGCTTGGTTGCATCATTTCATCTCTTTTAAGAAAAATTCATCTCGAACTTGTGCATTTATGGGATTCGAACATGAGATCATGTTTCGATACCAAACATAGGAAAAATAGCTAATCCTTCCTACCTAAAGCTTAAGCTTTCATTTCGGGACGCTTGAACTGTCACACTCAATCCTCGTCTAAAGCTCACACCAAGTCACGAGGATGTTACCCCCCATGCACCACACAAGTCATTCTAAATAACCCTTGGAAACAACATAGAAAGGTTACCCACAACAACCAGCCCAAGGATGGTACTTAGCTTGGTTGCATCATTTCATCTCTTTTAAGAGAAATTCATCTCGAACTTGTGCATTTATGGGATTCGAACATGAGATCATGTTTCGATACCAAACATAGGAAAAATAGCTAATCCTTCCTACCTAAAGCTTAAGCTTTCATTACGGGACGCTTGAACTGTCACACTCAATCCTCGTCTAAAGCTCACACCAAGTCACGAGGATGTTACCCCCCATGCACCACACAAGTCATTCTAAATGACCCTTGGAAACAACATAGAAAGGTTACCCACAACAACCAGCCCAAAGATGGTACTTAGCTTGGTTGCATCATTTCATCTCTTTTAAGAGAAATTCATCTCGAATTTGTGCATTTACGGGATTCGAATCTGAGATCATGTTTTGATACCAAATAAACGAAAAATAGCAAATCCTTCCTACCTAAAGCTTAAGCTTTCATTACGAGAAACTTGAACTGTCACACTTAATCCTCGTCTAAAGCTCACACCAAGTCACGAGGATGTTACCCCCATGCACACACAAGTCATTCTAAATTACCCTTGGAAACAACATAGAAAGGTTACCCACAACAACCAGCCCAAGGATGGTACTTAGATTGGTTGCATCATTTCATCTCTTTTAAGAGAAATTCATCTCGAATTTGTGCTTTTACGGGATTCGAACCTGAGATCATGTTTTGATTCCAAATAAACGAAAAATAGCAAATCCTTCCTACCTAAAGCTTAAGCTTTCATTACGAGACACTTGAACTGTCACACTAAATCCTCGTCTAAAGCTCACACCAAGTCACGAGGATGTTACCCCCCATGTACCACAAAAGTCATTCTAAATGACCCTTGGAAACAACATAGAAAGGTTACCCACAACAACGTGCCCAGGGATGGTACTTACCTTGGTTGCATCATTCCGTCTCTTTTATGGGAAATTCACCTCGAACTTGTGCTTTTAGGGGACACATACCAGAGATCATGTTTCGATACCAAACATAGGAAAAATAGCTAATCCTTCCTACCTAAAGCTTAAGCTTTCATTACGGGACGCTTAAACTGTTACACTAAATTCTCGTCTAAAGCTCACACCAAGTCACGAGGATGTTACCCCCCATGCACCACAAAAGTCATTCTAAATGACCCTTGGAAACAACATAGAAAGGTTACCCACAACAACGTGCCCAGGGATGGTACTTACCTTGGTTGCATCATTCCGTCTCTTTTATGGGAAATTCACCTCGAACTTGTGCTTTTAGGGGACACATACCAGAGATCATGTTTCGATACCAAACTTAGGAAAAATAGCTAATCCTTCCTACCTAAAGCTTAAGCTCTCATTACTGGACGCTTGAACTGTCACACTTAATTCTCGTCTAAAGCTCACACCAAGTCACGAGGATGTTACCCCCATGCACCACACAAGTCATTCTAAATGACCCTTGGAAACAACATAGAAATGTTACCCACAACAACGTGCCCAGGGATGGTACTTACCTTGGTTGCATCATTCCGTCTCTTTTATGGGAAATTCACCTCGAACTTGTGCTTTTAGGGGACACATACCAGAGATCATGTTTCGATACCAAACATAGGAAAAATAGCTAATCCTTCCTACCTAAAGCTTAAGCTCTCATTACGGGACGCTTGAACTGTCACACTTAATCCTCGTCTAAAGCGCACACCAAGTAACGAGGATGTTACCCTCATGCACCACACAAGTCATTCTAAATGACCCTTGGAAACAACATAGAAAGGTTACCCACAACAACCAGCCCAAGGATGGTACTTAGCTTGGTTGCATTATTTCATCTCTTTTAAGAGAAATTCATCTCGAATTTGTGCTTTTATGGGATTCGAACCTGAGATCATGTTTTTATACCAAATAAACGAAAAATAGCAAATCCTTCCTACCTAAAGCTTAAGCTTTCATTACGAGACACTTGAACTGTCACACTTAATCCTCGTCTAAAGCTCACACCAAGTCACGAGGATGTTACCCCCCATGCACCACAAAAGTCATTCTAAATGACCCTTGGAAACAACATAGAAAGGTTACCCACAACAACGTGCCCAGGGATGGTACTTACCTTGGTTGCATCATATCGTCTCTTTTATGGGAAATTCATCTCGAACTTGTGCATTTATGGGATTCGAACATGAGATCATGTTTCGATACCAAACATAGGAAAAATAGCTAATCCTTCCTACCTAAAGCTTAAGCTTTCATTACGGGACGCTTGAACTGTCACACTTAATCCTCGTCTAAAGCTCACACCAAGTCACGAGGAGGTTACACCCATGCACCACACAAGTCATTCTAAATGACCCTTGGAAACAACATAGAAAGGTTACCCACAACAACCAGCCCAAGGATGGTACTTAGCTTGGTTGCATCATTTCATCTCTTTTAAGAAAAATTCATCTCGAACTTGTGCATTTATGGGATTCGAACATGAGATCATGTTTCGATACCAAACATAGGAAAAATAGCTAATCCTTCCTACCTAAAGCTTAAGCTTTCATTTCGGGACGCTTGAACTGTCACACTCAATCCTCGTCTAAAGCTCACACCAAGTCACGAGGATGTTACCCCCCATGCACCACACAAGTCATTCTAAATAACCCTTGGAAACAACATAGAAAGGTTACCCACAACAACCAGCCCAAGGATGGTACTTAGCTTGGTTGCATCATTTCATCTCTTTTAAGAGAAATTCATCTCGAACTTGTGCATTTATGGGATTCGAACATGAGATCATGTTTCGATACCAAACATAGGAAAAATAGCTAATCCTTCCTACCTAAAGCTTAAGCTTTCATTACGGGACGCTTGAACTGTCACACTCAATCCTCATCTAAAGCTCACACCAAGTCACGAGGATGTTACCCCCCATGCACCACACAAGTCATTCTAAATGACCCTTGGAAACAACATAGAAAGGTTACCCACAACAACGTGCCTAGGGATGGTACTTACCTTGGTTGCATCATTCCGTCTCTTTTATGGGAAATTCACCTCGAACTTGTGCTTTTAGGGGACACATACCAGAGATCATGTTTCGATACCAAACTTAGGAAAAATAGCTAATCCTTCCTACCTAAAGCTTAAGCTCTCATTACTGGACGCTTGAACTGTCACACTTAATCCTCGTCTAAAGCTCACACCAAGTCACGAGGATGTTACCCCCATGCACCACACAAGTCATTCTAAATGACCCTTGGAAACAACATAGAAAGGTTACCCACAACAACCAGCCCAAGGATGGTACTTAGCTTGGTTGCATCATTTCATCTCTTTTAAGAGAAATTCATCTCGAACTTGTGCATTTATGGGATTCGAACATGAGATCATGTTTCGATACCAAACATAGGAAAAATAGCTAATCCTTCCTACCTAAAGCTTAAGCTTTCATTTCGGGACGCTTGAACTGTCACACTCAATCCTCGTCTAAAGCTCACACCAAGTCACGAGGATGTTACCCCCCATGCACCACACAAGTCATTCTAAATAACCCTTGGAAACAACATAGAAAGGTTACCCACAACAACCAGCCCAAGGATGGTACTTAGCTTGGTTGCATCATTTCATCTCTTTTAAGAGAAATTCATCTCGAACTTGTGCATTTATGGGATTCGAACATGAGATCATGTTTCGATACCAAACATAGGAAAAATAGCTAATCCTTCCTACCTAAAGCTTAAGCTTTCATTTCGGGACGCTTGAATTGTCACACTCAATCCTCGTCTAAAGCTCACACCAAGTCACGAGGATGTTACCCCCCATGCACCACACAAGTCATTCTAAATAACCCTTGGAAACAACATAGAAAGGTTACCCACAACAACCAGCCCAAGGATGGTACTTAGCTTGGTTGCATCATTTCATCTCTTTTAAGAGAAATTCATCTCGAACTTGTGCATTTATGGGATTCGAACATGAGATCATGTTTCGATACCAAACATAGGAAAAATAGCTAATCCTTCCTACCTAAAGCTTAAGCTTTCATTACGGGACGCTTAAACTGTCACACTAAATTCTCGTCTAAAGCTCACACCAAGTCACGAGGATGTTACCCCCCATGCACCACAAAAGTCATTCTAAATGACCCTTGGAAACAACATAGAAAGGTTACCCACAACAACGTGCCCAGGGATGGTACTTACCTTGGTTGCATCATTCCGTCTCTTTTATGGGAAATTCATCTCGAACTTGTGCATTTATGGGATTCGAACATGAGATCATGTTTCGATACCAAACATAGGAAAAATAGCTAATCCTTCCTACCTAAAGCTTAAGCTTTCATTACGGGACGCTTGAATTGTCACACTTAATCGTCGTCTAAAGCTCACACCAAGTCACGAGGATGTTACCCCCCATGCACCACACAAGTCATTCTAAATGACCCTTGGAAACAACATAGAAAGGTTACCCACAACAACCAGCCCAAGGATGGTACTTAGCTTGGTTGCATCATTTCATCTCTTTTAAGAGAAATTCATCTCGAACTTGTGCATTTATGGGATTCGAACATGAGATCATGTTTTAATACCAAACATAGGAAAAATAGCTAATCCTTTCTACCTAAAGCTTAAGCTTTCATTACGGGACGCTTGAATTGTCACACTTAATCCTCGTCTAAAGCTCACACCAAGTCACGAGGATGTTACCCCCCATGCACCACAAAAGTCATTCTAAATGACCCTTGGAAACAACATAGAAAGGTTACCCACAACAACGTGCCCAGGGATGGTACTTACCTTGGTTGCATCATTCCGTCTCTTTTATGGGAAATTAACCTCGAACTTGTGCTTTTAGGGGACACATACCAGAGATCATGTTTCGATACCAAACATAGGAAAAATAGCTAATCCTTCCTACCTAAAGCTTAAGCTTTCATTAAGGGACGCTTGAACTGTCACACTTAATCCTCGTCTAAAGCTCACACCAAGTCACGAGGATGTTACCCCCCATGCACCACAAAAGTCATTCTAAATGACCCTTGGAAACAACATAGAAAGGTTACCCACAACAACGTGCCCATGGATGGTACTTACCTTGGTTGCATCATTCCGTCTCTTTTATGGGAAATTCACCTCGAACTTGTGCTTTTAGGGGACACATACCAGAGATCATGTTTCGATACCAAACATAGGAAAAATAGCTAATCCTTCCTACCTAAAGCTTAAGCTTTCATTACGGGACGCTTGAACTGTCACACTTAATCCTCGTCTAAAGCTCACACCAAGTCACGAGGATGTTACCCCCATGCACCACACAAGTCATTCTAAATGACCCTTGGAAACAACATAGAAAGGTTACCCACACCAACCAGCCCAAGGATGGTACTTAGATTGGTTGCATCATTTCATCTCTTTTAAGAGAAATTCATCTCGAATTTGTGCTTTTATGGGATTCGAACCTGAGATCATGTTTTGATACCAAATAAACGAAAAATAGCAAATCCTTCCTACCTAAAGCTTAAGCTTTCATTACGAGACACTTGAACTGTCACACTAAATCCTCGTCTAAAGCTCACACCAAGTCACGAGGATGTTACCCCCCATGCACCACAAAAGTCATTCTAAATGACCCTTGGAAACAACATAGAAAGGTTACCCACAACAACGTGCCCAGGGATGGTACTTACCTTGGTTGCATCATATCGTCTCTTTTATGGGAAATTCATCTCGAACTTGTGCATTTATGGGATTCGAACATGATATCATGTTTCGATACCAAACATAGGAAAAATAGCTAATCCTTCCTACCTAAAGCTTAAGCTTTCATTACGGGACGCTTGAACTGTCACACTCAATCCTCGTCTAAAGCTCACACCAAGTCACGAGGATGTTACCCCCCATGCACCACACAAGTCATTCTAAATGACCCTTGGAAACAACATAGAAAGGTTACCCACAACAACCAGCCCAAAGATGGTACTTAGCTTGGTTGCATCATTTCATCTCTTTTAAGAGAAATTCATCTCGAATTTGTGCATTTACGGGATTCGAATCTGAGATCATGTTTTGATACCAAATAAACGAAAAATAGCAAATCCTTCCTACCTAAAGCTTAAGCTTTCATTACGAGAAACTTGAACTGTCACACTTAATCCTCGTCTAAAGCTCACACCAAGTCACGAGGATGTTACCCCCATGCACACACAAGTCATTCTAAATTACCCTTGGAAACAACATAGAAAGGTTACCCACAACAACCAGTCCAAGGATGGTACTTAGATTGGTTGCATCATTTCATCTCTTTTAAGAGAAATTCATCTCGAATTTGTGCTTTTACGGGATTCGAACCTGAGATCATGTTTTGATACCAAATAAACGAAAAATAGCAAATCCTTCCTACCTAAAGCTTAAGCTTTCATTACGAGACACTTGAACTGTCACACTAAATCCTCGTCTAAAGCTCACACCAAGTCACGAGGATGTTACCCCCCATGTACCACAAAAGTCATTCTAAATGACCCTTGGAAACAACATAGAAAGGTTACCCACAACAACGTGCCCAGGGATGGTACTTACCTTGGTTGCATCATTCCGTCTCTTTTATGGGAAATTCACCTCGAACTTGTGCTTTTAGGGGACACATACCAGAGATCATGTTTCGATACCAAACATAGGAAAAATAGCTAATCCTTCCTACCTAAAGCTTAAGCTTTCATTACGGGACGCTTAAACTGTTACACTAAATTCTCGTCTAAAGCTCACACCAAGTCACGAGGATGTTACCCCCCATGCACCACAAAAGTCATTCTAAATGACCCTTGGAAACAACATAGAAAGGTTACCCACAACAACGTGCCCAGGGATGGTACTTACCTTGGTTGCATCATTCCGTCTCTTTTATGGGAAATTCACCTCGAACTTGTGCTTTTAGGGGACACATACCAGAGATCATGTTTCGATACCAAACTTAGGAAAAATAGCTAATCCTTCCTACCTAAAGCTTAAGCTCTCATTACTGGACGCTTGAACTGTCACACTTAATCCTCGTCTAAAGCTCACACCAAGTCACGAGGATGTTACCCCCATGCACCACACAAGTCATTCTAAATGACCCTTGGAAACAACATAGAAATGTTACCCACAACAACGTGCCCAGGGATGGTACTTACCTTGGTTGCATCATTCCGTCTCTTTTATGGGAAATTCACCTCGAACTTGTGCTTTTAGGGGACACATACCAGAGATCATGTTTCGATACCAAACATAGGAAAAATAGCTAATCCTTCCTACCTAAAGCTTAAGCTCTCATTACGGGACGCTTGAACTGTCACACTTAATCCTCGTCTAAAGCGCACACCAAGTAACGAGGATGTTACCCTCATGCACCACACAAGTCATTCTAAATGACCCTTGGAAACAACATAGAAAGGTTACCCACAACAACCAGCCCAAGGATGGTACTTAGCTTGGTTGCATTATTTCATCTCTTTTAAGAGAAATTCATCTCGAATTTGTGCTTTTATGGGATTCGAACCTGAGATCATGTTTTGATACCAAATAAACGAAAAATAGCAAATCCTTCCTACCTAAAGCTTAAGCTTTCATTACGAGACACTTGAACTGTCACACTTAATCCTTGTCTAAAGCTCACACCAAGTCACGAGGATGTTACCCCCCATGCACCACAAAAGTCATTCTAAATGACCCTTGGAAACAACATAGAAAGGTTACCCACAACAACGTGCCCAGGGATGGTACTTACCTTGGTTGCATCATATCGTCTCTTTTATGGGAAATTCATCTCGAACTTGTGCATTTATGGGATTCGAACATGAGATCATGTTTCGATACCAAACATAGGAAAAATAGCTAATCCTTCCTACCTAAAGCTTAAGCTTTCATTACGGGACGCTTGAACTGTCACACTTAATCCTCGTCTAAAGCTCACACCAAGTCACGAGGAGGTTACCCCCATGCACCACACAAGTCATTCTAAATGACCCTTGGAAACAACATAGAAAGGTTACCCACAACAACCAGCCCAAGGATGGTACTTAGCTTGGTTGCATCATTTCATCTCTTTTAAGAAAAATTCATCTCGAACTTGTGCATTTATGGGATTCGAACATGAGATCATGTTTCGATACCAAACATAGGAAAAATAGCTAATCCTTCCTACCTAAAGCTTAAGCTTTCATTTCGGGACGCTTGAACTGTCACACTCAATCCTCGTCTAAAGCTCACACCAAGTCACGAGGATGTTACCCCCCATGCACCACACAAGTCATTCTAAATAACCCTTGGAAACAACATAGAAAGGTTACCCACAACAACCAGCCCAAGGATGGTACTTAGCTTGGTTGCATCATTTCATCTCTTTTAAGAGAAATTCATCTCGAACTTGTGCATTTATGGGATTCGAACATGAGATCATGTTTCGATACCAAACATAGGAAAAATAGCTAATCCTTCCTACCTAAAGCTTAAGCTTTCATTACGGGACGCTTGAACTGTCACACTCAATCCTCGTCTAAAGCTCACACCAAGTCACGAGGATGTTACCCCCCATGCACCACACAAGTCATTCTAAATGACCCTTGGAAACAACATAGAAAGGTTACCCACAACAACGTGCCCAGGGATGGTACTTACCTTGGTTGCATCATTCCGTCTCTTTTATGGGAAATTCACCTCGAACTTTTGCTTTTAGGGGACACATACCAGAGATCATGTTTCGATACCAAACTTAGGAAAAATAGCTAATCCTTCCTACCTAAAGCTTAAGCTCTCATTACTGGACGCTTGAACTGTCACACTTAATCCTCGTCTAAAGCTCACACCAAGTCACGAGGATGTTACCCCCATGCACCACACAAGTCATTCTAAATGACCCTTGGAAACAACATAGAAAGGTTACCCACAACAACCAGCCCAAGGATGGTACTTAGCTTGGTTGCATCATTTCATCTCTTTTAAGAGAAATTCATCTCGAACTTGTGCATTTATGGGATTCGAACATGAGATCATGTTTCGATACCAAACATAGGAAAAATAGCTAATCCTTCCTACCTAAAGCTTAAGCTTTCATTTCGGGACGCTTGAACTGTCACACTCAATCCTCGTCTAAAGCTCACACCAAGTCACGAGGATGTTACCCCCCATGCACCACACAAGTCATTCTAAATAACCCTTGGAAACAACATAGAAAGGTTACCCACAACAACCAGCCCAAGGATGGTACTTAGCTTGGTTGCATCATTTCATCTCTTTTAAGAGAAATTCATCTCGAACTTGTGCATTTATGGGATTCGAACATGAGATCATGTTTCGATACCAAACATAGGAAAAATAGCTAATCTTTCCTACCTAAAGCTTAAGCTTTCATTTCGGGACGCTTGAACTGTCACACTCAATCCTCGTCTAAAGCTCACACCAAGTCACGAGGATGTTACCCCCCATGCACCACACAAGTCATTCTAAATAACCCTTGGAAACAACATAGAAAGGTTACCCACAACAACCAGCCCAAGGATGGTACTTAGCTTGGTTGCATCATTTCATCTCTTTTAAGAGAAATTCATCTCGAACTTGTGCATTTATGGGATTCGAACATGAGATCATGTTTCGATACCAAACATAGGAAAAATAGCTAATCCTTCCTACCTAAAGCTTAAGCTTTCATTACGGGACGCTTAAACTGTCACACTAAATTCTCGTCTGAAGCTCACACCAAGTCACGAGGATGTTACCCCCCATGCACCACAAAAGTCATTCTAAATGACCCTTGGAAACAACATAGAAAGGTTACCCACAACAACGTGCCCAGGGATGGTACTTACCTTGGTTGCATCATTCCGTCTCTTTTATGGGAAATTCACCTCGAACTTGTGCTTTTAGGGGACACATACCAGAGATCATGTTTCGATACCAAACTTAGGAAAAATAGCTAATCCTTCCTACCTAAAGCTTAAGCTCTCATTACTGGACGCTTGAACTGTCACACTTAATCCTCGTCTAAAGCTCACACCAAGTCACGAGGATGTTACCCCCATGCACCACACAAGTCATTCTAAATGACCCTTGGAAACAACATAGAAATGTTACCCACAACAACGTGCCCAGGGATGGTACTTACCTTGGTTGCATCATTCCGTCTCTTTTATGGGAAATTCACCTCGAACTTGTGCTTTTAGGGGACACATACCAGAGATCATGTTTCGATACCAAACATAGGAAAAATAGCTAATCCTTCCTACCTAAAGCTTAAGCTCTCATTACGGGACGCTTGAACTGTCACACTTAATCCTCGTCTAAAGCGCACACCAAGTAACGAGGATGTTACCCCCATGCACCACACAAGTCATTCTAAATGACCCTTGGAAACAACATAGAAAGGTTACCCACAACAACCAGCCCAAGGATGGTACTTAGCTTGGTTGCATTATTTCATCTCTTTTAAGAGAAATTCATCTCGAATTTGTGCTTTTATGGGATTCGAACCTGAGATCATGTTTTGATACCAAATAAACGAAAAATAGCAAATCCTTCCTACCTAAAGCTTAAGCTTTCATTACGAGACACTTGAACTGTCACACTTAATCCTCGTCTAAAGCTCACACCAAGTCACGAGGATGTTACCCCCCATGCACCACAAAAGTCATTCTAAATGACCCTTGGAAACAACATAGAAAGGTTACCCACAACAACGTGCCCAGGGATGGTACTTACCTTGGTTGCATCATATCGTCTCTTTTATGGGAAATTCATCTCGAACTTGTGCATTTATGGGATTCGAACATGAGATCATGTTTCGATACCAAACATAGGAAAAATAGCTAATCCTTCCTACCTAAAGCTTAAGCTTTCATTTCGGGACGCTTGAACTGTCACACTCAATCCTCGTCTAAAGCTCACACCAAGTCACGAGGATGTTACCCCCCATGCACCACACAAGTCATTCTAAATAACCCTTGGAAACAACATAGAAAGGTTACCCACAACAACCAGCCCAAGGATGGTACTTAGCTTGGTTGCATCATTTCATCTCTTTTAAGAGAAATTCATCTCGAACTTGTGCATTTATGGGATTCGAACATGAGATCATGTTTCGATACCAAACATAGGAAAAATAGCTAATCCTTCCTACCTAAAGCTTAAGCTTTCATTACGGGACGCTTGAACTGTCACACTCAATCCTCGTCTAAAGCTCACACCAAGTCACGAGGATGTTACCCCCCATGCACCACACAAGTCATTCTAAATGACCCTTGGAAACAACATAGAAAGGTTACCCACAACAACGTGCCCAGGGATGGTACTTACCTTGGTTGCATCATTCCGTCTCTTTTATGGGAAATTCACCTCGAACTTGTGCTTTTAGGGGACACATACCAGAGATCATGTTTCGATACCAAACTTAGGAAAAATAGCTAATCCTTCCTACCTAAAGCTTAAGCTCTCATTACTGGACGCTTGAACTGTCACACTTAATCCTCGTCTAAAGCTCACACCAAGTCACGAGGATGTTACCCCCATGCACCACACAAGTCATTCTAAATGACCCTTGGAAACAACATAGAAAGGTTACCCACAACAACCAGCCCAAGGATGGTACTTAGCTTGGTTGCATCATTTCATCTCTTTTAAGAGAAATTCATCTCGAACTTGTGCATTTATGGGATTCGAACATGAGATCATGTTTCGATACCAAACATAGGAAAAATAGCTAATCCTTCCTACCTAAAGCTTAAGCTTTCATTTCGGGACGCTTGAACTGTCACACTCAATCCTCGTCTAAAGCTCACACCAAGTCACGAGGATGTTACCCCCCATGCACCACACAAGTCATTCTAAATAACCCTTGGAAACAACATAGAAAGGTTACCCACAACAACCAGCCCAAGGATGGTACTTAGCTTGGTTGCATCATTTCATCTCTTTTAAAAGAAATTCATCTCGAACTTGTGCATTTATGGGATTCGAACATGAGATCATGTTTCGATACCAAACATAGGAAAAATAGCTAATCCTTCCTACCTAAAGCTTAAGCTTTCATTTCGGGACGCTTGAACTGTCACACTCAATCCTCGTCTAAAGCTCACACCAAGTCACGAGGATGTTACCCCCCATGCACCACACAAGTCATTCTAAATAACCCTTGGAAACAACATAGAAAGGTTACCCACAACAACCAGCCCAAGGATGGTACTTAGCTTGGTTGCATCATTTCATCTCTTTTAAGAGAAATTCATCTCGAACTTGTGCATTTATGGGATTCGAACATGAGATCATGTTTTGATACCAAATAAACGAAAAATAGCAAATCCTTCCTACCTAAAGCTTAAGCTTTCATTACGAGACACTTGAACTGTCACACTTAATCCTCGTCTAAAGCTCACACCAAGTCACGAGGATGTTACCCCCCATGCACCACAAAAGTCATTCTAAATGACCCTTGGAAACAACATAGAAAGGTTACCCACAACAACGTGCCCAGGGATGGTACTTACCTTGGTTGCATCATATCGTCTCTTTTATGGGAAATTCATCTCGAACTTGTGCATTTATGGGATTCGAACATGAGATCATGTTTCGATACCAAACATAGGAAAAATAGCTAATCCTTCCTACCTAAAGCTTAAGCTTTCATTACGGGACGCTTGAACTGTCACACTTAATCCTCGTCTAAAGCTCACACCAAGTCACGAGGAGGTTACCCCCATGCACCACACAAGTCATTCTAAATGACCCTTGGAAACAACATAGAAAGGTTACCCACAACAACCAGCCCAAGGATGGTACTTAGCTTGGTTGCATCATTTCATCTCTTTTAAGAGAAATTCATCTCGAACTTGTGCATTTATGGGATTCGAACATGAGATCATGTTTCGATACCAAACATAGGAAAAATAGCTAATCCTTCCTACTTAAAGCTTAAGCTTTCATTTCGGGACGCTTGAACTGTCACACTCAATCCTCGTCTAAACCTCACACCAAGTCACGAGGATGTTACCCCCCATGCACCACACAAGTCATTCTAAATAACCCTTGGAAACAACATAGAAAGGTTACCCACAACAACCAGCCCAAGGATAGTACTTAGCTTGGTTGCATCATTTCATCTCTTTTAAGAGAAATTCATCTCGAACTTGTGCATTTATGGGATTCGAACATGAGATCATGTTTCGATACCAAACATAGGAAAAATAGCTAATCCTTCCTACCTAAAGCTTAAGCTCTCATTACGGGACGCTTGAACTGTCACACTTAATCCTCGTCTAAAGCGCACACCAAGTAACGAGGATGTTACCCTCATGCACCACACAAGTCATTCTAAATGACCCTTGGAAACAACATAGAAAGGTTACCCACAACAACCAGCCCAAGGATGGTACTTAGCTTGGTTGCATTATTTCATCTCTTTTAAGAGAAATTCATCTCGAATTTGTGCTTTTATGGGATTCGAACCTGAGATCATGTTTTGATACCAAATAAACGAAAAATAGCAAATCCTTCCTACCTAAAGCTTAAGCTTTCATTACGAGACACTTGAACTGTCACACTTAATCCTTGTCTAAAGCTCACACCAAGTCACGAGGATGTTACCCCCCATGCACCACAAAAGTCATTCTAAATGACCCTTGGAAACAACATAGAAAGGTTACCCACAACAACGTGCCCAGGGATGGTACTTACCTTGGTTGCATCATATCGTCTCTTTTATGGGAAATTCATCTCGAACTTGTGCATTTATGGGATTCGAACATGAGATCATGTTTCGATACCAAACATAGGAAAAATAGCTAATCCTTCCTACCTAAAGCTTAAGCTTTCATTACGGGACGCTTGAACTGTCACACTTAATCCTCGTCTAAAGCTCACACCAAGTCACGAGGAGGTTACCCCCATGCACCACACAAGTCATTCTAAATGACCCTTGGAAACAACATAGAAAGGTTACCCACAACAACCAGCCCAAGGATGGTACTTAGCTTGGTTGCATCATTTCATCTCTTTTAAGAAAAATTCATCTCGAACTTGTGCATTTATGGGATTCGAACATGAGATCATGTTTCGATACCAAACATAGGAAAAATAGCTAATCCTTCCTACCTAAAGCTTAAGCTTTCATTTCGGGACGCTTGAACTGTCACACTCAATCCTCGTCTAAAGCTCACACCAAGTCACGAGGATGTTACCCCCCATGCACCACACAAGTCATTCTAAATAACCCTTGGAAACAACATAGAAAGGTTACCCACAACAACCAGCCCAAGGATGGTACTTAGCTTGGTTGCATCATTTCATCTCTTTTAAGAGAAATTCATCTCGAACTTGTGCATTTATGGGATTCGAACATGAGATCATGTTTCGATACCAAACATAGGAAAAATAGCTAATCCTTCCTACCTAAAGCTTAAGCTTTCATTACGGGACGCTTGAACTGTCACACTCAATCCTCGTCTAAAGCTCACACCAAGTCACGAGGATGTTACCCCCCATGCACCACACAAGTCATTCTAAATGACCCTTGGAAACAACATAGAAAGGTTACCCACAACAACGTGCCCAGGGATGGTACTTACCTTGGTTGCATCATTCCGTCTCTTTTATGGGAAATTCACCTCGAACTTTTGCTTTTAGGGGACACATACCAGAGATCATGTTTCGATACCAAACTTAGGAAAAATAGCTAATCCTTCCTACCTAAAGCTTAAGCTCTCATTACTGGACGCTTGAACTGTCACACTTAATCCTCGTCTAAAGCTCACACCAAGTCACGAGGATGTTACCCCCATGCACCACACAAGTCATTCTAAATGACCCTTGGAAACAACATAGAAAGGTTACCCACAACAACCAGCCCAAGGATGGTACTTAGCTTGGTTGCATCATTTCATCTCTTTTAAGAGAAATTCATCTCGAACTTGTGCATTTATGGGATTCGAACATGAGATCATGTTTCGATACCAAACATAGGAAAAATAGCTAATCCTTCCTACCTAAAGCTTAAGCTTTCATTTCGGGACGCTTGAACTGTCACACTCAATCCTCGTCTAAAGCTCACACCAAGTCACGAGGATGTTACCCCCCATGCACCACACAAGTCATTCTAAATAACCCTTGGAAACAACATAGAAAGGTTACCCACAACAACCAGCCCAAGGATGGTACTTAGCTTGGTTGCATCATTTCATCTCTTTTAAGAGAAATTCATCTCGAACTTGTGCATTTATGGGATTCGAACATGAGATCATGTTTCGATACCAAACATAGGAAAAATAGCTAATCTTTCCTACCTAAAGCTTAAGCTTTCATTTCGGGACGCTTGAACTGTCACACTCAATCCTCGTCTAAAGCTCACACCAAGTCACGAGGATGTTACCCCCCATGCACCACACAAGTCATTCTAAATAACCCTTGGAAACAACATAGAAAGGTTACCCACAACAACCAGCCCAAGGATGGTACTTAGCTTGGTTGCATCATTTCATCTCTTTTAAGAGAAATTCATCTCGAACTTGTGCATTTATGGGATTCGAACATGAGATCATGTTTCGATACCAAACATAGGAAAAATAGCTAATCCTTCCTACCTAAAGCTTAAGCTTTCATTACGGGACGCTTAAACTGTCACACTAAATTCTCGTCTGAAGCTCACACCAAGTCACGAGGATGTTACCCCCCATGCACCACAAAAGTCATTCTAAATGACCCTTGGAAACAACATAGAAAGGTTACCCACAACAACGTGCCCAGGGATGGTACTTACCTTGGTTGCATCATTCCGTCTCTTTTATGGGAAATTCACCTCGAACTTGTGCTTTTAGGGGACACATACCAGAGATCATGTTTCGATACCAAACTTAGGAAAAATAGCTAATCCTTCCTACCTAAAGCTTAAGCTCTCATTACTGGACGCTTGAACTGTCACACTTAATCCTCGTCTAAAGCTCACACCAAGTCACGAGGATGTTACCCCCATGCACCACACAAGTCATTCTAAATGACCCTTGGAAACAACATAGAAATGTTACCCACAACAACGTGCCCAGGGATGGTACTTACCTTGGTTGCATCATTCCGTCTCTTTTATGGGAAATTCACCTCGAACTTGTGCTTTTAGGGGACACATACCAGAGATCATGTTTCGATACCAAACATAGGAAAAATAGCTAATCCTTCCTACCTAAAGCTTAAGCTCTCATTACGGGACGCTTGAACTGTCACACTTAATCCTCGTCTAAAGCGCACACCAAGTAACGAGGATGTTACCCCCATGCACCACACAAGTCATTCTAAATGACCCTTGGAAACAACATAGAAAGGTTACCCACAACAACCAGCCCAAGGATGGTACTTAGCTTGGTTGCATTATTTCATCTCTTTTAAGAGAAATTCATCTCGAATTTGTGCTTTTATGGGATTCGAACCTGAGATCATGTTTTGATACCAAATAAACGAAAAATAGCAAATCCTTCCTACCTAAAGCTTAAGCTTTCATTACGAGACACTTGAACTGTCACACTTAATCCTCGTCTAAAGCTCACACCAAGTCACGAGGATGTTACCCCCCATGCACCACAAAAGTCATTCTAAATGACCCTTGGAAACAACATAGAAAGGTTACCCACAACAACGTGCCCAGGGATGGTACTTACCTTGGTTGCATCATATCGTCTCTTTTATGGGAAATTCATCTCGAACTTGTGCATTTATGGGATTCGAACATGAGATCATGTTTCGATACCAAACATAGGAAAAATAGCTAATCCTTCCTACCTAAAGCTTAAGCTTTCATTTCGGGACGCTTGAACTGTCACACTCAATCCTCGTCTAAAGCTCACACCAAGTCACGAGGATGTTACCCCCCATGCACCACACAAGTCATTCTAAATAACCCTTGGAAACAACATAGAAAGGTTACCCACAACAACCAGCCCAAGGATGGTACTTAGCTTGGTTGCATCATTTCATCTCTTTTAAGAGAAATTCATCTCGAACTTGTGCATTTATGGGATTCGAACATGAGATCATGTTTCGATACCAAACATAGGAAAAATAGCTAATCCTTCCTACCTAAAGCTTAAGCTTTCATTACGGGACGCTTGAACTGTCACACTCAATCCTCGTCTAAAGCTCACACCAAGTCACGAGGATGTTACCCCCCATGCACCACACAAGTCATTCTAAATGACCCTTGGAAACAACATAGAAAGGTTACCCACAACAACGTGCCCAGGGATGGTACTTACCTTGGTTGCATCATTCCGTCTCTTTTATGGGAAATTCACCTCGAACTTGTGCTTTTAGGGGACACATACCAGAGATCATGTTTCGATACCAAACTTAGGAAAAATAGCTAATCCTTCCTACCTAAAGCTTAAGCTCTCATTACTGGACGCTTGAACTGTCACACTTAATCCTCGTCTAAAGCTCACACCAAGTCACGAGGATGTTACCCCCATGCACCACACAAGTCATTCTAAATGACCCTTGGAAACAACATAGAAAGGTTACCCACAACAACCAGCCCAAGGATGGTACTTAGCTTGGTTGCATCATTTCATCTCTTTTAAGAGAAATTCATCTCGAACTTGTGCATTTATGGGATTCGAACATGAGATCATGTTTCGATACCAAACATAGGAAAAATAGCTAATCCTTCCTACCTAAAGCTTAAGCTTTCATTTCGGGACGCTTGAACTGTCACACTCAATCCTCGTCTAAAGCTCACACCAAGTCACGAGGATGTTACCCCCCATGCACCACACAAGTCATTCTAAATAACCCTTGGAAACAACATAGAAAGGTTACCCACAACAACCAGCCCAAGGATGGTACTTAGCTTGGTTGCATCATTTCATCTCTTTTAAAAGAAATTCATCTCGAACTTGTGCATTTATGGGATTCGAACATGAGATCATGTTTCGATACCAAACATAGGAAAAATAGCTAATCCTTCCTACCTAAAGCTTAAGCTTTCATTTCGGGACGCTTGAACTGTCACACTCAATCCTCGTCTAAAGCTCACACCAAGTCACGAGGATGTTACCCCCCATGCACCACACAAGTCATTCTAAATAACCCTTGGAAACAACATAGAAAGGTTACCCACAACAACCAGCCCAAGGATGGTACTTAGCTTGGTTGCATCATTTCATCTCTTTTAAGAGAAATTCATCTCGAACTTGTGCATTTATGGGATTCGAACATGAGATCATGTTTTGATACCAAATAAACGAAAAATAGCAAATCCTTCCTACCTAAAGCTTAAGCTTTCATTACGAGACACTTGAACTGTCACACTTAATCCTCGTCTAAAGCTCACACCAAGTCACGAGGATGTTACCCCCCATGCACCACAAAAGTCATTCTAAATGACCCTTGGAAACAACATAGAAAGGTTACCCACAACAACGTGCCCAGGGATGGTACTTACCTTGGTTGCATCATATCGTCTCTTTTATGGGAAATTCATCTCGAACTTGTGCATTTATGGGATTCGAACATGAGATCATGTTTCGATACCAAACATAGGAAAAATAGCTAATCCTTCCTACCTAAAGCTTAAGCTTTCATTACGGGACGCTTGAACTGTCACACTTAATCCTCGTCTAAAGCTCACACCAAGTCACGAGGAGGTTACCCCCATGCACCACACAAGTCATTCTAAATGACCCTTGGAAACAACATAGAAAGGTTACCCACAACAACCAGCCCAAGGATGGTACTTAGCTTGGTTGCATCATTTCATCTCTTTTAAGAGAAATTCATCTCGAACTTGTGCATTTATGGGATTCGAACATGAGATCATGTTTCGATACCAAACATAGGAAAAATAGCTAATCCTTCCTACTTAAAGCTTAAGCTTTCATTTCGGGACGCTTGAACTGTCACACTCAATCCTCGTCTAAACCTCACACCAAGTCACGAGGATGTTACCCCCCATGCACCACACAAGTCATTCTAAATAACCCTTGGAAACAACATAGAAAGGTTACCCACAACAACCAGCCCAAGGATAGTACTTAGCTTGGTTGCATCATTTCATCTCTTTTAAGAGAAATTCATCTCGAACTTGTGCATTTATGGGATTCGAACATGAGATCATGTTTCGATACCAAACATAGGAAAAATAGCTAATCCTTCCTACCTAAAGCTTAAGCTTTCATTACGGGACGCTTGAACTGTCACACTCAATCCTCGTCTAAAGCTCACACCAAGTCACGAGGATGTTACCCCCATGCACCACACAAGTTATTCTAAATGACCCTTGGAAACAACATAGAAAGGTTACCCACAACAACCAGCCCAAGGATGGTACTTAGATTGGTTGCATCATTTCATCTCTTTTAAGAGAAATTCATCTCGAATTTGTGCTTTTACGGGATTCGAACCTGAGATCATGTTTTGATACCAAATAAACGAAAAATGGCAAATCCTTCCTACCTAAAGCTTAAGCTTTCATTACGAGACACTTGAACTGTCACACTTAATCCTCGTCTAAAGCTCACACCAAGTCACGAGGATGTTACCCCCCATGCACCACAAAAGTCATTCTAAATGACCCTTGGAAACAACATAGAAAGGTTACCCACAACAACGTGCCTAGGGATGGTACTTACCTTGGTTGCATCATTCCGTCTCTTTTATGGGAAATTCACCTCGAACTTGTGCTTTTAGGGGACACATACCAGAGATCATGTTTCGATACCAAACATAGGAAAAATAGCTAATCCTTCCTACCTAAAGCTTAAGCTTTCATTACGGGACGCTTGAACTGTCACACTTAATCCTCGTCTAAAGCTCACACCAAGTCACGAGGATGTTACCCCCATGCACGACACAAGTTATTCTAAATGACCCTTGGAAACAACATAGAAAGGTTACCCACAACAACCAGCCCAAGGATGGTACTTAGATTGGTTGCATCATTTCATCTCTTTTAAGAGAAATTCATCTCGAATTTGTGCTTTTATGGGATTCGAACCTGAGATCATGTTTTGATACCAAATAAACGAAAAATAGCAAATCCTTCCTACCTAAACCTTAAGCTTTCATTACGAGACACTTGAACTGTCACACTTAATCCTCGTCTAAAGCTCACACCAAGTCACGAGGATGTTACCCCCCATGCACCACAAAAGTCATTCTAAATAACCCTTGGAAACAACATAGAAAGGTTACCCACAACAACGTGCCCAGGGATGGTACTTACCTTGGTTGCATCATTCCGTCTCTTTTATGGGAAATTCACCTCGAACTTGTGCTTTTAGGGGACACATACCAGAGATCATGTTTCGATACCAAACATAGGAAAAATAGCTAATCCTTCCTACCTAAAGCTTAAGCTCTCATTACGGGACGCTTGAACTGTCACACTTAATCCTTGTCTAAAGCTCACACCAAGTCACGAGGATGTTACCCCCATGCACCACACAAGTCATTCTAAATGACCCTTGGAAATAACATAGAAAGGTTACCCACAACAACCAGCCCAAGGATGGTACTTAGCTTGGTTGCATCATTTCATCTCTTTTAAGAGAAATTCATCTCGAATTTGTGCTTTTACGGGATTCGAACCTGAGATCATGTTTTGATACCAAATAAACGAAAAATGGCAAATCCTTCCTACCTAAAGCTTAAGCTTTCATTACGAGACACTTGAACTGTCACACTTAATCCTCGTCTAAAGCTCACACCAAGTCACGAGGATGTTACCCCCCATGCACCACAAAAGTCATTCTAAATGACCCTTGGAAACAACATAGAAAGGTTACCCACAACAACGTGCCTAGGGATGGTACTTACCTTGGTTGCATCATTCCGTCTCTTTTATGGGAAATTCACCTCGAACTTGTGCTTTTAGGGGACACATACCAGAGATCATGTTTCGATACCAAACATAGGAAAAATAGCTAATCCTTCCTACCTAAAGCTTAAGCTTTCATTACGGGACGCTTAAACTGTCACACTAAATTCTCGTCTAAAGCTCACACCAAGTCACGAGGATGTTACCCCCATGCACACACAAGTCATTCTAAATGACCCTTGGAAACAACATAGAAAGGTTACCCACAACAACCAGCCCAATGATGGTACTTAGATTGGTTGCATCATTTCATCTCTTTTAAGAGAAATTCATCTCGAATTTGTGCTTTTACGGGATTCGAACCTGAGATCATGTTTTGATACCAAATAAACGAAAAATAGCAAATCCTTCCTACCTAAAGCTTAAGCTTTCATTACGAGACACTTGAACTGTCACACTTAATCCTCGTCTAAAGCTCACACCAAGTCACGAGGATGTTACCCCCCATGCACCACAAAAGTCATTCTAAATGACCCTTGGAAACAACATAGAAAGGTTACCCACAACAACGTGCCCAGGGATGGTACTTACCTTGGTTGCATCATTCCGTCTCTTTTATGGGAAATTCATCTCGAACTTGTGCATTTATGGGATTCGAACATGAGATCATGTTTCGATACCAAACATAGGAAAAATAGCTAATCCTTCCTACCTAAAGCTTAAGCTCTCATTACGGGACGCTTGAACTGTCACACTTAATCCTTGTCTAAAGCTCACACCAAGTCACGAGGATGTTACCCCCATGCACCACACAAGTCATTCTAAATGACCCTTGGAAACAACATAGAAAGGTTACCCACAACAACCAGCCCAAGGATGGTACTTAGCTTGGTTGCATCATTTCATCTCTTTTAAGAGAAATTCATCTCGAATTTGTGCTTTTACGGGATTCGAACCTGAGATCATGTTTTGATACCAAATAAACGAAAAATAGCAAATCCTTCCTACCTAAAGCTTAAGCTTTCATTACGAGACACTTGAACTGTCACACTAAATCCTCGTCTAAAGCTCACACCAAGTCACGAGGATGTTACCCCACATGCACCACAAAAGTCATTCTAAATGACCCTTGGAAACAACATAGAAAGGTTACCCACAACAACGTGCCCAGGGATGTTACTTACCTTTTTTGCATCATTCTGTCTCTTTTATGGGAAATTCACCTCGAACTTGTGCTTTTAGGGGACACATACCAGAGATCATGTTTCGATACCAAACATAGGAAAAATAGCTAATCCTTCCTACCTAAAGCTTAAGCTTTCATTACGGGACGCTTTAACTGTCACACTTAATCCTCGTCTAAAGCTCACACCAAGTCACGAGGATGTTACCCCCATGCACCACACAAGTCATTCTAAATGACCCTTGGAAACAACATAGAAAGGTTACCCACAACAACCAGCCCAAGGATGGTACTTAGATTGGTTGCATCATTTCATCTCTTTTAAGAGAAATTCATCTCGAATTTGTGCTTTTATGGGATTCGAACCTGAGATCATGTTTTGATACCTAATAAACGAAAAATAGCAAATCCTTCCTACCTAAAGCTTAAGCTTTCATTACGAGACACTTGAACTGTCACACTTAATCCTCGTCTAAAGCTCACACCAAGTCACGAGGATGTTACCCCCCATGCACCACAAAAGTCATTCTAAATGACCCTTGGAAACAACATAGAAAGGTTACCCACAACAACGTGCCCAGGGATGGTAAGTACCTTGGTTGCATCATTCCGTCTCTTTTATGGGAAATTCATCTCGAACTTGTGCATTTATGGGATTCGAACATGAGATCATGTTTCGATACCAAACATAGGAAAAATAGCTAATCCTTCCTACCTAAAGCTTAAGCTTTCATTACGGGACGCTTGAATTGTCACACTTACTCCTCGTCTAAAGCTCACACCAAGTCACGAGGATGTTACCCCCCATGCACCACACAAGTCATTCTAAATGACCCTTGGAAACAACATAGAAAGGTTACCCACAACAACATGCCCAGGGATGGTACTTACCTTGGTTGCATCATTCCTGTCTTTTATGGGAAATTCACCTCGAACTTGTGCTTTTAGAGGACACATACCAGAGATCATGTTTGGATACCAAATAAACGAAAAACAGCAAATCCTTCTTACCTAAAGCTTAAGCTTTCTTTACGAGACACTTGAACTGTCACACTTAATCCTCGTCTAAAGCTCACACCAAGTCACAAGGATGTTACCCCCCATGCACCACAAAAGTCATTCTAAATGACCCTTGGAAACAACATAGAAAGGTTACCCACAACAACGTGCCCAGGGATGGTACTTACCTTGGTTGCATCATTCCGTCTCTTTTATGGGAAATTCATCTCGAACTTGTGCATTTATGGGATTCGAACATGAGATCATGTTTCGATACCAAACATAGGAAAAATAGCTAATCCTTCCTACCTAAAGCTTAAGCTCTCATTACGGGACGCTTGAACTGTCACACTTAATCCTTGTCTAAAGCTCACACCAAGTCACGAGGATGTTACCCCCATGCACCACACAAGTCATTCTAAATGACCCTTGGAAACAACATAGAAAGGTTACCCACAACAACCAGCCCAAGGATGGTACTTAGCTTGGTTGCATCATTTCATCTCTTTTAAGAGAAATTCATCTCGAATTTGTGCTTTTATGGGATTCGAACCTGAGATCATGTTTTGATACCAAATAAACGAAAAATAGCAAATCCTTTCTACCTAAAGCTTAAGCTTTCATTACGAGACACTTGAACTGTCACACTTAATCCTCGTCTAAAGCTCACACCAAGTCACGAGGATGTTACCCCCCATGCACCACAAAAGTCATTCTAAATGACCCTTGGAAACAACATAGAAAGGTTACCCACAACAACATGCCCAGGGATGGTACTTACCTTGGTTGCATCATTCCTGTCTTTTATGGGAAATTCACCTCGAACTTGTGCTTTTAGAGGACACATACCAGAGATCATGTTTGGATACCAAATAAACGAAAAACAGCAAATCCTTCTTACCTAAAGCTTAAGCTTTCTTTACGAGACACTTGAACTGTCACACTTAATCCTCGTCTAAAGCTCACACCAAGTCACAAGGATGTTACCCCCCATGCACCACAAAAGTCATTCTAAATGACCCTTGGAAACAACATAGAAAGGTTACCCACAACAACGTGCCCAGGGATGGTACTTACCTTGGTTGCATCATTCCGTCTCTTTTATGGGAAATTCATCTCGAACTTGTGCATTTATGGGATTCGAACATGAGATCATGTTTCGATACCAAACATAGGAAAAATAGCTAATCCTTCCTACCTAAAGCTTAAGCTCTCATTACGGGACGCTTGAACTGTCACACTTAATCCTTGTCTAAAGCTCACACCAAGTCACGAGGATGTTACCCCCATGCACCACACAAGTCATTCTAAATGACCCTTGGAAACAACATAGAAAGGTTACCCACAACAACCAGCCCAAGGATGGTACTTAGCTTGGTTGCATCATTTCATCTCTTTTAAGAGAAATTCATCTCGAATTTGTGCTTTTACGGGATTCGAACCTGAGATCATGTTTTGATACCAAATAAACGAAAAATAGCAAATCCTTCCTACCTAAAGCTTAAGCTTTCATTACGAGACACTTGAACTGTCACACTAAATCCTCGTCTAAAGCTCACACCAAGTCACGAGGATGTTACCCCACATGCACCACAAAAGTCATTCTAAATGACCCTTGGAAACAACATAGAAAGGTTACCCACAACAACGTGCCCAGGGATGTTACTTACCTTTTTTGCATCATTCTGTCTCTTTTATGGGAAATTCACCTCGAACTTGTGCTTTTAGGGGACACATACCAGAGATCATGTTTCGATACCAAACATAGGAAAAATAGCTAATCCTTCCTACCTAAAGCTTAAGCTTTCATTACGGGACGCTTTAACTGTCACACTTAATCCTCGTCTAAAGCTCACACCAAGTCACGAGGATGTTACCCCCATGCACCACACAAGTCATTCTAAATGACCCTTGGAAACAACATAGAAAGGTTACCCACAACAACCAGCCCAAGGATGGTACTTAGATTGGTTGCATCATTTCATCTCTTTTAAGAGAAATTCATCTCGAATTTGTGCTTTTATGGGATTCGAACCTGAGATCATGTTTTGATACCTAATAAACGAAAAATAGCAAATCCTTCCTACCTAAAGCTTAAGCTTTCATTACGAGACACTTGAACTGTCACACTTAATCCTCGTCTAAAGCTCACACCAAGTCACGAGGATGTTACCCCCCATGCACCACAAAAGTCATTCTAAATGACCCTTGGAAACAACATAGAAAGGTTACCCACAACAACGTGCCCAGGGATGGTAAGTACCTTGGTTGCATCATTCCGTCTCTTTTATGGGAAATTCATCTCGAACTTGTGCATTTATGGGATTCGAACATGAGATCATGTTTCGATACCAAACATAGGAAAAATAGCTAATCCTTCCTACCTAAAGCTTAAGCTTTCATTACGGGACGCTTGAATTGTCACACTTACTCCTCGTCTAAAGCTCACACCAAGTCACGAGGATGTTACCCCCCATGCACCACACAAGTCATTCTAAATGACCCTTGGAAACAACATAGAAAGGTTACCCACAACAACCAGCCCAAGGATGGTACTTAGCTTGGTTGCATCATTTCATCTCTTTTAAGAGAAATTCATCTGGAATTTGTGCTTTTACGGGATTCGAACCTGAGATCATGTTTTGATACCAAATAAACGAAAAATGGCAAATCCTTCCTACCTAAAGCTTAAGCTTTCATTACGGGACGCTTAAACTGTCACACTAAATTCTCGTCTAAAGCTCACACCAAGTCACGAGGATGTTACCCCCATGCACACACAAGTCATTCTAAATGACCCTTGGAAACAACATAGAAAGGTTACCCACAACAACCAGCCCAAGGATGGTACTTAGATTGGTTGCATCATTTCATCTCTTTTAAGAGAAATTCATCTCGAATTTGTGATTTTACGGGATTCGAACCTGAGATCATGTTTTGATACCAAATAAACGAAAAATAGCAAATCCTTCCTACCTAAAGCTTAAGCTTTCATTACGAGACACTTGAACTGTCACACTAAATCCTCGTCTAAAGCTCACACCAAGTCACGAGGATGTTACCCCCATGCACCACACAAGTCATTCTAAATGACCCTTGGAAACATCATAGAAAGGTTACCCACAACAACGTGCCAGGGATGGTACTTACCTTGGTTGCATCATTCCGTCTCTTTTATGGGAAATTCATCTCGAACTTGTGCATTTATGGGATTCGAACATGAGATCATGTTTTGATACCAAACATAGGAAAAATAGCTAATCCTTCCTACCTAAAGCTTTTGCTTTCATTACGGGACGCTTGAATTGTCACACTTAATCCTCGTCTAAAGCTCACACCAAGTCACGAGGATGTTACCCCCCATGCACCACACAAGTCATTCTAAATGACCCTTGGAAACAACATAGAAAGGTTACCCACAACAACCAGCCCAAGGATGGTACTTAGCTTGGTTGCATCATTTCATCTCTTTTAAGAGAAATTCATCTCGAACTTGTGCATTTATGGGATTCGAACATGAGATCATGTTTTAATACCAAACATAGGAAAAATAGCTAATCCTTCCTACCTAAAGCTTAAGCTTTCATTACGGGACGCTTAAACTATCACACTAAATTCTCGTCTAAAGCTCACACCAAGTCACGAGGATGTTACCCCCATGCACACACAAGTCATTCTAAATGACCCTTGGAAACAACATAGAAAGGTTACCCACAACAACCAGCCCAATGATGGTACTTAGATTGGTTGCATCATTTCATCTCTTTTAAGAGAAATTCATCTTGAATTTGTGCTTTTACGGGATTCGAACCTGAGATCATGTTTTGATACCAAATAAACGAAAAATAGCAAATCCTTCCTACCTAAAGCTTAAGCTTTCATTACGAGACATTTGAACTGTCACACTAAATCCTCGTCTAAAGCTCACACCAAGTCACGAGGATGTTACCCCACATGCACCACAAAAGTCATTCTAAATGACCCTTGGAAACAACATAGAAAGGTTAACCACAACAACGTGCCCAGGGATGGTACTTACCTTGGTTGCATCATTCCGTCTCTTTTATGGGAAATTCACCTCGAACTTTTGCTTTTAGGGCACACATACCAGAGATCATGTTTCGATACCAAACATAGGAAAAATAGCTAATCCTTCCTACCTAAAGCTTAAGCTTTCATTACGGGACGCTTGAACTGTCACACTTAATCCTCGTCTAAAGCTCACACCAAGTCACGAGGATGTTACCCCCATGCACCACACAAGTCATTCTAAATGACCCTTGGAAACAACATAGAAAGGTTACCCACAACAACCAGCCCAAGGATGGTACTTAGATTGGTTGCATCATTTCATCTCTTTTAAGAGAAATTCATCTCGAATTTGTGCTTTTATGGGATTCGAACCTGAGATCATGTTTTGATACCAAATAAACGAAAAATAGCAAATCCTTCCTACCTAAAGCTTAAGCTCTCATTACGGGACGCTTGAACTGTCACACTTAATCCTCGTCTAAAGCTCACCCCAAGTCACGAGGATGTTACCCCCATGCACCACACAAGTCATTCTAAATGACACTTGGAAACAACATAGAAAGGTTACCCACAACAACGTGCCCAGGGATGGTACTTACCTTGGTTGCATCATTCCGTCTCTTTTATGGGAAATTCACCTCGAACTTGTGCTTTTAGGGGACACATACCAGAGATCATGTTTCGATACCAAACATAGGAAAAATAGCTAATCCTTCTTACCTAAAGCTTAACCTCTCATTACGGGACGCTTGAACTGTCACACTTAATCCTCGTCTAAAGCGCACACCAAGTCACGAGGATGTTACCCCCATGCACCACACAAGTCATTCTAAATGACCCTTGGAAACAACATAGAAAGGTTACCCACAACAACCAGCCCAAGGATGGTACTTAGCTTGGTTGCATCATTTCATCTCTTTTAAGAGAAATTCATCTCGAATTTGTGCTTTTATGGGATTCGAACCTGAGATCATGTTTTGATACCAAATAAACGAAAAATAGCAAATCCTTCCTACCTAAAGCTTAAGCTTTCATTATGAGACACTTGAACTGTCACACTTAATCCTCGTCTAAAGCTCACACCAAGTCACGAGGATGTTACCCCCCATGCACCACAAAAGTCATTCTAAATGACCCTTGGAAACAACATAGAAAGGTTACCCACAACAACGTGCCCAGGGATGGTACTTACCTTGGTTGCATCATATCGTCTCTTTTATGGGAAATTCATCTCGAACTTGTGCATTTATGGGATTCGAACATGAGATCATGTTTCGATACCAAACATAGGAAAAATAGCTAATCCTTCCTATCTAAAGCTTAAGCTTTCATTACGGGACGCTTGAACTGTCACACTTAATCCTCGTCTAAAGCTCACACCAAGTCACGAGGATGTTACCCCCCATGCACCACACAAGTCATTCTAAATGACCCTTGGAAACAACATAGAAAGGTTACCCACAACAACCAGCCCAAGGATGGTACTTAGCTTGGTTGCATCATTTCATCTCTTTTAAGAGAAATTCATCTCGAATTTGTGCTTTTACGGGATTCGAAACTGAGATCATGTTTTGATACCAAATAAACGAAAAATGGCAAATCCTTATTACCTAAAGCTTAAGCTTTCATTACGAGACACTTGAACTGTCACCCTTAATCCTCGTCTAAAGCTCACACCAAGTCACGAGGATGTTACCCCCCATGCACCACAAAAGTCATTATAAATGACCCTTGGAAACAACATAGAAAGGTTACCCACAACAACGTGCCCATGGATGGTACTTACCTTGGTTGCATCATTCCGTCTCTTTTATGGGAAATTCACCTCGAACTTGTGCTTTTAGGGGACACATACCAGAGATCATGTTTCGATACCAAACATAGGAAAAATAGCTAATCCTTCCTACCTAAAGCTTAAGCTTTCATTACGGGACGCTTGAACTGTCACACTTAATCCTCGTCTAAAGCTCACACCAAGTCACGAGGATGTTACCCCCATGCACCACACAAGTCATTCTAAATGACCCTTGGAAACAACATAGAAAGGTTACCCACAACAACCAGCCCAAGGATGGTACTTAGATTGGTTGCATCATTTCATCTCTTTTAAGAGAAATTCATCTCGAATTTGTGCTTTTATGGGATTCGAACCTGAGATCATGTTTTGATACCAAATAAACGAAAAATAGCAAATCCTTCCTACCTAAAGCTTAAGCTCTCATTACGGGACGCTTGAACTGTCACACTTAATCCTCGTCTAAAGCTCACCCCAAGTCACGAGGATGTTACCCCCATGCACCACACAAGTCATTCTAAATGACACTTGGAAACAACATAGAAAGGTTACCCACAACAACGTGCCCAGGGATGGTACTTACCTTGGTTGCATCATTCCGTCTCTTTTATGGGAAATTCACCTCGAACTTGTGCTTTTAGGGGACACATACCAGAGATCATGTTTCGATACCAAACATAGGAAAAATAGCTAATCCTTCTTACCTAAAGCTTAACCTCTCATTACGGGACGCTTGAACTGTCACACTTAATCCTCGTCTAAAGCGCACACCAAGTCACGAGGATGTTACCCCCATGCACCACACAAGTCATTCTAAATGACCCTTGGAAACAACATAGAAAGGTTACCCACAACAACCAGCCCAAGGATGGTACTTAGCTTGGTTGCATCATTTCATCTCTTTTAAGAGAAATTCATCTCGAATTTGTGCTTTTATGGGATTCGAACCTGAGATCATGTTTTGATACCAAATAAACGAAAAATAGCAAATCCTTCCTACCTAAAGCTTAAGCTTTCATTATGAGACACTTGAACTGTCACACTTAATCCTCGTCTAAAGCTCACACCAAGTCACGAGGATGTTACCCCTCATGCACCACAAAAGTCATTCTAAATGACCCTTGGAAACAACATAGAAAGGTTACCCACAACAACGTGCCCAGGGATGGTACTTACCTTGGTTGCATCATATCCTCTCTTTTATGGGAAATTCATCTCGAACTTGTGCATTTATGGGATTCGAACATGAGATCATGTTTCGATACCAAACATAGGAAAAATAGCTAATCCTTCCTATCTAAAGCTTAAGCTTTCATTACGGGACGCTTGAACTGTCACACTTAATCCTCGTCTAAAGCTCACACCAAGTCACGAGGATGTTACCCCCATGCACCGCACAAGTCATTCTAAATGACCCTTGGAAACAACATAGAAAGGTTACCCACAACAACCAGCCCAAGGATGGTACTTAGCTTGGTTGCATCATTTCATCTCTTTTAAGAGAAATTCATCTCGAATTTGTGCTTTTACGGGATTCGAAACTGAGATCATGTTTTGATACCAAATAAACGAAAAATGGCAAATCCTTATTACCTAAAGCTTAAGCTTTCATTACGAGACACTTGAACTGTCACCCTTAATCCTCGTCTAAAGCTCACACCAAGTCACGAGGATGTTACCCCCCATGCACCACAAAAGTCATTATAAATGACCCTTGGAAACAACATAGAAAGGTTACCCACAACAACGTGCCCATGGATGGTACTTACCTTGGTTGCATCATTCCGTCTCTTTTATGGGAAATTCACCTCGAACTGGTGCTTTTAGGGGACACATACCAGAGATCATGTTTCGATACCAAACATAGGAAAAATAGCTAATCCTTCCTACCTAAAGCTTAAGCTTTCATTACGGGACGCTTGAACTGTCACACTTAATCCTCGTCTAAAGCTCACACCAAGTCACGAGGATGTTACCCCCATGCACCACACAAGTCATTCTAAATGACCCTTGGAAACAACATAGAAAGGTTACCCACACCAACCAGCCCAAGGATGGTACTTAGATTGGTTGCATCATTTCATCTCTATTAAGAGAAATTCATCTCGAATTTGTGCTTTTATGGGATTCGAACCTGAGATCATGTTTTGATACCAAATAAACGAAAAATAGCAAATCCTTCCTACCTAAAGCTTAAGCTTTCATTACGAGACACTTGAACTGTCACACTAAATCCTCGTCTAAAGCTCACACCAAGTCACGAGGATGTTACCCCCCATGCACCACAAAAGTCATTCTAAATGACCCTTGGAAACAACATAGAAAGGTTACCCAAAACAACGTGCCCAGGGATGGTACTTACCTTGGTTGCATCATATCGTCTCTTTTATGGGAAATTCATCTCGAACTTGTGCATTTATGGGATTCGAACATGATATCATGTTTCGATACCAAACATAGGAAAAATAGCTAATCCTTCCTACCTAAAGCTTAAGCTTTCATTACGGGACGATTGAACTGTCACACTCAATCCTCGTCTAAAGCTCACACCAAGTCACGAGGATGTTACCCCCCATGCACCACACAAGTCATTCTAAATGACCCTTGGAAACAACATAGAAAGGTTACCCACAACAACCAGCCCAAGGATGGTACTTAGATTGGTTGCATCATTTCATCTCTTTTAAGAGAAATTCATCTCGAATTTGTGCTTTTACGGGATTCGAAACTGAGATCATGTTTTGATACCAAATAAACAAAAAATAGCAAATCCTTCCTACCTAAAGCTTAAGCTTTCATTACGAGACACTTGAACTGTCACACTTAATCCTCGTCTAAAGCTCACACCAAGTCACGAGGATGTTACCCCCATGCACACACAAGTCATTCTAAATTACCCTTGGAAACAACATAGAAAGGTTACCCACAACAACCAGCCCAAGGATGGTACTTAGATTGGTTGCATCATTTCATCTCTTTTAAGAGAAATTCATCTCGAATTTGTGCTTTTACGGGATTCGAACCTGAGATCATGTTTTGATACCAAATAAACGAAAAATAGCAAATCCTTCCTACCTAAAGCTTAAGCTTTCATTACGAGACACTTGAACTGTCACACTAAATCCTCGTCTAAAGCTCACACCAAGTCACGAGGATGTTACCCCCATGCACCGCACAAGTCATTCTAAATGACCCTTGGAAACAACATAGAAAGGTTACCCACAACAACCAGCCCAAGGATGGTACTTAGCTTGGTTGCATCATTTCATCTCTTTTAAGAGAAATTCATCTCGAATTTGTGCTTTTACGGGATTCGAACCTGAGATCATGTTTTGATACCAAATAAACGAAAAATGGCAAATCCTTCCTACCTAAAGCTTAAGCTTTCATTACGAGACACTTGAACTGTCACACTTAATCCTCGTCTAAAGCTCACACCAAGTCACGAGGATGTTACCCCACATGCACCACAAAAGTCATTCTAAATGACCCTTGGAAACAACATAGAAAGGTTACCAACAACAACCAGCCCAAGGATGGTACTTAGCTTGGTTGCATCATTTCATCTCTTTTAAGAGAAATTCATCTCGAACTTGTGCATTTATGGGATTCGAACATGAGATCATGTTTCGATACCAAACATAGGAAAAATAGCTAATCCTTCCTATCTAAAGCTTAAGCTTTCATTACGGGACGCTTGAACTGTCACACTTAATCCTCGTCTAAAGCTCACACCAAGTCACGAGGATGTTACCCCCATGCACCGCACAAGTCATTCTAAATGACCCTTGGAAACAACATAGAAAGGTTACCCACAACAACCAGCCCAAGGATGGTACTTAGCTTGGTTGCATCATTTCATCTCTTTTAAGAGAAATTCATCTCGAATTTGTGCTTTTACGGGATTCGAAACTGAGATCATGTTTTGATACCAAATAAACGAAAAATGGCAAATCCTTATTACCTAAAGCTTAAGCTTTCATTACGAGACACTTGAACTGTCACCCTTAATCCTCGTCTAAAGCTCACACCAAGTCACGAGGATGTTACCCCCCATGCACCACAAAAGTCATTATAAATGACCCTTGGAAACAACATAGAAAGGTTACCCACAACAACGTGCCCATGGATGGTACTTACCTTGGTTGCTTCATTCCGTCTCTTTTATGGGAAATTCACCTCGAACTTGTGCTTTTAGGGGACACATACCAGAGATCATGTTTCGATACCAAACATAGGAAAAATAGCTAATCCTTCCTACCTAAAGCTTAAGCTTTCATTACGGGACGCTTGAACTGTCACACTTAATCCTCGTCTAAAGCTCACACCAAGTCACGAGGATGTTACCCCCATGCACCACACAAGTCATTCTAAATGACCCTTGGAAACAACATAGAAAGGTTACCCACACCAACCAGCCCAAGGATGGTACTTAGATTGGTTGCATCATTTCATCTCTATTAAGAGAAATTCATCTCGAATTTGTGCTTTTATGGGATTCGAACCTGAGATCATGTTTTGATACCAAATAAACGAAAAATAGCAAATCCTTCCTACCTAAAGCTTAAGCTTTCATTACGCGACACTTGAACTGTCACACTAAATCCTCGTCTAAAGCTCACACCAAGTCACGAGGATGTTACCCCCCATGCACCACAAAAGTCATTCTAAATGACCCTTGGAAACAACATAGAAAGGTTACCCAAAACAACGTGCCCAGGGATGGTACTTACCTTGGTTGCATCATATCGTCTCTTTTATGGGAAATTCATCTCGAACTTGTGCATTTATGGGATTCGAACATGATATCATGTTTCGATACCAAACATAGGAAAAATAGCTAATCCTTCCTACCTAAAGCTTAAGCTTTCATTACGGGACGATTGAACTGTCACACTCAATCCTCGTCTAAAGCTCACACCAAGTCACGAGGATGTTAACCCCCATGCACCACACAAGTCATTCTAAATGACCCTTGGAAACAACATAGAAAGGTTACCCACAACAACCAGCCCAAGGATGGTACTTAGATTGGTTGCATCATTTCATCTCTTTTAAGAGAAATTCATCTCGAATTTGTGCTTTTACGGGATTCGAAACTGAGATCATGTTTTGATACCAAATAAACAAAAAATAGCAAATCCTTCCTACCTAAAGCTTAAGCTTTCATTACGAGACACTTAAACTGTCACACTTAATCCTCGTGTAAAGCTCACACCAAGTCACGAGGATGTTACCCCCATGCACACACAAGTCATTCTAAATTACCCTTGGAAACAACATAGAAAGGTTACCCACAACAACCAGCCCAAGGATGGTACTTAGATTGGTTGCATCATTTCATCTCTTTTAAGAGAAATTCATCTCGAATTTGTGCTTTTACGGGATTCGAACCTGAGATCATGTTTTGATACCAAATAAACGAAAAATAGCAAATCCTTCCTACCTAAAGCTTAAGCTTTCATTACGAGACACTTGAACTGTCACACTAAATCCTCGTCTAAAGCTCACACCAAGTCACGAGGATGTTACCCCCATGCACCGCACAAGTCATTCTAAATGACCCTTGGAAACAACATAGAAAGGTTACCCACAACAACCAGCCCAAGGATAGTACTTAGCTTGGTTGCATCATTTCATCTCTTTTAAGAGAAATTCATCTCGAATTTGTGCTTTTACGGGATTCGAACCTGAGATCATGTTTTGATACCAAATAAACGAAAAATGGCAAATCCTTATTACCTAAAGCTTAAGCTTTCATTACGAGACACTTGAACTGTCACCCTTAATCCTCGTCTAAAGCTCACACCAAGTCACGAGGATGTTACCCCCCATGCACCACAAAAGTCATTATAAATGACCCTTGGAAACAACATAGAAAGGTTACCCACAACAACGTGCCCATGGATGGTACTTACCTTGGTTGCATCATTCCGTCTCTTTTATGGGAAATTCACCTCGAACTTGTGCTTTTAGGGGACACATACCAGAGATCATGTTTCGATACCAAACATAGGAAAAATAGCTAATCCTTCCTACCTAAAGCTTAAGCTTTCATTACGGGACGCTTGAACTGTCACACTTAATCCTCGTCTAAAGCTCACACCAAGTCACGAGGATGTTACCCCCATGCACCACACAAGTCATTCTAAATGACCCTTGGAAACAACATAGAAAGGTTACCCACAACAACCAGCCCAAGGATGGTACTTAGATTGGTTGCATCATTTCATCTCTTTTAAGAGAAATTCATCTCGAATTTGTGCTTTTATGGGATTCGAACCTGAGATCATGTTTTGATACCAAATAAACGAAAAATAGCAAATCCTTCCTACCTAAAGCTTAAGCTCTCATTACGGGACGCTTGAACTGTCACACTTAATCCTCGTCTAAAGCTCACCCCAAGTCACGAGGATGTTACCCCCATGCACCACACAAGTCATTCTAAATGACACTTGGAAACAACATAGAAAGGTTACCCACAACAACGTGCCCAGGGATGGTACTTACCTTGGTTGCATCATTCCGTCTCTTTTATGGGAAATTCACCTCGAACTTGTGCTTTTAGGGGACACATACCAGAGATCATGTTTCGATACCAAACATAGGAAAAATAGCTAATCCTTCTTACCTAAAGCTTAACCTCTCATTACGGGACGCTTGAACTGTCACACTTAATCCTCGTCTAAAGCGCACACCAAGTCACGAGGATGTTACCCCCATGCACCACACAAGTCATTCTAAATGACCCTTGGAAACAACATAGAAAGGTTACCCACAACAACCAGCCCAAGGATGGTACTTAGCTTGGTTGCATCATTTCATCTCTTTTAAGAGAAATTCATCTCGAATTTGTGCTTTTATGGGATTCAAACCTGAGATCATGTTTTGATACCAAATAAACGAAAAATAGCAAATCCTTCCTACCTAAAGCTTAAGCTTTCATTATGAGACACTTGAACTGTCACACTTAATCCTCGTCTAAAGCTCACACCAAGTCACGAGGATGTTACCCCTCATGCACCACAAAAGTCATTCTAAATGACCCTTGGAAACAACATAGAAAGGTTACCCACAACAACGTGCCCAGGGATGGTACTTACCTTGGTTGCATCATATCCTCTCTTTTATGGGAAATTCATCTCGAACTTGTGCATTTATGGGATTCGAACATGAGATCATGTTTCGATACCAAACATAGGAAAAATAGCTAATCCTTCCTATCTAAAGCTTAAGCTTTCATTACGGGACGCTTGAACTGTCACACTTAATCCTCGTCTAAAGCTCACACCAAGTCACGAGGATGTTACCCCCATGCACCGCACAAGTCATTCTAAATGACCCTTGGAAACAACATAGAAAGGTTACCCACAACAACCAGCCCAAGGATGGTACTTAGCTTGGTTGCATCATTTCATCTCTTTTAAGAGAAATTCATCTCGAATTTGTGCTTTTACGGGATTCGAAACTGAGATCATGTTTTGATACCAAATAAACGAAAAATGGCAAATCCTTATTACCTAAAGCTTAAGCTTTCATTACGAGACACTTGAACTGTCACCCTTAATCCTCGTCTAAAGCTCACACCAAGTCACGAGGATGTTACCCCCCATGCACCACAAAAGTCATTATAAATGACCCTTGGAAACAACATAGAAAGGTTACCCACAACAACGTGCCCATGGATGGTACTTACCTTGGTTGCATCATTCCGTCTCTTTTATGGGAAATTCACCTCGAACTTGTGCTTTTAGGGGACACATACCAGAGATCATGTTTCGATACCAAACATAGGAAAAATAGCTAATCCTTCCTACCTAAAGCTTAAGCTTTCATTACGGGACGCTTGAACTGTCACACTTAATCCTCGTCTAAAGCTCACACCAAGTCACGAGGATGTTACCCCCATGCACCACACAAGTCATTCTAAATGACCCTTGGAAACAACATAGAAAGGTTACCCACACCAACCAGCCCAAGGATGGTACTTAGATTGGTTGCATCATTTCATCTCTATTAAGAGAAATTCATCTCGAATTTGTGCTTTTATGGGATTCGAACCTGAGATCATGTTTTGATACCAAATAAACGAAAAATAGCAAATCCTTCCTACCTAAAGCTTAAGCTTTCATTACGAGACACTTGAACTGTCACACTAAATCCTCGTCTAAAGCTCACACCAAGTCACGAGGATGTTACCCCCCATGCACCACAAAAGTCATTCTAAATGACCCTTGGAAACAACATAGAAAGGTTACCCAAAACAACGTGCCCAGGGATGGTACTTACCTTGGTTGCATCATATCGTCTCTTTTAGGGGAAATTCATCTCGAACTTGTGCATTTATGGGATTCGAACATGATATCATGTTTCGATACCAAACATAGGAAAAATAGCTAATCCTTCCTACCTAAAGCTTAAGCTTTCATTACGGGACGATTGAACTGTCACACTCAATCCTCGTCTAAAGCTCACACCAAGTCACGAGGATGTTACCCCCCATGCACCACACAAGTCATTCTAAATGACCCTTGGAAACAACATAGAAAGGTTACCCACAACAACCAGCCCAAGGATGGTACTTAGATTGGTTGCATCATTTCATCTCTTTTAAGAGAAATTCATCTCGAATTTGTGCTTTTACGGGATTCGAAACTGAGATCATGTTTTGATACCAAATAAACAAAAAATAGCAAATCCTTCCTACCTAAAGCTTAAGCTTTCATTACGAGACACTTGAACTGTCACACTTAATCCTCGTCTAAAGCTCACACCAAGTCACGAGGATGTTACCCCCATGCACACACAAGTCATTCTAAATTACCCTTGGAAACAACATAGAAAGGTTACCCACAACAACCAGCCCAAGGATGGTACTTAGATTGGTTGCATCATTTCATCTCTTTTAAGAGAAATTCATCTCGAATTTGTGCTTTTACGGGATTCGAACCTGAGATCATGTTTTGATACCAAATAAACGAAAAATAGCAAATCCTTCCTACCTAAAGCTTAAGCTTTCATTACGAGACACTTGAACTGTCACACTAAATCCTCGTCTAAAGCTCACACCAAGTCACGAGGATGTTACCCCCATGCACCGCACAAGTCATTCTAAATGACCCTTGGAAACAACATAGAAAGGTTACCCACAACAACCAGCCCAAGGATAGTACTTAGCTTGGTTGCATCATTTCATCTCTTTTAAGAGAAATTCATCTCGAATTTGTGCTTTTACGGGATTCGAACCTGAGATCATGTTTTGATACCAAATAAACGAAAAATGGCAAATCCTTCCTACCTAAAGCTTAAGCTTTCATTACGAGACACTTGAACTGTCACACTTAATCCTCGTCTAAAGCTCACACCAAGTCACGAGGATGTTACCCCCCATGCACCACAAAAGTCATTCTAAATGACCCTTGGAAACAACATAGAAAGGTTACCCACAACAACGTGCCTAGGGATGGTACTTACCTTGGTTGCATCATTCCGTCTCTTTTATATGAAATTCACCTCGAACTTGTGCTTTTAGGGGACACATAGCAGAGATCATGTTTCGATACCAAACATAGGAAAAATAGCTAATCCTTCCTACCTAAAGCTTAAGCTTTCATTACGAGACACTTGAACTGTCACACTAAATCCTCGTCTAAAGCTCATACCAAGTCACGAGGATGTTACCCCCCATGCACCACAAAAGTCATTCTAAATGACCCTTGGAAACAACATAGAAAGGTTACCCAAAACAACGTGCCCAGGGATGGTACTTACCTTGGTTGCATCATATCGTCTCTTTTATGGGAAATTCATCTCGAACTTGTGCATTTATGGGATTCGAACATGATATCATGTTTCGATACCAAACATAGGAAAAATAGCTAATCCTTCCTACCTAAAGCTTAAGCTTTCATTACGGGACGATTGAACTGTCACACTCAATCCTCGTCTAAAGCTCACACCAAGTCACGAGGATGTTACCCCCCATGCACCACACAAGTCATTCTAAATGACCCTTGGAAACAACATAGAAAGGTTACCCACAACAACCAGCCCAAGGATGGTACTTAGATTGGTTGCATCATTTCATCTCTTTTAAGAGAAATTCATCTCGAATTTGTGCTTTTACGGGATTCGAAACTGAGATCATGTTTTGATACCAAATAAACAAAAAATAGCAAATCCTTCCTACCTAAAGCTTAAGCTTTCATTACGAGACACTTGAACTGTCACACTTAATCCTCGTCTAAAGCTCACACCAAGTCACGAGGATGTTACCCCCATGCACACACAAGTCATTCTAAATTACCCTTGGAAACAACATAGAAAGGTTACCCACAACAACCAGCCCAAGGATGGTACTTAGATTGGTTGCATCATTTCATCTCTTTTAAGAGAAATTCATCTCGAATTTGTGCTTTTACGGGATTCGAACCTGAGATCATGTTTTGATACCAAATAAACGAAAAATAGCAAATCCTTCCTACCTAAAGCTTAAGCTTTCATTACGAGACACTTGAACTGTCACACTAAATCCTCGTCTAAAGCTCACACCAAGTCACGAGGATGTTACCCCCATGCACCGCACAAGTCATTCTAAATGACCCTTGGAAACAACATAGAAAGGTTACCCACAACAACCAGCCCAAGGATGGTACTTAGCTTGGTTGCATCATTTCATCTCTTTTAAGAGAAATTCATCTCGAATTTGTGCTTTTACGGGATTCGAACCTGAGATCATGTTTTGATACCAAATAAACGAAAAATGGCAAATCCTTCCTACCTAAAGCTTAAGCTTTCATTACGAGACACTTGAACTGTCACACTTAATCCTCGTCTAAAGCTCACACCAAGTCACGAGGATGTTACCCCCCATGCACCACAAAAGTCATTCTAAATGACCCTTGGAAACAACATAGAAAGGTTACCCACAACAACGTGCCTAGGGATGGTACTTACCTTGGTTGCATTATTCCGTCTCTTTTATATGAAATTCACCTCGAACTTGTGCTTTTAGGGGACACATAGCAGAGATCATGTTTCGATACCAAACATAGGAAAAATAGCTAATCCTTCCTACCTAAAGCTTAAGCTTTCATTACGAGACACTTGAACTGTCACACTAAATCCTCGTCTAAAGCTCACACCAAGTCACGAGGATGTTACCCCCCATGCACCACAAAAGTCATTCTAAATGACCCTTGGAAACAACATAGAAAGGTTACCCAAAACAACGTGCCCAGGGATGGTACTTACCTTGGTTGCATCATATCGTCTCTTTTATGGGAAATTCATCTCGAACTTGTGCATTTATGGGATTCGAACATGATATCATGTTTCGATACCAAACATAGGAAAAATAGCTAATCCTTCCTACCTAAAGCTTAAGCTTTCATTACGGGACGATTGAACTGTCACACTCAATCCTCGTCTAAAGCTCACACCAAGTCACGAGGATGTTACCCTCCATGCACCACACAAGTCATTCTAAATGACCCTTGGAAACAACATAGAAAGGTTACCCACAACAACCAGCCCAAGGATGGTACTTAGATTGGTTGCATCATTTCATCTCTTTTAAGAGAAATTCATCTCGAATTTGTGCTTTTACGGGATTCGAAACTGAGATCATGTTTTGATACCAAATAAACAAAAAATAGCAAATCCTTCCTACCTAAAGCTTAAGCTTTCATTACGAGACACTTGAACTGTCACACTTAATCCTCGTCTAAAGCTCACACCAAGTCACGAGGATGTTACCCCCATGCACACACAAGTCATTCTAAATTACCCTTGGAAACAACATAGAAAGGTTACCCACAACAACCAGCCCAAGGATGGTACTTAGATTGGTTGCATCATTTCATCTCTTTTAAGAGAAATTCATCTCGAATTTGTGCTTTTACGGGATTCGAACCTGAGATCATGTTTTGATACCAAATAAACGAAAAATAGCAAATCCTTCCTACCTAAAGCTTAAGCTTTCATTACGAGACACTTGAACTGTCACACTAAATCCTCGTCTAAAGCTCACACCAAGTCACGAGGATGTTACCCCCATGCACCGCACAAGTCATTCTAAATGACCCTTGGAAACAACATAGAAAGGTTACCCACAACAACCAGCCCAAGGATGGTACTTAGCTTGGTTGCATCATTTCATCTCTTTTAAGAGAAATTCATCTCGAATTTGTGCTTTTACGGGATTCGAACCTGAGATCATGTTTTGATACCAAATAAACGAAAAATGGCAAATCCTTCCTACCTAAAGCTTAAGCTTTCATTACGAGACACTTGAACTGTCACACTTAATCCTCGTCTAAAGCTCACACCAAGTCACGAGGATGTTACCCCCCATGCACCACAAAAGTCATTCTAAATGACCCTTGGAAACAACATAGAAAGGTTACCCACAACAACGTGCCTAGGGATGGTACTTACCTTGGTTGCATCATTCCGTCTCTTTTATATGAAATTCACCTCGAACTTGTGCTTTTAGGGGACACATAGCAGAGATCATGTTTCGATACCAAACATAGGAAAAATAGCTAATCCTTCCTACCTAAAGCTTAAGCTTTCATTACGGGACGCTTAAACTGTCACACTAAATTCTCGTCTAAAGCTCACACCAAGTCACGAGGATGTTACCCCCATGCACACACAAGTCATTCTAAATGACCCTTGGAAACAACATAGAAAGGTTACCCACAACAACCAGCCCAAGGATGGTACTTAGATTGGTTGCATCATTTCATCTCTTTTAAGAGAAATTCATCTCGAATTTGTGCTTTTACGGGATTCGAACCTGAGATCATGTTTTGATACCAAATAAACGAAAAATAGCTAATCCTTCCTACCTAAAGCTTAAGCTTTCATTACGAGACACTTGAATTGTCACACTAAATCCTCGTCTAAAGCTCACACCAAGTCACGAGGATGTTACCCCACATGCACCACAAAAGTCATTCTAAATGACCCTTGGAAACAACATAGAAAGGTTACCAACAACAACCAGCCCAAGGATGGTACTTAGCTTGGTTGCATCATTTCATCTCTTTTAAGAGAAATTCATCTCGAACTTGTGCATTTATGGGATTCGAACATGAGATCATGTTTCGATACCAAACATAGGAAAAATAGCTAATCCTTCCTACCTAAAGCTTAAGCTTTCATTACGGGACGCTTGAACTGTCACACTTAATCCTCGTCTAAAGCTCACACCAAGTCACGAGGATTTTACCCCCATGCAACACACAAGTCATTCTAAATGACCCTTGGAAACAACATAGAAAGGTTACCCACAACAACCAGCCCAAGGATGGTACTTAGATTGGTTGCATCATTTCATCTCTTTTAAGAGAAATTCATCTCGAATTTGTGCTTTTATGGGATTTGAACCTGAGATCATGTTTTGATACCAAATAAACAAAAATAGCAAATCCTTCCTACCTAAAGCTTAAGCTTTCATTACGAGACACTTGAACTGTCACACTTAATCCTCGTCTAAAGCTCACACCAAGTCACGAGGATGTTACCCCCCATGCACCACAAAAGTCATTCTAAATGACCCTTGGAAACAACATAGAAAGGTTACCCACAACAACGTGCCTAGGGATGGTACTTACCTTGGTTGCATCATTCCGTCTCTTTTATATGAAATTCACCTCGAACTTGTGCTTTTAGGGGACACATAGCAGAGATCATGTTTCGATACCAAACATAGGAAAAATAGCTAATCCTTCCTACCTAAAGCTTAAGCTTTCATTACGGGACGCTTAAACTGTCACACTAAATTCTCGTCTAAAGCTCACACCAAGTCACGAGGATGTTACCCCCATGCACACACAAGTCATTCTAAATGACCCTTGGAAACAACATAGAAAGGTTACCCACAACAACCAGCCCAAGGATGGTACTTAGATTGGTTGCATCATTTCATCTCTTTTAAGAGAAATTCATCTCGAATTTGTGCTTTTACGGGATTCGAACCTGAGATCATGTTTTGATACCAAATAAACGAAAAATAGCAAATCCTTCCTACCTAAAGCTTAAGCTTTCATTACGAGACACTTGAATTGTCACACTAAATCCTCGTCTAAAGCTCACACCAAGTCACGAGGATGTTACCCCACATGCACCACAAAAGTCATTCTAAATGACCCTTGGAAACAACATAGAAAGGTTACCAACAACAACCAGCCCAAGGATGGTACTTAGCTTAGTTGCATCATTTCATCTCTTTTAAGAGAAATTCATCTCGAACTTGTGCATTTATGGGATTCGAACATGAGATCATGTTTCGATACCAAACATAGGAAAAATAGCTAATCCTTCCTACCTAAAGCTTAAGCTTTCATTACGGGACGCTTGAACTGTCACACTTAATCCTCGTCTAAAGCTCACACCAAGTCACGAGGATTTTACCCCCATGCAACACACAAGTCATTCTAAATGACCCTTGGAAACAACATAGAAAGGTTACCCACAACAACCAGCCCAAGGATGGTACTTAGATTGGTTGCATCATTTCATCTCTTTTAAGAGAAATTCATCTCGAATTTGTGCTTTTATGGGATTTGAACCTGAGATCATGTTTTGATACCAAATAAACAAAAATAGCAAATCCTTCCTACCTAAAGCTTAAGCTTTCATTACGAGACACTTGAACTGTCACACTTAATCCTCGTCTAAAGCTCACACCAAGTCACGAGGATGTTACCCCCAATGCACCACAAAAGTCATTCTAAATGACCCTTGGAAACAACATAGAAAGATTACCCACAACAACGTGCCCAGGGATGGTACTTACCTTGGTTGCATCATTCCGTCTCTTTTATGGGAAATTTACCTCGAACTTGTACTTTTAGGGGACACATACCAGAGATCATGTTTCGATACCAAACATAGGAAAAATAGCTAATCCTTCCTACCTAAAGCTTAAGCTCTCATTACGGGAAGCTTGAACTGTCACACTTAATCCTCGTCTAAAGCTCACACCAAGTCACGAGGATGTTACCCCCCATGCACCACACAAGTCATTCTAAATGACCCTTGGAAACAACATAGAAAGGTTAACCACAACAACCAGCCCAAGGATGGTACTTAGCTTGGTTGGATCATTTCATCTCTTTTTAGAGAAATTCATCTCGAATTTGTGCTTTTACGGGATTCGAACCTGAGATCATGTTTTGATACCAAATAAACGAAAAATAGCAAATCCTTCCTACCTAAAGCTTAAGCTTTCATTACGAGACACTTGAACTGTCACACTTAATCCTCGTCTAAAGCTCACACCAAGTCACGAGGATGTTACCCCACATGCACCACAAAAGTTATTCTAAATGACCCTTGGAAACAACATAGAAAGGTTACCAACAACAACCAGCCCAAGGATGGTACTTAGCTTGGTTGCATCATTTCATCTCTTTTAAGAGAAATTCATCTCGAACTTGTGCATTTATGGGATTCGAACATGAGATCATGTTTCGATACCAAACATAGGAAAAATAGCTAATCCTTCCTACCTAAAGCTTAAGCTTTCATTACGGGACGCTTGAACTGTCACACTTAATCCTCGTCTAAAGCTCACACCAAGTCACGAGGATTTTACCCCCATGCAACACACAAGTCATTCTAAATGACCCTTGGAAACAACATAGAAAGGTTACCCACAACAACCAGCCCAAGGATGGTACTTAGATTGGTTGCATCATTTCATCTCTTTTAAGAGAAATTCATCTCGAATATGTGCTTTTATGGGATTCGAACCTGAGATCATGTTTTGATACCAAATAAACAAAAATAGCAAATCCTTCCTAGCTAAAGCTTAAGCTTTCATTACGAGACACTTGAACTGTCACACTTAATCCTCGTCTAAAGCTCACACCAAGTCACGAGGATGTTACCCCCCATGCACCACAAAAGTCATTCTAAATGACCCTTGGAAACAACATAGAAAGGTTACCCACAACAACGTGCCCAGGGATGGTACTTACCTTGGTTGCATCATTCCGTCTCTTTTATGGGAAATTCACCTCGAACTTGTGCTTTTAGGGGACACATACCAGAGATCATGTTTCGATACCAAACATAGGAAAAATAGCTAATCCTTCCTACCTAAAGCTTAAGCTCTCATTACGGGACGCTTGAACTGTCACACTTAATCCTTGTCTAAAGCTCACACCAAGTCACGAGGATGTTACCCCCATGCACCACACAAGTCATTCTAAATGACCCTTGGAAATAACATAGAAAGGTTACCCACAACAACCAGCCCAAGGATGGTACTTAGCTTGGTTGCATCATTTCATCTCTTTTAAGAGAAATTCATCTCGAATTTGTGCTTTTACGGGATTCGAATCTGAGATCATGTTTTGATACCAAATAAACCAAAAATAGCAAATCCTTCCTACCTAAAGCTTAAGCTTTCATTACGAGACACTTGAACTGTCACACTTAATCCTCGTCTAAAGCTCACACCAAGTCACGAGGATGTTACCCCCATGCACACACAAGTCATTCTAAATTACCCTTGGAAACAACATAGAAAGGTTACCCACAACAACCAGCCCAAGGATGGTACTTAGATTGGTTGCATCATTTCATCTCTTTTAAGATAAATTCATCTCGAATTTGTGCTTTTACGGGATTCGAACCTGAGATCATGTTTTGATACCAAATAAACGAAAAATAGCAAATCCTTCCTACCTAAAGCTTAAGCTTTCATTACGAGACACTTGAACTGTCACACTAAATCCTCGTCTAAAGCTCACACCAAGTCACGAGGATGTTACCCCCATGCACCACACAAGTCATTCTAAATGACCCTTGGAAACAACATAGAAAGGTTACCCACAACAACCAGCCCAAGGATGGTACTTAGCTTGGTTGCATCATTTCATCTCTTTTAAGAGAAATTCATCTCGAATTTGTGCTTTTACGGGATTCGAACCTGAGATCATGTTTTGATACCAAATAAACGAAAAATGGCAAATCCTTCCTACCTAAAGCTTAAGCTTTCATTACGAGACACTTGAACTGTCACACTTAATCCTCGTCTAAAGCTCACACCAAGTCACGAGGATGTTACCCACCATGCACCACAAAAGTCATTCTAAATGACCCTTGGAAACAACATAGAAAGGTTACCCACAACAACGTGCCTAGGGATGGTACTTACCTTGGTTGCATCATTCCGTCTCTTTTATATGAAATTCACCTCGAACTTGTGCTTTTAGGGGACACATACCAGAGATCATGTTTCGATACCAAACATAGCAAAAATAGCTAATCCTTCCTACCTAAAGCTTAAGCTTTCATTACGGGACGCTTAAACTGTCACACTAAATTCTCGTCTAAAGCTCACACCAAGTCACGAGGATGTTACCCCCATGCACACACAAGTCATTCTAAATGACCCTTGGAAACAACATAGAAAGGTTACCCACAACAACCAGCCCAAGGATGGTACTTAGCTTGGTTGCATCATTTCATCTCTTTTAAGAGAAATTCATCTCGAATTTGTGCTTTTACGGGATTCGAATCTGAGATCATGTTTTGATACCAAATAAACAAAAAATAGCAAATCCTTCCTACCTAAAGCTTAAGCTTTCATTACGAGACACTTGAACTGTCACACTTAATCCTCGTCTAAAGCTCACACCAAGTCACGAGGATGTTACCCCCATGCACACACAAGTCATTCTAAATTACCCTTGGAAACAACATAGAAAGGTTACCCACAACAACCAGCCCAAGGATGGTACTTAGATTGGTTGCATCATTTCATCTCTTTTAAGAGAAATTCATCTCGAATTTGTGCTTTTACGGGATTCGAACCTGAGATCATGTTTTGATACCAAATAAACGAAAAATAGCAAATCCTTCCTACCTAAAGCTTAAGCTTTCATTACGAGACACTTGAACTGTCACACTAAATCCTCGTCTAAAGCTCACACCAAGTCACGAGGATGTTACCCCCATGCACCACACAAGTCATTCTAAATGACCCTTGGAAACAACATAGAAAGGTTACCCACAACAACCAGCCTAAGGATGGTACTTAGCTTGGTTGCATCATTTCATCTCTTTTAAGAGAAATTCATCTCGAATTTGTGCTTTTACGGGATTCGAACCTGAGATCATGTTTTGATACCAAATAAACGAAAAATGGCAAATCCTTCCTACCTAAAGCTTAAGCTTTCATTACGAGACACTTGAACTGTCACACTTAATCCTCGTCTAAAGCTCACACCAAGTCACGAGGATGTTACCCACCATGCACCACAAAAGTCATTCTAAATGACCCTTGGAAACAACATAGAAAGGTTACCCACAACAACGTGCCTAGGGATGGTACTTACCTTGGTTGCATCATTCCGTCTCTTTTATATGAAATTCACCTCGAACTTGTGCTTTTAGGGGACACATACCAGAGATCATGTTTCGATACCAAACATAGGAAAAATAGCTAATCCTTCCTACCTAAAGCTTAAGCTTTCATTACGGGACGCTTAAACTGTCACACTAAATTCTCGTCTAAAGCTCACACCAAGTCACGAGGATGTTACCCCCATGCACACACAAGTCATTCTAAATGACCCTTGGAAACAACATAGAAAGGTTACCCACAACAACCAGCCCAAGGATGGTACTTAGATTGGTTGCATCATTTCATCTCTTTTAAGAGAAATTCATCTCGAATTTATGCTTTTACGGGATTCGAACCTGAGATCATGTTTTGATACCAAATAAACGAAAAATAGCAAATCCTTCCTACCTAAAGCTTAAGCTTTCATTACGAGACACTTGAACTGTCACACTAAATCCTCGTCTAAAGCTCACACCAAGTCACGAGGATGTTACCCCACATGCACCACAAAAGTCATTCTAAATGACCCTTGGAAACAACATAGAAAGGTTACCCACAACAACCAGCCTAAGGATGGTACTTAGCTTGGTTGCATCATTTCATCTCTTTTAAGAGAAATTCATCTCGAATTTGTGCTTTTACGGGATTCGAACCTGAGATCATGTTTTGATACCAAATAAACGAAAAATGGCAAATCCTTCCTACCTAAAGCTTAAGCTTTCATTACGAGACACTTGAACTGTCACACTTAATCCTCGTCTAAAGCTCACACCAAGTCACGAGGATGTTACCCACCATGCACCACAAAAGTCATTCTAAATGACCCTTGGAAACAACATAGAAAGGTTACCCACAACAACGTGCCTGGGGATGGTACTTACCTTGGTTGCATCATTCCGTCTCTTTTATATGAAATTCACCTCGAACTTGTGCTTTTAGGGGACACATACCAGAGATCATGTTTCGATACCAAACATAGGAAAAATAGCTAATCCTTCCTACCTAAAGCTTAAGCTTTCATTACGGGACGCTTAAACTGTCACACTAAATTCTCGTCTAAAGCTCACACCAAGTCACGAGGATGTTACCCCCATGCACACACAAGTCATTCTAAATGACCCTTGGAAACAACATAGAAAGGTTACCCACAACAACCAGCCCAAGGATGGTACTTAGATTGGTTGCATCATTTCATCTCTTTTAAGAGAAATTCATCTCGAATTTATGCTTTTACGGGATTCGAACCTGAGATCATGTTTTGATACCAAATAAACGAAAAATAGCAAATCCTTCCTACCTAAAGCTTAAGCTTTCATTACGAGACACTTGAACTGTCACACTAAATCCTCGTCTAAAGCTCACACCAAGTCACGAGGATGTTACCCCACATGCACCACAAAAGTCATTCTAAATGACCCTTGGAAACAACATAGAAAGGTTACCAACAACAACCAGCCCAAGGATGATACTTAGCTTGGTTGCATCATTTCATCTCTTTTAAGAGAAATTCATCTCGAACTTGTGCATTTATGGGATTCGAACATGAGATCATGTTTCGATACCAAACATAGGAAAAATAGCTAATCCTTCCTACCTAAAGCTTAAGCTTTCATTACGGGACGCTTGAACTGTCACACTTAATCCTCGTCTAAAGCTCACACCAAGTCACGAGGATTTTACCCCCATGCAACACACAAGTCATTCTAAATGACCCTTGGAAACAACATAGAAAAGTTACCCACAACAACCAGCCCAAGGATGGTACTTAGATTGGTTGCATCATTTCATCTCTTTTAAGAGAAATTCATCTCGAATTTGTGCTTTTATGGGATTCGAACCTGAGATCATGTTTTGATACCAAATAAACAAAAATAGCAAATCCTTCCTACCTAAAGCTTAAGCTTTCATTACGAGACACTTGAACTGTCACACTTAATCCTCGTCTAAAGCTCAAACCAAGTCACGAGGATGTTACCCCCCATGCACCACAAAAGTCATTCTAAATGACCCTTGGAAACAACATAGAAAGGTTACCCACAACAACGTGCCCAGGGATGGTACTTACCTTGGTTGCATCATTCCGTCTCTTTTATGGGAAATTCACCTCGAACTTGTGCTTTTAGGGGACACATACCAGAGATCATGTTTCGATACCAAACATAGGAAAAATAGCTAATCCTTCCTACCTAAAGCTTAAGCTCTCATTACGGGACGCTTGAACTGTCACACTTAATCCTCGTCTAAAGCTCACACCAAGTCACGAGGATGTTACCCCCCATGCACCACACAAGTCATTCTAAATGACCCTTGGAAACAACATAGAAAGGTTAACCACAACAACCAGCCCAAGGATGGTACTTAGCTTGGTTGGATCATTTCATCTCTTTTTAGAGAAATTCATCTCGAATTTGTGCTTTTACGGGATTCGAACCTGAGATCATGTTTTGATACCAAATAAACGAAAAATAGCAAATCCTTCCTACCTAAAGCTTAAGCTTTCATTACGGGACGCTTGAACTGTCACACTTAATCCTCGTCTAAAGCTCACACCAAGTCACGAGGATGTTACCCCCCATGCACCACACAAGTCATTCTAAATGACCCTTGGAAACAACATAGAAAGGTTAACCACAACAACCAGCCCAAGGATGGTACTTAGCTTGGTTGGATCATTTCATCTCTTTTTAGAGAAATTCATCTCGAATTTGTGCTTTTACGGGATTCGAACCTGAGATCATGTTTTGATACCAAATAAACGAAAAATAGCAAATCCTTCCTACCTAAAGCTTAAGCTTTCATTACGAGACACTTGAACTGTCACACTTAATCCTCGTCTAAAGCTCACACCAAGTCACGAGGATGTTACCCCACATGCACCACAAAAGTCATTCTAAATGACCCTTGGAAACAACATAGAAAGGTTACCAACAACAACCAGCCCAAGGATGGTACTTAGCTTGGTTGCATCATTTCATCTCTTTTAAGAGAAATTCATCTCGAACTTGTGCATTTATGGGATTCGAACATGAGATCATGTTTCGATACCAAACATAGGAAAAATAGCTAATCCTTCCTACCTAAAGCTTAAGCTTTCATTACGGGACGCTTGAACTGTCACACTTAATCCTCGTCTAAAGCTCACACCAAGTCACGAGGATTTTACCCCCATGCAACACACAAGTCATTCTAAATGACCCTTGGAAACAACATAGAAAGGTTACCCACAACAACCAGCCCAAGGATGGTACTTAGATTGGTTGCATCATTTCATCTCTTTTAAGAGAAATTCATCTCGAATTTGTGCTTTTATGGGATTCGAACCTGAGATCATGTTTTGATACCAAATAAACAAAAATAGCAAATCCTTCCTACCTAAAGCTTAAGCTTTCATTACGAGACACTTGAACTGTCACACTTAATCCTCGTCTAAAGCTCACACCAAGTCACGAGGATGTTACCCCCCATGCACCACAAAAGTCATTCTAAATGACCCTTGGAAACAACATAGAAAGGTTACCCACAACAACGTGCCCAGGGATGGTACTTACCTTGTTTGCATCATTCCGTCTCTTTTATGGGAAATTTACCTCGAACTTGTGCTTCTAGGGGACACATACCAGAGATCATGTTTCGATACCAAACATAGGAAAAATAGCTAATCCTTCCTACCTAAAGCTTAAGCTCTCATTACGGGACGCTTGAACTGTCACACTTAATCCTTGTCTAAAGCTCACACCAAGTCACGAGAATGTTACCCCCCATGCACCACACAAGTCATTCTAAATGACCCTTGGAAACAACATAGAAAGGTTAACCACAACAACCAGCCCAAGGATGGTACTTAGCTTGGTTGGATCATTTCATCTCTTTTTAGAGAAATTCATCTCGAATTTGTGCTTTTACGGGATTCGAACCTGAGATCATGTTTTGATACCAAATAAACGAAAAATAGCAAATCCTTCCTACCTAAAGCTTAAGCTTTCATTACGAGACACTTGAACTGTCACACTTAATCCTCGTCTAAAGCTCACACCAAGTCACGAGGATGTTACCCCCCATGCACCACAAAAGTCATTCTAAATGACCCTTGGAAACAACATAGAAAGGTTACCCACAACAACGTGCCCAGGGATGGTACTTACCTTGTTTGCATCATTCCGTCTCTTTTATGGGAAATTTACCTCGAACTTGTGCTTCTAGGGGACACATACCAGAGATCATGTTTCGATACCAAACATAGGATAAATAGCTAATCCTTCCTACCTAAAGCTTAAGCTCTCATTACGGGACGCTTGAACTGTCACACTTAATCCTTGTCTAAAGCTCACACCAAGTCACGAGAATGTTACCCCCCATGCACCACACAAGTCATTCTAAATGACCCTTGGAAACAACATAGAAAGGTTAACCACAACAACCAGCCCAAGGATGGTACTTAGCTTGGTTGGATCATTTCATCTCTTTTTAGAGAAATTCATCTCGAATTTGTGCTTTTACGGGATTCGAACCTGAGATCATGTTTTGATACCAAATAAACGAAAAATAGCAAATCCTTCCTACCTAAAGCTTAAGCTTTCATTACGAGACACTTGAACTGTCACACTTAATCCTCGTCTAAAGCTCACACCAAGTCACGAGGATGTTACCCCCCATGCACCACAAAAGTCATTCTAAATGACCCTTGGAAACAACATAGAAAGGTTACCCACAACAACGTGCCCAGGGATGGTACTTACCTTGGTTGCATCATATCGTCTCTTTTATGGGAAATTCATCTCGAACTTGTGCATTTATGGGATTCGAACATGAGATCATGTTTCGATACCAAACATAGGAAAAATAGCTAATCCTTCCTACCTAAAGCTTAAGCTTTCATTATGGGACGCTTGAACTGTCACACTCAATCCTCGTCTAAAGCTCACACCAAGTCATGAGGATGTTACCCCCCATGCACCACACAAGTCATTCTAAATGACCCTTGGAAACAACATAGAAAGGTTACCCACAACAACCAGCCCAAGGATGGTACTTAGCTTGGTTGCATCATTTCATCTCTTTTAAGAGAAATTCATCTCGAATTTGTGCTTTTACGGGATTCGAACCTGAGATCATGTTTTGATACCAAATAAACGAAAAATAGCAAATCCTTAATACCTAAAGCTTAAGCTTTCATTACGGGACGCTTGAACTGTCACACTTAATCCTCGTCTAAAGCTCACACCAAGCCACGAGGATGTTACCCCCCATGCACCACACAAGTCATTCTAAATGACCCTTGGAAACAACATAGAAAGGTTACCCACAACAACCAGCCCAAGGATGGTACTTAGCTTGGTTGCATCATTTCATCTCTTTTAAGAGAAATTCATCTCGAACTTGTGCATTTATGGGATTCGAACATGAGATCATGTTTCGATACCAAACATAGGAAAAATAGCTAATCCTTCCTACCTAAAGCTTAAGCTTTCATTACGGGACGCTTGAACTGTCACACTTAATCCTCGTCTAAAGCTCACACCAAGTCACGAGGATGTTACCCCCCATGCACCACACAAGTCATTCTAAATGACCCTTGGAAACAACATAGAAAGGTTACCCACAACAACCAGCCCAAGGATGGTACTTACCTTGGTTGCATCATTTCATCTCTTTTAAGAGAAATTCATATCGAATTTGTGCTTTTATGGGATTCGAACCTGAGATCATGTTTTGATACCAAATAAACGAAAAATAGCAAATCCTTCCTACCTAAAGCTTAAGCTTTCAATACGAGACACTTGAACTGTCACACTTAATCCTCGTCTAAAGCTCACACCAAGTCACGAGGATGTTACCCCCCATGCACCACAAAAGTCATTCTAAATGACCCTTGGAAACAACATAGAAAGGTTACCCACAACAACGTTCCCAGGGATGGTACTTACCTTGGTTGCATCATTCCGTATCTTTTATGGGAAATTCACCTCGAACTTGTGCTTTTAGGGGACACATACCAGAGATCATGTTTGGATACCAAACATAGGAAAAATAGCTAATCCTTCCTACCTAAAGCTTAAGCTTTCATTATAGGACGCTTGAACTGTCACACTTAATCCTCGTCTAAAGCTCACACCAAGTCACGAGGATGTTACCCTCATGCACCACACAAGTCATTCTAAATGACCCTTGGAAACAACATAGAAAGGTTACCCACAACAACCAGCCCAAGCATGGTACTTAGCTTGGTTGCATCATTTCATCTCTTTTAAGAGAAATTCATCTCGAACTTGTGCATTTATGGGATTCGAACATGAGATCATGTTTCGATACCAAACATAGGAAAAATAGCTAATCCTTCCTACCTAAAGCTTAAGCTTTCATTACGGGACGCTTGAACTGTCACACTTAATCCTCGTCTAAAGCTCACACCAAGTCACGAGGATGTTACCCCCCATGCACCACACAAGTCATTCTAAATGACCCTTAGAAACAACATAGAAAGGTTACCCACAACAACCAGCCCAAGGATGGTACTTAGCTTGGTTGCATCATTTCATCTCTTTTAAGAGAAATTCATCTCGAACTTGTGCATTTATGGGATTCGAACATGAGATCATGTTTCGATACCAAACATAGGAAAAATAGCTAATCCTTCCTACCTAAAGCTTAAGCTTTCATTACGGGACGCTTGAACTGTCACACTTAATCCTCGTCTAAAGCTCACACCAAGTCACGAGGATGTTACCCCCCATGCACCACACAAGTCATTCTAAATGACCCTTGGAAACAACATAGGAAGGTTACCCACAACAACCAGCCCAAAGATGGTACTTAGCTTGGTTGCATCATTTCATCTCTTTTAAGAGAAATTCATCTCGAATTTGTGCTTTTATGGGATTCGAACCTGAGATCATGTTTTGATACCAAATAAACGAAAAATAGCAAATCCTTCCTACCTAAAGCTTAAGCTTTCATTACGAGACACTTGAACTGTCACAATTAATCCTCGTCTAAAGCTCACACCAAGTCACGAGGATGTTACCCCCCATGCACCACAAAAGTCATTCTAAATGACCCTTTGAAACAAGATAGAAAGGTTACCCACAACAACGTGCCCAGGGATGGTACTTACCTTGGTTGCATCATTCCTGTCTTTTATGGGAAATTCACCTCGAACTTGTGCTTTTAGGGGACACATACCAGAGATCATGTTTGGATACCAAACATAGGAAAAATAGCTAATCCTTCATACCTAAAGCTTAACATTTCATTATAGAACGCTTGAACTGTCACACTTAATCCTCGTCTAAAGCTCACACCAAGTCACGAGAATGTTACCCTCATGCACCACACAAGTCATTCTAAATGACCCTTGGAAACAACATAGAAAGGTTACCCACAACAACCAGCCCAAGGATGGTACTTAGCTTGGTTGCATCATTTCATCTCTTTTAAGAGAAATTCATATCGAATTTGTGCTTTTATGGGATTCGAACCTGAGATCATGTTTTGATACCAAATAAACGAAAAATAGCAAATCCTTCCTACCTAAAGCTTAAGCTTTCATTACGAGACTCTTGAACTGTCAAACTTAATCCTCGTCTAAAGCTCACACCAAGTCACGAAGATGTTACCCCCCATGCACCACACAAGTCATTCTAAATGACCCTTGGAAACAACATAGAAAGGTTACCCACAACAACGTGCCCAGGGATGGTACTTACCTTGGTTGCATCATTCCGTCTCTTTTATGGGAAATTCACCTCGAACTTGTGCTTTTAGGGGACACATACCAGAGATCATGTTTCGATACCAAACATAGGAAAAATAGCTAATCCTTCCTACCTAAAGCTTAAGCTTTCATTACGAGACACTTGAACTATCACACTTAATCCTCGTCTAAAGCTCACACCAAGTCACGAGGATGTTACCCCCCATGCACCCCAAAAGTCATTCTAAATAACCCTTGGAAACAACATAGAAAGATTACCCACAACAACGTGCCCAGGGATGGTACTTACCTTGGTTGCATCATTCCGTCTCTTTTATCGGAAATTCATCTCGAACTTGTGCATTTATGGGATTCGAACATGAGATCATGTTTCGATACCAAACATAGGAAAAATAGCTAATCCTTCCTACCTAAAGCTTAAGCTTTCATTACGGGACGCTTGAACTGTCACACTTAATCCTCGTCTAAAGCTCACACCAAGTCACGAGGATGTTACCCCCCATGCACCACACAAGTCATTCTAAATGACCCTTGGAAACAACATAGAAAGGTTACCCACAACAACCAGCCCAAGGATGGTACTTAGCTTGGTTGCATCATTTCATCTCTTTTAAGAGAAATTCATCTCGAATTTGTGCTTTTACGGGATTCGAACCTGAGATCATGTTTTGATACCAAATAAACGAAAAATAGCAAATCCTTCCTACCTAAAGCTTAAGCTTTCATTACGAGACACTTGAACTGTCACACTTAATCCTCGTCTAAAGCTCACACCAAGTCACGAGGATGTTACCCCATGCACCACAAAAGTCATTCTAAATGACCCTTGGAAACAACATAGAAAGGTTACCCACAACAACGTGCCCAGGGATGGTACATACCTTGGTTGCATCATTCCGTCTCTTTTATGGGAAATTTACCTCAAACTTGTGCTTTTAGGAGACACATACCAGAGATCATGTTTCGATACCAAACATAGGAAAAATAGCTAATCCTTCCTACCTAAAGCTTAAGCTCTCATTACGGGACGCTTGAACTGTCACACTTAATCCTCGTCTAAAGCTCACACCAAGTCACGAGGATGTTACCCCCCATGCACCACACAAGTCATTCTAAATGACCCTTGGAAACAACATAGAAAGGTTAACCACAACAACCAGCCCAAGGATGGTACTTAGCTTGGTTGGATCATTTCATCTCTTTTTAGAGAAATTCATCTCGAATTTGTGCTTTTACGGGATTCAAACCTGAGATCATGTTTTCATACCAAATAAACGAAAAATAGCAAATCCTTCCTACCTAAAGCTTAAGCTTTCATTACGAGACACTTGAACTGTCACACTTAATCCTCGTATAAAGCTCACACCAAGTCACGAGGATGTTACCCCACATGCACCACAAAAGTCATTCTAAATGACCCTTGGAAACAACATAGAAAGGTTACCAACAACAACCAGCCCAAGGATGGTACTTAGCTTGGTTGCATCATTTCATCTCTTTTAAGAGAAATTCATCTCGAACTTGTGCATTTATGGGATTCGAACATGAGATCATGTTTCGATACCAAACATAGGAAAAATAGCTAATCCTTCCTACCTAAAGCTTAAGCTTTCATTACGGGACGCTTGAACTGTCACACTTAATCCTCGTCTAAAGCTCACACCAAGTCACGAGGATTTTACCCCCATGCAACACACAAGTCATTTTAAATGACCCTTGGAAACAACATAGAAAGGTTACCCACAACAACCAGCCCAAGGATGGTACTTAGATTGGTTGCATCATTTCATCTCTTTTAAGAGAAATTCATCTCGAATTTGTGCTTTTATGGGATTCGAACCTGAGATCATGTTTTGATACCAAATAAACAAAAATAGCAAATCCTTCCTACCTAAAGCTTAAGCTTTCATTAAGAGACACTTGAACTGTCACACTTAATCCTCGTCTAAAGCTCACACCAAGTCACGAGGATGTTACCCCCCATGCACCACAAAAGTCATTCTAAATGACCCTTGGAAACAACATAGAAAGGTTACCCACAACAACGTGCCCAGGGATGGTACTTACCTTGGTTGCATCATTCCGTCTCTTTTATGGGAAATTCACCTCGAACTTGTGCTTTTAGGGGACACATACCAGAGATCATGTTTCGATACCAAACATAGGAAAAATAGCTAATCCTTCCTACCTAAAGCTTAAGCTCTCATTACGGGACGTTTGAACTGTCACACTTAATCCTTGTCTAAAGCTCACACCAAGTCACGAGGATGTTACCCCCATGCACCACACAAGTCATTCTAAATGACCCTTGGAAATAACATAGAAAGGTTACCCACAACAACCATCCCAAGGATGGTACTTAGCTTGGTTGCATCATTTCATCTCTTTTAAGAGAAATTCATCTCGAATTTGTGCTTTTACGGGATTCGAATCTGAGATCATGTTTTGATACCAAATAAACAAAAAATAGCAAATCCTTCCTACCTAAAGCTTAAGCTTTCATTACGAGACACTTGAACTGTCACACTTAATCCTCGTCTAAAGCTCACACCAAGTCACGAGGATGTTACCCCCATGCACACACAAGTCATTCTAAATTACCCTTGGAAACAACATAAAAAGGTTACCCACAACAACCAGCCCAAGGATGGTACTTAGATTGGTTGCATCATTTCATCTCTTTTAAGAGAAATTCATCTCGAATTTGTGCTTTTACGGGATTCGAACCTGAGATCATGTTTTGATACCAAATAAACGAAAAATAGCAAATCCTTCCTACCTAAAGCTTAAGCTTTCATTACGAGACACTTGAACTGTCACACTAAATCCTCGTCTAAAGCTCACACCAAGTCACGAGGATGTTACCCCCATGCACCACACAAGTCATTCTAAATGACCCTTGGAAACAACATAGAAAGGTTACCCACAACAACCAGCCCAAGGATGGTACTTAGCTTGGTTGCATCATTTCATCTCTTTTAAGAGAAATTCATCTCGAATTTGTGCTTTTACGGGATTCGAACCTGAGATCATGTTTTGATACAAAATAAACGAAAAATGGCAAATCCTACCTACCTAAAGCTTCAGCTTTCATTACGAGACACTTGAACTGTCACACTTAATCCTCGTCTAAAGCTCACACCAAGTCACGAGGATGTTACCCCCCATGCACCACACAAGTCATTCTAAATGACCCTTGGAAACAACATAGAAAGGTTACCCACAACAACCAGCCCAAGGATGGTACTTAGCTTGGTTGCATCATTTCATCTCTTTTAAGAGAAATTCATCTGGAATTTGTGCTTTTACGGGATTCGAACCTGAGATCATGTTTTGATACCAAATAAACGAAAAATGGCAAATCCTTCCTACCTAAAGCTTAAGCTTTCATTACGGGACGCTTAAACTGTCACACTAAATTCTCGTCTAAAGCTCACACCAAGTCACGAGGATGTTACCCCCATGCACACACAAGTCATTCTAAATGACCCTTGGAAACAACATAGAAAGGTTACCCACAACAACCAGCCCAAGGATGGTACTTAGATTGGTTGCATCATTTCATCTCTTTTAAGAGAAATTCATCTCGAATTTGTGATTTTACGGGATTCGAACCTGAGATCATGTTTTGATACCAAATAAACGAAAAATAGCAAATCCTTCCTACCTAGAGCTTAAGCTTTCATTACGAGACACTTGAACTGTCACACTAAATCCTCGTCTAAAGCTCACACCAAGTCACGAGGATGTTACCCCACATGCACCACAAAAGTCATTCTAAATGACCCTTGGAAACAACATAGAAAGGTTACCAACAACAACCAGCCCAAGGATGGTACTTAGCTTGGTTGCATCATTTCATCTCTTTTAAGAGAAATTCATCTCGAACTTGTGCATTTATGGGATTCGAACATGAGATCATGTTTCGATACCAAACATAGGAAAAATAGCTAATCCTTCCTACCTAAAGCTTAAGCTTTCATTACGGGACGCTTGAACTGTCACACTTAATCCTCGTCTAAAGCTCACACCAAGTCACGAGGATTTTACCCCCATGCAACACACAAGTCATTCTAAATGACCCTTGGAAACAACATAGAAAGGTTACCCACAACAACCAGCCCAAGGATGGTACTTAGATTGGTTGCATCATTTCATCTCTTTTAAGAGAAATTCATCTGGAATTTGTGCTTTTATGAGATTCGAACCTGAGATCATGTTTTGATACCAAATAAACAAAAATAGCAAATCCTTCCTACCTAAAGCTTAAGCTTTCATTACGGGACGCTTGAACTGTCACACTTAATCCTCGTCTAAAGCTCACACCAAGTCACGAGGATGTTACCCCCCATGCACCACAAAAGTCATTCTAAATGACCCTTGGAAACAACATAGAAAGGTTACCCACAACAACGTGCCCAGGGATGGTACTTACCTTGGTTGCATCATTCTTTCTCTTTTATGGGAAATTCACCTCGAACTTGTGCTTTTAGGGGACACATACCAGAGATCATGTTTCGATACCAAACATAGGAAAAATAGCTAATCCTTCCTACCTAAAGCTTAAGCTTTCATTACGGGACGCTTGAACTGTCACACTTAATCCTCGTCTAAAGCTCACACCAAGTCACGAGGATGTTACCCCCCATGCACCACAAAAGTCATTCTAAATAACCCTTGGAAACAACATAGAAAGGTTACCCATAACAACGTGCCCAGGGATGGTACTTACCTTGGTTGCATCATTCCGTCTCTTTTATGGGAAATTCATCTCGAACTTGTGCATTTATGGGATTCGAACATGAGATCATGTTTCGATACCAAATAAACGAAAAATAGCTAATCCTTCCTACCTAAAGCTTAAGCTTTCATTACGGGACGCTTGAACTGTCACACTTAATCCTCGTCTAAAGCTCACACCAAGTCACGAGGATGTTACCCCCCATGCACCACACAAGTCATTCTAAATGACCCTTGGAAACAACATAGAAAGGTTACCCACAACAACCAGCCCAAGGATGGTACTTAGCTTGGTTGCATCATTTCATCTCTTTTAAGAGAAATTCATCTCGAATTTGTGCTTTTACGGGATTCGAACCTGAGATCATGTTTTGATACCAAATAAACGAAAAATAGCAAATCCTTCCTACCTAAAGCTTAAGCTTTCATTACGAGACACTTGAAATGTAACACTTAATCCTCGTCTAAAGCTCACACCAAGTCACGAGGATGTTACCCCCCATGCACCACAAAAGTCATTCTAAATGACCCTTGGAAACAACATAGAAAGGTTACCCACAACAACGTGCCCAGGGATGGTACTTACCTTGGTTGCATCATATCGTCTCTTTTATGGGAAATTCATCTCGAACTTGTGCATTTATGGGATTCGAACATGAGATCATGTTTCGATACCAAACATAGGAAAAATACTAATCCTTCCTACCTAAAGCTTAAGCTTTCATTATGGGACTCTTGAACTGTCACACTCAATCCTCGTCTAAAGCTCACACCAAGTCATGAGGATGTTACCCCCCATGCACCACACAAGTCATTCTAAATGACCCTTGGAAACAACATAGAAAGGTTACCCACAACAACCAGCCCAAGGATGGTACTTAGCTTGGTTGCATCATTTCATCTCTTTTAAGAGAAATTCATCTCGAATTTGTGCTTTTACGGGATTCGAACCTGAGATCATGTTTTGATACCAAATAAACGAAAAATAGCAAATCCTTCCTACCTAAAGCTTAAGCTTTCATTACGGGACGCTTGAACTGTCACACTTAATCCTCGTCTAAAGCTCACACCAAGCCACGAGGATGTTACCCCCCATGCACCACACAAGTCATTCTAAATGACCCTTGGAAACAACATAGAAAGGTTACCCACAACAACCAGCCCAAGGATGGTACTTAGCTTGGTTGCATCATTTCATCTCTTTTAAGAGAAATTCATCTCGAACTTGTGCATTTATGGGATTCGAACATGAGATCATGTTTCGATACCAAACATAGGAAAAATAGCTAATCCTTCCTACCTAAAGCTTAAACTTTCATTACGGGACGCTTGAACTGTCACACTTAATCCTCGTCTAAAGCTCACACCAAGTCACGAGGATGTTACCCCCCATGCACCACACAAGTCATTCTAAATGACCCTTAGAAACAACATAGAAAGGTTACCCACAACAACCAGCCCAAGGATGGTACTTAGCTTGGTTGTATCATTTCATCTCTTTTAAGAGAAATTCATCTCGAACTTGTGCATTTATGGGATTCGAACATGAGATCATGTTTCGATACCAAACATAGGAAAAATAGCTAATCCTTCCTACCTAAAGCTTAAGCTTTCATTACGGGACGCTTGAACTGTCACACTTCATCCTCGTCTAAAGCTCACACCAAGTCACGAGGATGTTACCCCCCATGCACCACACAAGTCATTCTAAATGACCCTTGGAAACAACATAGGAAGGTTACCCAAAACAACCAGCCCAAGGATGGTACTTAGCTTGGTTGCATCATTTCATCTCTTTTAAGAGAAATTCATCTCGAATTTGTGCTTTTATGGGATTCGAACCTGAGATCATGTTTTGATACCAAATAAACGAAAAATAGCAAATCCTTCCTACCTAAAGCTTAAGCTTTCATTACGAGACACTTGAACTGTCACACTTAATCCTCGTCTAAAGCTCACACCAAGTCACGAGGATGTTACCCCCCATGCACCACAAAAGTCATTCTAAATGACCCTTGGAAACAAGATAGAAAGGTTACCCACAACAACGTGCCCAGGGATGGTACTTACCTTGGTTGCATCATTCCTGTCTTTTATGGGAAATTCACCTCGAACTTGTGCTTTTAGGGGACACATACCAGAGATCATGTTTGGATACCAAACATAGGAAAAATAGCTAATCCTTCCTACCTAAAGCTTAAGATTTCATTATAGAACGCTTGAACTGTCACACTTAATCCTCGTCTAAAGCTCACACCAAGTCACGAGAATGTTACCCTCATGCACCACACAAGTCATTCTAAATGACCCTTGGAAACAACATAGAAAGGTTACCCACAACAACCAGCCCAAGGATGGTACTTAGCTTGGTTGCATCATTTCATCTCTTTTAAGAGAAATTCATATCGAATTTGTGCTTTTATGGGATTCGAACCTGAGATCATGTTTTGATACCAAATAAACGAAAAATAGCAAATCCTTCCTACCTAAAGCTTAAGCTTTCATTACGAGACTCTTGAACTGTCAAACTTAATCCTCGTCTAAAGCTCACACCAAGTCACGAAGATGTTACCCCCCATGCACCACACAAGTCATTCTAAATGACCCTTGGAAACAACATAGAAAAGTTACCCACAACAACGTGCCCAGGGATGGTACTTACCTTGGTTGCATCATTCCTGTCTTTTATGGGAAATTCACCTCGAACTTGTGCTTTTAGGGGACACATACCAGAGATCATGTTTCGATACCAAACATAGGAAAAATAGCTAATCCTTCCTACCTAAAGCTTAAGCTTTCATTATAGAACGCTTGAACTGTCACACTTAATTCTCGTCTAAAGCTCACACCAAGTCACGAGGATGTTACCCTCATGCACCACACAAGTCATTCTAAATGACCCTTGGAAACAACATAGAAAGGTTACCCACAACAACCAGCCCAAGGATGGTACTTAGCTTGGTTGCATCATTTCATCACTTTTAAGAGAAATTCATCTCGAATTTGTACTTTTATGGGATTCGAACCTGAGATCATGTTTTGATACCAAATAAACGAAAAATAGCAAATCCTTCCTACCTAAAGCTTAAGCTTTCATTACGAGACACTTGAACTGTCACACTTAATCCTCGTCTAAAGCTCACACCAAGTCACGAGGATGTTACCCCCCATGCACCACAAAAGTCATTCTAAATGACCCTTGGAAACAACATAGAAAGGTTACCCACAACAACGTGCCCAGGGATGGTACTTACCTTGGTTGCATCATTCAGTCTCTTTTATGGGAAATTCATCTCGAACTTGTTCATTTATGAGATTCGAACATGAGATCATGTTTCGATACCAAACATAGGAAAAATAGCTAATCCTTCCTACCTAAAGCTTAAGCTTTCATTACGGGCGCTTGAACTGTCACACTTAATCCTCGTCTAAAGCTCAGACCAAGTCACGAGGATGTTACCCCCAATGCACCACAAAAGTCATTCTAAATGACCTTTGGAAACAACATAGAGAGGTTACCCATAACCACGTGCCCAGGGATGGTACTTACCTTGGTTGCATCATTCCGTCTCTTTTGTGGGAAATTCACCTCGAACTTGTCCTTTTAGGGGACACATACCAGAGATCATGTTTCGATACCAAACATAGGAAAAATAGCTAATCCTTTGTACCTAAAGCTTAAGCTTTCATTACGGGACGCTTGAACTGTCACACTTAATCCTCGTCTAAAGCTCACACCAAGTCACGAGGATGTTACCCCCCATGCACCACACAAGTCATTCTAAATGACCCTTGGAAACAACATATAAAGGTTACCCACAACAACCAGCCCAAGGATGGTACTTAGCTTGGTTGCATCATTTCATCTCTTTTAAGAGAAATTCATCTCGAACTTGTGCATTTATGGGATTCGAACATGAGATCATGTTTCGATACCAAACATAGGAAAAATAGCTAATCCTTCCTACGTAAAGCTTAAGCTTTCATTACGGGACGCTTGAACTGTCACACTCAATCCTCTACTAAAGCTCACACCAAGTCACGAGGATGTTACCCCCCATGCACCACACAAGTCATTCTAAATGACCCTTGGAAACAACATATAAAGGTTACCCACAACAACCAGCCCAAGGATGGTACTTAGCTTGGTTGCATCATTTCATCTCTTTTAAGAGAAATTCATCTCGAATTTGTGCTTTTATAGGATTCGAACCTGAGATCATGTTTTGATACCAAATAAACGAAAAATAGCAAATCCTTCCTACCTAAAGCTTAAGCTTTCATTACGAGACACTTGAACTGTCACACTTAATCCTCGTCTAAAGCTCACACCAAGTCACGAGGATATTACCCCCCATGCACCACAAAAGTCATTCTAAATGACCCTTGGAAACAACATAGAAAGGTTACCCACAACAACGTGCCCAGGGATGGTACTTACCTTGGTTGCATCATATCGTCTCTTTTATGGGAAATTCATCTCGAACTTGTGCATTTATGGGATTCGAACATGAGATCATGTTTCGATACCAAACATAGGAAAAATAGCTAATCCTTCCTACCTAAAGCTTAAGCTTTCATTACGGGACGCTTGAACTGTCACACTCAATCCTCGTCTAAAGCTCACACCAAGTCACGAGGATGTTACCCCCCATGCACCACACAAGTCATTCTAAATGACCCTTGGAAACAACATAGAAAGGTTACCCAAAACAACCAGCCCAAGGATGGTACTTAGCTTGGTTGCATCATTTCATCTCTTTTAAGAGAAATTCATCTCGAACTTGTGCATTTATGAGATTCGAACATGAGATCATGTTTCGATACCAAACATAGGAAAAATAGCTAATCCTTCCTACGTAAAGCTTAAGCTTTCATTACGGGACGCTTGAACTGTCACACTCAATCCTCTACTAAAGCTCACACCAAGTCACGAGGATGTTACCCCCCATGCACCACACAAGTCATTCTAAATGACCCTTGGAAACAACATATAAAGGTTACCCACAACAACCAGCCCAAGGATGGTACTTAGCTTGGTTGCATCATTTCATCTCTTTTAAGAGAAATTCATCTCGAATTTGTGCTTTTATGGGATTCGAACCTGAGATCATGTTTTGATACCAAATAAACGAAAAATAGCAAATCCTTCCTACCTAAAGCTTAAGCTTTCATTACGAGACACTTGAACTGTCACACTTAATCCTCGTCTAAAGCTCACACCAAGTCACGAGGATGTTACCCCCCATGCACCACAAAAGTCATTCTAAATGACCCTTGGAAACAACATAGAAAGGTTACCCACAACAACGTGCCCAGGGATGGTACTTACCTTGGTTGCATCATTCCTGTCTTTTATGGGAAATTCACCTCGAACTTGTGCTTTTAGGGGACACATACCAGAGATCATGTTTGGATACCAAACATAGGAAAAATAGCTAATCCTTCCTACCTAAAGCTTAAGCTTTCATTATAGAACGCTTGAACTGTCACACTTAATTCTCGTCTAAAGCTCACACCAAGTCACGAGGATGTTACCCTCATGCACCACACAAGTCATTCTAAATGACCCTTGGAAACAACATAGAAAGGTTACCCACAACAACCAGCCCAAGGATGGTACTTAGCTTGGTTGCATCATTTCATCTCTTTTAAGAGAAATTCATCTCGAATTTGTACTTTTATGGGATTCGAACCTGAGATCATGTTTTGATACCAAATAAACGAAAAATAGCAAATCCTTCCTACCTAAAGCTTAAGCTTTCATTACGAGACACTTGAACTGTCACACTTAATCCTCGTCTAAAGCTCACACCAAGTCACGAGGATGTTACCCCCCATGCACCACAAAAGTCATTCTAAATGACCCTTGGAAACAACATAGAAAGGTTACCCACAACAACGTGCCCAGGGATGGTACTTACCTTGGTTGCATCATTCAGTCTCTTTTATGGGAAATTCATCTCGAAATTGTTCATTTATGAGATTCGAACATGAGATCATGTTTCGATACCAAACATAGGAAAAATAGCTAATCCTTCCTACCTAAAGCTTAAGCTTTCATTACGGTCGCTTGAACTGTCACACTTAATCCTCGTCTAAAGCTCAGACCAAGTCACGAGGATGTTACCCCCAATGCACCACAAAATTCATTCTAAATGACCTTTGGAAACAACATAGAAAGGTTACCCATAACCACGTGCCCAGGGATGGTACTTACCTTGGTTGCATCATTCCGTCTCTTTTGTGGGAAATTCACCTCGAACTTGTGCATTTATGGGATTCGAACATGAGATCATGTTTCGATACCAAACATAGGAAAAATAGCTAATCCTTCCTACCTAAAGCTTAAGCTTTCATTACGGGCGCTTGAACTGTCACACTTAATCCTCGTCTAAAGCTCACACCAAGTCACGAGGATGTTACCCCCAATGCACCACAAAAGTCATTCTAAATGACCTTTGGAAACAACATAGAAAGGTTACCCATAACCACGTGCCCAGGGATGGTACTTACCTTGGTTGCATCATTCCGTCTCTTTTGTGGGAAATTCACCTCGAACTTGTGCTTTTAGGGGACACATACCAGAGATCATGTTTCGATACCAAACATAGGAAAAATAGTTAATCCTTTGTACCTAAAGCTTAAGCTTTCATTACGGGACGCTTGAACTGTCACACTTAATCCTCGTCTAAAGCTCACACCAAGTCACGAGGATGTTACCCCCCATGCACCACACAAGTCATTCTAAATGACCCTTGGAAACAACATAGAAAGGTTACCCACAACAACCAGCCCAAGGATGGTACTTAGCTTGGTTGCATCATTTCATCTCTTTTAAGAGAAATTCATCTCGAATTTGTGCTTTTATAGGATTCGAACCTGAGATCATGTTTTGATACCAAATAAACGAAAAATAGCAAATCCTTCCTACCTAAAGCTTAAGCTTTCATTACGAGACACTTGAACTGTCACACTTAATTCTCGTCTAAAGCTCACACCAAGTCACGAGGATGTTACCCCCCATGCACCACACAAGTCATTCTAAATGACCCTTGGAAACAACATAGAAAGGTTACCCACAACAACGTGCCCAGGGATGGTACTTACCTTGGTTGCATCATTCCGTCTCTTTTATGGGAAATTCATCTCGAACTTGTGCATTTATGGGATTCGAACATGAGATCATGTTACGATACCAAACATAGGAAAAATAGCTAATCCTTCCTACCTAAAGCTTAAGCTATCATTACGGGACGCTTGAACTGTCACACTTAATCCTAGTCTAAAGCTCACACCAAGTCACGAGGATGTTACCCCCCATGCACCACACAAGTCATTCTAAATGACCCTTGGAAACAACATAGAAAGGTTACCCACAACAACCAGCCCAAGGATGGTACTTAGCTTGGTTGCATCATTTCATCTCTTTTAAGAGAAATTCATCTCGAACTTGTGCATTTATGGGATTCGAACATGAGATCATGTTTCGATACCAAACATAGGAAAAATAGCTAATCCTTCCTACCTAAAGCTTAAGCTTTCATTACGGGCGCTTGAACTGTCACACTTAATCCTCGTCTAAAGCTCACACCAAGTCACGAGGATGTTACCCCCAATGCACCACAAAAGTCATTCTAAATGACCTTTGGAAACAACATAGAAAGGTTACCCATAACCACGTGCCCAGGGATGGTACTTACCTTGGTTGCATCATTCCGTCTCTTTTGTGGGAAATTCACCTCGAACTTGTGCATTTATGGGATTCGAACATGAGATCATGTTACGATACCAAACATAGGAAAAATTGCTAATCCTTCCTACCTAAAGCTTAAGCTTTCATTACGGGCGCTTGAACTGTCACACTTAATCCTCGTCTAAAGCTCACACCAAGTCACGAGGATGTTACCCCCCATGCACCACACAAGTCATTCTAAATGACTCTTGGAAACAACATAGAAAGGTTACCCACAACAACGTGCCCAGGGATGGTACTTACCTTGGTTGCATCATTCCGTCTCTTTTATGGGAAATTCATCTCGAACTTGTGCATTTATGGGATTCGAACATGAGATCATGTTACGATACCAAACATAGGAAAAATAGCTAATCCTTCCTACCTAAAGCTTAAGCTATCATTACGGGACGCTTGAACTGTCACACTTAATCCTAGTCTAAAGCTCACACCAAGTCACGAGGATGTTACCCCCCATGCACCACACAAGTCATTCTAAATGACCCTTGGAAACAACATAGAAAGGTTACCCACAACAACCAGCCCAAGGATGGTACTTAGCTTGGTTGCATCATTTCATCTCTTTTAAGAGAAATTCATCTCGAACTTGTGCATTTATGAGATTCGAACATGAGATCATGTTTCGATACCAAACATAGGAAAAATAGCTAATCCTTCCTACGTAAAGCTTAAGCTTTCATTACGGGACGCTTGAACTGTCACACTCAATCCTCTACTAAAGCTCACACCAAGTCACGAGGATGTTACCCCCCATGCACCACACAAGTCATTCTAAATGACCCTTGGAAACAACATATAAAGGTTACCCACAACAACCAGCCCAAGGATGGTACTTAGCTTGGTTGCATCATTTCATCTCTTTTAAGAGAAATTCATCTCGAATTTGTGCTTTTATGGGATTCGAACCTGAGATCATGTTTTGATACCAAATAAACGAAAAATAGCAAATACTTTCTACCTAAAGCTTAAGCTTTCATTACGAGACACTTGAACTGTCACACTTAATCCTCGTCTAAAGCTCACACCAAGTCACGAGGATGTTACCCCCCATGCACCACAAAAGTCATTCTAAATGACCCTTGGAAACAACATAGAAAGGTTACCCACAACAACATGCCCAGGGATGGTACTTACCTTGGTTGCATCATTCCTGTCTTTTATGGGAAATTCACCTCGAACTTGTGCTTTTAGAGGACACATACCAGAGATCATGTTTGGATACCAAATAAACGAAAAACAGCAAATCCTTCTTACCTAAAGCTTAAGCTTTCTTTACGAGACACTTGAACTGTCACACTTAATCCTCGTCTAAAGCTCACACCAAGTCACAAGGATGTTACCCCCCATGCACCATAAAAGTCATTCTAAATGACCCTTGGAAACAACATAGAAAGGTTACCCACAACAACGTGCCCAGGGATGGTACTTACCTTGGTTGCATCATATCGTCTCTTTTATGGGAAATTCATCTCGAACTTGTGCATTTATGGGATTCGAACATGAGATCATGTTTCGATACCAAACATAGGAAAAATAGCTAATCCTTCCTACCTAAAGCATAAGCTTTCATTACGGGACGCTTGAACTGTCACACTCAATCCTCGTCTAAAGCTCACACCAAGTCACGAGGATGTTACCCCCCATGCACCACACAAGTCATTCTAAATGACCCTTGGAAACAACATAGAAAGGTTACCCACAACAACCAGCCCAAGGATGGTACTTAGCTTGGTTGCATCATTTCATCTCTTTTAAGAGAAATTCATCTCGAACTTGTGCATTTATGAGATTCGAACATGAGATCATGTTTCGATACCAAACATAGGAAAAATAGCTAATCCTTCCTACGTAAAGCTTAAGCTTTCATTACGGGACGCTTGAACTGTCACACTCAATCCTCTACTAAAGCTCACACCAAGTCACGAGGATGTTACCCCCCATGCACCACACAAGTCATTCTAAATGACCCTTGGAAACAACATATAAAGGTTACCCACAACAACCAGCCCAAGGATGGTACTTAGCTTGGTTGCATCATTTCATCTCTTTTAAGAGAAATTCATCTCGAATTTGTGCTTTTATGGGATTCGAACCTGAGATCATGTTTTGATACCAAATAAACGAAAAATAGCAAATCCTTTCTACCTAAAGCTTAAGCTTTCATTACGAGACACTTGAACTGTCACACTTAATCCTCGTCTAAAGCTCACACCAAGTCACGAGGATGTTACCCCCCATGCACCACAAAAGTCATTCTAAATGACCCTTGGAAACAACATAGAAAGGTTACCCACAACAACATGCCCAGGGATGGTACTTACCTTGGTTGCATCATTCCTGTCTTTTATGGGAAATTCACCTCGAACTTGTGCTTTTAGAGGACACATACCAGAGATCATGTTTGGATACCAAATAAACGAAAAACAGCAAATCCTTCTTACCTAAAGCTTAAGCTTTCTTTACGAGACACTTGAACTGTCACACTTAATCCTCGTCTAAAGCTCACACCAAGTCACAAGGATGTTACCCCCCATGCACCATAAAAGTCATTCTAAATGACCCTTGGAAACAACATAGAAAGGTTACCCACAACAACGTGCCCAGGGATGGTACTTACCTTGGTTGCATCATATCGTCTCTTTTATGGGAAATTCATCTCGAACTTGTGCATTTATGGGATTCGAACATGAGATCATGTTTCGATACCAAACATAGGAAAAATAGCTAATCCTTCCTACCTAAAGCTTAAGCTTTCATTACGGGACGCTTGAACTGTCACACTCAATCCTCGTCTAAAGCTCACACCAAGTCACGAGGATGTTACCCCCCATGCACCACACAAGTCATTCTAAATGACCCTTGGAAACAACATAGAAAGGTTACCCACAACAACCAGCCCAAGGATGGTACTTAGCTTGGTTGCATCATTTCATCTCTTTTAAGAGAAATTCATCTCGAACTTGTGCATTTATGAGATTCGAACATGAGATCATGTTTCGATACCAAACATAGGAAAAATAGCTAATCCTTCCTACGTAAAGCTTAAGCTTTCATTACGGGACGCTTGAACTGTCACACTCAATCCTCTACTAAAGCTCACACCAAGTCACGAGGATGTTACCCCCCATGCACCACACAAGTCATTCTAAATGACCCTTGGAAACAACATATAAAGGTTACCCACAACAACCAGCCCAAGGATGGTACTTAGCTTGGTTGCATCATTTCATCTCTTTTAAGAGAAATTCATCTCGAATTTGTGCTTTTATGGGATTCGAACCTGAGATCATGTTTTGATACCAAATAAACGAAAAATAGCAAATCCTTCCTACCTAAAGCTTAAGCTTTCATTACGAGACACTTGAACTGTCACACTTAATCCTCGTCTAAAGCTCACACCAAGTCACGAGGATGTTACCCCCCATGCACCACACAAGTCATTCTAAATGACCCTTGGAAACAACATAGAAAGGTTACCCACAACAACGTGCCCAGGGATGGTACTTACCTTGGTTGCATCATTCCGTCTCTTTTATGGGAAATTCATCTCGAACTTGTGCATTTATGGGATTCGAACATGAGATCATGTTTCGATACCAAACATAGGAAAAATAGCTAATCCTTCCTACCTAAAGCTTAAGCTTTCATTACGGGACGTTTGAACTGTCACACTTAATCCTAGTGTAAAGCTCACACCAAGTCACGAGGATGTTACCCCCCATACACCACACAAGTCATTCTAAATGACCCTAGGAAACAACATAGAAAGGTTACCCACAACAACCAGCCCAAGGATGGTACTTAGCTTGGTTGCATCATTTCATCTCTTTTAAGAGAAATTCATCTCGAACTTGTGCATTTATGGGATTCGAACATGAGATCATGTTTCGATACCAAACATAGGAAAAATAGCTAATCCTTCCTACCTAAAGCTTAAGCTTTCATTACGGGCGCTTGAACTGTCACACTTAATCCTCGTCTAAAGCTCACACCAAGTCACGAGGATGTTACCCCCAATGCACCACAAAAGTCATTCTAAATGACCTTTGGAAACAACATAGAAAGGTTACCCATAACCACGTGCCCAGGGATGGTACTTACCTTGGTTGCATCATTCCGTCTCTTTTGTGGGAAATTCACCTCGAACTTGTGCTTTTAGGGGACACATACCAGAGATCATGTTTCGATACCAAACATAGGAAAAATAGCTAATCCTTTGTACCTAAAGCTTAAGCTTTCATTACGGGACGCTTGAACTGTCACACTCAATCCTCTACTAAAGCTCACACCAAGTCACGAGGATGTTACCCCCCATGCACCACAGAAGTCATTCTAAATGACCCTTGGAAACAACATATAAAGGTTACCCACAACAACCAGCCCAAGGATGGTACTTAGCTTGGTTGCATCATTTCATCTCTTTTAAGAGAAATTCATCTCGAATTTGTGCTTTTATAGGATTCGAACCTGAGATCATGTTTTGATACCAAATAAACAAAAAATAGCAAATCCTTCCTACCTAAAGCTTAAGCTTTCATTACGAGACACTTGAACTGTCACACTTAATCCTCGTCTAAAGCTCACACCAAGTCACGAGGATGTTACCCCCCATGCACCACAAAAGTCATTCTAAATGACCCTTGGAAACAACATAGAAAGGTTACCCACAACAACGTGCCCAGGGATGGTACTTACCTTGGTTGCATCATATCGTATCTTTTATGGGAAATTCATCTCGAACTTGTGCATTTATGGGATTCGAACATGAGATCATGTTTCGATACCAAACATAGGAAAAATAGCTAATCCTTCCTACGTAAAGCTTAAGCTTTCATTATGGGACGCTTGAACTGTCACACTCAATCCTCTACTAAAGCTCACACCAAGTCACGAGGATGTTACCCCCCATGCACCACACAAGTCATTCTAAATGACCCTTGGAAACAACATATAAAGGTTACCCACAACAACCAGCCCAAGGATGGTACTTAGCTTGGTTGCATCATTTCATCTCTTTTAAGAGAAATTCATCTCGAATTTGTGCTTTTATGGGATTCGAACCTGAGATCATGTTTTGATACCAAATAAAAGAAAAATAGCAAATCCTTCCTACCTAAAGCTTAAGCTTTCATTACGAGACACTTGAACTGTCACACTTAATCCTCGTCTAAAGCTCACACCAAGTCACGAGGATGTTACCCCCAATGCACCACAAAAGTCATTCTAAATGACCCTTGGAAACAACATAGAAAGGTTACCCACAACAACGTGCCCAGGGATGGTACTTACCTTGGTTGCATCATTCCTGTCTTTTATGGGAAATTCACCTCGAACTTGTGCTTTTAGAGGACACATACCAGAGATCATGTTTGGATACCAAACATAGGAAAAATAGCTAATTCTTCCTACCTAAAGCTTAAGCTTTCATTATAGAACGCTTGAACTGTCACACTTAATTCTCGTCTAAAGCTCACACCAAGTCACGAGGAAGTTACCCTCATGCACCACACAAGTCATTCTAAATGACCCTTGGAAACAACATAGAAAGGTTACCCACAACAACCAGCCCAAGGATGGTACTTAGCTTGGTTGCATCATTTCATCTCTTTTAAGAGAAATTCATCTCGAATTTGTACTTTTATGGGATTCGAACCTGAGATCATGTTTTGATACCAAATAAACGAAAAATAGCAAATCCTTCCTACCTAAAGCTTAAGCTTTCATTACGAGACTCTTGAACTGTCACACTTAATCCTCGTCTAAAGCTCACACCAAGTCACGAGGATGTTACCCCCCATGCACCACACAAGTCATTCTAAATGACCCTTGGAAACAACATAGAAAGGTTACCCACAACAACGTGCCCAGGGATGGTACTTACCTTGGTTGCATCATTCCGTCTCTTTTATGGGAAATTCATCTCGAACTTGTGCATTTATGGGATTCGAACATGAGATCATGTTTCGATACCAAACATAGGAAAAATAGCTAATCCTTCCTACCTAAAGCTTAAGCTTTCATTACGGGACGTTTGAACTGTCACACTTAATCCTAGTGTAAAGCTCACACCAAGTCACGAGGATGTTACCCCCCATACACCACACAAGTCATTCTAAATGACCCTAGGAAACAACATAGAAAGGTTACCCACAACAACCAGCCCAAGGATGGTACTTAGCTTGGTTGCATCATTTCATCTCTTTTAAGAGAAATTCATCTCGAACTTGTGCATTTATGGGATTCGAACATGAGATCATGTTTCGATACCAAACATAGGAAAAATAGCTAATCCTTCCTACCTAAAGCTTAAGCTTTCATTACGGGCGCTTGAACTGTCACACTTAATCCTCGTCTAAAGCTCACACCAAGTCACGAGGATGTTACCCCCAATGCACCACAAAAGTCATTCTAAATGACCTTTGGAAACAACATAGAAAGGTTACCCATAACCACGTGCCCAGGGATGGTACTTACCTTGGTTGCATCATTCCGTCTCTTTTGTGGGAAATTCACCTCGAACTTGTGCTTTTAGGGGACACATACCAGAGATCATGTTTCGATACCAAACATAGGAAAAATAGCTAATCCTTTGTACCTAAAGCTTAAGCTTTCATTACGGGACGCTTGAACTGTCACACTCAATCCTCTACTAAAGCTCACACCAAGTCACGAGGATGTTACCCCCCATGCACCACAGAAGTCATTCTAAATGACCCTTGGAAACAACATATAAAGGTTACCCACAACAACCAGCCCAAGGATGGTACTTAGCTTGGTTGCATCATTTCATCTCTTTTAAGAGAAATTCATCTCGAATTTGTGCTTTTATAGGATTCGAACCTGAGATCATGTTTTGATACCAAATAAACAAAAAATAGCAAATCCTTCCTACCTAAAGCTTAAGCTTTCATTACGAGACACTTGAACTGTCACACTTAATCCTCGTCTAAAGCTCACACCAAGTCACGAGGATGTTACCCCCCATGCACCACAAAAGTCATTCTAAATGACCCTTGGAAACAACATAGAAAGGTTACCCACAACAACGTGCCCAGGGATGGTACTTACCTTGGTTGCATCATATCGTCTCTTTTATGGGAAATTCATCTCGAACTTGTGCATTTATGGGATTCGAACATGAGATCATGTTTCGATACCAAACATAGGAAAAATAGCTAATCCTTCCTACGTAAAGCTTAAGCTTTCATTATGGGACGCTTGAACTGTCACACTCAATCCTCTACTAAAGCTCACACCAAGTCACGAGGATGTTACCCCCCATGCACCACACAAGTCATTCTAAATGACCCTTGGAAACAACATATAAAGGTTACCCACAACAACCAGCCCAAGGATGGTACTTAGCTTGGTTGCATCATGTCATCTCTTTTAAGAGAAATTCATCTCGAATTTGTGCTTTTATGGGATTCGAACCTGAGATCATGTTTTGATACCAAATAAACGAAAAACAGCAAATCCTTCCTACCTAAAGCTTAAGCTTTCATTACAAGACACTTGAACTGTCACACTTATTCCTCGTCTAAAGCTCACACCAAGTCACGAGGATGTTACCCCCCATGCACCACAAAAGTCATTCTAAATGACCCTTGGAAACAACATAGAAAGGTTACCCACAACAAGGTGCCCAGGGATGGTACTTACCTTGGTTGCATCATATCGTCTCTTTTATGGGAAATTCATCTCGAACTTGTGCATTTATGGGATTCGAACATGAGATCATGTTTCGATACCAAACATAGGAAAAATAGCTAATCCTTCCTACCTAAAGCTTAAGCTTTCATTACGGGACGCTTGAACTGTCACACTCAATCCTCGTCTAAAGCTCACACCAAGTCACGAGGATGTTACCCCATGCACCACACAAGTCATTCTAAATGACCCTTGGAAACAACATAGAAAGGTTACCCACAACAACCAGCCCAAGGATGGTACTTAGCTTGGTTGCATCATTTCATCTCTTTTAAGAGAAATTCATCTCGAACTTGTGCATTTATGAGATTCGAACATGAGGTCATGTTTCGATACCAAACATAGGAAAAATAGCTAATCCTTCCTACGTAAAGGTTAAGCTTTCATTACGGGACGCTTGAACTGTCACACTCAATCCTCTACTAAAGCTCACACCAAGTCACGAGGATGTTACCCCCCATGCACCACACAAGTCATTCTAAATGACCCTTGGAAACAACATATAAAGGTTACCCACAACAACCAGCCCAAGGATGGTACTTAGCTTGGTTGCATCATTTCATCTCTTTTAAGAGAAATTCATCTCGAATTTGTGCTTTTATGGGATTCGAACCTGAGATCATGTTTTGATACCAAATAAACGAAAAATAGCAAATCCTTCCTACCTAAAGCTTAAGCTTTCATTACGAGACACTTGAACTGTCACACTTAATCCTCGTCTAAAGCTCACACCAAGTCACGAGGATGTTACCCCCCATGCACCACAAAAGTCATTCTAAATGACCCTTGGAAACAACATAGAAAGGTTACCTACAACAACGTGCCCAGGGATGGTACTTACCTTGGTTGCATCATTCCTGTCTTTTATGGGAAATTCACCTCGAACTTGTGCTTTTAGGGGACACATACCAGAGATCATGTTCGGATACCAAACATAGGAAAAATAGCTAATCCTTCCTACCTAAAGCTTAAGCTTTCATTATAGAACGCTTGAACTGTCACACTTAATTCTCGTCTATAGCTCACACCAAGTCAGGAGGATGTTACCCTCATGCACCACACAAGTCATTCTAAATGACCCTTGGAAACAACATAGAAAGGTTACCCACAACAACCAACCCAAGGATGGTACTTAGCTTGGTTGCATCATTTCATCTCTTTTAAGAGAAATTCATCTCGAATTTGTACTTTTATGGGATTCGAACCTGAGATCATGTTTTGATACCAAATAAACGAAAAATAGCAAATCCTTCCTACCTAAAGCTTAAGCTTTCATTACGAGACTCTTGAACTGTCACACTTAATCCTCGTCTAAAGATCACACCAAGTCACGATGATGTTACCCCCCATGCACCACACAAGTCATTCTAAATGACCCTTGGAAACAACATAGAAAGGTTACCCACAACAACGTGCCCAGGGATGGTACTTACCTTGGTTGCATCATTCCGTCTCTTTTATGGGAAATTCATCTCGAACTTGTGCATTTATGGGATTCGAACATGAGATCATGTTTCGATACCAAACATAGGAAAAATAGCTAATCCTTCCTACCTAAAGCTTAAGCTTTCATTACGGGACGCATGAACTGTCACACTTAATCCTAGTCTAAAGCTGACACCAAGTCACGAGGATGTTACCCCCCATGCACCACACAAGTCATTCTAAATGACCCTTGGAAACAACATAGAAAGGTTACCCACAACAACCAGCCCAAGGATGGTACTTAGCTTGGTTGCATCATTTCATCTCTTTTAAGAGAAATTCATCTCGAACTTGTGCATTTATGGGATTCGAACATGAGATCATGTTTCGATACCAAACATAGGAAAAATAGCTAATCCTTCCTACCTAAAGCTTAAGCTTTCATTACGGGACGCTTGAACTGTCACACTTAATCCTCGTCTAAAGCTCACACAAAGTCACGAGGATGTTACCCCCCATGCACCACACAAGTCATTCTAAATGACCCTTGGAAACAACATAGAAAGGTTACCCACAACAACCAGCCCAAGGATGGTACTTAGCTCGGTTGCATCATTTCATCTCTTTTAAGATAAATTCATCTCGAATTTGTGCTTTTACGGGATTCGAACCTGAGATCATGTTTTGATACCAAATAAACGAAAAATAGCAAATCCTTCCTACCTAAAGCTTAAGCTTTCATTACGAGACACTTGAACTGTCACACTTAATCCTCGTCTAAAGCTCACACCAAGTCACGAGGATGTTACCCCATGCACCACAAAAGTCATTCTAAATGACCCTTGGAAACAACATAGAAAGGTTACCCACAACAACGTGCCCAGGGATGGTACTTACCTTGGTTGCATCATTCCGTGTCTTTTATGGGAAATTCATCTCGAACTTGTTCATTTATGGGATTCGAACATGAGATCATCTTTCGATACCAAACATAGGAAAAATAGCTAATCCTTCCTACCTAAAGCTTAAGCTTTCATTACGGGACGCTTGAACTGTCACACTTAATCCTCGTCTAAAGCTCACACCAAGTCACGAGGATGTTACCCCCAATGCACCACAAAAGTCATTCTAAATGACCCTTGGAAACAACATAGAAAGGTTACCCACAACAACCAGCCCAAGGATGGTACTTAGCTTGGTTGCATCATTTCATCTCTTTTAAGAGAAATTCATCTCGAATTTGTGCTTTTACGGGATTCGAACCTGAGATCATGTTTCGATACCAAACATTGGAAAAATAGCTAATCCTTCCTACCTAAAGCTTAAGCTTTCATTACGGGACGCTTGAACTATCACACTTAATCCTAGTCTAAAGCTCACACCAAGTCACTAGGATGTTACCCCCCATGCACCACACAAGTCATTCTAAATGACCCTTGGAAACAACATAGAAAGGTTACCCACAACAACCAGCCCAAGGATGGTACTTAGCTTGGTTGCATCATTTCATCTCTTTTAAGAGAAATTCATCTCGAACTTGTGCATTTATGGGATTCGAACATGAGATCATGTTTCGATACCAAACATAGGAAAAATAGCTAATCCTTCCTACCTAAAGCTTAAGCTTCCATTACGGGACGCTTGAACTGTCACACTTAATCCTCGTCTAAAGCTCACACCAAGTCACGAGGATGTTACCCCCCATGCACCACACAAGTCATTCTAAATGACCCTTGGAAACAACATAGAAAGGTTACCCACAACAACCAGCCCAAGGATGGTACTTAGCTTGGTTGGATCATTTCATCTCTTTTAAGAGAAATTCATCTCGAATTTGTGCTTTTGCGGGATTCGAACCTGAGATCATGTTTCGATACCAAACATAGGAAAAATAGCTAATCCTTCCTACCTAAAGCTTAAGCTTTCATTACGGGACGCTTGAACTATCACACTTAATCCTAGTCTAAAGCTCACACCAAGTCACGAGGATGTTACCCCCCATGCACCACACAAGTCATTCTAAATGACCCTTGGAAACAACATAGAAAGGTTACCCACAACAACCAGCCCAAGGATGGTACTTAGCTTGGTTGCATCATTTCATCTCTTTTAAGAGAAATTCATCTCGAACTTGTGCATTTATGGGATTCGAACATGAGATCATGTTTCGATACCAAACATAGGAAAAATAGCTAATCCTTCCTACCTAAAGCTTAAGCTTCCATTACGGGACGCTTGAACTGTCACACTTAATCCTCGTCTAAAGCTCACACCAAGTCACGAGGATGTTACCCCCCATGCACCACACAAGTCATTCTAAATGACCCTTGGAAACAACATAGAAAGGTTACCCACAACAACCAGCCCAAGGATGGTACTTAGCTTGGTTGCATCATTTCATCTCTTTTAAGAGAAATTCATCTCGAATTTGTGCTTTTATAGGATTCGAACCTGAGATCATGTTTTGATACCAAATAAACGAAAAATAGCAAATCCTTCCTACCTAAAGCTTAAGCTTTTATTACGAGACACTTGAACTGTCACACTTAATCCTCGTCTAAAGCTCATACCAAGTCACGAGGATGTTACCCCCCATGCACCACAAAAGTCATTCTAAATGACCCTTGGAAACAACATAGAAAGGTTACCCACAACAACGTTCCCAGGGATGGTACTTACCTTGGTTGCATCATTCCGTATCTTTTATGGGAAATTCACCTCGAACTTGTGCTTTTAGGGGACACATACCAGAGATCATGTTTGGATACCAAACATAGGAAAAATAGCTAATCCTTCCTACCTAAAGCTTAAGCTTTCATTATAGGACGCTTGAACTGTCACACTTAATCCTCGTCTAAAGCTCACACCAAGTCACGAGGATGTTACCCTCATGCACCACACAAGTCATTCTAAATGACCCTTGGAAACAACATAGAAAGGTTACCCACAACAACCAGCCCAAGGATGACACTTAGCTTGGTTGCATCATTTCATCTCTTTTAAGAGAAATTCATCTCGAACTTGTGCATTTATGGGATTCGAACATGAGATCATGTTTCGATACCAAACATAGGAAAAATAGCTAATCCTTCCTACCTAAAGCTTAAGCTTTCATTACGGGACGCTTGAACTGTCACACTTAATCCTCGTCTAAAGCTCACACCAAGTCACGAGGATGTTACCCCCAATGCACCACAAAAGTCATTCTAAATGACCTTTGGAAACAACATAGAAAGGTTACCCATAACAACGTGCCCAGGGATGGTACTTACCTTGGTTGCATCATTTCGTCTCTTTTATGGGAAATTCATCTCGAACTTGTGCATTTATGGGATTCGAACATGAGATCATGTTTCGATACCAAACATAGGAAAAATAGCTAATCCTTCCTACCTAAAGCTTAAGCTTTCATTACGGGACGCTTGACTGTCACACTCAATCCTCGTCTAAAGCTCACACCAAGTCACGAGGATGTTACCCCCCATGCACCACACAAGTCATTCTAAATGACCCTTGGAAACAACATAGAATGGTTACCCACAACAACCAGCCCAAGGATGGTACTTAGCTTGGTTGCATCATTTCATCTCTTTTAAGAGAAATTCATCTCGAATTTGTGCTTTTACGGGATTCGAACCTGAGATCATGTTTTGATACCAAATAAACGAAAAATAGCAAATCCTTCCTACCTAAAGCTTAAGCTTTCATTACGGGACGCTTGAACTGTCACACTTAATCCTCGTCTAAAGCTCACACCAAGCCACGAGGATGTTACCCCCCATGCACCACACAAGTCATTCTAAATGACCCTTGGAAACAACATAGAAAGGTTACCCACAACAACCAGCCCAAGGATGGTACTTAGATTGGTTGCATCATTTCATCTCTTTTAAGAGAAATGCATCTCGAACTTGTGCATTTATGGGATTCAAACATGAGATCATGTTTCGATACCAAACATAGGAAAAATAGCTAATCCTTCCTACCTAAAGCTTAAGCTTTCATTACGGGACGCTTGAACTGTCACACTTAATCCTCGTCTAAAGCTCACCCCAAGTCACGAGGATGTTACCCCCAATGCACCACACAAGTCATTCTAAATGACCCTTGGAAACAACATAGAAAGGTTACCCACAACAACAAGCCCAAGGATGGTACTTAGCTTGGTTGCATCATTTCATCTCTTTTAAGAGAAATTCATCTCGAATTTGTGCTTTTATGGGATTCGAACCTGAGATCATGTTTTGATACCAAATAAACGAAAAATAGCAAATCCTTCCTACCTAAAGCTTAAGCTTTCATTACGAGACACTTGAACTGTCACACTTAATCCTCGTCTAAATCTCATACCAAGTCACGAGGATGTTACCCCCCATGCACCACAAAAGTCATTCTAAATGACCCTTGGAAACAACATAGAAAGGTTACCCACAACAACGTTCCCAGGGATGGTACTTACCTTGGTTGCATCATTCCGTATCTTTTATGGGAAATTCACCTCGAACTTGTGCTTTTAGGGGACACATACCAGAGATCATGTTTGGATACCAAAACATAGGAAAAATAGCTAATCCTTCCTACCTAAAGCTTAAGCTTTCATTATAGGACGCTTGAACTGTCACACTTAATCCTCGTCTAAAGCTCACACCAAGTCACGAGAATGTTACCCTCATGCACCACACAAGGCATTCTAAATGACCCTTGGAAACAACATAGAAAGGTTACCCACAACAACCAGCCCAAGGATGGTACTTAGCTTGGTTGCATCATTTCATCTCTTTTAAGAGAAATTCATCTCGAATTTGTACTTTTATGACATTCGAACCTGAGATCATGTTTTGATACCAAATAAACGAAAAATAGCAAATCCTTCCTACCTAAAGCTTAAGCTTTCATTACGAGACTCTTGAACTGTCACACTTAATCCTCGTCTAAAGCTCACACCAAGTCACGAGGATGTTACCCCCCATGCACCACACAAGTCATTCTAAATGACCCTTGGAAACAACATAGAAAGGTTACCCACAACAACGTGCCCAGGGATGGTACTTACCTTGGTTGCATCATTCCGTCTCTTTTATGGGAAATTCACCTCGAACTTGTGCTTTTAGGGGACACATACCAGAGATCATTTTCGATACCAAACATAGGAAAAATAGCTAATCCTTCCTACCTAAAGCTTAAGCTTTCATTACGAGACGCTTGAACTGTCACACTTAATCCTCGTCTAAAGCTCACACCAAGTCACGAGGATGTTACCCCCCATGCACCACACAAGTCATTCTAAATGACCCTTGGAAACAACATAGAAAGGTTACCCACAACAACCAGCCCAAGGATGGTACTTAGCTTGGTTGCATCATTTCATCTCTTTTAAGAGAAATTCATCTCGAATTTGTGCTTTTATAGGATTCGAACCTGAGATCATGTTTTGATACCAAATAAACGAAAAATAGCAAATCCTTCCTACCTAAAGCTTAAGCTTTCATTACGAGACTCTTGAACTGTCACACTTAATCCTCGTCTAAAGCTCACACCAAGTCACGAGGATGTTACCCCCCATGCACCACACAAGTCATTCTAAATGACCCTTGGAAACAACATAGAAAGGTTACCCACAACAACGTGCCCAGGGATGGTACTTACCTTGGTTGCATCATTCCGTCTCTTTTATGGGAAATTCACCTCGAACTTGTGCTTTTAGGGGACACATACCAGAGATCATTTTCGATACCAAACATAGGAAAAATAGCTAATCCTTCCTACCTAAAGCTTAAGCTTTCATTACGAGACGCTTGAACTGTCACACTTAATCCTCGTCTAAAGCTCACACCAAGTCACGAGGATGTTACCCCCCATGCACCACAAAAGTCATTCTAAATGACCCTTGGAAACAACATAGAAAGGTTACCCACAACAACGTGCCCAGGGATGGTACTTACCTTGGTTGCATCATTCCGTCTCTTTTATGGGAAATTCATCTCGAACTTGTGCATTTATGGGATTCGAACCTGAGATCATGTTTCGATACCAAATAAACGAAAAATAGCAAATCCTTCCTACCTAAAGCTTAAGCTTTCATTACGGGACGCTTGAACTGTCACACTTAATCCTAGTCTAAAGCTCACACCAAGTCACGAGGATGTTACCCCCCATGCACCACACAAGTCATTCTCACACCAAGTCACGAGGATGTTACCCCCCCTCATGCACGACACAAGTCATTCAAATTGACCCTTGGAAACAACATAGAAACGTTACCCACAACAACGAGCCCAGGGATGGTACTTACCTTTGTTGCGTCGTTCGGTCTCTTTTAAGGAAAATTCATCTCGAACTTTGCCTTTTTTTGGATTCGAAGCGGATATCATGTTTTGATAACAATCATAGGAAAAATAGCTAATCCTTCTTACCTAAAGCTTAAGCTTTCAGTACGTGACGCTTGAACTGTCATACTTAATCCTCGTTCAAAGCTCACACCAAGTCACGAGGATGTTACCCCCCATGCACGACACAAATCATTCTAAATGACCCTTAGAAACAAAATAGAAAGGTAACAACGAGCCCAGGGATGGTACTTACTTTTGTTGGGTCATTCGGTCTCTTTTAAGGGAAATTCATCTCGAACTTGGGCTTTTATTGGATTCGAAGCGGATATCATGTTTTGATACCAATCATAGGAAAAATAGCTAATCCTTCCTACCGAAAGCATAAGCTTTCAGTACGGGACGCTTGAACTGTCACACTTAATCCCCATTCAAAACTCACACCAAGTCACGAGGATGTTACCCCCCATGCACGACACAAGTCATTCTAAATGACCCTTGGAATGTAAATAGAAAGGTAACAACGAGCCCAGGGATGGTACTTACCTTTGTTGGGTCATTCGGTCTCTTTTAAGGAAAATTCATCTCGAACTTAGGCTTTTATTGGATTCGAAGCTGAGATCATGTTTTGATACAAAACATAGGAAAAATAGCTAATCCTTCCTACCAAAAGCTTAAGCTTTCAGTACGGGACGCTTGAACTATCACACTTAATCCTCGTTCAAAGCTCACACCAAGTCACCAGGATGTTACCCCCCCCCCATGCACGACACAAGTCATTCAAATTGACCCTTGGAAACAACATAGAAAGGTTACCCACAACAATGAGCCCAGGGATGGTACTTACCTTTGATGCGTCGTTGGGTCTCTTTTAAGGAAAATTCATCTCGAACTTGGGTTTTTTTGGATTCGAAGCTGAGATCATGTTTTGATACCAATCACAGGAAAAATAGCTAATCCTTCCTACCAAAAGCTTAAGCTTTCAGCACGGGACGCTTGAACTGTCACACTTAATCCTCGTTCAAAGCTCACACCAAGTCACGAGGATGTTAGCCCCCATGCACGACACAAGTCATTCGAAATGACCCTTGGAAACAACATAGAAATGTTACCCACAACAACGAGCCCAGGGATGGTACTTACCTTGGTTGCGGCATTCGGTCTCTTTCAAGAGAAATTCATCTCGAACTTGGGCTTTTTTTGGATTCGAAGCGGAGATCATGTTTTGATACCAATCATAGGAAAAATAGCTAATCTTTCCAACCTAAAGCTTAAGCTTTCAGTACGGCACGCTTGAACTGTCACACTTAATCCTCGTTCAAAGCTCACACCAAGTCACGAGGATGTTACCCCCTCCATGCACGACACAAGTCATTCCAATTGACCCTTGGAAACAACATAGAAAGGTTACCCACAACAATGAGCCCAGGGATGGTACTTACCTTTGATGGGTCGTTCGGTGTCTTTTAAGGAAAAATCATCTCGAACTTGGGCTTTTATTGGATTCGAAGCTGAGATCATGTTTTGATACCAAACATAGGAAAAATAGCTAATCCTTCCTACCAAAAGCTTAAGCTTTCAATACGGGACGCTTGTACTGTCACACTTAATCCTCGTTCAAAGCTCACACCAAGTCACGAGGATGTTATCCCCCCCATGCACGACACAAGTCATTCTAATTGACCCTTGGAAACAACATACAAAGGTTACCCACAACAACGAGCCCAGGGATGGTACTTACCTTTGTTGCGTCGTTCGGTCTCTTTTAAGGAAAATTCATTTCGAACTTTGCCTTTTTTTGGATTCGAAGCGGATATCATGTTTTGATAACAATCATAGGAAAAATAGCTAATCCTTCTTACCTAAAGCTTAAGCTTTCAGTACGTGACGCTTGAACTGTCATACTTAATCCTCGTTCAAAGCTCACACCAAGTCACGAGGATGTTACCCCCCATGCACGACACAAATCATTCTAAATGACCCTTAGAAACAAAATAGAAAGGTAACAACGAGCCCAGGGATGGTACTTACTTTTGTTGGGTCATTCGGTCTCTTTTAAGGGAAATTCATCTCGATCTTGGGCTTTTATTGGATTCGAAGCGGATATCATGTTTTGATACCAATCATAGGAAAAATAGCTAATCCTTCCTACCGAAAGCATAAGCTTTCAGTACGGGACGCTTGAACTGTCACACTTAATCCCCATTCAAAACTCACACCAAGTCACGAGGATGTTACCCCCCATGCACGACACAAGTCATTCTAAATGACCCTTGGAATGTAAATAGAAAGGTAAGAACGAGCCCAGGGATGGTACTTACCTTTGTTGGGTCATTCGGTCTCTTTTAAGGAAAATTCATCTCGAACTTAGGCTTTTATTGGATTCGAAGCTGAGATCATGTTTTGATACAAAACATAGGAAAAATAGCTAATCCTTCCTACCAAAAGCTTAAGCTTTCAGTACGGGACACTTGAACTATCACACTTAATCCTCGTTCAAAGCTCACACCAAGTCACGAGGATGTTACCCCCCCCCCCCCCCCCATGCACGACACAAGTCATTCTAATTGACCCTTGGAAACAACATAGAAAGGTTACCCACAACAACGAGCCCAGGGATGGTACTTAACTTTGTTGCGTCGTTCGGTCTCTTTTAAGGAAAATTCATTTCGAACTTGGGCTTTTATTGGATTCGAAGCGGAGACCTTGTTTTGATACCAATCACAGGAAAAATAGCTAATCCTTCCTACCTAAAGCTTAAGCTTTCAGTACGGGATGCTTGAACTGTCACACTTAATCCTCGTTCAAAGCTCACACCAAGTCACGAGGATGTTACCCCCAATGCACGACACAAGTCATTCTAATTGACCCTTGGAAACAACATAGAAATGTTACCCACAACAACGAGCCCAGGGATGGTACTTACCTTTGTTCCGTCATTCGGTCTCTTTTAAGGAAAATTCATCTCGAACTTGGGCTTTTTTTGGATTCGAAGCGGAGATCATGTTTTGATACCAATCATAGGAAAAATAGCTAATCCTTCCTACCTAAAGCTTAAGCTTTCAGTAAGAGACGCTTGAACTGTCACACTTAATCCTCGTTCAAAGCTCACACCAAGTCACGAGTATGTTACCCCCCATGCACGACACAAGTCATTCTAAATGACCCTTGGAAACAAAATAGAAAGGTAACAACGAGCCCAGGGATGGTACTTACCTTGGTTACGTCATTCGGTCTTTTTTAAGGGAAATTCATCTCGAACTTGGGCTTTTATTGGATTCGAAGCGGAGATCATGTTTTGATACCAATCATAGGAAAAATAGCTAATCCTTCCTACCTAAAGCTTAAGCTTTCAGTACGGGACGCTTGAACTGTCACACTTAATCCTCGTTCAAAGCTCACACCAAGTCACGAGGATGTTACCCCCCATACACGACACAAGTCATTCTAAATGACCCTTGGAAACAATATAGAAAGGTTACCCACAACAACGAGCCCAGGGATGGTACTTACCTTGGTTGCGTCATTCGGTCTCTTTTAAGGGAAATTCATCTCGAACTTGGGCTTTTATTGGATTCGAAGCGGAGATCATGTTTTGATACAAATCATAGGAAAAATAGCTAATCCTTCCTACCTAAAGCTTAAGCTTTTAGTACGGGACGCTTGAACTGTCACACTTAATCCTCGTTCAAAGCTCACACCAAGTCACGAGGATGTTACCCCCCCCCCCCATGCACGACACAAGTCATTCAAATTGACCCTTGGAAACAACATAGAAAGGTTACCCACAACAATGAGCCCAGGGATGGTACTTACCTTTGATGCGTCGTTGGGTCTCTTTTAAGGAAAATTCATCTCGAACTTGGGCTTTTATTGGATTCGAAGCGGATATCATGTTTTGATACCAATCATAGGAAAAATAGCTAATCCTTCCTACCGAAAGCATAAGCTTTCAGTACGGGACGCTTGAACTGTCACACTTAATCCCCATTCAAAACTCACACCAAGTCACGAGGATGTTACCCCCCATGCACGACACAAGTCATTCTAAATGACCCTTGGAATGTAAATAGAAAGGTAACAACGAGCCCAGGGATGGTACTTACCTTTGTTGGGTCATTCGGTCTCTTTTAAGGAAAATTCATCTCGAACTTAGGCTTTTATTGGATTCGAAGCTGAGATCATGTTTTGATACAAAACATAGGAAAAATAGCTAATCCTTCCTACCAAAAGCTTAAGCTTTCAGTACGGGACGCTTGAACTATCACACTTAATCCTCGTTCAAAGCTCACACCAAGTCACGAGGATGTTACCCCCCCCCCCCATGCACGACACAAGTCATTCTAATTGACCCTTGGAAACAACATAGAAAGGTTACCCACAACAACGAGCCCAGGGATGGTACTTAACTTTGTTGCGTCGTTCGGTCTCTTTTAAGGAAAATTCATTTCGAACTTGGGCTTTTATTGGATTCGAAGCGGAGACCATGTTTTGATACCAATCACAGGAAAAATAGCTAATCCTTCCTACCTAAAGCTTAAGCTTTCAGTACGGGACGCTTGAACTGTCACACTTAATCCTCGTTCAAAGCTCACACCAAGTCACGAGAATGTTACCCCCAATGCACGACACAAGTCATTCTAATTGACCCTTGGAAACAACATAGAAATGTTACCCACAACAACGAGCCCAGGGATGGTACTTACCTTTGTTGCGTCATTCGGTCTCTTTTAAGGAAAATTCATCTCGAACTTGGGCTTTTTTTGGATTCGAAGCAGAGATCATGTTTTGATACCAATCATAAGAAAAATAGCTAATCCTTCCTACCTAAAGCTTAAGCTTTCAGTAAGAGACGCTTGAACTGTCACACTTAATCCTCGTTCAAAGCTCACACCAAGTCACGAGTATGTTACCCCCCATGCACGACACAAGTCATTCTAAATGACCCTTGGAAACAAAATAGAAAGGTTACCCACAACAACGACCCCAGGGATGGTACTTACCTTTGTTGGGTCATTCGATCTCTTTTAAGGGAAATTCATCTCGAACTTGGGCTTTTATTGGATTCGAAGCGGAGATCATGTTTTGATACAAATCATAGGAAAAATAGCTAATCCTTCCTACCTAAAGCTTAAGCTTTTAGTACGGGACGCTTGAACTGTCACACTTAATCCTCGTTCAAAGCTCACACCAAGTCACGAGGATGTAACCCCCCCCCCCCATGCACGACACAAGTCATTCAAATTGACCCTTGGAAACAACATAGAAAGGTTACCCACAACAATGAGCCCTGGGATGGTACTTACCTTTGATGCGTCGTTGGGTCTCTTTTAAGGAAAATTCATCTCGAACTTGGGTTTTTTTGGATTCGAAGCTGAGATCATGTTTTGATACCAAACATAGTAAAAATAGCTAATCCTTCCTACCAAAAGCTTAAGCTTTCAGCACGGGACGCTTGAACTGTCACACTTAATCCTCGTTCAAAGCTCACACCAAGTCACGAGGATGTTAGCCCCCATGCACGACACAAGTCATTCGAAATGACCCTTGGAAACAACATAGAAAGGTTACCCACAACAACGAGCCCAGGGATGGTACTTACCTTGGTTGCGGCATTCGGTCTCTTTCAAGAGAAATTCATCTCGAACTTGGGCTTTTATTGGATTCGAAGCGGAGATCATGTTTTGATACCAATCATAGGAAAAATAGCTAAACTTTCCAACCTAAAGCTTAAGCTTTCAGTACGGGACGCTTGAACTGTCACACTTAATCCTCGTTCAAAGCTCACACCAAGTCACGAGGATGTTACCCCCTCCATGCACGACACAAGTCATTCTAATTGACCCTTGGAAACAACATAGAAAGGTTACCCACAACAATGAGCCCAGGGATGGTACTTACCTTTGATGGGTCGTTCGGTGTCTTTTAAGGAAAAATCATCTCGAACTTGGGCTTTTATTGGATTCGAAGCTGAGATCATGTTTTGATACCAAACATAGGAAAAATAGCTAATCCTTCCTACCAAAAGCTTAAGCTTTCAATACGGGATGCTTGTACTGTCACACTTAATCCTCGTTCAAAGCTCACACCAAGTCACGAGGATGTTATCCCCCCCATGCACGACACAAGTCATTCTAATTGACCCTTGGAAACAACATACAAAGGTTACCCACAACAACGAGCCCAGGGATGGTACTTACCTTTGTTGCGTCGTTCGGTCTCTTTTAAGGAAAATTCATTTCGAACTTGGGCTTTTATTGGATTCGAAGCGGAGACCATGTTTTGATACCAATCACAGGAAAAATAGCTAATCCTTCCTACCTAAAGCTTAAGCTTTCAGTACGGGACGCTTGAACTGTCACACTTAATCCTCGTTCAAAGCTCACACCAAGTCACGAGGATGTTACCCCCCATGCACGACACAAGTCATTCTAATTGACCCTTGGAAACAACATAGAAAGGTTACCCACAACAACGAGCCCAGGGATGGTACTTACCTTTGTTGCGTCGTTAGATCTCTTTTAAGGAAAATTCATCTCGAACTTGGGCTTTTTTTGGATTCGAAGCGGAGATCATGTTTTGATACCAATCATAGGAAAAATAGCTAATCCTTCCTACCTAAAGCTTAAGCTTTCAGTACGAGACGCTTGAACTGTCACACTTAATCCTCGTTCAAAGCTCACACCAAGTCAAGAGTATGTTACCCCCCATGCACGACACAAGTCATTCTAAATGACCCTTGGAAACAAAATAGAAAGGTAACAACGAGCCCAGGGATGGTACTTACCTTGGTTACGTCATTCGGTCTTTTTTAAGGGAAATTCATCTCGAACTTGGGCTTTTATTGGATTCGAAGCGGAGATCATGTTTTGATACCAATCATAGGAAAAATAGCTAATCCTTCCTACCTAAAGCTTAAGCTTTCAGTACGGGACGCTTGAACTGTCACACTTAATCCTCGTTCAAAGCTCACACCAAGTCACGAGGATGTTACCCCCCATACACGACACAAGTCATTCTAAATGACCCTTGGAAACAATATAGAAAGGTTACCCACAACAACGAGCCCAGGGATGGTACTTACCTTGGTTGCGTCATTCGGTCTCTTTTAAGGGAAATTCATCTCGAACTTGGGTTTTTATTGGATTCGAAGCTGAGATCATGTTTTGATACCAAACATAGGAAAAATAGCTAATCCTTCCTACCAAAAGCTTAAGCTTTCAATACGGGACGCTTGAACTGTCACACTTAATCCTCATTCAAAGCTCACACCAAGTCAAGAGGATGTTACCCCCCCCCATGCACGACACAAGTCATTCTAATTGACCCTTGGAAACAACATAGAAAGGTTACCCATAACAATGAGCCCAGGGATGGTACTTACCTTTGTTGCGTTGTTCGGTCTCTTTTAAGGAAAATTCATCTCGAACATGGGCCTTTATTGGATTCGAAGCGGAGATCATGTTTTGATACCAATCATAGGAAAAATAGCTAATCCTTCCTACCTAAAGCTTAAGCTTTCAGTACGGGACGCTTGATCTGTCACACTTAATCCTCGTTCAAAGGTCACACCAAGTCACGAGGATGTTACCCCCCATGCACGACACAAGTCATTCTAAATGACCCTTGGAAACAAAATAGAAAGGTAACAACGAGCCCAGGGATGGTACTTACCTTGGTTACGTCATTCTGTCTTTTTTAAGGGAAATTCATCTCGAACTTGGGCTTTTATTGAATTCGAAGCGGAGATCATGTTTTGATACCAATCATAGGAAAAATAGCTAATCCTTCCTACCTAAAGCTTAAGCTTTCAGTACGGGACGCTTGAACTGTCACACTTAATCCTCGTTCAAAGCTCACACCAAGTCACGAGGATGTTACCCCCCCCCCCCCCCCATGCACGACACAAGTCATTCTAATTGACCCTTGGAAACAACATAGAAAGGTTACCCACAACAATGAGCCCAGGGATGGTAATTACCTTTGTTGCGTCGTTCGGTCTAATTTAAGGAAAATTCATCTCGAACTTGGGCTTTTATTGGATTCGAAGCTGAGATCATGTTTTGATACCAAACATAGGAAAAATAGCTAATCCTTCCTACCAAAAGCTTAAGCTTTCAATACGGGACGCTTGTACTGTCACACTTAATCCTCATTCAAAGTTCACACGAAGTCATGAGGATGTTACCCTACATGCACGACACAAGTCATTCTAAATGACCCTTGGAAACAACATAGTAAGGTTACCCACAACAACGAGCCCAGGGATGGTTCTTACCTTGGTTACGTCATTCGGCCTTTTTTAAGGGAAATTCATCTCAAACTTGGGCTTTTATTGGATTCGAAGCGGAGATCATGTTTTGATACCAATCATGGGAAAAATAGCTAATCCTTCCTACCAAAAGCTTAAGCTTTCAATACGGGACGCTTTAACTGTCACACTTAATCCTCGTTAAAAGCTCACACCAAGTCACGAGGATGTTACCCCCCATGCACGACACAAGTCATTTAAATTGACCCTTGGAAACAACATAGAAAGGTTACCCACAACAACGAGCCCAGGGATGGTACTTACTTTTGTTGCGTCGTTCGGTCTCTTTTAAGGAAAATTCATCTCGAACTTTGGCTTTTTTTGGATTCGAAGCGGAGATCATGTTTTGATACCAATCATAGGAAAAATAGCTAATCCTTCTTACCTAAAGCTTAAGCTTTCAGTACGTGACGCTTGAACTGTCACACTTAATCCTCGTTCAAAGCTCACACCAAGTCACGAGGATGTTACCCCGCATGCACGACACAAATCATTCTAAATGACCCTTGGAAACAAAATAGAAAGGTAACAACGAGCCCAGGGATGGTACTTACCTTTGTTGGGTCATTCGGTCTCTTTTAAGGGAAATTCATCTCGAACTTGGGCTTTTATTGGATTCGAAGCGGAGATCATGTTTTGATACCAATCATAGGAAAAATAGCTAATCCTTCCTACCTAAAGCATAAGCTTTCAGTACGGGACGCTTGAACTGTCACACTTAATCCTCATTCAAAACTCACACCAAGTCACGAGGATGTTACCTCCCATGCACGACACAAGTCATTCTAAATGACCCTTGGAAACAAAATAGAAAGGTAACAACGAGCCCAGGGATGGTACTTACCTTTGTTGGGTCATTCGGTCTCTTTTAAGGGAAATTCATCTCGAACTTGGGATTTTATTGGATTCGAAGCGGAGATCATGTTTTGATACCAATCATAGGAAAAATAGCTAATCCTTCCTACCAAAAGCTTAAGCTTTCAGTACGGGACGCTTGAACTGTCGCACTTAATCCTCATTCAAAACTCACACCAAGTCACGAGGATGTTACCCCCCATGCACGACACAAGTCATTCTAAATGACCCTTGGAAAGAAAATAGAAAGGTAACAACGAGCCCAGGGATGGTACTTACCTTTGTTGGCTCATTCGGTCTCTTTTAAGGAAAATTCATCTCGAACTTAGGCTTTTATTGGATTCGAAGCTGAGATCATGTTTTGATACAAAACATAGGAAAAATTGCTAATCCTTCCTACCAAAAGCTTAAGCTTTCAATACGGGACGCTTGTACTGTCACACTTAATCCTCATTCAAAGTTCACACGAAGTCACGAGGATGTTACCCTACATGCACGACACAAGTCATTCTAAATGACCCTGGGAAACAACATAGTAAGGTTACCCACAACAACGAGCCCAGGGATGGTTCTTACCTTGGTTACGTCATTCGGCCTTTTTAAGGGAAATTCATCTCAAACTTGGGCTTTTATTGGATTCGAAGCGGAGATCATGTTTTGATACCAATCATAGGAAAAATAGCTAATCCTTCCTACCAAAAGCTTAAGCTTTCAATACGGGACGCTTTAACTGTCACACTTAATCCTCGTTAAAAGCTCACACCAAGTGACGAGGATGTTACCCCCCCCCATGCACGACACAACTCATTTAAATTGACCCTTGGAAACAACATAGAAAGGTTACCCACAACAACGAGCCCAGGGATGGTACTTACCTTTGTTGCGTCGTTCGGTCTCTTTTAAGGAAAATTCATTTCGAACTTGGGCTTTTATTGGATTCGAAGCGGAGACCATGTTTTGATACCAATCACAGGAAAAATAGCTAATCCTTCCTACCTAAAGCTTAAGCTTTCAGTACGGGACGCTTGAACTGTCACACTTAATCCTCGTTCAAAGCTCACACCAAGTCACGAGGATGTTACCCCCCATGCACGACACAAGTCATTCTAATTGACCCTTGGAATCAACATAGAAAGGTTACCCACAACAACGAGCCCAGGGATGGTACTTACCTTTGTTGCGTCGTTCGATCTCTTTTAAGGAAAATTCATCTCGAACTTGGGCTTTTATTGGATTCGAAGCGGAGATTATGTTTTGATACCAATCATAGGAAAAATAGCTAATCCTTCCTACCTAAAGCTTAAGCTTTCAGTACGGGACGCTTGAACTGTCACACTTAATCCTCGTTCAAAGCTCACACCAAGTCACGAGGATGTTACCCCCCCCAATGCACGACACAAGTCATTCTAATTGACCCTTGGAAACAACATAGAAAGGTTACCCACAACAATGACCCCAGGGATGGTAATTACCTTTGTTGCGTCGTTCGGTCTAATTGAAGGAAAATTCATCTCGAACTTGGGCTTTTATTGGATTCGAAGCTGAGATCATGTTTTGATACCAAACATAGGAAAAATAGCTAATCCTTCCTACCTAAAGCTTAAGCTTTCAGTACGGGACGCTTGATCTGTCACACTTAATCCTCGTTCAAAGCTCACACCAAGTCACGAGGATGTTACCCCCCATGCACGACACAAGTCATTCTAAATGACCCTTGGAAACAAAATAGAAAGGTAACAACGAGCCCAGGGATGGTACTTACCTTGGTTACGTCATTCTGTCTTTTTTAAGGGAAATTCATCTCGAACTTGGGCTTTTATTGAATTCGAAGCGGAGATCATGTTTTGATACCAATCATAGGAAAAATAGCTAATCCTTCCTACCTAAAGCTTAAGCTTTCAGTACGGGACGCTTGAACTGTCACACTTAATCCTCGTTCAAAGCTCACACCAAGTCACGAGGATGTTACCCCCCCCCCCATGCACGACACAAGTCATTCTAATTGACCCTTGGAAACAACATAGAAAGGTTACCCACAACAACGAGCCCAGGGATGGTAATTACCTTTGTTGCGTCGTTCGGTCTAATTTAAGGAAAATTCATCTCGAACTTGGGCTTTTATTGGATTCGAAGCTGAGATCATGTTTTGATACCAAACATAGGAAAAATAGCTAATCCTTCCTACCAAAAGCTTAAGCTTTCAATACGGGACGCTTGTACTGTCACACTTAATCCTCATTCAAAGTTCACACGAAGTCACGAGGATGTTACCCTACATGCACGACACAAGTCATTCTAAATGACCCTTGGAAACAACATAGTACGGTTACCCACAACAACGAGCCCAGGGATGGTTCTTACCTTGGTTACGTCATTCGGCCTTTTTTAAGGGAAATTCATCTCAAACTTGGGCTTTTATTGGATTCGAAGCGGAGATCATGTTTTGATACCAATCATAGGAAAAATTGCTAATCCTTCCTACCAAAAGCTTAAGCTTTCAATACGGGACGCTTTAACTGTCACACTTAATCCTCGTTAAAAGGTCACACCAAGTCACGAGGATGTTACCCCCCCCATGCACGACACAAGTCATTTAAATTGACCCTTGGAAACAACATAGAAAGGTTACCCACAACAACGAGCCCAGGGATGGTACTTACCTTTGTTGCGTCGTTCGGTCTCTTTTAAGGAAAATTCATCTCGAACTTTGGCTTTTTTTGGATTCGAAGCGGAGATCATGTTTTGATACCAATCATAGGAAAAATAGCTAATCCTTCTTACCTAAAGCTTAAGCTTTCAGTACGTGACGCTTGAACTGTCACACTTAATTCTCGTTCAAAGCTCACACCAAGTCACGAGGATGTTACCCCGCATGCACGACACAAATCATTCTAAATGACCCTTGGAAAAAAAATAGAAAGGTAACAACGAGCCCAGGGATGGTACTTACCTTTGTTGGGTCATTCGGTCTCTTTTAAGGGAAATTCATCTCGAACTTGGGCTTTTATTGGATTCGAAGCGGAGATCATGTTTTGATACCAATCATAGGAAAAATAGCTAATCCTTCCTACCTAAAGCATAAGCTTTCAGTACGGGACGCTTGAACTGTCACAATCAATCCTCATTCAAAACTCACACCAAGTCACGAGGATGTTACCTCCCATGCACGACACAAGTCATTCTAAATGACCCTTGGAAACAAAATAGAAAGGTAACAACGAGCCCAGGGATGGTACTTACCTTTGTTGGGTCATTCGGTCTCTTTTAAGGGAAATTCATCTCGAACTTGGGATTTTATTGGATTCGAAGCGGAGATCATGTTTTGATACCAATCATAGGAAAAATAGCTAATCCTTCCTACCAAAAGCTTAAGCTTTCAGTACGGGACGCTTGAACTGTCGCACTTAATCCTCATTCAAAACTCACACCAAGTCACGAGGATGTTACCCCCCATGCACGACACAAGTCATTCTAAATGACCCTTGGAAAGAAAATAGAAATGTAACAACGAGCCCAGGGATGGTACTTACCTTTGTTGGGTCATTCGGTCTCTTTTAAGGAAAATTCATCTCGAACTTAGGCTTTTATTGGATTCGAAGCTGAGATCATGTTTTGATACAAAACATAGGAAAAATAGCTAATCATTCCTACCAAAAGCTTAAGCTTTCAATACGGGACGCTTGTACTGTCACACGTAATCCTCATTCAAAGTTCACACGAAGTCACGAGGATGTTACCCCCCCCCCCCCATGCACGACACAAGTTATTCTAAATGACCCTTGGAAACAACATAGTAAGGGTACCCACAAAAACGAGCCCAGGGATGGTACTTACCTTGGTTACGTCATTCGGTCTTTTTTAAGGGAAATTCATCTCGAACATGGGCTTTTATTGGATTCGAAGCGGAGATCATGTTTTGATACCAATCATAGGAAAAATAGCTAATCCTTCCTACCTAAAGCTTAAGCTTTCAGTACGGGACGCTTGAACTATCACACTTAATCCTCGTTCAAAGCTCACACCAAGTCACGAGGATGTTACCCCCCCCCCCCCCCCATGCACGACACAAGTCATTCTAATTGACCCTTGGAAACAACATAGAAAGGTTACCCACAACAATGAGCCCAGGGATGGTACTTACCTTTGTTGCGTCGTTCGGTCTCTTTTAAGGAAAATTCATCTCGAACTTGGGCTTTTTTTGGATTCGAAGCGGAGATCATGTTTTGATACCAATCATAGGGAAAATAGCTAATCCTTCCTACCTAAAGCTTAAGCTTTCAGTACGGGACGCTTGAACTGTCACACTTAATCCTCGTTCAAAGCTCACACCAAGTCACGAGGATGTTACCCCCCCATGCACGACACAAGTCATTCTAAATGACCCTTGGAAACAACATAGAAAGGTTACCCACAACAACGAGCCCAGGGATGGTACTTACCTTGGTTGCGTCATTCGGTCTCTTTTAAGGGAAATTCATATCGAACTTGGGCTTTTATTGGATTCGAAGCTGAGATCATGTTTTGATACCAAATATAGGAAAAATAGCTAATCCTTCCTACCAAAAGCTTAAGCTTTCAATACGGGACGCTTCAACTGTCACACTTAATCCTCGTTCAAAGCTCACACCAAGTCACGAGGATGTTACCCCCCCCCATGCACGACACAAGTCATTCTAATTGACCCTTGGAAACAACATAGGAAGGTTACCTACAACAATGAGCCCAGGGATGGTACTTACCTTTGTTGCGTTGTTCGGTCTCTTTTAAGGAAAATTCATCTCGAACTTGGGCTTTTATTGGATTCGAAGCGGAGATCATGTTTTGATACCAATCATAGGAAAAATAGCTAATCCTTCCTACCTAAAGCTTAAGCTTTCAGTACGGGACGCTTGAACTGTCACACTTAATCCTCGTTCAAAGCTCACACCAAGTAACGAGGATGTTACCCCCCCTATGCACGACAAAAGTCATTCTAATTGACCCTTGGAACCAACATAGAAAGGTTACCCACAACAACGAGCCCAGGGATGGTACTTACCTTTGTTGCGTCGTTCGGTCTCTTTTAAGGAAAATTCATCTCGAACTTGGGCTTTTTTTGGATTCGAAGCGGAGATAATGTTTTGATACCAATCATAGGAAAAATAGCTAATCCTTCCTACCTAAAGCTTAAGCTTTCAGTATGTGACGCTTGAACTGTCACACTTAATTCTCGTTCAAAGCTCACACCAAGTCACGAGGATGTTACCCCCCATGCACGACACAAGTCATTCTAAATGACCCTTAGAAACAAAATAGAAAGGTAACAACGAGCCCAGGGATGGTACTTACCTTTGTTGGGTCATTCGGTCGCTTTTAAGGGAAATTCATCTCGAACTTGGGCTTTTATTGGATTCGAAGCGGAGATCATGTTTTGATACCAATCATAGGAAAAATAGATAATCCTTCCTACCTAAAGCATAAGCTTTTATTACGGGACGCTTGAACTGTCACACTTAATCCTCATTCAAAACTCACACCAAGTCACGAGGATGTTACCCCCCATGCACGACACAAGTCATTCTAAATGACCCTTAGAAACAACATAGAAAGGTTTCCCACAACAACGAGCCCAGGGATGGTACTTACCTTGATTGCGTCATTCGGTCTCTTTTAAGGGAAATTCATCTCGAACTTGGGCTTTTATTGGATTCGAAGCGGAGATCATGTTTTGATACCAATCACAGGAAAAATAGCTAATCCTTCCTACCTAAAGCTTAAGCTTTCAGTACGGGACGCTTGAACTGTCACACTTAATCCTCGTTCAAAGCTCACACCAAGTAACGAGGATGTTACGCCCCCCCCCATGCACGACACAAGTCATTCTAATTGACCCTTGCAAAAAACATAGAAAGGTTACCCACAACAATGAACCCAGGGATGGTACTTACCTTTGTTGCGTCGTTCGGTCTAATTTAAGGAAAATTAATCTCGAACTTGGGCTTTTATTGGATTCGAAGCGGAGATCATGTTTTGATACCAATCATAGGAAAAATAGCTAATCATTCCTACCAAAAGCTTAAGCTTTCAGTACGGGACGCTTGAACTGTCACACTTAATCCTCATTCAAAACTCACACCAAGTCACGAGGATGTTACCCCCCATGCACGACACAAGTCATTCTAAATGACCCTTGGAAAGAAAATAGAAAGGTAACAACGAGCCCAGGGATGGTACTTACCTTTGTTGGGTCATTCGGTCTCTTTTAAGGAAAATTCATCTCGAACTTAGGCTTTTATTGGATTTGAAGCTGAGATCATGTTTTGATACAAAGCATAGGAAAAGTAGCTAATTCTTCCTACCAAAAGCTTAAGCTTTCAATACGGGACGCTTGTACTGTCACACTTAATCCTCATTCAAAGTTCACACGAAGTCACGAGGATGTTACCCCCCCCCCCCCCATGCACGACACAAGTTATTCTAAATGACCCTTGGAAACAACATAGTAAGGGTACCCACAACAACGAGCCCAGGGATGGTACTTACCTTGGTTACGTCATTCGGTCTTTTTTAAGGGAAATTCATCTCGAACATGGGCTTTTATTGGATTCGAAGCGGAGATCATGTTTTGATACCAATCGTAGGAAAAATAGCTAATCCTTCCTACCTAAAGCTTAAGCTTTAAGTACGGGACGCTTGGACTATCACACTTAATCCTCGTTCAAAGCTCACACCAAGTCACGATGATGTTACCCCCCCCATGCACGACACAAGTCATTCTAATTGACCCTTGGAAACATTATAGAAAGGTTACCCACAACAATGAGCTCAGGGATGGTACTTACCTTTGTTGCGTCGTTCGGTCTCTTTTAAGGAAAATTCATCTCGAACTTGGGCTTTTTTTGGATTCGAAGCGGAGATCATGTTTTGATACCAATCATAGAAAAAATAGCTAATCCTTCCTACCTAAAGCTTAAGCTTTCAGTACGGGACGCTTGAACTGTCACACTTAATCCTCGTTCAAAGCTCACACCAAGTCACGAGGATGTTACCCCCCATGCACGACACAAGTCATTCTAAATGACCCTTGGAAACAACATAGAAAGGTTACCCACAACAACGAGCCCAGGGATGGTACTTACCTTGGTTGCGTCATTCGGTCTCTTTTAAGGGAAATTCATCTCGAACTTGGGCTTTTATTGGATTCGAAGCTGAGATCATGTTTTGATACCAATCACAGGAAAAATAGCTAATCCTTCCTACCTAAAGCTTAAGCTTTCAGTACGGGACGCTTGAACTGTCACACTTAATCCTCGTTCAAAGCTCACACCAAGTCACGAGGATGTTACCCCCCCCCCCCCCCATGCATGACACAAGTCATTCTAATTGACCCTTGGAAACAACATAGAAAGGTTATCCACAACAATGAGCCCAGGGATGGTACTTACCTTTGTTGCGTCGATCGGTCTAATTTAAGGAAAATTCATCTCGAACTTGGGCTTTTATTGGATTCGAAGCTGAGATCATGTTTTGATACCAAACATAGGAAAAATAGCTAATCCTTCCTACCAAAAGCTTAAGCTTTCAATACGGGACGCTTGTACTGTAACACTTAATCCTCATTCAAAGTTCACACGAAGTCACGAGGATGTTACCCCCCCATGCACGACACAAGTCATTCTAAATGACCCTTGGAACCAACATAGAAAGGTTTCCCACAACAACGAGCCCAGGGATGGTACTTACCTTGGTTGTGTCATTCGGTCTCTTTTAAGGGAAATTCATCTCGAACTTGGGCTTTTTTTGGATTCGAAGCGGAGATCATGTTTTGATACCAATTATAGGAAAAATAGCTAATCCTTCCTACCAAAATCTTAAGCTTTCAATACGGGACGCTTGTACTGTCACACTTAATCCTCATTCAAAGTTCACACGAAGTCACGAGGATGTTACCATGCACGACACAAGTCATTCTAAATGACCCTTGGAAACAACATAGAAAAGGTACCCACAAAAACGAGCCCAGGGATGATACTTACCTTGGTTGCGTCATTCGGTATCTTTCAAGGGAAATTCATCTCGAACTTGGGCTTTTATTGGATTCGAAGCGGAGATCATGTTTTGATACCAATCATAGGAAAAATAGCTAATCCTTCCTACCAAAAGCTTAAGCTTTCAATACGGGACGCTTGAACTGTCACACTTAATCCTCGTTCAAAGCTCACACCAAGTCACGAGGATGTTACCGCCCATGCACGATTCAAGTCATTCTAAATGACCCTTGGAAACAACATAGAAAGGTTACCCACAACAACGAGCCCAGGGATGGTACTTACCTTGGTTGCGTCATTCGGTCTCTTTTAAGGGAAATTCATCTCGAACTTGGGCTTTTTTTGGATTCGAAGCGGAGATCATATTTTGATACCAATCATAGGAAAAATAGCTATTCCTTCCTACCAAAAGCTTAAGCTTTCAATACGGGACGCTTGAACTGTCACACTTAATCCTCGTTCAAAGCTCACACCAAGTCCGGAGGATGTTACCCCCCCCCCCCATGCACGACACAAGTCATTCTAATTGACCCTTGGAAAAAAATAGAAAGGTTACCCACAACAATGAGCCCAGGGATGGTACTTACCTTTGTTACGTCATTCGGTCTTTTTTGAGGGAAATTCATCTCGAACATGGGCTTTTATTGGATTCGAAGCAGAGATCATGTTTTGATACCAATCACAGGAAAAATAGCTAATCCTTCCTACCTAAAGCTTAAGCTTTCAGTACGGAACGCTTGAACTGTCACACTTAATCCTCGTTCCAAACTCACACCAAGTCACGAGGATGTTACCCCTCATGCACGACACAAGTCATTCTAATTGACCCTTGGAAACAACATAGAAAGGTTACCCACAACAACGAGCCCAGGGATGGTACTTACCTTTGTTGCGTCGTTCGGTCTCTTTTAAGGAAAATTCATCTCGAACTTGGGCTTTTTTTGGATTCGAAAAGGAGATCATGTTTTGATACCAATCATAGGAAAAATAGCTAATCCTTCCTACCTAAAGCTTAAGCTTTCAGTACGGGACGCTTGAACTATCACACTTAATCCTCGTTCAAAGCTCACACCAATTCACGAGGATGTTACCCCCCATGCACGACACAAGTCATTCTAAATGACCCTTGGAAACAAAATAGAAAGGTAACAACGAGCCCAGGGATGGTACTTACCTTTTTTGGGTCATTCGGTCTCTTTTAAGGGAAATTCATCCCGAACTTGGGCTTTTATTGGATTCGAAGCGGAGATCATGTTTTGATACCAATCATAGGAAAAATAGCTAATCCTTCCTACCTAAAGCATAAGCTTTCAGTACGGGACGCTTGAACTGTCACACTTAATCCTCGTTCAAAGCTCACACCAAGTCACGAGGATGTTACCCCCCCCCCCCATGCACGACACAAGTCATTCTAATTGACCCTTGGAAACAACATAGAAAGGTTACCCACAACAATTAGCCCAGGGATGGTACTTACCTTTGATGCGTCGTTCGGTCTATTTTAAGGAAAATTCATCTCGAACTTGGGCTTTTATTGGATTCGAAGCTGAGATCATCTTTTGATACCAAACATAGGAAAAATAGCTAATCCTTCCTACCAAAAGCTTAAGCTTTCAATACGGGACGCTTGTACTGTCACATTTAATCCTCTTTCAAAGTTCACACGAAGTCACGAGGATGTTACCCCCCATGCACGACACAAGTCATTCTAAATGACTCTTGGAAACAACATAGTAAGGTTACCCACAACAACGAGCCCAGGGATGGTACTTACCTTGGTTACGTCATTCGGTCTTTTTTAAGGAAAATTCATCTCGAACTTGGGCTTTTATTGGATTCGAAGCGGAGATCATGTTTTGATACCAATCATAGGAAAAATAGCTAATCCTTCCTACCAAAAGCTTAAGCTTTCAATACGGGATGCTTGAACTGTCACACTTAATCCTCGTTCAAAGCTCACACCAAGTCACGAGGATGTTACCGCCCATGCACGACACAAGTCATTCTAAATGACCCTTGGAAACAACATAGAAAGGTTACCCACAACAACGAGCCCAAGGATGGTACTTACCTTGGTTGCGTCATTCGGTCTCTTTTAAGGGAAATTCATCTCGAACTTGGGTTTTTTTTGGATTCGAAGCGGAGATCATGTTTTGATACCAATCGTAGGAAAAATAGCTATTCCTTCCTATCAAAAGCTTAAGCTTTCAATACGGGACGCTTGTACTGTCACACTTAATCCTCATTCAAAGTTCACACGAAGTCACGAGGATGTTACCCCCCATGCACGACACAAGTCATTCTAAATGACCCTTGGAAACAACATAGAAAGGTTACCCACAACAACGAGCCCAGGGATGGTACTTACCTTGGTTACGTCATTCGGTCTCTTTTAAGGGAAATTCATCACAACTTGGGCTTTTATTGGATTCGAAGCGGAGATCATGTTTTGATACCAATCATAGGAAAAATAGCTAATCCTTCCTACCAAAAGCTTAAGCTTTCAATACGGGACGGTTGAACTGTCACACTTAATACTCGTTTAAAGCTCACACCAAGTCACGAGGATGTTACCCCCCATGCACGTAACAAGTCATTCTAAATGACCCTTGGAAACAACATAGTAAGGTTACCCACAACAACGAGCCCAGGAATGGTACTTACCTTGGTTACGTCATTCGGTCTTTTTTAAGGGAAATTCATCATGAACTTGGGCTTTTATTGGATTCGAAGCGGAGATCATGTTTTGATACCAATCATAGGAAAAATAGCTAATCCTTCCTACCAAAAGCTTAATCTTTCAATACGGGACGCTTGAACTGTCACACTTAATCCTCGTTCAAAGCTCACACCAAGTCAGAAGGATGTTACCCCCCCCCCATGCACGACACAAGTCATTCTAATTGACCCTTGGAAAAAACATAGAAAGGTTACCCACAACAATGAGCCCAGGGATGGTACTTACCTTGGTTACGTCATTCGGTCTTTTTTAAAGGAAATTCATCTCGAACTTGGGCTTTTATTGGATTCGAAGCGGAGATCATGTTTTGATACCAATCATAGGAAAAATAGCTAATCCTTCCTACCAAAAGCTTAAGCTTTCAATACGGGACGGTTGAACTGTCACACTTAATCCTCGTTTAAAGCTCACACCAAGTCACGAGGATGTTACCCCCCATGCACGTAACAAGTCATTCTAAATGACCCTTGGAAACAACATAGAAAGGTTACCCACAACAACGAGCCCAAGGATGGTACTTACCTTGGTTGCGTCATTCGGTCTCTTTTAAGGAAAATTCATTTCGAACTTGGGCTTTTATTGGATTCGAAGCGGAGACCATGTTTTGATACCAATCACAGGAAAAATAGCTAATCCTTCCTACCTAAAGCTTAAGCTTTCAGTACGGGACGCTTGAACTGTCACACTTAATCCTCGTTCAAAGCTCACACCAAGTCACGAGGATGTTACCCCCCATGCACGACACAAGTCATTCTAATTGACCCTTGGAATCAACATAGAAAGGTTACCCACAACAACGAGCCCAGGGATGGTACTTACCTTTGTTGCGTCGTTCGATCTCTTTTAAGGAAAATTCATCTCGAACTTGGGCTTTTATTGGATTCGAAGCGGAGATCATGTTTTGATACCAATCATAGGAAAAATAGCTAATCCTTCCTACCAAAAGCTTAAGCTTTAAATACGGGACGCTTGAACTGTCACACTTAATCCTCGTTCAAAGCTCACACCAAGTCACGAGGATGTTAACCCCCCCATGCACGACACAAGTCATTCTAATTGACCCTTGGAAACAACATAGAAAGGTTACCCACAACAACGAGCCCAGGGATGGTACTTACCTTTGTTGCATCGTTCGGTATCTTTTAAGGAAAATTCATCTCGAACTTGGGCTTTTTTTGGATTCGAAGCGGACATCATGTTTTTATACCAATCATAGGAAAAATAGCTAATCCTTCCTACCTAAAGCTTAAACTTTCAGTACGGGACGCTTGAACTGTCACACTTAATCCTCGTTCAAAGCTCACACCAAGTCACGAGGATGTTACCCCTCATGCACGACACAAATCATTCTAATTGACACTTGGAAACAACATAGAAAGGTTACCCACAACAACGAGCCCAGGGATGGTACTTACCTTTGTTGCGTCGTTCGGTATCTTTTAAGGAAAATTCATCTCGAACTTGGGCTTTTTTTGGATTCGAAGCGGAGATCATGTTTTGATACCAATCATAGGAAAAATAGCTAATCCTTCCTACCTAAAGCTTAAACTTTCAGTACGGGACGCTTGAACTGTCACACTTAATTCTCGTTCAAAGCTCACACCAAGTCACGAGGATGTTACCCCCCATGCACGACACAAGTCATTCTAAATGACTCTTGGAAACAACATAGAAAGGTTACCCACAACAACGAGCCCAGGGATGGTACTTACCTTTGTTGCGTCGTTCGGTATCTTTTAAGGAAAATTCATCTAGAACTTGGGCTTTTTTTGGATTCGAAGCGGAGATCATGTTTTGATACCAATCATAGGAAAAATAGCTAATCCTTCCTACCTTTAGCTTAAACTTTCAGTACTGGACGCTTGAACTGTCACCCTTAATCCTCGTTCAAATCTCACAACAAGACACGAGGATGTTACCCCATGCACGACACAAGTCATTCTAAATGACCCTTGGAAACAACATAGAAAGGTTACCCACAACAACGAGCCCAGGGAGGGTACTTACCTCCGTTGCATCATTCTGTCTATTGTTAGGGAAATTCACCTCGAACTTGTGCTTTTATGTGACACATATCTGAGATCATGTTTTGATACCAAACATAGGAAAGATAGCTAATACTTCCTAACTAAAGCTTAAGCGTTCAATACAGGACGCTTGAACTGGCACACTTAATCCTCTTACAAAGCTCACACCAATCACGAGGATGTTACCCCTCATGCACCACAAAAGTCATTCTGATTGCCCCTTGAAAACAACATAGAAAGGTTACCCATAACAACGAGCGAAGGGATGGCACTTGCCTTAGTTGTGTCATTACGTCTCTTTTAAGGGAAATTCATCTCGAATTGGGCTTTTATTGGATTCAAACCTAAGATCATGTTTTGACACCAAACATAGGAAAAATAGCAAATCTTTGCTACCGAAAGCATAAGCTTTTAATACGGCACGCTTGAACTATCGCACTTAATCCTGGTTCAAAGCTTACACCATGTCACGAGGATGGTACCGCCCATGCACGACACAAGTCATTCTAAATGACCCTTGGAAACAACATAGAAAGGTTACCCAAAACAACGAGCAGAGGGATGGTATTTACCTTGGTTGCGTCATTCGGTCTCTTTTAAGGGAAATTCATCTCGAACTTGAGCTTTTATTGGATTCGAAGCGGAGATCATGTTTTGATACCAATCACAGGAAAAATAGCTAATCCTTCCTACCTAAAGCTTAAGCTTTCAGTACGGGACGCTTGAACTGTCACACTTAATCCTCGTTCAAAGCTCACACCAAGTCACGAGGATGTTACCCCCCATGCACGACACAAGTCATTCTAAATGACCCTTGGAAACAACATAGAAAGGTTACCCACAACAACGAGCCCAGGGATGGTACTTACCTTGGTTGCGTCATTTGGCCTCTTTTAAGAGAAATTCATCTCGAACTTGGGCTTTTATTGGATTCGAAGCGGAGATAATGTTTTGATACCAATCACAGGAAAAATAGCTAATCCTTCCTACCTAAAGCTTAAGCTTTCAGTACGGGACGCTTGAACTGTCACACTTAATCCTCGTTCAAAGCTCACACCAAGTCATGAGGATGTTACCCCTCATGCACCACACAAGTCATTCTAAATGACCGTTGGAAACAACATAGAAAGCTTACCCACAACAACGAGCAGAGGGATGGTATTTACCTTGGTTGCGTCATTCGGTCTCTTTTAAGGGAAATTCATCTCGAACTTGGGCTTTTATTGGATTCGAAGCGGAGATCATGTTTTGATACCAATCACAGGAAAAATAGCTAATCCTTCCTACCTAAAGCTTAAGCTTTCAGTACGGGACGCTTGAACTGTCACACTTAATCCTCGTTCAAAGCTCACACCAAGTCACGAGGTTGTTACCCCCCATGCACCACACAAGTCATTCTAAATGGCCCTTGGAAACAACATAGAAAGGTTACCCACAACAACGAGCCCATGGATGCTTCTTACCTCGTTTGCATCATTCCGTCTATTGTAAGGGAAATTCACCTCGAACTTGTGCTTTTATGGGACACAAATCTGAGATCATGTTTTGTTACCAAACATAGGAAAGATAGCTAATACTTCCTACCTAAAGCTTAAGCGTTCAATACAGGACGCTTGAACTGGCACACTTAATCCTCGTACAAAGCTCACACCAATCACGAGGATGTTACACCTCATGCACCACAAAAGTCATTCTGATTGCCCCTTGAAAACAACATAGAAAGGTTACCCATAACAACGAGCCCAGGGATGGCACTTGCCTTAGTTGCGTCATTCCGTCTCTTTTAAGGGAAATTCATCTCGAATTGGGCTTTTATGGGATTCGAACCTGAGATCATGTTTTGACACCAAACATAGGAAAAATAGCAAATCTTTCCTACCGAAAGCTTAAGCTTTTAATACGGGACGCTTGAACTATCGCACTTAATCCTGGTTCAAAGCTTACACCATGTCACGAGTATGTTACCCCTCATGCACGACACAAGTCATTCTAAATGACCCTTGGAAATAAAATAGAAAGGTTAAGCACAACAACGAGCCCAGGGATGGTACTTAACTTTGTTGGGTCATTCGGTCTCTTTTAAGGGAAATTCATCACAACTTGGGCTTTTATTGGATTCGAAGCGGAGATCATGTTTTGATACCAATCATAGGAAAAATAGCTAATCCTTCCTACCAAAAGCTTAAGCTTTCAATACGGGACGGTTGAACTGTCACACTTAATACTCGTTTAAAGCTCACACCAAGTCACGAGGATGTTACCCCCCATGCACGTAACAAGTCATTCTAAATGACCCTTGGAAACAACATAGTAAGGTTACCCACAACAACGAGCCCAGGAATGGTACTTACCTTGGTTACGTCATTCGGTCTTTTTTAAGGGAAATTCATCTCGAACTTGGGCTTTTATTGGATTCGAAGCAGAGATCATGTTTTGATACCAATCATAGGAAAAATAGCTAATCCTTCCTACCAAAAGCTTAAGCTTTCAATACGGGACGCTTGAACTGTCACACTTAATCCTCGTTCAAAGCTCACACCAAGTCACGAGGATGTTAACCCCCCCATGCACGACACAAGTCATTCTAATTGACCCTTGGAAACAACATAGAAAGGTTACCCACAACAACGAGCCCAGGGATGGTACTTACCTTGGTTACGTCATTCGGTCTTTTTTAATGGAAATTCATCTCGAACTTGGGCTTTTATGGGATTCGAAGCGGAGATCATGTTTTGATACCAATCATAGGAAAAATAGCTAATCCTTCCTACCAAAAGCTTAAGCTTTCAATACGGGATGGTTGAACTGTCACACTTAATCCTCGTTTAAAGCTCACACCAAGTCACGAGGATGTTACCCCCCATGCACGTAACAAGTCATTCTAAATGACCCTTGGAAACAACATAGTAAGGTTACCCACAACAACGAGCCCAGGAATGGTACTTACCTTGGTTACGTCATTCGGTCTTTTTTAAGGGAAATTCATCTCGAACTTGGGCTTTTATTGGATTCGAAGCGGAGATCATGTTTTGATACCAATCATAGGAAAAATAGCTAATCCTTCCTACCAAAAGCTTAAGCTTTCAATACGGGACGCTTGAACTGTCACACTTAATCCTCGTTCAAAGCTCACACCAAGTCACGAGGATGTTAACCCCCCCATGCACGACACAAGTCATTCTAATTGACCCTTGGAAACAACATAGAAAGGTTACCCACAACAACGAGCCCAGGGATGGTACTTACCTTTGTTGCGTCGTTCGGTATCTTTTAAGGAAAATTCATCTCGAACTTGGGCTTTTTTTGGATTCGAAGCGGAGATCATGTTTTTATACCAATCATAGGAAAAATAGCTAATCCTTCCTACCTAAAGCTTAAACTTTCAGTACGGGACGATTGAACTGTCACACTTAATCCTCGTTCAAAGCTCACACCAAGTCACGAGGATGTTACCCCCCATGCACGACACAAATCATTCTAATTGACACTTGGAAACAACATAGAAAGGTTACCCACAACAACGAGCCCAGGGATGGTACTTACCTTTGTTGCGTCGTTCGGTATCTTTTAAGGAAAATTCATCTCGAACTTGGGCTTTTTTTGGATTCGAAGCGGAGATCATGTTTTGATACCAATCATAGGAAAAATAGCTAATCCTTCCTACCTAAAGCTTAAACTTTCAGTACGGGACGCTTGAACTGTCACACTTAATTCTCGTTCAAAGCTCACACCAAGTCACGAGGATGTTACCCCCCATGCACGACACAAGTCATTCTAAATGACTCTTGGAAACAACATAGAAAGGTTACCCACAACAACGAGCCCAGGGATGGTACTTACCTTTGTTGCGTCGTTCGGTATCTTTTAAGGAAAATTCATCTAGAACTTGGGCTTTTTTTGGATTCGAAGCGGAGATCATGTTTTGATACCAATCATAGGAAAAATAGCTAATCCTTCCTACCTTTAGCTTAAACTTTCAGTACTGGACGCTTGAACTGTCACCCTTAATCCTCGTTCAAATCTCACAACAAGACACGAGGATGTTACCCCATGCACGACACAAGTCATTCTAAATGACCCTTGGAAACAACATAGAAAGGTTACCCACAACAACGAGCCCAGGGAGGGTACTTACCTCCGTTTCATCATTCTGTCTATTGTTAGGGAAATTCACCTCGAACTTGTGCTTTTATGTGACACATATCTGAGATCATGTTTTGATACCAAACATAGGAAAGATAGCTAATACTTCCTAACTAAAGCTTAAGCGTTCAATACAGGACGCTTGAACTGGCACACTTAATCCTCTTACAAAGCTCACACCAATCACGAGGATGTTACCCCTCATGCACCACAAAAGTCATTCTGATTGCCCCTTGAAAACAACACAGAAAGGTTACCCATAACAACGAGCGAAGGGATGGCACTTGCCTTAGTTGTGTCATTACGTCTCTTTTAAGGGAAATTCATCTCGAATTGGGCTTTTATTGGATTCAAACCTGAGATCATGTTTTGACACCAAACATAGGAAAAATAGCAAATCTTTGCTACCGAAAGCATAAGCTTTTAATACGGCACGCTTGAACTATCGCACTTAATCCTGGTTCAAAGCTTACACCATGTCACGAGGATGGTACCGCCCATGCACGACACAAGTCATTCTAAATGACCCTTGGAAACAACATAGAAAGGTTACCCACAACAACGAGCAGAGGGATGGTATTTACCTTGGTTGCGTCATTCGGTCTCTTTTAAGGGAAATTCATCTCGAACTTGGGCTTTTATTGGATTCGAAGCGGAGATCATGTTTTGATACCAATCACAGGAAAAATAGCTAATCCTTCCTACCTAAAGCTTAAGCTTTCAGTACGGGACGCTTGAACTGTCACACTTAATCCTCGTTCAAAGCTCACACCAAGTCACGAGGTTGTTACCCCCCATGCACCACACAAGTCATTCTAAATGGCCCTTGGAAACAACATAGAAAGGTTACCCACAACAACGAGCCCAGGGATGGTACTTACCTTGGTTGCGTCATTCGGCCTCTTTTAAGAGAAATTCATCTCGAACTTGGGCTTTTATTGGATTCGAAGCGGAGATCATGTTTTGATACCAATCACAGGAAAAATAGCTAATCCTTCCTACCTAAAGCTTAAGCTTTCAGTACGGGACGCTTGAACTGTCACACTTAATCCTCGTTCAAAGCTCACACCAAGTCATGAGGATGTTACACCTCATGCACCACAAAAGTCATTCTGATTGCCCCTTGAAAACAACATAGAAAGGTTACCCATAACAACGAGCACAGGGATGGCACTTGCCTTAGTTGCGTCATTCCGTCTCTTTTAAGGGAAATTCATCTCGAATTGGGCTTTTATGGGATTCGAACCTGAGATCATGTTTTGACACCAAACATAGGAAAAATAGCAAATCTTTCCTACCGAAAGCTTAAGCTTTTAATACGGGACGCTTGAACTATCGCACTTAATCCTGGTTCAAAGCTTACACCATGTCACGAGTATGTTACCCCTCATGCACGACACAAGTCATTCTAAATGACCCTTGGAAATAAAATAGAAAGGTTAAGCACAACAACGAGCCCAGGGATGGTACTTAACTTTGTTGGGTCATTCGGTCTCTTTTAAGGGAAATTCATCACAACTTGGGCTTTTATTGGATTCGAAGCGGAGATCATGTTTTGATACCAATCATAGGAAAAATAGCTAATCCTTCCTACCAAAAGCTTAAGCTTTCAATACGGGACGGTTGAACTGTCACACTTAATACTCGTTTAAAGCTCACACCAAGTCACGAGGATGTTACCCCCCATGCACGTAACAAGTCATTCTAAATGACCCTTGGAAACAACATAGTAAGGTTACCCACAACAACGAGCCCAGGAATGGTACTTACCTTGGTTACGTCATTCGGTCTTTTTTAAGGGAAATTCATCTCGAACTTGGGCTTTTATTGGATTCGAAGCGGAGATCATGTTTTGATACCAATCATAGGAAAAATAGCTAATCCTTCCTACCAAAAGCTTAAGCTTTCAATACGGGACGCTTGAGCTGTCACACTTAATCCTCGTTCAAAGCTCACACCAAGTCACGAGGATGTTAACCCCCCCATGCACGACACAAGTCATTCTAATTGACCCTTGGAAACAACATAGAAAGGTTACCCACAACAACGAGCCCAGGGATGGTACTTACCTTGGTTACGTCATTCGGTCTTTTTTAATGGAAATTCATCTCGAACTTGGGCTTTTATGGGATTCGAAGCGGAGATCATGTTTTGATACCAATCATAGGAAAAATAGCTAATCCTTCCTACCAAAAGCTTAAGCTTTCAATACGGGACGGTTGAACTGTCACACTTAATCCTCGTTTAAAGCTCACACCAAGTCACGAGGATGTTACCCCCCATGCACGTAACAAGTCATTCTAAATGACCCTTGGAAACAACATAGTAAGGTTACCCACAACAACGAGCCCAGGAATGGTACTTACCTTGGTTACGTCATTCGGTCTTTTTTAAGGGAAATTCATCTCGAACTTGGGCTTTTATTGGATTCGAAGCGGAGATCATGTTTTGATATCAATCATAGGAAAAATAGCTAATCCTTCCTACCAAAAGCTTAAGCTTTCAATACGGGACGCTTGAACTGTCACACTTAATCCTCGTTCAAAGCTCACACCAAGTCACGAGGATGTTAACCCCCCCATGCACGACACAAGTCATTCTAATTGACCCTTGGAAACAACATAGAAAGGTTACCCACAACAACGAACCCAGGGATGGTACTTACCTTTGTTGCGTCGTTCGGTATCTTTTAAGGAAAATTCATCTCGAACTTGGGCTTTTTTTGGATTCGAAGCGGAGATCATGTTTTTATACCAATCATAGGAAAAATAGCTAATCCTTCCTACCTAAAGCTTAAACTTTCAGTACGGGACGCTTGAACTGTCACACTTAATCCTCGTTCAAAGCTCACACCAAGTCACGAGGATGTTACCCCCCATGCACGACACAAATCATTCTAATTGACACTTGGAAACAACATAGAAAGGTTACCCACAACAACGAGCCCAGGGATGGTACTTACCTTTGTTGCGTCGTTCGGTATCTTTTAAGGAAAATTCATCTCGAACTTGGGCTTTTTTTGGATTCGAAGCGGAGATCATGTTTTGATACCAATCATAGGAAAAATAGCTAATCCTTCCTACCTAAAGCTTAAACTTTCAGTACGGGACGCTTGAACTGTCACACTTAATTCTCGTTCAAAGCTCACACCAAGTCACGAGGATGTTACCCCCCATGCACGACACAAGTCATTCTAAATGACTCTTGGAAACAACATAGAAAGGTTACCCACAACAACGAGCCCAGGGATGGTACTTACCTTTGTTGCGTCGTTCGGTATCTTTTAAGGAAAATTCATCTAGAACTTGGGCTTTTTTTGGATTCGAAGCGGAGATCATGTTTTGATACCAATCATAGGAAAAATAGCTAATCCTTCCTACCTTTAGCTTAAACTTTCAGTACTGGACGCTTGAACTGTCACCCTTAATCCTCGTTCAAATCTCACAACAAGACACGATTATGTTACCCCATGCACGACACAAGTCATTCTAAATGACCCTTGGAAACAACATAGAAAGGTTACCCACAACAACGAGCCCAGGGAGGGTACTTACCTCCGTTGCATCATTCTGTCTATTGTTAGGGAAATTCACCTCGAACTTGTGCTTTTATGTGACACATATCTGAGATCATGTTTTGATACCAAACATAGGAAAGATAGCTAATACTTCCTAACTAAAGCTTAAGCGTTCAGTACAGGACGCTTGAACTGGCACACTTAATCCTCTTACAAAGCTCACACCAATCACGAGGATGTTACCCCTCATGCACCACAAAAGTCATTCTGATTGCCCCTTGAAAACAACACAGAAAGGTTACCCATAACAACGAGCGAAGGGATGGCACTTGCCTTAGTTGTGTCATTACGTCTCTTTTAAGGGAAATTCATCTCGAATTGGGCTTTTATTGGATTCAAACCTGAGATCATGTTTTGACACCAAACATAGGAAAAATAGCAAATCTTTGCTACCGAAAGCATAAGCTTTTAATACGGCACGCTTGAACTATCGCACTTAATCCTGGTTCAAAGCTTACACCATGTCACGAGGATGGTACCGCCCATGCACGACACAAGTCATTCTAAATGACCCTTGGAAACAACATAGAAAGGTTACCCACAACAACGAGCAGAGGGATGGTATTTACCTTGGTTGCGTCATTCGGTCTCTTTTAAGGGAAATTCATCTCGAACTTGGGCTTTTATTGGATTCGAAGCGGAGATCATGTTTTGATACCAATCACAGGAAAAATAGCTAATCCTTCCTACCTAAAGCTTAAGCTTTCAGTACGGGACGCTTGAACTGTCACACTTAATCCTCGTTCAAAGCTCACACCAAGTCACGAGGACGTTACCCCCCATGCACGACACAAGTCATTCTAAATGACCCTTGGAAACAACATAGAAAGGTTACCCACAACAACGAGCCCAGGGATGGTACTTACCTTGGTTGCGTCATTCGGCCTCTTTTAAGAGAAATTCATCTCGAACTTGGGCTTTTATTGGATTCGAAGCGGAGATCATGTTTTGATACCAATCACAGGAAAAATAGCTAATCCTTCCTACCTAAAGCTTAAGCTTTCAGTACGGGACGCTTGAACTGTCACACTTAATCCTCGTTCAAAGCTCACACCAAGTCATGAGGATGTTACCCCTCATGCACCACACAAGTCATTCTAAATGACCGTTGGAAACAACATAGAAAGCTTACCCACAACAACGAGCCCAGGGATGGTACTTACCTTGGTTCCGTCATTCGGTCTCTTTCAAGGGAAATTCATCTCGAACTTGGGCTTTTATTGGATTCGAAGCTGAGATCATGTTTTGATACCAAACATAGGAAAAATAGCTAATCCTTTCTACCAAAAACTTAAGCTTTCAATACGGGACGCTTGTACTGTCACACTTAATCCTCATTCAAAGTTCACACGAAGTCACGAGGATGTTACCCCCATGCACGACATAAGTCATTCTAAATGACCCTTGGAAACAACATAGAAAGGTTACCCAAAACAACGAGCCCAGGGATGGTACTTACCTTGGTTGCGTCATTCGGTCTCTTTTAAGGGAAATTCATCTCGAACTTGGGCTTTTATTGGATTCGAAGCTGAGATCATGTTTTGATACCAATCACAGGAAAAATAGCTAATCCTTCCTACCTAAAGCTTAAGCTTTCAGTGCGGGACGCTTGAACTGTCACACTTAATCCTCGTTCAAAGCTCACACCAAGTCACGAGGATGTTACCCCCCATGCACGACACAAGTCATTCTAAATGACCCTTGGAAACAACATAGAAAGGTTACCCACAACAACGAGCCCAGGGATGGTACTTACCTTGGTTGCGTCATTCGGCCTCTTTTAAGAGAAATTCATCTCGAACTTGGGCTTTTATTGGATTCGAAGCGGAGATCATGTTTTGATACCAATCACAGGAAAAATAGCTAATCCTTCCTACCTAAAGCTTAAGCTTTCAGTACGGGACGCTTGAACTGTCACACTTAATCCTCGTTCAAAGCTCACACCAAGTCATGAGGATGTTACCCCTCATGCACCACACAAGTCATTCTAAATGACCGTTGGAAACAACATAGAAAGCTTACCCACAACAACGAGCCTCGGGATGGTACTTACCTTGGTTGCATCATTCCGTATCTTTTAAGAGAAATTCATCTCGAACTTGGGCTTTTATTGGATTCGAAGCTGAGATCATGTTTTGATACCAAACATAGGAAAAATAGCAAATCTTCCTACCGAAAGCTTAAGTTTTCAATAAGGGACGCTTGAACTGTCACACTTAATTCTCGTTCAAAGCTCACACCAAGTCACGAGGTTGTTACCCCCCATGCACCACACAAGTCATTCTAAATGGCCCTTGGAAACAACATAGAAAGGTTACCCACAACAACGAGCCCATGGATGCTTCTTACCTCGTTTGCATCATTCCGTCTATTGTAAGGGAAATTCACCTCGAACATGTGCTTTTATGGGACACAAATCTGAGATCATGTTTTGTTACCAAACATAGGAAAGATAGCTAATACTTCCTACCTAAAGCTTAAGCGTTCAATACAGGACGCTTGAACTGGCACACTTAATCCTCGTACAAAGCTCACACCAATCACGAGGATGTTACACCTCATGCACCACAAAAGTCATTCTGATTGCCCCTTGAAAACAACATAGAAAGGTTACCCATAACAACGAGCCCAGGGATGGCACTTGCCTTAGTTGCGTCATTCCGTCCCTTTTAAGGGAAATTCATCTCGAATTGGGCTTTTATGGGATTCGAACCTGAGATCATGTTTTGACACCAAACATAGGAAAAATAGCAAATCTTTCCTACCGAAAGCTTAAGCTTTTAATACGGGACGCTTGAACTATCGCACTTAATCCTGGTTCAAAGCTTACACCATGTCACGAGTATGTTACCCCTCATGCACGACACAAGTCATTCTAAATGACCCTTGGAAATAAAATAGAAAGGTTAAGCACAACAACGAGCCCAGGGATGGTACTTAACTTTGTTGGGTCATTCGGTCTCTTTTAAGGGAAATTCATCACAACTTGGGCTTTTATTGGATTCGAAGCGTAGATCATGTTTTGATACCAAACATAGGAAAAATAGCTAATTCTTCCTACCCAAAGCTTAAGCTTTCAATACGGGACGCTTGAACTGTCACACTTAATCCTCGTTCAAAGCTCACACCATGTCACGAGAATGTTACCCCCCATGCACGACACAAGTCATTCTAAATGACCCTTGGAAACAACATAGAAAGGTTACCCATAACAACGAGCCCAGGGATGGTAGTTACCTTGGTTCCGTCATTCGGTCTCTTTCAAGGGAAATTCATCTCGAACTTGGGCTTTTATTGGATTCGAAGCAGAGATAATGTTTTGATACCAAACATAGGAAAAATAGCTAATCCTTTCTACCAAAAACTTAAGCTTTCAATACGGGACGCTTGTACTGTCACACTTAATCCTCATTCAAAGTTCACACGAAGTCACGAGTATGTTACCCCCATGCACGACACAAGTCATTCTAAATGACCCTTGGAAACAACATAGAAAGGTTACCCAAAACAACGAGCCCAGGGATGGTACTTACCTTGGTTGCGTCATTCGGTCTCTTTTAAGGGAAATTCATCTCGAACTTGGGCTTTTATTGGATTCGAAGCTGAGATCATGTTTTGATACCAAACATAGGAAAAATAGCTAATCCTTCCTACCAAAAGCTTAAGCTTTCAATACGGGACGCTTGAACTATCACACTTAATCCTCGTTCAAAGCTCACACCAAGTCACGAGGATGTTACCCCCCACGCACGACACAAGTCATTCTAATTGACCCTTGGAAACAACATAGAAAGGTTACCCACCACAACGAGCCCAGGGATGGTATTTACCTTTGTTGCGTCGTTCGGTTTCTTTTAAGGAAAATTCATCTCGAACTTGGGCTTTTTTTGGATTCGAAGCGGAGATCATGTTTTGATACCAATCATAGGAAAAATAGCTAATCCTTCCTACCTAAAGCTTAAGCTTTCAGTACGGGACGCTTGAACTGTCACACTTAATCCTCTTTCAAAGCTCACACCAAGTCCCGAGGATGTTACCCCCCATGCACGACACAAGTCATTCTAAATGACCCTTGGAAACAACATAGAAAGGTTACCCACAACAACGAGCCCAGGGTTGGTACTTACCTTGGTTGCGTCATTCGGTCTCTTTTAAGGGAAATTCATCTCGAACTTGGGCTTTTATTGGATTCGAAGCTGAGATCATGTTTTGATACCAAACATAGGAAAAATAGCTAATCCTTCCTACCTAAAGCTTAAGCTTTCAATACGGGACGCTTGAACTGTAACACTTAATCCTCGTTCAAAGCTCACACCAAGTCACGAGGTTGTTACCTCCATGCACCACACAAGTCATTCTAAACGACCATTGGAAATAACACAAAGATTACCCACAACAATAGGCACAGGGATGGTACTTACCTCGGTTGCATCATTCTCTCTCTTGTAAGGGAAATTAACCTCGAACTTGTGCTTTTATGGGATTCGAACCTGAGATCATGTTTTGATACCAAATATAGGAAAAATAGCTAATCCTTCCTACCAAAAGCATAAGCTTTCAATAGGGGATGCTTGAACTGTCACACTTAATCCTCGTTCAAAGCTCACACCAAGTCACGAGGATTATACCCCATGCACGACACAAGTCATTCTAAATGACCCTTGGAAACAACATAGAAAGGTTACCCACAACAACGAGCCCAGGGATGGTACTTACCTTGGTTGCATCATTCGGTCTCTTTTAAGGGAAATACATCTCGAACTTGGGCTTTTATTGGATTCGAAGCGGAGATCATGTTTTGATACCAAATATAGGAAAAATAGCTAATCTTTCCTACCTAAACAGCTTTCAATACGGGACGCTTGAACTGTCACACGTAATCCTTGTTCAAAGCTCACACCAAGTCACGAGGTTGTTACCCCCCATGCACGACCCAAGTCATTCTAAATGACCCTTGGAAACAACATAGAAAGGTTACCCACAACAACGAGCCCATGGATGCTACTTACCTCGGTTGCATCATTCCGTCTATTGTAAGGGAAATTTACCTCGAACTTGTGCTTTTATGGGACACATATCTAAGATCATGTTTTGATACCAAAAATAGGAAAGATAGCTAATACTTCCTACCTAAAGCTTAAGCGTTCAATACAGGACGCTTGAACTGGCACACTTAATCCTCGTACAAAGCTCACACCAATCACGAGGATGTTACCCCTCATGCACCACAAAAGTCATTATGATTGCCCCTTGGAAATAACACAAATATTTTCCACAACAACGAGCCCAGGGATCGTACTTACCTCGGTTGCATCATTCTGTCTCTTGTAAAGGAAATTCACCTCGAACTTGTGCTTTTCTAGGATTCAAACTTGTGATAATGGTTTGATACCAAACATAGGAAAAATAGCTAATCCGTCCTACCTAAAGCGTAAGCTTTCAGTACGGGACGCTCTAACTCTCACACTAAATCCTCGTTCAAAGCTCACACTAAGTCACGAGGATGTTACCCCCCATGCACAACATAGGTCATTCTAAATGACCCTAGGAAACAACATAGAAGGGTTACCAAAAACAACGAGCCCAGAGATGGTACTTACCTTGGTTACATCATTTTTTTAAGGAAAATTCATCTCAAACTTGTGCTTTTATGGGACACAAATCTGATATCATGTTTTGATACCAAACATAGGAAAAATAGCGAATCATTCCTACGTGAAGCTTAAGCTTTCAATACTGGACGCTTGAACTGTCACCCTTAATCCTCGTTCAAAGCTCACAACAAGACACGAGTATGTTACCCCCATGCACGACACAAGTCATTCTAAATGACCCATGGAAACAACATAGAAAGGTTACCCACAACAACGAGCCCATGGATGCTACTTACCTCGGTTGCATCATTCCGTCTATTGTAAGGGAAATTCACCTCGAACATGTGCTTTTATGGGACACATATCTGAGATCATGTTTTGATACCAAACATAGGAAAGATAGCTAATACTTCCTACCTAAAGCTTAAGCATTCAATACAGGACGCTTCAACTGGCACACTTAATCCTCGTTCAATGCTCACACCAATCGCGAGGATGTTATCCCCCATGCACGACACAAGTCATTCTAAATGACCCTTGGAAACAACATAGAAAGGTTACCCATAACAACGAGCCCACGGATGACACTTGCCTTAGTTGCGTCATTCTATCTCTTTTAAGGGAAATTCATCTCGAACTTGGGCTTTTATGGGATTCGAACCTAAGATCATGTTTTGACACCAAACATAGGAAAAATAGCAAATCTTTCCTACCGAAAGCTTAAGCTTTTAATAAGGGACGCTTGAAGTGTCGCACGTAATCCTGGTTCAAAGCTTACACCATGTCACGAGGATGGTACCTCCCATGCACCACACAAGTCATTCTAAATGACCCTTGGAAACAACACAAAGATTACGCACAACAATAGTCCCAGGAATGGTATTTACCTCGGTTGCATCATTCTGTCTCTTGTAAGGGAAATTAACGTCGAACTTGTGCTTTTATGGGATTCAAACCTGAGATCATGTTTTGATACCAAACATAGGAAAAATAGCTAATCCTTCCTACCAAAAGCTTAAGCTTTTAACAAGGGACGCATGAACTGTCACACTTAATCCTCGTTCAAAGCTCACACCAAGTCACAAGGATGTTACCCCCCATGCACCACACAATTCATTCTAAATGACCCTACGAAACAACATAGAAAGCTTACCCACAACAACGAGCCCAAGCATGGTACTTACCTTGGTTGCATCATTCCATCTCTTTTAAGGGAAATTAATCTCGAACTTGTGCTTTTATGTGACACAAATGTGAGATCATGATTTGGTACCAAACATAGGAAAAATGGTTAATCCTTCCTACCAAAAGCTTAAGGTTTCAATACCGAATCCTTGAACTGTCCCCCTTAATCCTGGTTCAAAGCCTAAAAGAAGTCACGAGGATGTTACCCCTCATGCACGCCACAAGTCATTCTAAATGACCCATTGGAAACAACATAGAAAAGTTACCTACAACAACGAGCCCAGGGATGGTACTTACGTCGGTTGCATCATTTCGTCTCTTGTAAGCAAAATTAACCTCGAACTTGTGCTTTTATGGGACACAAATCTGAGATCATGTTTTGATACCAAATATAGGAAAAATAGCTAATCCTTCCTACCTAAAGCTTAAGCTTTCAATACGGGACGCTTGAACTGTCACACTTAATCCTCGTTCAAAGCTTACACCAAGTCACGAGGATGTTTCCCCCTATGCAGCACACAAGTCATTCTAAATTTCCCTTGGATACAACATAGAAAGTTTACCCACAAAAACGAGCCCAGGGATGGTACTTACCTCGGTTGCATCATTCTGTCTCTTATAAGGGAAATTCACCTCGAACTTGTGCTTTTATGGGATTCGAAAGTGAGATCATGTTTTGATACCAAACATTGGAAAAATAGCTAATCCTTTCTACCTAAAGCTTAAGCTTTCAATACGGGACGCTTGAACTGTCGCACTTAATCCTCGTTCAAAACTCACACCATGTCACGAGGATGTTTCCCCCCATGCAGCACACAAGTCATTCTAAATCACCCTTGGATACAACATAGAAAGGTTACCCACAACAACGAGCCCAAGGATGGTACTTACCTTGGTTGCATCATTCTATCTCTTATAAGGGAAATTCACCTCGAACTTGTGCTTTTATGTGATCCGAACCTGAGATCATGTTTTGATACCAAACATAGGAAAATAGCTAATCCTTCCTACCAAAAGCTTAAGCTTTTAATACGGGACGCTTAAACTATCACACTTAATCCTCGTTCAAATCTCACACCAAGTCACAAGGATGTTACCCCCCATGCACCACACAAGTTATTCTAAATGACCCTACGAAACAATATAGAAAGGTTACCCACAACAACGAGCCCAAGCATGGTACTTACCTTGGTTGCATCATTCCGTCTCTTTTAAGGGAAATTAATCTCGAACTTGTGCTTTTATGGGACACAAACCTGAGATCTTGTTTTCATACCAAACATAGGAAAAATAGCTAATCCTTCCTACCTAAAGCTTAAGCATTCAATACGGGACGCTTGAACTGTCACACATAATCCTCGTTGAAAGCTCACACCAAGTCAGACGGGCGTTACCCGCCATGCACCACACAAGTCATTCTAATTGACCCATGGAAACAACCCACAAAGGTTACCCAAAATAATGAGCCTAGTGATATTACTTAAATTGGTTGCATCATTCATTCTTTCATAAGGGAAGTCCCCCTTGAACATGTGTTTTTTCGGGGCCCATACAAGGGATGCTAGAACTGTAACATTTAATCCCCTTTCAAAGCCCACACCAAGTGACAAGGATGTTACCCAACATGCCCCACATAAGTCATACTAAATGACCCTTGGATGTTACCCAGCCAATTTGCAGATTACATTTCATAGGGTTTCTCAACAAATCAATGAATAGTACTCATCATTTATCTTTTGGGAAACATTCCACACGGAGGTGCTATCTTCTAGATAAAGGTAGTATAAATAACACAATATAAGTTTCTATATTACTCATCACAAAGGCTTAGATTCTAAATTACACCACAAAGGGTGCCAATCCCTTGATGAGTTGTTTAAAGAGGAGCAAAAAGCAAGAAAGAGTACCCAAATGATCTTAAAATCAAATTTCATTCAGAATGTGAGGTTCCAAGTAGTTGACCTGCTCTTAAAATATTTATAACATAGAATTAAACCCGAAGTTCTACTACAATATAGCACTTGATCTCATCCAATTATTGAAAAGAAAAACAGCCAAAATGCTTAAGAGGTAGCAGAACACCTTGACCAAAACATGGAAAAAAATGGGGAAGTTTGGAACATTATCTAACCATTCCTAGCGAATGCTTAAGGTGTCAAAAAGGGGCACTAATATTCGCTCATCTAGAGCCGTCACACTTAACCCATGTTCAAAGCCCACACATAGTAAAATTAAAATTACCCCGATGCACCACACAAGTCATTCTAAATGACCCATGGAAACAACCCACAAAGGTTACCCACAACAATAAGCACAGGGATGGTACTTACCTCGGTTGCATCATTCATTCTTTCGTAAGGGAAGTCCCCCTCGAACATGTGTTTTTTAGGGGCCCGTACAAGGGATGCTAGAACTGTAACACTTAATCCCCGTTCAAAGCCCACACCAAGTGACAAGGATGTTACCCAGAATGGCCCACATAAGTAATACTAAATGACCCTTGGATGTTACCCAGCCAATTTACAGATTATATTTCCTAGGGTTTCTCAACAAATCAATGGATAGTACTCATCATTTATCTTTTGGGAAACACTCCACAAGGATGTGCTATCTTCTGGATAAAGGTAGTATAAAGAACACTATAACAAGAATGGATATTACTCATCACAATGCTTAGATTCTAAATTACAACACAAAGGGTGCCAATCCCTTGATGAGTTGTTTAAAGAGGAGGAAAAAGCAAGAGTACCCAAATGATCTTAAAATCAAATTTCATTGAGAATATGAGGTTCCAAGCAGTTGAGCTGCTCTTACATATTTATAACATAGAATTAAACCCGAAGTTCTACTACAATATAGCCCTTGATCTCATCCAATTATTGAAAAGAAAAACAAAAAAATGCTTAAAAGGTAGCAGAACACCTTGACCAAAACATGGAAAAAATGGGGAAGTTGGGAACAGTATCTAACCATTCCTAGCGAATGCTTAAGATGTCAAAAAGGGGCACTAATATTCTCTCATCTAGAGTCGTCACACTTAACCCATGTTCAAACCCCATACATAGTCAAATTGAAGTTACCCCGATGGAAAACACAAGTCATAATAAATGACCCTTGGAAACAACCCAGAAAGGCTACCCACAACAACAAGCCCAAGGATGGTACTTCCCTAGGTTGCATCATTCTGTCTCTTGTAAGAGAAATTCACCACGAACTTGTGCTTTTATGGGATTCGAACCTGAGATCATGTTTTGATACCAAAACATAGGAAATATAGCTAATCATTCCTACCTAAAGCTTAAGCTTTCAATACAGGACGCTTGAATTGTCACACTTAATCCTCATTCAAAGCTCACACGAAGTCACGACGATGTTACCCCACATGCACCACACAAGTCATTCTAAATGACCCTTGGAAATAACACAAAAAGGTTACCCACAACAATAAGCCCAAGGATGGTACTTACCTTGGTTGCATCATTCCGTCTCTTGTAAGGGAAATGCACCTCGAACTTGTGCTTTTATGGGATTCGAACCTGAGATCATGTTTTGATACCAAACATAGGAAAAATAGCTAATCCTTTCTACCTAAAGCTTAAGCTTTCAATACGGGACGCTTGAACTGTCGCACTTAATCCTCGTTCAAAGCTCACACCATGTCACGAGGATGTTTCCCCCCATGCAGCACACAAGTCAATCTAAATGACCCTTGGATACAACATAGAAAGGTTACCCACAACAACGAGCCCAAGGATGGTACTTACCTTGATTGCATCATTCTATCTCTTATAAGGGAAATTCACCTCGAACTTGTGCTTTTATGGGATCCGAACCTGAGATCATGTTTTGATACCAAACAAAGGAAAAATAGCTAATCCTTCCTACCTATAGCTTAAGCTTTCAATACGGGACGCATGAACTGCCACACTTAACCCATGTTCAAAGCTCACACATAGTCAAATTGATGTTACCCCGATGAACCACACAAATCATAATAAATGACCCTTCGAAACAACATAGAAAGGTCACCCACAACAACGAGCCCAAGGATGGTACTTACCTCGGTTGCATCATTCCATCTCTTGTAAGGGAACTTCACCTCGAACTTGTGCTTTAGTTGGACTCGAACCTAAGATCATGTTTTGATACCAAACATAGGAAAAATAGCTAATCCTTCTTACCTAAAGCTTAAGCTTTCAATACAAGACGCTTGAACTGTCACATTTAATCCTCGTTCAAAGCTCACACAAAGTCACGAGGATGTTCCACACAAGTCATTCTAAATGACCCTTGGAAATAACACATAAAGGTTACCGACAACAATAAGCCCAGGGATGGTACTTACCTCGGTTGCATCATTATGTCTCTTGTAAGGGAAATTCACCCCGAACTTGTGCTTTTATGAGATTTGAATCTGAGATCATGTTTTGATACCAAACATAGGAAAAATAGCTAATCCTTCCTACCTAAACCTTAAGCTTTCAATACGGGACGCTTGAACTGTCACACATAATCCTCGTTGAAAGCTCACACCAAGTCAGAAGAATGTTACCCACCATGCACCACACAAGTCATTCTAAATGACCCATGGAAACAACCCGTTAAGGTTACCAATAACAATGAGCCCAGGGATATTACTTACCTTGGTTGCATCAATCATTCTTTCTGAAGGGAATTCCCCCTCGAACATGTGTTTTTTCGGGGCCCGTACAAGGGATGCTAGAACTGTAACACTTAATCCCCGTTAAAAGCTCACACCAAGTGACAAAGATGTTACCCAACATGCCCCACATAAGTCATACACAATGACCCTTGGATGTTACCCAACCAATTTACAGATTATATTTCATAGGTTTTCTCAACAAATCAATGGATAGTACTCATCATTATCTTTTGGGAAACATTCCACACGGAGGTGCTACCTTTTGGATAAAGGTAGTATAAATAACACTATATTAAGTATCTATATTACTCATCACAAATGCTTAGATTCTAAACTACACCACAAAGGGTGTCAATCCCATGATGAGTTGTTTAAAGAGGAGCAAAAAGCAAGAAAGAGTACCCAAATGATCTTAAATTCAAATTTCATTCAGAATGTGAGGTTCCAAGCAGTTGAGCTGCTCTTAAATATTTATAATATATAATTAAACCCGAAGTTCTACTACAATATAGCCCTTGATCTCATATAATTATTGAAAAGAAAAACAGCCAAAAAGCTTAAGAGGTAGCAGAACACCTTGACCAAAACATGGAAAAAAATGGGGAAGTTTGGAACAGTATCTAACCATTCCTAGCGAATGCTTAAGATGTCAAAAAGGGCACCAATATTCTCTCATCTAGAGTCGTCATACTTAACCCATGTTCAAAGCCCACACATAGTCCAATTGATGTTACCGCGATGAACCACACAATTCATAATAAATGACCCTTGGAAACAACCCAGAAAGGTTACCCACAACAATAAGCCCAAAGATGGTATTTACCTCGGTTGCATCATTCCGTCTCTTGTAAGGGAAATTCTCCCCGAACTTGTGCTTTTATGGGACTCGAACCTGAGATCATGTTTTGATACCAAACATGGTAAAAATAGCTAATCCTTCCTACCTAAAGCTTAAGCTTTCAATACAGGATGCTTGAATTGTCACACTTAATCCTCGTTCAAAGCTCACACAAAGTCACGACGATGTTACCCCCCATGCACCACACAAGTCATTCTAAATGACCCTTGGAAATAACACCGAAAGGATACCCTCAACAATAAGCCCAAGGATGGTATTTACCTCGGTTGCATCATTCCATCTCTTTTAAGGTAAAATTCACCTCGAACTTGTACTTTTATGGGATTCGAACCTGAGATCATGTTTTGATACCAAACATAGGGAAAATAGCTATTCCTTCCTACCTAAAGCTTAAGCTTTCAATACAGGACGCTTGAACTGTCACACTTAATCCTCGTTCAAAGCTCACAACAAGTCACTAGGATGTTACCCCACATACACCACACAAGTTATTCTAAATGACCCTTGGAAACACCCCAGAAAGGTTTCCCACAACAACGAGCCCAAGGATGGTACTTACCTCGGTTGCATCATTCCGTCTCTTGTAAGGGAACTTCACCTCGAACTTGTGTTTTTATGGGACTCGAACCTGAGATCATGTTTTGATACCAAACATGGGAAAATAGCTAATCCATCATACCTAAAGCTTAAGCTTTTAATACAGGATGCTTGAACTGTCACATTTAATCCTCGTTCAAAGCTAACACAAAGTCACGAGGATGTTCCACACAAGTCATTCTAAATGACCCTTGGAAATAACACAGAAAGGTTACCCACAACAATAAGCTCAGGGTCATACTTACCTCGGTTGTATCATTCTCTCTCTTGTAAGGGAAATTCACCTGAACTTATGCTTTTATGGGATTCGAACCTGAGATCATGTTTTGATACCAAACATAGGAAAAATAGCTAATCCTTCCTACCTAAAGCTTAAGCTTTAAATACGGGATGCTTGAACTGTCACACATAATCCTCGTTGAAAGCTCACACTAAGTCAAACGGATGTTACCCGTCATGCACCACACAAGTCATTCTAATGACCCATGGAAACAACCCACAAAAGTTACCCACAACAATGAGCCCAGGGATATTACTTACCTTGGTTGCATCATTCATTCTTTCTTAAGGGAAGTCCCCATCGAACATGTGTTTTTTCGGGGCCCGTACAAGGGATGCTAGAACTGTAACACTTAATCACCGTTCAAAGCCCACACCAAGTGATAAGGTTGTTACCCAATATACCCCACATAAGTCATACTAAATGACCCTTGGATGATACCCATCCAATTTATAGATTATATTTCATAGGGTTTCTCAACACATAAATGGATAGTATTCATCATTTATCTTTTGGGAAACATTCCACTAGGAGGTGCTATCCTCTGGATAAGTGTATCATTAATAACACTATAACAAGTATGGATATTACTCATCACAAATTCTTAGTTTCTAAACTACACCACAAAGGGTGCCAATCCATTGATGAGTTGCTTAAAGAGGAGCAAAAAGCAAGAAAGAGTACACAAATAATCATAAAATCAAATTTCATTCAGAATGTGAGGTTCCAAGCAGTTGAGTTGGTCTTAAATATTTATAACATAGAATTAAACCCGAAGTTCTACTACAATATAGCCCTTGATCTCATCCAATTATTGAAAAGAAAAACAGCCAAAAAGCTTAAGAGGTAGCAGAACACCTTGACCAAAACATGGAAAAAAAATGGGGAAGTTTGGAACAGTATCTTACCATTCCTAGCGAATGCTTAAGATGTCAGAAAGGGGCACCAATATTCTCTCATCTAGAGCTGTCACACTTAACCCATGTTAAAAGCCCACACATAGTCAAATTGATATTACCCCGATCCACCACACAAGTCATAATAAATGTCCCTTGGATGTTGCCCACAAAGGTTACCCACAACAACGAGCCCAAGGATTATACTTACCTTAGTTGCATCATTCCCTATCTTGTAACGGAATTTCTCCTCGAACTTTTGCTTTTATGGGACTCGAACCTGAGGCCATATTCTGATACCAAACATAGGAAAAATAGCTAATCCTTCCTACCTAAACCTTAAGCTTTAAATATGGGACGCTTGAAATCCTTGTTCAAAGCGCACACCAAGTCACGAGGATGTTACCCCCAATGCACCACAAAAGTTATTCTAAATGACCCTCGGAATCAACCCAGAAAGGTTACCCACAACAATAAGAGCAGGGATGGTACTTACCTTGGTTGCATCATTCCTTCTCTTGTAAGGAAAATTCACCTCAAACTTGAGCTTTTATGGGACACAAACCTAAGATCATGTTTTGATACCAAACATAGGAAAAATAGCTAATCCTTCCTAACTAAAGCATAAGCTTTCAATACGGGATGATTGAACTATCACACATAATCCTCGTTCAAAGCTCACACCAAATCACAAGGATTTTACCCACCATACACTACACAAGTCATTCTAAACGACCCATGGAAACAACTCACAAAGGTTACCCAAAACAATGAGCCCAGGGATATTACTAACCTTGGTTGCATTATTCATTCTTTCGTAAGGGAAGTCCTCCTCAAACTTGTGTTTTTTCGGGGCCCTTACAAGGGACGCTAGAACTATAACACTTAATCCCCTTTCAAAGCCCACACCAAGTCACAAAGATGTTACCCGACATGCACCACATAAGTCATACTAAATAACCCTTGTTGTTACCCAACCAATTTACAGATTATATTTCATAGGGTTTCTCAACAAATCAATGGATAGTACTCATCATTTATTTTTTAGGAAACATTCCACAAGGAGGTGGTATCCTCTGGATAAGTGTATCATAAATAACACTATAACAAGTATGGATAATACTCATCACAATGCTTATATTCTAAATGACAACACAAAGGGTTCCAATCTAATGATGAGTTATTTAAAGAGGAACAAAAAGCAAGAAGGAGTACCCAAATGATCTTAAAATCAAATTTCATTCAGAATGTGAGGTTCCAAGCAGTTGATCTGCTCTTAAATATTTATAATATAGAATTAAACCCTAAGTTCTACTACAATATAGCGCTTGATCTCATCCAAGGATTGAAAAGAAAAACAGCCAAAAAGCTTAAGAGGTTACAGAACACCTTGACCTAAACATGGAAAAAAATTAGGAAGTTTGGAATAGTATCTAACCATTCTTAGCGAATGCTTAAGATGTGATAAATGGGCACCAATATTCTCTCATGTAGAGCCGTCACACTTAACCGATGTTCAAAGCCTACACATATTCAATTGATGTTACCCCGATGCACCACACAAGTCATACTAAATGACCCTTGGATGTTACCCACAAAGGTTACCCATAACAAGGAACCATGGATTATACTTACCTTGGTTGCATCATTCCCTCTCTTGTAACGGAATTTCTCCTCGCACTTGTGCTTTTATGGGACTCGAACCTGAGACCATATTCTGATGCTAAACATAGGAAAAATAGCTAACCATTCCTACCTAAAGCTTAAGCTTTCAATACGGGACGCTTGAACTGTCACACTTAATCCTCGTTCAAAGCTCACACTAAGTCACGAGGACGTTACCCCTCATGCACCACACAAGTCATTCAAAATGATCCTAGGAAACAACCTAGAAAGGTTACCCACAACAATAATAGCAGGGATGGTACATACCTTGGTTGCATAATTCTGTCTCTTGAAAGGGAAATTCACCTCGAACATGTGCTTTTATGGGACTCGAACCTAAGATCATGTTTTGATACCAAACATAGGAAAAATAGCTAATCCTTCCTACCTAAAGCTTAAGCTTTCAATACGGGATGCTTTAACTGTTACACATATCCTCGTTCAAGGCTCACACCAAGTCACAAGGATGTTACCCGCCATGCACCACACAAGTCATTCTAAATGACCCATGGAAACAACCCATTAAGGTTACCCAAAACAATGAGCCTAGGGATTTTACTTACCTTGTTTGCATCATTCATTCTTTCGTAAGGGAAGTCCGCCTCGAACTTGTGTTTTTTCGGGGCCTTACAAGGGACGCTAGAACTGTAACACATAATCCCCGTTCAAAGCCCACACTAATCACAAGAATATTACCCAACATGCACCACATAAGTCATAATAAATGACCCTTGGTTGTTACCCATCCAATTTAAAGATTATATTTCATAGGGTTTCTCAACAAATCAATGGATGGTACTCATCTTTTATCTTTTGGGAAACATTCCATAATGAGGTGCTATCCTCTAGATAAGTGTATCATAAATAACACTATAATAAGTATGGATATTACTCATCACAAATGTTATATTCTGAATGACACCACAAAGGGTGCCAATCCATTGATGAGTTGTTTAAAGAGGAGCAAAAAGCAAGAAAGAGTACCCAAATGATCTTAAAATCAAATTTCATTCAGAATGTGAGGTTCCAAGTAGTTGAGCTGCTCTTAAATATTTATAACATAGAATTAAACCCTAAGTTCTACTACAATATAGCCCTTGATCACATCCAAGGATTGAAAAGAAAAACAGCCAAAAAGCTTAAGAGGTAGCAGAACACCTTGACCAAAACATGGAAAAAAATGGGGAAGTTTGGAACAGTATCTAACCATTCCTAGCGAATACTTAAGATGTGAGAAACGGGCACCAATATTCTCTCATCTAGAGTCGTCACACTTAACCCATGTTCAAAGCCAACAGAGTCCAATTGATGTTACCCCGATGCACCACACAAGTCATACTAAAAGACCCTTGGATGTTACCCACAAAGGTTACCCACAACAATGATCCCATGGATTATACTTACCTTGGTTGCATCATTCTCTCTCTTGTAACATAATTTCTCCTCGCACTTGCCCTTTTATGCGACTTGAACCTGAGACCATATTCTAATACCAAACATTGGAAAAATAGCTAATCCTTCCTACGTAAAGCTTAAGCTTTCAATACGGGACGCTTGAACTGTCACACTTAATCCTCGTTCAAAGCTCACACCAAGTCACGAGGACCAGCACCAAACAAGTCATTCTAAATGACCCTCGGAAACAACCCAGAAAGGTTACCCACAACAATAAGAGCAGGGATGGTACTTACCTTGGTTGCATCATTCCGTCTCTTGAAAGGAAAATTCACCTCGAACTTGTGCTTTTATGGGACTCAAACCTGAGATCATGTTTTGATACCAAAGAGAGGAAAAATAGCTGATCCTTCCTACCTAAAGCTTAAGCTTTCAATACGGGATGCTTGAACTGTCACACATAATCCTAGTTCAAAGCTCACACCAAGTCACAAGGATGTTACCCGCCATGCACCACACAAGTCATTCTAAATGACCCATGGAAACAACCCACAAAGGTTACCCAAAACAATGAGCCCAAGGATATTACTTACCTTGGTTGCATCATTCATTATTTCGTAAGGGAAGTCCTCCTCGAACTTGTGTTTTTTCGGGGCCCTTACAAGGGACGTTAGAACTGTAACAAGTAATCCCTTTTCAAAGCCCACACTAAGTCACAAGAATATTACCCAACATGCACCACATAAGTCAAACTAAGCGACCCTTAGTTTTTACCCAGACAATTTACAGATTATATTTCATAGGGTTTCACAACAAATAAATAGATGGTACTCATCATTTTTCTTTTGGGAAACATTCCACAATTAGGTGTTATCCTCTTGATAAGTGTATCATAAATAACACTATAACAATTATGAATATTACTCATCATAAATGCTTATATTCTGAATGACACCACAAAGAGTGCCAATCCATTGATGAGTTGTTTAAAGAGGAGCAAAAAGCAAGAAAGAGTACCCAAATGATCTTAAAATCAAATTTCATTCAGAATGTGAGGTTCCAAGTAGTTGAGCTGCTCTTAAATATTTATAACATAGAATTAAACCCTAAGTTCTACTACAATATAGCCCTTGATCACATCCAAGGATTGAAAAGAAAAACAGCCAAAAAGCTTAAGAGGTAGCAGAACACCTTGACCAAAACATGGAAAAAAATGGGGAAGTTTGGAACAGTATCTAACCATTCCTAGCAAATACTTAAGATGTGAGAAACGGGCACCAATATTCTTTCTTCTAGAGCCGTCACACTTAACCCATGTTCAAAGCCAACAGAGTCCAATTGATGTTACCCCGATGCACCACACAAGTCATACTAAAAGACCCTTGGATGTTACCCACAAAGGTTACCCACAACATTGATCCCATGGATTATACTTACCTTGGTTGCATCATTCCCTCTCTTGTAACAGAATTTCTCTTCGCACTTGCACTTTTATGCGACTCAAACCTGAGACCATATTCTAATACCAAACATTGGAAAAATAGCTAATCCTTCCTACGTAAAGCTTAAGCTTTCAATACCAGACACTTGAACTGTCACACTTAATCCTCGTTCAAAGCTCACACCAAGTCACGAGGACCAGCCCCACACAAGTCATTCTAAATGACCCTCGGAAACAACCCAGAAAAGTTACCCACAACAATAAGAGCAGGGATGGTACTTACCTTGGTTGCATCATTCCGTCCCTTGAAAGGGAAATTCAACTCTAACTTGTGCTTTTATGGGACTCGAACCTGAGATCACGTTTTGATACCAAACATAGGAAAAATAGCTAATCCTTCCTACCTAAAGCTTAAGCTTTCAATACGGGATGCTTGAACTGTCACACTTAATCCTCGTTCAAAGGTCACACCAAGTAACAAGGATGTTACCCAACATGCACCACATAAGTCATTCTAAATGACCCATGGAAACAACCCACAAAGGTTACCCAAAACAATGAGCCCAGGGATATTACTTACCTTGGTTGCATCATTCATTCTTTTGTAAGGGAAGTCCTCCTCGAACTTGTGTTTTTTCGGGGCCCTTACAAGGGATGCTAGAACTGTAACACGTAATCCCTGTTCAAAGCACCCACTAAGTCACAAGAATATTACCCAACATGCACCACATAAGTCATACCAAGTGACCCTTGGTTGTTACCCAGACAATTTACAAATTATATTTCATAGGGTTTCTCAACAAATCAATGGATAGCACTCATCATTTATCTTTTGGGAAACATTCCACAAGGAGTTGCTATCTTCTGGATAAGTGTAGCATAAATAACACTATAACAAGTATGGATATTACGCATCACAAATGCTTTGATTCTAAATGACACCACAAAGGGTGCCAATCCATTGATGAGTTGTTTAAAGAAGAGCTAAAGGCAAGATATAGTAGCCAAATGATCTTAAAATCAAATTTCATTCAGAATGTGAGTTTCCAAGCAGTTGAGCTGGTCTTAAATATTTATAACATAGAATTAAACCCGAAGTTCTACTACAATATAGCCCTTGATCTCATCCAATTATTGAAAAGAAAAACAGCCAAAACGCTTAAGAGGTAGCAGAACACCTTGACCAAAACATGGAAAAAACAGGGAAGTTTGGAACAGTATCTAACAATTCCTAGCGAATGCTTAAGATGTTAGAAAGGGGGACCAATATTCTCTCATCTAGAGCTGTCACACTTAACCCATGTTCAAAGCCCACACATAGTCAAATTGATGTTACCCCGATGCACCACACAAGTCATACTAAATGACCCTTGTATTTTACCCACAAAGGTTACCCACAACAACGAGCCCAAGGGTTATACTTACCTTGGTTGCATCATTCCCTCTCTTGTAAAGGAAATTCACCTCGAACTTGTGCTTTTATAGGACTCGAACCTGAGATCATGTTTTGATACCAAACATAGGAAAAATAGCTAATCCTTCCTAGCTAAACCTTAAGCGTTCAATACGTGATGCTTGAAGGCCACACTTAATCCTCGTTCAAAGCTCAAACCAAGTCACGAGGATGTTACCCCCCATGCACCACACAAGTCATTCTAAATGACAATTGGAAACAACCCAGAAAGGTTACCCAAAACAATGAGGCCAGGGATATTACTTACCTTGGTTGCATCATTCATTCTTTTGTAAGGGAAGTCCTCCTCGAACTTGTGTTTTTTCGGGGCCCTTACAAGGGACGCTAGAACTGTAACACGTAATCCCTGTTCAAAGCACACACTAAGTCACAAGAATATTACCCAACATGCACCACATAAGTCATACTAAGTGACCCTTGGTTGTTACCCAGACAATTTACAAATTATATTTCATAGGGTTTCTCAACAAATCAATGGATAGCACTCATCATTTATCTTTTGGGAAACATTCCACAAGGAGTTGCTATCTTCTGGATAAGTGTAGAATAAATAACACTATAACAAGTATGGATATTACGCATCACAAATGCTTTGATTCTAAATGACACCACAAAGGGTGCCAATCCATTGATGAGTTGTTTAAAGAGGAGAAAAACGCAAGAAATAGTAGACAAATGATCTTAAAATCAAATTTCATTCAGAATGTGAGGTTCCAAGCATTTTAGTTGCTCTTAAATATTTATAACATAGAATTAAACCCTAAGTTCTACTACAAGTATAGCCCATGATCTCATCCAAGGTTTGAAAAGAAAAACAGCCAAAAAGCTTAAGAGGTAGCAGAACACCTTGACCAAAACATAGAAAAAATGGGGAAGTTTGGAACAGTATCTAACAATTCCTAGCGAATGCTTAAGATGTTAGAAAGGGGGACCAATATTCTCTCATCTAGAGCCGTCACACTTAACCCATGTTCAAAGCCCACACATAGTCAAATTGATGTTACCCCGATGCACCACACAAGTCATACTAAATGACCCTTGTATTTTACCCACAAAGGTCACCCACAACAACGAACCCAAGGGTTATACTTACCTTGGTTGCATCATTCCCTCTCTTGTAAGGGAAATGCACCTCGAACTTGTGCTTTTATGGGACTCGAACCTGAGATCATGTTTTCATACCAAACATAGGAAAAATAGCTAATCCTTCCTAGCTAAACCTTAAGCGTTCAATACGTGATGCTTGAAGGCCACACTTAATCCTCGTTCAAAGCTCAAACCAAGTCACGAGGATGTTACCTCCCATGCACCACACAAGTCATTCTAAATGACCCTTGGAAACAACCCAGAAAGGTTACCCAAAACAATGAGGCCAGGGATATTACTTACCTTGGTTGCATCATTCATTCTTTTGTAAGGGAAGTCCTCCTCGAACTTGTGTTTTTTCGGGGTCCTTACAAGGGAAGCTAGAACTGTAACACGTAATCCCTGTTCAAAGCACACACTAAGTCACAAGAATATTACCCAACATGCACCACATAAGTCATACTAAGTGACCCTTGGTTGTTACCCAGACAATTTACAAATTATATTTCATAGGTTTCTCAACAAATCAATGGATAGCCCTCATCATTTATCTTTTGGGAAACATTCCACAAGGAGTTGCTATCTTCTGGATAAGTGTAGCATAAATAACACTATAACAAGTATGGATATTACGCATCACAAATGCTTTGATTCTAAATGACACCACAAAGGGTGCCAATCCATTGATGAGTTGTTTAAAGAGGATCAAAACGCAAGAAATAGTAGCCAAATGATCTTAAAATCAAATTTCATTCAGAATGTGAGGTTCCAAGCATTTTAGTTGCTCTTAAATATTTATAACATAGAATTAAACCCTAAGTTCTACTACAATATAGCCCATGATCTCATCCAAGGTTTGAAAAGAAAAATAGCCAAAAAGGTTAAGAGGTAGCAGAACACCTTGACCAAAACATGGAAAAAACGGGGAAGTTTGGAACAGTATCTAACAATTCCTAGCGAATGCTTAAGATTTCAGAAAGGGGGACCAATATTCTCTCATCTAGAGCCGTCACACTTAACCCATGTTCAAAGCCCACACATAGTCAAATTGATGTTACTCCGATGCACCACACAAGTCATACTAAATGACCCTTGTATTTTACCCACAAAGGTTACCCACAACAACGAGCCCAAGGATTATACTTACCTTGGTTGCATCATTCCCTCTCTTGTAAGGGAAATTCACCTCAAACTTGTGCTTTTATGGGACTCGAACCTGAGATCATGTTTTGATACCAAACATAGGAAAATTAGCTAATCCTTCCTAGCTAATGCTTAAGCGTTCAATACGTGATGCTTGAATGCCACACTTAATCCTCGTTCAAAGCTCAAACCAAGTCACAAGGATGTTACTCCCCATGCACCACACAAGTAATTCTAAATGACCCTTGGAAACAACCCAGAAAGGTTACCCACAACAATAAGCCCAGGGATGGTACTTACCTCGGTTGCATCATTCCATCTCTTGTAAGGGAAATTCACCTCGAACTTGTGCTTTTATGGGACTCGAACCCGAGATCATGTTTTCATACCAAACATGAGAAAAATAGCTAATCCTTCCTACCTAAAGCTTAAGCTTTCAATACGTGACACTTGAACTGTAACACTTAATCCCTATTCAAAGCCCACACCAAGTGCCAAGGATGTTACCCAACATGCACCATACAAATCATACTAAATGACCCTTTGCTGTTAACCACAAAGGTGGCAACAACGAGCCCAGGGATTATACTTACCTTGGTTGCATCATTCCCTCTCTTGTAACGGAATCTCTCCTCGAACTTTTGCTTTTAAGGGAATCGAACCTGAGACCATATTCTGATACAAAACATAGGAAAAATAGCTAATCCTTCCTAGCTAAAGCTTAGCTTTCAATACGGGATGCTTGAACTATCACACTTAATCCTCGTTCAAAGCTCACACCAAGTCACAAGGATGTTACCCAAAATGCACCACATAAGGCATACTAAGTGACCCTTGGAAACAACCCACAAAGGTTACCCATAACAATAAGCAAAGGGATGGTACTTACCTTGGTTGCATCATTCCCTCTCTTGTAAGGGAAATTCACCTCGAACCTGAGATCATGTTTTGATACCAAACATGGGAAAAATAGCTAATCCTTCCTAGATAAAGCTGAAGCTTTCAATACGGATGCTTTAATGTCACACTTAATATTCGTTCAAAGTTGACACCAAGTCACGAGGATGTTACCCCCCCATGCACCACACAAGTCATTCTAAATGACCCTCGGAAACAACCCAGAAAGGTTACCCACAACAATAAGAGCAGGTATGGTACTTACCTTGGTTGCATCATTCCGTCTCTTGAAGGGGAAATTTACCTCGAACTTGTGCTTTTATGGGACTCAAACCTGGGATCATGTTTTGATACCAAAGAGAGGAAAAATAGCTAATCCTTCCTACCTAAAGCTTAAGCTTTCAATACGGGATGCTTGAACTGTCACACATAATCCTCGTTCAAAACTCACACCAAGTCACAAGGATGTTACCCACCATGCACCACACAAGTCAATCTAAATGACCCATGGAAATAACCCACAAAGGTTACCCACAACAATGAGCCCAGGGATATTACTTACCTTGGTTACAACATTCATTCTTTCGTAAGGGACTCTCCTCTTGTGGTTCTCCTCCTTCCTTACTCATGTTGTTAAACTGTAAAAGAAAATGAGATCATCCGTCTGCCACATTTTTGCCCTCAAGTAAGATTGGTCTTGATAAGAACCAAGGGTTTAGGACCTAGCTAATTTCAGATTATATAGCAAAGGGTTTCTCCACAAATCAATGGATATTACTCACCATTTTTCTGAGGAGAAAAGACGCCACAAGGAGCTGCTAATTCCTTGATAAGTCTAGCATAAATGACACCCTAACAAGTATGGATATTACTCACCACAAATGCTTAGATGCTAAACAACGCCACAAAGGTTGCCAATCCCTTGATAAGTTGCTTGAAGAGGAACAAAGAGCTAGAATGAGCTCTCAAATGATCTGAATATTCAAACTTCATTCAAAATTATCTTTTACAGCAGCTGAGCTCCTCTTAAAAGGATACAAACCAACCCTAAGCTATAATACATCATAGCCCTTGATCTCATCCAAGGGTTGAAAATAAACATAGCCAAAAAGCAGAAAAGGTAGCAGAAAACATTGACCAAAAAAACATGGAAAAATTAGGGCAGCTGACCACAAAGCAATCCCATAAAGTATTACATCTTAACCCTTGTTTCCATCTAAGGGCTGAAATTGAAGCTGCCCAAAAAGTCCAAATGGCACAACAATGTGCCTAGTTTTATTTTGCCAATTTTGCCCTAATTTCCATCCTAGGATTGTCCCAATCTTTGCACTCCCAATTTAGGTCCCCTTGATTATGAATGACCTCTTGAATGAGCCCATTTAAATCCTTTTCGAGTGGTGCCTTCCTAGACCTTGTGATTGGTCCACTTGGATTTTTTAGAGCTTGATGATTCTTATCATTCCCTCTCTTCAAGAGGATTCGTCCTCGAATCATCACCTGCATAATCAAAAGGAGAAAGATCAGAAACATTAAAAGAGGTACTAACATTATACTCACCAGGAAGATCAATTTTGTAGGCATTGTCATTGATTCGCTCAATCACTTGAAAGGGTCCATCTCCCCGAGGTTGCAACTTGGACCGTCTTTTTCAGGAAACCATTCCTTTCTCATATGCACCCAAACCCAATCACCAGGCTCAAAAATGACTCTTCGCCTCCCTTTGTTGGCTCTGTAAGCATAATCCTTATTTCTCTTCTCAATTTGCTCATGAATGCATTCATGGAGCTTCTTCACCGTTTCAGCCTTCCTTGCACCATCTAAGTTAGTTTTCTCTGAAATAGGAATAGGTAATAAGTCCAAAGGAGTTAGTGGATTGAAACCATAAACAATTTCAAATGGAGAATGATCAGTAGTTGAATGCACACTCCGATTATAAGCAAATTCAACAAAAGGTAAACAATCCTCCCAATTTTTCAAATTCCTTTTTATTACTCCCCTAAGCAACGTGGATAGAGTCCTATTGACTACCTCAGTTTGCCCATCTGGTTGAGGGTGACAAGTGGTCGAAAACAAGAGTTTAGTGCCCATTTTAGCCCAAAGAGTTTTCCAAAATTAACTAAGGAATTTAACATCCCTATCAGACACAATGCTCCTAGGAACTCCATGAAGCCTAACAACCTCCCTAAAGAACAACTCTGCTACATTAGTGGCATCATCGGTTTTATGACATTCTATAAAGTGTGCCATTTTAGAAAACCTATCTACAACCACAAAAATGGAGTCTCTACCCTTCTTAGACCTAGGTAACCCTAAAACAAAATCCATGGAAATATCTACCCAAGGTGTGCTTGGTACGCGCAAGGGAGTATATAGTCCTTGTGGTAGGACTTTGGATTTGGCTTGCTTACAAGTGATGCATCTAGAACATATTCTTCCTACATCCTTCCTTATTGTTGCCAATAAAAATGCTCACGCAAAACATCTAAAGTCTTCTTAATTCCAAAATGCCCCATTAATCCCCCCCCATGGGCCTCCTTAATTAACAACTCACGCATGGAACATTTGGGTATACACAATTGATTTTCTTTAAATAAATACCCATCTAATTTATAAAACTTTTCAAATGAAGTTTTTTCACATGCATGGTAAATAGCAGAGAAGTCATCATCATTAGCATACCTCCTTAACATATTCAAATCCTAGCAATCTAGCATTTAAAGTTGAGAGTAAGGCATACCTCCGTGATAAAGCATCGGCTACAACATTCTCCTTACCTCTCTTATATTGAACAATATAAGGAAAAGTCTCAATGAATTCCATCCATCTAGCATGCCTCCTATTCAATTTACCTTGGTGCTTCAGATGTTTTAGAGATTCATGATCGATATGGATGACAAATTCTCTTGGCCAAATGTAATGTTGCCATGTCTCTAGGGTCCTAACCAAGGCATATAGCTCCTTGTCATACGTTGGATAATTAAGGGCTGCTCCATGAAGTTTCTCGCTGAAATAAGCGATAGGTCGTCGTTCCTGCATCAAAACAGCTCCTATACCTATTCCTGATGGATCACACTCAACTTCAAAGGTTTTAGTAAAATTAGGTAAAGATAAAACAGGTGCAGAACATAAACTATCCTTCAATGCTTTAAAGGCTCTCTCCTAATTCTCACCCCATTTGAAACCAACAGACTTTTTGATGACCTCAATTAGAGGTGCAGCTAGTGAACTAAAATCTTTGACAAACCTTCGATAAAAACTAGCTAAGCCATGAAAACTTCTAACCTCGGTTATAGATTTAGGTGTGGGCCATTCTCGAATAGCCTTAACGTTTTCCTCATCTACTTCTACCCCCTTATAACTAACAACAAAACCAAGAAAAACTAACTTGTCCATGCAAAAAACACACTTTTTCAAGTTCGCATAAAATTGTTCTTTTCTCAAAATTTCAAGCACATACCTAAGATGTAAGACATGCTCTTCAGGATTTTTACTGTAAATGAGAATATCATCAAAATAGACAACATCATAGCCCTTGATCTCATCCAAGGGTTGAAAGTAAACACAACCAAAAAGTAGAAAAGGTAGCAGAAAACATTGACCAAAAAACATGGAAAAATTGGGGCAGCTGACCAAAAAGCAATCCCATAAAGTATTACATCTTAACCCTTGTTTCCATCTAAGGGCTGACATTGAAGCTGCCCAAAAAGTCCAAATGGCACAACAATGTGCCTAGTTTTATTTTGCCAATTTTGCCCTAATTTCCATCCTAGGATTGTCCCAATCTTTGCACTCCCAATTTAGGTCCCCTTGATTATGAATGACCTCTTGAATGATCCCATTTAAAACCTTTTCGAGTTGTGCCTTCCTAGACCTTGTGATTGGTCCACTTGGAATTTGTAGAGCTCGATGATTCTCATCAGGTCTCTTCTTTTTTTAACACTGTTTTTTTCTCTTTTTTACCACTCAAATTTCACACCAACCTCCTTTTGTGTTCTTAAAAAAATCAAAGAATCCAATGAATCTCAAGGTGTAACCATTTTATTGGTGATAATCTCAAAATTCAAAATTCCAAAAACTTAATGGCAAAGTATGACAAAAAGAAAGTCGAAAGAGGACTCTAAAGAAAAAATCTTGACCAAAGAGGATTCTAAACAAAGACTCTAGACCAAAAAGGACTCTAAAGAAACACTCTGGACCAAAGAGGACTCTAGGAAATACTCAAGATCAACTATGATTACCTTTTTTTATAAATTAGTTTTTAGCAGCAAGAACACAGAAAACAATCAAAGGATGAAAATTTGTTTTTGAAATGTAGACTTCAAAACCAAGATAGATGAAGATAGATAACCAGTTTCCAACAACCAAGACTTTGATACCAAATGATTTGGACCCTCTAGGAAAATAACCTTAGGAACCCATGAACTCGAAAATATATGAACGATTGAATTGCTATAAAGGTGTTGAAGATGATCAGATTCTAAACCCTAAGTAAACAAAGTCCTTAAAACGCCAATCTTGAGACACCACAAAGGATGATCACTCTCTTTGATAAGTTGTATTCAAGCATTCAATCAAGAGTACAAGAAAGCAAAGCAAAAACTTTATGAAATATACTTTTCATTAATGATATATTCGTTCTTCTTTCGAAATTACATAACTCTTCTTCTATATAAGCAAGAAATTCTAAAAGAAAAAACCCTAGATGGAATGAGCATAATGGGCCTATTTAGTTATGGATTGGGCCTAATGCAACCTTAAAAATAAAAAGACTAAAAAGCTTAAAATAAAAGCTCACAATTCATTAAAACAAAGATTGTTAAGCATAAAATACCCATAAATAATTAAAACAAAAATATTGCTTCCTAAATTAATCTTTGCATCTAATTTAATATTCCAAATTTATCCCTTGTGTAAGATCTTGAGAATCTTTAGAATATTTGTAAACATAATCTTGGTTGTCACCTCAATCTACATTACATTTGAAAGAGCTAATACAACTTTTTGGTTGTTCATTACAAAGGAATGTCGATTTTTTTACCCATCATACGACACCCTTCTATCAAAATACTATGGATGGCCAAGCAAAATATGACCAGCATGCATCGATGCCACATCACAAAGAATATCATCCTCATACTTTCCAATCAAAAAAGTAACTCCAACATTTTGTTAACCTTCACTTCTTCACATTCCTTCATCCATTGTAGCTTGTACTGTTTAGGATGCTTCTGGCACTTCAAATTCAACTTTTCTACCAACAAAGTAATTTTTAACAGTAATGCAGCTCCTACAATAAATAATCAACATACATTCCTTATCCTACACGTTGCATCTTGTGTGAAAAATATGCTCATGTTGCTCCTCATCTCCTTCATCCTTAGGTTGTATACTTTGGGCTCCCCTCATGACATGTAAATCTCCATGCATAGGTTCTTCCACTTCAACATCAGAACAATCATCCATTAATGGTGGCATCTCTTCATCACTTGAACTAGCACTATCGATTACTCCATTTTCCTGTACAACCATAACCTTTTTTGTTTGGGTACTCAGAAGCACTAATGTACTAGAGACATTAGTGCATCTCCCCTATCAATGATCAACGTACATACTTTATCCTTCACATGGCATCTTGTGTGGAAAATATGATCATGTTGCTCTTCATTCTTAGGCTATATATTTAGGGCTCTCCTTATGACAAGTAAATCTCCATGTACATGTTCTTCCACTTTAACATCAGAAAAATCCGTAAATGGTGGTATCTCTTCATCACATTAACTATCACTTTTGATTTCACCATTTTCCCGTACAACCATTACCGTTTTGTTTGGGCATTCAGAAGCAATATGTTTGAATCCTTGGCATCTGATACTCTTAATATCATGTGACTTATTAAGAGTTTTACTTTCATAATTACCTACATATAGGAAGAAAAACTGAATTCTTCGACTTTGTTTCATCTTTTGTTTTGAAGGCTTTCCTTTCCAATTTGATCTCCATGAAGAGCTAGAGAATGAACCAGATCTAAAGCCTCTTGGATATGATTTTCCTCTCCAGTTTAATCGATATGTGTAGTAGTTCCTCCATCTCTATGTAATGTTGCAACTCAACCACATCAACAATCACGCCATTGTTGCTTCTCTATTTTTCTCTATGTTTGCTCTAATCATGGTGACTTTCATCTCCTTATAATAATCATCTACACTCATGGAACCCTGAACCAACCCTTGCAACTTTCTATATAAATACCTTTCGTAATGGCTAGGTATAAATCTATTATGCATCACCAACTTCATCTCTTCCCATGACCAAATATGCCTCTCACCATTCCTTTGCATATTGACCACCAATTGATCCTGCAATATACTTGCATAATTTGTAAAGTCTATGGTTTCAAGCTTTACTTTCTTCCTCTCAAAGTAATTATGACAATCAAATACGTACGCAACCTTTCTTTCCCACTACAAGTAAAGCTTAGGATCATTCTTTCCTTGAAAATGAATTGTCATATTTATACTGCATGTATCGCTATCTCCTTTAGAGTCAACCTTCTTGTTTTGTTTCTAACTGGTTCTCTCCTCCACTTTATAATTAGCTTCTTCTTCATCATCGAACATATATCTTTTATGTGAATCATAATCAAAAGAGGATTTTAATTCATTCAACCTCGCATTCAGTAACTTAAATCGGTCATGAAATACCTTGATGAAGAATTTCCTGTCAACCTCTTATGGTTCTCCTCCTTCCTTACTCATTTTTTCAACTTTTAAAGTAAAATGAAATAAAATGTTTGGTTCCTCACACATTCCCTCACATGTTTTCTCTCAAATTAAATTGTTATCACTCGTGTTTGACGCTATTTTGTCTTTTTCTTGATGGTGATTTCTCTTGCCTTTTACCACTCAAAGCCTAAGTCTGTCCCCTTTTTATGTTCTTAAAATGATCAAAGAATTAAATGAATATCAAGAAGCAACTAGTTTGTTGGTAACAATCTCAAAAATCATAATTTTTAAAACTTAAGGTAAATGGTGATAAAAAGAAAGTACAAAGATTACTCTAAAGAAGCAAGAAAAATAAAGAGAATTCTAAAAGGAAGCAAAGTACATGTGAAAGAAATCACTATAATTGATGCTAATTGATTAAGAAAACAAAAGACTCAAAACAACCATGTTATGCTTGAAACAATCACGAGAACAAAAAAATAAAGGGAAACTATTATGAAATATATGAAAACTAGAACAAAATAAAGGAAAACTAATTTCAACATGAATAAGAAGTTGAAGCAAGAAAACAAGAATTGGAAACTTACTTCAACAAGAATAGGAAAGTTGAACAATCTGCCAATTTGTTCTTTTTAATTTTTTTTAATGGTGCTATTAATGCAAGGTTGGATGATTTAGAATCCTCTTCCGGTTTTAAGTCACGTAGAACAAGACATAGAAGACATGAGTTCAAGGAAGAAGTTGATTCCAATGTGGAGGGGAGAAAGGGTTATAAATAGGATAAAAAGGTTATGGTTGTACAAACAAATGGAGAAATTGAAAGTGTCAATTCTGATGTTGAAGTTGAAGAACCTGTGCATGGTGATTCACTTGTCCCAAGGAGAGTCATGAATATACCTCCAAAGTATGAAGGAGATGAGAAGCACTATGATCATATTTTTCACACAAGATGTCACATGAAGGATAAGGTACGCACGTTAATTATTGATAGTGGGAGTTTCGCTAAGGTTGCTAGTACCTTATTTGTAGAAAAGCTAAATTTGAAGTGGTAAAAGCACCCTAAACTGTACAAGCTACTAGAATGATTGTGGAGAAGTGAAGGTTAATAAACAAGTTTGGGTTCCTTTTTCAATTGAAAAATATGAAGATGAGGTTCTTTGTGATGTGGTACCAATGTATGCTACTCATATAATACTGGGCCGACTGTGGCAGTTTGATGGATGGGTGTCTCATGATAGTTCAAACAATCACCATTCTTTTGAAATGGAAAATTTAAAAGTGGTATTAGCCCTCCTAAAACCATTGCAAGATCATCATGACAAAATTAGGATAGTATGAGCATGCAAGATGTGGGAATAATAAAATTGTGATCAAGAGGAAAATACAAAATGGGTAATTGAAGTAGAGATGAAAATGGAAAGAAAAATGATCATAATGGAGGGAAAAGTGAGCAAAAAAGATAAGAAAGTGAGCACAAAGGAGAGAAGCGTGAGCAAAGAGGAGAGAAAAATATGAGTGTAATTGCTGAAAAATATGAGTGTAATTGCTGAAAAACATGAGATTAATTGTGCAATGATGGCAAGGCAACAAGTACTTGTACATATGTACAAGGATGTTTATCTTTCTACTAATGATCTAAACTCATCTTTTCCTAGTGTCATTGCATCTTTATTGTAGAAATTTGAGGATCAACTTCCTTAAGAGATTTCCCATGGATTACCTCCTTTAAGAGAAATTGAGCATCATATAGAGCATAAAAGATTTCACACATGGATCCATTATTCCAAATCGACCTGCATATAGAGCCAAGATTAGAGGATGAATCTTTTCAAAGAGGAGGGGAAAAATAGAGATTGAGATGTTGATCAAGTTGATATTCCCAAGTGCTGATCAAGTTAATGTTCTCAAATATTCTCAAAATCCTTTGCAAGAAATTGGTTGTCCAATGACTAGGGATAGATATGAAAGATCAAGTTGGGTGAATTTAGGAAGCAATTTTTATTTTAATTAATTGTGTGCTTTTATGTTTAGCAAATTTTTATTTTAGTTAATTATGAGGTTTTTAATTGAAGTCTTTTAGTCTTTTATATTTTTAGGTTGGATTAGATCCAATCCACCACTAAACAAAGCCCATGTTGTCTAGGGTTTTTCTAGTAGGGATTCTTTCTTATAAAAGAGCATGTATGTAATTTGGAGAGAAGAACGAATATCATTGATGAAAAGTATATTTTGGAAAGCTTCTTGCTTTGCCTTCTTATGCTTCATTGAATGCTTGAATTCAACTTATCAAAGGTTGCGATCATCCTTTGTGGCGTTTTAAGTACTTTGTTTCCTTAGGGTTATAATCTTATCATCATCAACACATTTTTAGCAAATCAATATAAGAATAGCAAATCAATTATTGATCAAGTTGATGTTCCTAGGATTTTTTGACTTGATTTGCACCATTAGTGCTAAATAAGAATAGGAAATAATACAAAGAGAACAAAATTATAAAAAAGAAATAAAACACTAAAAGGGATAGATTTATTGTACTTAAAGCCATACCCTGATACTAAATGATACGTAGCTCATCTAAAGAAGTGTGACCTAAAGATCAATATTAATCTCTTTACTTGGAACGTTTTTTATTAGGTTGTAAAAAAGTAATAAAAGAGATCTGAGATCCCGTTATTTATAATGAGATAGGAATCTTAGTATCAAAGAAGGCTAGGGTAGATGCCACACTCAAGTACATTGGGTGATGTGAGTAATAAATGAAGTATTGAATGGCACAAGATTATTTTGATAAGTTTACTAATATTTCAAAGGAAATAAGGATAAAAACAATCATTAATTTGATTCAATTAAAACGATATAAGGGTATTAAAATACTCTAAAACATAATATACATTATAGATAATAAAAAATAAATATAAAACACTTATGTTATTGCTAGAAATATAATACAAAATCCTAAAAATAAAGTAAATATTAGACCTTCCAAATAAACATTGAAACTCAGAAAGGTAATTATTTGGAAGATCTCTATGAGACTTTCTAGTCACTTTTGACTTAGTAAACTTGTGAAATAGGAAAATTGTAACCCCAAAACACCATTTTCGAATGTATGTGCTAAAATGTTGCAAAGAGTGTTCCAATACCACCTATCATGCAAATTTCACTATAAATGCACCAAAATTATATTTTTCGAGTATATTTGTGTGAAAATTATAAACAGTTCTTCAGTGCCACCCAAATTGAAAATTGCACCATGGATGAATCAAAACACCAGTTTTAGGTATATGTGCAATTCATATTAACCTAAACACCATTTTCGGCAATATATGTGCCTAAACATGGTAAAAAGTGCTCTTGTTCAAATTCTCATGAAAACTACACTACGTATATTCTATATAGTGCCCCAATGCTACCAATATTGAAAATTGCACTATTGATGAACCAAAACTCTATTTTTGGGTTTATGTGCGAAAATGTAACAAAATGTACTTATGCACCATCAGTCATGAAAATTGCATTATAGATGTCTCAAAACATCATTTGTCAATATATTTACGAAGAGGTTGTAAAAATACTTTGGTACCACCCGTATTAAAAATTGAACTACGAATACTTGAAATCACCATTTTCGGGTATGTATGGGAAAAATTTGAAAAAAGTATTCTAAAGCCACCCTGATGAAAATTTCACTACGTATGCCCCAACACACCATTTTCGAGTGTATGTGCCAAAAAGTAGTAAAAGGTTCTCCAATACCACAAGTAAAGAAAATTGCACTACAGATTCCTCAAAACACCATTTTCAAGTATATTTATGAAAAAGTTGAAAGAGTACCACCCGTATTAAATTTTTTCCAACAGATACACCAAAACACTATTTTAAGATATATGTACAGAAACTTTGTGAACAGCATGGAGAGTGAGGTGCTAACAAATATTCTAAATATTCTCGAGATCCTACAAATATTTTCACGATCTTACACAAGGGATAAATTTGGAATATTAAAGTGGATGAAATGATTAATTTAGGAAGCAATTTTTTTGTTTTAGTAAATTAAGGATCTTTTATGTTTAGGAATTTTTGTTTTAGTTAATTGTGGGCTTTTTATTTTAAGTCTTTTAGTGTTTTAATGTTAAGATTGGATTAGGCCCATTTCTTCTAGTGTTTTTACTTTTAGGGTTTCTTGTTTATAAAGAAGAAGAGCTATGTAATTTGGAGGTAGGAAGGAATATCATTAATGAAAAGTATATTTCATAAAGCTTTTGCTTGTACTTCTTGTGTTCTTTATTGAATACTTGAATTCGACTTATCAAAGGGAGTGATCATCCTTTGTGGCATCTCATGATTGGGTTTTTGAGGACTTTGTTACCTTAGGGTTCTAATCTGATCATGTTCAATATGTTCTTAGCAAATCAATCGTTCCTATTCTTTTGAGTAGGGTTCCTAGGGTTATTTTCCTAGAGAGTCCACATCATTTGGTATCAGAGCATTGGTTGTTGAAAATAGGTTATCTATCTTTATAGATCTTGGTTTTGAATTCTAGATTTAAAAAAAATCATTCTTTGATTGTTTTCTGCGTTCTTGAGTCACAAATCACAAAAAAAAAATTATCCTTTTGAGTCTTGTGTTTTCTCTCAATTTGGTTGTCATTGTTTTCGTAATTGGAATTTGTTTCATAGTTTTTTTTTAATTCTTTGTAACCTTTTTTCTTGTTCTTTATTTCTGCATTCAATCTATCTTTTATCTTCAAAAAAGAAGAAGATAAATGAAAAAAGAAAGAAAAAAAGTTGTTGTTCAGTGTCAAAGATATTTTTGATAAAAGCGAGTTACAACTTTAAATGGCCATAACTTTTGACTAAGGTAACAAAATGACTATTATAATATATCAAATCAAAGCTCGTTTTGAATCCAAAAAGAATAGTTGTGCTTTGCCTCTGTTCTTGTAGTTTTTGAGTCTAAATTCTACCATTTACATCAGTAATGAAGGGGTTAAAGATTTGTCGCTCCTTTTTTCCTCAAGAGCCTTTCTTTTGATTCATCCTCGGTCAAGAGTCTTTCTTTAGAGTCCTCTTTGGTTGAGAGTCTTTATTTAGAGTCCTCTTTGGTCGAGAGTCATGCTTTTATAGTCCTACTTGGTCGAGAGACTTTATTTAGAGTGCTCTTTGGTAAAGAGTCTTTCTTTAGAGTCCTCTTTGGTCAAGAGTCTTTCTTTAGAGTCTTTTTTGGTCAAGAGTCTTTCTTTAGAGTCCTCTTTGGACTTTCTTTCTTTATAGTACACATCAGACATTATGTTTGTCATAGTTTTCATTAAGTTTTTAGAATTATGAATTTATAGATTTTCACAAAAAAATGGTTACTTCTTGAGATTAGTTGATTTCTTTGATTTTTTTAAGAACACCAAGGAGGTTGGTATAAGCTTTGAGGGAAACAAACAAAAAGTGAAAATAGTATTTAAAAAAAGAGCAAAAAGAGTGTTAAAAATGGGAGAGTTATAACATGAGTAAGGAAAGAGGAGAATCACAAGAGATTGACTTAAAATTCTTCATCAAATATGGTCATGACCAATTTAGGATAATGAATGCAAGGTTGGATGATTTAGAATCCTCTTCCCATTCTAAATTACATAAAATAAGACATAGAAGATGTTAGACGAATAGGAAACTGATTCCAATGTTGAAAAGAGAGCAAGTGGTCAACAGGACAAAAAGATCACGGTTATACAGGCAAATGGAGAAATCAAAAGTGAGAGTTCAATTAACAAAGAGATACTGATATGAATCAATGGATATTACTCACCATTTTTTGGAGTGGAAAAGATGCCACAATGAGCTGTTATTTGCTTGATAAGTCTAGCATAAATGACACCCTAATAAGTATGGATATTACTCACCACAAATGCTTAGATGCTAAACAACACGACAAAGGTTGCCAATCCCTTGATAAGTTGCTTAAAGAGGAACAAAGAGCTAGAATGAGCTCTCAAATGATCTGAAAATTCAAACTTCGTTCAAAATTGTATTTTACAACAACTGAACTGCTCTTAATAGGATACAAACTAACCCTAAGATCTACTACATCATAGCCCTTGATCTCATCCAAGGGTTGAAAATAAAAACAGCCAAAAAACACAAAAGGTAGCAGAAAACATTGACCAAAACATGAAAAAAAAATGGGGCAGCCACAAAGGAATCCTATAAAATATTACATCTTAACCCTTGATTTGATTCAAGGGTTGAAAAGAAAGCTACCCAAAATTAGTCCAAATGGCACTCCAAAATTGGAGCAAAATATGGAGCAACTAAGAACAAAAGAAACCCTATAAAATATTACATCTTAACCCTTGTTTCCATATATGGGCTGAAAATGAAGCTGCCCAAAAAAGTCCAAATGGCACAACAATGTGCCTAGTTTTATTTTGCCAATTTTGCCCTAATTTACATCCTAGGATTGTCCCAATCCTTGCACTCCCAATTTAGGTCTCCTTGATTATGCATGACCTCTTGAATGAGCCCATTTAAAGCCTTTTCGAGTTGTGCCTTCATAGACCTTGTGATTGGTCCACTTGGAATTTGTACAGCTCGATGATTCTCAGCATTCCCCCTCTCTTCAAAAGGATTCGTCCTCGAATTGTCACCTGTATAATCAAAAGGCAAAAAGAAAAACAGGCATAAAGCATAAAAGGTTGCAAAAAACCTAGATGAAAATATGGAAAAAAAAGGGGAAGTTTGGAAAAGTGTCTAACCATTCCTAGCAAAGGCAGATGTAAAAAAAGGGGCACCAATATTCTCTCATCTAGAGCTGTCACACTTTACCCATGTTCAAAGCCCACACCAAGTCAAATTGATGTTACCTAACCATTCACAACATAAGTCATATTAAATGACCCTTGGATGTTACCCAAAAAGGTTACCCACAACATTGAACCTAGGGATTATACTTACCTTGGTTGCATCATTCCCTCTCTTGTAAAGGAAGTTCTCCTCGAACTTGTGCTTTTATGGGAATTGAACCTGAGACTATGTTCTGATACCAAACATAGGAAAAATAGCTAATCCTTCCTACCTAAAGCTTAAGCTTTCAATACGGAACGCTAGAACTGTCACACTTAATCCTTGTTCAAAGCTCACACCAAGTCACAAGGATGTTACCCCCCATGCATCACATAAGTCATACTAAATTACCCTTGGATGTTACCCACAAAAATGAGCCCGGTGATGGTACTTACGTTGGTTGCATCATTCCCTCTCTTGTAAGGGAAGTTCTCCTCGAACTTGTGCTTTTATGGGACTCGAACCTGAGACCATGTTTTGATACCAAATATAGGAAAGTAGCTAATCCTTCCTACCTAAAGCTTAAGCTTTCAATACGGGATGCAAGAACTGTCACACTTAATCCTCGTTCAAAGCCCACACAAAGTCACAAGGATGTTACCCAACCAATTTAAAAATTATTTTGCAACGTGTTTCTCAACAATTCAATAAATATTACTCATCACAAATGCTTCGATTCTAAACAACAGAACAAAGGATACCAATCCCAAGATATGTTGCTTAAAAAGGAAGAAAAGTAAGCATGAAAGGGATCTCAAAGCGCACACCGAGTCACAAGGATGTAACCCACCATACGGAACACAAATCAAACAAAATGACCCTTGGATGTTACCTAGCCAATTTACATATTATATTGCATATGGTTTCTCAACAAATCAAAGGGCAATACTCACCATATATCTTTTGGGAAACATGCCACAAGGAGGAGCTATCTACTTGATAAGTATAGCATAAATAACACTCTAATAAGTATGGATATTACTCATCACAAATGCTTGGATTCTAAACGACACCACAAAGGTTACCGATCCCTTCAAAAGTTGTTTAAAGAGGAACAAAAAGCAAGAAAGAGCACCCAAATGATCTTAAAATCAAATTTCATTCAGAATGTGAGGTTCCTAGCAATTGAGCTGCTCTTAAATATTTATAACATACAAATAAACCCTAAGTTCTACTACAATATAGCCCTTGATCTCATCCAAGAGTTGAAAAGAAAAACAGCCTAAAAGCATAAAAGGTAGCAGAAAACCTGGACCAAAACATGGAAAAAATGGGGAAATTTGGACCAGAATATAGCCATTCTTAGCAAACGCTTAAGATGTCAGAAAAGGGCATCAATATTGTCTCATCTAGAGCCGTCACACTTAACCCTTCTTCAAAGCCGACACCAAGTCAAATTGATGTTACCCCCCATGCACCACACAAGGCATACTAAATTACCCTTGGATGTTACCCACAAAGGTTACCCATAACAATAAGCCTATGGATTATACTTAACTTGGTTGCATCATTCCCTCTCTTAGAAGGGAAGTTCTCCTCAAACTTGTGATTTTATGGGACTCGAACCTAAGACGAAATTCTGATACCAAACATAGGAAAAATAGATAATCCTTCCTACCTAAAAGTGGAGCTTTCAATACGGGACGCTACAACTGTAACACTTAATCCCCTTTCAAAGCCCATACCATGTCACAAGGATGTTACCCCTATGCCGCACACAAGTCATACTAAATGACCCTTGGATTTTATCCAAAAAGGTTACCCACAACAATGAGCCCAGGGATATGACTTACCTTGGTTGCATCATTCCCTCTTTCGTAAGGGAAGTTCTACTCAAACTTGTGCTTTTTTGGGGCCCGTACAAGGGACGCTAGAACTATAACCCTTAATCCCAGTTCAAAGCCCACACCAAGTTATAAGGATGTTACTAATGAGAATCATCGAGCTCTACAAATTCCAAGTGGACCAATCACAAGGTCTAGGAAAGCACAACTCGAAAAGGCTTTAAATGGGCTCATTCAAGAGGTCATGCATAATCAAGGGGACCTAAATTAGGAGTGCAAGGATTGGGACAATCCTAGGATGGAAATTAGGGCAAAATTGGCAAAATAAAACTAGGCACATTGTTGTGCCATTTGGACTTTTTTTGGGCAACTTCATTTTCAGCCCTTAGATGGAAACAAGGGTTAAGATGTAATATTTTAGGGTTTCTTTTGTTCTCAGATGCTCCATATTTTGCTCCAATTTTGGAGTGTCATTTGGAATCTTTTTGGGCAGCTTTCTTTTCAGCCCTTAGATGAAATCAAGGGTTAAGATGTAATATTTTATAGGATTCCTTTGTGGTCAGCTTCCCCATTTTTTCCATGTTTTGGTCAATGTTTTCTGCTAGCTTTTCTGCTTTTTGGTTGTGTTTATTTTCAACCCTTGGATGAGATCAAGGGCTATGATGTAGTAGATCTTAGGGTTGGTTTGTATACTATTAAGAGCAACTCAGCTACTGTAAAATATAATTTTGAATGAAGTTTGAATATTTAGATAATTTGAGAGCTCATTCTAGCTCTTTGTTCCTCTTCAAGGAACTTATCAAGGGATTGGCAACCTTTGTGGCGTTGTTTAGCATCCAAGCCTTTGTGGTGAGTAATATTCATACTTTTAGGGTGTCATTTATGCTAGACTTATCAAGGAAATAGAAGCTCCTTGTGGTGTCTTTTTTCCTCAATAAAATGGTGAGTAATATCCATTGATTTGTAAAGAAATGTTTTGTTATATAATCTGAAATTAGCTAGATCCTATCCCCTTGGTTCATATCATTTGGTATCAGAGCTTTTTGGTGCTAATTTTCATATTCCTATCCTTTATATTTGTTCTTGTTCTTGTGTTCTTGTTGTATTTCTGACACATTAAAAAACGAATAAAATATCATTCTGCTGTGTTCTTGCTAAAATTTATTCTCCATACCCTAAAAACATTGCTCTTGTTTGTTTCCACGTTTTTTCTACATTTTCCTTTCAAATTATATTGTGTTCATAGTTTTTCAGTAGTAACCTTGCATATCCTACTGTTTTTGAAAGTATTCTGAAATTTTCTTTCATATTTTGCATTTTCCTTGCTTATTCTGCAAAAATCTGAAATATTCTGCAGTTTTTGGTTGTTTTCTAGTATTTCTGTTGTAGTTCCTGCAGAAATTTCATTTTCCGTTTATGTCATAATTTATGTGCTATTTTACCTATCTTAAAAATTCCTCAAACTCATATTGAAAGTATTGTATTGATTGACTCTTGAGTTATTAGCATACTAAGTTCTACTACAATATAGCCCTTGATCTCATCCAAGAGTTTAAAAGAAAAACAGCCTAAAAGCATAAAAGGTAGCAGAACACTTGGACCAAAACATGGAAAAAACGGGGCAATTTGGACCAGTATCTAACCATTCCTAGTGAATGCTTAAGATGTCAAAAAGGGGCACCCATATTCTCTCATCTAGAGCCGTCACACATAACCCATGTTCAAAGCACACACCAAGTCAAATGGATGTTACCCCCCATGCACCACACAAGTCATACTAAAAAACCCTTGGATGTAACCCACAAAGGTTACCCACAACAATGAGCCCAGGGATTATACTTAACTTGGTTGCATCATTCCCTCTCTTGTAAGGGAAGTTCTCCTTAAACTTGTGCTTTTATGGGACTCGAACCTCAGACCATGTTTGGATACCAAACATAGGAAAAATAGATAATCCTACCTACCTAAAGTTGAAGCTTTCAATACGGGATGCTAGAACTGTAACACTTAATCCCCGTTCAAAGCCAACACCATGTCATAAGGATGTACCCCCATGTACCACACAAGTCATACTAAATGACCCTTGGATGTTACCCAAAAAGGTTACCCACAACAATGAGCCCAGGGATATCACTTACCTTGGTTGCATCATTCCTTGAAAGTAAGGGAAGTTCTCCTCGAACTTGTGCTTTTTCGGGGCCCGTACAAGGAATTCTAGAATTGTAACACTTAATCCCCGTTCAAAGTCCACACCAAGTCATAAGGATGTTACCTAACATGCGACACACAAATCAGACAAAATGACACTTGCTTGTTACCCAGCCAATTTACAAATTATATTTCATAGGGTTTCTATACAAATCAATGCATAGTACTCATCATTTATCTTTTGGGAAACATTCCACGAGGAGGTGCTATCTTCTGGATAAGTGTACCATAAATAATACTCGGTTGATGTGTAGAACCGATGCTACACACGTGGATAGCGTCGGTTCTACACGTCAATCGATGCTACACAACGTGTGTAGTGTCGGTTCTACGTGTCAACCGATGCTATATGTAGCGTCATTTTTCATCAAACCGACTTTAAATTCATTATAAGTTAGTTTTTTCCAAAAACAGACTTTACATATCGACTTAAATATCACATTTTGAGTGTCTAAAGAACAAGAATCGAAAACAATGCAATAAGATGTGACCAAACTTGAAGATAGATAACCTGTTTTCAACAACCAAACCTTTGATTCTAAATGATGTGTTTCCTTTAGGCTAACAACCTAGGAACTCAAAGGAATAGAAAAGATTGAATTACAAAGAATGTGGTTAAGATGATAAGGTGCGACCAAACTTTAAGAAGTCGGTAAGTAGTGCAAATGATGGAATTTGGGATCAAAAACGTGAAGAACTGAACTAATGCTTCCTTTTATTTGTAGGAATTGAAATGAGCTTCGATTTGATATATTATAATAGTCATTTTAATGCACAAATTAAAAGTTATAACAGTTTAAAGTTACAAACCCAATTAATAACTTTTTTTGAAAATGTTCAATTGTAGTAGCTCTCTTGTTTTTTTTTTTTTTTTAAGAACAAAGATAGATTACACACAGAAAAAAAAGAACAAGAAATAGATATGAAGAATTTAAAGAAAACTACGAAACGAAATCCAAAGACGAAAATAATGAAAACAATATTAAGAAAATAGATAACATGTTTTCAGCAACCAAGTCTCCGATACCAAATGATGCGGATCCTTTAGGCGAACAAAATATGAACTCAAAGGAATAGGAATAATTGAATTCGTAAGAACGTGGTTAAGATGGTCAAATTAGAACCTTAAAGAACAAGAACCTAAAACAACATGATAAGGTGCAACCAAAGTAGGAGACATTAGTAAGTAGTATAAATGATGGAATTTGGATTCAAAAAGGTGGAGTACTGAACTAAGGCTTTATTGTATATTTAGAAATCGAAACAAGCTTCGATTTAATATATTATACGAGTCATTTCGATACACGAATTAAAAGTTATAATAGTTTAAAGTTGCAACCCTAATTATTAACTTTTTTTTAAACTGTGAACTGCAGTAGCTCTCTTGAATTTTTGAAGAACAAAGATAGATTGAACAGAAGAAAATTGAATGTGTGACTGCAGCGCACCTATCCTCACATCACGGCACTAGAAAATACATGTTGGGTTGAGCAAGAATACTGTCATTAGGGAAACAAAGAATGGAATTGAATTCATAGTCTCAATAAAAAGAATTGAATAGCAAGCAATGAGTGGTGGATTTTGATGGAGTCTAGCTGAAGAAGAGCCTTACTCTATAAGGGCACTATCACACTACAACTAGTAGCCCCTTTCTATTATTAGTAAGATAGGGTTGGAATCCTTACTATTAGAGAAAGGGGAAAGAGGCAGGTTTCAATCTTGAAGTTTGTCTTCTTCAATGAGAGGGATTCAAAGGGCTTGACTGCACCTTGCTTCAAGGCTTACGACGAGAAAAAAAATCAGACTCTTTACTAATAGAATATCATATGGGACACTTCCTTGAATAAAGTCGTACTCCCATCAACTTTCAAGTAGATAAAGAAGTTTAGGCTAGTGACATCAGTTTCTCCTCATTATGTTTGATCCCCTTCCAAGCCTTCCTCTTCGTCAATGATTATAGGTCATTCCTATCTTGTAGTTCGATACACTACTCTAAGGTTAGTTGCCTATATAACATCTTGGGTTTCTAGTACAGTCATCTTTGGTTATCATACACACTCTCTATACAAACAATTTGATTCAAGCCACTCCACTACTGGTACAGTATCATCCTACCTTAATAATCGTATAGGCACCCGAGAACCCTACTCAGTAAAGAAGGGGACACCCTAATAGAAATTGCTAGCTGGTATAGAGAGACTTGCTTTTCTTGCTTCCTAATCAAATATGTCATCTTCGCCTTACTTTAATATGAAAGGTAAAAGAAAAAAGAAAGAAAAAGAACCTTCCTGCAAATTTCTCAAACCACGTAACCTAATCAATGCGCTTATTCTCCTAAATAAAGACAAAAGGGATTCCACGGCTCAAAGGACTTTTTAGCCTAAAATTTTCCTATTCAAATTTAACTCGTTATTTTTTATTTCTAATGGATTAGCCATTTCTTTCACTTGAGTGACAACTTGTTGTTTTCTTATTGATTTCAAAGTGTGCTCGATTTTGGGATCTAAAAGAAAAATTTCTCCCTTATGGACTATACTCATGCAATAAAGCCAAATATGTTTCTAATAGTACTAAAGGAGATGTCAGAATTAAAATTAAATAAAAAATAAAAATAAATAACTAAATATATTAAAATTACGAAAAAAATAAAGAAAAATAATTAAAAAATTAATTTTTAATGTTTATAATCCCCGACAATAGCACCAATAGGAATTTTTGTGTGCAAAACACAGTATTTATATTTTATTTGATGTTTCTACCTATCATTTGTAAGGTTAGTTATTGGCGACTCAATATTACTTAGAACGCAATTTTGTGTTTTTTGTTATACACACTCACTCTCTTAGATTGTATAAATTTTACATTGTTGAGTATTTGTTATTGTGTTGTCCCGTTGAAGATTTAGTGTTTTTCAATATCTAAAATGCTTTTCTAGCTTGCTCATCAAAGTTCTTGCCAAGCCTTCTCCAACATGGTTAACGAGTATTGTGACGACTATTACCCTCGTTGGTAAGGGTAGGCGTGGTACGATTTTGACTTAAAATGCTAACTGAACTGATATTAATCATTTTACTAAATCAAAAACCAAAATCGACTATAAAATGTTTGTTAGAGAACATTTGACTAACCTATTTATGTCAGTTTGATAGGTTTAATTTACTATTTAGACCTACTTATTTCTTAAGTGAATTTAAATAATTTTACTTTATATTAGTGTTAAATTCATAAATAAGACTTATTATTTATTCAAAAATTTAATTAAATACTTGTATATTAGTATTTAAACTATAATTGTGCATCAATTTTCAAACAGAGAATAACTTTTGAAAATGGGTAAATTATTGAGAATAAAAAATAATTTAAAAATAACCATAAGAGAAGAATAATATAATTTGTTTCTCCTTCTTAAATAACAAAAGATTAACTAAAATTAGATAATTATAAACATATATGATATATGTACTATAGATGCATAAAATTAAAAAATAAATATGTGCATTAATAATATGTTGGTCGATTCGGTTAAGTGTCAGTTTGCACACTTTAAAATCTTAATCGACCCTCGCATCATTTTTTGTATTTTAAAAATTGAAACCAATCTATTTGGGCCTATAAAATAATAAAATACAAAACTCGTTTCAGTTCGGTTCAATTTAGGATGGATAGGTTGGTTTATCGGTTATTATGTCCACCTCCAATTATTAGTGGTGGTTGTTACCCTTACCAACATGTTTATCGAGGGCTTTCTAATGGTTAGTGACGATCTAAGAGGTTAATTTTTTCTATAAATTCCCCTTTATTCATCTTGTTTCTGGGCCATAATTGGGAGAAGGGGGAATCTTTGCTCGTTTGGCATCAAAATTCCTTAATCATTACTTGGTACTTTTTTTTTAGTGTTGGGCCCAAAAAATAGTGTATAAATCTATAAGATGAAGAACACAGGAGAGGAGTCTCTCATATTTATTTAACACTATGTAGAGTGGACAAATGTGACATTGTAGAAGGTTTTGTTGAGAATTAGAATGCTCATTGACTAGTGAAGAGCCATGCCATTTTGAGAAATTCCTCCCAGTGTCATGTTACTGTGTGTCAATTAGTAGTTGCAAGAGTGTAATAGTTTCCATAGGTGAGAAGCCCATGTTGTTATGTCTCATGTATCGGCTAGTAGTTATAAGAATGTAACAATTCCCATAAGTGAAGAGCTTATGCGATGGTGTGTTGACTAGGTATTACAAGGTCGTAACATGTATGCATGGTAGAAGGTTGAGCTATCAGTAGTCGATCACATCATGTGGTGATAGAGCTCGAGGGATTAGCTTAGATCTACTTAGATCACATGTTGTGTTGACAGTAAGTGAGAGTAGCTTAGGCATAGTTAGGGAAAGTGCCTCGACTAGTAAAGTTATTTACGTTTATACTTTTATCGACTTATATACTATTGATTCACATTTTAGTGAATTACTTAATGTCGAGTGGTTGCCTTATGCAACTCGACAATGTTACCACATAGGAGTTGTATCCTAGTTGGATTTACTACATTACATATTGTGTTATGTATGATTACATGTTGTAAGACTACAATCATTCTTTACCAAATATGTTCGCAAATAAGAGATGCTGAAGTGATTGGAAATCCTTTATAGATTTTCCAGTATGTTTACTTGATTCACATGTTGTATGATGTTTGTCATGTTAATGCAAGCCTGAACAAGATTTTGCGAGGCACACCATCACTAATGTGTTAATCGCAAATTATTTTTTCTTATCTGGTGGTTGTTTTTGTGATGTGTTGAATTAAGCATTTTGTGTTTATTGTATTTTCTTTGTGTTATTTGCTTAATTCACACTATAAGTCCTACTTGGTAGAGTTGAAATAGAGCTCACAAAAAGATTCCATGGGTTGACGCATTCACCCTCTTGTAAGTCCCGAATGCTTATTTGGGTCGAAAGTATAATTTACATATGTGCAATTGTTCTAACATGAAACTTTCATAATTCATATAAGTTGCCATGTTACTCTCCCTATTATTTATTTATTTTTCCACATTAGATTTAAAAAAAATTGGGCTTCACATGATGATTTGGCTCATTACAATTTATATGACATGTCTCAAATTTTAAGTGAGTTATATCATGTCAGTCGATTTAAAACCCCTATAGGGTTGCATACATGATGTGTTTTCTAAAATTTACCATGAATATCAATAATATGTTTATGGTAGTCCTATACCAAAGTAGTTTTTTAATACTAGAGCAATGTTTCTATTTTTATAAATTCTATAATATTAAATTAAGTAAAAAACTAAAACTACTCTAAGATTAGTATTTTTGCATCGAAAATAGCAATCTCTATTTTTAATATATTTTCTTTTTTAAATAACTATATATTTATTGTGATTTAAAATCTAACCTCACAATTCTCTAATAAGAGATTTAGGGAACATGCTACTAAATAAAAACGTATTTTTCCCCTAATAAAAAGACAGTGTAGGAACCAAAACAGAATTATTAATATTAATATTGAATTGACAATCATACAATATCTCTCAGTGGAAAAAATAAATACACAATATATTGCACCGAATATACTCCATAACTTTTTAATTATTTCGGTTTGATGAATAATTGGATACAACAATAAAGTAACTCATAATTTAATTTACTAGTTTAAAATTTATTAAGTGAAAATAGTAATTGATCAAAATAAGTTATCAAAAAACACAAGGAATAAAACTATATATTTCTTCATTAAAAAAACTCACCGAATCTTTTCTACTTAATTATCGTTAAGAGTCCCAAACAAGAAAATAAAACCTCACAAATTTTCAACAAGAGAAACGTGAACTAACAATCAACTATCAAAGTTTGGTATCGTGAACGTGCGAGCCAACCAATTCCTTGTCCTCAAATGAATGCCAAACATCATTTGTACAAAATTAGTTCCAAATCATTATTTGACTTAAAAGAAAAGAAAAAAATCAATTTTTTTATTTATCAAAATAAATCTATGTACTAAAATGGCCACTAATCAAAAGCTATTTACTTATTCCCTCTTTATTTTTTTGAATAATTGTAAATGTTCATACTGATCAGTGAAACTTTTCATTAAAATTTTAAATCATATTTTTTGAATCATAATAAAAGTATTGTTTGATTTAAACAAAAAAATAATAATAATAATTGTAAATAGTCCGCTAGAATTTGTTTATCAACTAAAATGTTAGTTGTCACTTTTGTACTTCGTCCAATCAATGTGACACCATAAATCATGAGTGCAACTAGGCATGCACGAAGTGATCGTGTAAAAAGGAGCATTCCTCCTAGAAAAATAACGTGTAAAAGAAGCAATGACCATGCTTAAATATATGCTCATTAAGATCAGTCTTACAAAATATATTCCAACTAAAGATCTTTTAGAAACCAGATAATTTTGTTTAAAACACACATTGACACACGCTCATTTAGTGTCTACTAGGAGTTTATGTGGCAATTGGCAAAAAATACAAACTAAATTTTTTAGGCCAATTTACTAAGACAAACAATTATTAGTATTCAAAAAATTGGGTTTTTACATAGCAGAATTATAATTGACACTTAAGTACCACAGCTCTTAATGACAACAAACTCATTTGGACATGTGGAAAGTATGAGTGTGAGTTTGTTGTTATATTAAAAAACAATAGTTAGCTCAAATTAAACGGCCAGGCTAAAAACAATAGGAAATTCATATTTTCAGAGCACACAACCCTAATACTAGAATAATTAAATATTTTATCTAACTCTGGTTTCTAAGCATTCAGAACATTGGGTTTTTGTTATCTCTTTTGGAGAACATAAAACCGTGCAAGTATACACGATCACAAGTAATAAAATTTGATAAGTAATTCTCATTCCCACAGATATTTGCTACTACAGTTTGTCAAGTACTAAAATTATTTCAATATTATTTTATCCAAAACAAACGAAAATTTTGATGGAAGTTTAATAAATTAAGAGTTTAATAACAAAATAGAAGAAAATTCTAAGATTGTAGTTTTCACCAAATTAATCCACTCGAATCATATTATTTTCTCTTGATTTATTTTTTTTGTAAATTTAATTTGTCAACCAAGAACTTCAAATTTTATCCATACATCTCTTCCGAGCTCCATATAGACACACCTCGCTAAAATAATTCACTATATTCCTATGAAAATTAAATTCACCAAAATTCATTACGTTCAAAATTCTCAAATAGCCACACATAAAATAAAGGTATATTCCTATCCTTTATATATACATGTTATTCTATCCATAAGCAATATAAACAAAAATGTCTCTTCCAAGTTTATTTAAGTGTCATAGATCAATTGATAAATTTTCCAATAATCAAAAGCATTAAGCACAAATAGAATAAACAAATTAAAAATCTCATAAATCTTTCAAAAATAATTTATTCAAGCTTCATAAATTTAGCTACAACACAACCCTAGAAAAATTATATTACTTCATAAATAAAATTAAAATTACAGCATTTAAGGAATAATAGATTAAGAACAAAAGAAAATTAAAGTTTGTTTCGGCTCTCAAATTTCTTTCACACATAGAATATAAGAGAAGCCAAAAATGGCTTCTGTGTGTACCACAGTCCAACACTCTAACCTCCTCTCCAACCTCCCAATTTATCCAAATAATACCATATTTATAACTCCAACTCTCTAAAAAAATATATCCAAAAATATATTTATTTTTTTACAATTATGTGTGTAAAATTAGGAATAGAATATTACATGGGAAATGTTATTTTAATACACGCGTGGGAGACATTCTTGAAAAACGCTGAGAGAATATTGTGAAATCAAAATCCGAGGACAGCGTGCACATTTTTGGAATTTTTATTTCAATTTACGCATGCCAAGTGTGAGCATATGATTCGCTACAAGAAATAACGCGACACATGGCAGCCTTTCATTCGTTGTGATGCACGGGCGCACGAGGATCGCGTCGCACGAGAGAAGTGCCTTCCAAACATATGAGGGACACAGACGTGGTTGGAAACGTGTGCCATTTTTCTGTGTTTTTATTTTACAAAACCTATGCCACATGTCAACTCTTGATTTGTTGAAAGAATATTCGAGACACATGGCAATGTCTAATTCGTTGGACTGGCAGGGTGTACGATGTTTATCTAGACCACGTCACATGGGACAATTCATGCAGCAACACATGGGTCCCACCCTGCACGCCGGCCTACGTGACTAGGTGGGCCCCACATGGCACACCGAGCATCGTGCAATCCAAAAAAACCAGGTCCAATTGCTTTTTTCGTGTCTATCTTCCACGCACCTGATCCTGACCATTGATTGGATGATCTAACAGTGTGTGGCGCGCGTGGTCCTCCTTTTCCTATGCAGAAAAACAAATATTTTTTAATTGCATTTTAGTCCTCCAATTTAATTTAAATTAACTTTTAAACTTTTGTTAATTGCAATTAAACCTTTTTCTAATTTAAATTAACTTTTAAACTTTCGTTAATTGCAATTAAGCCCTATTTTAATTCAAATTATATTTTAGACTTTTGTTAATTGCAATTAAGCACTCCTTTAATTTTAATTATATTTTCAGACTTTATTATTTGCAATTAAGTCCTTTTTCGATTCATATTCTTTAATTTTCTTAAAAATATATTCCTAAAAAATAAATAGTAAATATTAATTTAATTAATTAAAAATAACTAAAAATAAAAAGAATATAGCAATTATAATTAATAAAATAGACAAAATAATTGTATAATATACAGTTATTAGTTTTTACATAGCAGGATTATAATTGACACTTAAGTACCATAGCTCTTAACAGCAATAAACTCATTTGGACATGTTGAAAGTATGAGTGTGAGTTTGTTGTTGTATTAAAAAATAGTTACTGACACTCGAGCTCAAATTAAACGGTCAACAAAACTAGGCTAAAAACAATAAAAAAATTGATATTTTCAGAACACACAACCCTAATGTTGGAACAATTAAATATTTTATCTAACTCTAATTTCTAAAAATAAAAATATTATTCTGACACCAATAAAATCTAATCTACTAATAGAGCTATCCAAACATAATGGAATTACATTTCAGGACCAAAAAGTTGGATTCCCCCATGGAGTGTGCCAGCTTCGAAACTCCAAATAGAAAATCCAAAGAATACCATAATTTAAATATGTTCAAGTTTCTAGTAGTTAAATGTAAATTAGGATGGCAATGACACAATTGCTTCAAGAGAAAATATATATACAAAATTAAAATGAAATGAAGAGCCAATCAATTTGTCGCATGAAATGAATGCCATTACTTGCACACAGTTTGTGGAAAGCATTTGCAGCACCAACAGCGCACACACACACACAGATATATATATATATATATATATAAGTTAATTCCAATTTCCAATCACACAATAAGGAAATTTACAGAAGCTTTGATATAATTTGATAAGATGTCCAAAAGGCCTTCGTAGCAACCCTTATAATTATAGGATTTTGATACATCTTGTGTAAATAAACACAAGGCAAAACTTAGTAAGTTTGCATTTCTTAGATTTTATTTTTATTTTTGGATACAACCTTGCATTGCATAAATGAAAATCTTCATTAAAATTCAGTTAAAACATATTCAAATTCAGGTTGATGATATGCACTACTACATAAAGGTAGAGATGTAAAGTAGACTGTCTCATCTCATCTCATGTCTCATTTAGTATCTCTAATGAGTTCATGGTACAATATTATCTTATTTCATTTAAATACAATCTCATCTCATTTAAATTATAACCCTAATGGACCTAGCTTTAAATATATATTTTATCATTTTTTTCTTATGAAAATTACATTATAAATTATCATTTTTAATATTTTCTATTGTTTTTGTATTAGGAATAAATTAAATATCTCAATTAGTATCATTTCATTACCATCTCATCTCAATTTACACCTCAACAAAGAGGACATATGACATATAACTGCAGTAACTATAAACCATGAATTAGATGTTTAACTTTTATAACTCACCCAATGGCAGTTGCCCCCCCAAGATGCTATATTATAAATGCCTCGGCTTCCATCCCATGCTTTCCGTAGCTTTCCCTTTTTCTTCTTCACCAAAAATGCCATGCTAAGGGCTAGTGAGAACAGACACTTAGAATCCATTCTAATAACACTAACATAATCGAACTTCATGCATATCCAGCACGATGCATTTAAACATGACTAAAAGGATAAACTAGTATTACTTTACAATGAGAAATAAAAATTTCATATTAGAAAATTAACCTTTCTTATATGAATTTAATTAAACTCACCTTATTAAAGTTGATTAGGGGTCAATTCCTGCAAATAAAACATCACAAAATTATAGATATTAAATAATTACGAATCACAAACCAAAATATTAACACAACAAAGATTGACCAAACCATTAACCTTAACAATGAAAATATATAACAAGAGCAAGCAACATTTAAACATGTTTAAGAAATTATATATAAATCATAACAGTGTAATAAATTATGGGAATTAGGAATAGAAAATAAAGATAACTTTATTTAAATTAGGGTTATTATATTACAATCATTATTATTGTCTAAGATGTACTTAGTTATATTTTAAATAATTAGATTTATCATTTAATTATTAGGTTAGTTAATATTTTATCTTGATTATCATTTTAGTCTTACGTAGCATTGTAATTGAAGATAATACTTGAATTATTGAATTGATTATTAACTTCTTCCTTACTATCTATATTTCCTCCCCCTATTCTATTATTCTCTAATCTCGTTCAGCATCAAAATTAGTAACCATAATAAAATCATAGTAAGTTATTGATATGAGATCAACAAAAATAATAATGTTACATTTGGTTTGCACAATGGGAAAGGTAATGAGTAGTAAAACAATGGAATTTAACCATTTAGTAACAATATTACGAATGTTTGGTTTGATTAATCGAATCAAAAGAAGAATAAATCACTGAAGAGTTTTATTTTAAGCATGAAATTGAAAGGAAAGCATCAAACTCCACTCAAATGAATATATTTAAAAACTAAAATTATTGTTGTGTATTAAATGGAGAGTATGATATGAATGATGTGTTGGTCTATAATAGAGAAGGCAAAGTTGACAATAATATTGTAAGTCACATCACTAATTCAGTGAGCGGCATCCAATCACTATAATCTTCTACTATTTTTTCATACAACTAGCAAATAGAAGCAATAAGATTGTAACCAAGATGGGATAAGGAACTATATGTCACCCAAACTTTATTGCTTAAGTTCAATCCTAGCACTTATAAACTTCAAAGGAAAATCATACTTATTTACTTATGCATATTTAATACATATAGATATAATCAGGCATGGGTAAACAAAACTAGTCAACCGAAACTATCTGAGGCAAAAGCCTCGACCACCCTAAAATGAGTCAAGGCTTGTGTCTTACAAACAAACAAACAAAAAAAAGGCTTAAGCCTCAAATTTTCATCAAAGGTTATAGCTTCAATACTTTTTGGTACACCTTGACATGAAGCGAGCGTCAAAACATCCCTCAGATTTTCCATTTTCAATTGCCCAAAACTCGAAGCTAGGTTTACTCAACTAAATGGAAAGAAAAGAAAAATATTGGATTGACTTTTAAAATAATATAAGTTTTACAAAGTCACAAGTGACATTGTCATGAGTGCTCAAAAATCACTAAAATTACTATGATTTTATGCACTTTAATTGATTAAAAAGATATATATTTATATGATTTTATCATATTTTTATATAAATTTATCTTTTCGAAATCACATGTATTTTTATTGTTTTTTAGGTATTTTTGCTTAGAACACGTAACTTAAAGACTCAAAGAAAAATATTTGAGGCAATACATCATAAATACATTCATAAAATAAATGAGGAAAAGTAAAAAAAGATGGAAAAATTGGACAAAATGGGTCAAAAGGGTCAAAAATGTCAAAAAGGATGAAATAGCCCACGTAGTTGCTCAATAGCGCCGGCCAATGCACGCAACGTGCCCAATAGTACCGAGCAACGCGCGTTGCAACATCTAGTCGTGCCGAGCAATGCACACACATCGCCCAGTCACACTGAAGTCGTCGTGCACACAACGCTTAGTCCACACACTCCTCTACACGCCTCTACCCCATTCCGCGTGCACCTACGCCCATATGTGCCCAATCCGCACGCGCTTTTGCATGTCTCTGCTCCATTCCGCACGTACTACGCGCCACACCTACCAATGACATCAGTTGATATCATCATTCACCTACTATGCATTTTCTCCAATTTTTAATCATTTTTCCACTCACTTTTTCTTCCTCTCATCACCTATAAAAATACCTTCATTCTATCAACACCAAAACACACCTCAAAAACATCTTCTTCTCTCTTTATTTCTCTTCATTCCTTAGTTTTTAGTTTTTCTTAGTTTTAGAGTTCTTCTCTTTTTGAGAAGAACTAATTATGTTTTTGTAATTTATTAGCTTTTTGATTCAATAAATGGAAATGCAATTCCGTTTGGAGGTTTTCCAACAATAGAATTAGCATCAAAGTACGGTAAGGATTTTATTTTCTTTGTAGTTATTTTTTATGTTTTATTCTTATATGTTATATTTAATTTGTCTGTGATTAAATTTAACATTGTTTGCTATTTGTAAACATGATATAATAATAACGTCGTTATGCTTGCGAAATATTAAATGGGTAAAAATCTCTAAAATGAATTGATTTTGTTTTTATTCAAGATTTTATATTAAGAATGTTAGAGAGAAAAATATCATTTTTCATTACAAACTTAAATATGAAAATTAGATTTTAAGGTTTAGTTATCCAGTCTGATTTAGAATAGTGCTATTTTATTTGTTGGTACAATCGCCTGGTAGTTAGAGTGAAGCTCTATTTCAAAAGTTTTTATAAGAATTATTATTTGAAAATGTATTGACAACATGTTTTCAGTAGTGGTTTTAAAACTTGAAAGTTAGTACTCGGATAATTAAATTCTTAGGTTTAATTTGGACACCTTGAATAAAGTTTAAACTGTCTAACCCCACCAAAGGTGGCATTTAAATGGTTCATTTTCAATCTCTTAGAAAAAAAAATTAATTTAATTAACCAAATTAGTTATCAACCTCACTTATAGGTGTTAATTGATTTGTTTAGAGAATCAATAAATATCAATTTATATCTTTCATAACCTAAATAATATGAGCAAATATAATTAACTTAGTTATTATATCCATAAATACTCCACTATTATAAATGATAAAATTTGTATAAATATTTATTGAATATGTATCTATGTTTATTTTTATGTTATTAGATTAGAAACACAAAAACCCAAAATATCGTGACAGGATGTTTAGGATTTAATTTTGCTTTTAAAAGTTTGAATAATAAAAATCAAAATATTGGCAGGATCGGCGATGTCGATTTTTCTCATCACATTGCTGACAATCTTTCAAAACATACTCGTGTGTGCATCTGGCAAGTGTTTAGGGGGACATCTGAAATATATAACAAGCAGGATTGTACTATACTTTAGTGTGTTTGAGGGACATCAAATAGGCAGCCATGAAGCATGCAATACCTTCCACTATATCCTCCTCTCTGACAAGAACATAATCATCACCATTTAGATCCTCATTGTCATTTTCCCATAAATCATTATCGCTGACAACATCCCAAGAATTACATTCTTATGCAACCAAATAAGGAGAAATTTGTGGGGTTTTTAAAGACAAAGATACCAAAGCATAACGTTGAAATATAAGACAATTTCCAATACAATGCATAAAAAAACAACTTTAAAGGTTTGCTGTTAAATAACGATTGGACTCTAGAAGCATACCAGCAACATTTTGGGGGATCGATGACTGTGCATAACACCTTTGCTTTGCAAGGAAGTTAGCGCATTCAACTCTAGATTTATGAAGATCACATAACTACATAACATAGTGTAAAATCCCAGAGTTAGAGTATGAAATACATGGAAATTTCAGCACAAGAAACCAACAGGAACATGATATGGCACATGGAAGATAATAACAACATTAAATAGATTCCATCCAACATTGGATTGGATCCTGTTAACAATATAGTTAAAAATGTTCAAATTCAAGATTTGTGTCGTCCATAATTTACATAATACGATAAATCCACACAAGAAATCACATTACCAACAATCGTTGAACTAGGAAACATCATCTCAAACAATTCTAAGGAAAAAGAAAAGGAGACAATCCTAACGAAAAAGATAAATTCTCAACTATTTCTCGTCTTCTCTCAATTCTAATCTAACCTCACATAAAGCAAAGAAATCTACACACCAGGTATAAAATAAAAATAGACCCAATCATCCATACCTCACCGACCTCTTCGTGACCCCGCTCTTCACCATCAACAATGTAGTTTGAACTATCCTTAGCATCTTCGTCATCTGTCTCATGTTCATCATCATGTCGACATCGTTGGTAGTGCTCAGTGATTGGAGGGCCCTTTGGCATTGATTAAGCACGACCTGTAGGGTCTTCCTCTTTATGCAAAATCTATCGTTCTCGGAGTTATCTATCCTCGTGCTAACCATGGTCAAGGGTTTCGAGCTCGACATTTCAACACCCATTAACCCAACTATACATAATAACAATAAGGATATCCAAAAATAGCTAACAAATACTATGGGCTTTAAGTAATAATTACTATGCCCAATTCAGAGACATAGATTTGTAGAGCTTCTGACAATCCTCGACAAAATTGTGAAACCTTAGGAAACCTTTGAGAGAAGAGATATCAGAATCATAGGGCTCTTCATCATGGTGTTTTCATATAGTTGGGAACTATCCTTATTGATGTTGGTCCCTGCATCAGCAACATGTGTCTTTTTAAAAAAAAATTATTTATTTCTATTTTTGTGGTTTCGTCTTTTGTCTTCGTTTGCCTTATGTGAATCTCTCTCATTTCTGATTAGTCTACGGTGGTGGAAGCAAGTGGCAACTCCAAGCCTCCAACTCCAAGAAGGGACAATCTACTTGTTATTATTTTTATTTGAGTAATATATTTTAATTTAATAATTAAAATATTATTTTTAGTAATAATTTTAAATTATTTTATATATTGATTAAAATATTATTTTTATTAATAATTTTAAATTACTTCATATATTCGATATAAAATAGTTAAAAAAATTTAAAAAATAAGAGTGTTTTGGACCTTGGGATGAATCTGGGAACATAGGTTAAAATTGGAAATCAAAATGCATCTGAAGATCTAGGTCGTCCAAGATCTTTTGGAGTGGGTTTCGTTGAGAGTGAAATAAGCAAAAATATGAGATGTGAGCATAAATAAAGACGAAGAGAGTTGGAAAGAGAAAGAGAGAGAGATTAAAGGGTATAGAAGAAAGAGGCAAGAGGGTAGAAAAGAAAGGTGGGCTGTGGGAGATAAAAATAAAGGGAGGAATAAGATAAGCGGACGATAGGATCTTTTTGTTTAGTGTGGAAGATTTTGAGGTAATTGAATCGGTATTTTTGTTTGTTAAAGCTATCTTCGGTGACTGTAAGTTTACTTCTGACGAGTTATGATACGTTTTTGTTGATGAAAGATGAGATAAGACTTCTGGGTGGAGTATATTTGCTAAGAAGGATTCAATACAGAGATGAATAGAAATAAAGAAACTAGAAGAGCGAATATGACGGCTACAAATGGCTTGTCAAGCTATCTTGTTTCATTCTTTTCAACCCTTCTTATTCAAGTTATTTCTCACTTATTTACCAATTTTCAATCCATATTCTTGAAGAAGTCACGCTATTTTCATATGTTTGCTAACATGTCTCCATTTTTAGCTTCTCTTCTTTCAAGATTTCATTTATTTTTTGGTTTATTTTTTGTTTTCCTTTTGTTAATGGTTTGTCCTAGTTCTTCATTTCACTTCACGTTCAGTGTCACGTTTCATCTTTCTCCATTTTTAGTTCCTCTTTTGCATTTTTTAAAGTTTGTTTGTGCTTTTCATTTTTTTTCATTCTTGATTCTTGATTTTCGTTTTCATTTTTGATTTTATATTTAGTGCTTTCATTTTTTTCAAGAGATATTTATCTCACTATTTTCGTACCTTCTTGTTCGTATTATTCATTTTCATTTCTATTATTTTTTCAATTATTCTTTGTTTCATTTTTTTACTTTACTTATTTGTTGTAGTTTTTTATTGCTTTTATTTCTTTTTTTAATTTTTTTCTAAATCTTGATTTTTCAAGCACTAAGTAACATTTTTTTAGGTATGTTTTGTTGTAATTGTTTTCTATTTTTTAATGATTGTATTTCTTAGTTTTTATTGCTTGTATTTCTTAGTTTTTATTGTTGTTTATGCTTTTAAAAGATGATTTATATTTATTATTTTTGTTCTTCGGTTGCATGTGGATTTACTATTTTCTTTCTTTTTTTATTTTTTATTTTCATTTTTAGCTTCCCTTCTTTCAAGATTTTAGTAAAGAGATGGATAGAAATAGAGAAGGTAGAAGAGCGCATATGGCGGCCACAAATGGCTTGTCAAGTTGTTCTTGGTTCATTCTTTTCAGTCTCTCTTATTCAAGGTTCGTTACTTGTTTCATTTTCTTTTTTGTTTTGTTAAATGACGTCGTCCTTGGAGAAATCACGCAATTTCTCATTTATTTACCAATTTCTAGTCTTGTTCATTTTTTATCACACTATTTTCATATGTTTTCTCACGTCTCCATTTTCAGCTTCTCTTCTTCTTTCAAGATTTCATTTATTTTTTGATTCATTTTTTGTTTTTTGTTTTGTTAATCGCTTGCTCTAGTTCTCCATTTCACTTCACATGAAAAGTATTATAGAGGGTTGATGGAGTATACAAGGATGCAAAGGTCAAAGTGGGTATACGTAGCTGGGGTGTTGAAATGGGTAAAGGAGGAATCTTGAGGCTGAGAAAGGTGTAATTATTGGTTGTGGAAGGGATTGGAGTCGATGGAGTAAGAAGAAGAAGAGGAATTCCATACGTCATTATTTGGGAGGTTAAGAAGGTCATCAATGCCAAAATCCAAAAATGATAATCCAAACATATCCATTTTCATAGAGTGGGGATGAGAAAGGGTGTGTGGAATTATAAGTGAGTATGTGGTGTTTAGGGATGATGGTGTTCTCTTTCACTATTCTCTAATTTAACAACCAACAAGTTTCAACTCTCTTCTAAGTTTGGAGAGAGAAAGAGAGAGAAAGAAAAAAAAAGGAGGGGAGAGATATATGAAATAAGAGATTGATATAATTTTGAAAGGCCAAAGGAGAAGGGGGCAGAGGAACATGCTAAGGATGACGATGCACTAAAGGGAGATGAGTCTAAAGTAGAATTGACTTTGAGGTAGTCCAAGTTTTAAATTCAATTGGGTTTATTGTTGGTTGCTAATAAATTTTTAAAGATGAATTTGGCAATTAAAACTTCAAAATCCCCCTCCCTACTCAAACAAAGTGCAAACTAATATTATAACTCAACCACTATAAATGTTATAAAATTACAACAAAAACGTCAACCTATAAGTAACCTAAACATTTATAAATTTATTTGAATTGTCATGATAGTTGTAAGTTAACTATTATTTCTTTTTACCTATAATATCTAATTTTCATTTTTTCGATATTTCAAAGTCTATTTATATTTTTTGTTTTATTATTTATTGAATTTCCTGAAAACTTTTATATATTTTTATGAATTCATTTTGTTCATATATGCTTTTATGAATATCCTATTATATAATATACAAAAAATGAATGATTTTCTACTTTCATTAAATATCTTCTTTTAAATTTATAGATTAAACTTAACACTTAGTTTAAGTTCTTATGATTAATAATAATAACAAACCTAAGGTATGTCATAAATTTTAATTTTTGGTATCTTTGAATTTTATTGATCATTCCTAATAAAATATATTTTCTATTTATTATTCTATTATCTAATAATACTAATTTTATTAGTGTATTAATTCATTCTTTAAAATGTGTTTTATCAATTAATGCTATGTTATACAATTCTTTTACATATATAATATTAATACTTATTTTCTTTTATTTATTCCATAGTAGACTATATATTTCTTTATAAATATTTTTCTTATTCTTGAGAATGATGAATCTTTGATTCAATCTCTTTCCTTAAAATTTAATCTTCATTTTTTGTATTTTTTTTTAAAATTACTAATTACTATTTATTTTGAGAAACATCCTAAGATATTTTATGTTTATATCTTTATTATTTATATTATTTTTATATAAAAAATATTACTATTTAATTCCATTAAGTTTATAAAATATTTGTAATATGTTTAAAATTTTAAAGATATTTATGATATAATTTTAAAATTTAAGAATATTTTTGATAATTATCTTCTTTCCCACATTCCACTTAATTGAGTAAATTTGATATTCTTTTTTTTTTCTTTTGTAAACTAATATATAAATATCCATCGTACTTTTGATCAAAGAAGTTTTTTATTAGACCACATTTTGCATGTATTCTATTTTTAATAATTCTTAGCATCAGAATCTTAAATTAAATTTAAAATACTATTTGATATCACAAAATTTATAATATCATAAACAAAGTAGGTATGAAATTACCCATCGGCTACGTAACATGACGTGAATCATGATGACGTGACCCTTTGGTTTTTGTCAATTAATGTTTTCTTCAGTTTTTCAAACAAACAATAATTAAAAAAATAATAGAAATGAAAATAAATAATACAAACAACAAGGTACGAAAATAGTGAGCTAAATATCTCTTGAAAAAAATGAAAGCACTAAATATAAAATCAAAAATGAAAACAAAAATCAAGAATGAAAGAAAATGAAAAGGAAAAATAAACTTCAAAAAATGCAAAAGAGGAACTAAAAATGAAAAAAAGATGAAACGTAGCAATGAAAATGAAGTGAAATGGAGAACCAGAGTAAGTGATTAACAAAAGGAAAACAAAAAATGAACAAAAAAATAAATGAAATCTTGAAAGAAGAAGAGAAGCTGAAAATTGAGACGTGAGAAAATGTTTGAAAATAGTGCGACTTCTTCAAGAACATGACTGGAAATTGGTAAATAAGTGAGAAATGACGTGATTTCTCCAAGGAAGACGTCAGTTAACAAAACAAAAAAGAAAATGAAACAAGTAACGAACCTTGAATAAGAGGGGCTGAAAAGAATGAATCAAGAACAACAGTTGGAAAGTGAGTGAGGAATTTCGTGAACGTTAAAAAATGACCTAAAGAGAAGAAACAAAGTAAGAACGAGGACTGGGAAAACGAGCCAGAAAGGGTATGTATGAGCAGAAGAATTGAAAGCAAAGAATTTCGTGAACGTTAAAAAAATGACATGAAGAGAAGAAACAAAGTAAGAACGAGGATTGGTAAAACAAACCAGAAAGAGCGTACATTTCTTATACCCAAAACGAAAGCATTTTTCTACTTACGAAAAAAATGTTATTTACACTATAAAGAGTAATTAAGTGAATTAATTTAATTATATTTACTATAAATTTTAATTTTTCAAACAAAATATCAACTAAACAATTCTAATTACCCAAATTAAAAGCCCCTTTAATTTTGATATCTCTAAAAACGCTATAGAGAACATATTAATGAAAACAAAGCAAAGACACAGATAAAGAGAAAAACAATAGAAAGAAAGAAAATAATAAATCCAAAACATACAACAGAAAAACAAAAATAATAAATATAAATAATATTTTAAAAACATAAACAACAATAAAGACTAAGAAATACAAGCATTAAAAAATATAAAACAATTACAATAAAGCATACCTAAAAAAATGTTACTTAGTGTCTGAAAAATAAAGATTTAGACAAAATTTTAAAAAAGAAACAAAAGCAATAGAATACTATAACAAATAACTAAATTAAAAAAAATGAAACAAAGAATAATTGAAAAAAATAATAGAAATGAAAATGAATAATACGAACAAGAAGGTACGAAAGTAGTGAGCTTGAAAAAAAATGAAAGCAGTAAATATAAAATCAAATATGAAAAGCACAAACAAACTTCAAAAAATGCAAAAGAGGAACTAAAAATGGAGAAAGATGAAACGTACCAATCAACATGAAGTGGAATGGAGAACAAGAGCAAGCGATTAACAAAAGGAAAACAAAAAATGAACCAAAAAATAAATGAAATCTTAAAAAATAAGAGAAGCTGAAAATGAAGACGTGAGAAAACGTCTAAAAATAGCGTGTCTTATTCAAGAATAGGATTGGAAATTGGTAAATAAGTGAGATATGATGTGATTTCTCCAAGGACGATGTCATTTAACACAACAAAAAAGAAAATGAAACGAGTAACGAACCTTGAATAAGAGGGTCTGAAAAGAATGAACCAAGAACAGCTTGACAAGTCATTTATGGCTGCCATATTCGCTCTTCCAGCTTCTATATTTCTATTCATATATGTACTAAAATCTTGAAAAAAATAAGAGAAGGTGAAAATGAAAATCAAAAATAAAAAAAGAAAGAAAATTGTAAATCCAAAACATGCAAAATAAGAACAAAAATAATAAATATAAATCATCTTTTAAAAGCATAAACAACAATAAAGACTAAGAAATACAAGCATTAAAAAATAGAAAACAATTACAACAACACATACCTAAAAAATGTTACTTAGTGCCTGAAAATCAAGATTCAGACAAAATTTTAAAAAAGAAATAAAAGCAATAAAACACTATAACAAATAACTAAAGTAAAAAAATGAAACAAAGAATAATTGAAAAAATAATAGAAATGGAAATGAATAATACGAAAAGGAAGGTACAAAAATAGTGAGCTAAATATCTTTTGAAAAAAATGAAATCACTAAATATAAAATCGAAAATGAAAACAAAAATCAAAAATTAAGAATGAAAGAAAATGAAAAGCACAAATAAACTTCAAAAAACAAAGAACGTGAAGTGAAATGGAGAACCATAACAAGCGATTAACGAAAGGAAAACAAAAAAATGAACCAAAAAATAAATGAAATCTTGAAAGAAGAAGAAAAGTTGAAAATGGAGACATGAGAAAACGTTTGAAAATAGCGTGACTTCTTCAAGAACAGGACTGGAAATTGGTAAATAAGTGAGAAATGACGTGATTTCTCCAAGGAAGACGTCAGTTAACAAAACAAAAAAGGAAATGAAACATGTAACGAACCTTGACTAAAAAGAATGAACAAAGAACAATAATTGGAAAATGAGCGAGGAATTTCGTAAACATTAAAAAAATGACCCGAAGAGAAGAAACAAAGTAAGAATGAGGAGTTCGAAAACAAACCAGAAAGGGCGTGCAACAGAAGAGAAATTGAAAGCAATATTGGGAAATAGGAAGTGTGTTGAGCAAAATATCACGTAAATGAATGAGCCGAAATGAGTTTTACAAATAAGGAGTTGATATCTATTCATAAAATAATAAAGGATAATAATGTAAATTGTTTATACCTAAAACAAAGTCATTTTTCTACTTATGAAAAAAATGCTATTTACATATTCATTGCTACCATGGCAAATAAACATAAAAGATAGTTAATTTTTTAGAATAGAGGTCATATTATTTGCTAAAATTATTAAATATAAGGATCAATTGCATAGATTAGTGCCCTTTCACGTATCCAGTTTCACAAATGACCACCTTTTTTATTTATCTCGCTCATTTGGCTTTTTTGTTTTGGCACAGATTAGTTTTATGTTTCTTATTTACTGCCTTTTTTAGTTTTATTATTTATAATAGGTCTTGGTATTTGTTATTTCAGACTTATCAGTTACTCTACTCCCCTATATTTCCTTCACTGTCGCCCTTCCTTTCTCTGTTTTTTCGTTTTCTCATTTCATCTTCCTACTTTCACTCATATGTTTATTTTCTCTCTATCTATTTTTCAGCTTCTTCTTTCTCATAGTTCTTAGGTTTTCAATTGATATTTTTCTTTATTTTCTTGTTTTTTTTTTCCATTTTTTGTTCTTTGTTTATTTTTAGCTTTTTTTTCTCCTTTTTATTTCTAGCTTCATTTTCATTCTGAGTGGTATGTTTTTAGTTTATAGAAATTTCTCTAAGATTTTCGATTTTATGTAATTGTATTTTTATATTTTTGCATTACTTCGTTTCTTAGTTTTTTTTTGGAGTTTGCTTAAGGTTTTTTTTTCTTTTCAATTTATTGGTCTTTAGGTCGTTTTATCATTAGTTTAATATTTTTTGTAGGTTTCATTGATGATTTTTTTATGAGTTTCATGTTTTTTTTCTCACTTAGTTCTTGAGTTTTCTGTTTTTAGTTTATAGCAATTTCCCTTAGCTTTTTGGTTTTTTGTTGTTGTATTTTTTTTTTGCATTACTTCATTTTTTAGATTTTTTTTGGAGTTTGCTTAAGTTTTTTTTCTTTTCGATCTTTAGGTCATTTTATCAGTAGTTTAATAATTTTTTTGTTTGTTTTAGTAGTGATTTTTTTTCTTTTTATGAGTTTCATGTTGTTTTTTCTCACTAAGTTGTATTAGAAAAAATTGATAAGGGTGATCTCTACCATTTAAATGAATATTTTAAAGATAAGGATTATGAAACTTGTCTTAAATTTTTTAACATATTTAATACTTTGTTAGACATCTATACAAATTATATTAAAACTATCACAAGTATCATAGACCATCTTGTTTCAAGAATATTAAGAGACTATTTTAATCAAAAATTTGTAAAAATAGGAGAATAGGAATTAAAAAACTTAATGTTTAGATACTACTTCTTTGAAAATTATAAGTACATTGTATGTACACACGAAAAATCTGTTTGTATTCTACAAATATGACGAAATAATGTGCATTTAATACATATAACTTATTAGGATAATACCCTATGAATATCAAATCATTAGTATATAAATTAGAATTATTAGATTTAACAAAAGAAAAAATAATTTTAAATTTTAAAAAATAATTAATAGATTTAGAATTAAAAATAAATAATCAACATAATAAAGAACATAATATACACTATAATTGTAATGAATATAAAAGAAAATTAGATTTATACTAACAAATAATAAGTTTTGTAGACAAATTATTGTCTTCTACAAATAGACAAGTATCATCAATTAGTTGAATATTAACTTGATTAAAAATTTAAAAATTATTATTTTGATATATAAAAATTGGTATAAGAACCAAAAAATAGTACCATGAATATTAATGGATGAAAAATTAACATTATTAGGAATTAAGGATATCGATCTTATTTAATCATAAAATTTAGTGAAATTGTACATATTATACAAATGTCTTAAAATATATTAAAATTTAATTGCAATTACTATATTATCTAAAAAAAAAAAAATAGGTGAAATAAATAATACAGATAATAAACACAATAAATAAAATAATAGAAAAAAAGATAGTTCGTTCGGGCATCCGTTTTCACTTTTTCTGATGTAGCGGTTCCAGATCTGAGAGAATATTAAAGCGGCTTTTTCCGTTCCAATTAATCTTTTTAGTATTCTTATCTTTCGCTTTGTTCAGAACATCAAGAAACGCTTAAAATTTGGAGTTTTGTTTACCTTCGTGTTTTTTCTTAGGGTTTCAAAAATATATCAGATCGCGTATAGATCTGTTCTTATCTTTCGCTTTGTTCAGAACATCTAGAAACGCTTAAAATTTTGAATTTTGTTTATCTTCGTGTTTTTTCTTAGGGTTTCAAAAATTTATATCAGATCGCATTTAGATCTGTTCTTATCTTTCGCTTTGTTCAGAACATCAAGAAACGCTTAAAATTTTGAATTTTGTTTATCTTCGTGTTTTTTCTTAGGGTTTCAAAAATTTATATCAGATAGCGTATAGATCTGTTCTTATCTTTCGCTTTGTTCAGAACATCAAGAAACGCTTAAAATTTGGAATTTTGTTTATCTTCGTGTTTTTTCTTAAGGTTTCAAAAATTTATATCAGATCGCGTATAGATCTGTTCTTATCTTTCGCTTTGTTCAGAACATCAAGAAACGCTTAAAATTTGGAATTTTGTTTATCTTCGGGTTTTTTCTTAGGGTTTCAAAAATTTATATCAGATCGCGTATAGATCTGTTTAATCTGATCTTTTATTATTTGTTAAAAAATATATTCGCATAATCTTTGGAAAGGATTAAGTTGACTGAAAGAGAAAATGAAGCGGTCGAGGAAATCAAAAAGCATCTCGTGGGCTTCTGGAGTTAATCTTTGTCAGGTATAATCGCAAAATCTTTGATCAAAGTAGTTTGATCTTTGTTAACCCCTTTGATCTTGTTGAATCCGACGTCGTATTGTGGATTCGATACTACATCAGAATTTATGTTTGTAAACTCAGAAAATTCCTTTTCGATCGAAAGAACGTTTTGTAATAAAATTTATATTTATTATTTTTGTTCTTCTGTTGCATGTTTTGGATTTACTATTTCCTTTCTTTTTTTTATTTTTGATTTTCGTTTTCAGCTTCTCTTCTTCTTTCAAGATTTCAGTACAGAGGTGGCTTCTGGAGTTAATCTTTGTCAGGTATAATCGCAAAATCTTTGATCAGAGTAGTTTGAACTCTGTTAACCCTTTTGATCTTGTTGAATCCGACGTCGTATTTTGGATTCGATACTACATAAGAATTTATGTTTGTAAACTCCTTTTCGATCGAAAGAACGTTTTGTTATAAGATTTATATTTATTATTTTTGTTCTTCTGTTGCATGTTTTGGATTTACTATTTTCTTTTTTTATTTTTGATTTTCGTTTTCAGCATCTCTTCTTCTTTCAAGATTTCAGTACAGTTTCATCTTTCTCCATTTTTAGTTACTCTTTTGCATTTTTTGAAGTTTGTTTGTGCTTTTCAAAATTACAAGCAGCATCTTTAATTCTTTATCATTAAACTAGTGAGTGATGGGACATTTGTAAGATCATAAAAATTTGAATTCTAACTGTGCTCTTATTGGTATGTTGTTAAAATTGTATTGTATTTATCCATTGTATCGGATTTGATATATTTAAAGTATATTTATTCTTATTTTAATATTTGTTTTTATTTTTATTCTCAAATGATATCTTTGAAATATCCATATTTATATTACTAATAATTATTTTGATTAATTTTAACAACAATCGCAATGAATAGTATACTTTAAAAGTATTAATAAAATTTAAATTAACCAAAATGAATAATAGGAGTATTAATAAAGTTTAAATTAACCAAAATGAATAATAGGAGTAATTTAAAGCTACTAGTTGAGATTAAGAGTTAAAAAAATACCAAAATAAAAATAATAATCCAAAAATACTAACTCCTAATGTATTTGTGTAGTATTTACTACTTGTTTAACAAAAATATCTCCTCATTAAATTATTTGAATATTAATATTTTACGTTATGAAAATATTGTTAGTACAATAAGGCTAAAAAAACCATAATGGTGGAAGATAAATTATTTATCAAGAATGTGATATTCCATATTAATTAGATTAAATATCAGTATAAATTATTTGTTAGGGAAAATAAATAATTAATATGCTATAAATATAATTGGTATAAAGTATGAGTAATAATTTATTATTTTTAAAATATATTTTATATTAATTAAATTATTTTTTATTTTTTCAAAAAAGTTTACATTAATTTTAATTTTAATAAGTTAAAATATAAATATTACTAATAAGAATCTTTAATTTCTTGTGAAGTAGCTATTGGGGTAGAAGTAGGACGGTCAAGTCACTATTCGTCTTTTATTGCATTTCAATATCTCCAAAGTCCAACCTCTGTACTTAACGTTACCTCACATCATTTCAATTTTTAGTTTTCAGAGCATATAGCTTTTCTTTCCTTTTTTCATTCTCTCTTCTCTATCTCCCACATTTTACATTTTTTTCTTTTTTTTTAAAAAAGAACCCACTTTTTGACTTTCTTCTCTCTTTATCTCCTCCTTTCTTTGTTGGTGATTTTTTGTTCCCTGCTTTGGCATTTGGGTCTGTAAAAGTATTCTTATTGTTATCTAACTTTCTTTTTATTTATTTATTTATAATTATAATTTATTTCACACTTAAACTGAAAACCCATGTGCTCTTGTTTTGTTTGCTTTTGAGGGAGGAACTCAATAAACAAATTAACATTCATGTACTAGTCATAGAATAATAATTTAACTTACATTTCAACAATGCAAGTTCAACCCTTTATTTATCTTTCAACTCTATTATAATTTCAAGCCTAGACAGTAGATATTCTATCCTTTTTCTCTTTACTTGTAGTCACAGAGAAGTGGAGAGAGTGAAAGTTTTAATTTTTCACCTCAAACAGCACTTAAGAAATGATTGAAGATGAAGACTTTAAGCTCTTGAAGATTTAGGTCTTTCACTATTTAACACCATCTGTTTCCATAGAACAATTAAGTTACTTTTCTGTTTCCATAGAACAATTAAGTTACTTTTGTTTTCTTTTATTAATAGCTAAGTTGTATTTAGTCTTTTCCTGAAGAATCTTATCGTTTTGTTGTTTCCAATGTTTCTTTTGTTTTTTCTTCTTCTCCAATTTACAGACTTTTGTACTCAGAGTGAATGTACATTGTGATGGGTGTAAGCAAAACGTGAAGAAAATCCTTCAAAGGATTGAATTTTGTCCGAATCTTGATCTTTCACTATTGCTTTTTTAGTTTAGTTATTTGTTGTAGTGTTTTATTGCTTTTTTTTTTAAATTTTTTTGTCTGAATCTTGATTTTTCAGGCACTAAGTAATATTTTTTTAGGTATGTTTTGTTGTAATTGTTTTCTATTTTTTAATGCTTGTATTTCTTAGTCTTTATTGTTGTTTATGCTTTTAAAAAATGATTTATATTTATCATTTTTGTTCTTCTGTTGCATGTTTTGGATTTACTATTTTCTTTCTTTTTTTATTGTTTTTCTCTTTGTCTTTGTTTTGTTTTCATCAAGTGCTTATGAGAGGCAGCTCATAAAACTTTCTTTTATTATTTTTATTTTATTACTATTTGAATAATTTGGATTTTGATGTTGGATTATTATGCAGGAATAAATAGCTGAAAATTACAAAATAATGTGGATTCATCATAAAACCAGGGAAGTTTCTTTCCTTTCTTTAATCCGTCTCACTTTTAAATTACAATGAGGATTGTTTAGTTTAAGGTTGGGGGTGTCAACTCTTATAGTCTTGAGTTGTTGAATTCTCTTAGCAAAGCATATATTGGGCAAGGTTTTGTGGGTACTTTGATTTAAATCTTTGTCCTTGAAAATAATTGAGCACATAATAAGCTTTTCTCTAATCCATTTTGCCTATGAAGAGAAGGAGTTGAATTAGCTGGGTTAAGAAAGTTTAATCTTGCTTTGCTCTAGAATCCGTTGATGGATCCTTGAGGCGAAATCCTAGTTGATACCAATATTAGAGAAATGATTTAGGCAATTTTTTTGTTACAACCAAAAAGCTTTCCCAGTCATCCTAATTATCAAGCCATCATTGCATGGTATATTCCCATAGTCAACCCCCTTGAGCCTTATTTTACATAAGCCTTATTTGTTCTTTTAACTACATAAACCATTCCCATTCTAAGCCTGAAAAAATCACGAACTTTAAATTTTGAGAAAATACTTGGGTGAAAATTTGCATTTAAAAAGAATGTTCAAATTAAATAATCCCCATTTTTTTCCTCTATTTGATCAAAGTGAAAAAAAGAAGAAATAAATAAAGTGAAAGGCAAGAATCGAAAAAGGGTTAAAGTGGTTGAAATTAGTAAAGTCTGAATATGAAGGCAACCACATCATCAAAAAAAAAAAGAGAAGAAAGAAAAGAAAAAGGAAAAAAAGAGAGTACTCCACTTACTGAGTATAGAAAAAAAAAGAATAGAAAGAAAAGAAAAAGGAAAAAATGGGTGTCTGGTGCTGAGCAGTCTCAGTGCTCTGCTTGCAAACAAGCTTTTGGGTTCATGCGAAAACGGCACAACTGCTACAATTGTGGACTAGTACATTGCCATTCATGCAGTTCGAAAAAAGCAATGAGAGCAGCACTGGCCCCCAATCTTGGAAAACCCTATTGATTTTGTGACTCTTGCTTTGTGAAACTGAACAAGGTTTTAGAAAGTGCTGGTAATAACAGAAGGAATGCTGTCCCTCGGCTATCTGGCGAGAACAAGGACAGATTAGACAAGAGTGAGATCAGACTTTCTAAGTCTGCAGTACCATCTAATGTTGATTTGCTAAAGCAATTAGACAGCAAAGTTGCTAAACAAGAAAGAAACTGAGACATTTTCTCTAGTTAGATCCTCGCAGACACCTTCTTTATTGCAGCTGAAAGATGTCATTTTGTCAACTGCTGTTGATCTGAGGCAAACTGTGTCAAAACCAGTTCTGACAGCATCTGGAGTAAGATGCAGGTCCGTGTCACCTTTTTCAAGGAGACCAAGTCCCCCACGTTCTGCTACACCCATTCCAACTACATCAGGACTTTCGATCTCAAAAAGCATTGGGGATGGTTTGAAGAAAACAAATGAACTTTTGAATCAAGAAGTATAAGAGTTGCAGGCTCAGGTATACTTGTGATTTAGGACTTCCTTTTAGATTTTAGTTTTAATTTAATGATATGCCTAGAGGAAGGAGTCTTTTAGTAGTCAAGTGTTTAATACTTAAGCTAATAGCTCTGTGCCTTTTTCTAAAACATGATCAGGTTGAAAGCCTAAGACAGAGATGTGAACTGCAAGAAGTGGAGCTTCTGAAATCAACTGAGAAAGCACAAGAAGCTATGGCACTGGTGACAGAGGAATCTGCTAAATCTAAAGCTGCTAGAGAAGTTATAAAATCACTATCTGCTCAGGACAGATTAGACAAGAGTGAAATCAGACTTTCTAAGTCTGCAGTACCATCTAATGTTGATTTGCTAAAGCAATTAGACAGCAAAGCCGCTAAACAAGGAAATAAATCTGAGACATTTTCTCTAGTTATATCCCCGCAGACACCTTTCTTGCAGCCGAAAGATGTTATTTTGTCTACTATTGCAAGAAAAGAAGAAGAAGAAGAAGAAGAAGAAGAAGAAGAAGAAGAAGAAAAAAAGAAAAAAAAATAAAAAGAACAAAGAAAAAAAGAAAAAAGAAAAAAAAAAGAAAAAAGAAAAAAGAAAAAAAAAAGAATTTCGATCTCAAAAAGCATTGGGATGGTTTGAAGAAAACAAATGAACTTTTGAATCAAGAAGTGCTTAAGTTGCAGCCTCAGGTATACTTGTGATTTAGGACTTCCTTTTAGATTTTTTTTTAATTTAATTATATGCCTTGAGGAAGGAGTCTTTTAGTAGTCAAGTGTTTAATACTTAAGCTAATAGCTCTGTGCCTTTTTCTAAAACATGATCAGGTTGAAAGCCTAAGACAGAGATGTGAACTGCAAGAAGTGGAGAGCTTCTGAAATCAACTAAGAAAGCACAAGAAGCTATGGCACTGGTGACAGAGGAATCTGCTAGAGAAGTTATAAAATAACTATCTGCTCAGGACATATTAGACAAGGGTGAGATCAGACTTTCTAAGTCTGCAGTACCATATAATGTTGATTTGCTAAAGCAATTAGACAGCAAAGCTGCTAAACAAGGAAATAAATCTGAGACATTTTCTCTAGTTGTATCCCCGCAGACACATTTCTTGCAGCTGAAAGATGTTATTTTGTCAACTATTGCAAGAAAAAAAAAGAAAAAAAAAGAAAAAAAAGAAAAAAAAAGAAAAAAAAAGAAAAAAAAAGAAAAAAAAAAGAAAAAAAAAGAAAAAAAAAAGAAAAAAAAAGAAAAAAAAGAATTTCGATCTCAAAAAGCATTGGGGATGGTTTGAAGAAAACAAATGGGCTCTTGAATCAAGAAGTGCTTAAGTTGCAGCCTCAGGTATACTTGTGATTTAGGACTTCCTTTTAGATTTTTGTTTTAATTTAATGATATGCCTTGAGGAAGGAGTCTTTTAGTAGTCAAGTGTTTAATAGCTCTGTGCCTTTTTCTAAAACATGATCAGGTTGAAAGCCTAAGACAGATGTGAACTGCAAGAAGTGGAGCTTCTGAAATCAACTAAGAAAGCACAAGAAGCTATGGTACTGGTGACAAAGGAATCTGCTAAATCTAAAGCTGTTAGAGAAGTTATAAAATCACTAACTGCTCAGAACAGATTAGACAAGACTGAGATCAGACTTTCGAAGTCTGCAGTACCATCTAATGTTGATTTGCTAAAGCAATTAGACAGCAAAGCCGCTAAACAAGAAAGAAACTTAGACATTTTTGCTAGTTAGATCCTCACAGACACCTTCTTTATTGCAGCTGAAAGATATTATTTTGTCAACTGCTGTTGTTCTGCGGCAAACTGTGCCAAAACTAGTTCTGACAGCATCTGGAGTAAGCTGCAGGTCCGTGTTACCTTTTTGAAGTAGACCAAATCCCCCACGTTCTGCTGCACCCATTCCAACTACATCATGGCTTTCGTTCTCAAAAAGCATTGGGGATGGTTTGAAGAAAACAAATGAACTTTTGAATCAAGAAGTGCTTAAGTTGCTGGCTCAGGTATACTTGTGATTTAGTACTTCCTTTTAGATTTTAGTTTTAATTTATCAATGTTTGGAGAAAGGAGTCTTTTAGTAGTCAAGTGTAAAATACTTAAGCTAATGGCTCTGTGCCTTTTTCTAAAACATAATCAGGTTGAAAGCCCAAGACAGTGATGTGAACTGCAAGAAGTGGAGCTTCTGAAATCAACTAAGAAAGCACAAGAAGCTATGGCTCTGGTGACAGAGGAATCTGCTAAATCTAAAGCTGCTAGAGAAGTTATAAAATCACTAACTGCTCAGGACAGATTAGGCAAGAGTGAGATCAGACTTTCTAAGTCTGCAGTACCATCTAATGTTGATTTGCCAAAGCAATTAGACCGCAAACCGCTAAACAAGGAAATAAATCTGAGACAATTTCTCTAGTGAGATGCTCGCAGACATCTTTATTGCTGCTGAAAGATGTTATTTTGTCAACTATGGCAAGAAAAAGAAAAGAAAAAAGGAAAAAAAGGAAAAAAAAGAGTACTCCACTTATTGAGTATGAGCATATTGTTGAGAAAGATCTATAGTGTGAATCCTGTGGATATTCTTTTTATTGTTTTTTTTCTACCAAGTATTTTCCCAGTTTGCTTTGATTTTCCATATCCATTTCTTTCTTAGCCCTCACCTTGTGGCCTGTCATTACAACCCTGATTAAAGACCTTTTGATCTCTGATTTTGGTATTTGATTACATTAGTGGAGAGGATTTCTGAAAATTGGACTTATGGAGTTAAGTTTTGAGAGAATTCTTCTGATTTCAGTTGTTCTACTTTTATCTAAATTTGCTGGTGGTTTGGAGTTAAATTGACTATTTCACACACACACTCAAGGACTTAGCTTTAGGTTGAAGTAAATGCTTAACTCTTGTTTGATAGATTGCGGAATTTTGATTGATTTTCTTACTATCTTTGATGTAAAAAGAGTAAGTTATTAGTGATAAAATCTAAATTTAGATTATGGCTTGCTGAGTGATGGTAGTTATCTATGGGGTCTTTTGACACTATCTACAATTGTGTGTGTGTATATATATATATATACAAAATATGGTATGATAAGAAAATTAAGCACTTTGTTTTTAACCGAAATATAAAGTATTATTGAACAATTCAAGACTCATTGTTTTCGGACAAACTCAATAGTAAATGGACATAGAGGGATGTACTTAGGAGATATGTTCATCTAGGCAAAGAAGTTAAGCGTGATGCTGGTTGGGAGGCAACCCAATGTTATTTTACTTGTATTTTTATTGTTTTTGTTTTGTAGGTGAATAAAAATGGAGAGTAATGACGTAACAAAATTGAAAGCCTAAGACAGAGATGTGAACTGCAAGCAGTGGAGCTTCTGAAATCAACTGAGAAAGCACAAGAAGCTATAAAGCTGCTAAAGAAGTTATAAAATCATTAACTGCTCAGGTTATTTCCTGTTATATTATCCTCAAGATATCGAATAATATGAAACTGACTTCCATTCATTTAGAAGGCTCACGTGTGGCACATTTAGGATATTATTTCATAGGTAAAACAGTAAAAAGCACAGAACTCCCCTGAATTTGCTAAATACATAAGTAACAAATAAATCCTAAATATATAGCAACATGTGATTCATGAAGCATTGTCCATTTCAGATTTGTATATCATGAATATTATAAACCATCATCCACTGCATTATCACTTCTACATTTTTTGAGAGATAAGCTATGTTCTGGTTATATGAGGAGTTGTTTATTTTCTTCCTTTTATATTGTATGGACTGATTTCCATAGCCAATCACACTGCTTCCCTGTAACATTTTTTGTCTTCCCTTTCTGTATTTGGATACAAAGAAGGTTTTACTAGGTTAGGTTTTTTTATATGTATTTAAGAGTGGGTAATTTATTTTAGTATTCCCCCAAACCACCAAAAAAAAAAACAAAAGTAGAAGCTTCTCAGTTGTATTATGTCTGTAGCTATTCTCTGATTGAATCATTTAATTGGTAATAACATAAATTTTATTTTACTGAATTTGTACTGTCATGGTCATTTTTTGAATGTCAATTGATCACCTGCTGCAATGGTAACATCTCAAAGGTTTGGCTGAGAGGATGCCTCCTGGGGTCTATGATATCCTAGATAATTCCTTAACCCGTTTTTAATTTTTGTGAACCATAGTAATTTCCTTTTTTCACACCGAACAAAAAATTTAGTAAAATGCCTTTTTGGGCTTCCAATTTTAGGAAGTTTTTTCTCGATTCTGATTATTCCCATGAAATATATCTTGCTATGTGCTATTTACATGGTGGTCTTTTCTTGGTGTTGTTGGCTCCAACTTTGGAGGATCTTAATGAGAATGCTCTATTAGTCCTTCTCATGCAATGGGGCAAAATGGTATCTTCAGGAACGATCAGAATGATTCATTTGATGATTCTTTAGAACAATGTATGTTCTTCTTTAGTAGTGGTGCTTTTTATCCATGATACTTGACTTTGAACATGGTCTCTGTTAGGTTAGCTTTATAGGTCTAGTATGACAACAAATGAGCTTCATTCAATCTACATCCTTTCTTTTCTTTTAAGATCTCCTTTTGAACCAATAGAAAGAACACACTTAAAGTTATTTCCTCTCTTTTGATGGGGACATATTCAATTAAAGTTTAAAATTTGAATATTTTGTCTCATTATTTGCACCACTGAAATGTTTGCAAATTCCTTTTGTAGATACCGAAAAAGCCAATGGTATCTGAAGTTATTGGGAGACCCGTTCTGTTTGCTTTGAAGAGGTTGATGGAAAAGCAATGTGAGTTTTACTTTTCATTATTGGTTGTAATACTTGTAAATATTTAACAATGAATGCTAAAATCTTATCCTCTCAACACGTAGCGAGTGAGTGCCTTGTTGCTCAGTGGGACAGGAAACCTCTTATAAACCAAATGTTGGAATGTCCCGGAAGAATACTGTGTTTTTATTCCTGACAAATTTTTTCCATTATTCCTTTTATGCTTTATCTTGCTTTTAGTAACATGGCAAAACATAAATGAGTTTTAATAATAAAAAATGTTAAAGAAAATTTCAATATGTATGGTCTTTAACTTAAACTCATGGCTACTCTTGTTTATATAAGAAAAAAAAATTAACAAATAAGTTTCAGAAAATATAAATAAATAAATAGAAAGGAATCAACTCTAGTATTGAGTATACAGATAATAATAGATAAAAAAAGCTATGAAATGTATTAAAGGTAATAGGGGAGTATTGATACAAATAGATTTTTAAGTAGAATTAGAAAAGATAGAATAACTATAGAAATATACTTAAAAAAATTAGTACTCTCTACTTTTTCATTTTTTTTATTTCAAAAAACAAAAGTTGTCAAATAAGTAGTAACTACCTGACCAAAAGCAACTCACTTTGTATATAATAGATAGAATAAATAAGTAAATTTTTTTATCAAATAAAATGTATGGGGCAAACTCACACAAGTCAATAAATATGATCTCCTTTTGCAATAAATTAAGCCCTTATGATGCAGAAAATGATTGCTAACAAGGCTGAGAATCAAATGTCACCCTTCTACGTCCTCTTCTAGCCGGTGATTGTGAAATTAAAAATGATTTTAACATGGGAGTTGACCACCCCTCTATTTGCTTCTCTTAGGTGACTTGCCTTTTTGTACTATTGTTCTTTAATTCCTCAAGTTTTTTGTATTTGCTGTTTCTTTTTTCGTTTGATCAAACTTTTATTTAACCATAAACTCCACCACAAAGTTTTGTAAAATACAAGTTGCCTCCATAAGTTTCAAACTTATATGAATAGGCTCCTGCTCCTGGCTAATGCAAAGCACATATCTAGGGGTCTGTTTGTTTAATTTGATAATTTCAGAGGACCTTTTTAAGTCTATTTTGGACTGTAGATGCAGTTTGTAATTACATTTGTAAGTTGATCTAGTAGCCCTTCTCATGCAATGGGGCAAAATTGTATCTTCAGGAACAATCAGAATGATTCATTTGATGATTCTTTAGAACAACGTATGTTCTTCTTTAGTAGTGGTGCTTTATCCATGATACTTGACTTTGAACATGGTCTCTGTTAGGTTAGCTTTATAGGTCTAGTATGACAACAAATGAGCTTCATTCAATTTACATCCTTTCTTTTCTTTTTAGATCTCCTTTTGAACCAATAGAAAGAACAAACTTAGAAAGAAAACTGAAAGACTTTTCGGATGAAATTCCTTGATAGTGTTCCATGGCTAGCACTAAACCAGCATGACATTTATGATAACCTGAGATAACAGAAAGTCTATTTTAATAAAGTTATTTCCTCTCTTTTGATGGGTACGTATTCAATTAAAGTTTAAAACTTGAATAAATTGTTTTGCCTCATTATTTGTGCCACTGAAATGTTTGCAAATTCCTTCTGTAGATACCGAAAAAGCTAATGGTATCTGAAGTTATTGGGAGACCCGTTCTGCTTGTTTTGGAAGAGGTTGATGGATCTCCATGTTTTCTGGAGAAAGCTCTTCAATTTATGGAAGAGCATGGTGAGTTTTACTTTTCATTATTGGTTGAAATACTTGTAAATATTTAATAATGAATACTAAAATTTAATCCTCTGAAAAAGTAGCGGGTGAGTGCCTTGTTGCTTAGCGGGACAGGAAACCTCTTAAACCAAATGTTGGAATGTCCTGGAAGAATACTGCGTTTTTATTCTTGAGAATTTTTTTCCATTATTCCTTTTATGCTTTATCTTGCTTTTAACTTTGCAAAACATTAATGAGTTTTAATAATAAAAATTGTCAAAGAAAATTTCAATATGCATGGTTTGTAACTATTAAACTCATGGCTACTCTTGTTTATATAAGGAAAAAAAAGTTAACAAATAAGTTTCAGAAAATAAAAATAAAAAAATCAAATAAATAGAAAGGAAGCAACTCTAGTATTGAGTATAGATAGAGATAATAATAGGTAAAAAAAAAACTATGAAATATTAAAGGTAATAGGGAGTATGGATACAAATAGACTTTAAGTAGGAATTAGAAAAGATGGAATAACTATATGTGTAAAAAAATTAGTTCTCTACTTTTTCATTTTTATTATTTCAAAAAACAAAAGTTGTCAAATAAGTAGTAACCACCTGACCAAAAGCAACTCACTTTGTATATAATAGATAGAATAAATATATAATTTTTTTTATCAAATAAAATGTATGGGGAAAACTCACATAAAGTCAATAAATATGATCTCCTTTTGCAATAAATTAAGCCCTTATTTTCTCTGATACTCTGATATTACTTTCACTTGATAACCAATCATAGTGCACAGTGGAGCTTCATTTATATTTCTTCCATCTATTTATTTTCTGTCTCCCTATTTCTTTTTTTTTTTCTTCCTGGTGGATTGGAATATATATCTTTATGTTCAGAATTTACTCATATATACAGAATAAACGGGGTTCTTAGTAGTGAATATAATGTCGATAAGAAAAGCTAATTTACTAGCTAGAATGGTGTTATATCCTAGATAACTCCTTACCCCGTTTTTAATTTTTGTGAACCATAATAATTTCCTTTTTTACACCTGTACAAAATATTTAATAGAATTCCTTTTTGGGCTTCCAATTTTTAGGAAGTTTTTTCTCGATTCTGATTATTCCCATGAAATATACCTTGGATTATAGGTCTTATTTTTCAGTTTTCATGTGGGCTAACTAAAATTATTGCATTACTGCATGCATAATGAACAAAAGGGATTATCATTGTGTTGCATGCAAGTTGACGTTATAGTATCTTTTCTGAATTTTTAATCTTTGGTTTATCATTGCGGTGCATGCAAGTTGACGTAATTGTATCTTTTCTGAATTTTTAAGCTTTGGTTTTCTTATTTTCAACCATGATATGTTGTCATGATTAGGTATAGACCGTAGTGTTAGAGTGAAAAATTTGTTTTGCTGAATGACCTCTAAGCTAGCTATAGGCTTGTTTTACATTTGGAAATACTAAACTTCATGAAGCTTGCTTGATTTTGGCGATTAATGAGTTGTTCATCCGTGCCAGCTTACATGTCACCCTTACTTCTACGTCCTCTCCTAGCTGATGATTGTGAAATTAAAAATGATTTTAATATGGGAGGTGATAATTCTCTTCAACTTATGCTGGCTGCTGCTGCAGCTAACCATGCCCAAGCAATATTTTGGGGTAAGAGACACCAATGATCTTATTCTCTTACAAGTGCATTTTATGTGGCTTCTTTTAGATAACTACCTCTGGCTTACTTAGAAAATTAGATTTGAAGGACACCACGTACATAAAACACAGCAGATAAATCTTATAATATTGTAATTATTATAAAAGAGAGTTTATAATTTTATATGAAAATAAACAGCATCACTCGAAATAATAAACATCATAATCCCAAAATAAACGTCATATTGTGATTGTTGAGTTCCACTAGTATTAATGCATTCTTAATCCAATCATTTATCTATAAGATATATCACGCCTTTTGATAATAAATATTAATTTATTAACAAAATATGAAAGTATTTAGCTCATAATATGTTACAAAGTTAGGTAATCATGAATCTTTGTTTTCATGTTTCACCTAATATTAAGATATATGAATGGTATTTCACTAACCCATATTTAATATAAAGTAAAAACTTTAGGATTTATTTATTTGTTTTTAAATTTTTAATAAAATTTATTATTAACTAGTACGTATCTAGTTTATTTATACTAGACTATTATTATATTAAATATAAATTAGAGGTCATATAGTGTTTTTTGTTGTAGGTTTAACATGCATAATTTTATTCCATATTATATGTCATCTCTATGAACCAATAGTAATCCTCTTGTCTTTCAATCTTGGTTTTCTAACATCACCTAATATTAAGATACATGTTTTATCAATCATATTTCATGCACCCATATATTTTTTTTAATTTTTAAATATTTATTTCATTCAATTTAATATATCTATTTATTGTTTCTATTTATATGTGAGTTATGAAATGTAAAGATAAAACTTTAGGAGTTATTTATTTGTTTTTAGAGTTTATTTATGAGATTATTACCATATTAAATATATATTTAGAAATTATTCTTTATAATGACATTGATCATATGAGGTATCTAATGTTATGTTATCACGTACTTTTATACAATAGTTAAAATTATTTAAAAAAATAAGCATTAAGGTTAGTATTTTGTAAGTAGAATAATAATGGTAATGATATTGAACTTACGAAAGATGATATAATTATATTTCATGATCTAGTTTAACAATATAAATTTCTGTTATGAATGGTGGTAGGTAAATGAGTAATTTTTGTGTTGAGATAAATTATGAAATTAGTTAATTCATATTTATGTTTAGCGAATTTTTAGAGGTCATAATATTTAACAAAATATTTTTTATTAACTCATAATTTTGGGCATAATTTATCATATAGTGTTTTTTGTTCTATGTTTAACAATTATTTGCATAATTTTATTGCATATTAGTATGTGTTATTTTTAGTTTTAAGTTTTATTTTTTTTTATGTATATATTGTCTATTTATTTGAAAATATTGTTTTACTATGTCTTATTCGTTTTATTTTTAATTATGGGTTTTATTTATATTTTATATATTTTAAAGTTCGTTTGTAATATTTTGTTTTAAGTTTTAATATTCTTTATTTTCTATTTATTTGATATTATTTTTTTTATATGTCTTATGTGTTATATTTTTACTTATTTTTATCCGCATAGATAAGAGTTTTATTTAAGTTTTACTTGTTATACGTATATGTTGTCTATTTATTTGTATACTATACGTTCTATTTTTAATTATGTTTATCCATATATATGAGTTTTATTTAAGTTTTATAAACGATAACGTTTGTTTATTATCTTTTGTTTTAAGGTTTACTATTCTTTACGTATATATTTTCTATTTATCTAATATTATTGTTTTAGTATGTTTGTTATTTGTTGTTTTAAGTTTTTTTATTTTTTTATGTATTTATTGTCTATTCATTTGAAAGTATTGTTTTACGTGTCTTATTCGTTTTATTTTTAATTATGAGTTTTATTTATATTTTATTAAGTTTAACGTTTGTTGTATTATCTTGTTTTAAGTTTTATTATTATTTATATTCTATTTATCTGATATTATATTTTTAATATGTCTTATATGTTTTATTGTTATCCATATAGATATGTTTTCTATTTATCTTTGTGTTATATATGTTCTATTTTTAATTATTTTTTATCTATATATATGAGTTTTATTTAAGTTTTATAAATTGTAACTTTTGTTGTGTATTATTTTTTATTTTAAGTTTCATTATTCTTTTATGTTGTGTATTTATCTAATAGTATTGTTTTATTAAGTATGTTATTTGTTGTTTTATGTTTTACTTTTATATATATATATATATATTGTGTATTTATCTCATACTATTATCTTACTAGTTTTTACTTATATGTTGTCATTTTATATGAAATTATTGTTAAGGGTGTTAAACGTTTTATTTTTAATTATTTTCATATATGTACATAAGAGTTTTATTTAAATTTAATCAATTGTAATGTTTGTGACAATAATCTTTTGCTTTTAATTTTTACTTGTTTTTACGTATATATTGTCTATTTTTTTGTGTGTTATATGTTCTATTTTTAATTATGTTTATTTAAGTTTTACTATTCTTTACGTATATATTTTCTATTTATCTCATAGTATTGTTTTAGTATGTTTGTTATTTGTTGTTTTAAGTTTTTCTATTTTTATGTATTTATTGTCTATTCATTTGAAAGTATTGTTTTACTATGTGTCTTATTCGTTTTATTTTTAATTATGTGTTTTATTTTATGTTTTATTAATTTGAACGTTTGTTGTGTATATTATCTTTTGTTTTAAGTTTTACTATTCTTTATATTCTATTTATCTGATATTAATTTTTTAATGTGTCATATGTATGTTATTGTTATACATATAGATAAGAGTTTTATTTAATTTTTACTTGTCATACGTATATGTTGTCTATTTATCTGTGTGCTATACGTTCTATTTTTAATTATGATTATCAATATATATGAGTTTTATTTAAATTTAATCAATTGTAATTTTTGTTGTCTATTATTCTTTTGCTTTAAGTTTTACTATTCTTTACGTATATATATGTTGTTTATTTATCTGAAATTATTGTTTTATTATGTGTTATCCGTTATATTTTTAATTATGTTTATCCATATATATGAGTTTTAATTAAGTTTTATAAATTATAACGTTTGTTATGCAATCTTTTGTTTTAAGTTTTACTATTCTTTATATTCTATTTATATGATATTATTTTTTAATATGTGTCATATGTATTTTATTGTTATTCATATAGATAAGAGTTTTATTTAAGTTTTACTTGTCATACGTATATGTTGTCTATTTATGTTTATCTATATATATAAGTTTTTTTTAAGTTTTGTAAATTGTAACGTTTGTTGTGTATTATATTTTGTTTTAAGTTTTACTAGTCTTTACTTGTTATTTCATATGAAATTATTGTTTTATTAAGAGTGTTATGCGTTTTATTTAAATTTAATCAATTGTAATGTTTGTTGTCTATAATCTTTTGTTTTAAGTTTTACTATTTTTTATGTATATATTGTCTATTTATTTGAAAGTATTATCTTACTAGTTTTTATGTATATGTTGTCATTTCATATGAAATTATTATTTTAGTACGGGTGTTATGTGTTTTATTTTTAATTATTTTTATCTATATATATAAGAGTTTTATTTTAAATTTAATCAATTGTAATGTTTGTTTTCTATAATCTTTTGCTTTTAGTTTCACTACTCTTTACGTATATGTTGTTTATTTAACTGAAATTATTATTTATTATGTGTGTTATACGTGCTATTTTTAAGTATATTTATCCATATATATGAGTTTTATTTAAGTTTTATAAATTGTAACGTTTGTTGTGCAATCTGTTCTTTTAAGTTTTACTATTTTTTACGTATATATTTTCTATTTATCTAATAGTATTGTTTTAGTATTTGTGTTATTTGTTGTTTTAAGTTTTTCTATTTTTTATATATTTATTGTCTATTCATTTGAAAGTATTGTTTTACTATGTGTCTTATTCGATTTATTTTTATTTTTAATTATGTGTTTTATTTATGTTTTATTAATTTGAACGTTTGTTGTGTATTATCTTTTGTTTTAAGTTTTACTATTATTTATATTCTATTTATCTAATATTATTTTTTGAATATGTGTCATATGTGTTTTATTGTTATACATATAGATAAGAGTTTTATTTAAGTTTTACTTGTCTTGTACATGTTATCTATTTATCTGTGTGCTATACGTTTTATTTTTAATTATAATTATCCATATATGTGAGTTTTATTTAATTTTAATCAATTGTAATTTTTGTTGTCTATAATCTTTTGCTTTTAGTTTTACTACTCTTTACGTATATGTTGTTTATTTATCTGAAATTATTATTTATTATGTGTGCTATACGTTCTATTTTCAATTATGTTTATCCATGTATATGAGTTTTATTTAAGTTTTATAAATTGTCACGTTTGTTGTGCAATCTGTTGTTTTAAGTTTGACTATTTTTTACGTATATATTTTCTATTTATCTGATAGTATTGTTTTAGTATGTGTGTTATTTGTTGTTTTAAGTTTTTCTATTTTTTTATGTATTTATTGTCTATTCATTTGAAAGTATTGTTTTACTATGTGTCTTATTCGTTTTATTATTAATTATGAGAGTTATTTATGTTTTATTAACTTTAACGTTTGTTGTATTAAATTATTGTTTTATTATGTGAAATGTTTTCTATTTTTAATTATTTTTATCTATATCAATAAGAGTTTTATCTTTTATTAACTTTAACGTTTGTTGTATTAAATTATTGTTTTATTATGTGAAATGTTTTCTATTTTTAATTATTTTTATCTATATCAATAAGAGTTTTATCTAAATTTAATCAATTTTAATGTTTGTTGTCCATAAACTTTTGCTTTAAGTTTTACTATTCTTTACGTATATGTTGTTTATTTATCTGAAATTATTGTTTTATTATGTGTGCTATCCGTTCTATTTTCAATTTTGTTTATCCATATATATGAGTTTTAATTAAGTTTTATAAATTGTAACGTTTGTTATGCAATCTTTTGTTTTAAGTTTTACTATTCTTTATATTCGATTTATATGATATTATTTTTTTAATACGCGTCTTATGTGTTTTATTGTTATACATATAGATAAGAGTTTTATTTAAGTTTAACTTGTCATACGTATATGTTGTCTATTTATCTGTGTGTTATACGTTCTATTTTTAATTATGTTTATCCATATATATAAATTTTATTTAAGTTTTATAAATTGCAACGTTTGTTGTGTATTATATTTTGTTTTAAGTTTTACTATTTTTTACGTATATGTTGTATTTGTCTGATAGTATTGTTTTAGTAAGTGTGTTATTTGTTGTTTTAAGTTTTACTATTTTTTATGTATATATTGTTTATTTATCTCATAGTATTGTCTTACTAGTTTTTACGTATATGTTGTCATTTCAAATGAAATTATTGTTTTATTACGGTTGTTATCCGTTTTATTTTTAATTATTTTTATCTATATATATAAGAGTTTTATTTAAATTTAATCAATTGTAATGTTTGTTTTCTATAATCTTTTGCTTTTAGTTTCACTACTCTTTACGTATATGTTGTTTATTTAACTGAAATTGTTATTTATTATGTGTGTTATACGTGCTATTTTTAAGTATATTTATCCATATATATGAGTTTTATTTAAGTTTTATAAATTGTAACGTTTGTTGTGCAATCTGTTCTTTTAAGTTTTACTATTTTTTACGTATATATTTTCTATTTATCTAATAGTATTGTTTTAGTATGTGTGTTATTTGTTGTTTTAAGTTTTTCTATTTTTTATATATTTATTGTCTATTCATTTGAAAGTATTGTTTTACTATGTGTCTTATTCGTTTTAGTTTTAATTATGTGTTTTATTTAAGTTTTATAAATTGTAACGTTTGTTGTGTATTATATTTTGTTTTAAGTTTTACTCGTCTTTACGTATATGTTGTTATTTCATATGAAATTATTTTTTTATTAAGGGTGTTATGCGTTTTATTTTTAATTTTTTTTTCTATATATATAAGAGTTTTATTTAAATTTAATCAATTGTAATGTTTGTTGTCTATAATCTTTTGCTTTAATTTTTACTAGTTTTTATGTATATGTTGTTTATTTATCTGAAATTATTATTAATTATGTGTGCTATACGTTATATTTTTAATTATGTTTATCCATGTATATGAGTTTTATTTAAGTTTTATAAATTGTAACGTTTGTTGTGCAATCTGTTGTTTTAACTTTTACTATTTTTTATGTATATATTGTCTATTTATTTGAAAGTATTGTCTTACTAGTTTTTACGTATATGTTGTCATTTCATATGAAATTATTGTTTTAGTACGGGTGTTATGTGTTTTATTTTCAATTATTTTTATCTCTATATATAAGAGTTTTATTTAAATTTAATCAATTGTAATGTTTGTTGTTATAATCTTTTGCTTTTAGTTTTACTAGTCTTTACGTATATGTTGTTTATTTATCTGAAATTATTATTTATTATGTGTGCTATACGTTATATTTTTAATTATGATTATCCATATATATGAGTTTTATTTAAATTTAATCAATTGTAATGTTTGTTGTCTATAATATTTTGCTTTTAGTTTTACTAGTCTTTACGTATATGTTGTTTATTTATCTGAAATTATTATTTATTATGTGTGCTATACGTTCTATTTTTAATTATGTTTATCTATATATATGAGTTTTATTTTAGTTTTATAAATTGTAACGTTTGTTGTGCAATCTGTTGTTTTAAATTTGACTATTTTTTACGTATATATTTTCTATTTATCTGATAGTATTGTTTTAGTATGTGTGTTATTTGTTGTTTTAAGTTTTTCTATTTTTTATATATTTATTGTCTATTCATTTGAAAGTATTGTTTTACTATATGTCTTATTCGTTTTATTTTTAATTATGTGTTTTATTTATGTTTTATTAATTTGAACGTTTGTTGTGTATTATCTTTTGTTTTATGTTTTACTATTCTTTATATTCTATTTATCTAATATATATTTTTTAATATGTGTCATATGTGTGTTATTGTTATACATATAGATAAGAGTTTTATTTAAGTTTTACTTCTCATACGTATATGTTGTCTATTTATCTGTGTGCTATACGTTTTGTTTTTAATTATGATTATCCATATATATGAGTTTTATTTAAATTTAATCAATTGTAATGTTTGTTGTCCATAATCTTTTGCTTTAAGTTTTACTAATCTTTACGTATATGTTGTTTATTTATCTAAAATTATTGTTTTATTATGTGTGCTATCCGTTCTATTTTCAATTTTGTTTATCCATATATATGAGTTTTAATTAAGTTTTATAAATTGTAACGTTTGTTATGCAATCTTTTGTTTTAAGTTTTACTATTCTTTATATTCGATTTATATGATATTATTTTTTTAATACGCGTCTTATGTGTTTTATTGTTATACATATAGATAAGAGTTTTATTTAAGTTTAACTTGTCATACGTATATGTTGTCTATTTATCTGTGTGTTATACGTTCTATTTTTAATTATGTTTATCCATATATATAAATTTTATTTAAGTTTTATAAATTGCAACGTTTGTTGTGTATTATATTTTGTTTTAAGTTTTACTATTTTTTACGTATATGTTGTATTTATCTGATAGTATTGTTTTAGTAAGTGTGTTATTTGTTGTTTTAAGTTTTACTATTTTTTATGTATATATTGTTTATTTATCTCATAGTATTGTCTTACTAGTTTTTACGTATATGTTGTCATTTCAAATGAAATTATTGTTTTATTACGGTTGTTATCCGTTTTATTTTTAATTATTTTTATCTATATGTATAAGAGTTTTATTTAAATTTAATCAATTGTAATGTTTGTTTTCTATAATCTTTTGCTTTTAGTTTTACTAGTCTTTACGTATCTGTTGTTTATTTATCTGAAATTATTATTTATTATGTGTGCTATACCTTCTATTTTTAATTATGTTTATCCATATATATGAGTTTTATTTAAGTTTTATAAATTGTAACGTTTGTTGTGCAATCTGTTCTTTTAAGTTTTACTATTTTTTACGTATATATTTTCTATTTATCTAATAGTATTGTTTTAGTATGTGTGTTATTTGTTGTTTTAAGTTTTTCAATTTTTGATATATTTATTGTCTATTCATTTGAAAGTATTGTTTTACTATGTGTCTTATTCGTTTTAGTTTTAATTATGTGTTTTATTTAAGTTTTATAAATTGTAACGTTTGTTGTGTATTATATTTTGTTTTAAGTTTTACTCGTCTTTACGTATATGTTGTTATTTCATATGAAATTATTTTTTTATTAAGGGTGTTATGCGTTTTATTTTTAATTTTTTTTTCTATATATATAAGAGTTTTATTTAAATTTAATCAATTGTAATGTTTGTTGTCTATAATCTTTTGCTTTAATTTTTACTAGTTTTTATGTATATGTTGTTTATTTATCTGAAATTATTATTAATTATGTGTGCTATACGTTCTATTTTTAATTATGTTTATCCATGTATATGAGTTTTATTTAAGTTTTATAAATTGTAACGTTTGTTGTGCAATCTGTTGTTTTAACTTTTACTATTTTTTATGTATATATTGTCTATTTATTTGAAAGTATTGTCTTACTAGTTTTTACGTATATGTTGTCATTTCATATGAAATTATTGTTTTAGTACGGGTGTTATGTGTTTTATTTTCAATTATTTTTATCTCTATATATAAGAGTTTTATTTAAATTTAATCAATTGTAATGTTTGTTGTCTATAATCTTTTGCTTTTAGTTTACTAGTCTTTACGTATATGTTGTTTATTTATCTGAAATTATTATTTATTATATGTGCTATACGTTATATTTTTAATTATAATTATCCATATATATGAGTTTTATTTAAATTTAATCAATTGTAATGTTTGTTGTCTATAATCTTTTGCTTTTAGTTTTACTAGTCTTTACGTATATGTTGTTTATTTATCTGAAATTATTATTTATTATGTGTGCTATACGTTCTATTTTTAATTATGTTTATCTATATATATGAGTTTTATTTTAGTTTTATAAATTGTAACGTTTGTTGTGCAATCTGTTGTTTTAAGTTTGACTATTTTTTACGTATATATTTTCTATTTATCTGATAGTATTGTTTTAGTATGTGTGTTATTTGTTGTTTTAAGTTTTTCTATTTTTTATATATTTATTGTCTATTCATTTGAAAGTATTGTTTTACTATATGTCTTATTCGTTTTATTTTTAATTATGTGTTTTATTTATGTTTTATTAATTTGAACGTTTGTTGTGTATTATCTTTTGTTTTATGTTTTACTATTCTTTATATTCTATTTATCTAATATATATTTTTTAATATGTGTCATATGTGTGTTATTGTTATACATATAGATAAGAGTTTTATTTAAGTTTTACTTCTCATACGTATATGTTGTCTATTTATCTGTGTGCTATACGTTTTGTTTTTAATTATGATTATCCATATATATGAGTTTTATTTAAATTTAATCAATTGTAATGTTTGTTGTCCATAATCTTTTGCTTTAAGTTTTACTAATCTTTACGTATATGTTGTTTATTTATCTAAAATTATTGTTTTATTATGTGTGCTATCCGTTCTATTTTCAATTTTGTTTATCCATATATATGAGTTTTAATTAAGTTTTATAAATTGTAACGTTTGTTATGCAATCTTTTGTTTTAAGTTTTACTATTCTTTATATTCGATTTATATGATATTATTTTTTTAATACGCGTCTTATGTGTTTTATTGTTATACATATAGATAAGAGTTTTATTTAAGTTTAACTTGTCATACGTATATGTTGTCTATTTATCTGTGTGTTATACGTTCTATTTTTAATTATGTTTATCCATATATATAAATTTTATTTAAGTTTTATAAATTGCAACGTTTGTTGTGTATTATATTTTGTTTTAAGTTTTACTATTTTTTACGTATATGTTGTATTTATCTGATAGTATTGTTTTAGTAAGTGTGTTATTTGTTGTTTTAAGTTTTACTATTTTTTATGTATATATTGTTTATTTATCTCATAGTATTGTCTTACTAGTTTTTACGTATATGTTGTCATTTCAAATGAAATTATTGTTTTATTACGGTTGTTATCCGTTTTATTTTTAATTATTTTTATCTATATGTATAAGAGTTTTATTTAAATTTAATCAATTGTAATGTTTGTTTTCTATAATCTTTTGCTTTTAGTTTTACTAGTCTTTACGTATCTGTTGTTTATTTATCTGAAATTATTATTTATTATGTGTGCTATACCTTCTATTTTTAATTATGTTTATCCATATATATGAGTTTTATTTAAGTTTTATAAATTGTAACGTTTGTTGTGCAATCTGTTCTTTTAAGTTTTACTATTTTTTACGTATATATTTTCTATTTATCTAATAGTATTGTTTTAGTATGTGTGTTATTTGTTGTTTTAAGTTTTTCAATTTTTGATATATTTATTGTCTATTCATTTGAAAGTATTGTTTTACTATGTGTCTTATTCGTTTTAGTTTTAATTATGTGTTTTATTTAAGTTTTATAAATTGTAACGTTTGTTGTGTATTATATTTTGTTTTAAGTTTTACTCGTCTTTACGTATATGTTGTTATTTCATATGAAATTATTTTTTTATTAAGGGTGTTATGCGTTTTATTTTTAATTTTTTTTTCTATATATATAAGAGTTTTATTTAAATTTAATCAATTGTAATGTTTGTTGTCTATAATCTTTTGCTTTAATTTTTACTAGTTTTTATGTATATGTTGTTTATTTATCTGAAATTATTATTAATTATGTGTGCTATACGTTCTATTTTTAATTATGTTTATCCATGTATATGAGTTTTATTTAAGTTTTATAAATTGTAACGTTTGTTGTGCAATCTGTTGTTTTAACTTTTACTATTTTTTATGTATATATTGTCTATTTATTTGAAAGTATTGTCTTACTAGTTTTTACGTATATGTTGTCATTTCATATGAAATTATTGTTTTAGTACGGGTGTTATGTGTTTTATTTTCAATTATTTTTATCTCTATATATAAGAGTTTTATTTAAATTTAATCAATTGTAATGTTTGTTGTCTATAATCTTTTGCTTTTAGTTTACTAGTCTTTACGTATATGTTGTTTATTTATCTGAAATTATTATTTATTATATGTGCTATACGTTATATTTTTAATTATAATTATCCATATATATGAGTTTTATTTAAATTTAATCAATTGTAATGTTTGTTGTCTATAATCTTTTGCTTTTAGTTTTACTAGTCTTTACGTATATGTTGTTTATTTATCTGAAATTATTATTTATTATGTGTGCTATACGTTCTATTTTTAATTATGTTTATCTATATATATGAGTTTTATTTTAGTTTTATAAATTGTAACGTTTGTTGTGCAATCTGTTGTTTTAAGTTTGACTATTTTTTACGTATATATTTTCTATTTATCTGATAGTATTGTTTTAGTATGTGTGTTATTTGTTGTTTTAAGTTTTTCTATTTTTTATATATTTATTGTCTATTCATTTGAAAGTATTGTTTTACTATATGTCTTATTCGTTTTATTTTTAATTATGTGTTTTATTTATGTTTTATTAATTTGAACGTTTGTTGTGTATTATCTTTTGTTTTATGTTTTACTATTCTTTATATTCTATTTATCTAATATATATTTTTTAATATGTGTCATATGTGTGTTATTGTTATACATATAGATAAGAGTTTTATTTAAGTTTTACTTCTCATACATGTTGTCTATTTATCTGTGTGCTATACGTTTTGTTTTTAATTATGATTATCCATATATATGAGTTTTATTTAAATTTAATCAATTGTAATGTTTGTTGTCCATAATCTTTTGCTTTAAGTTTTACTAATCTTTACGTATATGTTGTTTATTTATCTAAAATTATTGTTTTATTATGTGTGCTATCCGTTCTATTTTCAATTTTGTTTATCCATATATATGAGTTTTAATTAAGTTTTATAAATTGTAACGTTTGTTATGCAATCTTTTGTTTTAAGTTTTACTATTCTTTATATTCGATTTATATGATATTATTTTTTTAATACGCGTCTTATGTGTTTTATTGTTATACATATAGATAAGAGTTTTATTTAAGTTTAACTTGTCATACGTATATGTTGTCTATTTATCTGTGTGTTATACGTTCTATTTTTAATTATGTTTATCCATATATATAAATTTTATTTAAGTTTTATAAATTGCAACGTTTGTTGTGTATTATATTTTGTTTTAAGTTTTACTATTTTTTACGTATATGTTGTATTTATCTGATAGTATTGTTTTAGTAAGTGTGTTATTTGTTGTTTTAAGTTTTACTATTTTTTATGTATATATTGTTTATTTATCTCATAGTATTGTCTTACTAGTTTTTACGTATATGTTGTCATTTCAAATGAAATTATTGTTTTATTACGGTTGTTATCCGTTTTATTTTTAATTATTTTTATCTATATGTATAAGAGTTTTATTTAAATTTAATCAATTGTAATGTTTGTTTTCTATAATCTTTTGCTTTTAGTTTTACTAGTCTTTACGTATCTGTTGTTTATTTATCTGAAATTATTATTTATTATGTGTGCTATACCTTCTATTTTTAATTATGTTTATCCATATATATGAGTTTTATTTAAGTTTTATAAATTGTAACGTTTGTTGTGCAATCTGTTCTTTTAAGTTTTACTATTTTTTACGTATATATTTTCTATTTATCTGATAGTAATTTTTTAGTATGTGTGTTATTTGTTGTTTTAAGTTTTACTATTCTTTATGTATATATTATCTATTTATCTCATATTATTGTCTTACTAGTCTTTACGTATATGTTGTCATTTCATATGAAATTTTTGTTTTATTAAATGGTGTTATGCGTTTTATTTTTAATTATTTTTATCTATATACATATTAGTTTTATTTAAATTTAATCAATTGTAATGTTTATTGTCTATAATCTTTTGCTTTAACTTTTACTAGTCTTTACGTATATGTTGTTTATTTATTTGAAATTATTATTTATTATGTGTGCTATACGTTCTATTTTTAATTATGTTTATCCATATATATGAGTTTTATTTAAGTTTTATAAATTGTAACGTTTGTTGTGTAATCTGCTGTTTTAAGTTTTACTATTTTTTACGTATATATTTTCTATTTTCAATTTTGTTTATCCATATATATGAGTTTTAATTAAGTTTTATAAATTGTAACGTTTGTTGTGCAATCTTTTGTTTTAAGTTTTACTATTATTTATATTCTATTTATCTGATATTATTTTTTTAATATGCGTCTTATGTGTTTTATTGTTATACATATAGATACGAGTTTTATTTAAGTTTTACTTGTCATACGTATATGTTGTCTATTTATCTGTGTGTTATACGTTCTCTTTTTAATTATTTTATCCATATATATAAATTATATTTATGTTTTATAAATTGTAACGTTTGTTGTGTATTATATTTTGTCTTAAGTTTTACTATTCTTTACGTATATGTTGTCATTTCATATAAAATTATTGTTTTATTACGGGTGTTATGCGTTTTATTTTTAATTATTTTTATCTATATATATAAGAGTTTTATTTAAATTTAAACAATTTTAATGTTTGTTGTCTATAGTCTTTTGCTTTAATTTTTACTAGTCTTTATGTATATGTTGTTTATTTATATGAAATTATTGTTTTATTATGCGTGCTACCGTTCTATTTTGAATTATGTTTATCTATGTATATGCGTTTTATTTAAGTTTTATAAATTGTAACGTTTGTTGTGCAATCTTTTGTTTTAAGTTTTACTATTCTTTACGTATATATGTTCTATTTATCTGATAGTATGGTTTTAGTATGTGTGTTATTTTTTGTTTTAAGATTTAGTATTTTTTATGTATATATTGTTTATTTATTTGAAAGTATTGGTTTACTATGTGTCTTATTCGTTTTATTTTTAATTATGGGTTTTATTTATATTTTATCAATTTTAACGTTTCTTGTGCATAATCTTTTGTTTTAAGTTTTACTATTCTTTATGTTCTATTTATCTTATATTTTTTTTAATATGTCTTATGTGTTATATTTTTAATTATAATTATCCGTATAGATAAGAGTTTTATTTAAGTTTTACTTGTCATATGTATATGTTGTGTATTTATGTGTGTTATACGTTCTATTTTTAATTTTGTTTATCCATAAATATAAGTTTTATAAACTTTAACGTTTATTGTGTATTATATTTTGTTTTAAGTTTTACTATTCTTTATGTATATGTTGTATTTATCTGATAGTATTGTTTTAGTAGGTGTGTTATTTGTTGTTTTAAGTTTTACTATTTTTTATGTATATATTGTCTATTTATCTCACAGTGTTGTCGTACTAGTCTTTACATGTTTCATATGAAATTATTGTTTTATTACGTGTGTTATGTGTTTTATTTTTAATTATTTTTATCTATATATATGAGTTTATTTTAAATTTAATCAATTGTAATGTTTGTTGTCTATAATCTTTTGCTTTTAGTTTTACTAGTCTTTACGTATATGTTGTTTATTTATCTAAAATTATTATTTATTATGTGTGCTATACGTTCTATTTTTAATTATGTTTATCCATATATATGAGTTTTATTTAAGTTTTATAAATTGTAACGTTTGTTGTGCAATCTGTTCTTTTAAGTTTTACTATTTTTTACGTATATATTTTCTATTTATCTCATAGTATTAAAGTATGTGTGTTATTTATTGTTTTAAGTTTTTCTATTTTTTATGTATTTATTGTCTATTCTTTTGAAAGTATTGTTTTACTATGTTTCTTATTAGTTTTATTTTTAATTATTCGTTTTATTTATGTTTTATTAAGTTTTGACGTTTGTTGTGTATAATATTTTGTTTTAAGTTTTACTATTCTTTACGTATATGTTGTATTTATGTGATAGTATTCTTTTAGTAAGTGTGTTATTTGTTGTTTTAAGTTTTACTATTTTTTATATATTTATTGTCTATTCTTTTGAAAGTATTGTTTTACTATGTTTCTTATTAGTTTTATTTTTAATTATTCGTTTTATTTATGTTTTATTAAGTTTTGACGTTTGTTGTGTATTATATTTTGTTTTATGTTTTACTATTATTTATATTTTATTTATCTGAAATTTTTTTTTTAATATGTGTCAAATGTGTTTTATTGTTATATGTATAGATAAGAGTTTTACTTAAGTTTTACTTGTCATACGTATATGTTGTCTATTTATCTCTGTGTTATAGGTTCTATTTTTAATTATGTTTATAAACTGTAACGTTTGTTGTGTATTATATTTTGTTTTAAGTTTTACTATTCTTTACGTATATATTGTTATTTCATATGAATTTTTTTTTATTAAGGGTGTTATGCGTTTTATTTTTAATTATTTTTTTCTATATATATAAGAGTTTTATCTAAATTTAATCAATTGTAATGTTTGTTTTTGCTTTTAGTTTTACTTGTCTTTACGTATATGTTGTTTATTTATCTAAAATTATTATTTATTATGTGTGCTATACCTTCTATTTTTAATTATGTTTATCCATATATATGAGTTTTATAAATTGTAACTTTTGTTGTGCAATCTGTTGTTTTAAGTTTTACTATTTTTTACGTATATATTTTCTATTTATGTGATAGTATTGTTTTAGTATGTGTGTTCTTTGTTGTCTTAAGTTTTTCTATTTTTTATATATTTATTGTCGTCTATTCATTTGAAAGTATTGTTTTACTATGTGTCTTATTTGTTTTATTTTTAATTATGTGTTTTATTTATTTTAACGTTTGTTGTGTATTATCTTTTGTTTTAAGTTTTACTATTCTTTAAATTCTACTTATCTGATATTTTTTTTAATATGTGTCATATGTGTTTTATTGTTATACGTATAGATTAGAGTTTTATTTAAGTTTTACTTGTTATACGCATATGTTGTCTATTTATCTGTGTGTTATTTGTTCTATTTTTAATTATGTTTATCCATATATATAAGTTTTATTTAAGTTTTATAAATTGTAACGTTTGTTGTGTATTATATTTTGTTTTAAGTTTTATTATTCTTTACGTATATGTTGTATTTATCTGAAAGTATTGTTTGAGTAAGTGTGTTATTTGTTGTTTTAAGTTTAACTATTTTTTATGTATATATTATCTATTTATCTCATAGTATTGTTTTACTAGTCTTTACGTATATGTTGTCATTTCATATGAAATTATTGTTTTATTACGGGTGTTATGCGTGTTATATTTAATTATTTTTATCTATATATTTGAGTTTTATTTAAATTTAATCAATTATAATGTTTGTTGTCTATAATCTTTTGCTTTTAGGTTTAATAGTTTTTACGTATATGTTGTTTATTTATCTGAAATTATTGTTTTATTATGTGTGCTACCGTTCTATTTTTAATTATGTTTATATATGAGTTTTATTTAAGTTTTATAAATTGTAACATTTGTTGTGTAATCTGTTTTTTTAAGTTTTACTATTCTTTACGTATATATTTTCTATTTATGTGACAGTATTGTTTTAGTATGTGTGTTATTTGTTGTTTTAAGTTTTACTATTTTTTATGTATATATTGTCTATTTATCTCATATTATTGTCTTACTAGTCTTTACGTATATGTTGTCATTTCATATGAAATTATTTTTTTATTAAGAGGTGTTATGCGTTTTATTTTTATCTATATACATAAGAGTTTTATTTAAATTTAATCTATTGTAATGTTTGTTGTCTATAATCTTTTGCTTTAACTTTTACTAGTCTTTACGTATATTTGTTTATTTATCAAAAAATATTATTTATTATGTGTGCTATACGTTCTATTTTTAATTATGTTTATCCATGTATATGAGTTTTATTTAAGTTTTACTATTTTTTATGTATATATTGTCTATTTATCTAATAGTATTGTCTTACTAGTCTTTACGTATATGTTGTCATTTCGTATGAAATTATTGTTTTATTACGGGTGTTATGCGTTTTATTTTAATTATTTTTATCTATATATATAAGAGTTTTATAAAAATTTAATCAATTGTAATGTTTGTTGTCCATAATCTTTTGCTTTAAGTTTTACTATTCTTTACGTATATGTTGTTTATTTATCTGAAATTATTGTTTTATTATGTGTGCTATCCGTTCTATTTTTAATTATGTTTATCCATATATATATGAGTTTTAATTAAGTTTTATAAATTGTAACGTTTGTTGTGCAATCTGTTGTTTTAAGTTTTACTATTTTTTATGTATATATTGTCTATTTATTTGAAAGTATTGTCGAACTAGTTTTTACGTATTTGTTGTCATTTCATATGAAATTATTGTTTTAGTACGGGTGTTATGTGTTTTATTTTTAATTATTTTTATCTATATCTATAAGAGTTTTATTTAAATTTAATCAATTGTAATGTTTGTTGTCTATAATCTTTTGCTTTTAGTTTTACTAGTCTTTACGTATATGTTGTTTATTTATCTGAAATTATTATTTATTATGTGTGCTATACGTTCTATTTTTAATTATTTTTATCCATATATATGAGTTTTATTTAAGTTTTATAAATTGTAACGTTTGTTGTGCAATCTGTTGTTTTAAATTTGACTATTTTTTACGTATATATTTTCTATTTATCTCATAGTATTGTTTTAGTATGTGTGTTATTTGTTGTTTTAAGTTTTTCTATTTTTTTATATATTTATTGTCTATTTATTTGAAAGTATTGTTTTACTATGTGTCTTATTCGTTTTATTTTTAATTATGTGTTTTATTTATGTTTTATTAATTGTAACGTGTTGTGTATTATATTTTGTTTTAAGTTTTACTAGTCTTTACGTATATGTTGTTATTTTATATGAAATTATTGTTTTCTTAAGGGTGTTATGCGTTTTATTTTTAATTATTTTTATCTATATACATATTAGTTTTATTTAAATTTAATCAATTGTAATGATTGTTGTCTATAATCATTTGCTTTAACTTTTACTAGTCTTTACGTATATGTTGTTTATTTATCTGAAATTATTATTTATTATATGTGTTATACGTTCTATTTTTAATTATGTTTATACATGTATATGAGTTTTATTTAAGTTTTATAAATTGTAACGTTTATTGTGCAATCTGTTGTTTTAAGTTTTACTATTTTTTTATGTATATATTTTCTATTTATCTGATAGTACTCTCTTACTAGTCTTTACGTATATGTTGTGATTTCATATGAAATTATTGTTTTATTACGGGTGTTATGCGTTTTATTTTAATTATTTTTATCTATATATATAAGAGTTTTATTTAAATTTAATCAATTTTAATGTTTCTAGTCTATAATATTTTGCTTTTAGTTTCACTACTCTTTACGTATATGTTGTTTATTTAACTGAAATTATTATTTATTATGTGTGTTATACGTGCTATTTTTAAGTATATTTATCCATATATATGAGTTTTATTTAAGTTTTATAAATTGTAACGTTTGTTGTGCAATCTGTTCTTTTAAGTTTTACTATTTTTTACGTATATATTTTCTATTTATCTAATAGTATTGTTTTAGTATGTGTGTTATTTGTTGTTTTAAGTTTTTCAATTTTTGATATATTTATTGTCTATTCATTTGAAAGTATTGTTTTACTATGTGTCTTATTCGTTTTAGTTTTAATTATGTGTTTTATTTAAGTTTTATAAATTGTAACGTTTGTTGTGTATTATATTTTGTTTTAAGTTTTACTCGTCTTTACGTATATATTTTCTATTTATCTGATAGTATTGTTTTAGTTTGTGTGTTATTTTTTGTTTTAAGTTTTACTATATTTGATGTATGTATTGTCTTTTTATTGGAAAGTATTGTTTTACTATGTGTCTTATTAGTTTTATTTTTAATTATGTGTTTTATTTATGTTTTATTAATTTTAACGTTTGTTGTGTATTATCTTTTATTTTAAGTTTTACTATTCTTTATATTCTATTTATCTGATATTATTTTTTTAATATGTGTCATATGTGTGTTATTGTTATACATATAGATAAGAGTTTTATATTTTTAATTATGATTATCCATATATATGAGATTTATTTAAATTTAATCAATTGTAATGTTTGTTGTCCATAATATTTTGCTTTAAGTTTTACTATTCTTTACGTATATGTTGTTTATTTATTTGAAATTATTGTTTTATTATGTGTGCTATCCGTTCTATTTTTCATTATGTTTATCCATATATATGAGTTTTAATTAAGTTTTATAAATTGTAACATTTGTTGTGCAATCTTTTGTTTTAAGCTTTACTATTACGTATATATTTTCTATTTATATGATAATATTGTTTTAGTATGTGTGTTGTTCGTCGTTTTAAGTTTTACTATTTTTTATGTATATATTGTCTATTTATCTCATAGTTTTGTCTTACTAGTCTTTATATATATGTTGTGATTTCATATGAAATTATTGTATTATTACTCGTTTTATGCGTTTTATTTTTAATTATTTTTATCTATATATATAAGAGTTTTATTTAAATTTAATCAATTGTAATGTTTGTTGTCATCTTTTCCTTTTAGTTTTACTAGTCTTTACGTATATATTGTTTATTTATCTGAAATAATTATTTATTATGTGTGTTATGCGTTTTATTTTTAATTATATTTATCCATGTATATGAGTTTTATTTAAGTTTTATAAATAGTAACGTTTGTTGTGTAATCTATTGTTTTAAGTTTTATTATTTTTTACGTATATATTTTCTATTTATCTGATAGTATTGTTTTAGTATGTATGTTATTTGTTATTTGTTGTTTTCAGTTTTTCTATTTTTTATATATTTATTGTCTATTCATTTGAAAGTATTGTTTTACTGTGTGTCTTATTCGTTTTATTTTTAATTATGTGTTTTATTTATTAATTTTAACGTTTGTTGTGTATTATCTTTTGTTTTAAGTTTTACTATTCTTTATATTCTATTTATCTAATATTATTTTTTGAATATGTGTCATATGTGTTTTATAGTTATACATATAGATAAGAGTTTTATTTAAGTTTTACTTGTCATACGTACATGTTATCTATTTATCTGTGTGCTATACGTTCTATTTTTAATTATTATTATCCATATATATGAGTTTTATTTAAATTTAATCAATTGTAATGTTTGTTGTCCATAATCTTTTGCTTTAAGTTTTACTATTCTTTACGTATATGTTGTTTATTTATCTGAAATTATTGTTTTATTATGTGTGCTATCGTTCTATTTTTAATTATGTTTATCCATATATATATGAGTTTTAATTAAGTTTTATAAATTGTAACGTTTGTTGTGTAATCTTTTGTTTTAAGCTTTACTATTTTTTACGTATATATTATCTATTTATCTCATAGTATTGTCTTACTAGTCTTTATGTATATGTTGTGATTTCATATGAAATTATTGTTTTATTATGGGTGTTATGCGTTTTATTTTTAATTATTTTTATCTATATATATAAGAGTTTTATTTAAATTTAAATAATTGTAATGTTTGTTGTCTATAATCTTTTCCTTTTAGTTTTACTAGTCTTTACGTATATATTGTTTATTTATTTGAAATAATTATTTATTATGTGTGCTATACGTTTTATTTTTAATTATGTTTATCCATGTATATGAGTTTTGTTTAAGTTTTATAAATAGTAACGTTTGTTGTGTAATCTATTGTTTTAAGTTTTATTATTTTTTACCTATATATTTTCTATTTATCTGATAGCATTGTTTTAGTATGTGTGTTATTTGTTGTTTTAAGTTTTTCTATTTTTTTATATATTTATTGTCTATTCATTTGAAAGTATTGTTTTACTATGTGTCTTATTCGTTTTATTTTTAATTATGTGTTTTATTTATGTTTTATTAATTTTAAGGTTTGTTGTGTATTATCTTTTGTTTTAAGTTTTACTATTCTTTATATTCTATTTATCTGATATTTTTTTTAATATGTGTCATATGTGTGTTGTTGTTATACATATAGATAAGAGTTTTATTTAAGTTTTACTTGTCATACGTATATGTTGTATATTTATCTGTGTGGTATACGTTCTATTTTCAATTATGATTATCTATATATATGAGTTTTATTTAAATTTAATCAATTGTAATGTTTGTTGTCCATAATCTTTTGCTTTAAGTTTTACTATTCTTTACGTATATGTTGTTTATTTATCTGAAATTATTGTTTTGTTATATGTGCTATCCGTTCTATTTTTAATTTTGTTTATCCATATATATGAGTTTTAATTAAGTTTTATAAATTGTAACGTTTGTTGTGCAATCTTTTGTTTGAATCTTTCCTATTTTTTACGTATATATTTCCTATTTATCTGATAGTATTGTTTTAGTATGTGTGTTATTTGTTGTTTTAAGTTTTTCTATTTTTTTATATTTATTGTCTATTCATTTGAAAGTATTGTTTTACTATGTGTCTTATTCGTTTTATTTTTAATTATGTGTTTTATTTATGTTTTATTAATTTTAAGGTTTGTTGTGTATTATCTTTTGTTTTAAGTTTTACTATTCTTTATATTCTATTTATCTGATATTTTTTTTAATATGTGTCATATGTGTGTTATTGTTATACATATAGATAAGAGTTTTATTTAAATTTTACTTGTCATACGTATATGTTGTCTATTTATCTATGTGCTATATGTTCTATTTTTAATTATGATTATCCATATATATGAGTTTTATTTAAATTTAATCAATTGTAATGTTTGTTGTCCATAATCTTTTGCTTTAAGTTTTACTATTCTTTACGTATATGTTGTTTATTTATTTGAAATTATTGTTTTATTATATGTGCTATCCGTTTTATTTTTAATTATGTTTATCCATATATATGAGTTTTAATTAAGTTTTATAAATTGTAACGTTTGTTGTGCAATCTTTTCTTTTAAGCTTTACTATTTTTTACGTATATATTTTCTATTTATATGATAATATTGTTTTAGTATGTGTGTTATTTGTTGTTTTAAGTTTTAATATTTTTTATGTATATATTGTCTATTTATCTCATAGTATTGTCTTTCTAGTCTTTATGTATATGTTGTGATTTCATATGAAATTATTGTTTTATTACGGGTGTTATGCGTTTTATTTTTAATTATTTTTATCTATATATATAAGAGTTTTATTTAAATTTAATTAATTGTAATGTTTGTTGTCTATAATCTTTTGTTTTAAGTTTTACTAGTTTTTACGTATATGTTGTTTATTTATCTGAAATTATTATTTATTATGTGTGCGATACGTTCTATTTTTAATTATGTTTATCCATGTATATGAGTCTTATTTAACTTTTATAAATTGTAACGTTTGTTGTGCAATATGTTGTTTTAAGTTTTACTATTTTTTATGTATATATTGTCTATTTATCTCATAGTATTTTCTTACTAGTCTTTACGTATATGTTGTTATTTCGTATGAAATTATTGTTTTATTACGGGTGTTATGCGTTTTATTTTAATTATTTTTATCTATATATATAAGAGTTTTATTTAAATTTAATCAATTGTAATGTTTGTTGTCTATAATCTTTTGCTGTTAGTTTTACTACTCTTTACGTATATGTTGTTTATTTAACTGAAATTATTATTTATTATGTGTGTTATACGTGCTATTTTTAAGTTTGTTTATCCATATATATGAGTTTTATTTAAGTTTTATAAATTGTAACGTTTGTTGTGCAATCTGTTCTTTTAAGTTTTACTATTCTTTACGTATATATTTTCTATTTATCTCATAGTATTGTTTTAGTATGTTTGTTATTTGTTGTTTTAAGTTTTTCTATTTTTATGTATTTATTGTCTATTCATTTGAAAGTATTGTTTTACTACGTGTCTTATTCGTTTTATTTTTAATTATGAGTTTTATTTATGTTTTATTAACTTAAACGTTTGATGTGTATTATCTTTTGTTTTAAGTTTTATTATTCTTTATATTCTATTTATCTGATATTATTTTTTTAATATGCGTCTTATGTGTTTTATTGTTATACATTTAGATAAGAGTTTTATTTAAGTTTTACTTGTCATACGTATAGGTTGTCAATTTATCTGTGTGTTATACGTTCTATTTTTAATTATGTTTATCCATATATATGAGTTTTATTTAAGTTTTATAAATTGTAATGTTTGTTGTGTATTATATTTTGTTTTAAGTTTTACTATTCTTTACGTATATGTTGTATTTATCTTATAATATTGTTTTAGTAAGTGTGTTATTTGTTGTTTTAAGTTTTACTATTTTTTATGTCTATATTGTCTATTTATCTTATAGTATTGTCTTATTAGTCTTTACGTATATGTTGACATTTCAAATGAAATTATTGTTTTATTACGGTTGTTATGCGTTTTATATTTAATTATTTTTATCTATATATATAAGAGTTTTATTTAAATTTAATCAATTGTAATGTTTGTTTTCTATAATCTTTTGCTTTTAGTTTTACTAGTCTTTACGTATATATTGTTTATTTATCTGAAATTATAAATTGTAACGTTTGTTATGCAATCTGTTGTTTTAAGTTTTACTATTTTTTACGTATATATTTTCTATTTATCTGATAGTATTGTTTTAGTATTTGTGTTATTTGTTGTTTTAAGTTTTTCTATTTTTTTATATATTTATTGTCTATTTATTTGAAAGTATTGTTTTACTATGTGTCTTATTCGTTTTATTTTTAATTATGTGTTTTATTTATGTTTTATTAATTGTAACGTTTGTTGTGTATTATATTTTGTTTTAAGTTTTACTAGTCTTTACGTATATGTTGTTATTTTATATGAAATTATTGTTTTATTAAGGGTGTTATGCGTTTTATTTTTAATTATTTTTATCTATATACATATTAGTTTTATTTAAATTTAATCAATTGTAATGATTGTTGTCTATAATCATTTGCTTTAACTTTAACTAGTCTTTACGTATATGTTGTTTATTTATCTGAAATTATTATTTATTATATGTGTTATACGTTCTATTTTTAATTATATTTATACATGTATATGAGTTTTATTTAAGTTTTATAAATTGTAACTTTTATTGTGCAATCTGTTGTTTTAAGTTTTACTATTTTTTATGTATATATTGTTTATTTATCTCATAGTATTGTCTTACTAGTTTTTACGTATATGTTGTCATTTCAAATGAAATTATTGTTTTATTACGGTTGTTATCCGTTTTATTTTTAATTATTTTTATCTATATATATAAGAGTTTTATTTAAATTTAATCAATTGTAATGTTTGTTTTCTATAATCTTTTGCTTTTAGTTTCACTACTCTTTACGTATATGTTGTTTATTTAACTGAAATTATTATTTATTATGTGTGTTATACGTGCTATTTTTAAGTATATTTATCCATATATATGAGTTTTATTTAAGTTTTATAAATTGTAACGTTTGTTGTGCAATCTGTTCTTTTAAGTTTTACTATTTTTTACGTATATATTTTCTATTTATCTAATAGTATTGTTTTAGTATGTGTGTTATTTGTTGTTTTAAGTTTTTCAATTTTTGATATATTTATTGTCTATTCATTTGAAAGTATTGTTTTACTATGTGTCTTATTCGTTTTAGTTTTAATTATGTGTTTTATTTAAGTTTTATAAATTGTAACGTTTGTTGTGTATTATATTTTGTTTTAAGTTTTACTCGTCTTTACGTATATGTTGTTATTTCATATGAAATTATTTTTTTATTAAGGGTGTTATGCGTTTTATTTTTAATTTTTTTTTCTATATATATAAGAGTTTTATTTAAATTTAATCAATTGTAATGTTTGTTGTCTATAATCTTTTGCTTTAATTTTTACTAGTTTTTATGTATATGTTGTTTATTTATCTGAAATTATTATTAATTATGTGTGCTATACGTTATATTTTTAATTATGTTTATCCATGTATATGAGTTTTATTTAAGTTTTATAAATTGTAACGTTTGTTGTGCAATCTGTTGTTTTAACTTTTACTATTTTTTATGTATATATTGTCTATTTATTTGAAAGTATTGTCTTACTAGTTTTTACGTATATGTTGTCATTTCATATGAAATTATTGTTTTAGTACGGGTGTTATGTGTTTTATTTTCAATTATTTTTATCTCTATATATAAGAGTTTTATTTAAATTTAATCAATTGTAATGTTTGTTGTTATAATCTTTTGCTTTTAGTTTTACTAGTCTTTACGTATATGTTGTTTATTTATCTGAAATTATTATTTATTATGTGTGCTATACGTTATATTTTTAATTATGATTATCCATATATATGAGTTTTATTTAAATTTAATCAATTGTAATGTTTGTTGTCTATAATATTTTGCTTTTAGTTTTACTAGTCTTTACGTATATGTTGTTTATTTATCTGAAATTATTATTTATTATGTGTGCTATACGTTCTATTTTTAATTATGTTTATCTATATATATGAGTTTTATTTTAGTTTTATAAATTGTAACGTTTGTTGTGCAATCTGTTGTTTTAAATTTGACTATTTTTTACGTATATATTTTCTATTTATCTGATAGTATTGTTTTAGTATGTGTGTTATTTGTTGTTTTAAGTTTTTCTATTTTTTATATATTTATTGTCTATTCATTTGAAAGTATTGTTTTACTATATGTCTTATTCGTTTTATTTTTAATTATGTGTTTTATTTATGTTTTATTAATTTGAACGTTTGTTGTGTATTATCTTTTGTTTTATGTTTTACTATTCTTTATATTCTATTTATCTAATATATATTTTTTAATATGTGTCATATGTGTGTTATTGTTATACATATAGATAAGAGTTTTATTTAAGTTTTACTTCTCATACGTATATGTTGTCTATTTATCTGTGTGCTATACGTTTTATTTTTAATTATGATTATCCATATATATGAGTTTTATTTAAATTTAATCAATTGTAATGTTTGTTGTCCATAATCTTTTGCTTTAAGTTTTACTATTCTTTACGTATATGTTGTTTATTTATCTAAAATTATTGTTTTATTATGTGTGCTATCCGTTCTATTTTCAATTTTGTTTATCCATATATATGAGTTTTAATTAAGTTTTATAAATTGTAACGTTTGTTATGCAATCTTTTGTTTTAAGTTTTACTATTCTTTATATTCGATTTATATGATATTATTTTTTTAATACGCGTCTTATGTGTTTTATTGTTATACATATAGATAAGAGTTTTATTTAAGTTTAACTTGTCATACGTATATGTTGTCTATTTATCTGTGTGTTATACGTTCTATTTTTAATTATGTTTATCCATATATATAAATTTTATTTAAGTTTTATAAATTGCAACGTTTGTTGTGTATTATATTTTGTTTTAAGTTTTACTATTTTTTACGTATATGTTGTATTTATCTGATAGTATTGTTTTAGTAAGTGTGTTATTTGTTGTTTTAAGTTTTACTATTTTTTATGTATATATTGTTTATTTATCTCATAGTATTGTCTTACTAGTTTTTACGTATATGTTGTCATTTCAAATGAAATTATTGTTTTATTACGGTTGTTATCCGTTTTATTTTTAATTATTTTTATCTATATATATAAGAGTTTTATTTAAATTTAATCAATTGTAATGTTTGTTTTCTATAATCTTTTGCTTTTAGTTTCACTACTCTTTACGTATATGTTGTTTATTTAACTGAAATTGTTATTTATTATGTGTGTTATACGTGCTATTTTTAAGTATATTTATCCATATATATGAGTTTTATTTAAGTTTTATAAATTGTAACGTTTGTTGTGCAATCTGTTCTTTTAAGTTTTACTATTTTTTACGTATATATTTTCTATTTATCTAATAGTATTGTTTTAGTATGTGTGTTATTTGTTGTTTTAAGTTTTTCAATTTTTGATATATTTATTGTCTATTCATTTGAAAGTATTGTTTTACTATGTGTCTTATTCGTTTTAGTTTTAATTATGTGTTTTATTTAAGTTTTATAAATTGTAACGTTTGTTGTGTATTATATTTTGTTTTAAGTTTTACTCGTCTTTACGTATATGTTGTTATTTCATATGAAATTATTTTTTTATTAAGGGTGTTATGCGTTTTATTTTTAATTTTTTTTTCTATATATATAAGAGTTTTATTTAAATTTAATCAATTGTAATGTTTGTTGTCTATAATCTTTTGCTTTAATTTTTACTAGTTTTTATGTATATGTTGTTTATTTATCTGAAATTATTATTAATTATGTGTGCTATACGTTCTATTTTTAATTATGTTTATCCATGTATATGAGTTTTATTTAAGTTTTATAAATTGTAACGTTTGTTGTGCAATCTGTTGTTTTAACTTTTACTATTTTTTATGTATATATTGTCTATTTATTTGAAAGTATTGTCTTACTAGTTTTTACGTATATGTTGTCATTTCATATGAAATTATTGTTTTAGTACGGGTGTTATGTGTTTTATTTTCAATTATTTTTATCTCTATATATAAGAGTTTTATTTAAATTTAATCAATTGTAATGTTTGTTGTCTATAATCTTTTGCTTTTAGTTTACTAGTCTTTACGTATATGTTGTTTATTTATCTGAAATTATTATTTATTATATGTGCTATACGTTATATTTTTAATTATAATTATCCATATATATGAGTTTTATTTAAATTTAATCAATTGTAATGTTTGTTGTCTATAATCTTTTGCTTTTAGTTTTACTAGTCTTTACGTATATGTTGTTTATTTATCTGAAATTATTATTTATTATGTGTGCTATACGTTCTATTTTTAATTATGTTTATCTATATATATGAGTTTTATTTTAGTTTTATAAATTGTAACGTTTGTTGTGCAATCTGTTGTTTTAAGTTTGACTATTTTTTACGTATATATTTTCTATTTATCTGATAGTATTGTTTTAGTATGTGTGTTATTTGTTGTTTTAAGTTTTTCTATTTTTTATATATTTATTGTCTATTCATTTGAAAGTATTGTTTTACTATATGTCTTATTCGTTTTATTTTTAATTATGTGTTTTATTTATGTTTTATTAATTTGAACGTTTGTTGTGTATTATCTTTTGTTTTATGTTTTACTATTCTTTATATTCTATTTATCTAATATATATTTTTTAATATGTGTCATATGTGTGTTATTGTTATACATATAGATAAGAGTTTTATTTAAGTTTTACTTCTCATACGTATATGTTGTCTATTTATCTGTGTGCTATACGTTTTGTTTTTAATTATGATTATCCATATATATGAGTTTTATTTAAATTTAATCAATTGTAATGTTTGTTGTCCATAATCTTTTGCTTTAAGTTTTACTAATCTTTACGTATATGTTGTTTATTTATCTAAAATTATTGTTTTATTATGTGTGCTATCCGTTCTATTTTCAATTTTGTTTATCCATATATATGAGTTTTAATTAAGTTTTATAAATTGTAACGTTTGTTATGCAATCTTTTGTTTTAAGTTTTACTATTCTTTATATTCGATTTATATGATATTATTTTTTTAATACGCGTCTTATGTGTTTTATTGTTATACATATAGATAAGAGTTTTATTTAAGTTTAACTTGTCATACGTATATGTTGTCTATTTATCTGTGTGTTATACGTTCTATTTTTAATTATGTTTATCCATATATATAAATTTTATTTAAGTTTTATAAATTGCAACGTTTGTTGTGTATTATATTTTGTTTTAAGTTTTACTATTTTTTACGTATATGTTGTATTTATCTGATAGTATTGTTTTAGTAAGTGTGTTATTTGTTGTTTTAAGTTTTACTATTTTTTATGTATATATTGTTTATTTATCTCATAGTATTGTCTTACTAGTTTTTACGTATATGTTGTCATTTCAAATGAAATTATTGTTTTATTACGGTTGTTATCCGTTTTATTTTTAATTATTTTTATCTATATGTATAAGAGTTTTATTTAAATTTAATCAATTGTAATGTTTGTTTTCTATAATCTTTTGCTTTTAGTTTTACTAGTCTTTACGTATCTGTTGTTTATTTATCTGAAATTATTATTTATTATGTGTGCTATACCTTCTATTTTTAATTATGTTTATCCATATATATGAGTTTTATTTAAGTTTTATAAATTGTAACGTTTGTTGTGCAATCTGTTCTTTTAAGTTTTACTATTTTTTACGTATATATTTTCTATTTATCTGATAGTAATTTTTTAGTATGTGTGTTATTTGTTGTTTTAAGTTTTACTATTCTTTATGTATATATTATCTATTTATCTCATATTATTGTCTTACTAGTCTTTACGTATATGTTGTCATTTCATATGAAATTTTTGTTTTATTAAATGGTGTTATGCGTTTTATTTTTAATTATTTTTATCTATATACATATTAGTTTTATTTAAATTTAATCAATTGTAATGTTTATTGTCTATAATCTTTTGCTTTAACTTTTACTAGTCTTTACGTATATGTTGTTTATTTATTTGAAATTATTATTTATTATGTGTGCTATACGTTCTATTTTTAATTATGTTTATCCATATATATGAGTTTTATTTAAGTTTTATAAATTGTAACGTTTGTTGTGTAATCTGCTGTTTTAAGTTTTACTATTTTTTACGTATATATTTTCTATTTATCTGATAGTATTGTTTTAGTATGCGTGTTATTTGTGTTTTAAGTTTTTCTATTTTTTATATATTTATTGTCGTCTATTCATTTGAAAGTATTGTTTTACTATGTGTCTTATTCGTTTTATTTTTAATTATGTGTTATATTTATGTTTTATTAATTTTAACGTTTGTTGTGTATTATCTTTTGTTTTAAGTTTTACTATTCTTTATATTCTATTTATCTGATATTATTTTTTTAATATGTGTCATATGTGTTTTATTGTTATACGTATAGATAAGAGTTTTATTTAAGTTTTACTTGTCATACGTATATGTTGTCTATTTATTTGTGTTATACATTCTATTTTTAATTATGTTTATCAATATATATAAGTTTTTTTTAAGTTTTGTAAATTGTAACGTTTGTTGTGTATTATATTTTGTTTTAAGTTTTACTAGTCTTTACGTATATGTTGTTATTTTATATGAAATTATTATTTTATTAAGGGTGTTATGCGTTTTATTTTTAATTATTTTTATCTATATATATAAGAGTTTTATTTAAATTTAATCAATTGTAATATTTGTTGTCTATAATCTTTTGCTTTTTGTTTTACTAGTCTTTACGTATATGTTGTTTATTTATTTGAAATTATTATTTATTATGTGTGGTATACGTTCTATTTTTAATTATGTTTATCCATATATATGAGTTTTATTTAAGTTTTATAAATTGTAACGTTTGTTGTGCAATCTGTTATTTTAAGTTTTACTATTTTTTACGTATATATTTTCTATTTATCTAATAGTATTGTTTTAGTATGTGTGTTATTTGTTGTTTTAAGTTTTACTATTTTTTATATATTTATTGTCTATTCATTTGAAAGTATTGTTTTACTATGTGTCTTATTCGTTTTATTTTTAATTATGTGTTTTATTTATGTTTTATTAATTTGAACGTTTGTTGTGTATTATCTTTTGTTTTAAGTTTTACTATTCTTTATATTCTATTTATTTGATATTTTTTTTAATATGTGTCATATGTGTGTTATTGTTATACATATAGATAAGAGTTTTATTTAAGTTTTACTTGTCATACGTATATGTTGTGTATTTATCTGTGTGCTATATGTTCTATTTTTAATTATGATTATCCATATATATGAGTTTTATTTAAATTTAATCAATTCTAATGTTTGTTGTCCATAATCTTTTGCTTTAAGTTTTACTATTGTTTACGTATATGTTGTTTATTTATTTGAAATTATTTTTTTATTATATGTGCTATCCGTTTTATTTTTAATTATGTTTATCCATATATATGAGTTTTAATTAAGTTTTATAAATTGTAACGTTTGTTGTGCAATCTTTTCTTTTAAGCTTTACTATTTTTTACGTATATATTTTCTATTTATATGATAATATTGTTTTAGTATGTGTGTTATTTGTTGTTTTAAGTTTTACTATTTTTTATGTATATATTGTCTATTTATCTCATAGTATTGTCTTACTAGTTTTTATGTATATGTTGTGATTTCATATGAAATTTTTGTTTTATTACGGGTGTTATACGTTTTATTTTTAATTATTTTTATCTATATATATAAGAGTTTTATTTAAATTTAATTAATTGTAATGTTTGTTGTCTATAATATTTTGCTTTAAGTTTTACTATTTTTTACGTATATGTTGTTTATTTATCCGAAATTATTATTTATTATGTGTGCTATACGTTCTATTTTCAATTATGTTTATCCATGTATATGAGTTTTATTTAAGTTTTATAAATTTTAACGTTTGTTGTGCAATCTCTTGTTTTAAGTTTTACTATTTTTTATGTATATATTATCTATTTATCTCATAATATTTTTTTATAAGTCTTTACGTATATGTTGTTATTTCATATGAAATTATTGTTTTATTACGGGTGTTATGCATTTTATATTTAATTATTTTTATCTATATATATAAGAGTTTTATTTAAATTTAATCAATTGCAATGTTTGTTGTCTATAATATTTTGCTTTTAGTTTTACTACTCTTTACGTATATGTTGTTTATTTAACAGAAATTATTATTTATTATGTGTGTTATACGTGCTATTTTCAATTATGTTTATCCATATATATGAGTTTTATTTAAGTTTTATAAATTATAACGTTTGTTTTGCAATCTGTTGTTTTAAGTTTTACTATTCTTTACGTATATATTTCCTTTTTATCTGATAGTATTGTATTAGTATGTGTGTTATTTGTTGTTTTAAGTTTTTCTATATTTTATGTATTTATTGTCTATTCATTTGAAAGTATTGTTTTACTATGTGTCTTATTCGTTTTATTTTTAATTATGAGTTTTATTTATGTTTTATTAACTTTAACGTTTGTTGTGTATTAAATTATTGTTTTATTATGTGAAATGTTTTCTATTTTTAATTATTTTTATCTATATACATAAGATTTTTATCTAAATTTAATCAATTGTAATGTTTGTTGTCCATAATCTTTTGCTTTAAGTTTTACTATTCTTTACGTATATGTTGTTTATTTATCTGAAATTATTGTTTTATTATGTGTGCTATCCGTTCTATTTTTAATTATGTTTATCCATATATATGAGTTTTAATTAAGTTTTATAAATTGTAACGTTTGTTGTGCAATCTTTTGTTTTAAAGTTTTACTATTTTTTATATTCTATTTATGTGATATTATTTTTTTTAATATGCGTCTTATGTGTTTTATTGTTATACATATAGATACGAGTTTTATTTAAGTTTTACTTGTCATACGTATATGTTGTCTATTTATCTGTGTGTTATACGTTCTCTTTTTAATTATTTTATCCATATATATAAATTATATTTAAGTTTTATAAATTGTAACGTTTGTTGTGTATTATATTTTGTTTTATGTTTTACTATTCTTTACGTATATGTTGTCGATTTATCTCATAGTATTGTTTTAGTAAGTCTGTTATTCGTTGTTTTAAGTTTTATTATTTTTTATGTATATATTGTTTATTTATGTCATAGTATTGTCTTACTAGTCTTTACGTATATGTTGTCATTTCATATGAAATTAATGTTTTATTACGGGTGTTATACGTTTTATTTTTAATTATTTTTATCTATACATATAAGAGTTTTATTTAAATTTAATCAATTATAATGTTTGTTGTCTATAATCTTTTGCTTTAATTTTTACTAGTCTTTACGTATATGTTGTTTATTTATATGAAATTATTGTTTTATTATGTGTGCTACCTTTCTATTTTTAATTATGTTTATCTATGTATATGAGTTTTATTTAAGTTTTATAAATTGTGACGTTTGTTGTGCAATTTTCTGTTTTAAGTTTTACTATTCTTTACGTATATATCTTCTATTTATCTAATAGTATTGTTTTAGTATGTGTGTTATTTTTTGTTTTAAGAGTTACTATTTTTTATGTATATATTGTCTATTTATTTGAAAGTATTGGTTTACTATGTGTCTTATTCGTTTTATTTTTAATTATAGGTTTTATTTATATTTTATCAATTTTAACGTTTCTTGTGCATAATCTTTTGTTTTAAGTTTTACTATTCTTTATGTTGTATTTATCTGATATTATTTTTTTAATATGTCTTATGTGTTATATTTTTAATTATTTTTATCCGTATAGATAAGAGTTTTATTTAAGTTTTACTTGTCATACGTATATGTTGTCTATTTATCTATGTGTTATATGTTATATTTTTAATTTTGTTTATCCATATATATGAGTTTATTTAAGTTTTATAAACTGTAACGTTTGTTGTGTATTATATTTTGTTTTAAGTTTTACTATTCTTTACGTATATGTTGTATTTATCTGATAGTATTGTTTTAGTAGGTGTGTTATTTGTTTTAAGTTTTACTATTTTTTATGTATATATTGTCTATTTATCTCATAGTATTGTCTTACTAGTCTTTACGTATATGTTGTCATTTCATATGAAATTATTGTTTTATTACGGGTGTTATACGTGCTATTTTTAATTATTTTTATCTATATATATAAGAGTTTTATTTTAGTTTTACTTGTCATACGTATATGTTCTCTATTTATCTGTGTGCTATACGTTCTATTTTTAATTATGTTTATCCATATATATGAGTTTTATATAAGTTTTATAAATTGTAACGTTTGTTGTGTATTATCTTTTGTTTTAAGTTTTACTATTCTTTACGTATATGTTGTATTTTTCTGATAGTATTGTTTTAGTTAGTGTGTTATTTGTTGTTTTAAGTTTTACTATTATTTACGTATATATTGTCTATTTATCTCATAGTATTGTCTTACTAGTCTTTACGTATATGTTGTCATTTCATATGAAATTATTGTTTTATTACGGGTGTTATGCGTTTTATTTTTAATTATTTTTATCTATATATATAAGAGTTTTATTTAAATTTAATCAATTGTAATGTTTGTTGTCTATAATCTTTTGCTTTTAGTTTTACTAGTTTTTACGTATATGTTGTTTATTTATCTGAAATTATTGTTTTATTATGTGTGCCACCGTTCTATTTTTAATTATATTTATCTATGTATATGAGTTTTATTTAAGTTTAATAAATTGTAACGTTTTTTGTGAAATATGTTGTTTGAAGTTTTACTATTCTTTACGTATATATTTTCTATTTATCTGATAATATTGTTTTGGTATGTGTGTTATTTTTTGTTTTAAGTTTTATTATTTTTATGTATATATTGGCTATTTATTTGAAAGTATTGTTTTACTATCTGTCTTATTCGTTTTATTTTTAATTATGTGTTTTTTTTATATATTTTATCAATTTTAACGTTTGTTGTTTGTAATATTTTGTTTTAAGTTTTACTATTCTTTATGTTCTGTTTATCTGATATTATTTTTTTAATATGTCTTATGTATTATATTTTTAATTATTTTTATCCGTTTAGATAAGAGTTTTAGTTAAGTTTTACTTGTCATATGTATATGTTGTCTATTTATATGTGTGCTATACGTTCTATTTTTTATTATGTTTATCCGTATATATGAGTTTTATTTAAGTTTTATAAATTGTAACGTTTGTTTTATATTATCTTTTGTTTTAAGTTTTACTATTCTTTACGTATATGTTGTGTATTTATCTGATAGTATTGTTTTAGTAAGTGTGTTATTCGTTGTTTTAAATTTTACTATTTTTTATGTATATATTATCTATTTATCTAATAGTATTGTCTTATTAATCTTTACGTATATGTTGTCCTTTAATATGAAATTATTTTTTTATTATGGATGTTATGCGTTTTATTTTTAATTATTTTTATCTATATACAAAAGAGTTTTATTTAAATTTAATCAATTGTACTGTTTGTTGTCCATAATATTTTGCTTTAAGTTTTACTAGTCTTTATGTATATGTTGTTTATTTATCTGAAATTATTGTTTTATTATGTTTGTTATACGTTCTATTTTTAGTTATGTTTATCTATATATATGAGTGTTATTTAAGTTTTATAAATTGTCACGTTTGTTGTGTATTATCTTTTGGTTTAAGTTTTACTATTCTTTACGTATATGTTGTCTATTTATCTGAAATTATTGTTTTATTATGTGTAATATGGTCTATTTTTAATTATTTTTATCTATATACATAAGAGTTTTATTTAAATTTAATCAATTGTAATGTTTGTTGTACATAATCTTTTGCTTTAAATTTTACTAGTCTTTACCAGACATAGGAAAAATAGCTAATCCTTCCTACCTAAAGCTTAAGCTTTCAATACGGGACGCTTGAACTGTCACACTTAATCCTCGTTTAAAGCTCACACCAAGTCACAACGATGTTACCCCCATGCAACACCCAAGTCATTCTAAATGATCCTTGGAAACAACCCACAAAGGTTACCCATAACAATGGGCATAGAGATATTACTTACCTTGGTTGCATCATTCATTCTTTCGTAAGGGAAGTTCACCTCGAACTTGTGCTTTTAAGGGATTCGAACCTCAGATCATGTTTTGATACCAAACATAGGAAAAATAGCTAATCCTCCCTACCTGAAGTTTAAGCTTTCAATACGAGACGCTTTAACTGTAACACTTAATCCTCGTTCAAAGCTCACACCAAGTCACGAGGATGTTACCTCCCATGCACCACACAAGTCATTCTAAATTACCCTTGGAAACAACATAGAAAGGTTACCCACAACAACGAGCCCAGGGATGGTACTTACCTCGGGTACATAATTCTGTCTCTTGTAAGGGAAATTCACCTCGAAATTGCGCTTTTATGGGATTCGAACCTGAGATCATGTTTTGATACCAAACATAGGAAAAATAGCTAATCCTTCATACCTAAAGCTTAAGCTTTCAATACGCGACGCTTGAACTGTCACACTTAATCCTCGTTTAAAGCTAACACCAAGTCACGAGAATGTTACCCCCCATGCACCACACAAGTCATTCTAAATGACACTTGGAAATAACACAAAAAGGTTACCCACAACAATAAGCCCCTGATGGTATTTAACTCGGTTGCATAATTCGGCCTCTTGTAAGGGAAATTCACCTCGAACTTGTGCTTTTATGGGATTCGAACCTGAGATCATGTTTTGATACCAAACATAGGAAAATAGCTAATCCTTCCTACCTAAAGCTTAAGCTTTCAATACGTGACGCTTGAACTGTCACACTTAATCCTTGTTTAAAGCTAACACCAAGTCACGAGAATGTTACCCCCCATGCACCACACAAGTCATTCTAAATGAGCCTTGGAAATAACACAAAAAGGTTACACACAACAATAAGCCTAGGGATGGTACTTAACTCGGTTGCATAATTCGGCCTCTTGTAAGGGAAATTCACCTCGAAATTGTGCTTTTATGGGATTCGAACCTGAGATAATGTTTTGATGCCAAACATAGGAAAAATAGCTAATCCTTCCTACCTAAAGCTTAAGCTTTCAATACGGGACGCTTGAACTGTCACACTTAAACCTCGTTTAAAGGTCACACCAAGTCACGAGTATGTTACCCCCAATGAACCACACAAGTCATTCTAAATTACACTTGGAAATAACACAAAAAGGTTACCCACAACAATAAGCCCAGGGATGGTACTTAACTCGGTTGCATCATTCTGTCTCTTGAAAGGGAAATTCATCTCGAACTTGTGCTTTTATGGGATTCGAACCTGAGATAATGTTTTGATACCAAACATAGGAAAAATAGCTAATCCTTCCTACCTAAAGCTTAAGCTTTCAATACGTGACGCTTGAACTGTCACACTTAATCCTCCCTTAAAGCTACCACCAAGTCACGAGAATGTTACCCCCCATGCACCACACAAGTCATTCTAAATGACACTTGGAAATAACACAAAAAGGTTACCCACAACAATAAGCCCAGGGATGGTACTTAACTCGGTTGTATAATTCAGTCTCTTGTAAGGGAAATTCACCACGAACTGGTGCTTTTATAGAATTGAAACATGAGATCATGTTTTGATACCATACAAAGGAAAAATAGCTAATCCTTCCTACCTAAAGTTTAAGCTTTCAATACGGGACGCTTGAACTGTCACACTTAATACTCGTTCAAAGTTCAGACCAAGTCACGAGGATGTTACCCCCCATGCACGACACAAGTCATTCTAAATGACCCTTGGAAACAACATAGAAAGGTTACCCACAACAACGAGCCCAGGGATGGTACTTAACTCGGTTGCATAATTCTGTCTATTGAAAGGGAAATTCATCTCGAACTTATGCTTTTATAGGATTCGAACCTGAGATAATGTTTTGATACCAAACATAGGAAAAATAGCTAATCCTTCCTACCTAAAGCTTAAGCTTTCAATACGGGACGCTTGAACTGTCACACTTAATCCACGTTTAAAGGTCACACTAAATCACGAGGATGTTACCCCCCATGTACCACACAAGTCATTCTAAATGACACTTGGAAACAACAAAGAAAGGTTACCCACAATAAAGAGCCCTGGGATGGTACTTAACTTGGTTGCATCATTCCGTCTCTTTTAAGGGAAATTCATCTCGAATTTGTGCTTTTATGGGATTCGAACTTGAGATCATGTTTTGATACCACACATAGGAAATATAGCTAATCCTTCCTACCTAAAGCTTAAGCTTTCAATACGTGACGCTTGAACTGTCACACTTATTCCTCGTTTAAAGCTCACACCAAGTCACGAGGATGTTACCTCCCATGCACCACACAAGTCATTCTAAATTACCCTTGGAAACAACATAGAAAGGTTACCCACAACAACGAGCCCAGGGATGGTACTTACCTCGGGTACATAATTCTGTCTCTTGTAAGGGAAATTCACCTCGAAATTGCGCTTTTATGGGATTCGAACCTGAGATCATGTTTTGATACCAAACATAGGAAAAATAGCTAATCCTTCATACCTAAAGCTTAAGCTTTCAATACGCGACGCTTGAACTGTCACACTTAATCCTCGTTTAAAGCTAACACCAAGTCACGAGAATGTTACCCCCCATGCACCACACAAGTCATTCTAAATGACACTTGGAAATAACACAAAAAGGTTACCCATAACAATAAGCCCATGGATGGTACTTAACTCGGTTGCATAATTCTGTCTATTGAAAGGAAATTCATCTCGAACTTGTGCTTTTATGGGATTCGAACCTGAGATAATGTTTTGATACCAAACATAGGAAAAATAGCTAATCCTTCATACCTAAAGCTTAAGCTTTCAATACGGGATGCTTGAATTGTCACACTTAAACCTCGTTTAAAGGTCACACCAAGTCACGAGTGTGTTACCCCCCATGCACCACACAAGTCATTCTAAATGACACTTGGAAATAACACAAAAAGGTTACCCACAACATTAAGCCAAGGGATGGTACTTAACTCGGTTGCATAATTCTGTCTATTGAAAGGGAAATTCATCTCGAACTTGTGCTTTTATGGGATTCGAACCTGAGAGCATGTTTTGATATCATACATAGGAAAAATAGCTAATCCTTCCTACCTAGAGTATAAGCTTTCAATACGGGACGCTTGAACTGTCACCCTTAATCCTCGTTCAAAGCTCACACCAAGTCACGAGAATGTTACCCCCCACGCACGACACAAGTCATTCTAAATGACCCTTGGAAACAACATAGAAAGGTTACCCACAACAACGACCCAGAGATGGTACTTATCTCGGGTGCATAATTCTGTCTTTTGAAAGGGAAATTCATCTCGAACTTGTGCTTTTATGGGATTCGAACCTGAGATCATGTTTTGATACCATACATAGGAAAAATAGCTAATCCTTCCTACCTGAAGTTTAAGATTTCAATACGTGACGCTTGAACTGTCACACTTAATCCACGTTGAAAGCTAACACCAAGTTACGAGAATGTTACCCCCCATGCACCACACAAGTCATTCTAAATGACACTTTGAAATAACACAAAAAGGTTACCCACAACAATAAGCCCAGGGATGGTACTTAACTCGGCTGCATCATTCCGTCTCTTGTAAGGGAAATTCACCTCGAACTTGTGCTTTTATGGGATTCGAACATGAGATCATGTTTTGATACCAAACATAGGAAAAATAGCTAATCCTTCCTACCTAAAGCTTAAGCTTTCAATACAGGACGCTTGAACTGTCAAACTTAATCCTCGTTCAAAACTCACACCAAGTCACGGGGATGTTACCCCCCACGCACGACACAAGTCATTCTAAATGACCCTTGGAAACAACATAGAAAGGTTACCCACAACAACTAGCCCAGGGATAGTACTTATCTCGAGTGCATAATTTTGTCTTTTGAAAGGGAAATTCATCTCGAATTTGTGCTTTTATGGGATTCGAACATGAGATCATGTTTTGATATCAAACATAGGAAAAATAGCTAATCCTTCCTACCTAAAGCTTAAGCTTTCAATACGGGACGCTTGAAGTGTCAAACTTAATCCTCGTTCAAAACTCACACCAAGTCACGAGGATGTTACCCCCCATGCACCACACAAGTCATTCTAAATGACCCTTGGAAACAACATAGAAAGGTTACCCACAATAAAGAGCTATGGGATGGTACTTAACTTGGTTGCATCATTCCGTTTCTTTTAAGGGAAATTCATCTCGAATTTGTGCTTTTATGGGATTCGAACCTGAGATCATGTTTTGATACCACACATAGGAAATATAGGTAATCCTTCCTACCTAAAGCTTAAGCTTTCAATACGGGACGCTTGAACTGTCACACTTATTCCTCATTTAAAGCTCACACCAAGTCACGAGGATGTTACCCCACATGCAACACACAAGTCATTTTAAATGATCCTTGGAAACAACCCACAAATGTTACCCACAACAACGTGCCCCGGGATGGTACTTACCTTGGTTGCGTCATTCCGTCTCATATTAAGGGAAATTCATCTCGAACTTGGGCTGTAACGGGATTCGAACCTGAGATCATGTTTTGATACCAAACATAGGAAAAATAGCTAATCCTTCATAATAAAGCTTAAGCTTTCAATACGGGACGCTTGAACTGTCACACTTAACACTCGTTCAAAGCGCACACCAAGTCACGAGGATGTTATCCCTTATGCCCCATACAAGACATTCTAAATTACCCTTGGAAATAACACAGAATGGTTACCAACCACAATAAGCCCAGGGATGGTACTTACCTCGGGTGCATCATTCCGTCTCTTGTAAGGGAAATTCACCTCGAACTTGTGCTTTTATGGGATTCGAACATGAGATCATGTTTTGATACCAAACATAGGAAAAATAGCTAATCCTTCCTACCTAAAGCTTTAGCTTTCAATACGGGACGCTTGAACTGTCAAACTTAATCCTCGTTCAAAACTCACACCAAGTCACGAGGATGTTACCCCCCATGCACCACACAAGTCATTCTAAATGACCCTTGGAAACAACATAGAAAGGTTACCCACAATAAAGAGCCCAGGAATGGTACTTAACTAGGTTGTATCAGTCCGTCTCTTTTAAGGGAAATTCATCTCGAATTTGTGCTTTTATGGGATTCGAACCTGAGATCATGTTTTGATACCACACATAGGAAATATAGCTAATACTTCCTACCTAAAGTTTAAGCTTTCAATACGGGACGCTTGAACTGTAACACTTATTCCTCGTTTAAAGCTCACACCAAGTCACGTGGATGTTACCCCCCATGCACCACACAAGTCATTCTAAATGACGTTTGGAAACAACATAGAAAGGTTACCCACAACAACGAGCCCAGGGATGGTACTTACCTTGGTTGCGTCATTCCGTCTCTTTTAAGGGAAATTCATCTCGAACTTGGGCTGTAATAGGATTCGAACCTGAGATGATGTTTTGATACCAAACATAGGAAAAATAGCTAATCCTTCCTACCTAAAGCTTAAGCTTTCAATACGGGACGCTTGAACTGTCACACTTAATCCTCGTTCAAAGCTCACACCAAGTCACGAGGATGTTACCCCCCATGCACCACACAAGTCATTCTAAATGACCCTTGGAAACAACATAGAAAGGTTACCCACAACAACGAGCCCAGGGATGGTACTTACCTTTGTTGCATCATTCCATCTTTTTTAAGAAAAAATTCATCTCGAACTTGTACTTTTATCGGATTCGAACCTGAGATAATGTTTTGATACCACACATAGGAAAAATAGCTAATCCTTCCTACCTAAAGCTTAAGCTTTCAATACGGGACGCTTGAACTGTCAAACTTAATCCTCGTTCAAAAATCACACCAAGTCACGAGGATGTTACCCCCCATGTACCACACAAGTCATTCTAAATGACCCTTGGAAACAACAAAGAAAGGTTACCCACAATAAAGAGCCCTGGGATGGTACTTAACTTGGTTGCATCATTCCGTCTCTTTTAAGGGAAATTCATCTCGAATTTGTGCTTTTATGGGATTCGAACTTGAGATCATGTTTTGATACCACACATAGGAAATATAGCTAATCCTTCCTACCTAAAGCTTAAGCTTTCAATACGTGACGCTTGAACTGTCACACTTATTCCTCGTTTAAAGCTCACACCAAGTCACGAGGATGTTACCCCACATGCAACACACAAGTCATTCTAAATGACCCTTGGAAACAACATAGAAAGGTTACCCACAACAACGAGCCCAGGGATGGTACTTACCTTTGTTGCATCATTCCGTCTTTTTTAAGAAAAAATTCATCTCGAACTTGTACTTTTATCGGATTCGAACCTGAGATAATGTTTTGATACCACACATAGGAAAAATAGCTAATCCTTCCTACCTAAAGCTTAAGCTTTCAATACGGGACGCTTGAACTGTCAAACTTAATCCTCGTTCAAAAATCACACCAAGTCACGAGGATGTTACCCCCCATGTACCACACAAGTCATTCTAAATGACCCTTGGAAACAACAAAGAAAGGTTACCCACAATAAAGAGCCCTGGGATGGTACTTAACTTGGTTGCATCATTCCGTCTCTTTTAAGGGAAATTCATCTCGAATTTGTGCTTTTATGGGATTCGAACTTGAGATCATGTTTTGATACCACACATAGGAAATATAGCTAATCCTTCCTACCTAAAGCTTAAGCTTTCAATACGTGACGCTTGAACTGTCACACTTATTCCTCGTTTAAAGCTCACACCAAGTCACGAGGATGTTACCTCCCATGCACCACACAAGTCATTCTAAATTACCCTTGGAAACAACATAGAAAGGTTACCCACAACAACGAGCCCAGGGATGGTACTTACCTCGGGTACATAATTCTGTCTCTTGTAAGGGAAATTCACCTCGAAATTGCGCTTTTATGGGATTCGAACCTGAGATCATGTTTTGATACCAAACATAGGAAAAATAGCTAATCCTTCTTACCTAAAGCTTAAGCTTTCAATACGCGACGCTTGAACTGTCACACTTAATCCTCGTTTAAAGCTAACACCAAGTCACGAGAATGTTACCCCCCATGCACCACACAAGTCATTCTAAATGACACTTGGAAATAACACAAAAAGGTTACCCATAACAATAAGCCCATGGATGGTACTTAACTCGGTTGCATAATTCTGTCTATTGAAAGGAAATTCATCTCGAACTTGTGCTTTTATGGGATTCGAACCTGAGATAATGTTTTGATACCAAACATAGGAAAAATAGCTAATCCTTCATACCTAAAGCTTAAGCTTTCAATACGGGATGCTTGAATTGTCACACTTAAACCTCGTTTAAAGGTCACACCAAGTCACGAGTGTGTTACCCCCCATGCACCACACAAGTCATTCTAAATGACACTTGGAAATAACACAAAAAGGTTACCCACAACATTAAGCCAAGGGATGGTACTTAACTCGGTTGCATAATTCTGTCTATTGAAAGGGAAATTCATCTCGAACTTGTGCTTTTATGGGATTCGAACCTGAGAGCATGTTTTGATATCATACATAGGAAAAATAGCTAATCCTTCCTACCTAGAGTATAAGCTTTCAATACGGGACGCTTGAACTGTCACCCTTAATCCTCGTTCAAAGCTCACACCAAGTCACGAGAATGTTACCCCCCACGCACGACACAAGTCATTCTAAATGACCCTTGGAAACAACATAGAAAGGTTACCCACAACAACGACCCAGAGATGGTACTTATCTCGGGTGCATAATTCTGTCTTTTGAAAGGGAAATTCATCTCGAACTTGTGCTTTTATGGGATTCGAACCTGAGATCATGTTTTGATACCATACATAGGAAAAATAGCTAATCCTTCCTACCTGAAGTTTAAGATTTCAATACGTGACGCTTGAACTGTCACACTTAATCCACGTTGAAAGCTAACACCAAGTTACGAGAATGTTACCCCCCATGCACCACACAAGTCATTCTAAATGACACTTTGAAATAACACAAAAAGGTTACCCACAACAATAAGCCCAGGGATGGTACTTAACTCGGCTGCATCATTCCGTCTCTTGTAAGGGAAATTCACCTCGAACTTGTGCTTTTATGGGATTCGAACATGAGATCATGTTTTGATACCAAACATAGGAAAAATAGCTAATCCTTCCTACCTAAAGCTTAAGCTTTCAATACAGGACGCTTGAACTGTCAAACTTAATCCTCGTTCAAAACTCACACCAAGTCACGGGGATGTTACCCCCCACGCACGACACAAGTCATTCTAAATGACCCTTGGAAACAACATAGAAAGGTTACCCACAACAACTAGCCCAGGGATAGTACTTATCTCGAGTGCATAATTTTGTCTTTTGAAAGGGAAATTCATCTCGAATTTGTGCTTTTATGGGATTCGAACATGAGATCATGTTTTGATATCAAACATAGGAAAAATAGCTAATCCTTCCTACCTAAAGCTTAAGCTTTCAATACGGGACGCTTGAACTGTCAAACTTAATCCTCGTTCAAAACTCACACCAAGTCACGAGGATGTTACCCCCCATGCACCACACAAGTCATTCTAAATGACCCTTGGAAACAACATAGAAAGGTTACCCACAATAAAGAGCTATGGGATGGTACTTAACTTGGTTGCATCATTCCGTCTCTTTTAAGGGAAATTCATCTCGAATTTGTGCTTTTATGGGATTCGAACCTGAGATCATGTTTTGATACCACACATAGGAAATATAGGTAATCCTTCCTACCTAAAGCTTAAGCTTTCAATACGGGACGCTTGAACTGTCACACTTATTCCTCATTTAAAGCTCACACCAAGTCACGAGGATGTTACCCCACATGCAACACACAAGTCATTTTAAATGATCCTTGGAAACAACCCACAAATGTTACCCACAACAACGTGCCCCGGGATGGTACTTACCTTGGTTGCGTCATTCCGTCTCATTTTAAGGGAAATTCATCTCGAACTTGGGCTGTAACGGGATTCGAACCTGAGATCATGTTTTGATACCAAACATAGGAAAAATAGCTAATCCTTCATAATAAAGCTTAAGCTTTCAATACGGGACGCTTGAACTGTCACACTTAACACTCGTTCAAAGCGCACACCAAGTCACGAGGATGTTATCCCTTATGCCCCATACAAGACATTCTAAATTACCCTTGGAAATAACACAGAATAGTTACCAACCACAATAAGCCCAGGGATGGTACTTACCTCGGGTGCATCATTCCGTCTCTTGTAAGGGAAATTCACCTCGAACTTGTGCTTTTATGGGATTCGAACATGAGATCATGTTTTGATACCAAACATAGGAAAAATAGCTAATCCTTCCTACCTAAAGCTTTAGCTTTCAATACGGGACGCTTGAACTGTCAAACTTAATCCTCGTTCAAAACTCACACCAAGTCACGAGGATGTTACCCCCCATGCACCACACAAGTCATTCTAAATGACCCTTGGAAACAACATAGAAAGGTTACCCACAATAAAGAGCCCAGGAATGGTACTTAACTAGGTTGTATCAGTCCGTCTCTTTTAAGGGAAATTCATCTCGAATTTGTGCTTTTATGGGATTCGAACCTGAGATCATGTTTTGATACCACACATAGGAAATATAGCTAATACTTCCTACCTAAAGTTTAAGCTTTCAATACGGGACGCTTGAACTGTAACACTTATTCCTCGTTTAAAGCTCACACCAAGTCACGTGGATGTTACCCCCCATGCACCACACAAGTCATTCTAAATGACGTTTGGAAACAACATAGAAAGGTTACCCACAACAACGAGCCCAGGGATGGTACTTACCTTGGTTGCGTCATTCCGTCTCTTTTAAGGGAAATTCATCTCGAACTTGGGCTGTAATGGGATTCGAACCTGAGATGATGTTTTGATACCAAACATAGGAAAAATAACTAATCCTTCCTACCTAAAGCTTAAGCTTTCAATACGGGACGCTTGAACTGTCACACTTAATCCTCGTTCAAAGCTCACACCAAGTCACGAGGATGTTACCCCCCATGCACCACACAAGTCATTCTAAATGACCCTTGGAAACAACATAGAAAGGTTACCCACAACAACGAGCCCAGGGATGGTACTTACCTTTGTTGCATCATTCCGTCTTTTTTAAGAAAAAATTCATCTCGAACTTGTACTTTTATCGGATTCGAACCTGAGATAATGTTTTGATACCACACATAGGAAAAATAGCTAATCCTTCCTACCTAAAGCTTAAGCTTTCAATACGGGACGCTTGAACTGTCAAACTTAATCCTCGTTCAAAAATCACACCAAGTCACGAGGATGTTACCCCCTATGTACCACACAAGTCATTCTAAATGACCCTTGGAAACAACAAAGAAAGGTTACCCACAATAAAGAGCCCTGGGATGGTACTTAACTTGGTTGCATCATTCCGTCTCTTTTAAGGGAAATTCATCTCGAATTTGTGCTTTTATGGGATTCGAACTTGAGATCATGTTTTGATACCACACATAGGAAATATAGCTAATCCTTCCTACCTAAAGCTTAAGCTTTCAATACGTGACGCTTGAACTGTCACACTTATTCCTCGTTTAAAGCTCACACCAAGTCACGAGGATGTTACCCCACATGCAACACACAACTCATTTTAAATGATCCTTGGAAACAACCCACAAATGTTACCCACAACAACGTGCCCCGGGATGGTACTTACCTTGGTTGCGTCATTCCATCTCTTTTAAGGGAAATTTATCTCGAACTTGGGCTGTAATGGGATTCGAACCTGAGATCATGTTTTGATAGCAAACATAGGAAAAATAGCTAATCCTTCCTACCTAAAGCTTAAGCTTTCAATACGTGACGCTTGAACTGTAACACTTATTCCTCGTTTAAAGCTCACACCAAGTCACGAGGATGTTACCCCCCATGCACAACACAAGTCATTCTAAATGACGCTTGGAAACAACATAGAAAGGTTACCCACAACAACGAGCCCAGGGATGGAACTTACCTTGGTTGCATCATTCCGTCTCTTTTAAGGGAAATTCATCTCGAACTTGGGCTGTAATGGGATTCGAACCTGAGATGATGTTTTGATACCAAACATAGGAAAAATAGCTAATCCTTCCTACCTAAAGCTTAAGCTTTCAATACGGGACGCTTGAACTGTCACACTTAATCCTCGTTCAAAGCTCACACCAAGTCACGAGGATGTTACCCCCCATGCACCACACAAGTCATTCTAAATGACCCTTGGAAACAACATAGAAAGATTACCCACAACAACGAGCCCAGGGATGGTACTTACCTTTGTTGCATCATTCCATCTTTTTTAAGAAAAAATTCATCTCGAACTTGTACTTTTATCGGATTCGAACCTGAGATAATGTTTTGATACCACACATAGGAAAAATAGCTAATCCTTCCTACCTAAAGCTTAAGCTTTCAATACGGGACGCTTGAACTGTCAAACTTAATCCTCGTTCAAAACTCACACCAAGTCACGAGGATGTTACCCCCCATGTACCACACAAGTCATTCTAAATGACCCTTGGAAACAACAAAGAAAGGTTACCCACAATAAAGAGCCCTGGGATGGTACTTAACTTGGTTGCATCATTCCGTCTCTTTTAAGGGAAATTCATCTCGAATTTGTGCTTTTATGGGATTCGAAATTGAGATCATGTTTTGATACCACACATAGGAAATATAGCTAATCCTTCCTACCTAAAGCTTAAGCTTTCAATACGGGACGCTTGAACTGTCACACTTATTTCTCGTTTAAAGCTCACACCAAGTCACGAGGATGTTACCTCCTATGCACCACACAAAACATTCTAAATGACCCTTGGAAATAACACAGAATGGTTACCCACCACAATAAGCCTAAGGATGGTACTTACCTCGGCTGCATCATTCCGTCTCTTGTAAGGGAAATTCACCTCGAACTTGTGCTTTTATGGGATTCGAACATGAGATCATGTTTTGATACCAAACATAGGAAAAATAGCTAATCCTTCCTACCTAAAGCTTAAGCTTTCAATACCTTACGCTTGAACTGTCACACTTAATCCTCGTTCAAAGCTCACACCAAGTCACGAGGATGTTACCCCCCATGTACCACACAAGTCATTCTAACTAACCCTTGTAAAAAACATAGAAAGGTTACCCACAACAACGAGCCTAGGGATGTTCCTTACATTGGTTGCATCATTCTGTCTTTTTTAAGGGAAATTCATCTCGAACTTGTACTTTTATCGGATTCGAACCTGAGATCATGTTTTGATACCACACATAGGAAATATAGCTAATCCGTCCTACCTAAAGCTTAAGCTTTCAATACGGGACACTTGAACTGTTACACTTAATCCTCGTTTAAAGCTCACACCAAGTCACGAGGATGTTACCCCCCATGCACCACACAAGTCATTCTAAATGACCCTTGGAAACAAGAGAGAAAGGTTACACACAACAACGAGCATAGGGATGGTACTTACCTTGGTTGCATCATTCTCTCTCTTTTAAGGAAAATTCATCTCGAACATGTGCATTTATGGGATTCGAACCTGAGATCATGTTTTGAAACCAAACATAGGAAAAAGAGCTAATCCTTCCTACATGAAGTTTAAGCTTTCAATACGAGACGCTTGAACTGTCACACTTAATCCTCGTTCAAAGCACACACCAAGTCACGAGGATGTTATCTCCTATGCACCACACAAGACATTCTAAATGACCCTTGGAAATAACACAAAAAGGTTACCCACAACAATAAGCCCAGGGATGATACTTACCTCGGCTGCATTATTCCGTCTCTTGTAAGGGAAATTCACCTCGAACTTGTGCTTTTATGTGATTCGAACCTGAGATCATGTTTTGATACCAAACATAGGAAAAATAACTAGTCCTTCCTACCTAAAGCTTAAGCTTTCAATACGGGACACTTTAACTGTTACACTTAATCCTCGTTTAAAACTCACACCAAGTCACGAGGATGTTACCCCACATGCAACACACAAGTCATTTTAAATGATCCTTGGAAACAACCCACAAATGTTACCCTAAACAACGAGCCCCGGGATGGTACTTACCTTGGTTGCGTCATTCCGTCTCATTTTAAGGGAAATTCATCTCGAATTGAGCTGTAACGGGATTCGAACCTGAGATTATGTTTTGATACCAAACATAGGAAAAATAGTTAATCCTTCCTACCTAAAGCTTAAGCTTTCAATACGGGACGCTTGAACTGTCAAACTTAATCCTCGTTCAAAGCTCACACCAAGTCACGAGGATGTTACCCCACATGCAACACACAAGTCATTTTAAATGATCCTTGGAAACAACCCACAAATGTTACCCGAAACAATGAGCCCCGGGATGGTACTTACCTTGGTTGCGTCATTCCATCTCTTTTAAGGGAAATTCATCTCGAACTTGGGCTGTAATGGGATTCGAACCTGATATCATGTTTTGATACCAAACATAGGAAAAATAGCTAATCCTTCCTACCTAAAGCTTAAGCTTTCAATACGGGACGATTGAAATGTCACACTTAATCCTCGTTCAAAACTCACACCAAGTCACGAGGATGTTACCTCCTATGCACCACACAAACCTTTCTAAATGACCCTTGGAAATAACACAGAATGGTTACCGACAACAATAAGCCCAGGGATGGTACTTACCTCGGCTGTATCATTCCGTCTCTTGTAAAGGAAATTCACCCCGAACTTGTGCTTTTCTGGGATTCGAACATGAGATCATGTTTTGATACCAAACATAGGAAAAATAGCTAATCCTTCCTATCTAAAGCTTAAGCTTTCAATACGGGACGCTTGAAATGTCAAACTTAATCCTCGTTCAAAACTCACACCAAGTCATGAGGATGTTACCTCCTATGCACCACACAAACCTTTCTAAATGACCCTCAGAAATAACACAGAATGGTTACCGACAACAATAAGCCCAGGGATGGTACTTACCTCGGCTGCATCATTTCGTCTCTTGTAAAGGAAATTCACCCCGAACTTGTGCTTTTATGGGATTCGAACATGAGATCATGTTTTGATACCAAACATAGGAAAAATAGCTAATCCTTCCTATCTAAAGCTTAAGCTTTCAATACGGGACACTTGAACTGTCACACTTAATCCTCGTTCAAAGCTCACACCAAGTCACGAGGATGTTACCTCCTATGCACCACACAAACCTTTCTAAATGACCCTCGGAAATAACACAGAATGGTTACCGACAACAATAAGCCCAGGGATGGTACTTACCTCGGCTGCATCATTTCGTCTCTTGTAAAGGAAATTCACCCCGAACTTGTGCTTTTATGGGATTCGAACATGAGATCATGTTTTGATACCAAACATAGGAAAAATAGCTAATCCTTCCTATCTAAAGCTTAAGCTTTCAATACGGGACGCTTGAAATGTCAAACTTAATCCTCGTTCAAAACTCACACCAAGTCACGAGGATGTTACCCCCCCCTCCCATTCACCACACAAGTCATTCTAAATGACCCTTAGAAACAACATAGAAATGTTACCCACAATAAAGAGCCCAGGGATGGTACTTAACTTGGTTGCATCATTCCGTCTCTTTTAAGGGAAATTCATCTCGAATTTGTGCTTTCTTGGGATTCGAACCTAAGATCATGTTTTGATACCACACATAGGAAATATAGCTAATACTTCCTACCTAAAGTTTAAGCTTTCAATACGGGACGCTTAAACTGTAACACTTATTCCTCGTTTAAAGCTCACACCAAGTCACGAGGATGTTACCCCACATGCAAGACACAAGTCATTTTGAATGATCCTAGGAAACAACCCACAAATATTACCCGAAACAACGAGCCCCGGGATGGTACTAACCTTGGTTGCGTCATTCCATCTCTTTTAAGGGAAATTCATCTTGAACTTGTGCTTTTATGGGATTCGAACCTGAGATCATATTTTGATACCAAACAAAGGAAAAATAGCTAATCCTTCCTACCTAAAGCTTAAGCTTTCAATACGGGACGCTTGAACAGTCACACTTATTCCTCGTTTGAAGCTCACACCAAGTCACGAGGATGTTACCCCCCATGCACCACACAAACCATTCTAAATGACCCTAGGAAATAAAACAGAAAGGTTACCCACAACAATAAGCCCAGGGATGGTACTTAACTCTGCTGCATAATTCTGTCTCTTGTAATGGAAATTAACATCGAACTTGTGCTTTTATGTGTTTCGAACCTGAGATCATGTTTTGATACCAAACATAGGAAAAATAGCTAATCCTTCCTACCTAAAGCTTAAGCTTTCAATACGGGACGCTTTAACTGTCACACTTAATCCTCGTTCAAACCTCACACCAAGTCACGAGGATGTTACCCCCCATGCACCACACAAATCATCCTAAATGACCCTAGGAAATAAAACAGAAAGGTTACCCACAACAATAAGCCTAGGGATGGTACTTAACTCGGCTGCATAATTCTGTCTCTTGTAATGGAAATTAACCTCGAACTTGTGCTTTTATGTGATTCGAACCTGAGATCATGTTTTGATACCAAACATAGGAAAAATAGCTAATCCTTCCTACCTAAAGCTTAAGCTTTCAATACGGGACGCTTTAACTGTCACACTTAATCCTCGTTCAAACCTCACACCAAGTCACGAGGATGTTACCCCCCATGCACCACACAAACCATTCTAAATGACACTAGGAAATAAAACAGAAAGGTTACCCACGACAATAAGCCCAGGGATGGTACTTAACTCGGCTGCATAATTCTGTCTCTTGTAATGGAAATTAAACTCGAACTTGTGCTTTTATGTGATTCGAACCTGAGATCATGTTTTGATACCAAACATAGGAAAAATAGCTAATCCTTCCTACCTAAAGCTTAAGCTTTCAATACGGTACGCTTGAACTGTCACACTTATTCCTCGTTAGAAGCTCACACCAAATCACGAGGATGTTATCTCCTATGCACCACACAAGACATTCTAAATGACCCTTGGAAATAACACAAAAAGGTTACCCACAACAATAAGCCTAGGGATGATACTTACCTCGGCTGCATTATTCCGTCTCTTGTAAGGGAAATTCACCTCGAACTTGTGCTTTTATGTGATTCGAACCTAAGATCATGTTTTGATACCAAACATAGGAAAAATAGCTAGTCCTTCCCACCTAAAGCTTAAGCTTTCAATACGGGACGCTTGAACTGTCACACTTAATCCTCGTTCAAAGCTTACACCAAGTCACGAGGATATTATCCCCTATGCCACACACAAGACATTCTAAACTACCCTTGGAAATAACACAGAAAGATTACCCACCACAATAAGCCCAGGGATGGTACTTACCTCGGCTGCATCATTCCATCTCTTGTAAGGGAAATTCACCTCGAACTTGTGTTTTTATGGGATTCGAACATGAGATCATATTTTGATACCAAACATAGGAAAAATAGCTAATCCTTCCTACCTAAAGCTGATGCTTTCAATACGGGGCGCTTGAACTGTCATACTTAATCCTCGTTTAAAGCTCACACCAAGTCACGAGGATTTTACCCCCTATGCACCACACAAGTCATTCTAAATGACAATTGGAAACAACATAGAAAGGTTACCCACAACAACGAGCACAGGGATGGTACTAACCTTGGTTGCATCATTCCGTCTCTTTTAAGGGAAATTCACCTCGAACTTGTGCTTTTATGGGATTCGAACCTCAGATCTTGTTTTGATACCACACATAGGAAATATAGCTAATCCTTTATACCTAAAGCTTAAGCTTTCAATACGTGACGCTTGAACTGTCACACTTAATTCTCGTTTAAATATCACACGAAGTCACGAGGATGTTACCTCACATGCAACACACAAGTCATTTTAAATTATACTTGGAAACAACCCACAAATGTTACCCACAACAACGAGCCCCGGGATGGTACTTTCCTTGGTTAAGTCATTCCGTCTCATTTTAAGGGAAATTCATCTCGAACTTTGGCTGTTATGTGACGAACCTGAGACCATGTTTGGATACTAAACATAGGAAAAATAGCTAATCCTTCCTACCTAAAGCTTAAGCTTTCAATACGGGACGCTTGAACTGTCACACTTAATCCTCGTTCAAAGCTCACACCAAGTCACGAGGATGTTATCTTTTATGCCCCACACAAGACATTCTAAATTACCCTTGGAAATAACAGAGAAAGGTTACACACCACAATAAGCCCGAGGATGGTACTTACCTCGGCTGCATCATTCCGTCTCTTGTAAGGGAAATTCACCTCGAACTTGTGCTTTTATTGGATTCGAACATGAGATCATGTTTTGATACCAAACATAGGAAAAATAGCTAATCCTTCTTAGCTAAAGCTTAAGCTTTCAATACGGGGCGCTTGAACTGTCATACTTAATCCTCGTTTAAAGCTCACACCAAATCACGAGGATGTTACCCCCCATGCACCACACAAGTCATTCTAAATGATCCTTGGAAACAAGAGAGAAAGGTTACACACAACAACGAGCATAGGGATGGTACTTACCTTGGTTGCATCATTCTGTCTCTTTTAAGGTAAATTCATCTCGAACATGTGCATTTATGGGATTCGAACCTGAGATCATGTTTTGAAACCAAACATAGGAAAAAGAGCTAATCCTTCCGACATGAAGTTTAAGCTTTCAATACGAGACGCTTGAACTGTCACACTTAATCCTCATTCAAAGCACACACCAAGTTACGAGGATGTTATCTCCTATGCACCACACAAGACATTCTAAATGACCCTTGGAAATAACACAAAAAGGTTACCCATAACAATAAGCCCAGGGATGATACTTACCTCGGCTGCATTATTCCGTCTCTTGTAAGGGAAATTCACCTCGAACTTGTGCTTTTATGTTATTCGAACCTGAGATCATGTTTTGATACCAAACATAGGAAAAATAACTAGTCCTTCCTACCTAAAGCTTAAGCTTTCAATACGGGACACTTTAACTGTTACACTTAATCCTCGTTTAAAATTCACAACAAGTCACGAGGATGTTACCCCACATGCAACACACAAGTCATTTTAAATGATCCTTGGAAACAACCCACAAATGTTACCCACAACAACGAGCCCCGGGATGGTAGTTACCTTGGTTGCGTCATTCCATCTCTTTTAAGGGAAATTCATCCAGAACTTGGGCTGTAATGGGATTCGAACCTGAGATCATGTTTTGATACCAAACATAGGAAAAATAGCTAATCCTTCCTACCTAAAGCTTAAGCTTTCAATACAGGACGCTTGAACTGTCACACTAAATCCTCGTTTAAAGCTCACACCAAGTCACGAGGATGTTACCCCCCATGCACCACACAAACCATTCTAAATGAGCCTAGGAAATAAAACAGAAAGGTTACCCACAACAATAAGCCCAGGGATGGTACTTAACTCGGCTGCATAATTCTGTCTCTTGTAATGGAAATTAACCTCGAACTAGTGCTTTTATGTGATTCGAACCTGAGATCATGTTTTGATACCAAACATAGGAAAAATAGCTAATCCTTCCTACCTAAAGCTTAAGCTTTCAATACGGGACGCTTGAATTGTCACACTTAATCCTCGTTCAAAGCTCACACCAAGTCACGAGGATGTTATCCCCTATGCACCACACAAACCATTCTAAATGACCCTTGGAAATAACACAGAATGGTTACCCACAACAATAAGCCCAGGGATGGTACTTACCTCGGTTGCATCATTCCATCTCTTGTAAGGGAAATTCACCTCGAACTTGTGCTTTTATGGGATTCGAACATGAGATCATGTTTTGATACCAAACATAGGAAAAATAGCTAATCCTTCCTACCTAAAGATTAAGCTTTCAATATATGACGCTTGAACTGTCACACTTAATCCTCGTTTAAATCTCACACAAAGTCAAGAGGATGTTACCCCACATGCAACACACAATTCATTTTAAATGATACTTGGAAACAACCCACAAATGTTCCCCACCACAACGAGCCCCGGGATGGTACTTTCCTTGGTTAAGTCATTCCGTCTCATTTTAAGGGAAATTCATCTCGAACTTCGGCTGTTATGTGAAGAACCTGAGATCATGTTTTGATACCAAACATAGGAAAAATAGCTAATCCTTCCTACCTAAAGCTTAAGCTTTCAATACGGGACGCTTGAACTGTCACACTTAATCCTCGTTCAAAGCTCACACCAAGTCACGAGGATTTTATCTCCTATGCTCCACACAAGACATTCTAAATTACCCTTGGAAATAACACAGAAAGGTTACATACCACAATAAGCCCGGGGATGGTACTTACCTCGGCTGCATCATTCTGTCTCTTGTAAGGGAAATTCACCGCGAACTTGTGCTTTTATGGGATTCGAACATGAGATCATGTTTTGATACCAAACATAGGAAAAATAGCTAATCCTTCTTAGCTAAAGCTTAAGCTTTCAATATAGGGTGCTTGAACTGTCATACTTAATCCTCGTTTAAAGCTCACACCAAGTCACGAGGATGTTACCCCCCATGCACCACACAAGTTATTCTAAATGACCCTTGGAAATAAGAGAGAAAGGTTACACACAACAACGAGCATAGGGATGGTACTTACCTTGGTTGCATCATTCCGTCTCTTTTAAGGGAAATTCATCTCGAACATGTGCATTTATGGGATTCGAACCTGAGATCATGTTTTGAAACCAAACATAGGAAAAAGAGCTAATCCTTCCTACATGAAGTTTAAGCTTTTAATACGGGACGCTTGAACTGTCACACTTAATCCTCATTCAAAGCACACACAAAGTCACGAGGATGTTATCTCCTATGCACCACACAAGACATTCTAAATGACCCTTGGAAATAACACAGAAAGGTTACCCACAATAATAAGCCCATGGATGATACTTACCACGGCTGCATTATTCCCTCTCTTGTAAGGGAAATTCACCTCGAACTTGTGCTTTTATGAGATTCGAAACTGAGATCATGTTTTGATACCAAACATAGGAAAAATAGCTAGTCCTTCCTACCTAAAGCTTAAGTTTTCAATACGAGACGCTTGAACTGTCACACTTAATCCTCGTTCAAATCTCACACCAAGTCACGAGGATGTTACCCCCTATGCACCACACAAACCATTCTAAATGACCCTTGGAAATAACACAGAAAGGTTACCCACAACAACGAGCACAAGGATGGTACTTACCTTTGTTGCATCATTCCGTCTCTTTTAAGGGAAATTCATCTCGAACATGTGCATTTCTGGGATTCGAACCTGAGATCATGTTTTGATACCAAACATAGGAAAAATAGCTAATCCTTCCTACCTAAAGCTTAAGCTTTTAATACGGGATGCTTGAACTGTCACACTTAATCCTCGTTCAAAGCTCACAGCAAGTCACGAGGATGTTACCCCTCATACACCACACAAGTCATTCTAAATAACCCTTGGAAATAAAACAGAAAGGTTACCCACAACAACGAGCACAGGGATGGTACTTACCTTTGTTGCATCATTCCGTCTCTTTTAAGGGAAATTCATCTCGAACATGTGCATTTCTGGGATTCGAACCTGAGATCATGTTTTGAAACCAAACATAGGAAAATGAGCTAATCCTTCCTACATGAAGTTTAAGCTTTCAATACGGGACGCTTGAACTGTCACACTTAATCCTCATTCAAAGCACACACCAAGTCCCGAGGATGTTATCTCCTATGCACCACACAAGACATTCTAAATGACCCTTGGAAATAACACAGAAAGGTTACCCACAACAATAAGCCCAGGGATGATACTTACCACGGCTGCATTATTCCGTCTCTTGTAAGGGAAATTCACCTCGAACTTGTGATTTTATGGGATTCGAACCTGAGATCATGTTTTGATACCAAACATAGGAAAAATAGCTAATCCTTCCTACCTAAAGCTTAAGCTTTCAATACGGGACGCTTGACCTGTCACACTTAATCCTCGTTCAAAGCTTATACCAAGTCACGAGGATGTTACCCCCTATGCACCACACAAACCATTCTAAATGACCCATGGAAATAACACAGAAAGGTTACCCACAACAATAAGCCCAGGGATGGTACTTACCTCGGCTGCATCATTCCGTCTCTTGTAAGGGAAATTAACCTCGAACTTGTGCTTTTATGGGATTCGAACATGAGATCATGTTTTGATACCAAACATAGGAAAAATAGCTAATCCTTCCTACCTAACGCTTAAGCTTTCAATACGGGACGCTTGAACTGTCAAACTTAATCCTCGTTTAAAGCTCACACCAAGTCACGAGGATGTTACCCCACATGCAACACACAAGTCATTTTAAATGATCCTTGGAAACAACCCACAAATGTTACCCACAACAAGGAGCCCAGGGATGGTACTTACCTTGGTTGCGTGATTCCGTCTCATTTTACGGGAAATTCATCTCGAACTTTGGCTGTAATAGGATTCGAACCTGATATCATGTTTTGATACCAAACATAGGAAAAATAGATAATCCTTCCTACCTAAAGCTTAAGCTTTCAATACGGGATGCTTGAACTGTCACACTTTATCCTCGTTCAAAGCTCACAGCAAGTCACGAGGATGCACCACACAAGTCATTCTAAATAACCCTTGGAAATAAAACAGAAAGGTTACCCACAACAACGAGCACGTGGATGGTATTTACCTTGGTTGCATCATTCCGTCTGTTTTAAGGGAAATTCATCTCGAACATGTGCATTTCTAGGATTCGAACCTGAGATCATGTTTTGAAACCAAACATAGGAAAATGAGCTAATCCTTCCTTCATGAAGTTTAAGCTTTCAATACGGGACGCTTAAACTGTCACACTTAATCCTCATTCAAAGCACACACCAAGTCACGAGGATATTACCTCCTATGCACCAAACAAGACATTCTAAATGACCCTTGGAAATAACACAGAAAGGTTACCCACAACAATAAGCATAGGGATGGTACTTACCTCGGCTGCATCATTCCGTCTCTTGTAACAGAAATTCACCTCGAACTTGTGCTTTTATGGGATTCGAACATGAGAACATGTTTTGATACCAAACATAGGAAAAATAGCTAATCCTTCCTACCTAAAGCTTAAGCTTTCAATACGGGACGCTTGACCTGTCACACTTAATCCTCGTTCAAAGCTTACACCAAGTCACGAGGATGTTACCCCCTATGCACGACACAAACCATTCTAAATGACCAATGGAAATAACACAGAAAGGTTACCCACAACAATAAGCCCAGGGATGGTACTTACCTCGGCTGCATCATTCCGTCTCTTGTAAGGGAAATTCACCTCGAACTTGTGCTTTTATGGGATTCGAACATGAGATCATGTTTTGATACCAAACATAGGAAAAATAGCTAATCCTTCCTACCTAAAGCTTAAGCTTTCAATACGGGACGCTTGAACTGTCACACTTAATCCTCGTTTAAAGCTCACACCAAGTCACGAGGATGTTACCCCACATCCAACACACAAGTCATTTTAAATGATCCTTGGAAACAACCCACAAATGTTACCCACAACAAGGAGCCCAGGGATGGTACTTACCTTGGTTGCGTGATTCCGTCTCATTTTAAGAGAAATTCATCTCGAACTTGGGCTGTAATAGGATTCGAACCTGAGATCATGTTTTGATACCAAACATAGGAAAACTAGATAATCCTTCCTACCTAAAGCTTAAGCTTTCAATACGGGATGCTTGAACTGTCACACTTAATCCTCGTTCAAAGCTCACAGCAAGTCACGAGGATGCACCACACAAGTCATTCTAAATAACCCTTGGAAATAAAACAGAAAGGTTACCCATAACAACGAGCACGTGGATGGTATTTACCTTGGTTGCATCATTCCGTCTGTTTTAAGGGAAATTCATCTCGAACATGTGCATTTCTCCGATTCGAACCTGAGATCATGTTTTGAAACCAAACATAGGAAAAGGAGCTAATCCTTCCTACATGAAGTTTAAGCTTTCAATACGGGACGCTTAAACTGTCACACTTAATCCTCATTCAAAGCACACACCAAGTCACGAGGATATTATCTCCTATGCACCAAACAAGACATTCTAAATGACCCTTGGAAATAACACAGAAAGATTACCCACCACAATAAGCCAAGGGATGGTACTTACCTCGGCTGCATCATTCCATCTCTTGTAAGGGAAATTCACCTCGAACTTGTGCTTTTATGGGATTCGAACATGAGATCATGTTTTGATACCAAACATAGGAAAAATAGCTAATCCTTCCTACCTAAAGCTTAAGCTTTTAATACGGGATGCTTGAACTATCACACTTAATCCTCGTTCAAAGCTCACAGCAAGTTACGAGGATGTTACCCCCCATGCACCACACAAGTCATTCTAAATAACCCTTGGAAATAAAACAGAAAGGTTACCCACAACAATGAGCACAGGGATGGTACTTACCTTTGTTGCATCATTCCGTCTCTTTTAAGGGAAATTCATCTCGAACATGTGCATTTCTGGGATTCGAACCTGAGATTATGTTTTGAAACCAAACATAGGAAAATGAGCTAATCCTTCCTACATGAAGTTTAAGCTTTCAATACGGGACGCTTGAACTGTCACACTTAATCCTCATTCAAAGCACACACCAAGTCCCGGGATGTTATCTCCTATGCACCACACAAGACATTCTAAATGACCCTTGGAAATAACACAGAAAGGTTACCCACAACAATAAGCCCAGGGATGATACTTACCACGGCTGCATTATTCCGTCTCTTGTAAGGGAAATTCACCTCGAACTTGTGATTTTATGGGATTCGAACCTGAGATCATGTTTTGATACCAAACATAGGAAAAATAGCTAGTCCTTCCTACCTAAAGCTTAAGCTTTCAATACGGGACGCTTGAACTGTCACACTTAATCCTCGTTCAAAGCTCACACCATGTCACGAGTATGTTAACCTCTATGCACCACACAAACCATTCTAAATGACCCTTGGAAATAACACAGAAAAGTTACCCACAACAATAAGCATAGGGATGGTACTTACCTCGGCTGCATCATTCCGTCTCTTGTAAGGGAAATTCACCTCGAACTTGTGCTTTTTTGGGATTCGAACATGAGAACATGTTTTGATACCAAACATAGGAAAAATAGCTAATCCTTCCTACCTAAAGCTTAAGCTTTCAATACGGGACGCTTGACCTATCACACTTAATCCTCGTTCAAAGCTTACACCAAGTCACGAGGATGTTACCCCCTATGCACCACACAAACCATTCTAAATGACCCATGGAAATAACACAGAAAGGTTACCCACAACAATAAGCCCAGGGATGGTACTTACCTCGGCTACATCATTCCGTCTCTTGTAAGGGAAATTAACCTCGAACTTGTGCTTTTATGGGATTCGAACATGAGATCATGTTTTGATACCAAACATAGGAAAAATAGCTAATCCTTCCTACCTAAAGCTTAAGCTTTCAATACGGGACGCTTGAACTGTCACACTTAATCCTCGTTTAAAGCTCACACCAAGTCACGAGGATGTTACCCCACATGCAACACACAAGTCATTTTAAATGATCCTTGGAAACAACCCACAAAGGTTACCCACAACAACGAGCACGTGGATGGTATTTACCTTGGTTGCATTTCTGGGATTCGAACCTGAGATCATGTTTTGAAACCAAACATAGGAAAAGGAGCTAATCCTTCCTACATGAAGTTTAAGCTTTCAATACGGGACGCTTGAACTGTCACACTTAATCCTCGTTTAAAGCTCACACCATGTCACGAGGATGTTACCCCACATGCAACACACAAGTCATTTTAAATGATCCTTGGAAACAACCCACAAATGTTACCCACAACAACGAGCCCCGGGATGGTACTTACCTTGGTTGCGTCATTCCGTCTCATTTTAAGGGAAATTCATATCGAACTTGGGCTGTAATGGGATTAGAACCTGAGATCATGTTTTGATACCAAACATTAGAAAAATAGATAATCCTTCCTACCTAAAGCTTAAGCTTTCAATACGGGATGCTTGAACTGTCACACTTAATTCTCGTTCAAAGCTCACAGCAAGTCACGAGGATGTTACCCCCCATGCAACACACAAGTCATTCTAAATAACCCTTGGAAATAGAACAGAAAGGTTACCCACAACAACGAGCACAGGGATGGTACTTACCTTGGTTGCATCATTCCGTCTCTTTTAATGGAAATTCATCTCGAACATGTGCATTTCTGGGATTCGAACCTGAGATCATGTTTTGAAACCAAACATAGGAAAAGGAGCTAATCCTTCCTACCTGAAGTTTAAGCTTTCAATACGGGACGCTTGAACTGTCACACTTAATCCTCGTTTAAAGCTCACACCAAGTCACGAGGATGTTACCCCCTATGCACCACACAAACCATTCTAAATGACCCTTGGAAATAACACAGAATGGTTACCCAGAACAATAAGCCTAGGGATGGTACTTACCTAGGCTGCATCATTCCGTCTCTTGTAAGGGAAATTCACCTCGAACTTATGCTTTTATGGGATTCGAACATGAGATCAAGTTTTGATACAAAACATAGAAAAAATAGCTAATCCTTCCTACCTAAAGCTTAAGCTTTCAATACGGGGCTCTTGAACTGTCATACTTAATCCTCGTTTAAAGCTCACACCATGTCATGAGGATGTTACCCCCCATGCAGCACACAAGTCATTCTAAATGACTCTTGGAAAGAACATAGAAAGGTTACCCACAACAACGAGAACAGGGATGGTACTTACCTTGGTTGCATCATTCCATCTCTTTTAAGGGAAATTCATCTCGAACTTTGCTTTTATGGGATTCGAACCTGAGATCATGTTTTGATACCACACATAGGAAATATAGCTAATCCTTCCTACATGATGTTTAAGCTTTCAATACGGGACGCTTGAACTGTCACACTTAATCCTCGTTCAAAGCTCACACCAAGTCACGAGGATGTTACCCCCCATGCACGACACAAATCATTCTAAATGACCCTTGGAAACAACATAGAAAGGTTACCCACAACAATCAGCCCAGGGATGGTACTTACCTTTTTGCATCATTCCATCTCTTTTAAGGGAAATTCATCTCGAACTTGTGCATTTCTGGGATTCGAACCTGAGATCATGTTTTGAAACCAAACATAGGAAAAGGAGCTAATCCTTCCTACCTAAAGCTTAAGCTTTCAATACGGGACGCTTGAACTGTCACACTTAATCCTCGTTCAAAGCTCACACCAAGTCACGAGGATGTTATCCCCTATGCCCCCCACAAGACATTCTAAATTACCCTTGGAAATAACAGAGAAAGGTTACATACCACAATAAGCCCAGGGATGGTACTTACCTCGGCTGCATCATTCCGTCTCTTGTAAGGCAAATTCACCTCGAACTTGTGCTTTTATGGGATTCGAACATGAGATCAAGTTTTGATACAAAACATAGGAAAAATAGCTAATCCTTCCTACCTAAAGCTTAAGCTTTCAATACGGGGCTCTTGAACTGTCATACTTAATCCTCGTTTAAAGCTCACACCATGTCATGAGGATGTTACCCCCCATGCAGCACACAAGTCATTCTAAATGACTCTTGGAAAGAACATAGAAAGGTTACCCACAACAACGAGAACAGGGATGGTACTTACCTTGGTTGCATCATTCCATCTCTTTTAAGGGAAATTCATCTCGAACTTGTGCTTTTATGGGATTCGAACCTGAGATCATGTTTTGATACCACACATAGGAAATATAGCTAATCCTTCCTACATGATGTTTAAGCTTTCAATACGGGACGCTTGAACTGTCACACTTAATCCTCGTTCAAAGCTCACACCAAGTCACGAGGATGTTACCCCCCATGCACGACACAAATCATTCTAAATGACCCTTGGAAACAACATAGAAAGGTTACCCACAACAATCAGCCCAGGGATGGTACTTACCTTTTTGCATCATTCCATCTCTTTTAAGGGAAATTCATCTCGAACTTGTGCTTTTATGGGATTCAAACCTGAGATCATGTTTTGATACCAAACCAAGGAAAAATAGCTAATCCTTCCTACCTAAAGCTTAAGCTTTCAATATGGGACGCTTGAACTTTCACACTTAATCCTCGTTTAAAGCTCACACTATGTCACCAGAATGTTACCCCCCATGCAACACACAAGTCATTCTAAATGATCCTTGGAAACAACCTAGATAGGTTACCCACAACAATGAGCACAGAGATATTACTTACCTTGGATGCATCATTCATTCTATCGTACGGGAAGTTCACCTCGAACTTGTGCTTTTAGGGCACACAAACCTGAGTTCATGTTTTGATACCAAACATAGGAAAAATAGCTAATCATTCGTAAATAAAGCTTAAGCTTTCAATACGGGACGCTTGAACTGTCACAATTAATTCTCGTTTAAAGTTCACACTAAGTCACGAGAATGTTATCTTTTATGCCCCACACAAGACATTCTAAATTACCCTTGGAAATAACACAGAAAGGTTACCCACCACAATAAGCCCGAGGATGGTACTTACCTCGGCTGCATCATTCCGTCTCTTGTAAGGGAAATTCACCTCGAACTTGTGCTTTTATGGGATTCGAACATGAGATCATGTTTTGATACCAAACATAGGAAAAATAGCTAATCCTTCTTAGCTAAAGCTTAAGCTTTCAATACGGGGCGCTTGAACTGTCATACTTAATCCTCGTTTAAAGCTCACACCAAGTCACGAGGATGTTACCCCCCATGCACCACACAAGTCATTCTAAATGACCCTTGGAAACAACATAGAAAGGTTACCCACAACAACGAGAACAGGGATGGTACTTACCTTGGTTGCATCATTCCGTCTCTTTTAAGGGAAATTCATCTCGAACTTGTGCTTTTATGGGATTCGAACATCATATCATGTTTTGATACCACACATAGGAAAAATAGCTAGTCCTTCTTACCTCAAGCTTAAGCTTTCAATACGGGACGCTTGAATTGTCACACTTAATTCTCGTTTAAAGCTTACACCAAGTCACGAGGATGTTACCCCCCATGCACCACACAAGTCATTCTAAATGACCCTTGGAAACAACATAGAAAGGTTACACACAACAACGAGCATAGGGATGGTACTTACCTTGGTTGCATCATTCCGTCTCTTTTAAGGGAAATTCATCTCGAACATGTGCATTTATGGGATTCGAACCTGAGATCATGTTTTGAAACCAAACATAGGAAAAAGAGCTAATCCTTCCTACATGAAGTTTAAGCTTTCAATACGGGACGCTTGAACTGTCACACTTAATCCTCGTTTAAAGCTCACACCAAGTCACGAGTATGTTACCCCCTATGCACCACACAAACCATTCTTAATGACCCTTGGAAATAACACAGAATGGTTACCCACAACAATAAGCCCAGGGATGGTACTTACCTCGGCTGCATCATTCCGTCTCTTGAAAGGGAAATTCACCTCGAACTTGTGCTTTTATGGGATTCGAATATGAGATCCTGTTTTGATACCAAACAAAGGAAAAATAGCTAATCCTTCCTACCTAAAGCTTAAGCTTTCAATACGGGACGCTTGAACTGTCATACTTAATCCTCGTTTAAAGCTCAAACTAAGTCCCGAGGATGTTACCCCACATGCAACACACAAGTCATTTTAAATGATCCTTGGAAACAACCCACAAATGTTACCCACAACAACGAGCCCCGGGATGGTACTTACCTTGGTTGCGTCATTCCGTCTCATTTTAAGGGAAATTCATATCGAACTTGGGCTGTAATGGGATTAGAACCTGAGATCATGTTTTGATACCAAACATAGGAAAAATAGATAATCCTTCCTACCTAAAGCTTAAGCTTTCAATACGGGATGCTTGAACTGTTACACTTAATCCTCGTTTAAAACTCACACCAAGTCACGAGGATGTTACCCCCCATGCAACACACAAGTCATTCTAAATAACCCTTGGAAATAAAACAGAAAGGTTACCCACAACAACGAGAACAGGGATGGTACTTACCTTGGTTGCATCATTCCGTCTCTTTTAAGGGAAATTCATCTCGAACATGTGCTTTTATGGTATTCGAACATCATATCATGTTTTGATACCACACATAGGAAAAATAGCTAGTCCTTCTTACCTCAAGCTTAAGCTTTCAATACTGGACGCTTGAACTGTCACACTTAATTCTCGTTTAAAGCTTACACCAAGTCACGAGGATGTTACCCCTCATTTACCACACAAGTCATTCTAAATGACCCTGGGAAACAACATAGAAAGGTTAATCACAACAACAAGCCCAGGGATGGTATTGGTTGCATCATTCCGTCTCTTTTAAAGGAAATTCATCTCGAACATGTACTTTTATGGGATTCGAACCTGAGATCATGTTTTGATACCACGCATAGGAAGTATAGCTAATCCTTCCTACCTAAAGCTTAAGCTTTCAATACGGGACGCTTGAACTGTCACACTTAATCCTCGTTTAAAGCTCACACCAAGTCACGAGGATGTTACCCCACATGCAACACAGAAGTCATTTTAAATGATCCTTGGAAACAACCCACAAATGTTACCCACAACAACGAGCCCCGGGATGGTACTTACCTTGGTTGCGTCATTCCGTCTCATTTTAAGGGAAATTCATCTCGAACTTGGGCTGTAATGGGATTCGAACCTGAGATCATGTTTCGATACCAAACATAGGAAAAATAGATAATCCTTCCTACCTAAAGCTTAAGCTTTCAATACGGGATGCTTGAACTGTCACACTTAATCCTCGTTCAAAGCTCACTGCAAGTCACGAGGATGTTACCCCCCATGCACCACACAAGTCATTCTAAATAACCCTTGGAAATAAAACAGAAAGGTTACCCACAACAACGAGCACAGGGATGGTACTTACCTCGGCTGCATCATTCCGTCTCTTTTAAGGGAAATTCATCTCGAACATGTGCATTTCTGGGATTCGAACCTGAGATTATGTTTTGAAACCAAACATAGGAAAAAGAGCTAATCCTTCATACATGAAGTTTAAGCTTTCAATACGGGACGCTTGAACTGTCACACTTAATCCTCATTCAAAGCACACACCAAGTCACGTGGATGTTATCTCCTATGCACCACACAAGACATTCTAAATGACCCTTGGAAATAACACAGAAAGGTTACCCCCAACAATAAGCCCAGGGATGATACTTACCACGGCTGCATTATTCCGTCTCTTGTAAGGGAAATTCACCTCGAACTTGTGCTTTTATGGGATTCGAACCTAAGATCATGTTTTGATACTAAACATAGGAAAAATAGCTAGTCCTTCCTACCTAAAGCTTAAGCTTTCAATACGGGACGCTTGAACTGTCACACTTAATCCTCGTTCAAAGCTCACACCAAGTCACAAGGATGTTACCCCCTATGCACCACACAAACCATTCTAAATGACCCTTGGAAATAACACAGAAAGGTTACCCACAACAATAAGCTCAGGGATGGTACTTACCTCGGCTGCATCATTCCGTCTCTTGTAAGGGAAATTCACCTCGAACTTGTGCTTTTATGGGATTCGAACATGAGATCATGTTTTGATACCAAACATAGGAAAAATAGCTAATCCTTCCTACCTAAAGCTTAAGCTTTCAATACTGGGCGCTTGAACTGTCATACTTAATCCTCGTTTAAAACTCACACCAAGTCACGAGGATGTTGCCCCCCATGCACCACACAAGTCATTCTAAATGACCCTTAGAAACAACATAGAAAGGTTACCCACAACAACGAGAACAGGGATGGTACTTACCTTGGTTGCATCATTCCGTCTCTTTTAAGGGAAATTTATCTCGAACTTGTGTTTTTATGGGATTCGAACCTGAGATCATGTTTTGATACCACACATAGGAAATATAGCTAATCCTTCCTACCTGAAGCATAAGCTTTGAATACGGGACGCTTGAACTGTCACACTTAATCCTCGTTTAAAGCTCACACCAAGTCATCAGGATGTTACCCCCCATGCACGACACAAACCATTCTAAATGACCCTAGGAAATAAAACAGAAAGGTTGCCCACAACAACGAGCCCCGGGATGGTACTTACCTTGGTTGCGTCATTCCGTCTCATTTTAAGGGAAATTCATCTCGAACTTGGGCTGTAATAGGATTCGAACCTGAGATCCTGTTTTGATACCAAACATAGGAAAAATAGCTAATCCTTCCTACCAAGTTAAGAGGTTGTTACCCCCCTTGCACCACACAAGTCATTCTAAATGACCCTTAGAAATAACACAAAAAGGTTACACACAACAATAAGCCCAGGGATGGTACTTAACTCGGCTGCATAATTCTTTCTCTTGTAATGGAAATTAACCAAGAACTTGTGCTTTTATGTGATTCGAACCTGAGATCATATTTTGATACCAAACATAGGAAAAATAGCTAATCCTTCCTACCTAAAGCTTAAGCTTTCAATACGGGGCGCTTGAACTGTCATACTTAATCATCGTTTAAAGCTCACACCAAGTCACGAGGATGTTACCCCCCATGCACCACACAAGTCATTCTAAATGACCCTTGGAAACAACATAGAAAGGATACCCACAACAATAAACCCAGGGATACTACTTAACTCGGTTGTATAATTCTGTCTCTTGTAATGGAAATTCACCTCGAACTTGTGTTTTTTTATGATTCGAACCTGAGATCATGTTTTGATACCAAACATAGGAAAAATAGCTAATCCTTCCTACCTAAAGCTTAAGCTTTCCATACGGAACGCTTGAACTGCCACACTTAATCCTCTTTTCAGGCTCAGACCAAGTCACGAGGATGTTACCCCCCATGCACCACACAAGTCATTCTAAACGACCCTTGGAAACAACATAGAAAGGTTACCCAGAACAACGAGCACAGGGATGGTACTTTCCATGGTAGCGTCATTCTGTCTCATTTTAAGGGAAATTCATCTCGAACTTCGGCTATTATTTGATTCAAACCTGAGATCATGTTTTGATACCAAACATAGGAAAAATAGCTAGTCCTTCCTACCTAAAGCTTAAGCTTTCAAAACGGGACGCTAGAACTGTCACACTTAATCCTCGTTCAAAGCTTACACCAAGTCACGAGGATGTTACCCCCCATGCACCACACAAATCATTCTAAATGACCCTAGGAAATAAAACAGAAAGGTTACCCACAACAAGAAGCCCAGGGATGCTACTTACCTCGGTTGTATCATTTTGTCTCTCGTGGATGTTACCCCACATGCAACACACAAGTCATTTTAAATGATCCTTGGAAACAACCCATAAATGTTACCCACAACAACGAGCCCCGGGATGGTACTTACCTTGGTTGCGTCATTCCGTCTCATTTTAAGGGAAATTCATCTCGAACTTGGGCTGTAATGGGATTCGAACCTGAGATCAGGTTTTGATACCAAACATAGGAAAAATAGCGAATCCTTCTTACCTAAAGCTTAAGCTTTCCATACGGGATACTTGAACTGTCATACTTAATACTCGTTCAAAGGTCACAGCAAGTCACGAGGATGTTTCCACCCATGCACCACACAAGTCATTCTAAATGACCCTTGGAAACAACATAGAAAGGTTACCCAGAACAACGAGCACAGGGATGGTACTTTCCTTGGTTGCGTCATTCCGTCTCATTTTAAGGGAAATTCATCTCGAACTTCGGCTGTTATGTGATTCGAACCTGAGATCATGTTTTGATACCAAACATAGGAAAAATTGCTAATCCTTCCTACCTAAAGCTTAAGCTTTCATTACGGGACGCTTGAACTGTCACACTTAATCCTCGTTCAAAGCTCACACCAAGTCACGAGGATGTTATCCCCTATGCCCGCCACAAGACATTCTAAATTACCCTTGGAAATAACAGAGAAAGGTTACATACCACAATAAGCCCAGGGATGGTACTTACCTCGGCTGCATCATTCCGTCTCTTGTAAGGCAAATTCACCTCGAACTTGTGCTTTAATGGGTTTCGAACATGAGATCATGTTTTGATACCAAACATAGGAAAAATAGCTAATCCTTCCTACCTAAAGCTTAAGCTTTCAATACGGGGCGCTTGAACTATCATACTTAATCCTCATTTAAAGCTCACACCAAGTCACGAGGATGTTACCCCCCATGCACCACACAAGTCAATCTAAAGGACCCTTGGAAACAACATAGAAAGGTTACCCACAACAAAGAGCACAGGGATGGTACTTACCTTGGTTGTATCATTCCGTCTCTTTTAAGGGAAATTCAACTCGAACTTGTGCTTGTATGGGATTCGAACCTGAGATCATGTTTTGATACCACACATAGGAAAAATAGCTAGTCCTTCCTACCTAAAGCTTAAGCTTTCAATACGGGACGCTTGAACTTTCACACTTAATCCTCGTTCAAAGCTCACACCAAGTCACGAGGATGTTACCCCCTATGCACCACACAAACCATTCTAAATGACCCTTGGAAATAACACAGAAAGGTTACCCACAACAATAAGCCCAGGGATGGTACTTACCTCGGTTGCATCATTCCATCTCTTGTAAGGGAAATTCACCTCGAACTTGTGCTTTTATGGGATTCGAACATGAGATCATGTTTTGATACCAAACATAGGAAAAATAGCTAATCCTTCCTACCTAAAGCTTAAGCTTTCAATACGGGGCTCTTGAACTGTCATACTTAATCCTCGTTTAAAGCTCACACCAAGTCACGAGGATGTCACCCCCCATGCACCACACAAGTCATTCTAAATGACTCTTGGAAACAAAATAGAAAGGTTACCCACAACAACGAGAACAGGGATGGTACTTACCTTATTTGCATCATTCCATCTCTTTTAAGGGAAATTCATCTCGAACTTGTGCTTTTATGGGATTCGAACCTGAGATCATGTTTTGATACCACACATAGGAAATATAGCTAATCCTTCCTACATGATGTTTAAGCTTTCAATACGGGACGCTTGAACTGTCACACTTAATCCTCGTTCAAAGCTCACACCAAGTCACGAGGATGTTACCCCCCATGCAGCACACAAGTCATTCTAAATGACCCTTGGAAACAACATAGAAAGGTTACTCACAACAACGAGCCCAGGGATGGTACTTACCTTGGTTGCATCATTCCGTCTCATTTTAAGGGAAATTCATCTCGAACTTGGGCTGTAATGGGATTCGAACCTGAGATCAGGTTTTGATACCAATCATAGGAAAAATAGCTAATCCTTCCTACGTAAAGCTTAAGATTTCAATACGGGATGCTTGAACTGTCATACTTAATCCTCGTTCAAAGGTCACATCAAGTCAAGAGGATGTTTCCACCCATGCACCACACAAGTCATTCTAAAAATGACCCTTGGAAATAAAAGAGAAAGGTTCCCCACAACAATAAGCCCAGGGATAGTACTTAACTCGGTTGTATAATTCTGTCTCTTGTAATGGAAATTCACCTCGAACTTGTGCTTTTTTGTGATTCGAACTTGAGATCATCTTTTGATACCAAACATAAGAAAAATAGCTAATCCTTCCTACCTAAAGCTTAAGCTTTCCATACGGGACGCTTGAACTGTCACACTTAATCCACTTTTAAAGCTCAGACCAAGTCACGAGGATGTTACCCCCCTTGCACCACACAAGTCATTCTAAATGACCCTTGGAAACAACATAGAAAGGTTACCCAGAACAACTAGCACAGGGATGGTACTTTCCTTGGTTGCGTCATTCCGTCTCATTTTAAGGGAAATTCATCTCGAACTTCGGCTGTTATGTGATTCGAACCTGAGATCATGTTTTGATACCAAACATAGGAAAAATTGCTAATCCTTCCTACCTAAAGCTTAAGCTTTCAATACGGGACGCTTGAACTGTCACACTTAATCCTCGTTCAAAGCTCACACCAAGTCACGAGGATGTTATCCCCTATGCCCCCCACAAGACATTCTAAATTACCCTTGAAAATAACACAGAAAAGTTACATACCACAATAAGCCCAGGGATGGTACTTACCTCGGCTGCATCATTCCGTCTCTTGTAAGGGAAATTCACCTCGAACTTGTGCTTTTATGGGTTTCGAACATGAGATCATGTTTTGATACCAAACATAGGAAAAATAGCTAATCCTTCCTACCTAAAGCTTAAGCTTTCAATACGGGGCGCTTGAACTATCATACTTAATCCTCATTTAAAGCTCACACCAAGTCACGAGGATGTTACCCCCCATGCACCACACAAGTCATTCTAAATGACCCTTGGAAACAACATAGAAAGGTTACCCACAACAATGAGCACAGGGATGTTACTTACCTTGGTTGTATCATTCCGTCTCATTTAAGGGAAATTCATCTCGAACTTGTGCTTGTATGGGATTTGAACCTGAGATCATGTTTTGATACCACACATAGGAAAAAGAGGTAATCCTTCCTACCTAAAGCTTAAGCTTTCAATACGGGACGCTTGAACTGTCACACTTAATCCTCGTTCAAAGCTCACACCAAGTCACGAGGATGTTACCCCCTATGCACCACACAAACCATAATAAATGACCCTTGGAAATAACACAGAAAGGTTACCCACAACAATAAGCCCAGGGATGGTACTTACCTCGGTTGCATCATTCCATCTCTTGTAAGGGAAATTCACCTCGAACTTGTGCTTTTATGGGATTCGAACCTGAGATCAGGTTTTGATACAAACATAGGAAAAATAGCTAATACTTCCTACCTAAAGCTTAAGCTTTCAATACGGGATCCTTGAACTATCATACTTAATCCTCGTTCAAAGGTCACAGCAAGTCACGAGGATGTTTCCACCCATGCACTACACAAGTCATTCTAAAAATGACCCTTGGAAATAAAACAGAAAGGTTCCCCACAACAATAAGCCCAGGGATAGTACTTAACTCGGTTGTATAATTCTGTCTCTTGTAATAGAAATTCACCTCGAACTTGTGCTTTTATGGGATTCGAACCTGAGATCATGTTTTGATACCAAACATAAGAAAAATAGCTAATCCTTCTTACCTAAAGCTTAAGCTTTCCATACGGGACGCTTGAACTGTCACACTTAATCCACTTTTAAAGCTCAGACCAAGTCACGAGGATGTTACCCCCCATGCACCACACAAGTCATTCTAAATGACCCTTGGAAACAACATAGAAAGGTTACCCAGAACAACGAGCACAGGGATGGTACTTTCCTTGGTTGCGTCATTCCGTCTCATTTTAAGGGAAATTCATCTCGAACTTCGGCTGTTATGTGATTCGAACCTGAGATCATGTTTTGATACCAAACATAGGAAAAATAGCTAATCCTTCCTACCTGAAGCTTAAGCTTTCAATACGGGACGCTTGAACTGTCACACTTAATCCTCGTTCAAAGCTCACACCAAGTCACGAGGATGTTATCCCCTATGCTCCCCACAAGACATTCTAAATTACCCTTGGAAATAACACAGAAAGGTTACATACCACAATAAGCCCAGGGATGGTACTTACCTCGGCTGCATCATTCCGTCTCTTGTAAGGGAAATTCACCTCGAACTTGTGCTTTTATGGGTTTCGAACATGAGATCATGTTTTGATACCAAACATAGGAAAAATAGCTAATCCTTCCTACCTAAAGCTTAAGCTTTCAATACGGGGCGCTTGAACTATCATACTTAATCCTTATTTAAAGCTCACACCAAGTCACGAGGATGTTACCCCCCATGCACCACACAAGTCATTCTAAATGACCCTTGGAAACAACATAGAAAGGTTACCCACAACAATGAGCACAGGGATGGTACTTACCTTGGTTGTATCATTCCGTCTCTTTTAAGGGAAATTCAACTCGAACTTGTTCTTGTATGGGATTCGAACCTGAGATCATGTTTTGATACCACACATAGGAAAAATAGCTAGTCCTTCCTACTTGAAGCTTAAGCTTTCAATACGGGACGCTTGAACTGTCACACTTAATCCTCGTTTAAAGCTCACACCAAGTCACGAGGATGTTACACCCCATGTACCACACAAGTCATTCTAAATGACCCTTGGAAACAACATAGAAAGGTTGCCCAGAACAACGAGCACGGGGATGGTACTTTACTTGGTTGCGTCATTCCGTCTCATTTTAAGGGAAATTCATCTCGAACTTCGGCTGTTATGTGATTCGAACCTGAGATCATGTTTTGATACCAAACATAGGAAAAATAACTAATCCTTCCTACTTAAAGCTTAAGCTTTCAATACGGGACGCTTGAACTGTCAAACTTAATCCTCGTTCAAAGCTCACACCAAGTCACGAGGATGTTATCCCGTATGCCCCACACAAGACATTCTAAATTACCCTTGGAAATAACACAGAAAGGTTACATACCACAATAAGCCCAGGGATGGTACTTACCTTGGCTGCATCATTCCGTCTCTTTTAAGGGAAATTCACTTCGAACTTGTGCTTTTATGGGATTCGAACATGAGATCATGTTTTGATACCGAACATAGGAAAAATAGTTAATCCTTCCTACCTAAAGCTTAAGCTTTCAATACGTGGCGCTTGAACTATCATACTTAATCCTCGTTTAAAGCTCACACCAAGTCACGAGGATGTTACCCCCCATGCACCACACAAGTCATTTTAAATGACCCTTGGAAACAACATAGAAAGGTTACCCACAACAATGAGCACAGAGATGGTACTTACCTTGGTTGTATCATTCCGTCTCTTTTAAGGGAAATTCAACTCGAACTTGTGCTTTTATGGGATTCGAACCTGAGATCATGTTTTGATACCACACATAGGAAAAATAGCTAGTCCTTCCTACTTGAAGCTTAAGCTTTCAATACGAGACGCATGAACTGTCACACTTAATCCTCGTTTAAAGCTCACACCAAGTCACGAGGATGTTACACCCCATGTACCACACAAGTCATTCTAAATGACCCTTGGAAACAACATAGAAAGGTTACTCACAACAACGAGCCCACGGATGGTATTTTTTGCATCATTCCGTCTCTTTTAAGGGAAATTCATCCCAAACTTGTACTTTTATGGGATTCAAACCTGAGATCATGTTTTGATACCACACATAGGAAATATAGCTAATCCTTCCTACCTAAAGCTAAAGCTTTCAATACGGGATGCTTGAACTGTCACACTTAATCCTCGTTTAAAGCTCACACCAAGTCACGAGGATGTTACCCCACATGCAACACACAAGTCATTTTAAATGATCCTTGGAAACAACCCACAAATTTCACCCACAACAACGAGCCCCGGGATGGTGCTTACCTTGGTTGCGTCATTCCATCTCATTTTAAGGGAAATTCATCACGAACTTGGGCTGTAATGGGATTCGAACCTGAGATCATGTTTTCATACCAAAAATAGGAAAAATGGCTAATCTTTCCTACCTAAAGCTTAAGCATTCAATACGGGATGGTTGAACTGTCACACTTAATCCTAGTTCAAAGCTCACAGCAAGTCAGGAGGATGTTACCCCCTATGCACCACATAAGTCATTCTAAATGACCCTTAGAAATAAAACAGAAAGGTTCCACACAACAATAAGCCCAGGGATAGTACTTAACTCGGTTGTATAATTCTGTCTCTTGTAATGGAAATTCACCTCGAACTTGTGCTTTTTTGTGATTCAAACCTGAGATCATGTTTTGATACCAAACATAGGAAAAATAGCTAATCCTCCTACCTAAAGCTTAAGCTTTCCATACGGGACGCATGAACTGTCACACTTAATCCTCTTTTAAAGCTCAGACCAAGTCACGAGGATGTTACCCCCCATGCACCACACAAGTCATTCTAAATGACCCTTGGAAACAAGATAGAAAGGTTACCCACAACAACGAGCATGGGGATTGTACTTACCATGGTTACATAATTCCGTCTCTTTTAAGGGAAATTCGTCTCGAACTTGTGCATTTATGTGATTCGAACCTGCTATCATGTTTTGAAACCAAACATAGGATAAAGTGCTAATCCTTCCTACATGAAGTTTAAGCTTTCAATACAGGACGCTTCAACTGTCACACTTTATCCCCGTTCAAAGCACACACCAAGTCACGAGGGTGTTATCCCCTATGCACCACACAAGACATTCTAAATGACCCTTGGAAATAACACAGAAAGGTTACCCACAACAATAAGCCTAGGGATGGTACTTACCTCGGCTACATCATTCCGTCTCTTGTAAGGGAAATTCACCTCAAACTTGTGTTTTTATGGGATTCGAACATGAGATCATGTTTTGATACCAAACATGGTAAAAATAGCTAATCCTTCCTACCTAAAGCTTAAGCTTTTAATACCGGGCGCTTGAACTATCATACATAATCCTCATTTAAAGCTCACACCAAGTCACGAGGATGTTACCCCACATGCAACACACAAGTCATTTTAAATGATCCTTGGAAACAACCCACAAATGTTACCCATAACAACGAGCCCCGGGATGGTACTTACCTTGGTTGCGTCATTCCGTCTCATTTTAAGGGAAATTCATCTCGAACTTGGGCTATAATGTGATTCGAACCTTAGATCATGTTTTGATACCAAACATAGGAAAAAGAGCTAATCCTACCTACATGATGTTTAAGCTTTCTATAGGGGACGCTTGAACTGTCACACTTAATCCTCGTTCAAAGCTCACACCATGTCACGAGGATGTTACCCCCCATGCCAGACAGAAGTCATTCTAAATGACCCTTGGAAACAACATAGAAAGGTTACCCAGAACAACGAGCACGGGGATGGTACTTTCCTTGGTTGCATCATTCTGTCTCATTTTAAGGGAAATTCATCTCGAACTTGTGCATTTATGTGATTCGAACCTGAGATCATGTTTTGAACCCAAACATAGGAAAAAGAGGTAATCCTTCCTACATGAAGTTTAAGCTTTCAATACGGGACGCTTGAACTGTCACACTTAATCCTCATTCAAAGCTCACACCAAGTCACGAGGATGTTACCCCCTATGCACCACACAAACCATAATAAATGACCCTTGGAAATAACACAAAAAGGTTACCCACAACAATAAGCCCAGGGATGGTACTTACCTCGGTTGCATCTTTCCATCTCTTGTAAGGGAAATTCACCTCGAACTTGTGCTTTTATGGGATTCGAACCTGAGATCAGGTTTTGATACAAACATAGGAAAAATAGCTAATCCTTCCTACCTAAAGCTTAAGCTTTCAATACGGGATCCTTGAACTATCATACTTAATCCTCGTTCAAAGGTCACAGCAAGTCACGAGGATGTTTCCACCCATGCACTACACAAGTCATTCTAAAAATGACCCTTGGAAATAAAACAGAAAGGTTCCCCACAACAATAAGCCCAGGGATAGTACTTAACTCGGTTGTATAATTCTGTCTCTTGTAATAGAAATTCACCTCGAACTTGTGCTTTTATGGGATTCGAACCTGAGATCATGTTTTGATACCAAACATAAGAAAAATAGCTAATCCTTCTTACCTAAAGCTTAAGCTTTCCATACGGGACGCTTGAACTGTCACACTTAATCCACTTTTAAAGCTCAGACCAAGTCACGAGGATGTTACCCCCCATGCACCACACAAGTCATTCTAAATGACCCTTGGAAACAACATAGAAAGGTTACCCAGAACAACGAGCACAGGGATGGTACTTTCCTTGGTTGCGTCATTCCGTCTCATTTTAAGGGAAATTCATCTCGAACTTCGGCTGTTATGTGATTCGAACCTGAGATCATGTTTTGATACCAAACATAGGAAAAATAGCTAATCCTTCCTACCTGAAGCTTAAGCTTTCAATACGGGACGCTTGAACTGTCACACTTAATCCTCGTTCAAAGCTCACACCAAGTCACGAGGATGTTATCCCCTATGCTCCCCACAAGACATTCTAAATTACCCTTGGAAATAACACAGAAAGGTTACATACCACAATAAGCCCAGGGATGGTACTTACCTCGGCTGCATCATTCCGTCTCTTGTAAGGGAAATTCACCTCGAACTTGTGCTTTTATGGGTTTCGAACATGAGATCATGTTTTGATACCAAACATAGGAAAAATAGCTAATCCTTCCTACCTAAAGCTTAAGCTTTCAATACGGGGCGCTTGAACTATCATACTTAATCCTTATTTAAAGCTCACACCAAGTCACGAGGATGTTACCCCCCATGCACCACACAAGTCATTCTAAATGACCCTTGGAAACAACATAGAAAGGTTACCCACAACAATGAGCACAGGGATGGTACTTACCTTGGTTGTATCATTCCGTCTCTTTTAAGGGAAATTCAACTCGAACTTGTTCTTGTATGGGATTCGAACCTGAGATCATGTTTTGATACCACACATAGGAAAAATAGCTAGTCCTTCCTACTTGAAGCTTAAGCTTTCAATACGGGACGCTTGAACTGTCACACTTAATCCTCGTTTAAAGCTCACACCAAGTCACGAGGATGTTACACCCCATGTACCACACAAGTCATTCTAAATGACCCTTGGAAACAACATAGAAAGGTTGCCCAGAACAACGAGCACGGGGATGGTACTTTACTTAGTTGCGTCATTCCGTCTCATTTTAAGGGAAATTCATCTCGAACTTCGGCTGTTATGTGATTCGAACCTGAGATCATGTTTTGATACCAAACATAGGAAAAATAACTAATCCTTCCTACTTAAAGCTTAAGCTTTCAATACGGGACGCTTGAACTGTCAAACTTAATCCTCGTTCAAAGCTCACACCAAGTCACGAGGATGTTATCCCGTATGCCCCACACAAGACATTCTAAATTACCCTTGGAAATAACACAGAAAGGTTACATACCACAATAAGCCCAGGGATGGTACTTACCTTGGCTGCATCATTCCGTCTCTTTTAAGGGAAATTCACTTCGAACTTGTGCTTTTATGGGATTCGAACATGAGATCATGTTTTGATACCGAACATAGGAAAAATAGTTAATCCTTCCTACCTAAAGCTTAAGCTTTCAATACGTGGCGCTTGAACTATCATACTTAATCCTCGTTTAAAGCTCACACCAAGTCACGAGGATGTTACCCCCCATGCACCACACAAGTCATTTTAAATGACCCTTGGAAACAACATAGAAAGGTTACCCACAACAATGAGCACAGAGATGGTACTTACCTTGGTTGTATCATTCCGTCTCTTTTAAGGGAAATTCAACTCGAACTTGTGCTTTTATGGGATTCGAACCTGAGATCATGTTTTGATACCACACATAGGAAAAATAGCTAGTCCTTCCTACTTGAAGCTTAAGCTTTCAATACGAGACGCATGAACTGTCACACTTAATCCTCGTTTAAAGCTCACACCAAGTCACGAGGATGTTACACCCCATGTACCACACAAGTCATTCTAAATGACCCTTGGAAACAACATAGAAAGGTTACTCACAACAACGAGCCCACGGATGGTATTTTTTGCATCATTCCGTCTCTTTTAAGGGAAATTCATCCCAAACTTGTACTTTTATGGGATTCAAACCTGAGATCATGTTTTGATACCACACATAGGAAATATAGCTAATCCTTCCTACCTAAAGCTAAAGCTTTCAATACGGGATGCTTGAACTGTCACACTTAATCCTCGTTTAAAGCTCACACCAAGTCACGAGGATGTTACCCCACATGCAACACACAAGTCATTTTAAATGATCCTTGGAAACAACCCACAAATTTCACCCACAACAACGAGCCCCGGGATGGTGCTTACCTTGGTTGCGTCATTCCATCTCATTTTAAGGGAAATTCATCACGAACTTGGGCTGTAATGGGATTCGAACCTGAGATCATGTTTTCATACCAAAAATAGGAAAAATGGCTAATCTTTCCTACCTAAAGCTTAAGCATTCAATACGGGATGGTTGAACTGTCACACTTAATCCTAGTTCAAAGCTCACAGCAAGTCAGGAGGATGTTACCCCCTATGCACCACATAAGTCATTCTAAATGACCCTTAGAAATAAAACAGAAAGGTTCCACACAACAATAAGCCCAGGGATAGTACTTAACTCGGTTGTATAATTCTGTCTCTTGTAATGGAAATTCACCTCGAACTTGTGCTTTTTTGTGATTCAAACCTGAGATCATGTTTTGATACCAAACATAGGAAAAATAGCTAATCCTCCTACCTAAAGCTTAAGCTTTCCATACGGGACGCATGAACTGTCACACTTAATCCTCTTTTAAAGCTCAGACCAAGTCACGAGGATGTTACCCCCCATGCACCACACAAGTCATTCTAAATGACCCTTGGAAACAAGATAGAAAGGTTACCCACAACAACGAGCATGGGGATTGTACTTACCATGGTTACATAATTCCGTCTCTTTTAAGGGAAATTCGTCTCGAACTTGTGCATTTATGTGATTCGAACCTGCTATCATGTTTTGAAACCAAACATAGGATAAAGTGCTAATCCTTCCTACATGAAGTTTAAGCTTTCAATACAGGACGCTTCAACTGTCACACTTTATCCCCGTTCAAAGCACACACCAAGTCACGAGGGTGTTATCCCCTATGCACCACACAAGACATTCTAAATGACCCTTGGAAATAACACAGAAAGGTTACCCACAACAATAAGCCTAGGGATGGTACTTACCTCGGCTACATCATTCCGTCTCTTGTAAGGGAAATTCACCTCAAACTTGTGTTTTTATGGGATTCGAACATGAGATCATGTTTTGATACCAAACATGGTAAAAATAGCTAATCCTTCCTACCTAAAGCTTAAGCTTTTAATACCGGGCGCTTGAACTATCATACATAATCCTCATTTAAAGCTCACACCAAGTCACGAGGATGTTACCCCACATGCAACACACAAGTCATTTTAAATGATCCTTGGAAACAACCCACAAATGTTACCCATAACAACGAGCCCCGGGATGGTACTTACCTTGGTTGCGTCATTCCGTCTCATTTTAAGGGAAATTCATCTCGAACTTGGGCTATAATGTGATTCGAACCTTAGATCATGTTTTGATACCAAACATAGGAAAAAGAGCTAATCCTACCTACATGATGTTTAAGCTTTCTATAGGGGACGCTTGAACTGTCACACTTAATCCTCGTTCAAAGCTCACACCATGTCACGAGGATGTTACCCCCCATGCCAGACAGAAGTCATTCTAAATGACCCTTGGAAACAACATAGAAAGGTTACCCAGAACAACGAGCACGGGGATGGTACTTTCCTTGGTTGCATCATTCTGTCTCATTTTAAGGGAAATTCATCTCGAACTTGTGCATTTATGTGATTCGAACCTGAGATCATGTTTTGAACCCAAACATAGGAAAAAGAGGTAATCCTTCCTACATGAAGTTTAAGCTTTCAATACGGGACGCTTGAACTGTCACACTTAATCCTCATTCAAAGCTCACACCAAGTCACGAGGATGTTACCCCCTATGCACCACACAAACCATAATAAATGACCCTTGGAAATAACACAAAAAGGTTACCCACAACAATAAGCCCAGGGATGGTACTTACCTCGGTTGCATCTTTCCATCTCTTGTAAGGGAAATTCACCTCGAACTTGTGCTTTTATGGGATTCGAACCTGAGATCAGGTTTTGATACAAACATAGGAAAAATAGCTAATCCTTCCTACCTAAAGCTTAAGCTTTCAATACGGGATCCTTGAACTATCATACTTAATCCTCGTTCAAAGGTCACAGCAAGTCACGAGGATGTTTCCACCCATGCACTACACAAGTCATTCTAAAAATGACCCTTGGAAATAAAACAGAAAGGTTCCCCACAACAATAAGCCCAGGGATAGTACTTAACTCGGTTGTATAATTCTGTCTCTTGTAATAGAAATTCACCTCGAACTTGTGCTTTTATGGGATTCGAACCTGAGATCATGTTTTGATACCAAACATAAGAAAAATAGCTAATCCTTCTTACCTAAAGCTTAAGCTTTCCATACGGGACGCTTGAACTGTCACACTTAATCCACTTTTAAAGCTCAGACCAAGTCACGAGGATGTTACCCCCCATGCACCACACAAGTCATTCTAAATGACCCTTGGAAACAACATAGAAAGGTTACCCAGAACAACGAGCACAGGGATGGTACTTTCCTTGGTTGCGTCATTCCGTCTCATTTTAAGGGAAATTCATCTCGAACTTCGGCTGTTATGTGATTCGAACCTGAGATCATGTTTTGATACCAAACATAGGAAAAATAGCTAATCCTTCCTACCTGAAGCTTAAGCTTTCAATACGGGACGCTTGAACTGTCACACTTAATCCTCGTTCAAAGCTCACACCAAGTCACGAGGATGTTATCCCCTATGCTCCCCACAAGACATTCTAAATTACCCTTGGAAATAACACAGAAAGGTTACATACCACAATAAGCCCAGGGATGGTACTTACCTCGGCTGCATCATTCCGTCTCTTGTAAGGGAAATTCACCTCGAACTTGTGCTTTTATGGGTTTCGAACATGAGATCATGTTTTGATACCAAACATAGGAAAAATAGCTAATCCTTCCTACCTAAAGCTTAAGCTTTCAATACGGGGCGCTTGAACTATCATACTTAATCCTTATTTAAAGCTCACACCAAGTCACGAGGATGTTACCCCCCATGCACCACACAAGTCATTCTAAATGACCCTTGGAAACAACATAGAAAGGTTACCCACAACAATGAGCACAGGGATGGTACTTACCTTGGTTGTATCATTCCGTCTCTTTTAAGGGAAATTCAACTCGAACTTGTTCTTGTATGGGATTCGAACCTGAGATCATGTTTTGATACCACACATAGGAAAAATAGCTAGTCCTTCCTACTTGAAGCTTAAGCTTTCAATACGGGACGCTTGAACTGTCACACTTAATCCTCGTTTAAAGCTCACACCAAGTCACGAGGATGTTACACCCCATGTACCACACAAGTCATTCTAAATGACCCTTGGAAACAACATAGAAAGGTTGCCCAGAACAACGAGCACGGGGATGGTACTTTACTTAGTTGCGTCATTCCGTCTCATTTTAAGGGAAATTCATCTCGAACTTCGGCTGTTATGTGATTCGAACCTGAGATCATGTTTTGATACCAAACATAGGAAAAATAACTAATCCTTCCTACTTAAAGCTTAAGCTTTCAATACGGGACGCTTGAACTGTCAAACTTAATCCTCGTTCAAAGCTCACACCAAGTCACGAGGATGTTATCCCGTATGCCCCACACAAGACATTCTAAATTACCCTTGGAAATAACACAGAAAGGTTACATACCACAATAAGCCCAGGGATGGTACTTACCTTGGCTGCATCATTCCGTCTCTTTTAAGGGAAATTCACTTCGAACTTGTGCTTTTATGGGATTCGAACATGAGATCATGTTTTGATACCGAACATAGGAAAAATAGTTAATCCTTCCTACCTAAAGCTTAAGCTTTCAATACGTGGCGCTTGAACTATCATACTTAATCCTCGTTTAAAGCTCACACCAAGTCACGAGGATGTTACCCCCCATGCACCACACAAGTCATTTTAAATGACCCTTGGAAACAACATAGAAAGGTTACCCACAACAATGAGCACAGAGATGGTACTTACCTTGGTTGTATCATTCCGTCTCTTTTAAGGGAAATTCAACTCGAACTTGTGCTTTTATGGGATTCGAACCTGAGATCATGTTTTGATACCACACATAGGAAAAATAGCTAGTCCTTCCTACTTGAAGCTTAAGCTTTCAATACGAGACGCATGAACTGTCACACTTAATCCTCGTTTAAAGCTCACACCAAGTCACGAGGATGTTACACCCCATGTACCACACAAGTCATTCTAAATGACCCTTGGAAACAACATAGAAAGGTTACTCACAACAACGAGCCCACGGATGGTATTTTTTGCATCATTCCGTCTCTTTTAAGGGAAATTCATCCCAAACTTGTACTTTTATGGGATTCAAACCTGAGATCATGTTTTGATACCACACATAGGAAATATAGCTAATCCTTCCTACCTAAAGCTAAAGCTTTCAATACGGGATGCTTGAACTGTCACACTTAATCCTCGTTTAAAGCTCACACCAAGTCACGAGGATGTTACCCCACATGCAACACACAAGTCATTTTAAATGATCCTTGGAAACAACCCACAAATTTCACCCACAACAACGAGCCCTGGGATGGTGCTTACCTTGGTTGCGTCATTTCATCTCATTTTAAGGGAAATTCATCACGAACTTGGGCTGTAATGGGATTCGAACCTGAGATCATGTTTTCATACCAAAAATAGGAAAAATGGCTAATCTTTCCTACCAAAAGCTTAAGCATTCAATACGGGATGGTTGAACTGTCACACTTAATCCTAGTTCAAAGCTCACAGCAAGTCAGGAGGATGTTACCCCCTATGCACCACATAAGTCATTCTAAATGACCCTTAGAAATAAAACAGAAAGGTTCCACACAGCAATAAGCCCAGGGATAGTACTTAACTCGGTTGTATAATTCTGTCTCTTGTAATGGAAATTCACCTCGAACTTGTGCTTTTTTGTGATTCAAACCTGAGATCATGTTTTGATACCAAACATAGGAAAAATAGCTAATCCTCCTACCTAAAGCTTAAGCTTTCCATACGGGACGCATGAACTGTCACACTTAATCCTCTTTTAAAGCTCAGACCAAGTCACGAGGATGTTACCCCCCATGCACCACACAAGTCATTCTAAATGACCCTTGGAAACAAGATAGAAAGGTTACCCACAACAACGAGCATGGGGATGGTACTTACCATGGTTACATAATTCCGTCTCTTTTAAGGGAAATTCGTCTCGAACTTGTGCATTTATGTGATTCGAACCTGCTATCATGTTTTGAAACCAAACATAGGATAAAGTGCTAATCCTTCCTACATGAAATTTAAGCTTTCAATACAGGACGCTTCAACTGTCACACTTTATCCCCGTTCAAAGCACACACCAAGTCACGAGGGTGTTATCCCCTATGCACCACACAAGACATTCTAAATGACCCTTGGAAATAACACAGAAAGGTTACCCACAACAATAAGCCTAGGGATGGTACTTACCTCGGCTACATCATTCCGTCTCTTGTAAGGGAAATTCACCTCAAACTTGTGTTTTTATGGGATTCGAACATGAGATCATGTTTTGATACCAAACATGGTAAAAATAGCTAATCCTTCCTACCTAAAGCTTAAGCTTTTAATACCGGGCGCTTGAACTATCATACATAATCCTCATTTAAAGCTCACACCAAGTCACGAGGATGTTACCCCACATGCAACACACAAGTCATTTTAAATGATCCTTGGAAACAACCCACAAATGTTACCCATAACAACGAGCCCCGGGATGGTACTTACCTTGGTTGCGTCATTCCGTCTCATTTTAAGGGAAATTCATCTCGAACTTGGGCTATAATGTGATTCGAACCTTAGATCATGTTTTGATACCAAACATAGGAAAAAGAGCTAATCCTACCTACATGATGTTTAAGCTTTCTATAGGGGACGCTTGAACTGTCACACTTAATCCTCGTTCAAAGCTCACACCATGTCACGAGGATGTTACCCCCCATGCCAGACAGAAGTCATTCTAAATGACCCTTGGAAACAACATAGAAAGGTTACCCAGAACAACGAGCACGGGGATGGTACTTTCCTTGGTTGCATCATTCTGTCTCATTTTAAGGGAAATTCATCTCGAACTTGTGCATTTATGTGATTCGAACCTTAGATAATGTTTTGATACCAAACATAGGAAAAAGAGCTAATCCTACCTACATGATGTTTAAGCTTTCTATAGGGGACGCTTGAACTGTCATACTTAATCATCGTTTAAAGCTCACACCAAGTCACGAGGATGTTACCCCCCATGCCAGACACAAGTCATTCTAAATGACCCTTGGAAACAACATAGAAAGGTTACCCACAACAATAAACCCAGGGATGGTACTTACCTTGCTTGCATCATTCCGTCTCTTTTAAGGGAAATTCATCTCGAACTTGTACTTTTATGGGATTCGAACCTGAGATCATGTTTTGATACCACACATAGGAAATAAAGCTAATCCTTCCTACCTAAAGCTTAAGCTTTCAATATGAGACGCTTTAACTATCACACATAATCCTCGTTTATAGCTCACACCAAGCACGAGGATGTTACCCCACATGCAACACACAAGTCATTTTAAATGATCCTTGGAAACAACCAACAAATGTTACCCATAAAAACGAGCCCCGGGATGGTACTTACCTTGGTTGCGTCATTCCGTCTCATAATAAGGGAAATTCATCTCAAACTTGGGCTATAATGGGATTCGAACCTGAGATCATGTTTTGATACCAAACATAGGAAAAATAGCTAAACCTTCCTAGCTAAAGCTTAAGCTTTCAATACGGGATGCTTGAACTGTAACACTTAATCCTCGTTCAAAGCTCACAGCAAGTCAAGAGGATGTTACACCACATGCACCACACAAGTCATTCTAAATGACCCTTGGAAATAAAACAGAAAGGTTCCCCACAACAATAAGCCCAGGGATAGTACTTAACTCGGTTTTATAATTCTGTCTCTTGTAATGGAAATTCTTCTCGACCTTGTGCTTTTTTGTGATTCGAACCTGAGATCATGTTTTGATACCAAACATAGTAAAAATAGCTAATCCTTCTTACCTAAAACTTAAGCTTTCCATACGGGACGCTTGAACTGTCACACTTAATCCTCTTTTAAAGCTCAGACCAAGTCACGAGGATGTTACCCCCCATGCACCACACAAGTCATTCTAAATGACCCTTGGAAACAACATAGAAAGGTTACCCAGAACAACGAGCACGGGGATGGTACTTTACTTGGTTGCGTCATTCCGTCTCATTTTAAGGGAAATTCATCTCGAACTTTGGCTGTTATGTGATTCGAACCTGAGATCATGTTTTGATACCAAACATAGGAAAAATAACGAATCCTTCCTACCTAAAGCTTAAGCTTTCAATACGGGACGCTCGAACTGTCAAACTTAATCCTCGTTCAAAGCTCACACCAAGTCACGAGGATGTTATCCCCTATGCCCCACACAAGACATTCTAAATTACCCTTGGAAATAACACAGAAAGGTTACATACCACAATAAGCCCAGGGATGGTACTTACCTCGGCTGCATCATTCCGTCTCTTGTAAGGGAAATTCACCTCGAACTTGTGCTTTTATGGGATTCGAACATGAGATCATGTTTTGATACCAAACATAGGAAAAATAGCTAATCCTTCTTAGCTAAAGCTTAAGCTTTCAATACGAGGCGCTTGAACTGTCATACTTAATCCTCGTTTAAAGCTCACACCAAGTCACGAGGATGTTAACCCCCATGCAGCACACAAGTCATTCTAAATGACCCTTGGAAACAAGATAGAAAGGTTACCCACAACAACGAGTACAGGGATGGTACTTACCTTGGTTTCATAATTCCGTCTCTTTTAAGGGAAATTCATCTCGAACTTCTGCATTTATGTGATTCGAACCTGAGATCATGTTTTGAAACCAAACATAGGAAAAAATGCTAATCCTTCCTACATGAAGTTTAAGCTTTCAATACGGGGCGCTTCAACTGCCACACTTAATCCTCGTTCAAAGCACACACCAAGTCACGAGTGTGTTATTCCCTATGCACCACACAAGACATTCTAAATGACCCTTGGAAATAACACAGAAAGGTTACCCACAACAATAAGCCCAGGGATGGTACTTACCTCGGCTACATCATTCCGTCTCTTTTAAGGAAAATTCATCTCGAACTTGTACTTTTATGGGATTCGAACCTGAGATCATGTTTTGATACCACTCATAGGAAATATAGCTAATCCTTCCTACCTAAAGTTTAAGCTTTCCATACGGGACGCTTGAACTGTCACACTTAATCCTCGTTTAAAGCTCACACCAAGTCACGAGGATGTTACCCCACATGCAACACACAATTCATTTTAAATGATCCTTGGAAACAACCCAGAAATGTTACCCACAACAACGAGCCCAGGGATGGTACTTACCTTGGTTGCATCATTCCGTCTCTTTTAAGGGAAATTCATCTCGAACTTGTGCTTTTTTGTGATTCGAACCTTAGATCATGTTTTGATACCAAACATAGGAAAAAGAGCTAATCCTACCTACATGATGTTTAAGCTTTCTATAGGGGACGCTTGAACTGTCACACTTAATCCTCGTTCAAAGCTCACACCATGTCACGAGGATGTTACCCCCCATGCCAGACACAAGTCATTCTAAATGACCCTTGGAAACAACATAGAAAGGTTACCCACAACAATAAGCCCAGGGATGGTACTTACCTTGCTTGCATCATTCCGTCTCTTTTAAGGGAAATTCATCTCGAACTTGTACTTTTATGTGATTCGAACCTGAGATCATGTTTTGATACCACACATAGGAAATATAGCTAATCCTTCCTACCTAAAGCTTAAGCTTTCAATACGGGACGCTTGAACTATCACACATAATCCTCGTTTATAGCTCACACCAAGCACGAGGATGTTACCCCACATGCAACACACAAGTCATTTTAAATGATCCTTGGAAACAACCCACAAATGTTACCCATAAAAACGAGCCCCGGGATGGTACTTACCTTGGTTGCGTCATTCCGTCTCATAATAAGGGAAATTCATCTCGAACTTGGGCTATAATGGGATTCGAACCTGAGATCATGTTTTGATACCAAACATAGGAAAAATAGCTAAAAATTCCTAGCTAAAGCTTAAGCTTTTAATACGGGATGCTTGAACTGTAACACTTAATCCTCGTTCAAAGCTCACAGCAAGTCAAGAGGATGTTAGACCCCATGCACCACACAAGTCAGTCTAAATGACCCTTGGAAATAAAACAGAAAGGTTCCCCACAACAATAAGCCCAGGGATAGTACTTAACTCGGTTTTATAATTCTGTCTCTTGTAATGGAAATTCTTCTCGAACTTGTGCTTTTTTGTGATTCGAACCTGAGATTATGTTTTGATACCAAACATAGTAAAAATAGCTAATCCTTCCTACCTAAAGCTTAAGCTTTCCATACGTGACGCTTGAACTGTCACACTTAATCCTTTTTTAAAGCTTAGACCAAGTCACGAGGATGTTACCCCAATGCACCACACAAGTCATTCTAAATGACCCTTGGAAACAACATAGAAAGGTTACCCAGAACAACGAGCATGGGGATGGTTCTTTCCTTGGTTGCGTCATTCCGTCTCATTTTAAGTGAAATTTATCTCGAACTTCGGCTGTTATGTGATTCGAACCTGAGATCATGTTTTGATACCAAACATAGGAAAAATAACGAATCCTTCCTACCTAAAGCTTAAGCTTTCAATACGGGACGCTTGAACTGTCAAACTTAAACCTCGTTCAAAGCTCACACCAAGTCACGAGGATGTTATCTCCTATGCCCCACACAAGACATTCTAAATTACCCTTGGGAATAACACAGAAAGGTTACATACCACAATAAGCCCAGGGATGGTACTTACCTCGGCTGCATCATTCCGTCTCTTGTAAGGGAAATTCACCTCGAACTTGTGCTTTTATGGGATTCGAACATGAGATCATGTTTTGATACCAAACATAGGAAAAATAGCTAATCCTTCTTAGCTAAAGCTTAAGCTTTCAATACGGGGCGCTTGAACTGTCACACTTAATCCTTGTTTAAAGCTCACACCAAGTCACGAGGATGTTACCCCCATGCACCACACAAGTCATTCTAAATGACCGTTGGAAACAAGATAGAAAGGTTACCCACAACAACGAGCACAGGGATGGTACTTACGTTGGTTGCATAATTCCGTCTCTTTTAAGGGAAATTCATCTCGAACATGTGCATTTCTGGGATTCGAACCTGAGATCATGTTTTGAAACCAAACATAGGAAAATGAGCTAATCCTTCCTACATGAAGTTTAAGCTTTCAATACGGGACGCTTCAACTGTCACACTTAATCCTCGTTCAAAGCACACACCAAGTCACGAGGGTGTTATCCTGTATGCACCACACAAGACATTCTAAATGACCCTTGGAAATAACAAAGAAAGGTTACCCACAACAATAAGCCCAGGGATGGTACTTACCTCGGCTACATCATTCCGTCTCTTGTAAGGGAAATTCACCTCAAACTTGTGTTTTTATGGGATTCGAACATGAGATCATGTTTTGATACCAAACATAGGAAAAATAGCTAATCCTTCCTACCTAAAGCTTAAGCTTTCAATACGGGGCGCTTGAACTGTCATTCTTAATCCTAGTTAAAGCTCACACCAAGTCATGAGGATGTTACCCACCATGCACCACCCAAGTCAGTCTAAATGACCCTTGGAAACAACATAGAAAGGTTACCAACAACAACGAGCGCATGGATGGTACTTACCTTGGTTGCATCATTCCGTCTCTTTTAAGGGAAATTCATCTCGAACTTATGCTTTTATGGGATTCGAACCTGAGATCATGTTTTGAAACCAAACATAGGAAAAAGAGCTAATCCTTCCTACATGATGTTTACGCTTTCAATACGGGACGCTTGAACTGTCACACTTAATCCTCGTTCAAAGCTCACACCAAGTCACGAGGATGTTACCCCCCATGCATGACACAAGTCATTCTAAATGACCCTGGGAAACAACATAGAAAGGTTACCCACAACAATCAGCCCAGGGATGGTATTTACCTTGCTTGCATCATTGCATCTCTTTTAAGGGAAATTCATCTCGAACTTGTGCTTTTATGGGATTCGAACCTGAGATCATGTTTTGATAACAAACAAAGGAAATATAGCTAATCCTTCATACCTAAACCTTAAGCTTTCAATACGTGACGCTTGAACTTTCACACTTAATCCTCGTTTAAAGCTTACACTATGTCACCAGAATGTTACCCCCCATGCAACACACAAGTCATTCTAAATGATTCTTGGAAACAACCCAGAGAGGTTACCCACAACAATGAGCACAGAGATATTACTTACCTTGGTTACATCATTCATTCTATCGTACGGGAAGTTCACCTCGAACTTGTGCTTTTAGGAAACACAATCCTGAGTTCATGTTTTGATACCAAACATAGGAAAAATAGCTAATCACTCCTAAATAAAGCTTAAGCTTTCAATACAGGATGCTTGAACTGTCAAACTTAATGCTCGTTTAAAGTTCACCCTAAGTCACGAGAATGTTACCCCCCATGCACCACACAAGTTATTCTAAATGACCATTGGAAACAACATAGAAATGTTACCCATAACAACTAGCCAAGGGATGCTACTTACCTTGGTTGCATCATTCTGTCTATTTCAAGGGAAATTCTTCTCGAACTTGTGCTTTTTTTTGGGATTCGAACCAGAGATCATGTTTTTATACCAAACATAGGAAAAATAGCTAATCCTTCTTACCTAAAGCTTAAGCTTTTAATACTGGACACTTGAACTATCACACTTAATCCTCGTTCAAAGCTGACACCAAGTCACGAGGATTTTACCCTCTATACACCACACAAGTCATTGTAAATGACCCTTGGAAACAACATAGAAAGGTTACCCACAACAACGAGCCCAGTTATGGTACTTACCTTGGTTGCATCATTCCGTCTCTATCAAGGGAAAGTCATATTGAACTTGGGCTTTTACGGGATTCGAACCTGAGATCATGTTTTGATTCAAAAGGTAGAAAAAATAGCTAAACCTTCCAACCAAAAGCTTAAGCTTTCAATACGGGACGCTTGAACTGTCACACTTAATCCTCGTTTAAAGCTCACACCAAGTCACGAGGATGTTACCCCCCATGTACCACATAAGTCATTCTAAATGACCCTTGGAAACAACATAGAAAGGTTACCCACAACAAGGAGAACAGGGATGGTACTTACCTTGGTTGCATCATTCCGTCTCTTTTAAGGGAAATTCATCTCGAACATGTGCTTTTATTGGATTCGAACCTGAGATCATGTTTTGATACCACACATAGGAAAAATAGCTAGTCCATCCTACCTGAAGCTTAAGCTTTCAATACGGGACGCTTGAACTGTCACACTTAATCCTCGTTTGAAGCTCACACCAAGTCACGAGGATGTTACCCCCCATGACATAAGTCATTCTAAATGACCCTTGGAAACAACATAGAAAGGTTACCCACAACAAGGAGAACAGGGATGGTACTTACCTTGGTTGCATCATTCCGTCTCTTTTAAGGGAAATTCATCTCGAACTTGTGCTTTTATGGGATTCGAACCTGAGATCATGTTTTGATACCACACATAGGAAAAATAGCTAGTCCTTCCTACCTGAAGCTTAAGCTTTCAATACGGGACGCTTGAACTATCACACTTAATCCTCGTTTAAAGCTCACACCAAGTCACGAGGATAAGTCATTCTAAATGACCCTGGGAAACAACATAGAAAGGTTACCCACAACAAGGAGAACAGAGATGGTACTTACCTTGGTTGCATCATTCCGTCTCTTTTAAGGGAAATTAACATCGAATTTGTGCTTTTATGGGATTCGAACCTGAGATCATGTTTTGATACCAAACATAGGAAAAATAGCTAATCCATCCTACCTAAACCTTAAGCATTTATTACGGGACGCTTGAACTGTCACACGTAATCCTCGTTCAAAGCTCACCCCAAGTTAAGAGGTTGTTACCGCTCATGCACCACACAAGTCATTCTAAATGACCCTTGGAAATAACATAAATAGGTTACACACAACAATAAGCCCAGGGATGGTACTTAACTCGGTTGCATAATTCTGTCTCTTTTAAGGGAAATTCATCTCGAACTTGTGCTTTCATGGGATTCGAACCTGGGATCATGTTTTCATACCAAACATAGGAAAAATAGCTAATCCTTCCTAGCTAAAGCTTAAGCTTTCAATATGGGGCGCTTGAACTGTCATACTTAATCTCGTTTAAACCTCAGACCAAGTCACGAGGATGTTAGCCCCCATGCACCACACAAGTCATTCTAAATGACCCTTGGAAACAAGATAGAAAGGTTACCCACAACAACGAGCACAGGGATGGTACTTATCTTGGTTGCATCATTTCGTCTCTTTTAAGGGAAATTCATCTCGAACATGTGCATTTATGAGATTCGAACCTGAGATCATGTTTTGAAACCAAACATAGGAAAAAGAGCTAATCCTTCCTACACGAAGTTTAAGCTTTCAATACGGGACGCTTGAACTGTCACACTTAATCCTCGTTCAAAGCTCACACGAAGTCACGAGGATGTTACCCCCTATGCACCACACAAACCATTCTAAATAACCCTTGGAAATAACACAGAAAAGGTTACCCACAACAACGAGCACAGGGATGGTACTTACCTTGGTTGCATCATTCCGTCTCTTTTAAGGGAAATTCATCTCGAACTTCTACTTTTATGGGATTCGAACCTGAGATCATGTTTTGATACCACACATAGGAAATATAGCTAATCCTTCCTACCTAAAGCTTAAGTTTTCCATACGGGACGCTTGAACTGTCACACTTAATCCTCGTTTAAAGCTCACACCAAGTCACGAGGATGTTACCCCACATGCAACACACAAGTCATTTTAAATGATCCTTGGAAACAACCCACAAATGTTACCCACAACAACGAGCCCTGGGATGGTACTTACCTTGGTTGCATCATTCTGTCTCTTTTAAGGGAAATTCATCTCGAACTTGTGCTTTTATGGGATTCTAACCTGAGATCATGTTTTGAAACCAAACATAGGAAAAAGAGCTAAACCTTCCTACATGATGTTTACGCTTTCACTGTCACACTTAATCCTCGTTCAAAGCTCACACCAAGTCACGAGGATGTTTCCCCCCATGCACGACACAAGTCATTCTAAATGACCCTTGTAAACAACATAGAAAGGTTACCCACAACAATCAGCCCAGGGATGGTACTTACCTTGCTTGCATCATTCCATCTCTTTTAAGGGAAATTCTTATCGAACTTGTGCTTTTATGGGATTCGAACCTGAGATCATGTTTTGATACCAAACAAAGGAAAAATAGCTAATCCTTCCTACCTAAAGCTTAAGCTTTCAATACGGGACGTTTGAACTTTCACAGTTAATCCTCATTTAAAGCTCACACTAGGTCACCAGAATTTTACCCCTCATGCAACACACAAGTCATTCTAAATGATTCTTGGAAACAACTCAGAGAGGTTACCCACAACAATGAGCACAGAGATATTACTTACCTTGGTTGCATCATTGATTCTATCGTACGGGAAGTTCAACTCGAACTTGTGCTTTTAGGAAACACAAACCTGAATTCATGTTTTATTACCAAACATAGGAAAAATAGCTAATCCTTCCTACCTAAAGCTTAAGCTTTCAATACGGGATGCTTGAACTATCACACTTAATCCTTATTCAAAGCTCACACCAAGTCACGAGGATGTTACCCTCCATACACCACACAAGTCATTCTAAATGACCCTTGGAAACAACATAGAAAGGTTACCCACAACAACGAGCCCAGTTATGGTACTTACCTTGGTTGCATCATTCCGTCTCTATCAAGGGAAAGTCATATTGAACTTGGGCTTTTACGGGATTCGAACCTGAGATCATGTTTTGATTCAAAAGGTAGAAAAAATAGCTAAACCTTCCAACCAAAAGCTTAAGCTTTCAATACGGGACGCTTGAACTGTCACACTTAATCCTCGTTTAAAGCTCACACCAAGTCACGAGGATGTTACCCCCCATGTACCACATAAGTCATTCTAAATGACCCTTGGAAACAACATAGAAAGGTTACCCACAACAAGGAGAACAGGGATGGTACTTACCTTGGTTGCATCATTCCGTCTCTTTTAAGGGAAATTCATCTCGAACATGTGCTTTTATTGGATTCGAACCTGAGATCATGTTTTGATACCACACATAGGAAAAATAGCTAGTCCATCCTACCTGAAGCTTAAGCTTTCAATACGGGACGCTTGAACTGTCACACTTAATCCTCGTTTGAAGCTCACACCAAGTCACGAGGATGTTACCCCCCATGACATAAGTCATTCTAAATGACCCTTGGAAACAACATAGAAAGGTTACCCACAACAAGGAGAACAGGGATGGTACTTACCTTGGTTGCATCATTCCGTCTCTTTTAAGGGAAATTCATCTCGAACTTGTGCTTTTATGGGATTCGAACCTGAGATCATGTTTTGATACCACACATAGGAAAAATAGCTAGTCCTTCCTACCTGAAGCTTAAGCTTTCAATACGGGACGCTTGAACTATCACACTTAATCCTCGTTTAAAGCTCACACCAAGTCACGAGGATAAGTCATTCTAAATGACCCTGGGAAACAACATAGAAAGGTTACCCACAACAAGGAGAACAGAGATGGTACTTACCTTGGTTGCATCATTCCGTCTCTTTTAAGGGAAATTAACATCGAATTTGTGCTTTTATGGGATTCGAACCTGAGATCATGTTTTGATACCAAACATAGGAAAAATAGCTAATCCATCCTACCTAAACCTTAAGCATTTATTACGGGACGCTTGAACTGTCACACGTAATCCTCGTTCAAAGCTCACCCCAAGTTAAGAGGTTGTTACCGCTCATGCACCACACAAGTCATTCTAAATGACCCTTGGAAATAACATAAATAGGTTACACACAACAATAAGCCCAGGGATGGTACTTAACTCGGTTGCATAATTCTGTCTCTTTTAAGGGAAATTCATCTCGAACTTGTGCTTTCATGGGATTCGAACCTGGGATCATGTTTTCATACCAAACATAGGAAAAATAGCTAATCCTTCCTAGCTAAAGCTTAAGCTTTCAATATGGGGCGCTTGAACTGTCATACTTAATCTCGTTTAAACCTCAGACCAAGTCACGAGGATGTTAGCCCCCATGCACCACACAAGTCATTCTAAATGACCCTTGGAAACAAGATAGAAAGGTTACCCACAACAACGAGCACAGGGATGGTACTTATCTTGGTTGCATCATTTCGTCTCTTTTAAGGGAAATTCATCTCGAACATGTGCATTTATGAGATTCGAACCTGAGATCATGTTTTGAAACCAAACATAGGAAAAAGAGCTAATCCTTCCTACACGAAGTTTAAGCTTTCAATACGGGACGCTTGAACTGTCACACTTAATCCTCGTTCAAAGCTCACACGAAGTCACGAGGATGTTACCCCCTATGCACCACACAAACCATTCTAAATAACCCTTGGAAATAACACAGAAAAGGTTACCCACAACAACGAGCACAGGGATGGTACTTACCTTGGTTGCATCATTCCGTCTCTTTTAAGGGAAATTCATCTCGAACTTCTACTTTTATGGGATTCGAACCTGAGATCATGTTTTGATACCACACATAGGAAATATAGCTAATCCTTCCTACCTAAAGCTTAAGTTTTCCATACGGGACGCTTGAACTGTCACACTTAATCCTCGTTTAAAGCTCACACCAAGTCACGAGGATGTTACCCCACATGCAACACACAAGTCATTTTAAATGATCCTTGGAAACAACCCACAAATGTTACCCACAACAACGAGCCCTGGGATGGTACTTACCTTGGTTGCATCATTCTGTCTCTTTTAAGGGAAATTCATCTCGAACTTGTGCTTTTATGGGATTCTAACCTGAGATCATGTTTTGAAACCAAACATAGGAAAAAGAGCTAAACCTTCCTACATGATGTTTACGCTTTCACTGTCACACTTAATCCTCGTTCAAAGCTCACACCAAGTCACGAGGATGTTTCCCCCCATGCACGACACAAGTCATTCTAAATGACCCTTGTAAACAACATAGAAAGGTTACCCACAACAATCAGCCCAGGGATGGTACTTACCTTGCTTGCATCATTCCATCTCTTTTAAGGGAAATTCTTATCGAACTTGTGCTTTTATGGGATTCGAACCTGAGATCATGTTTTGATACCAAACAAAGGAAAAATAGCTAATCCTTCCTACCTAAAGCTTAAGCTTTCAATACGGGACGTTTGAACTTTCACAGTTAATCCTCATTTAAAGCTCACACTAGGTCACCAGAATTTTACCCCTCATGCAACACACAAGTCATTCTAAATGATTCTTGGAAACAACTCAGAGAGGTTACCCACAACAATGAGCACAGAGATATTACTTACCTTGGTTGCATCATTGATTCTATCGTACGGGAAGTTCAACTCGAACTTGTGCTTTTAGGAAACACAAACCTGAATTCATGTTTTATTACCAAACATAGGAAAAATAGCTAATCCTTCCTACCTAAAGCTTAAGCTTTCAATACGGGATGCTTGAACTATCACACTTAATCCTTATTCAAAGCTCACACCAAGTCACGAGGATGTTACCCTCCATACACCACACAAGTCATTCTAAATGACCCTTGGAAACAACATAGAAAGGTTACCCACAACAACGAGCCCAGTTATGGTACTTACCTTGGTTGCATCATTCCGTCTCTTTCAAGGGAAAGTCATATTGAACTTGGGCTTTTACGGGATTCAAACCTGAGATCATGTTTTGATACAAAAGGTAGGAAAAATAGCTAATCCTTCAAACCAAAAGCTTAAGCTTTCAATACGGGACGCTTGAACTGTCAAACTTAATCCTCGTTCAAAGCACACACCAATTACGAGGGTGTTATCCCCTATGCACCACACAAGACATTCTAAATGACCCTTGGAAATAAGACAGAAAGGTTACCCACAACAATAAACCCAGGGATGGTACTTACCTCGGTTGTATAATTCTGTCTCTTGTAAGGGAAATTAACATCGAATTTGTGCTTTTATGGGATTCGAACCTGAGATCATGTTTTGATACCAAACATAGGAAAAATAGCTAATCCATCATATCTAAACCTTAAGCTTTCATTACTGGACGCTTGAACTGTCACACGTAATCCTCGTTCAAAGCTCACCCCAAGTTAAGAGGTTGTTACCGCTCATGCACCACACAAGTCATTCTAAATGACCCTTGGAAATAACACAAAAAGGTTACACACAACAATAAGCCCAGGGATGGTACTTAACTCGGTTGCATCATTCCATCTCATTTTAAGGGAAATTCATCTCGAACTTCGGTTGTTATGTGATTCGAACCTGAGATCATATTTTGATTCCAAACATAGGAAAAATAACTAATCCTTCCTACCTAAAGCTTAAGCTTTAAATACGGGACGCTTGAACTGTCAAACTTAATCCTCGTTCAAAGCTCACACCAAGTCACGAGGATGTTATCCCCTATGCCAAACACAAGACATTCTAAATTACCCTTGGAAATAGCACAGAAAAGTTACATACCACAATAAGCCCAGGGATGGTACTTACCTCGGCTGCATCATTCCGTCTCTTGTAAGGGAAATTCACCTCGAACTTGTGCTTTTATGGGATTCGAACATGAGATCATGTTTTGATACCAAACATAGGAAAAATAGCTAATCCTTCCTACCTAAATCTTAAGCAATCAATACAGGGCGCTTGAACTGTCATACTTAATCCTCGTTTAAAGCTCACACCAAGTCACGAGGATGTTACCCCGCATGCACCACACAAGTCATTCTAAATGACCATTGGAAACAACAGAGAAATGTTACCCATAACAACTAGCCCAAGGATGCTACTTACCTTGGTTGCATCATTCTGTCTCTTTCAAGAGAAATTCTTCTCGAACTTGTGCTTTTTTTTGGGATTCGAACCAGAGATCATGTTTTGATACCAAACATAGGAAAAATAGCTAATCCTTCCTACCTAAAGCTTAAGCTTTCCATACGGGATGCTTGAACTGTCAAACTTAATCCTCGTTTAAAACTCACACCAAGTCACGAGGATGTTACCCCCCATGCACCACACAAGACATTCTAAATGACCCTTGGAAATAAGACAGAAAGGTTACCCACAACAATAAGCCCAGGGATGGTACTTACCTCGGCTACATCATTCCGTCTCTTGTAAGGGAAATTCACCTCGAACTTGTGTTTTTATGGGATTCGAACATGAGATCATGTTTTGATACCAAACATAGGAAAAATAGCTAATCCTTCCTACCTAAAGGTTAAGCTTTTAATACGGCGCGCTTGAACTATCATACTTAATCGTCGTTTAAAGCTTACACCAAGTCATGAGGATGTTACCCCCCATGCAGCACATAAGTCATTCTAAATGACCCTTGGAAACAACATAGAAAGATTACCCACAACAACGAGCACAGGGATGGTACTTACCTTGGTTGCATCATTCCGTCTCTTTTAACGGAAATTCATCTCGAACTTGTGCTTTTATGGGATTCGAACCTGAGATCATGTTTTCAAACCAAACATAGGAAAAAGAGCTAATCCTTCCTACATGGTGTTTAAGCTTTCAATGTCACACTTAATCCTCGTTGAAAGGTCACACCAAGTCACGAGGATGTTTCTCCCCATGCACGACACAAGTCATTCTAAATGACCATTGGAAACAACATAGAAAGGTTACCCACAACAATCAGCCCGGGGATGGTACTTACCTTGCTTGCATCATTCCATCTCTTTTAAGGGAAATTCATCTCGAACTTGTGCTTTTATGGGATTCGAACCTGAGATCATGTTTTGATACCAAACAAAGGAAAAATAGCTAATCCTTCCTACCTAAAGCTTACGCTTTCAATACGGGACGTTTGAACTTTCACAGTTAATCCTCATTTAAAGCTCACACTAGGTCACCAGAATTTTACCCCTCATGCAACACACAAGTCATTCTAATTGATTCTTGGAAACAACTCAGAGAGGTTACCCACAACAATGAGCACAGAGATATTACTTACCTTGGTTGCATCATTGATTCTATCGTACGGGAAGTTCAACTCGAACTTGTGCTTTTAGGAAACACAAACCTGAATTCATGTTTTATTACCAAACATAGGAAAAATAGCTAATCCTTCCTACCTAAAGCTTAAGCTTTCAATACGGGATGCTTGAACTATCACACTTAATCCTCATTCAAAGCTCACACCAAGTCACGAGGATGTTACCCTCCATACACCACACAAGTCATTCTAAATGACCCTTGGAAACAACATAGAAAGGTTACCCACAACAACGAGCCCAGTTATGGTACTTACCTTGGTTGCATCATTCCGTCTCTTTCAAGGGAAAGTCATATTGAACTTGGGATTTTACGGGATTCAAACCTGAGATCATGTTTTGATACAAAAGGTAGGAAAAATAGCTAATCCTTCCAACCAAAAGCTTAAGCTTTCAATACGGGACGCTTGAACTGTCAAACTTAATCCTCGTTCAAAGCACACACCAATTACGAGGGTGTTATCCCCTATGCACCACACAAGACATTCTAAATGACCCTTGGAAATAAGACAGAAAGGTTACCCACAACAATAAACCCAGGGATGGTACTTACCTCGGTTGTATAATTCTGTCTCTTGTAAGGGAAATTAACATCAAATTTGTGCTTTTATGGGATTCGAACCTGAGATCATGTTTTGATACCAAACATAGGAAAAATAGCTAATCCATCATATCTAAACCTTAAGCTTTCATTACTGGACGCTTGAACTGTCACACGTAATCCTCGTTCAAAGCTCACCCCAAGTTAAGAGGTTGTTACCGCTCATGCACCACACAAGTCATTCTAAATGACCCTTGGAAATAACACAAAAAGGTTACACACAACAATAAGCCCAGGGATGGTACTTAACTCGGTTGCATCATTCCATCTCATTTTAAGGGAAATTCATCTCGAACTTCGCCTGTTATGTGATTCGAACCTGAGATCATGTTTTGATTCCAAACATAGGAAAAATAACTAATCCTTCCTACCTAAAGCTTAAGCTTTAAATACGGGACGCTTGAACTGTCAAACTTAATCCTCGTTCAAAGCTCACACTAAGTCACGAGGATGGTATCCCCTATGCCAAACACAAGACATTCTAAATTACCCTTGGAAATAGCACAGAAAGGTTACATACCACAATAAGCCCAGGGATGGTACTTACCTCGGCTGCATCATTCCGTCTCTTGTAAGGGAAATTCACCTCGAACTTGTGCTTTTATGGGATTCGAACATGAGATCATGTTTTGATACCAAACATAGGAAAAATAGCTAATCCTTCCTACCTAAATCTTAAGCAATCAATACAGGGCGCTTGAACTGTCATACTTAATCCTCGTTTAAAGCTCACACCAAGTCACGAGGATGTTACCCCGCATGCACCACACAAGTCATTCTAAATGACCATTGGAAACAACAGAGAAATGTTACCCATAACAACTAGCCCAAGGATGCTACTTACCTTGGTTGCATCATTCTGTCTCTTTCAAGTGAAATTCTTCTCGAACTTGTGCTTTTTTTTGGGATTCGAACCAGAGATCATGTTTTGATACCAAACATAGGAAAAATAGCTAATCCTTCCTACCTAAAGCTTAAGCTTTCCATACGGGATGCTTGAACTGTCAAACTTAATCCTCGTTCAAAACTCACACCAAGTCACGAGGATGTTACCCCCCATGCACCACACAAGACATTCTAAATGACCCTTGGAAATAAGACAGAAAGGTTACCCACAACAATAAGCCCAGGGATGGTACTTACCTCGGCTACATCATTCCGTCTCTTGTAAGGGAAATTCACCTCGAACTTGTGTTTTTATGGGATTCGAACATGAGATCATGTTTTGATACCAAACATAGGAAAAATAGCTAATCCTTCCTACCTAAAGGTTAAGCTTTTAATACGGCGCGCTTGAACTATCATACTTAATCGTCGTTTAAAGCTTACACCAAGTCATGAGGATGTTACCCCCCATGCAGCACATAAGTCATTCTAAATGACCCTTGGAAACAACATAGAAAGATTACCCACAACAACGAGCACAGGGATGGTACTTACCTTGGTTGCATCATTCCGTCTCTTTTAACGGAAATTCATCTCGAACTTGTGCTTTTATGGGATTCGAACCTGAGATCATGTTTTCAAACCAAACATAGGAAAAAGAGCTAATCCTTCCTACATGATGTTTAAGCTTTCAATGTCACACTTAATCCTCGTTGAAAGGTCACACCAAGTCACGAGGATGTTTCTCCCCATGCACGACACAAGTCATTCTAAATGACCATTGGAAACAACATAGAAAGGTTACCCACAACAATCAGCCCGGGGATGGTACTTACCTTGCTTGCATCATTCCATCTCTTTTAAGGGAAATTCATCTCGAACTTGTGCTTTTATGGGATTCGAACCTGAGATCATGTTTTGATACCAAACAAAGGAAAAATAGCTAATCCTTCCTACCTAAAACTTAAGCTTTCAATACGGGACGCTTGAACTTTCACACTTAATCCTCGTTTAAAGCTTACACTATGTCACCAGAATGTTACCCCCCATGCAACACACAAGTCATTCTAAATGATTCTTGGAAACAACCCAGAGAGGTTACCCACAACAATGAGCACAGAGATATTACTTACCTTGGTTGCATCATCCATTCTATCGTACGGGAAGTTCAACTCGAACTTGTGCTTTTAGGAAACACAAACCTGAATTCATGTTTTGATACCAAACATAGGAAAAATAGCTAATCATTCCTAAATAAAGCTTAAGCTTTCAATACGAGACGCTTGAACTGTCACACTTAATCCTCGGTTAAAGTTCACACTAAGTCACGAGAATGTTACCCCCCATGCACCACACAAGTTAATCTAAATGACCATTGGAAACAACATAGAAATGTTACCCATAACAACTAGCCCAAGGATGCTACTTACCTTGGTTGCATCATTCCGTCTCTTTCAAGAGAAATTCTTCTCGAACTTGTACTTTTTTTGGGATTCGAACCAGAGATCATGTTTTGATACCAAACATAGGAAAAATAGCTAATCCTTCCTACCTAAAGCTTAAGCTTTCCATACGGGACGCTTGAACTGTCAAACTTAATCCTCGTTCAAAACTCACACCAAGTCATGAGGTTGTTACCCCCCATGCACCACACAAGTCATTCTAAATGACCCTTGGAAATAACACAAAAAGGTTACACACAACAATAAGTCCAGGATGGTACTTACCTCGGTTATATCATTCTCCCTCTTGTAAGGGAAATTAACATCAAATTTGTGCTTTTATGGGATTCGAACCTGAGATCATGTTTTGATACCAAACATAGGAAAAATAGCTAATCCATCATATCTAAACCTTAAGCTTTCATTACTGGACGCTTGAACTGTCACACGTAATCCTCGTTCAAAGCTCACCCCAAGTTAAGAGGTTGTTACCGCTCATGCACCACACAAGTCATTCTAAATGACCCTTGGAAATAACACAAAAAGGTTACACACAACAATAAGCCCAGGGATGGTACTTAACTCGGTTGCATCATTCCATCTCATTTTAAGGGAAATTCATCTCGAACTTCGGCTGTTATGTGATTCGAACCTGAGATCATGTTTTGATTCCAAACATAGGAAAACTAACTAATCCTTCCTACCTAAAGCTTAAGCTTTCAATACGGGACGCTTGAACTATCAAACTTAATCCTCGTTCAAAGCTCACACCAAGTCACGAGGATGTTATCCCCTATGCCACACACAAGACATTCTAAATTACCCTTGGAAATAGCACAGAAAGGTTACATACCACAATAAGCCCAAGGATGGTACTTACCTCGGCTGCATCATTCCGTCTCTTGTAAGGGAAATTCACCTCGAACTTGTGCTTTTATGGGATTCGAAAAAGAGATCATGTTTTGATACCAAACATAGGAAAAATAGCTAATCCTTCCTACCTAAATCTTAAGCAATCAATACAGGGCGCTTGAACTGTCATACTTAATCCTCGTTTAAAGCTCACACCAAGTCACGAGGATGTTACCCCCCATGCACCACACAAGTCATTCTAAATGACCCTTGAAAACAAGATAAAAAGGTTACCCACAACAACGAGAACAGGGATGGTACTTACCTTGGTTGCATAATTCCGTCTCTTTTAAGGGAAATTCATCTCGAACTTGTGCATTTATGGGATTCGAACCTGAGATCATGTTTGGAAACCAAACATAGGAAAAAGAGGTAATCCTTCCTACATGAAGTTTAAGCTTTCAATACGGGACGCTTCAACTGTCACACTTAATCCTCGTTCAAAGCACACACCAAGTCACGAGGGTGTTATCCCCTATGCACCACACAAGACATTCTAAATGACCCTTGGAAATAAGACAGAAAGGTTACCCACAACAATAAGCCCAGGGATGGTACTTACCTCGGCTACATCATTCCGTCTCTTGTAAGGGAAATTCACCTCGAACTTGTGTTTTTATGGGATTCGAACATGAGATCATGTTTTGAAACCAAACATAGGAAAAATAGCTAATCCTTCCTACCTAAAGCTTAAGCTTTAAATAAGGGGCGCTTGAACTATCATACTTAATCGTCGTTTAAAGCTTACAACAAGTCATGAGGATGTTACCCCCCATGCACCACACAAGTCATTCTAAATGACCATTGGAAACAACATAGAAAGATTACCCACAACAACGAGCACAGGTATGGTACTTACCTTGGTTGCATCATTCCGTCTCTTTTAACGGAAATTAATCTCGAACTTGTGCTTTTATGGGATTCGAACCTGAGATCATGTTTTGATACCAAACATAGGAAAAATAGCTAATCCTTAATACCTAAACCTTAAGCTTTCATTACGGGATGCTTGAACTGTCACACGTAATCCTCGTTCAAAGTTCACCCCAATCAAGAGGATGTTACCCCTCATGCACCACACAAGTCATTCTAAATGACCCTTAGAAATAACACAAAAAGGTTACACACAACAATAAGCCCAGGGATGGAACATAACACGGTTGCATAATTCTGTCTCTTTTAAGGGAAATTCATCTCGAACTTGGGCTTTTATGGGATTCGAAACTCAGATCATATTTTGATACCAAACATAGGAAAAATAGCTAATCCTTCCTACCTAAAGCTTAAGCTTTTAATACGGGACGCTTGAACTGTCACACTTAATCCTCGTTCAAAGCTAACAACAAGTCACGAGGATGTTACCCCCTATGCACCACACAAGTCATTTTAAATGATCCTTGGAAACAACCCACAAATGTTACCCACAACAACGAGCCCCGGGATGGTACTTACCTTGGTTGCATCATTCAGTCTCATTTTAAGGGAAATTCATCTCGAACTTGGGCTGTAATGGGATTCGAACCTGAGATCATGTTTTCATACCAAACATGGGAAAAATAGCTAATCCTTCCAACCTAAAGCTTAAGCTTTCAATACGGGATGCTTGAACTGTCACACTTAATCCTCGTTCAAAGCTCACAGCAAGTCACTAGGATGTTACCCCCCATGCACCACACAAGTCATTTTAAATGACCCTTGGAAATAAAACAGAAAGGTTACCCACAACAATAAGCCCAGGGATGGTATTTACCTCGGCTTCATCATTCCGTCTCTTATAAGGGAAATTCACCTCGAACTTGTGTTTTTATGGGATTCGAACATGAGATCATGTTTTGATACCAAACATAGGAAAAATAGCTAATCCTTCCTTCCTAAAGCTTAAGCTTTCCATATGGGACGCTTGAACTGTCACACTTAATCCTCTTTTAAAGCTCAGACCAAGTCACGTGGATATTACCCCCCATGCACCACACAAGTTATTCTAAAGGATTCTTGGAAACAACCCAGAGAGGTTACCCACAACAATGACCACAGAGATATTACTTACCTTGGTTGCATTATTTATTCTATCGTACGGGAAGTTCACCTCGAACTTGTGCTTTTAGGGCACACAAACCTGAGTTCATGTTTTGATACCAAACATAGGAAAAATAGCTAATCATTCCTAAACAAACCTTAAGCTTTCAATACGGGACGCTTGAACTGTCACACTTAATCCTCGTTTAAAGTTCACACTAAGTCACGAGAATGTTACCCCCCATGCACCACACAAGTCATTCTAAATGACCCTTGGAAACAACATAAAAAAGGTTACCCACAACAACTAGCCCAGGGATGCTACTTACCTTGGTTGCATCATTCCGTCTCTTTCAAGGGAAATTCATATTGAACTTGGGCTTTTATGGGATTCCAACCTGAGATCATGTTTTGATGCAAAAGGTAGGAAAAATAGCTAATCCTTCCAACCAAAAGCTTAAGCTTTCAATACGGGACGCTTGTACTGTCAAACTTAATCCTCGTTCAAAACTCACACCAAGTCACGAGGGTGTTACCCCGCATTCACCACACAAGTCATTCTAAATGACCCTTGGAAACAACAGAGAAAGGTTACCCACAACAATAAACCCAGGGATGGTACTAACCTCGGTTGTATCATTCTGACTCTTGTAAGGGAAATTAACCTCGAATTTGTGCTTTTATAGGATTCGAACCTGAGATCATGTTTTGATACCAAACATAGGAAAAATAGCTAATCCTAAATACCTAAACCTTAAGCTTTCATTACGTGATGCTTGAACTGTCACACGTAATCCTCGTTCAAAGTTCACCCCAGTCAAGAGGATGTTACCCCTCATGCACCACACAAGACATTCTAAATGACCCTTAGAAATAACACAAAAAGGTTACACACAACAATAAGCCGAGGGATGGAACATAACACGGTTGCATAATTCTGTCTCTTTTAAGGGAAATTCATCTCGAACTTGGGCTTTTATAGGATTCGAACCTCAGATCATATTTTGATACCAAATATGGAAAAAATAGCTAATCCTTCCTACCTAAAGCTTAAGCTTTTAATACGGGACGCTTGAACTGTCACACTTTATCCTCATTCAAAGCTCACACAAATTCACGAGGATGTTAACCCCTATGCACCACACAAGACATTCTAAATGACCCTTAAAAATAACACAGAAAGGTTAACCACAACAATAAGCTCAGGGATGGTACTTACCTCGGCTGCATCATTGCGTCTCTTCTAAGGGAAATTCACCTCGAACTTGTGCTTTTATGAGATTGGAACATGAGATCATGTTTTGATACCAAACATAGGAAAAAGAGCTAATCCTTCTTACCTAAAGCTTAAGCTTTCAATACGGGGCATTTGAATTGTCATACTTAATCCTCGTTTAAAGCTCACACCAAGTCACGAGGATGTTACCCCCCATGCACCACACAAGTCATTCTAAATGACCCTTGGAAACAACATAGAAAGGTTACCCAAAACAACGAGCACAGGGATAGTACTTACCTTGGTTGCATCATTCCGTCTCTTTTAAGGAAAATTCATCTCGTACTTGTGCTTTTATGGGATTCGAACCTCAGATCTTGTTTTGAAACCAAACATAGGAAAATGAGCTAATCCTTCCTACATGAAGTTTAAGCTTTCAATACGGGACGCTTGAACTGTCACACTTAATCCTCGTTCAAAGCCCACACCAAGTCACGAGGATGTTACCCTCCATACACCACACAAGTCATTCTAAATGAACCTTGGAAACAACATAGAAAGGTTACCCACAACAACGAGCCCAAGTATGTTGCTTACCTTGGTTGCATAATTCTGTCTCTTTTAAGTGAAATTCATCTCGAACTTGGGCTTTTATGGGATTCGAACCTCAGATAATGTTTTGATACCAAACATAGGAAAAATAGCTAATCCTTCCTACCTAAAGCTTAAACTTTTAATACGGGACGCTTGAACTGTCATACTTAAACCTCGTTTAAAGCTCACACCAAGTCACGAGGATGTTACCCTCGATACACCACACAAGTCATTCTAAATGACCCTTGGAAACAACATAGAAAGGTTACCCACAACAACGAGCCCAGGGATGGTACTTACCTTGGTTGCATCATTCCGTCTCTTTTAAGGGAAATTCATCTCGAACTTGTGCTTTTATAGGATTCGAACCTGAGATCATGTTTTGAAACCAAACATAGGAAAAAGAGCTAATCCTTCCTACCTAAAGCTTAAGCTTTTAATACGGGGCGCTTGAACTGTTATACTTAATCCTCGTTTAAAGCTCACAACAAGTCACGAGGATGTAATCCCCCTATGCACCACACAAGTCATTCTAAATGACCCTTGGAAACAACATAGAAAGGTTACCCATAACAACGAGCCCAGGGATGGTACTTACCTTGGTTGCATCATTTCGTCTCTTTTAAGGGAAATTCATCTCGAACTTGTGCATTTATGGGATTCGAACCTGAGATCATGTTTAGAAACCAAACATAGGAAAAAGAGGTAATCCTTCCTACATGAAGTTTAAGCTTTCAATACGGGACGCTTGAACTGTCACACTTAATCCTCGTTCAAAGCTCACACCAAGTCACGAGGATGTTACCCTCTATACACCACACAAGTCATTCTAAATTACCCTTGGAAACAACATAGAAAGGTTACCCAAAACAACGAGCCCAGGTATGGTACTTACCTTAGTTGCATCATTCCGTCTCTTTCAAGGGAAAGTCATATCGAACTTGGGCTTTTACGGGATTCGAACCTGGGATCAGGTTTTGATACCAAAGATAGGAAAAATAGCTAATCCTTCTAACCTAAAGCTTAAGCTTTCAATACGGGATGCTTCAACTGTCAAACTTAATCCTCGTTCAAAACTCACACCAAGTCACGAGTATGTTATCCCTGATGCACCACACAAGTCATTCTAAAAGACCCTTGGAAATAACAGAGAAAGGTTACCCACAACAATAAGCCCAGGGATATACTTACCTCGGTTGTATCATTCTGTCTCTTGTAAGGGAAATTAACCTCGAATTTGTGTTTTTATGGGATTCGAACCTGAGATCAAGTTTTCATACCAAACATAGGAAAAATAGTTAATCCTTCCTACCTAAATCTTAAGCTTTCATTACGGGATGCTTGAACTGTCACACGTAATCCTCGTTCAAAGCTCACCCCAGTCAAGAGGATGTTACCCCTCATGCACCACACAAGTCATTCTAAATGACCCTTAGAAATAACACAAAAAGGTTACACACAACAATAAGACCAGGGACGGTATTTAACTCGGTTCATAGTTCTGTCTTTTTTAAGGGAAATTCATCTCGAACTTGGGCTTTTAAAGGATTCGAACCTCAGATCAGGTTTTGATACCAAACATAGGAAAAATAGCTAATCCTTCCTATATGAAGCTTAAGCTTTTAATACGAGACACTTGAACTGTCACACTTAATCATCGTTTAAAGCTCACACCAAGTCACGAGGATTTTAACCCATATGCACCACACAAGACATTCTAAATGACCCTTGGAAATAACACAGAAAGGTTACCCACAACAATAAGCCTAGGGATGGTACTTACCTCGGCTGCATCATTCCGTCTCTTGTAAGGGAAATTCACCTCGAACTTGTGCTTTTATGGGATTCGAACATGAGATCATGTTTTGATACCAAACATATGAAAAATAGCTAATCCTTCCTACCTAAAGCTTAAGCTTTCAATACGGGGCGCTTGAACTGTCATACTTAATCCTCGTTTAAAGCTCACTACAAGTCACGAGGTTGTTACCCCCCATGCAGGACACAAGTGATTCAAAATGACCCTGGGAAACAACATAGAAAGGTTACCCACAACAACGAGTCCAGGGATGGTACTTACCTTGGTTGCATCATTTCGTCTCTTTTAAGGGAAATTCATCTCGAACTTGAGCTTTTATAGGATTGGAACATGAGATCATGTTTTGATACCAAACATAGGAAAAATAGCTAATCCTTCCTATATGAAGTTTAAGCTTTCAATACGGGGTGCTTGAACTGTCACACTTAATCCTCGTTCAAAGCTCACACCAAGTCACGAGGATTTTAACCCCTAGGCACCACACAAGACATTCTAAATGACCCTTGGAAATAACACAGAAAGGTTACTCACAACAATAAGCCCAGGGATGGTACTTACCTTGGTTGCATCATTCTATCTCTTTTAAGGGAAATTCATCTCGAACTTGTGCTTTTATAGGATTCTAACCTGAGATCAAGTTTTGATACCAAACATAGGAAAAAGAGCTAATCCTTCCTACATGAAGTTTAAGCTTTCATTACGGGACGCTTGAACTGTCACACGTAATACTCGTTCAAACTCACCCCAGTCAAGAGGATGTTACCCCTCATGAACCACACAAGTCATTCTCAATGACCCTTGGAAACAACATAGAAAGGTTACCCACAACAATGAGCCTAGGGATGGTACTTACCTTGGTTGCATCATTCCGTCTCTTTTAAGGGAAATTCATCTCGAACTTGGGATTTTATGGGATTCGAACCTCAGATCATGTTTTGATACCAAACATAGGAAAAATAGCTAATCCTAACTACCTAAAGCTTAAGCT